>JAWNNI010000078.1:4538750-5970000 GCA_035043065.1 Hirtodrosophila confusa
ACGTTGCTCATGATGATGCAGCTGATGATGCTCGTGATGATAATGATGACGATGATGACGTACGTTCCTCATACTCATCCTCTTGTTGTTGTTGTTGTTGTTGTCGCAGTTGCAAATGCAGATGCACATGATAATAATGATGAGGTTCCACAGTGCCACTGGAAACTGGCACTTAAGCGCGTCAGCTAGAAGAGAGACAACAACAAAAAAACATGCCTCCAGCGGCGCAAGTGTCGAAGGAGGAGGAGGAGACACAAGTGTTGGAGGGGGCAGCAGTGAGGAAGGGGTGTGCTAGTCTGTGTGAGGCTACAGCCAAAGTCTATGGCATAGGGTTCAATTTGATGATACTACCAGACAAAATATGTACAAAACAAAACCTATTCGCATAGAAAACAAGACAGAGCGGCTGTCCTCGACCGATTCTTCCTATGGCAGCTATACTACTATATAGCAGATACTGTAATCATTATTAGCAGAAAACTCGTTTAATCAAGCTTTATACAAATTTATAGAAAAAAAAAGATTATTTTAATGATTATCCTGAAAGGAGTATATTAGTTTGTAGTATGTATATTTCCCCCATTCTCAAAGTTACTATAAGTGAATGATATTTTCGATTGAAAAAAACAAAACAATATAATCATTATTTACGATTCCTACTATATAAATAGACATTCGACTTTGAATTATAATACAATTCGCAATTGCTGAGTTTGGTTGAAAAATCTGTATAAACAAAAATGTTTTTCGTACAAAAACACATTTTTCATCCGATTGTTCCTAGTATATATTTAACCGATTTTGACTAAGCTTGTTCCACATATGTATTTGATTACAATATTCTAAAAAGCAACCGTTTTTCATACAACACAATTTTCTACCTGATACTGATTCCTAACAAATTCGGTCTCCTTATATAAAACATAAGAAAACGTTGATTTGCTGAGCTTGGTCAGAACATCTTGAAAAACTTTACAGTTTTCATAGTTTTCATTTAAAAGATCAACCGATCGTTCCTGTGCTATAGAGATCCTATCGGGACGGTTCTAATAAAATATAGTGCTGCAACTAAGTGCCTTGAACTTGCAAAGAAACTGAAGACAGACATCGCTAGATCGACTCATCGAAAATATAAATAACAGAGTATTATAGTTTGTGGGGTCGGAAAAGTCTTCTTCAATGCATTAGAGAATTTGTGACTAAGCTACTATACTTTCTGCCAATACAGTCATACTCAACTACCTTATATTACATTTATTGATTTAGAACCGTATTTCTAAGTGCCAAGCTTGAAATTCATCATATATTATGATGTGATCGCAGAAAATGACATTAAACCTTTCCGAATAAAATACATTCTGTAAAACTCTTTATAGTATACTATCTCTAAAGAGTCTTGCTTGCATGTAGAAAAAGGTAAAACTACATACTATATTTTATTTTGTACACCCTTCCCACAAGACCTCCGTTAAGGAGGATATATTTGTACAACCTGTATAGCTTTTGCTATCAAAATATGTATATATGTATAATATTGAATCACATCCAATTTTGGATGACCTTTCTTGTGATATCAAAACTCCATCCTTTGCTTTAAAATATATAGTATAAAAGGAAGAGTTTGTGTTTTTTCCGCACTCTTTTTACTTATTCTTAAACGGTTTAGCTCTCTGACTTTTGAGGCCTACAAATATGCTTTATTGAAGCTGCTGCCCACTCAACTTTCAAAGCTTGAAAAGGCTGCGAAAGTTGATTGCGAACGGTACAAAAAGCTCATCGGACCGCCCACAGAGTGGGAGAGCGGACGACCCACTGGCTTACCCTTGAACTCCAAAGTGAGACGCACCATGACCTTTATGCACGCAATAATACATGCAATATTTATGCAGTTGTACATACAAACAACAACTGTTGCCCGGGCAAGAGAAAAACAGAAAGAAAGAGAGAGATGGGGAGCAAAAGCTTTGTTGTCCTTGATTTCAACTCCCACGTAGCCAGATGCAGCTGCTATTATTCTGTTCTGTTTCCCGAGGCTCCCAAGTTGAGGTTATGTTTCTGCTGTTGTATATGCTATGAAAGATGCGTGAGAAATTATGAAAATTGCCAAGGAAAAAAGCAAGCTCCAATCTAAGAAAAGCAAACAATTTCCGTTCGTTTCGTCTCAGTTGATCAGCTGTACTCATTTCAACATTTGCAGTTTCAGTTTCGGTTTCTTTCCCAGCTTTGCCGACCTCCTTTGATCTATTTTCGGGGCGACTGCTGCTAATCAGCGATGGAAGCCGAAGCCCCTGGAGCAGAATGCGAAACTCGTCGGCAATCGTTTAAAAATAACAAACAAATACACACACAGAAGACAACCCGATGCTACTCCCATGGGAGACTCTTCCCCATCAACGACGCACACATACTATGAAAATCAAATCAAATGATCGTTGCTTCAACCAAAGAATTGAAACATTTCTGAGCTTTTTCATCTAAAGTTTGTGGCAGGTATCGACCGAGAGAAGCCAACTCGGATTGCATTTAAACGGTGTTGGCCATAACGTGGGATAGTTCGAAAAACAAAAAAAAACCTCGGAAGGAGGGGAATCATCGAAAATGAAACAATCGAGATCGCATTCTGAGCACATTTCAATCAAATATTTTCTTTTGTCGAGGAAGTCGACGATCGTCTAAACACAAACTTGAACGAAACTCCATTTAACCTAGATAAGTTGGGAATATTCGTGATGCGATCAAAAAATACGCTGAACAATGGTAATAAGGAAAAAAAGGAAAAAACTTCGACTAAATTTGAATTTAGTAAATCCCTCAAAGTACTCTTCTTGGATTCGAATACACATATTATAACCTTGATTCCATAATTAATATTTATTTGTTTGTTCGATACGTTAAAATCGCAGTTACTATCATTATTTATGTTATTTTTTTATATTTAGCGTACCATATGAAATATCAAATCTAAAATGAAAAGTTTAGAGTACTAGCTGCTTAGGCCTACGCCTCTATTATCAATGCATTCCTTTAAAAGGAGATAAAAGATTTGTTTATTTTTAATAAAACTTCTTTACACAAATATACTATTCCATTTGACTTTTCTATTCTCCAGGAACTAATTAAAAGTCTCTGATCGGAAGTTTTGTCGTATAATGTCAGTAATGTTGTTGTCTTTTTAGCACTGCCTTGTTTTTGAGAGAGCCAAAAGTCGCCTGATTCTAAATCCAGATAGTTTAGCGATGTGGACAGACAGGAAGAATTTCTAAAGCCAAAATCGGAAGAAATTACAGATATGGCATTGAATCAAACCTCGTCTCACTTGTTAGATGTACGAAGGGTGCTCCGGAGTGCTACGGAAGAGTTTATCTCCTGTTTCAAAGAATACATTTTTTCCAGTCGAAGGACGTACGGTTGTTGTCCAACAGACTTGTAATAGTCTTTGGACCTGATGTCATTATTTAATTGCAAATTCATAAGGATTTCAGTGTTTCATTTGTCAAGGATGAAAATAACTGAAAATTATATAAGCCGACTGAACTGCCATGAAAGTTTGTTAGCAATAAGCCTATTAGATAATAGCGGAGACACCAGGCGACTAAAAAGATATCATGGATTTTAAGGAAGATATAACTGTATATAGTATTCGCTCGCTGGAGCGCTACCAATCCTGTTAATTTTAGTTGTAATTATAAAATTAGCTTATTGTCCTAAGACAGATCGCAAATAAAAACACACTTAAAAGTACAGTACCTAATGATAATACGATCTTCGTAATCAATATTGGACAAGGAGGACTGCACTTTTCCGCGTCTGCAAGCCGAATTAGAAGTCGCAACTTGTTCTAGCGCGGCACAGACTCTCTCAACATATCAAGTTTCTCTATATAATTTCAATCATCTTATTTGAATTGTGATAATTATGAACGCAGTTCATAACGCAGTTCGCCAAGTTTGGCCTAAATCGCTTTTCTAACCGCATTTCATGTTTATTTTCCGACAGTTCCCATTCCCAGAGCCTCTAACTACCCCGGCAACCCCCTAGAGTAATATATACTTTATTTAATAAATAAATAGAAATAGTTAATTGCTCTTTTTGAAAGATCTTGGCAAGATACCACAATAAACTTGGGCCCAACTGATCAAGCTTGTCATCCGTGTCGCTGTGGAGCGGGGTAAGAAAGATGCAATGAAGGAGGTATCCAATAAGAATCTTATGATAAGACGCTTATCAAGACATCAGCAAGAAAAGCTTAAACAAACGACGCAGCAACAAATAGGGAAAAAGAAAATATAAAAAAATTAAATAAATATAAATACAAATACGAAAACGAAAACGAAAACAAATAAAATATTAGAAACTTACCCAAAAGCAAACGAAGAAATGTTGCAATGAAAGTTAACGTTTTCTTTTTGTTTTGTTTTCTTGTTTCTCTGGTTTGTTGTGGATTGTTGATTCTATGTTGTAGAACGGTAAGCGCGGCGCTGCAAGAGGAAATGCGTTTAAGAAGAAGAAGCATAACAACAACAGCAACAACAACAACAACAACAACTACACTCGCTGTGGCTGAATAAGTCTTCGGATCCTAATTGAAAGTTTTGGCTTTAATTAAAGACAAACACAAGTTGCAGGTGTGTGTTTGTGTGTGTGTGTGTGTGTCTGCTTAAGGACGGTCTTAAAAAGTTTGCGCTTGCGTCAGCGTCGACAGCGACAGCGACAGCGACGCTTGCAACTAAAATCGAATTTTCCAAAAAAAAAAAAAAAAAAAAAAAGAAAAAAGAATTTTGGGAACTAAAATCGAAAAAGAAGCAACAAAACAGACACAGCAATAGAAGACGCAGACCAAGAGGAAAACGAGTTAAGACGCAGACAACAAGACAATGCTGCCGTCGTCACAGTCACAGTCGCTGTCGCCGTCGCCGTCGCCGTCGCCGTCGCCGTCGCTGTTGCTGCCGTCACTTGCTGCAAGCAGGCAGATAAAATCAGCCAGAGAGACAGGCAAAAGTAGCAACAACAAGAACAGCAGCGCCAGCAGCCGCAGCCGCAGCCGCAGCCGCAGCGACGTCAACTTCAGCGTCGACGGCCGTCGCTTGCAGTTGTTGTTGGTTTTATTATGTTGTATATTCTTTATTTATTTTTTTTTGTGAATAGTTTTTGTTTACGCGCGACTTGAAAATTAAAGTTTGTTTTTGTTTTCGCTTATGGCTGGCCAGGCTTACGTTTTATTATTTTGACGCCTTTTTAGTTGCGCGCGCGCATCTCCCAACAAATATAATATCAAAAGAAAAAAAACAACAAAAAAGCTAAGGAGCACCACAAAACTTCCACGGCAGACACAAAAAAAACCGACAAAAAAAATAAACCAACACACAAAAAAAATAACAATAACACTTTGTTTAGTGTGTGCTGCTCACTTGCGGCGAGTTTCAGTTTTCGCGCTGCTGCTTTAAAATTTGTATTTTATGTTAATTATTTCATAATATTGTTGGTAGTTGGTTCTTTAGCTAAGACATCAACAGTGCAGCACTAAAGCGACACGGCAACCGCGCGCAACAAAAACAAAATCAAGACTAACAACTAACGTTAGCAATGTGATTGCAAGCGCAACGCCCCAAAATACCAAAAGTGGCAGCCCCATTTAAAAAATACCAAACGCATATTACGTTTAGTATTTAAATGGTTTTAACTGAATCAATTCAAGCCAGTAAATAACACCACTAAAATGAGCATATTTTTAACAGCTTAGATCTTTGTAGCGTGCACATTTTAAGGCTTTAATTATTTAGTTAATGGGTAGTCTATACACGGCAGCGTTGCCAGACGGTTTCGTTTTGGCTGGCCAAAAGCGCTCAGCAGACAATTTTATTTGATATTTTCAAAAGCTGTCAATAGAGAGCGCCACCTTAAGAGCTCGGTGGTTGCATGCAAGCAAAAACAAATCAAATAATAATAACAAGCAAAAATGTTGTGTTGCGCAATGAAGTTTGAATACCCTTGCAGGTGAGCTTGTATGAAGAGGATTATTGGCCGGGGCTATGTTCACATACCATGCCGAGATTGCTTTAAGAATATATATTAGTAATTTGAATACAATAACGCACATATTTTCAAACTCAAATATAATTATAGTTATTAGTAGGTAAAATGTGTAAACTTGTTGAAAAATATTAGAAAAAGTTTTTTTAATTATAATTATGTGATAGCCCCCAAAGAGTCGATATTTTGAAGACATGCTAAATGCTTAAACACTATAATTAAGAAACATAAGTAAAATCAGCACAACTAAATACAAAAAGGCACTCGAAAACTGTGCATTTTTATATTTATTTATGTGTATGTAGTATTACAATTTAAACATTCAAATATTAGGAATGTGTTCGTAAATGCAGTAAGCTGCTAGGCAGAGTCGCAAGCTGCGCGACAAAGTCAAAATACTCGCTTAGCTTTGTAGAGTACTCGGTCAGCTGGGACGCTTTTCTGATGTTCTTGTTCTTGCTCTGATTGTTTGCGTTTGTGAAAAGCTCTGACCCGCCGTGTTGTCATCGTTATGTGTGCGCGCATTGTTGTTGCTGGAAAGCTTTTTCAACTAATAACTGCTGCGCTTAATTTTCCACTTGGCGAATGGAATTGACACAGTTAAATTGAAGCCCAGCAAACAAAAATAGTTAAAATCATTGCAAACAGTGGCAGCTGCACTGCATCCGCAATGGCAGCCAAGTGAACAGGCTCAATATCGAATTCCCATTCGATTTTCATACACAATTCGAGCGAGCAAAGCGATTTAACGGGCAGGTGAAATGTCAACGGAAAGCAATACGCCCGTGGATCCGCGTGTCCAGGTATGTATCCATGTGTCCATATATACATATATGTATCGGCTAATTGCTTCTCAACTGGCCAGATCGAGCTGGAGAAGCTGAACACCGCAACGGACAATATCAACAAATATGAAGTGGAGCTCGATGTGAGTTATTGATTTTTTTTAAATTTGTGGCTGCCCCACTTGTGTGTGTCCAGTTTACATAACATATATCATACACACACACATACAAACAGGAGTCGAAGTGCGAGTTCAAGCGGCTGCTGGCGGAGAGCGTGGTGCGCATCAAGGCCGCTGCCCACAAGCTGGGCAACTCCATAGACGCCGCCAAGCCGTACTACGAGTCGCGCATCTATGCCGCCCAGCTGGCCAAGGAGACGCAGCAGGCGGCGGGCAATCATGAGAAGGCCAAGTCCATACATGCCGCCGCCAAGGAGATGGTCTATCTGGCCGAGCAGGGGCTGGGTGAGAAGTCGACATTGGATACCGCCTGCCAGGAGATGCTCAGCCACGCGGCCAGCAAGGTCAATCAGTCCCAGCTGGAGGTCACCGACACCCGCAATGCCCTCAAGATGTGCCAACTGAAGCTGGAGGTGGCCAACAATCGTGTGGGCAAGCTCCAAGGACAGCTGAAGCAGGCGCTGCGCGCCTCCAGGTAACATTTCATCCTTGCAAGCCACAGCTGGCTCCTTGTCTTAGTTGTATATCCTGGCAGAGTAATTGCAGCTTACATTATTATTTCAATTCGTACTTTATACGATCTAAACATAGTTTTTAAATTAGTTCTTAGCTCCCTTAACATTTATTTATTATTTGATTTGTAAGAAATCAAAATTTAGGATAATTTTTTTATATTTTTTTAAAATATTATTTTAGTTTTTTAACTAACAAGCGATTTTTTATTACAATATTCTAAAATATATACTTGTATACAGGAATTTCTTATCTAATTATTATTTTTTTTTGTTTGAACAAATTAAGCTTAGTATACAGTACTAAACTTAAGGATAGTTTATCGACGAGCATCATATTATATAGTTACTATGTCCGAAGACAATATTACAGTTTCCTGTACAAATAGTATTCCCTTATTATATTCTAGAATTCCCCATTGGGAGACACAATTTTCATCCTTCGTAACTTAACTCTTACTTTATCTTATTCTTCTTTTAAATTTCCTTTTCGAACATCACTTTTTGCTTGATTTGAATTTACTTAGCCACTTCAAAAGTGTGATTCATTCAGAAAAGACAAATCAGTCAGCGGAAATCAGTCAGCGCTTAGTTCTGCTGAACAAGCCTAATGCTTTTCTGATAGATTTAGGAAAATCGAAGTCAGCGGAGATCAGTCAGCGCTTAGTTGTGCTGAATGCTTTTCTGATAGATTTCGGAAAATGAGATTGCCTCATTATGTTAAAGATTAGATCGTAATTAAGTTTTGTCTGACTAGCCAAACTCTGCCAGGGCTTAGACCATAACGGCCATGCCGGGATGCTTAGCTTCTATCCTTCTTGGTTCTTTTTGGTTGAACTTTGGTTACTTTAATTTTGGTTATATTTCGTTTCTTGTTTGGTTTCTTAGATTGCAGCTCAGGCGCAATTTACTTTTGTTGAGATACCTTAGCATTATGCACGCTTTGTATTGTACCCTGTGCTCGTGAGTATGCCTCACCTGCCGCCTAGCCACGCCCACTAATATGCGTTACCCGCTCGTTCCCGTCTTCGCCCCCAAACAAATGCAGGCCCTACTACGAGACGCGCGCCAACTACAACGGACTGCTGAAGGCGCAGAAGCTGCGGGTCAACGAGCTGGAGTCGAAGGTCAGCGCCGCCAAGCTGACCTACAACGAGGCGCTGAAGAGTCTCGAGCAGATCTCGGAGGACATACACAGGCAGCGGCAGCAGCGCAACAATCTGCTTAACTACGAGGCCATGCTCCGTCAGGTGGACGCTGTGGATGCGCTAACGGCGGGCGTGGCGCAGCCGGAGCGAGAGCGGGATCGGGACCGGGAGCAGGAACAGCCGGAGCTGCTGGTGGAGCCGGAGGAGGAGGAGTATCTGCGCATGCCGGATCGTCTAGGCAGCGGCAGCAGCTCACCGCGCCAGCGCCAGGCGGATGGGCATGAGTGCCCCCATTTGTTGCATGACTTTGAGGCGGTGCTGACCTTTCCACAGAAGCTGGCCGGCGGCATGCACAAATCGGCCAGCACGAGCGCCACCGATGGTGACAACAATCTGTTTGCTCAGGCCCAGGGCCTGCACGGTCCCTACGAGGTTCAGCTGCGCTCCGAGTCCGGCAGCAGCTCGCTGGCATCTGCCACAGCCTCCGCATCGACAACGGGGCCGCCGCCGGCGGACAATGACATCGATCAGTGGACGGAAATACGGCTCTCCCACTCGGACAGCACCAGTTCGAGCTACTCGAATCAGTCGCTGCTGGATCATCAGGGCCTGGACGGCGCCGGCGGTGGGTGTGCGGGCGGGCAGAGTCTTGGCTATGGCCTGGGCAGCATGGAGCCTGACGCGCTGTCCCAGCACTCCACCTCATCCTCCGATGAGCCGAAGCGCAAGGTGACCTGCACGACCATATTCCAGGACGACAGCAGCAGCCTCGGCCTCGCCGGGCAGCAGATGAGCCGCAAGCAGAGCCTCAGCCAGTGGCTGTCGCGTTCCAACAGCTTCAAGAGCAGCGGTCGCCGGCAGAGCCTCGATCTGCTCATCGATGCCGGCGACAAGGTGAAGGATGTGTTCAGCTATGGCTTCCAGAAGGTTGGGCGCAGCTTGGAGCGACGCAACAGCGAGTCGGAGATGGGCAGCGAGGGTGGTGAGGCGGATGCGCTGCTCGCAACGTCGGCGACGACGACAGCAGCGGCCGCTGCAGCTGCGTCAGCAGCATCAGCAGCGGCGGCGACGGGCAGCAACAACAATAGCAGCGGCAGCAGCAGCGGCGCCGGCGATTTCTTTCTATTTAGCAGGTCAGTAGACGGCAGCGGTCGCAGCAGCGGCAGAGGCGGCGGCGCCGGCAGCAGCCTCCTGTGCTCGCTGCAGAATCGCCTAACGAAGCTCATTTGATCGCATCGATACCACGGCGAAGTACACGATAATCGATAGTCAATAATCGATAATCCGATCAGCTGCTAAACTGCTATTCAAAATTCAGACTGCACCCACCTAAAAAAAACCAAAAAAAAAAAAACTACAATTACTACAACAACTAATCAGCTACTGCAATTAACTAAATTCCTAATGCTCGAAAAACGAATTGGCTGCTTTGATTTGGTCTCTTTGCTCTTTGAAACACATTTCATCACAACAACAATAATAACAACAACAACAACAATAGAAACATCAACTACAACAACAACAACTAACAGCATTGCACGCACGCACGCTTCTACTAAAAAAAAAACAATAACAAAAACTTAAATCAAAAATCTACTCTCAAAATTTGTATGTACTGCAAATATTTAATTTACATGTGTGTGTATTTTTTGGCGCCATGAAATAACCTCCAAATGAAATAACCCCAAAAAGAATAATAATTCATTTAGTTGCAAAGTTTTATATATTTTTGATCATCTAAAAGTATTTCCAAATGAAATAATCCCGAAAAGAATAACAATTCATTTAGTTGCAAAGCTTCATATATTTTTGATCATCTAAAACTACTTCCAAATGAAATAGCTTCCATAGTTTTTAGCAGTTCATATATATAAAACTACCCAATATAGAGCTTCTTCTTTTATTGTTTACCAAAACTAAATATTTCATATACTTTCTGACTTAGTGCTTACTATTTTTGATATGATAACTATTCCTAACTTAATTGAAGTATTATTATGATTATATGCCTATACAAATAATCTATATATCATGCCATCTATATATTAACCTAATTCTCAAATGACTTAGCTTTTACCCTTATTATATGGGCTGTATTTTTCTTATATGATAATCACTTCTTATTTAAATTTCATTATCCAGTTGGCAGTTATTTCATGGAGCCGTGTACTTTAAGTGTGCCCGTTTCTCATTTCATGATATTTCTTTTTCTTTCGATCCTTTTTCGCCTTAGCACCTTCCATCACGCAGACCAACGATCATAATGTAACTCTCTCTCTCACACTAACTAACCACTCTTTCACTTTCATTTCTCTCTCTTCCAATCGCTTTCTTGTTCATTCTTTTCGTTTTTCTTACCTTCTTGCTTTTGTTGCTTTCGACTGTCTCTTTTGGTGTGACACTTACAACTACAACAACAACTACTTTACAGATCATCAGAACCCAAAGAATTACTATCCGATGAGCAGGTTGAGAATTTACTGTTGAACCACATGGTTGACGAGCACGGCGTCATTATAGTGGAGGAGTTAAAGTCACCTTCGGCAGCAGCAACCACAACAAGAACAGCAACAAGCATGCACCACCCACAACAACAACAACAACAACAACAGCAGCAGCAACAACAACAGAAACAACAACAACAACATCTCCATGCGTTGAGCGTTGCGAGAGCGGAGCGTGCCGCTCTGCTGTCTTGAATGCCCCAATGTTAACTGTACTTTTTGGGGAGCCTGCTGCACAAAAGACCACGACCATTTCAAGAAATTAGGAAGAGGCGAACATATCACTCGAGATCATAGACCATAATAATGATGGAGTAGGAGAAGGATGAGCATGAGGATGAGGATGAGGATGAGAATAAGGATTAGGATGAGGATGAGCAGGTGGAGCCGCCAGAATCTTTCGAATATTTTGTTCTTATGCATAGTTTTTGGCTATGTTATAATCCTAACATGTGCAATAATGTTATTTAGCGTACAAAACAAAACAAAAATCAAATCAAAGTTACATTTTATGCTGTTCAGAAAAGCAATTAAACTAACTAACGCTAGTCAAAGGCGATAAGCATACAAATCAGTTAAATAGTTGATTGTGTCAACTTAAACAACAAATTATTAGCGAAAATCATTCAGAAGAGATAAACCACAAAATACAAAATAATTATAGAAACTATACAAAGTACGTTATAAATATACATATTGATATTGACAATTGAAATCGACGGTCTTATCTCTAACGGCTATTTTGGGGGTTTCGATAATTATATTTTGCAGATATATTAAATTGTTTGTTTGTATTATAGAGTAGCTTTACATATTTAATATATGAAATGTTTATGGCGTTGAAGTCAAATCTTTTAGAGCGTAATACATTTCGTGTCAAAATAATACCCTTTACAGAGGTTAAAGAACAATAGCTCTCAGATTTACATACATATGTATATTCTACCACATTTTAGCCAAGATGGCAGAGCTACCTTCGGCGTGCCGAAGATAGTATTTTCTCTTTTGTTTTTATTGAAAACTTAGTAGCTGTCGTGATCTGATTGGAATTCCAATTTCACAAACTATATAATGCATTATAACAAAACTCGCAGTTGCTGAGTTTCGTGGAAATATAAGTAAAAGAAACAAAAAAATAGATCATTCACACAAAAACTAATATTTCAGCGGATTATTTCAATGGCAGATATATGATAAGGTGATTCCGAACGAGGTGCAACTTATACAAGCCTCTGTACTAAGTTTCAACAAGATAGCTTCAAAACTAAGAGACAAGTGTGCATAGAAACAGATGCTAATCAACAATATACATAGTATATATGTACTTTGTGGGGTCAGAAACGTCAGCTAAAATGCGTTCCAGTTAAATATATTATGTACATACATATATTATATTATCCCCTGATAGGGAATTAAAATCATGGAGCTGGCTTAATTTATCGATAGCTGTGCCCTTGCACTAATATACCACATTGGCGCTAAAAATGCCAGCAAAATGTTAACAGCTGTAAGCTGTGAGCAGTATTTTTCAGCATTTTTAAATGCATATTGCGCGCACGGCATATCGATATACTTGCATTTCAATACTGTCGGCGCATCGATAGGCTTGCAGCTCCGCTGTCAGTGGACTCCAAGAAGTTCCAGATAAAATCAGAAGAGAATCTGTTGCGAACATTAGCAACAGCCTAATTTCAGTGTGTCGGCTGCGCCACGCAACATGAACGTGCTTCCAGTGCTGTTGCTGCTCATGCAGCTGATGGGGTTAGTGATAGGAGCAGTGAATCCAACCGCAACTGCGACATCAACTGCTGCTTCCAATGCCACCAACGCAGAGATTCCCCCCAGCAACAACAACAATGGAACAAACACAGCTACAGGTACTGCTAATCCAAATTGCGTTCAACCAAATGATATTCACTGCACATTTAGGCTTGCCAATAGACAAGGAGAAGCCGGAGAAGGTCGATAACTTGCCAGTGCTGGCGCGCAGCGTTACCAACACGAACAAGGTCACGGAGCAGGCGTCCACGCTGCCAAAAGTAGCCACAACATCAACAACAACCGTGCGTACGCCGCCAGCCAGCAATGCAACAACAACATCAACGACAATAACAGCACAGACAAGTGCAACAACTAAAACCGATAATAAGATGCTGGCCGATAACGTATCGCTGGGCGACGTAATCAACAGCAACAACAACACCAAGAGCAGCAACAACACAACTCCAGCAACTGTTGTCAATGGCAGCGCCAGCAACAACAGCAGCAGCACAGCCACGAACAGTAGCAGCAGCACCTCCACCTCCACCTCCACAACATCAACAACTACAGCAAGCACATCAACAAGCACATCAACAACCACAACAGCCAGCACCACCACAACAACAAAGCGTCCCAAAAAGCCGAAGGTTACAAACAGCATGGACAAGAAACAAGATGGTGAATTGTATCCGAACTTGAACTCAGCTGTGCCTGGCGTTGCCAGCAGTGCCCCACATGTCCAGGAGCTGAGCAGCCTGGGCAATCGTAGCGAGAATGAATATGTTGTGCCCATTGTATCCATAATGCTGGCCGTGCCGCTGGCCATTGCGGTGTTCATCATAATATATAGACGCTTTAGGGACTTGTGGAGCACGCGCCATTACAGGCGCATGGATTTTCTGGTTGATGGCATGTACAACGATTGACGAAGGCGCCAGCAGCAGCTGGGCAATTGTGGTGCAACTGTTGGTGCAACTGGTGGAGCGACTGGTGGTGGTGTTGCTGCTGGTGCAGGCTGTTTATCAAGCACTGGCATGCGGCTGCCGTAGCGGAAAAGAATTTTATAATGCACAGCAAATAATTGAAAAGATTATTAGTTGTTTAAGTTTCTATAGTTTTGTTTTTTTTTTTATTTTATTGAATTTGCATTCAATGCAAAGCGAACGAGTGAGAGAGCTGAAAAGTAGCAGAGTGAGAGGGAAAGAGACAGAGCTAAAGCGTCGGCACAGGCTAAATATATACACATTGCTCAGTCAATTAAAACATTGAGAAAAAAAGAAAAAATAACAAAAAAAGATGAACTATGAACTATTTGAATATTTATGTACATGCTACATATATATATATACACATATATTAGCTTTAAAGCGCAGTAATTGCTAGAAATATTATATATTATTCACAGCGGCCAAATTGAACTTTTTATAAGATGCTAACGAAGCGCATAAACTGATAAATTTTAACTGATTTTATACAATGGGCATATTGCAAGCATTTCATTTAATTGTATTTGAATTTTGTAAGCATTTTGTTAGCGTACTATATATACACACAAATAATACCTATAAACGCTGCGACCAAATTGTAGAAACTATCCAAAACACTTGAAGCGCAATTAGCAATCAATCATGAAATTACTATACAATATATATACACACACACATACTATATGTACACTGTACTACTTATAACCATAATGTGCCTTACCATCTCAGCTCGCAATAATGCTGTACTATATACATACATACATATACCTACATAGATACATATGTATATACATCTGATAGACTTCCAAAGCTCGAAAACAATTTTGGGCTAAGGCATTTGATCTATGCCCCATTAGAAAAGAAAATCCCAAACAAGCATTAAACAACAAAAATAATAAGAGCAGCTAACCAAAAAGCAATTTCGAAAACTAGCCACAAAAGTAAATGAAAAACAAAAATAATAAGCAATAGAAAACTAAGCGCGCATTTATTGCATAATAATTTGTTATAAACGAAACAATTACAATAAAGCAAATGCAGTGTAACCAATAATAACATAAAACGTTCATTCAATTCGCCTTTCCCTGGCCAAATGGAAAACATGAAACATGCGTAACACGAAACGAGCATTACAAATGTAAACAAAACATCCCAACGGTCCGACTCATCCTCCTCCCCTCCAGAACAGCCTATTGAGGGCGCGTTCTTTGTTTTCGCATTCCGGAAAATGAACACGCAATATGCAAAAATGGGGCAGCCATAACAATGAAATGTGCCACAAATGAGCAATTAACACATTTTCATCAACTTAGTTTTCAAAAAGGTTGCCATTTTTTAATCCTGATGACAATGATAAGTTTTTAATTCATAAATTAAGGTTTTGACAAATTTTAAAGTGCGCAAAGGGTGTAATTTTGTCACGCAGGACCGCCTGTATCATATATACTCTTGATCTGTATAAACAGCCGAGTCTGTCTATACAAACTGGTCTCTCAGATAGTCTTACTTTATGAAACTTGGCACAGATGCCTCGTTTTGTTGCAGGTAGTCGGAACTGTCCGAATGGGATCACTATATCAGCCGTTAAGTGCACAAATCGATTAACAAAAGATTACAAGTTGAGAAATTCGGTGAAATAATATCATAGTTTGTATACCCTATCAAAGGTTATTATAGTTTTGTCTCGAAATGTGTAATGGACTGAAGGAGATGTTTCCGACCCAAAAATGTATATATATTCTGAATCAGCATCAATAGCCGAGTCGATATAGCGATTTCCGTCTGTCCGTCCGTCCGTCTGTCCGTCTGTTCCTATTCTAACTACTCTCTCGGTTTTAAAGCTATCGTTATGAAACTTGGTACAGTCCCTCTTTTTTGCTGCAGGCAGTACATATGTCGGAACCGGCCGAATAGGACCACTATAACATATAGCTGCCATTGGAATGATCGGCCGACAATTATGTTTTTGTATAGAAACTTTTTTGTTTATAAAGGTATCCCGACTAAACTCACCCAAAACAAGTCTCTGGAGAGTTTACACAATCTGATTAAATTTTGTCAAAATCTAACTACTATATCACATAGCTGCCATAGGATCAGGTGAAAAATGAGTTATTGTAGGAAAAACTTTTTGTATTACATCCAAACTGAGTGGGAGTTTTATTATACTTCATATAATTTCTTAAATTTTTATCTAAATTGAACCACATAATTCTAACCTTAATGGCTGTTCTTTCTGGATTCAAAAATAAATGGTGTGGTTCGGGCTTGGGTTCGGATATTTGCTGAAGATCTGGTTCGGTACATGGTTCGGTTAAGAGGGAGAAAAAGCTTGGATTTCGGGTTCAAGCTAGTGCCTTTGAAAACCAGTTTTTTGCAGTCTAGACTCCACGATGTTTTCCAAATTTACACATTACACAAACCCAATAAAATCTCTTTCCTAACCGAGTATTAAAACAATTGTTTTTCAAGGAACAGATATGAATTCTCGTTATCTTTATAAGAATTCACGAAATTAGTGATAACAACTCTCTAGTAGTACTCCAGAGTAAGCGAAAAAGT
Source organism: Hirtodrosophila confusa (assembly GCA_035043065.1). Taxonomy (NCBI): domain Eukaryota; kingdom Metazoa; phylum Arthropoda; class Insecta; order Diptera; family Drosophilidae; genus Hirtodrosophila; species Hirtodrosophila confusa. The sequence continues at coordinate 4,555,218 of JAWNNI010000078.1, forward strand.
AACTGACTGTATGAAATAAATTCAATCAGAAAAAGAATTATTATTAACAATTTAAAAGAGAAACAAAATGGTGTATGTAAAAAAGTAAATTGGAAAGCGAATTATTAGTCAAATATGTTAAAAGCCAAAAATAAATATAAGAAATATCCACTGGAGAAGAGCAGGAAAGATTTCTGAAAATAGCTGCTACTAAAAGTCAGGACCTGAAGAATGGAGAATGGAGAATGGAAAAGCCTTCTCGTGCTAAAATGCAGTTTTGGTTTCAAACACAGAGTTTAGGACATGAGCAGAGCTGTTAACTGTGTGGCATTTGACTCAATGTGTGGCACAGTTGTCAAATTATTCAAATCGGTTGACCTTTTGTCGCTAATAGATCACCAGCGGCTGTTCGCTGATTAAGACAAATGTATAACAACCTGCCACATACACTTACAGCACTGGCAACAGTTCCAGTTCCATCTCCGCTGCCACTGCCACTGCCACTGCCCCATGCAACCGAAAGCACCCACACCCAAGACGGCAACAACAGAACAAAGCAACTTTTGGTGGCTGAAGTGGTTTATAAATTATCTCCATCTCCACAAAATTTCGTAGTTCGTTCGTTTCTAATAATCTAAACAACAGAGGAATATAAAAAAGTAAAAACAGCCTCCGAAACAGTCTCTGGCTATTCATGTGTGTGTGTGGTGTGGATTTTCTTCTTGGCCGGAGGCGGGACGGCGGCGCCGTAATCGGCAACGTGTGAAATGAGCCGAACAACTGCCTCGACGCTTGGGATTTGTGTACCGCTGCTCACTTGGAAACTTGCGCTGAACGCGTGCAGTGCTCATCGTGCGCTCCCTCAACGGTTCATCGCATTCACAATAATAGCCAAAAGATGCATCCTGCCTCGCCGCATCAGCATCGCACGCGCCTAAACATCAGCGCGCCCGGAGTGGCCAGCAGCCAGACACAGAACCCGCCGGATTCTTTCAGCCTGAGTCCGCAGCCACAGCAGCATCATCAGCAGCATCATCATCACCACTCACAGCAACAGCAGCAGCCACAGCAGCACACGGTCCAGATCAGCTCCACTACCTATCAGGGACTCAAAACCTGTAAGAGCTCCAACTATTTAATTCATATCATACTGATCCTAAAATACGGTCGCCACAGATAACAGTTGTGCATTCTAGTTCAATTGAATCAACCGCTCAATTTTTGATCAAACGAATATTCGTCTGCTTCCTTATTTATCTTGTTCAATGGAGATAATTCAATAATACCAAAACGAACTAATAGAATGAATGAGTCAAGGAGCTAGCTCGATCGTTCAGTTTGGTGAATACTTTGATCGAACCCACTATTCTGAATGAATTAAATGATGAAAACCCCTTTCACTGAGCTGCCACTAAAGATACTATAATCTAATGGTTACTGCTTTTCCAAGATGTTTTCAGTCTCGACTACATCTATGTACTATAACCTGCTTCTATGGTACCTACATATGACCTCTGATTACAGTCGATATTTTAAAGTATGGCTTTGTAATATAGTCTAAATTGATCCTTACTGGTTTGAAAACTTTGATTTTCACTGAGATCTCACGAAAATATGATCCAATGGCTACTGATTTTTCAATATGCCTTCAGTCCAATCTTAAACACTTTCTGCATTCCTGCTTTCTACAAAGATCTGACGGTATACTCCGAGCCTGGTCAAGTAACCTCTTTCATCCTATATAGCTATAAATATAGGACTAATTTTTAACCAGTTTTGGGCGCTCCTCGTTTCTATAGTTCATAAAATGCTCACGCATGACTGAAGATACAACTGCAAAAGATACAAATAGTTTTCGTTATGTGCGACCCCACAAATCACTAGCGCGCCCCCGTTCCATTAACCATAAATTTATATTTATGCGATCAAAAATCATAATTCAAGCGCGAGGTAAAACGATTTGTTTTGCAGAACCAAGAAGAAAAATGATTCATTAGAATATCGCTGGCAGTATAATATTGAATTGTACCGATCAATTCAGCGATCAGCGATCAGCGATCGGCCAGCGACCACCTATGAAGTATGCAATATAAACTATGCGCCGACAAGTATAAATAAATAGTAGACGATCGACGCGACGGCACATGAGCCCAATCCGTATCCGTGATATAAATCGTATTGTCGAAACTTATAAGATAAACAAAAGCCCAACTGAAAATAACCCTGCTCCCATCTATAGACTGCTACTGGTACTACTCGTACTCGTGTGTACATAAACATTCCATAAATGTTCCAATTGGCCTGGCCTGGCCTGGCCTGGCCTGGCCCCCATGGAGATTGTTTAGTTTGATGTTCTCTGTTTGCTGTTTGCTCTGGGATAGTAGTATTAGTTCAACCTGCCAGTACTCGTTAAGACTATATAAAACAAGAGTGATCCGCGTGCCGAAGACATATACCCTTCCACAAATGTTTTTCAAACATAGACACAATTCTCGGCAGCTATAAGATGACTTTCAGATGGTCTCATTTTAATCAAATTTAACTAAACTATATAGAGTATAATACAACCCGCAATCACTGAGCTTGGTTAAGATACGTGTATCTACACAATTTATTTATTTATTTATTATTATTGAACCAATGTTAATAGACTTTCTGGTTATTCTAGATCTAGCTTAACATGCTACCAATTATTTCGATTTTATTTAAATTAAATCAAGCTCTAGGAAGCGTAACATAGCATTGGTGAAGCTCATTGACATATCCTGTAAAACAAGGAGTATGTCAACCGATTGTTCATCATTGTCAGTTATAATTTGTCGATTATAATGATATCTGTTTATGATATCTCACGCAAACTCATCAATTCTGGGTTATCATTACATTATAATTTGTCGATTATAATGATAACCCAGAATTGATAAGTTTGCGTGAGATTTCATAAACAATAAATTTGTTTTAGGGATTGTTCCTATGGCAGCTACATAACCTATGTAGTCCGTTCCAACATATATTCTTGCCTAAAGCAAAAAGAAGCATCTGTGTCTCATATCCCTGAGAAACCTGTAAAACTGAGAGACTAGCTTCCTTAGAAATTCTTCTCTTACTGATCGAGAGTATACATACTTTGTGGGATCGTTACACACTTCCTGTAAACTTGTAGTACCCTCTGCTAGGGTATAATCATAGACAATGCATACATGTATGTAGTACATACATAGCATATACATGTGTGCACATGTTAAGATATGGGCCAGGGGCTAGTTTAGCAATAAACAAACGCCTACTTATGTATATAGAGATGATAGATCGCCCATATGCACCTTATGGCTCTTAAAGATCAAAAACTATTTGCTTTACCAATTGCTTTAGGCAAATCTATAATTGGGATTTAAGAACTATATCCATTAAACTGGATATGTAGTACTCGTAAATTGTTGCAACTTCAATTGTGTTTTATTGTTATTGCCTATTTAGAGAACACATGTGTTCTATGATCTCTGTTCCTAATGTTTCTTAATGCTAAACCATGTCAAATCAGCGAATCGGTTTACGGTTCGAGCCACAAATCATTGACATAATCCATCTAGATAATCTGGATATCCCATAAGATCATCATCATAACAAAATGTTAATGTTAATTCAACGATTGTTGATTAATTCATAAGACAATCTTAGGAAGTCTTTCAAAATCATCCTAAAATCGAAAAAAATTTACATATGCTCTAAATTTTCTTGATCCAAGCCTATTTATATAAATTGAATGGTTCGGTTCGGGCTTAGATTACAGTTGTGAGCTGAACCAGATGGAACCTGGAACTCCAGCTTTTCTTCTACTCTGAACCGGATAAGTTTTACATAATTTCCATATATTTATTTTCATAGTAGTAATGTCTACTTTTAGTTTAGTTTAGTTTAGTTCCTATGTTTAGTTCCTATATGATATCGTGCAATTATTCTTATGAGTTATAGAGTTCCGTTTATCAGCACGAAAACGCTTGACCTAACTTTAGTTGAAATAGTCGACACATGGCAAGCGTTTCAAATGATCCCATATGATATCGGGGCCAGGTCGTGATGTGCCCGATTTCACTTGAACAACAAACGGAAATCCGAGGCATCAAAAACTACGTCAAGATATATGCATACATATGTACATATATGAATCTTAAATTGATTTTCTTTGTCGACTGCTTGTGTAATTTGCGATTAATGCGTCGCATTCTCTTTCTCCCCCTCTCTTGCAGCTGAGAATGATGACATGGGCTGCGTGGAGCTATTGGCCACGGCCATATCGGTGCTGATCATGGTGCTAACGTTTCCCATATCGGTGTTCATTTGTTTCAAGGTGGTCTCGGAGTACGAGCGGGCGGTGATCTTTCGCATGGGTCGCCTGCGCAGTGGAGGGGCACGCGGCCCGGGCGTCTTCTTTGTCCTGCCCTGTGTGGATGACTATTATCCTGTGGACTTGCGCACCGTCTCGTTCGATGTGCCGCCGCAGGAGGTGCTGTCCAAGGACTCAGTGACTGTCACCGTCGATGCGGTCGTCTACTATCGCATCAGTGATCCTCTGAAGGCTGTCATCCAGGTGTCCAACTACAGCCACTCCACACGTCTGCTGGCTGCCACCACGCTTCGCAACGTGCTCGGCACTCGCAATCTCTCCGAGCTGCTCACCGAGCGCGAGACCATCTCGCACACCATGCAAATGTCCTTGGACGAGGCCACCGATCCTTGGGGCGTCAAGGTCGAGCGTGTCGAAATGTAAGTCAATAAGAAAGGACGGCTAGCTTCGGTCTGTCGAAGTTCTATGGTGTTGCAGCAATGTGTGTTTTATTTCCTTGCGGAGAGTATTATAATTTTGCTGGAAGTTCAACAAAATTCAACTTTGAAACACCACAGTAGCTCTACCTCCCATAACTTTGGCAAAACTTAAACGATTTCCATGCGGAACTTTTGATCATGTGTTTTCCTTTAAATTGACTTGGCATCACAATTTTATTTTTTTTTCGAAATTGCTAAAAAATAACTACAATTTTCAAAAATTTAATTCTCGAAATTTCACTTTAATTGATTGTGGACTTCAAATTAGTATAAACAAGTAAGAAGGGTGTCAAGTCCGATATAATTTGATTTTTGTGTGGTTGGCGGGGGGGGGGGGGGGGGGGGGGTTGGAGGAGATATAATCACAGTAGTTTGTATTTCAAATTTGGTGAATCTACCTGAAGAGGTGTTTGTATCTCTCGATCTTGACACTTTATAAATCGAGGGTATACACTAACCTGTGTACCAAGTTTGGTTGCTCTAGCTTCAAGGGTGTGGAAAAAAAACCCTAAAAAAGCCATAACAAAAACTATTTCAAAACACTTTCTGAGTTCATTTTCTGGCTTAAAATTCGTGATAAAAGTGCAGCAACTTTCGACTTGTAAAGCGTGCAAGATATATATATACGATGATGTAGTATTGTATGGATTGTCGTTATAAGAATTCTCGGAATGAACTTAAGCTAATGTATTCTCTGGAATTTCAGCAAGGATGTCTCGCTGCCAACAGCGCTGCAGCGTGCGATGGCCGCTGAGGCGGAGGCGGCGCGAGAGGCACGTGCCAAGGTTATAGCCGCCGAGGGCGAGATGAAATCATCAAGGGCACTCAAGGAGGCTTCGGAGATCATCTCGGCCAGTCCGTCGGCATTGCAGCTGCGGTATTTGCAAACGCTGAGCAGCATCTCGGCGGAAAAGAACTCGACAATCATATTCCCATTGCCCATGGAGCTGCTGACGCCATTTCTCAATTCATCCGCCCAAAAGGCGGCCAATGCCAATGCCCATGCAGCGCCATCGCCCCTCCAGCGGCACCAGCATCAGCACCACCAGTGACGCTCGATGTCGGTGCTGCAGCCGTACCTGGAGGCACTGGGTCGCTGCGAGCTGCGTCGCCAACATGCCGGACTCGATGTCCTTCAGGATGATGACGACATTGTTGGCTATTTGTTGTGAGTGCCATGGATCCACATGGATCGAGGGCAGCGAGCTCTCTATACACCTTTTTTTTGTTGTTGTTGTGTTTATGTTGATTACGAATTAAGTCCTACGAGTAAACCAATGTGTTAAGGACAGAAACCACATTGTGTGTATGCTATTATGGATTGGCTCATGTTGAATTCTCTGCGAGATTTTCCGCCCATTTCCCAGAAACCATAAAATGTATATGTAATTATGTTGGGATTAGTAAAGACTACTCGCTTAATTAAACTATGTTTTTGTTCAATAAAATTAAACCACTTTTTATACCCTTGCAGAGGGTATTCTAAGTCTATGACGAAAAGAGTTTCCGACCACACAAAGCATATATATTCTTGACCTGCATCCTTTAGCCTGTAGCCGAGTCGATCTGTCCGACTGTCTGTTTGTTTCTAGCTTCTCAGCTTTAGATCTACTTGGTAGATCGGAACCGGTTGGATCAGATCAGTAGTACATCATAACGATCGGTCGACAATTATGTTGTTGTATGCGAAAAGAAAGAAAAAGGATATTCTACTTTCATAAATAAAAAAGTTTTTAGTGAAAAATTAAGTTGTGTAAAAAGCTTTATAGTTTATAAGGATCCTAACCAAACTTGCCAAGTCGGAGTGTTCATTTATTTTATACTTGCTGACTACATTTGGTCAGAATCGCACCACAATATCAATTATCTGCCATGGATATGATCGATAAAGAATTAAATTTAAATTTAATTAAGAGCGAACATCTTATACAAAAGACATAATCCGCTCGTAAGCATGACAACAATTACAAATGATCAGTATCTCCCAGGTGGAGCATCAATAAATACGCTTTTAAGCCTTCTACTTAAAATCCTTTTGCGATTTGCCACAGCTTTTGCTAGAGGATTGCTATGGCAGGACATCTTAATAGCATGGTTCATGGAAATTATGTAAGTAACCTCCATAACTAAGGAAATATTTAAGTCTCTCCTGATAAATGAATTCCCCACAAGAGGAGCATTTCCGACCAAAGACCTCGTAATATATTTAAGCTTTTCTTAAAAGGACATAGTAACAATGCTATATTATGGCCACTCCATATGATGGGCATAGTCATCACCTTGGAACGGAAGGGAAGCTTAGATGACACCTTCAACATACATTGAAGTTTCTTCAATTGCGATTGAAGAGAGTGTCTTAGAGCTCTGGTATGAAATTGGAACGTTAGTGATTTGTCCAGGGTAAGTCAATAGGGAGTAGGACCCCCTTTGTTCTCCTTTTGGTAAAGTTGACTTGAACTGAATTGCAAGGAGACAGCTTGATGTTCCAAGACTTGGTTCAGGCCAGGAAGGACGTTAATATCTCTGCGCGAGCAGCAACCCAGCCAGCAGGTAGCTCTCGTTCGTCAAGGATGGCATGTCAGAAGTGAAGTATGTTGCATAGGATGTTATTCTGATGATTGGTTGGTTATCCTCCACTTCGAGTAATCAGCATTCGCAGCAATGATTTTTTGATAAATATGAAATTAACTCTTTTAAGATACTTGCGATCTAGATTCGCGAAGTTAAACGTTTCGGCATTATCACTTTTTGTTTTTTAAGACACGATAAAATGGTTCGAAGGTGAGACTAATACAGGAAGATAAAATATACACAAATTATAATAGTTCAGTTTTCCGTGTAGAGTGTGCCTTGACTTTGTGATCACACAAACATTACTTTGAGGATATTGTTTGCCTGAACAAAATCATTCTGTAACTGGTTGCCAGCAGTGTAAGCTCAATATTTTATTTTCAAAACTTCATCCCTGAGAAAAATAAATAAAATAAGTGAATTATTGTAACTAGTGTTGCTGTTGTAAATTATGAGCGAATCTTACTCTTCATCCCGGGTAAGTGTGCATTAAACAATGATTAATAGCGAATAGTTATTCAACTTTAAATACAGCAATGCCGTGGGCATAAGTGCATGGCCCAACTAAAGCGTGAATGCTGTGAATGCCATGAGCATTGTAAATATGTGCGTAACCAGTACTCGCAGACCTGTAGCCAGACCATCCTGGTGGAACCAGATAAGTCACCATGCAAGCAGTACCACGTTCGTCGTTATGTGGACTGTGCAACACAGTTGTCGTACCGTCCTCGCCGGGAGAAGCATGTGCCTCCCCGCCCGTTTGTATACTCTGATGAGAGCGACTCCGCGGCTACTGATGATCGCGTGGTGAAAAAGAGTGGAAATAATCACCAAATTGCACATGTTCCAAGCTTGAAGTTGTACGATGAGCAGCCCTGTACATCGAAACAGGCGAATGCACGTCTGGCTGCTCTGAAGAAAGCCGTTAATGATAATGTTAAGGACACTGATAAGGACAGCTATTTCAGTGATGACTCGACCAGCTCGACCAAGACCGTCAGCACTTGCCAAGGATTCATCAATATGATTCACGCTCAAGGGGCGCTGCAGGAAAGCCTTCACAAGTCGATCGTCAAACTGGAGCGTTTTCAGATGGATGACTATCAAGGTCTACCATTGCTAGACTTGACACCCAGAACACCCAAGACACCGAAGACTCCCAATACACCCAAGACTCCCAAGACACCAAAGAGTTACAAGTGCAGTGAGGACATATCTTCACTAAATGGCAAGGATGAGTCCAGTGGTAACGATATCGCCGATGAGTTCGTCTCTTTGTTTGCAAGCGTCGAGAGTCTTATCTACTCGGCCGTCATTAAGTCTGTGATGGTTCGTGCCGATCCATCGCACGTTTTCACTCGCAAGGACCAGGATCTTCTTAGGGAGGACATGTACAATTTATCAGAGATATTGAGCGAGATGCGCAAACGCGTAAATAATCTTGCTCGCCAAGCCATATAGATGCTAGTTGCGAATTTTATATTTTTTAACCATGTTCCATTGCATATTTGAGTTAAGTTTCGTTCAAATTTCATATAGTCTTACGATTTTGGATCAACTGACAATGCAAGCAGAAGATAGACTTGTACTAAATTCTTATTATTAAATACTACACTTAAACTTAACAAAAATGTGTAATGTTATTCATTTTTCTTGGAAGTTCCGTTTAGTATGACATGTCTAACCTCACTTACTATATGTACATCTTGCAGATGGATGTTAGAATGCCCTTTAAGTATACACATGTTTCTTTAGTATTATATTCTATGTTTCTACTAGGCAAATTTTGTCAAATGAACATATTGTTGGCCTCGTTTCCTGCCGAATATGCAGAATTTCCTTAAATTTTTGATTTAAAATTCAATTCTGGTGAACGAAATCTTTATACAATATTATATTGCCAGTAAAAGCATAGCATATTTCTATTATTGTGACATGTGTTGCAAAATATACCATTCCCTTTGAATATATACCCAAAAATGAAAATAAATAATGACTTGCATACAAAAATATATATATTAATAAATATTTTATGAATTCAATAAAATATGTATTTGCTTGTACGTATGTACGTATTGTTTATAAGTACATATGTATGTTATATAAAATGGCTTTTATAAAATGTATACAAAATAGTTGTGACTTAATAATATACATATATACATTGACATGTATGTAGATAAACAGAACTTAACTCATGGTCGGGCCAGAGTTGAACATTTACATGAGCCAACATTTAAAATAGATTTAAATATATATATATATACATAATGCAAAGGTTGTTACCAATTATGCATGTACATATGTATGTATGTACTAAGTAAAAGTTTGTATAATGAAATATGTAAATACTTTTTGGGATCTGCGGCGCTAACTCTCAACACTCAACACTCTCCAGTGTTGAACACATTTCGCACAAAATGTTTTTGTTTTTTTTTGTAAATAATTTACAGAATTTCGAGTTTTGGGTACTGCGTCTATATGCTATATAGGGAGACATATGAGTACTCAGATTTATGCACGTTTCATTCGCATTCTCACAGATATTTTCCATGCTGGCGGAAAATAAATGGAATTCACAGGAGCATAACTAAAATAGTGCGTAGCAGGGCTTGATAAAGGGTCTCCTCAGGATATACATATATGTTCGTATATATATATGTTACAAAAAAAAAATTCCAGCTTGCGTTTTAATCAAAATAATGGCCACTTCTTCGAAAGTTAAAGCATAACTTAAGCTAGGGAATCCCCAGTGCTGCAAATTGTTAGCACTCAAAATATTTTCGCTAGGCTCGGGGTGCGTCGAAAGGGATTCCATGAACTGGATGATACGCTGCCCACGAAACGCGACTTGGCGGAGGTCTTGAGGCGTAGCTTGGGCTTTGTGGTGGTACTGGTGGGGCTGGAGGAGCCAGACGAGACGCCGGACGAGCTGGCTGCCGATAGCGTCGATATGGAGCCCTTCGAGGAGAGTGGCTGCAAATTGTTAGACTGTGATAAGTGAGCAGATTCGCCAATAAACTGTGCATATATGTACGCTACCTTTAGATAATTTCGATCCATGGGCGTTATGACCTTTAGCTCTAGAGCCGCACCGCACGATTGAATCAGGCGAACCACCTGCTGATGGGAGTACCATTTGACATCCATGCCCGCTATTTCCACTATAAAGTCACCTTCCTTGATGCCGCCCAGCTGTAAATGTGAAACGGGTTACCTGTTAGCTAGCTGGCCTGGTTAAGAGCCAGGAGCATACTCACATCTGCCAATGAATTGATTTCGACATGTGCTATTATCACAGGCGCATCGCCACGCACATGAAATCCAAAGTTCTCCAGCTCCTCCTTGTAGAGGCTACAGCCGGCCTCGTGAGTCTCATCGGCCGTCGGGCAGTGGCAATGATAGCTGCTGGCATCGTGATACATTGCCGAGCCCTTCTGCAGGCGGACACAGCGCGGCGCAGTCCAGTGGCGACGTGCGGAGAATATTGCAATGGGACCCAGTCGCTTGAAGGGATCCTCCACCTTGTACGATGTGAAATCGGGTCCCGTCAAGGAGAGTGTAAACTTCGAGGAGGCTGCGGATAATAAATACAATAGAAAGGTTATAAGCGGCCTTGAATATGTGTATACTTTGCTGTCGTTTACCTTCCACAGTGCGCTCAACCAGATCGTAACACTCGTCAATGTTCTTGATTGGCGCTTGTATGGAGAATCTTTCATATTCATCCTGGGTCTTGTAGTGTGCCTCTTTGATGACCTGCGTCAGTGATGTTTTGTTCTGCAAGCAATTGAAATGCGTGTGGCATGTGAGTAATGGGTGGCTAGGGGCAAGTGGCAAGTGGCAAGTGTGTGAGTCACCTTCAGGTAGCGGCACATGCGCTGCAAGCGTTGCGCCTCCTCGTGACTAGCCAGAGCTTCTTTTAAGTGGGTGCGCTTGATGGCAACAACACTGGCGCACTCCTCCTCACACTCGCTGATGGCCTCCGTGGCACGCAGCGCCTCCCGCGCATTGCCAATGAATGATTCGTTCGATGACACCGTCTGACTCTTTTTGGTGCCCAGCGATAAATTATCGCCATCGCCCACAGTCGCATCAATGTTCCGCGCCTCATAATGATGCGCCAGCGCTGCAAGTTCAAATGTGTCATTAGCGGCAACAAATGTGTACGTTTAACAATTGCAACTCACCTTTGTACAATTCGGCCTTGAGCGGCACCAGACCCGCCCAGCACTCGGGCAAATAGGTGTGCGTGTCGTTCACTTGGATGTTCTTGTGCATCTCATTGTACTCCAGCGACAGCTGTGCCGCCTCACCAGCCAGATCCCGAAAGAGCTGCAATTATTGCGATTGAATAACGTCATTTGACACATGATATATCAGTTGACAGAAGACTCAGACTTAGTCATCGGCAAACATGCTAAAACACATTTGAGCCAAATGCTAATGCACTGATTAATCTTTGGGCCACTTCTCAAGTGGCTTGCACGCACCTGCCACTTGGCAATAACTCAACTCTCACGTACTCTTGCGATAGCTAAAAACCCAAACACTAAACTATATTAAGCTTCAAGCCAGGTGAGAGATTTCGAGTTGGAAATTGGATAGTCCAAGCTGGGCATACTACTTATAAGAACTAGTGAGTTAGATGAACAACTTGCACTAAAGTTGGAACTAATGTTGAAAAACTATCGATTGGTTTTTAGAGATTTTCTAACTCCTAGTTTCTAACATTGCTGGAAATGCGAAGCGAACGATTTCAAATTGGAAAACTGAGCAGCGCATTAGACTTTGTAAGACAGATAGTCTAAAGATGAAGACGAATGAATGTTTGGATTAATTTTGGAAATCTATCGATAGTTTCAATGCTCTCAGCAGCGTTAGTTTTGCTCACTCTCTAACATCGCTAGAAAAGTTTAATTAACTTATGTTTATGCTATGTTCCCAAAGGGAAAATAGTATATTGGGTTTGCGAAAAGCTAGAACAACCAAACTTGGTACACATGTTGGTGTATATCCTCAATTTATGAAGTGTTGTGAATCGAAATGAATGTTTAAAAAACACCGACTAGCCATGTTTTTTGGGGCTTAAGTTAATTGATTATAAAATGATTTAAGCTAATAATGAAAGAAAATACTTTGTTCTAGATATGAGTGCGTTGTCTGTTCTAATTTTAATATTTCATAGTTTCGCAAATCGACCAAATTGTAGAAACAATAAGTGTCAAATACTTTTTTCTTTAATTTTTTAAAATTTGTTTTAAATTGTTTTCAAAATCTAGCAGGCATGGCTGTGTATGTTATGTATCATTGCGTTAGATAAATGATGCACAGAGATAATTTAAATACTTTAGGAATAAATGGTCAAAAGTGGAGCAACATTAAAGGCGTAAACGGGACCATAAGAATCATGTTTGCCTATTTACAATATTTATAGATTATACCTATAGATTGATGTATTCGGTAGTGTCGATTATCCACTATGAAACTTATCGATTAAATCAGCTATCTACTCACATGACTGGACTCGGTTAGGCCCAGAGCCTCGATCTGCAGCTGCAGCTTCTCGAAGAGGCATTCGCGTGCCTGGGACAGCATTAGCGAGACCAGGACATCCAGGACCTGTGGCTTCAGGTCCATCGATGGTGCATTGGTGAATGTATCGTAGATGTGACGGAATATGCCGGCAGCACGTAAAAGCTATCAACGGCTGCGTCCAGGCCGCGCTCCGTGCGTCTGTCGTGTCGTGCACCAATTTGTGTGTATATGGCGCCCAGATTGAACAGCGTGCAGGCCTTCTCGAAGGCAATGGTACGCTGGCAGGAGGGCACACCGGTCAGCGAGTCGTACCACTCAAAATATACGCCCAGATTGCGATCCGGCGGAAAGAAGCGACGTTCCACATAGTACAACAGATTGTAGTATCGAAACAATAGCGCCACTCCGAGGGCGTCACGAGAGGGCGTCTTTGAGGCCTGTTTAATGGCATATCGATAAGTTGGTTATCGATTAATTTATCTCATCAATGATACTTTACCTGTCTAGTATCTGTCATATCGGCTATCGCATCCATATATATTGACGGCTCTTCGCTGTAATGCTCCAATATAAAATCAGAAAATGGTTCCATGAAATTTATTTCCTTGGTCTCCTTGAGGCCCAATGGTATCATTGGCATAATACCTTCGTGACTGCGATATGAATGGATATACATATATATATTTATTATAATTGAATGATTAACAATGAGCAAATAATAATTTATAACAATGCGGACTGTTACATAAGAATGTAGCTTCTCACTTTCCTGGTTAAAGCCTCCCCTTAAAACAATGCCAGGTTCGAATTTGGTTAAAAAAAACGGTCATATTACAGAAAAATAGGTTGGAAATTTGACAAAGCTCGCCGTTCCGGTTAATAGTTAATAAATTACCAACTAGACTTGCATGTCCTAATAATTGCCCATATCTAATCAACCTGACAACGAATTAAGTACTTCCAAAAAATATATACATATATACTATATTTATCTACCTAAATTATTGCCGATCATCAATTTTCGTGTGCGCCGAACCCTGGAAGCTCTAATCTACATACATCAACAATTATAAGCTGTGTGTTTGTTAGTCCGTACATTGGATTGTAATGAGTATACAAATGTGTGTATGTTTCAACTAGAGGTGGGAAGCAAACGATGGCACTTTCGATAGTATCGATGAATTTTTTTTAAACATTATCGAGGTTTTTATTTTATTATTAGAGCGGGTTGGATCAGCCAATAAGTTGACGTGGTAAATAAACTTGAAGTCTTATAAATGAACATTGTTATTCAACGAAAAAAATAAAATAAACTTGTAATTTTGTATTAAAAAACAAATACAAAATAAATTTAATGAATAAATTATTAATCAATAAATACTTTTTGTTATTTTTTTTATTTTTCTGTCACACTGATCTGGATCTTCAGATCTTAAGTGGGTAGATTTAAATCGCCATTCTTATAATTATGAAAAAAGTAGGGTTATAATAATAAATTGTATGGTATTAACGAAAATCATATTGGAATTGATTTCAATGATATGGTTTTTATATTTTCAGTCATAGGGCATAGTCTAGTGATAGGATGCTATCTTCTGGAACCACGCCAAGTTCCGTGTTCGAATCTCGGCCATATTGCATTCAAAAGATATTAAAATTAAAAAAATAAATAGGAAAGTTAGAGATGCCCAAAACTGTCTACGTTATCGATAGAATCGATAATTTTGAACTAATTGTATCGCGCGACGGCACTATCGATAGTTTGCCATATCTAGCCTGTATGTGGGCACAATCATACACTCTTTCATATTTGTATTTGTATTTTTGTCAGTTGTGCATTTAATGACGCTTTTTCACTTTCTTTGTTGCCTTCGCGCTGTGATTTCGTTCCAGTCGACGGCGCAAAAAGGCGCTTGACCAGAAACTGATGCGCAAAAATTACAGCTGCCCAGCTGGGTAGCGCCCCAAAGTAGTTGCATATTCCCAGCCAACTGGGCACTAAAACTACAAATTTCAACATTTGCATGCATATCAAATAAAACAACAACGGCAACAGCAACAGCAACAATAAAAATAGCAACAAATTATTCGCCAGTCAAGCGACTGAAATGGGCGCAGGTCGATTTGGGCAACGGAACGCCCCAGCGGAGTGGAGTCACTCACTTATTAAGTCACCAAGTCACCAAGTCACTCACCTCTCGCTCTGATAGATCTCCACAGATGAGTTCAGTTCCGCCAGTTGCTCCTTCAGCAGCTGCAAGTTCGAGTTGACGAAGCTCAGCTCCAGGGCGACGGTGTCCCGCAGTTTGCGGTTTGTAGTTGCCTGCGTGTAAATAGAAGTTGAGAATAGTTATGATAGGCGCATTAAATCAAGGCTTTCAACCGAACCGGTTCAGGCCCGCAACTCCAGCTCTCCAGCTCTTCCTTTCTCTCCTTTCTGAACCAAGCCGAACCTAGACCCTATCCCTACCTTTTTGGCTCAAGTAAAGGTTTCGGCAAGGTCCTTAAAATGGCTACAAGTTTACTAATTTCAAATGTATGTGACAGGCAGAAGGAGCCAGCTCCAAGCCCCATCTCCAAGAACAGTATACTTTGGGTTATTAAAGATTGAAAGCCCTTGCAGATAGTATTTTGTTGATATAGTAATCTGATCGAGGCTAAAATCTAATCAAATTGTAACTTCATAAGCTATTAACTTTTTATACTCTTCCAGAGGGTAATGCATTGAAGGAGACGTTTCGACCTGACAAAGTATATATATTCTGAATCAGCATGAATAGCCGAGTCTATAATGCGATGTCCGTCTGTTTCTATGCAAACCAGTCTCTCAGTTTTAAAGCTATCGTTATGAAACTTGGTACAGTCCCTCTTTGTTGCTGCAGGCAGTACATATGTCAGAACCGGCCGGATCAGACCACTATAGCATATAGCTGCCATAGGAATGAACGGTCAACAATTATGTTTTTGTATGAAAAACTTTGTTGTTTATAAAGATATCCTCACCAAACTCGCCCAAATTAAGTCTTTGGAGAGTTTATACAATCTGACTAAAATCTGGTCAAAATCGAACCACTATATCACATGGCTGCCATAGGGTAAAAAATGATTTTTTGTATTAAAAACTTTATGTTTATTATCATCCACACTTAGTGAGAGTTTCATTATACTTCATACTATAGTTTCTTATAATTTGATCAAAATCGGACCACATAGCACCCATAGGAACAATCAGACGAAGACTGAGTTTTTATATAAGAAACATTGCTGCTAGGGTCTATAGCTTCGGCACTCCGAAGAAAGCCGTTCTTTCTTGTTATATTTTCCAATTGTTATTAGTACAGCTTCGAGAACTGAAAGACCAGATGGCATAGAAATATACAGTAGGACACAACTCTGCTCTTAACTTTGATCAATTTTCGGAAAACGTGTCCATAAATGAGTTAGATATTTATTGGCAAAATTGTAATTTTAACAGAATATAAACATAAATATGTATGCTCGTATTTATAAGCTGAAAAACCATTAACAAAGCCCCCAGTCGACAGTTTCGATATTAATCATTTAAATGGTGAATGATGAATAAATTTGGAAATTAATAAAATGATAAATCAAGTTTATAGAATGTGCATTTTTGTCGATTATTGATAGTATCAGTACTGAAGCCATTGATACTATTGAATGTTTTCCAGCTCAATTATAATATTGAATACTATGTATGGGTACCCACCTTATATAGATTCTCGGCACCGGCGCGCAGACGAAGCTCCTTGTTGATTTCCTGGTTAAGTTTACAGCGTCGAGTTTGCAATTTGCCGCGACAGGTTGCCGCTCGAGGATCTGATCCCTGTAACAAAAAGAATAAGGTTTTGATTTGACTTGGTTTCAAATATATCACTAACTATGCTGAGCGCATTGACCAAAACTCAAGCCCAAATGTAAAATGAGCTCAATGACTTCAAGCTCATTTAACATGTAATCATAATAATACAGGCAAATAACTTTGTTTTATAACTTTTAAAAGGGGGCAATCAAAGGCTTTTTGGATGCATAATTTGCTTGTGGGACGTGCCAAGCAAACACAACAAAAGTTGATTGACATTTTTGTGCGGTAGCTAAGCATAAAAGTAACAACAATAAAGAAGTACAACAAATGAGACACAACCAGGCATATAAAATGTAAAAAGTGTGGAGGCAAAGTGCAAAACTCATACAATTTACTACGACTAGACGCCAAGAAGGAGACAATTTCAAACAAGTAAGAATGCTATAGTCGAGTATACCCGACTACGAAACTCCTGTACCCAGGTCTAAAACATTCAATCACATCTACGTCCACTTACACATGCACACACACATACACAAAGACGCACGCACACAGGCGGCAAAAGCGACAGCGCAAGCGAGGCATTTTAATTGGTGGCTGTGCTTCTCCTTCCCCCTCTCGCTGCATTACTGAATCTTCTTTCGTGAATAACTTCCGTGTTTATTATCCGATCGACTTGAAATTTGGACAGTAGATTAAGAGAGACTAAAGTATTGTACATGTCAAATCTTAAAGCTGTATCTTGAAAATTGTTACTGTAAAACGGTTTTAATCGATTTGCGGGGGAACGGGGGAGATATCTGAAATATGAAACAAACTTGATCTGCGTATGGTATACAGGAACCTACATTCCAAATTTGGTGTCTCTAGCTCTTGTAGTTGCTGAGATCGACGCGTTCATACGGACAGACGGACAGACAGACAGACGGACAGACGGACAGACAGACGGACATGGCCAAATCGAAATCTCTTTTGATACTGATCAAGAATATATATACTTTATAGGGTCGGAGATGTCTCCTTCTGTCTGTTACATACATTTGCACAGATGTAATACCCCCTTTTACCCATTTTATAGGTACAGGGAGTAAAAACAGAAACAGAAACAGAAACAGATATAGAAATAGAACCAGAACCACAAATACTCGTAACTTGAATTACACATGGAGTTCTGGGTGCTTTGGTTGGAACGTTGCGGGCGCCCGGAGTTTGTGACTTCAACTGCAACTGCAACTGAAAACTGATGGCACAAAAGATATGCCTACACAGTGAGAAAAATAGCGATGAAAATGAGTAGGCGAGAGTTTGCCTCAACGAAAAATATACGTTTCCTGTTAAGGTCTAAGTGAGACCAACTGTTTACACTATCTACTTTTTATGTGCAATGTTTTCCTATGTGATTCTCGGAGAACTATCATATTATTAGATGTAAGTATTATTCAATCTGTAGAGCAAGAAATTTGATGAATGTGTTTTGACCCTGTGAATTTTCAAGCACTGACTGTGTTCATAGGAAAAATATTTACCATACTGCTCAAAAATTATTTGCAAGTCTGCAGCGAGCTTGTAACGAAGCTATATTGCACGTAAATATGAGATAGTGTGAACAGTCTCTTACAATTTTCTAAAAGAAACTGTAAAAAGATGCGTTCTAGATCTTTTTTTTTTATTTTTATTATTATTATCAGACTCATCTGGATCTTCAGATCTCAACTGACAGACCTTTTTATTTAAATCAGCCTTCTCATTACTCTAAGACTTGAAAACATGAATATGCTTGATTCATTTTGATAATACTGAGGGTGTACATAACAAATTTATTAACCAAAACTATTTAAAAGCTTTCAGTACGAATTTTACTCATGTTATTCAACATTTGGTGCTTCGTTTCTAAGAATGACAAATAAAAACCAATGAATTTTCCATTTTAAAGTTGATTTTTTGCTCAGTGTAGGTAAGTACTTGGTATGTATGTACTTGCTACTCAACTAGAATAACAAAAGCTCGTCGTGTTATCTACCACTTGTATGTAAGTATATGTATATGTATGTGTATGAAAGGCCAATGTGCCGGGCCAACATACAAGTACGAACACCGGTAAACTTGTCTAGGCCATAATTACTATGCGTCCACATACACATGCACGTATTTGTACGCCAACGCAGCGTGACACGATCGTAATACTCGTACTCGTACTCGTACTCGTACTCGTAAACGGAAGTAGGAAGTCATCGTCACGACGCTGCACATTCTGATGGTGGAACCTTCTCGATAGGGGGGGGGGGGGGATAAAAAGCACCTTATTATGCACTCTTTGTATGCCTCACGTGCCCGATGATTCTCGCACCCCTGGCTTACGTCGAGGTCTCCAGCTTTTTGCTTAAGTTAGTAGGAAGGGAAACTCGTACCTTGAACATCAAGCTCTTCCCATCTTTAAGGAATACGAAACAAGGTTTCTCGTCGTTGATATTGAATATTGAAATGTTTGAAGTAAAATATAATATCCTTCAAGCAATTCAATATCGCGTATCTATAAGGACAGTACGAGTATGTAGGAAAAATGTGACCATGGTGAATAAAATTGATCAATAAATTGGATCAACTAACAGAATGGCCAAGGAAAAATTATAACCAAGGAGGTTTAAAGTAATAAAGGGGCTATTTAGTAAAAATATTACATCAGATTCATCAGGCCTGTTCCCATTTCCGGTACCTATCAAATAATATGGACTCGAACTTGTAATTTTTCTGAATTCCAAAATGCGATTGAACATACGTTTTGAACTGTAAGTTATTAGGAGAAAAGCTATAGAAAATCAGTTGCTATCATATAAAATCAAAATAGAATGAATCGAATGAAGAGTCTGTTTAAGATATTATAGCAGATAAAGGGTGAGAAATTAAACTAGGAGATAAACATAAGTAAATATTACAAAAATTTAAAAAGAAGTACCTTAGCTACACAAACCAGACTCAAATACATAGTTTTTCTTTAGCTCAGCTCAATACTGATATTCTATACACTCGGAGCTCAGGGAAACAGATCGCTAAACGGATTAACATTATTACGAGTATAATGAGCCATGTCAGCCACAAGTTGGTAGTGAAGGAGATGGGGACCACCTAGGATCTTCAGTTTGGATGCGCATCTCAAGGTTGAGGGTTCAACCGCAGATATTATTGGACATGTGCAGCTGATGAGCTCGCTGTGCGCTAAGGACTATTGACATCAAGGTCTGACCCCGCCCCGCACCGCAGCGCAGCGCACCGCTGTGGTCTACCCAGTATTTACGCTACCATAAGTCACCAAGGCTCGAAGAGGCAGGTAACGAGCCCAGGTGAATGCATTTTCAAATTGTGAGCTGGCTTTGTTTGCCGTGTGCTTTGAGTTGGCGTGTTCTGCATAACTAAATGCGGCAGCGGAGGGTTTGCGTTTGGGACTTGAGCCAAGCCTTGAACGTTGTTTATGACCGTCTTGGCAGCAAAACTCGACTCGGCCAGGCGGATTTGGCAGCCCCTGTCCCAGCACAGCGCCTGTCCACAATAATGGCCAACCAATAGCTGGGCAATGAACTCGACCTGTCGTCGGCTCCAATGGATCTTCGCTGAGTTGCTGCCCAGTCGCCAGGCATTAGACATGCATCAGCATCGGCTGCACGTGCTTGAAAAGTCAATGCACCAACCAGCCCAAGATTCGGATGGGCACTTGGTAGCTGGCCGAGCTGGGGCCAGCCAAGTGTACGAAATGATTGCATTCAATAATAATAATGTACTTATGTACATACACTCTGCAAAAATGATGTTTCGCATGGCAACACCAGCGAACTCCTTTTGTTACCATTTTATTCTTAGACTTTTTCAAAATTAACATTTACAACTAAGAAATTAAGAAAAGAAATTAAGAAAACCATTCACAAATGTGTTGAATATTCATAAGATTAATAGTTTTGATTACAAAACGGGAACACCCTTCACAAAAATCAGCTCAAATAATTGATTATAGCTTTTATTTCATAGAAAGTTGTTTTTGTGCGAGACCTTGTTATATTTGGTATTTTTCAAATCATTTATCCTTAAATTTAATTATAGTTTTTCTTGCTTTTCTCTTAAATATAAGTACAAGCTTTCAGAACCATTTTTTTTTCTTATTATATATTTTTTTTATATAACAAACTTACAATTGACAGGCGATTTGAATTTAGTTATAACAAATAGAGCCTCAATTAAATTACTTCCTTTAAGTTAATCAGGCATTCTCATTTCCGCAAAAATCATTCGGAGTCGAAATAGTTAACTGTTCTGAATTCCGAAAGATTATTAATAAATGCTTTGTTTTTCAGTGGCATGAAAGCTATTCAAACAAAACGTTAAAGACGAAAAAACCGTTTTCAATTCATTCAAAAATGGGAACACAAAATGGAAAACGTTGCGGATTGAAAAGTTCTCGGAATGGGTCGTAGATCTTAATTTTTAGTGTGTAGTATTTAAGTTATTATTATTGTATGTAATATTTATTGTAAGCTCATTCGTATTGGTTTAAATAATTTCAAAAAAATATATATCTTATTTATTAAAAAAGACTTTAGATGGGTTTACTTTTTACATGGGTGGCACTTTGCTCTCTGGCAATATTTTCATAATTTTTTTCAGTGTACCTATGTACTATAGATGGATGACTGCATTATCTGTTCATCTGCATAAATTGTATGTTCAATTTTGTTTGCTTTTGATTTCAACTTGAGCTTCAGTTTCACTTTCAATGAAACCCTGACGGGCCAGCAACAATATCTAAATACACGGCAACAAATTGCCGTGCGCCGCATTTGTAATCCGGAGTTACTGATAAACCCGTAGCGCAACAGTTGCTGCATGCAAATGATACAACAAATATAATACAAAATACAAGGAAAACAACTCAAATCAGCAGCCGAAATGTTGCCGAATTATGCATGAAAGCGCCCGAAATGGCAATGGGAATAATTTCAGTTTTCAGTTTTTAGTTTTTAGTTTTTAGTTTTCAATTTCAGTTTCAATTTCAATTTCCGAAAACATTAAGAAACGAAAGTGTGTGTGGGTTTTTCTTCTCCGTATTTTCCCAAAGGGCGGGCTAATCGATTAAACAATTATTTCGCGATTTCGCGAAATGTTGCATGCAACATTACAAAAGTCTGCAATATTTGTACAACTATTGTGTAATGAATAGCAAATATTTCTTGTACCAAAACATTCGACCTTTCTTTGATCACTTCCTATTCAATTTTTGGTTAGGATCGTGTAACGTGTTTCGCCTAATGTAAGCCAGTATTGGCCCATATTCAAATCAAAGGGTCAATTTGTAGTCATCAGTAGCAGCCACCCGGTCACAATACTATACACTCGTATCTACTCACATATTGTATTCATAGCATTCATACTTGTCAGATACGAGTATGTAACACTTTCTAGAGCTTGCCGCACATTCCTACACCCCGAAAACCAGTTGTTGTCAGTTGTTTTGTTTGTTGTGTGTGTGTTGTGTTGTGTTGTGTTGTGTTGTGTTGTGTTTGTGTGTGTGCTGTGTTGTGTTTGTATTTTGGCTGGTCGTACTTTCACCTGTTTTAGGTTTTCGCGCTTAGTGTTGGCTTAGTGTTATTTGGTCTTATTTTGTTTTACAAATCGGGTTAGAGTCATTAATTAAAACACACACAGCAAGGGCGCGAGGCAAAGGAGGGGAGAACACACAGCATCTATACATTTACAATGCGTGTGTATGTTTTTTTTGGAGGCATTCTACTATTAGTCACAGCTGGGCGCCGATTAGCCCTCGCCATTATGTTTATTGTGCTTCCCGGCAATGTCGACCCACTAACTTTATTATATGACCCGTAACCCAGTTGATATCGATGACATTGATGGCACAAGCAGCTACCCTGTACAGTACATACAAGTAAATAGCTGATAAAGTACACAATCAAAATTGCTTTATCTATATTATCGTTGAGTTTTTATACCCTCAAACGGGCATTGTTGAGTTATACCAGTAATATATGCATATGAAGGCCAAAAGGAGCTATCTGGAACTGTATTAGTCATATTTGTATGAGTTATTGATTAATTCGGTATAGCCGCAGAAACAAAGGTCCATCTAAAAAACTAAAGCAGATAAAATGATCAAATTTGGTATGTAGCTTCACATAATTATGATACACGGAATACCAGATAAGACCAGGGACAATAAATAATAATTATTTTGAAAAAATCATTCACTTATAGTAATTTTGAGAAAACGGGAAATGGATTTATATACTCCTTGTCACCATGATTTCAAAATTGGTGAGTTTTATAGATTCTTTCACCAAGTAATAATACATTTTGAGTTATAACTTAAATCTCAACCAATAATCATTATTTTTGAGCAAATGAAATGAAATCTTGAGCAAAAATAAATAAAACTCATAATATAATGATTATTCCTTGAGTTTTATTTGTTTCTCAAAAATAATGATTATTGGTTGAGGTGTAAAATAAAACTCGCAACAAATCTTTATATGGTAAAATGAATGTAAAAATAATCATTATTTTGTTATTTTTAAAATAAAACTTATAATGCTTACAGTCCTGGGATAAAACCATTTTCAATTTTTAGAAATTGCAAACCTAAATAGGAGTTGGTTAAAAAACTACTTCATAAGTCGTAAAAGTAGTTATTGTCACCAAAGATCACCCTCAAGTCACAATTTTGATTCTCTTCTATCTTAAGTCCTCTTCTTTCGTTGTCTTCTTAAGCTCTCGAGCAAGATTAAGTCATTTATGCTATCATGCTATTTTTATACCGTTTTGACTAAAGCAATTTATTATGTTAATTAGTTTTATTTGATCAAAAAAGTTCTTTGAAAATCCGCTCATCATTCAAGTCGAAAATCTATCGAGTTCTTTGAATCATCCGTCATTAATTATTAACTTTAGTGATCATTATCAGTGTATAAAAAAATTGAAAGTAGCTATCAAGACAGCTTAATTGAAAACATATAGAAATCGGAACAGATGCGTGATGCAATTAAACTGATTATGGAGAAACTGAAAGAGTAAAGAGCACGAACGGTGTGTCGGGATATGAATGAAGAGGATGATTCTTATTGAAATAGCCAATTTCACGTATTCAATGTATTTATATCTTGCTGACCCGAAACCTCTGGGCAAAAGCCCAATTTCTAAAAAATTAGGTTGCTTCTATATTCATTCTCTGTTAAGGGAAAATGAGAAATTTTCAAATGAATATATCAACCAATAGCTATAAATTATATGGTATTGCTCTGGCATAGTTGTAATCTCATCAATTGAAGATTAACTGGCAGACGATAGAAACACGAATGCGGCCACATTTGCAGAGGCAAGCTGCAGCTGCCACAAAATGCCACAGCCAATAGACAAGACAATATTAATATTAACGCGAAAAGCAACGACGACAACAACCAGCCAGAACAACACCAGAAATAATAGCAACAACAGCAACAACCTGTTGCCATAGTGGCTAAGTGACCCACATGTTGGCAGTCGCAAAACTTGTTCACATTCAATAATACAAATCGGTTAAGAGAGAGAGAAAAATGCGCAATAAAAATCAACGGCCACAAAAATGCTCGTAAATATGCGTGTTAGCTGCTGCATATGCAAACGGCAGCAGGCAACAACAGGCAACTTGCAACAGGCAACTTGCAACAGGCAACAGGCAACAACTAAGAGCCGACAGTTCAGAGCCAAGAGATATATTTATGCTTTTAATCGCGCACAGCTCACCTGCGTATTGGAATGCTGAACACTTGACAAAACTACACAAAACCAACAAGAATGAACAGCTACGATATCCTGGCTGCCGAAGTTTGAATACCCTTGCAGCCAAGAGAACGCTTATAAACTTCTCTAAACTTAAATCTACGCAATTAGTAACTTTTTAATTCAAGTGGAAATGGTATTGGGGCGGAAATTCGATCATCCCGATCACTTTTTCTGCCCAATTCGGGCATTTTTAATACCATGAGTTCTGAATCCCACCTGAAATCCTTGTAGGATGAAAAGTTTTATTACATTTCTTTCCCATTCTCTCCCATTTTTGGTATAGTTTTTACTCTGTAGGAAAAATCAGATCCGGCGTAATCTTCGTCTCATTCACTTCTCTGAAAGGTGGTCTTAAAAAACCATACTATTTCTTCTGAGTTTTTAACCGATCAATATGTTTTATTTTTAGAGAAAATAAATATATCTCAAAAATATGTTTTATCTATAGAGAAATAAATAAACTCAAGAAATAATGCTTAGCAAGTAATTTTTGAAATATTACTTATAAATTAAAAGTTATAACTTATAACCATTAGGTGTTGATATAATCGCATATACTTTTGGTGACTTCTTCAACCCGTTACATCATGAAATGTAAAACTATGATACCCTCTCTGCAAGGGTATTGCAACCGCCAACAACTATTTTATCGCACAAGTGTCGAATGGAGCTGCCGCTGCTGCCGCTGCCGCCGCGTCGCGTCGTTCTGGCTCTCAACTGGTTTTTGAGGTCGTTAGGCAGCCGCAGTGGCAGCAGCGCAGCAGCAGCGCAGCAGCAGCGCAGCAGCAGCGCAGCAGCCGCGCCGGCAGCATCAGCCGTTAGCTTCATAGAGCGGACGAGATGACGGCCCGTAGCCGTTGGCATGTTGTTGTTGCTGCTGTTGTTGTTGTTGTTGTTGTTGCTGTTGCTTTTGATGCCAGCCAATAACTGTAAGCGGCGGAATTCGAGTTTTGGGAAATTGGAACACACATTTTTGGCTCTTATTGATTTCGGCTTGTGTTCAGTTTCTGTGGCACAGTGAAAATATTTTTCGCCAAGCGCCAACTTTGGCTGCTTTGTGAGCCGCCGTTAGGCTCGTTAGGCCTGGCCCCAATGCTGCGGCAATGATGAATGCGCTGGGATCGTAGTATACTACAATATAGCTGGAAGAACCGTTTATGCCACTGCTGCCTCAATTCGGGAATAGTTATTGGGACGCTTTCAACTCGATCGAATAATATATGAGAAGTCTAATTTAAGTAAATTATATAAGTCTAAGAAAAATGTTCAATTGATGAGACGGCGGAAACGTCTCCTTCAATGCGTTCCTGATCAAACTACAATATTATAATAATTATCATACCCTCTTCAAGGCTACATTAACCAATAAACCATCATTCCTAAAGTATTCCTCCCTGTACCCATAAAATGGGTAAAAAGCGGGTACTAAATCTGTGCATATGTATGTAACAGGCAGAAGGAGACATCTCCGACCCTAGAAAGTATATATATTCTTGATCAGTATCAAAAGAGATTTCGATTTGGCCATGTCCGTCTGTCTGTCCGTCTGTCCGTCCGTATGTATGAACGCAAGGATCTCAGCAACTATACGAACTAGAGACACCAAATTTGGAATGTAGATTCGTGTATAGCGTATAAAGGTCAAGTTTATTTTAGATTTGAGATATCTCCCCCCGTTTCCCCGCTATTCGATAAAAACCGTTTTACAGTAACAATTTTCAAGATATAGATTTGAAATTTGGCATGTACAATACTTTAGTCACTTTTAATCTACTGTTTAAATTTCAAGTCGATCGGATAACAAACACGGAAGTTATTCAACAAACAAGATTCAGTGCTGGAGCGCGGGGGAAGAAGCAGCACAGCCACAACTTAAAATGCCTCGCTTGCGCTGCGCTCGTGTGTGTGCATCTTTTGTGTATGTGTGTGTGTGTATGTGTAAGTGTACGTAGATGTGATCGGAAATTTTTGACCTGGGTACAGGGAGTCTTGTAGTCAGGTATACTCGACTAAAGCATTCTTACTTGATAATCAAAAAATATTTACTTCAAATGCAACAAGGAGTACACCAAACGATGATTAAGCGATAATCCACCATGACATTTAAATTTTGAAGTTATAATGATTTATCTTCGAGTTCGACAAAAATAATGAATAGTTAAAGGTTTCTTAATTGTTAGTTAACAGTCAATAATATTATCTTTCGTGTAAAAAATGAAGCTCAACAAAAATCATTAACAATTTTTATATTAAAACTTAAAATGGTGCTAATAATAAACTATTAAAAATTAGTTACATTTTTTTAATGCTTTGTTTTGAGATTTCCATAACTTCGGGCTAAGAATTACTTCCTCATCTAGCATGCTTAGAAAACATACACTCCAAAGATTACTTTCTGTCTAGAAATGGTCGAGTGGAGAGAGATTGGTCTCTAATATTGAAGATCCCTTACTTTAAAGGTTCTCACGGGGTATCAGTTAGCTGGAAAACAATTGCTTGTCAGACAATGCCATTCTTGCGTGAAAAGTTGCGTGGCTTTAAAAATCTTAGATGAGAAATTGATTTACATGCGCTTAAAGGCTGTGTACAGGAGTTTTAATATATATTACAACACTCATATAAAATGTTGCATGATTTCTTGCATCGAATGGAAACATTTGTAAATGTGAAAAGCTTGCATGAAAAATTACGCGCTGCTTGATGGAAGTTGCACGAAAAATCCAAACAG
Organism: Hirtodrosophila confusa; assembly: GCA_035043065.1. Lineage (NCBI taxonomy): Eukaryota > Metazoa > Arthropoda > Insecta > Diptera > Drosophilidae > Hirtodrosophila > Hirtodrosophila confusa. Next base: position 4,582,496 of record JAWNNI010000078.1, read on the forward strand.
GCAATTATGTATATAAATAAATGCATTAATTACTTAAGGAATTATAATATTTGTATATTGTAAATATAATTGACGATCTTACCCAACCTTAAAGCCAATATTCGTTTGGCAACAAAAGAATTTTCAATGAGTTTCTAATAGTTGCCCGTGGGCGCATCACATCATTAAATAATTAACTGCTAATCACATTACATTCGGCGTAGCATATTGAATGCAAATTGTTGCCACAGCTTAAATGGTCAACAGTAATGGCAAAATTGCCGAATCACAGCTAAACACCCACCACAGAAACAGAAACAATCGAAGATACAGATACAGATACATAAGCAGAGATACAGATACAGATACAAGACCTATACAGATTGGTCTACACATGCCAAGTCTGATTGACGCCAAATTGCGAGCGGTAATTGTCAATGGTTTTTTTTGTTCTTCTACCATTTTTGTTCTCTCTTCTATGTTGTTGTTATTTGCTGCTGTTCTAATCGCATGATGAAAAACCAATTTGGCTGGAAAATGTGCCGGAAAATTGGCATTGCCATACGATGCCATAAGTACGAGTGAATTACTCGTAAATAAGTACCTTGGCATGTTTTGTGCCGCTGTTGATTTTCCCACAATTGACTAGAATTTACCCCGTATAGCTCATCAAATCACGTATAGAAATTGCTTTAGCCCCCAGTACCCCCATTCACCCCTACCCCCAATCGATCCCCCACCCAATAACAGACTATTGTGGGCGCTTAACGTTCGCTACAACTGCAGCCCCGAGCATGTAACAAAAGTCAGCAGTCAGCTTATCTGTCGCAGCTGCCCGACTATAAAATACCCTTTAAGAACGCTATTTTTACTCCCTGGGTAAAAAGTGGGTACTATATCTGTGAAAATATATGTAACAGGTAGTAGGAGACATCTCCGACCCTAAAAAGTATGTATATTCTTGATCAGTATCAAAAGAGATTTCGATTCTATAAGAACTAGAGACACCAAATTTGGAATGTAGGTTCCGCAGATCAAGTTTGTTTTTTGATTTCAGATGTCTCCTCCCGTTCCCCCGCAAGTTGATTAAAACCACACTTTTAAAGATATAGCCCTGGAATTTGGCATGTATTATGCTTGGGTCACTCTTAATCTATATACATATCTATCTTAATGTGATAAATAAATAATATCAAATGCCAACTATTTATTCTTGAACCGAAACGGTTCAGGCATTGATTTGGTTAATTTTGTGAACAATTGGTGAGGTTCTGGTAATTCCGGGTTGGAAACGGTCTTGTTGCAAACGGTTTGCTTAGAATTCTCAATAGGTTTAAGCGTAAGCTGGATAGCTTTGCTGGCCTGTTGCTGCTTAGTATTCCCATCTGTCGCCCCCGCTGCACTTGGGCTACCAGTTTCCAAGTCGATACACCACTTGAATCATGCCCCGACCTGCTTGGCTCTGGCTGCGGGGTATACGAGCTTATTTATTGGCCAGAATCAGGTAGAGTCAGCAATTTAAGTGGCATGCGTCGTGGCCTCAAAGCGATGCGCCAGCGAGCATTCCGTTGAGAGTGTTCTTATGTCTTGCGCTCTGAATCTGAGCCAAGCACTTTATTTGCATTCAAACTCAAACAAAAAATGTATGTGTGTGTCTCTGTGTGTGTGTGTGTGTGTGTGTGTGTGTGTGTATTTTTCAATGGCGGCAAATGTCAAAACTCGCAGCTGCCATATGTCAGAATTGTGCGCGAGTACTCGAACTCAAGTATTTGTTGCTTTATCACGTAGTATGTTTGTTTGTAGGTGGGCGCATTTGCAATGTTCACGTTCCGCATATTTAGGCGACTGTCCCGTCCCCTCTACCTCTCCCTCGCCCTAACCATTTACCACTCCATCTACCTCAGCTCGTCTCAGTCTCTGTTTCAGTCTTTATTTCAGTCACCTGTCTTCAAGTGTTCATGGCAGTCCATAGTTTTAGCCAGTGGCGTGCATGGGAATGTTTTACTTATTTTTTTAGGGGGGGTCAAGAAAATTTCTTATTACAATAGTTGTAAATTTCTTTATTTTACTAGATAATAGATAAATATATATTTATATTGTATTTTATATATTTTTATAGATATTTTTTTTTATTTTTATAGCTTTATTTTCCAGTCGTATTTTTTGAGATGGGTTTAATCACATACTTATGAAAGTTACTTATTCAGTTTCGTATTTCGATTAGGAAATAATTAAATAATTATTTTTAGATCTTCTGTTTTTAAAGTTCATTCGGAATCAAAAAACTGTTCTGAGTTCCGAAAAAACAATGGAATATTCTGCTTGTAAAGGTGTCACTTTGAGGAAGTTACATAAATGAAAACTATTCGGAAATTAAATAGCAAGACCGATTGATATTTCAATCGAAAACGGGAGACGACGGGATGCAAAGTGCTCGTCAGTGGGAATAGTCCTGTTTGAGCTATTAATCATGAATAATGAAACGAATATACTTTACTTGGGATTTTTTAATTTTCCTTCATAAAAAATACCACAAAAATACCAACAAAAAAATACTGTAATTCAGTATATTTTCGAGGCAAAAAATGAAATGAATGCACATTTCTTGCCATTCATTTATTTGTTCTCAAAAAAAAAAAAATACCACAAAAATACCAACAAAAAAATACTGCAATTCAGTATATTTTCGAGACAGGAAATTAAATGAATAAACATTACCTAAGACTAGAAAAATACCAAAATAAATACTGCAATTCACAAAATATGCTGATTTCCTTCGAGCCGAAAAAAATGCATTATAAAGCACTCGGAATGCAGCACCCCTCCTGGCGCACACCACTGCGTGTACCCAGTGGCTAACTATTTAATTATGGCCAAATTGAGCGATTGAGCTAACCAAAATGTTCACAGCTAGCCAAGATCGTTGGACGCACGTGTGGCCACTTGGAGTTATAGTATAGGATCGTGGGTGGACACAATAATACCGTACTTATAATTTAGCACTTTTAACACACACATTTGGGCAGTCTAAACTGCGTCAACAGATGCTTACCATTTGCTCCAGTTTTATCAGATAAGACGTCGCCGATTTGCAAGTCATTTTGTTTGTGATCTATTGCAAAATTCAACTACTACACATGCCAGTAGCAACAAAAAAAAAACACAAAATAAACAAAAAAAAGCCAAACAAATTCCACAACAATGAAATTGAAATACTACATTTAGTAGTATTATTATATTATTGAAATCATTTGAAATCGCAACGCAATTTGATTCAATTGAGCAATTTTATTGTAATTCGCTTGCGAGCACGAATCAATTTATTTATTGAAAATTTATATGCATGACATTTAATAAACAACAAATGAAGATGAATATTGAGCACAATATCAAATGCATATTAAATTTATGAGCTGACCTTGGGGTCTTACAATAGTATTCATGTATTATTAATATACAGTCTTGTTGTTTTACAAGTGGGTCGAAAACAAGCACAGCAAAAACATATCTTCAAGTTCAGTTTGGATACACAACAAATCTTAGTCACTGGCTGAATGCACAACTGCAGTTGGCATAACACACACGAGCACACACAGGCACAACTACAACAACAACAACAAAAAATTGCACTAAAAGATATAATACATGAGAGTATCTGGAAAAGAACACTGCCGCAGACACGTCCGCAATCCTCGAGATACAGAACAGTTCTTGGACGCTCTTAGCAATGGCAATAGACCAAAGCCGCAGCTTAGCCACAATTCCAGTTGGCTCCAAGTGTGCCCAATACAAAAAGCGATATAGGGAGCTAGAGAGAGAGAGAGACAGAGCGAGAGAGAGAGAGAGTAGAAGAGCAGCATATGGAGAAAGAGAAATGCTGATGCAGAAATGGGCAAATCTCTTGGCTAGTAGGCTCTGCTGTCTTTCGACCTGGTCAGGTGGCTTTTTGTTAGTTCTTCTGCTGCCGCTGCTGCTGTTGGCCTTAAACTTCGACACACACAGACCCAAATAGAAATGTGTATTTATGCTAATGAAGTCACAAATGAAAGCCACCAAAAATGAACACAAAAGGCGTCAGATTGCCGACTCATTAATGGCCCGAAACGATGCCAGTGCCGTTAGCAGCAGGTGCAGGAGCTGCCCAACACTCGTTCTGTGCAGAAAACCGTATCCCAAAAGCAGGAACATTCCCAAGCATATACTGAATTCTATCCTGAATATACCAAAAATTATACTTAGATTAGTTAGTATGCTGTAGTCGTGTACGAGATGGTCTGTTCCCAGGTCTGAAACTCCCAAACACATTTTCGTACACACACACATATGCACCAAGCAGTTCAGCGGCAGTGCAAGCAAGCAGAGTTTGCTGCTTGGCGGTACGAAAGTTGTTTCTTGAATAACTTCTGTGTTTATTATCCTATTCGCTTGAAATAGTTCTTGTTTATGGAATTCATTGTTAGTAATTTCACTTTTAGTACGTTTTTTTACTATTTAAACAAATAACAAGTAAGAATGCTCTAGTCGAGTATACCCGACTACGAAACTCCCTGTACCCAGGTCAAAATTTCCGACCGCATCTTCGTGCACTTACACATACACGCACACATACACTAAGACGCATACACCCCCTCGCGATGCAGTACTGAACCTTCTTGTGTGAATAACTTCCCTGTTTATTATCCGATCGACTTTAAATTTGGACAGTAGATCACCAACGTATTATACATATCAAATTCCAAAGCTATATCTTTAACAAGTAAGAATGCTATAGTCGAGTATACCCGACTACGAAACTCCCTGTACCCAGGTCTAAAACATCCAATCACATCTAAGTCCACTTACCCATACACACACACATACACAAAGACGCACGCACACAGGCGGCAAAAGTGGCTGTGCTTCTTCTTCCCCCTCTCGCTGCATTACTGAATCTTCTTTCGTGAATAACTTCCGTGTTTATTATCCGATCGACTTGAAATTTCGACAGTAGATTAAGAGAGACTAAAGTATTGTACATGCCAAATCTTAAAGCTATATCTTGAAAATTGTTACTGTAAAACGGTTTTAATCGATTTGCGGGGGAACGGGGGAGATATCTGAAATATGAAACAAACTTGATCTGCGTATGCTATACAGGAACCTACATTTCAAATTTGGTGTCTCTAGCTCTTGTAGTTGCTGAGATCGACGCGTTCATACGGACAGACGGACAGACGGACAGACAGACGGACATGGCCAAATCGAAATCTCTTTTGATACTGATCAAGAATATATATACTTTATAGGGTCGGAGATGTCTCCTTCTGTCTGTTACATACATTTGCACAGATGTAATACCCCCTTTTTACCCATTTTATGGGTACAGGGAGTAAAAATGTTGGTATAAAACGTTCTTATCGAATTGCAGAGGAACGGGGAGAGACATCTGAAATTTATCCATTTATGGGTACAGGGAGTAAAAATGCTCTCCCAGGCAGGCTTATACAATTTGCCTGCCACAATGTACCAAAATCTATGTAAGTCGCCAAAAACGGTCACACTGCTTGAGCTCAAAGTTCAATGGCCAAGCAGTAGGCGGGTTAGCGGGTTAGCGGGTTAGCGGGTGAGCGGATGAGCGGGCTGAGCGGGTTGGCGGAAGTGGCAAGTCACAAGTCAAGCTTCACAAGAATCACACTCGAGAATCCGGCGTGGCTGACAGTGGCATTTTACAGTTAAGATACTTTACACGCTGTCATCCACTGGTTAAGAGCAATGGCTTCCTTTAGCCATCGCATGTTGTTGCAGTTGCTGCTGCTGCTGCGGCAGTTGCAAGTTTAAATCGTTGGCAATCATAATTCAATCGAATTGACTGCAGTTAATTTGCGCGCAATTTGGCAGCCCTATAGGCCAACAAAATTGCCTAAAAACACGCACAACATGCCTAGCTGGACCGTCAGCTGTTTGCATCTGTAACCTATATAAGCTGGAGCCTCTGGGCCCAACGGCAGTACACGGCTGAGATCTGTGTTTTGACAATGTTTCGCCAACGCTTAACTCTGCTGGTTGGTGTGGTTTTAGTGCTATTGGCGGTGCTGAGCCCCAATGCCGTCGTAGGACATCCGCCAACAACAACCGCAGCGCCGCTGAGAAATGCCGCCGTCTATGACAGCAAGTTCGATAATGTCGATCTGGATGAGATACTTGGCCAGGAGCGACTGCTGAACAACTATATCAAGTGCCTCGAGAGTCTGGGACCCTGTACGCCCGATGCCAAGATGCTAAAGGGTATGTGTCATGTCAAGCAATCGTATTAGTTCGTCCTGCTCATAATCATTCATCATATCAATCTGTAGACATCCTGCCCGATGCCATGACCACGGACTGTGTCAAGTGCACGGAGAAGCAAAGATATGGCGCCGAGAAGGTAACACGTCATCTGATTGATAACCGTCCTGGGGATTGGCAGCGCTTGGAGAAGATCTATGATCCGCAGGGATCCTATCGCATCAAGTACGAGGAGACCAAGAAATCCATGCAGGATGGTATTAATAAGCCCCAGGACGACTCCTAAGCGTTCTATTCTAAAATATTGCAACAAATTATATAATCTAGCTATATTTTGTTTATTTCTTGCACCGCACAATATCACATAAATATAACACAACAAAATACACAGATACTTAAGTTTTCTGTCATTTGATTTACATTTAATTATGTTTCTTAAAATTACACATAAATAAATAAATATTCATAATCTTAGCCAGTAGAAATGATAAAAAATGTTTTAATTGAATTCTCAGTTTTGAACCAAGTACAATTGTAACTCCCAACGTTTTCCCAGCCAAAAGACAATAGAATTACGCTCATAAAATATTTCCCACAATCTGGCAAGCGTTTAATTTTATTTACTGACACAAAAGCAATTTCAGAACATGTTTTAAACATATTAATTTTGTACAAACTTAAGTCTAGACAGCATTTTTTGTTATACCAAACAATTGTTATAAAACATCAATACAATCTATAGAGAACTTGCGATAATTACATCGTTTACACAACTTTTTAGCACTGAATAGTTTCAATCTTCCATTAAGTGATCGAATTTCAGTGTACTTTAAGTTTCCAGTGTATTTTTAAGAAGAATCTGACTAAATCCCATTTAATATATACATATATGCATAAATCAATTCTAAATAGAAGTCTTTATTTCCAAGCAAAGAAGGCTTTCTTTTCATTTATGTAGTTCTACACTCACAAAAATAAATTCTGAAAATCGCCCTAAAATAAAAATCACCCTTAAAGCCAGATCTGTTTAATAGAAATATTTTCTAGACTTCATATATATATATATATATGATATTTCTTATATTCAGAAAATCGACCCCAAATAAAAATCACCCTTAAAGCCAGCAAAAATTTCTGTTTAATAGAAATATTTTCTAGATTTCAGAAATATATTTCTTATATTAAGAATAAAATAAGGTAAGCTGCCTTTGGCTACAGAAGTATTGTCACTTTATACATTTTGGGGCATTTATTTTTCTGAGTGTAGTTGTTATACTAGTTCCTGAGATAGTACTATTTTTCATACATGTGTATATATCCGTCTATAATGATACATACACACATACCAAATTTTTCTTCAATTTCAATAGAATCCGCGACTATTTTCTCAAAATTGGTTGTATTCTCGAAACTAAAAACGCAAAATAAATATATGTAATACTTTTGTTAAGATATTTTTAAGCATTCAATTACTATCATTTATTATTGTACTACAAATTGTAGGTGAACAGTTCATAATTAATCAAAATATTGCAGTTTTTTTCCTTTGATTTAAAAATAAACAAGTAAGAATGCTATAGTCGAGTATACCCGACTACGAAACTCCCAGTACCCAGGTCTAAAACATCCAATCACATTTACGTCCACTTACACATACATACACACATACACAAAGACGCACACACACAGGCGGCAAAAGCGACAGCGCAAGCGAGGCATTTTAAGTGGTAGCTGTGCTGCTTCTTCCCCCTCTCGCTGCATTACTGAATCTTCTTTCGTGAATAACTTCCGTGTTTATTATCCGATCGACTTGAAATTTCGACAGTAGATTAAGACAGACTAAAGTATTGTACATGCCAAATCTTAAAGCTATATCTTAATTGTTACTTTAAAACGGTATTAATCGATTTGCGGGGGAACGGGGGAGATATCTGAAATATGAAACAAACTTGATCTGCGTATGGTATACAGGAACCTACATTTCAAATTTGGTGTCTCTAGCTCTTGTAGTTGCTGAGATCGACGCGTTCACACGGACAGACGGGCAGACGGACAGACGGACAGACAGACGGACATGGCCAAATCGAAATCTCTTTTGATACTGATCAAGAATATATATACTTTATAGGGTCGGAGATGTCTCCTTCTGCCTGTTACATACATTTGCACAGATGGGTACAGGGAGTAAAAATAATAAAATCAAAATAGAACCTTCAAAATCTTAGGCAATAAAATTGAAGTCTTTTGTAAAATGTGGGAAAAAATGAGCCTTAGAAAGAGCGGAAATGGAATGTGTATGTATGGGTATGAATATATGTATGGATGTATGTATGTATGTATGTATGTACATATGAGTATGCAGACATTGTTATCAGGGGCTCATCATCAGTTTTAATTGTGTCGCAAAAGTTGACGCACCGCGCCGCGCCGCGCCGCACCGCACCGCACTGTGCCGCATGAAGGTACAACGGCAACATTATCATCATCATTATCAACATGATGATGAATATAAATACCGTCAACACACCCACAATCAAAAGCCACGAAGGTGAGCATTGAGGCCTGGCCAATGCTGTGCTGTGTAGCTCTTCGAACGAAATGCGACATCTGGCTAAAGGTGTGGCCCAAATGCGTTCCCAAACGATTCGCATGCGGAGTCGGTTTCAGTTGCTGTTGCAGCCTCCCAGTTATTCAATTGTCAGCCAACTAACTGCATTGGCGGTAACTCAATTGTTAAATGGTCAAGAGACGCCAGCAAGTTGAACGAACCTCGCCAACGATATGATTTTATACGGTATGGCTTTGGTATTGGCTTGGTTTGGTTTTGATTCGGTTTTGGTTTGGTTCGGCTTGGGGGACGCCCCCCGTTGGGGACGTGCTCGCCGCAATGGCAGCCAGGCTTCCGGTTTAATTTCATTTAGCCAGCGATACAAACAATCCAAAGCCAGGCAAAACAGTTGAAGTTGTTTCATTTGGCTTTAACCTCAAATTCATTTGTGTTGGCCGCTTGGCTGTTAGCTGTTAGCTGTTCGCTGTTCGCTGTTGGCGTCGCTTCGGCTTGCGGTGGGCTGCGCTCGGCTTTGACTGTCAATCAAATTTGTTGATGGTTTTCCGCTTGCCTTTGACTGCACTCCCATTTCCCATTCCCCATTCGCTGCTGCTGCTGCTGCCCAGAGCGAGGCCTACATTGCACTCTGAGGCGGCTACAAGCTTCTAAAGTGGCTCAGCCTTTCCGGCCATGGCACACTGGTCCAGAATCATGTCAAAAGCAAACGAAAAGTGCGCTTATAACATCCTAACTCAATTATAGACTCCCGTGCTATTACTTAATTCAAATCAAATATTATTACTCCCTGTACCCATAAAATGGGTAAAAAGGGGGTACTAAATCTGTGCAAATGTATGTAACAGGCAGAAGGAGACATCTCCGACCCTATAACGTATATATATTCTTGATCAGTATCAATAGAGATTTCGATTTGGCCTTGTCCGTCTGTCTGTCCGTCTGTCCGTCCGTATGAGTGAACGCAAGGATCTCAGCAACTATAAGAGCTAGAGACACCAAATTTGGAATGTAGGTTCGTGTATAGCGGGAGCAGGTCAAGTTTATTTTAGATTTGAGATTTCTCCCCCGTTCCCCCGCTATTCGATAAAAATCGTTTTAGAGTAACAGTTTTGAAGATGTAGCTTTTATATTTGGCATGTACAATACTTTCGTCTCTCCTAATCTACTGTCCAAATTTCAAGTCGTTCGGATAATAAACACGGAAGTTATTCATGAAAGAAGATTCAGTAATGCAGCGAGAGGGGGAAGAAGAAGCACAGCCACCATTTAAAATGCCTCGCTTGCGCTGTCGCTTTTGCCGCCTGTGTGTGTGCGTCTTTGTGTATGTGTGTGTGTATGTGTAAGTGGACGTAGATGTGATTGGATGTTTTAGACCTGGGTACAGGGAGTTTCGTAGTCGGGTATACTCGACTATAGCATTCTTACTTGTTTCCATTCCTCTTTGTGTGATATTCTTAAACGTTTTGTTGCTGGCGCTGTTTTGCGCTCAAATTGTAATGTGAGCAAACTTTCCTCTTCACAACAGGTACTATTATTAAATCAGTGAAAAACGCATTACATTTTATAGAGTAGTTTCAAAGGAAGGCTAAACAAACGCCGAAACGCGTGGGAGAACAATTTTGATAAAGGATAAATAATATTTTATTACAATGAAACACACCGACCTTAATAAAAATCGATAAAGGAAATGCAAAAATGTACAAATACTTTAATCTATATTTGTTTTTTTACTGTTATAAGACTTACCTCACTTATTACGCATGGGGGTGCCTCCTGAGGCGTATTGAAGTTCATTTGATTTAAATAGGGGTACTTGGGTATTTTTGTTCTTTCTTTCTTTAATTTGTTGTTTTACCAGAAAAGAAGCTTTACTGCCTATGTACATAGTATTGTGGCTTTTGGATGAATGACCTCGACCCGCCGGAGCTGTGACTTCAACGGCTTCACATTACGAGCGTTTTCAAGTGCGTTGACTTGGCTAATAAATATATGACACATGATTGTTGGGCGGGGCAAGGAGGCGGAGACAAGACAGATGCCCTGTTAGTTACTTATGCATGTTGCCCGTATTCAAGTCCAGCTCAGGCGTGCTTTTGTTTTATGTTTTTTGTTTTTGTTGTAGTAGTACTCGTATTAATGGCCTGCTCCTTGGGTATTTTGCAATTTGGATGCCAACTTGCCACAACTTGAATTTAAATAATAATAATTACGAGCTCGTTACGCGCTAAGCAAGAGGCAAATGTCAAAACCATAGACCTACACTTGCCACCAACTGCTCATCTGTCTCAACTTGCCATCCTCCCCTACCCCCCTCGCTTGGCCAGCTTTAGCAACGGTTACGAATGCCGTCGAAAAAGAAAATGTCATTGTCAACGGGTCGCAGCGTTTAATAAATAAATGATATAATTACGAGTTGGTAGATGAGTTTTTTTTATTTTTTATTACATTTTGTATTTTAAAGACGTTGCATGCAACGCCTTGTAATCTGGCATACCCCGCCTGCCCGTCCGCCCCACAAGCAGCTTGCCACGGTCGAGCAAACACCTCGAAGGCAGCCACAAAGTGCTCAACCGGCGACACTTCAGTGTTAGTTTTGTTACATTTGCATTTGGTTTCAAGTTCAGTTCATGGGCAACTGCTTTTGACGCTGCTACAGTTGCGGCCAATTGGCAACTACCAACTGGCAACTGGCAACTGGCAACTGGCAACTGCCAATTGCCAATTGGCAGCTGATGATTGCCAGTTATTGGCTGATTGGATTTCCTGTGAAGCGCGCGCCTTGCCGCTTATTAGCCATGGCTAAATTATTAACTTCCTTTCGTCTGCATATCATTTGCCTGGCCATTGCGAAAAGGAAAAGGAAAGCAAAACGCCAGCAAAAGCGCCAAGCAAAGTGCTTCAGTTCAATAATTGGCATGTACAAGAGTACAAGTACTCGGACCGGTTTCTTGCCAAACAGCTCAAGAGTTAGCCTAGAATTTAAATGCGGCTTATTCAGACTTAAGAAACAAGTGCTCACATGTTAATATAAGGCACAACTGTGCTCGTTACTGGCCCACTTGAAGTGGCCAAAACTGCCAGCATGGCCAGCTGGCCTGCCGAGTGGGTCAAGGCTCAAAAAGCAATTTAGGGCTAATTGCGAACTAATATGGCCCAATGAAATCAATATCCGATAACTCTACGCTAACACAGATTATCCTTTCAACTTTTAACCATAACAATCATACTTCAGAGCATATGGTTTATAAGGACTAGAGTATCCTTCTTGCATTGACTAAACTTGCAAAGAACTTTTCTTCCAAATATGATCATTTTTTGGCCAGAAAAGTGAACCTTCTCAAAATAAGCTTTGAAATAGTTATTTATAACAATTTTCATATCATGCCAAATTTTGAGATTTTAGTATTTTCGCTTTATTAATTTTTGAAAATGTGTAAGGGGGGGAAAATTGACAATCAATTTTCGAAAATATTTCAAATATATCTTCTTTCTTTAAATATAAATAAAATGGAAATGCCAAGTCAATTTAGAGTATACAAAACATGATCAAGAAGACATTCCGTATGTAAATCGATGAATGAATGGGGGGAAAAATGGGGGGATGAATGTGTAAGGGGGGGAAAATTGACAATCAATTTTCGAAAATATTTCAAATATATCTTCTTTCTTTAAATATAAATAAAATGGAAATGCCAAGTCAATTTAGAGTATACAAAACATGATCAAGAAGACATTCCGTATGTAAATCGATGAATGAATTTTTACCGAAAAATGAACAATCTCAGAGCAAGTTTTGAAATAGTTTTTATACTATGTTCCCGAAGGGAAACATGTTGGTGTATACCGTCAATTTATGATGTGTCGAGATCGACCACCCACTCCCACCCCCTCTCCCGCAATTTGGGGAAAACCTGTATCTTCCCCATTTTTGTTAAGATTCCCGACAGATCTGCATCAAAAAAATTTTGACCCCCCCACGCCCACCCCCACAAATCGGCATACGGTATCTTCAAAACACTTTTTTCAAGGGGTATATCTCCTACAGTTTCAAAGATAGAGTTACCAAATTTGGCATACAGACTAATGTTGACCCCCTGGACAAATCTGCATCAAAAAAATCTTAACCCCCCCACCCCCTCCTCCGCAAATGAGAAAAATCTATATCTCCCACACCTGTACAGTTTTTTTCGCGTCTCTTTCTAAACACTCAATTAACCAAATTATATAGGACTGGGAACATAGTATTCTGCAGTCGGGTGCGTCCGACTGCAACTTTCCTTCTTGTTTATGCTAATATTGATATACGCAAACGATAAAAGTTGGAATTTAGAGATTTTGGTTTTCTCGAAATTTTAATTTTTGAATATGTGTAAGGGGGGACCCTTGCCAACAAAAAATGTAAATATTTTTATTTTTAAAATTAATAAATTAAAGTGCTATATCAACTTAGGAAATACAAAACATAATCAAAAAGACATTCTGTTTATAGGATATAATATAATTTATTTTATAGATCAGTTCGAATAGTTCGAAACACACGCTCGGATCGGAATCATATTTAATAATTGCATTGCTTGCAGAATAGATGGAAGAACTTGTGCCTTATCCAAATGTATCTTGAACTTCATCTGGCCTACAATTAGCCAGAGATTTGCATAATATGACGATGAAGTTTGTGGCGTTGTTTCAGCCTTGGCTCGTTTAAATGTTGGCCTAGCCGCAGAGCAACAAAAATAATGTCAATAGCTCGGTTAATTGTTAATTGCCTGGGCATGCTCAACATGAAACCAGTGTATGTAGATAATTACAATTACAATTACATTATGATTATGATAATGTTGAATGTTGAATGTTGAATGTTGAATGCAAAGAGCCGCTGTCATTCACGTTGACAAAAGGCAAAAGCAAACAAAATTGTTTTAAATGGTTTCAAAAGCAAAACGAATCCACAATATGCCAATAAAGTTGATGTCTTTTATGTGATTATGCATTATTCTTCAAGTCGAATTTCGCATGCCCTTAAACAATCGTTACAGTTTACAAGTACTGTCTTAAATGGCATACTTCTTAACTAGGCTAATACACAGCGAGCTCTGGCCAACTTTCAGCTGTCACATTAAACATTAAAAACTTGAATGAAAAAAAGCATACAATTATGGCTATAAACTTAAAACAATTGCAAGTCTTTTGGCCACATTTTAGCTGTGAAATAGCTGCGTCCGAAATATATAAATGTTGTTTATTATTATTATTTTTATTTCTTTCTTTTTTTTTTTTTAAACTTTTGGTGACTGCGTAACTTTTGAATTGCCTACGTTGTTGGCCCAGCTGCTGGGATTTTAATGGGATTTTTCGATTTTCAGCTTTGCCATGAATCCCTCAACTTTGACTTATGGCCAACAGGCGGCAGTTGTTAGCCACAACAACAACAACAGCAACAGCAACAGTTTCCCAGACGCTTTGAGCTAATGAAACGTTACAAACAATGGAAAATGCCGCCGCCAGTTTTGGTTTTTGTTTTTGTTATTGTCATCGTGAACTGTTGTTGTTGTTGTTGTTGTTGTTGTTGTTGTTTTAGACTTACAGATATTTACCCGTGGTAAGCATTTGGCCCCACATTTCCATATCAAATAGCTGGCAGGGCATTGGCATCCAAACTGCCTTGACATTTGTTGGCCACATTTTGTAGCCCAGAGATCAAATGATGTCTAACCGCCAGTTAACAATATTACACGTACCAGCTAAAACACTCAACGTGTCTTAAATACATGAGTTGGAATTTACTTAAGATTGCTGCAAGCCTATCGATAGTATCGATGCGCTTTCGATTAATCGATTGCATATTTCTTTTATTTCAGTTTTGAAAGCTACAATAAATATTGTTATATTTAAGTTTTCTCTCACACTTTCATCTGACATCTCCGACCCTATAAAGTACATATATTTTTGATCAGTATCAAAAGAGATTTCGATTTGGCCATGTCCGTCTGTCTGTCTGTCTGTCCGTCTGTCCGTCTGTATGTATGAACGCGTCGATCTCAGCAACTACAAGAGCTAGAGACACCAAATTTGGAATGTAGGTTCCTGTATACCATACGCAGATCAAGTTTGTTTCATATTTCAGATATGTTCCCCGTTCGATAAAAACCGTTTTACAGTAACAGTTTTGAAGATGTAGCTTTTATATTTGGCATGTACAATACTTTAGTCTTTCTTAATCTACTGTCTAAATTTCAAGTCAATCGGATAATAAACACGGAAGTTATTCACGAAAGAAGATTCAGTAATGCAGCGAGAGGGGAAGAAGAAGCACAGCCACAACTTAAAATGCCTCGCTTGCGCTGTCGCTTGCCGCTGCCGCCTGTGTGTGTGCGTCTTTATGTATGTGTGTGTGTATGTGTAAGTGGACGTAGATGTGATTGGATGTTTTAGACCTGGGTACAGGGAGTTTCGTAGTCGGGTATACTCGACTTTAGCATTCTTACTTGTTTATATGTATTTGCAGGACAGCAAAAGAAATATTTCTATTGCAGACGATGGACTATCGAAACTATCGATAGTGGATAGTCTTGCAGCTGACAGCGACTTAAGATTGGGCTTCTTCCGAGTGGAGGTGCAATCTGGTTTAACTCAATACAAATAGCTGCATTATCAGGAGGCAAGAGTGCCTGTCGCATTTTTTGGGGTCGCCTTATCGCAGTGCCCAATGTTGCAACAAGCTGCTTACGTAACGGGGTTAAGCAATCGATGCGTAACAATAACCCAAATTGCCAGCCAACAATCAAGAAACAACAAAGGCAACAAAACAGAACCATGCTAACGGAAACGATAAGGAAATAAAAATGTCAACAAATTAAAGTCGAACAAGATGTCGATCGCTCATGTCTTTATTGAAGGTAGTATAGGTATTACATGGGCCCAAGAATTCTCCCGGATCTGTGACCCAACAGCGCTTAAGGCCCAGTCAGTCACAAGTGTTACCAATTTTCTAGCCATTTTCAGTTGCATTGTTTAACAGCCGCGGCGGCAACAAAGGGCCATATAAAACCGAGTCTATAAAAAGAATTCCAATAAGTTGCGCCATGTTGCAAGCATTTGAAATGCATTTAAACCGCTCAACAGCAGCAACAACAAAACCGATTCACATATTAAACACGTCAAATATGCGGCCCAAAACCTAAAAGCCGTTAATGAAACCAGCTTAAAACTTGAGACCAAAATCTAAAAACAACATGGAATTCAATTTGGAAAAGAGACTGTCGCACCACGCTTAGAAGTTGGCTCGATTTTCAGTTCTGTTCAGTTCAGTTCAGCATTGCAAATGGAAATGGAATTCTTGTACGAAATTCCAAGAAGTCATGTGCAGGTGCAAAGCTCATGTTAGTTCAATTTGACCTGCGGTTAAATTTGGTTTACATTTTGTTAACCACACAAAACACATGTGTTTGTTTGCTATAGCTCTTTTGTCTATATCTTCCAGAGGGGGATTTATAATTAAGTTATGAAGTCTGTGAGGAAATAATGGAGTCTTCTCCATCCCCTGATAAACTACTACTATCTCGCCCGAGATAGCTCTATTTCATGAGGTTGTTTCTTGTTATATAGAATTCTCCTTCTCATATTTATCATACTCTCAATACAGTGAAGCAGGAGCTATCCGATGTGATACAAAAAGGACATCATTTTACATATTTGAACTTGACCCCACACCAAATCACACCAGAGGAGGTTAGTTATCATTATTTTAGGATGTTGATTGTCTTTATTTCAGTCTCACGAACGAACTGACTCGTCCGCCGTAGTATTCGTAATCGATCAAACTCTCGCACATCGTTGCTGAAGATTTATCGATATTGCACAGGGTTACTTAACATCTATTTACATTGCACATGGCGTTGCCAGATAAGTAAGCTTATATATACTACATACTATGCTATGACTAATTATTTTTGGTGTAGAGTAGAGCTTTCTTTCTCTTAGAGTTCGAAGTCACTAAAAAATCGGTTTAAGAGTTTTCTACTAGTTTTCCAATCCTTAGGATGAATTTTCAAAATCGGTGAAATATTTATGTGTCGACTGACTTTTCCTATAGATCTTTGGAGATGAGCTTGTAGCCGATTGAATGGCATACAAAAAAGTTTCATACAACAGTTTGCTGCGAATTTCCACACTTCCGGAAGAATTTTCCTAAAATCAATTCAGATACGATATATGTACATAGGAAGCTACTATACAAATTTTAGGTTTTTGAGCTTCTACTGATTAGCCTGTCTGTCAGGTTGAAGAGTTTTATACATATAGATGTATACTTATAGTCGAACATGGAGTTGTTGTCTGCGACTCAATATTTTATGAAATCGCTCCTTTCTCTGATAAGTCAGGCATTTTTTTTACTCCCTGTACCCATAAAATGGGTATGGGGATATTGGATTTGTGCAAAAGTATGTAACAGGCAGAAGGAGACATCTCCGACCCTATAAAGTATATATATTCTTGATCAGTATCAATAGAGATTTCGATTTGGCCATGTCCGTCTGTCTGTCTGTCCGTATGTATGAACGCAAGGATCTCAGCAACTATAAGAGCTAGAGACACCAAATTTGGAATGTAGGTTCGTGTATAGCGGCAGCAGGTCAATTTTATTTTAGATTTGAGATATCTCGCCCCGTTCTACCGCAATTCGATAAAAACGTTTTTTACCAACATCTCTAAAGATATAGCTTTGGAATTTAGCATGTATAACACCTCGGTCACTCTTAATCTACTGTCCATATCTTAAGTTGATCTAAAAATAAACACGGAAGTTATTCACGAAAGAAGATTCAATGCTTCAGAGCGGGAGGAAGAAGAAGCACTGCGCTTGAGCTGTGCTCGTGTGAGTGCTTCTCTTGTGTATGTGTATGTGCATGTGTAAGTGTACGTAGATGCGATCGGAAATTTTTGACCTGGGTACAGGGAGTGTCGTAGTCGGGTATACTCGACTATAGCATTCTTACTTGTTTCTTTTACAGTATTCAAAAAATGCACAATTTTTGTTTTTACTTTCATTTTTGTTGAGTGTAGCTTGTACTTTGTTTGCTCCTTGTGAATGTTGCACGCATAATTCGTTTCACTTGCGATTTCTGGTCAGTTGTTGTTATTGTTGTTGTTGCTGTTGTTGCTGCTGTTGCACTTACACGGATAAGACTTTCAGACCGGGTCGAGCGCAAGACAACAACAACAGGCGAACTGTGCATTTTGTTGCTGCACGCATTTTAGTTTGGAATACAACTTCACCTGTTCGGCCAGTTTTGGCCAATACACGCACACACACACATACAGTTACACTTAAACGCACTTCCACATGGCACAAGATCACACAATATGCACAGTTTCCAACTGCTTTCTATACACTGAGCTGGGCGTTGTAGAAAACCAGAGTGAAATTCCTTGAGCAGACTACTCCACAATAATGTCCAGCAGAGACCGGACCACACACTCAATGGGGAAGTCTTTTATTTTTGTTGTTGTTGCGGAATCGGAATTGGAATCTGAATCTGAATCTGGTTCATGTGCGGCACCATTTACAGGTTGGGTTTAAATTGGTTTCCTCACTGTTAACTTGGCAGCTTGGCCGTTCCAAACTAGGCTAACCTGTCGCGCTCGCGCTCGCGTTTTCCTGTCTGCCCTCTCTTTCGCTCTTACATGCTGCCACTTGGCGCTACCTTTTCAGGTATCTGTTGGGCGTGTTGCGCGTTGCGTAATGCATCAAAAAGCCAAGTCTGGACACAACAATTTCCCCCAAAAATGTTGTCAAATTTGCATAACATTTCGCTGGGCGATCAAATCGGTTATTGTACAATAGGAAATGGAAAATGTTTTTTAAACCCCCCCCCCCCTTCCACAGAAAATGACTCGACTGCAAACAAGAAAGTAATTTGCATACATACATCTCATCTTTTATTTTATTTTGTATTTTTTTGTCTTGTTTTCATTGCCACTGGCGACAAAAAAGAAAAAAAAACTGGAAAAAAACAAAAAGGGTGCGTGTGACTTTGCCCAGATCTTTCTTTCTATATACATACATACATATTCGCTAGGGCACACTCAAAATGATATTACAACTTTCTCACCATCTCAGCGAACGCATCGAAGCATGAAGAGATTACACAGCGTTGTAAGTAGGCCCAGATTCAAAAGATCGAGCAGGGTTATCCAATAGAGAGAGAGAGAGAGAGAGAGAGAGAGAGAGAGAGAGAGAGAGAGAGAGAGAGGTATTATCAAGGAAATCAGAAAGAATCATATTCAGCTTAAGAACAATATTTTGGCTAGATTCCAAGAAGTTCGACCCAAATCTGCGAATTGATATATTGCTGCCTCAGCACTGGGTTTCAAGTTTGGTTTCGTTTTAAGATCGTGATATATGAGTAGTAATTCAGCCCTAACTCCATTACGCATGCTTGGCTTCAGAAATTTCTGTGTCACATTTTGTGGCGCAACAGAGTGTCACCATGAAAAATTTGGCCAACTTAGCGATGTAGAGCATTAGATCGCTTGTCAAACTCAGCAGGCAATTGTGAGCTAAAAAACCTTTACAAATCACAATATACCTAACTCAATTAATAAAATGCTGAAAGTAAACGAAAAAATTTGCATTTTTGATCAGCCTGACATTATTTATGTTTTTAGAACCGATGAGGCATCTTTAACAAAACATTTAATTAGTTTCAAGTCAATTGTTTAGTTGGAAATATTTGAAATTGTCAGTTTTTACTGCGTTCCTGTGGAATTCATGATTATCTTACTAGATAAGCTCTCTGGTACAACCGAATTCCTGCTCTATCTGTGTGGGGTTGGCCTAACTTTACACCTCATTATTTCCCCGAGTTAGTTCGCACAATGTCTCCCTAAATGAGGAAAATGATTATACTGAACGCAATCTATTTTCAAAACATGTTGGTATATAGTACTATAGGCAGATAAAATGTTAAGATTTACCCTCAGCACCAAAACGAAACTTACCAGGAACCGTAACTGCTACATATAGGTAATATTTAGAAAAATTACCTTTAAAGCATTATTTCTTGAAATTATTTACTGCTCAAGAAATATAACTTATATTTCAGATTAATTTGTTTCAGAATATAAAACTCAAACTAAATTAATACTGCACTATTATTTTGTATTATTTAAAGTATTGCACTCAAAAAATGTCAGAAATATTCGAAAATTCTGAAAAACACATTTATTTAGTTTTTTTTTTGTATTTTTCAGATGCGAAAAATACCAACAAAAAAATACCACGAATTCCCAATTCAGTATTTTTGACATTTACGAAAATACTGACATTTTTTTGGTATTTTTAGTATGTTGTGACACCTGGAAAACTACTGAATTTGGTATTTCTGGTAATTTGTTATATATTTTTACTATTTTAAATATTTTTTGACTTCTGGAATAATACTAAGGTTGGGACTTTTTGGTATTTGCTTGGTATTTATTTGGTATTTATTTAGTATTTATTTGGTATTTTTTTGGTATTCTTCTCATTAACAATGTCACCTTTTCAAGAAACAAAAAATGAAGCGCATTTGTTATATTTAAGACTGTTTAAATGGTATGACAATGTTTTAACTACGCCAATTTGTATGTAGTCACATGCAAAGGCAAAGATACTAACGTTTATTTACAAATTCTGAAAAAGAACCAAGCAGTATTTAACTAATATACATGCCACAATTATGTCAACCAGAATGTGTCCTAGACAATTGCAACAATCAATGAATGTGTGTAATGTTGAAATGAATTAATGTTTAGCTGTGAATTTAAAGCCAGAAGCTCTGACGGCTTCGCTTTCTTTCATATTGTTTGCAAATTGTAATTAATTTGATTATTTAATCGGCAGTTGGATTTACGCACCTGCAACAGACAAGGCCTGACAGCAAGTGCCCACCTGCAGCATTTGCAAAAGCTGGCAGCCAATTGGCTAGAGAAATACTCGTATAATACATAACTTTCACCCATGCAACGCGACTGAGAAGCAATGTATCTCGATATGGCCACAAGTTTCCCTCCAGACGCTGGCAGGATAGCCCGGCCAGCTGGCTTTTGGCAAAACCAACGACAACATCGCTGAGGTCAACCTGGCGAACGGGGGTTAATCTAGGGTTCAATTTTGCGATTTACCCAGGCCATTAGCAAAAATTTGAAATCTCATCATGCAACCTGTGACAAAAATGCAACGTTAAAACAGAAAACAAGAAAAAACAACGCAAAGTGACACAGTCATTGGCGCTGGGAAAGTGCAAAATCTCACACTTTAATTATTTATGTTAAACTGCATGATGTGCATGAATTGGCCAATGCCACGCCCAGTATTAAGCTGCAAATTGAAAATCAAAACTCAGTATTAGCTTTCAGCTTGCTTGTTTAACTTGGCCAACAATTTGCGCAGCAACCAATCAAATTAATGTTAACGTTATCTCGCAGCAAACAAACAAATAAACAAACAATCTAAACAAGTAAGAATGCTATAGTCGAGTATACCCGACTACGAAACTCCCTGTACCCAGGTCTAAAACATCCAATCACATCTAAGTCCACTTACCCATACACACACACATACACAAAGACGCACGCACACAGGCGGCAAAAGTGGCTGTGCTTCTTCTTCCCCCTCTCGCTGCATTACTGAATCTTCTATCGTGAATAACTTCCGTGTTTATTATCCGATCGACTTGAAATTTGGACAGTAGATTAAGAGAGACTAAAGTATTGTACATGCCAAATCTTAAAGCTATATCTTGAAAATTGTTACTGTAAAACGGTTTTAATCGATTTGCGGGGGAACGGGGGAGATATTTGAAATTGGAAACAAACTTGATCTGCGTATGGTATACAGGAACCTACATTCCAAATTTGGTGTCTCTAGCTTTTATAGTTGCTGAGATCGACGCGTTCATCCGGACAGACGGACAGACGGACAGACGGACGGACGGACAGACGGATAGACGGACAGACAGACGGACATGGCCAAATCAAAATCTCTTTTGATACTGATCAAGAATATATATACTTTATAGGGTCGGAGATGTCTCCTTCTGCCTGTTACATACTTTTGCACAAATCCAATACCCCCTTTTTACCCATTTTATGGGTACAGGGAGTAAAAACACAAAGCAAAGACTAACTCGGCAGTTTTCGAGTGTTGTTTTTGTTTTTTGTTTTTTGGCTAATCAGCATATGTACACATCCCAAAGATGCTCGTACATATTTATATATTCAAATTGAAATATTTCAGGGTGTGGTCCAGAAATACTAAATACCCATATAGCCTATAGCCTGTGGGCCTGCTCAGAATGTCGCTTGGAGGCTCTTAACTTGGCCTGTCATTGATCGATTGGCTTTTAATGCATTCACAAATGAAAGTCACAACTTTGCATACCAAAAGCCTCAGCCTGAGCCACCATCATCATTGGTGTCACATAAAGCTGACTGCGGGATGATCCTCAACAGTATCCCAATACGGGATGGATTCCGATTCAGAATCAAAATTGAAATTGAAAACTTGGGGCCTACCAACAGCAATATACTCTGACTTGCTGTATCTCATCTTTGAGGAAGATCATAATGTATCTCTAAATTGCTCTTATAAATATGTTCCAAGGAACTCATGAGCTGCCTAACTTGGTTAACTAAAGCTATTCCCATATAAAACACAAGAAACACAAGGGGAAGTGCTTTCTAGAAATGTCTATTCCACTCCAAGACAGCCCAAGTTAGGAACTTTTGGATGTTATTTATGGCATACGAAGATTCAAACAGAAAAAGCTTATTAAAATTAAAAAGGGCAATTTAGTATTAATATAATCATTTAAGCTGCTTTTGTTGATGTAAAAGTGCCAAAAACTGCACAAATATGCAAAGTGTCGAATAAATATGTTCAAGTTGGATTTATTGTTTATAGTTTATAGCTATATATTTGGACGAGATTTTGATTTTTATGATTTGGGTTGAGCTAGCTTTAATCACTAGAATCGATGGGATGGTCATAAGCCCCATAAAAGGAGTAGAGCGTCTTTTGAGAACTATGTATAAGAAGCAAGTCAAGTTTTATGTGAATTTTTATAGCCAAATGTTCAACAAAAAAAGGGGTATAAAAAGGGTATATGTACAACAAGCTGAATTCATCTTCAAGCGTATAAAGTAACTAACAATCTTTAAAAAGAAACTCTTAATAAGCACTAAAAATGTGTTAATTTTCTATAAGGAATACTTTCGAAACTGCCAGAGCTTGATGGTTGAAATTATACGAAATATAGTTGCTAAATATAACATTAATTCCAAAGATAAAGTTATGTGCTATAAAATGCACAGAAGACAAAAAATAGCCATAGAAACCCGAATTATTCAGGATATTTCTGTAGGAACAACCTATATACACATAATATAGTAAAAGAAAACTCGGAAAATTCAAATTAGGAACAACATTTTCACACATATTAACTACAAAAACTAAGTTAAATCAAGGTTTTGCTAATAAAACTATCGATATATTGATCAAAAATACAATCGATTGCTCTATCAGCTCTATCTAAATTTTCCTGAGTCAGGCGACTACAGATCCTGAGTATCTGCTAGTCGAGCATGCCTTAACGCAGTTTATTTGCTTGTTTTTATATGCATGCACACATATTGGTGGGATTGATTGGATATGACTTGAGAAGAGTGTTGATTGCTTTTGAAACAGCCGCCAGTTGGGCACAAAAAAAGAAAGGGTCACTAAATAGGACAGCCGACAGCCAAGGGCTAATGGCATTCGCAATGACAGCCACAACTCAGCTGATTTTGTATTTTTTTAATGGATTAGGGGGATAAGATATATACACACACAGTTGTGAGCTCAAATCAAAGGCACTGATCTGAGAATTGATGATCCTTAGCTTACAATCCAGACAGCACTAAGTTAGCCAACTAAGCAAATAGTAGTAAATAATGTCTTGCTAGTTTTGTCGGAGACTGGCCCAATCAGAATGCACTTAGCCAAATGTGGCACCCAGAGTACGGGCATGCTGCATGGGGTGCACAATTTGACGCAACCTTTTGATGGGCATATCAAATGGAATAATGAAAATCAAACTGCAGAACCAAAACAATTTTCCCAACAAATTATGAAAGCAAAGAACGTCGGCGAAACGTAGCAAAGAAAGCAATCAAAAGGGCCAATCATTCTTGGCCTGGCCAAGAGGCAGACAGTACTAGTACCATTGGTAACACAGACGAGCACTGGGGCAGGTCGTGAGTGCGCCGAGAGCCAAGCACGGAATCCCACAAAACAAAAGCAACAAAAAGCAACAAAAATGTATTTTACACATTCTTCTTTACGGTGTGTATAGGGGGGGGGGGGGGGGGGTTAAGGTAGGGGATAGGGGATGGGGAAATGTAAGTATGTACATTGTACGTAGTGTAATAGCCGGCAAGCAATTGCCGGGTCTTGGAAAGGTGCGGCTTGCGCCCGAGCAGGCACCGAGCAGTCGGAACCACACCGACCCCGAATCTGAAAAGGTTACAGCACAGACATATGTATATATATACTTACACACACACAAAATAGATGAAAATTAACACTTGTAAAACATTGTAGCACCAGCTCAAAATTAGAGTCCACTAACCCGAATGCTTTGGGTATATTAGGGCGGATATGAAGAGGTTCTATAGAATCACCGTAGCGTGCCAAACCAAATGCAGTTCCACTTGACGCCCATTCCTATTATAATGGCATGGGAAGACTATATAGGTACGTTCTAAGCAACAATATTCCATTAAATAGAACGTTCTTCAAGTAACCAACCAAATATAATGAGGATCTGCTTTTGTTATATATATTTTTTAATAATAAGGTTTTATAATGAGACTCAATAGAAGAAACAAATAAGAAACTAAATAAATCATGTGTTAGGAATAAAGAACATAAATCAATTTTAATTTTATTAAAACTTTAATAATATACACTCGTATATACTAAAAATTCCCCCCAAGAAAAACTTTGGAACATTTTTGTTTTTTATTTTATTTCGATTAAAAATCAAATTCTGAAAGTTACATAACCATAACATATCAGGTAAAAAGAAAATAAATTACTTTGCACTTCCCGTTCAAATGAATACATTCTTCTTTGTATAACCATGATATATGCTATATAATATTATAAACAAATCATAAGGTATATTATTGGCACACATTTAATACGGGAAAAAACAAGGAAAACTTTTCTGCGGGTCTAAACAAATATAAATAAAATAAGATGAATTTTGATCATGATAATTGATACATTTGTGGTCTTTGCCGAATGCAATGAACCTTTTTTTAAAGCGAGTAATTACTCCCTGTACCCATAAAATGGGTAAAAAGGGGGTATTGGATTTGTGCAAAAGTATGTAACAGACAGAAGGAGACATCTCCGACCCTATAAAGTATATATATTCTTGATCAGTATCAAAAGAGATTTCGATTTGGCCATGTCCGTCTGTCTGTCCGTCTGTCCGTCTGTATGAACGCGTCGATCTCAGCAACTTTAAGAGCTAGAGGCACCAAATTTGGAATGTAGGTTCCTGTATAGCATACGCAGATCAAGTTTGTTTCATATTTCAGATATCTCCCCCGTTCCCCCGCAAATCGATTAAAACCGTTTTACAGTAACAATTTTCAAGATATAGCTTTAAGATTTGGCATGTACAATACTTTAGTCTCTCTTAATCTACTGTCCAAATTTCAAGTCGATCGGATAATAAACACGGAAGTTATTCACGAAAGAAGATTCAGTAATGCAGCGAGAGGGAAGAAGAAGCGCAGCCACTTTTGCCGCCTGTGTGCGTGCGTCTTTGTGTATGTGTGTGTGTATGGGTAAGTGGACTTAGATGTGATTGGATGTTTTAGACCTGGGTACAGGGAGTTTCGTAGTCGGGTATACTCGACTATAGCATTCTTACTTGTTTTAAATATAAGGTTTTGAAACTCTGGAAAGTAAAATCATCTGTACGGAGAGAATTGCAGGACAATTTGTACAAAAATTAAGCACAAAATGAGCTTAGATTAATTAATCACAGATTTTAGCCTTGGGGACAATTCAACCATTGCGAAGGGACAAGTTGTACCACGAGTAAATCACAAATTGTGTTCACACAAGTGGGAATGCTTAAGTCGAGTATACCCGACTACAAAACTCCCTGTACCCAGGTCAAAAGTTTCCAATACACTTACACACATACACAAATACGCACACGCAGGAGCCATAGCGCAAGCCAGGCATTTTAAGTTGTGGCTGTGCTTCTTCTTCCCCGCGCTGCAGCACTGAATCTTCTTTCGTGAATAACTTCTGTGCTTATTATCCGATCGACTTGAAATCAAAACAGTAGATTAAGAGTGACCAAAGTATCATATATGCCAAACCCCAAAGCTATATCTTGAAAACTGTTACTGTAAAACGGTTTTTATCGAATAGCGGGGGAATATCTCAAATCTAGAACAAGGGAGTAAAAATGTTCTCCGTGTGGAAACACAAGAATCATTTTCTGTGGTACCGCTTGCCAATCAGTAATCAAAGCATTCAGCAGGGAGAAAATCCTGTATGATTGATCAAGGCACGAATAAACATTGGTCAGGTGCTTTTGTAAGTGTCATAAAATGTGTCATTTTTTGAATGGATCGATTGTCGTTATCAACAGGCTGATGTGTCTGAGACTGCCCCTCTACCCCGCCCTCTATTGAGTGGTAGCAAGTCACGGTTGGTTGCAAGTCGCGCGTGTGTCGCAGCGTTCAACTGTGACCAGCTTTAGGGTGTGGGCTGTGGGGTAGAATGGGGTAGGTGTGCTCTAAAGCTGCAACACTGCATTCGACAGTGCAACTTGTGCGTAAAATTGAAAGAGAGTTGGATACAGGGTTGGGGGCGTAGCTGTTGCAAGCTTTCTAGGCACGCCCCAAAAAAAAGCAAACTTAAGAAACAAATAAAAATATAAAAAAATAAAAGCAAATAAATAATTTGAAATTAGCACTCACCCGAACAAAACAAAATGGCAGCGCCTGCGGCTGATCGTCATCATTCTCCATGTTGGCGCTGTGTTTGTGTTGCTTCGTGCTTGCCTCGTCTTCGGTGGCGCCTCCAGTGACTGCAACGCTGTGGCTGTGGCTGTGGCTGTTGCTGGTTGCAGCTGCATCCATTTTCGAGAACAGCACGTTGCGTTTCACAAGTCAATTATTTGTTTTTATTGTAATTACCACGCGGCAGCTATTTTAATTGTAATTAACATGAACATTAAACATTGACTTCAATCAGCGTAAACAATATTCGCAATTCGAGGTATGAGTATCAGTCTGAGTGTGACTATGAGTATCTGTGTGAGTATGAGTACCCGTACCAAGTAATTCGAGTAATTCAAATAATAACAAGAGCTATTTTTTAATCTTCTCTCACTCGCTCTCGCTCTCGCTCTCGCTCTCTCTCTATCTCTGCCTCTGTAAGCGGACAAATTTCACTTTTCCGCGGGGAAGTTTTCTGTTTTCAATTTCAGTTGCAGTTTTCATTGAATTGCCATTAAAAGTTATTATGTTGCAGATGTATATATATGCTATATATATTTCATTATACATATACATCTGTACGCGCTTATACTATCTTTTAAGTACAGATACTAACTTCTGCTCTATATGAAACATAAATGCACAGCTTCATTTAATTGCCGACAATAAAAATGCATGCAAAATGCAAGAAACAATGCTCTAGTCGAGAGATCGCGACTAGAAAACACCCTGTAACCGGGTCTTAAGTATTCTTAGACACATTTGTGATATAGAAAAATTCTGAAATCTATCTATATTTCTGTAATCAAATATGTTTTAAGTAAAGAATAACTATTGTATTTATTTAGAAGAAAGAACGTGCCGAAGCTATATACCCTAGCAGTAATGTTTTCTATACAAAACTCAATTTTCGTCTGATTGTTCCTATGGGAGCTATGCGGTCTGATTTTTATAAAATTATAGGAATCCATGACAAAACTCTTACTTAGTTTGGATGTAATACAAAAGTTTTTCATACAAAACTCACTTTTCACCCGATCCTATGGCAGCTATATGATATAGTGGTTCGATTTTGACCAAATTTGGTCAGATTTTATAAACTTTGAGATTTAGTTTGGGTGAGTTTGGTGAGGATATCTTTATCAACAAAAAAGTTTTTCATACGAAAACATAGTCCTCGACCAACCATTCCTATGGCAGCTATATGTTATAGAAGTCCGATCCGGCTATATCGACTCGGCGTTTCATGCTGATTCAGAGTATTTATACTTTGTTGGGTTGGAAACGTTCCTTCAGTCCATTACACATTTCGAGACAAAATTATAATACATTTGTTCGGATATAATAGGAAATGTTGAAACTTTATCCTTACAAATGATTGTTTGAATAGAACTGTATTTTTTTGTGGTATACGAGAAATGACACCAAAATTTTGAACTGTATCTCTTAAAATGACTGAGTTTGACTCGACTGTTAATGATGATCGAATATCTATATACTTTATAGAGTCGAAGAAAACATCCTCTGCCTGTAACATATAAATATATTTGATGGACTTTTTGTTGGTTACAGTGTATAACGTAAATAAATGCAATATTTGTTACTGTTGCTGTTGCTGTAATTGTTATTGTTGCTCTTGATTAAACAAACAAAGTATCGTGTCGTGTTTTTGACTCGTTGTTTCTGTTTCTTGAAATGGGAAAGTTAATCTCAACTGGAGTCTTTTCAATTTCGTTCCGCTTTTCTGATTTATGTGAATCATCATCTCTCGTTTCAGTAATGGAAAATGCATCAATCGTTTAGTTCACTTGTGCCAGGTAGTGGTAGCAGCAATCGTAAACAATTAATTACTATATACAATGGCCATTTAATTACCGACATTAAACCATATATGTATAACCCCCCGTATCTAAGCAGTATCTTATCGCAGATAACACTGACAACAAATGACCATTACTGCCAAGTATCTGAGCTATGCATGAATCATCGTCTTAATTACCCAAAAGATTGTCGCATAAGCAGGTAGTTCGCGGAGCATCCAGCTATAAGTCCAGTGATCCAAATTCTATTTATATAGCTACTAGATACGTGCTCTTGAGCGTACAGTGCATATTTGATATGGTTTACTTATTTACTTTATTCTTTTCAGTCAGTCCATATCAGACTGAAGATTAAAATTCACGCATTAAATATTCAGAAACAGAAAACTGTATTAAAAGTTCGCTTGTTTGACTAGGAAATCTGAATCTAAACAGATTCAAGCAAATAGTAACAATGCAGAAGAATTTACTCAGAATAGTTCCTGGTCTCTTCTCACGACATTGTAGACTGAAAGGTGACAATAGAAGGGAAAAATAAGGAGGCACTGCGACCAGTGCCAGAAAGGCGCACTTAGGGCTCTACCTCCCTTATGAAAGAGAAGAGATCTTGTCGAGACATTCTTTACAAGATCAGGGGTCATAAGCTCCCTACGTAGATGTTTCCTAATACTTCAAATAATGGCGGGACAGTCACAAAGAATGTGGATAGTATGGAGAGTCTACACTCTGCATCAGTGGATAGGCGCATGTTTTTAAGGTAGTGACCTATAAGATAGACCATCAGAAGCCTCAGTTCCGCCCTAGAAAGATTAAATATCTTCCTATATAAGGTGGGGCCAGCCAGTTCTGCGGCTTGGCACAGCCCCGGTCGACAAGACTAGAAGATTCGCCTGTCCTTGTCCATCCAGTCCTCAACCAGGCTCTTGATTGAAGCCCAGCTCAGCCGCAGTAGGGCTCAGGACCTTGTTGGAGTCGTTATTGGATTCAATTGAAATTTCGTGAAGGTTTTAAGATTCTTTCCATAGATGTATGTATTACATTATATTTTTTGATTCGAGGCAGCACTGTTTTGCCTTCGTAAATAAATAAATAAATACTTATATCTTACGATCTCTTGCCCAATTGTCACCATCTTAAGATCACGATGCAGGGTAGTGTTCCGCACCTAAATAGTATGGATCATTTACAATTCTTCGAAGCAGCTTAGATTAAAAACACAGCAGGATCTTAACGTTTGAAGAGATCTGTATTCCGTAAGTCCAAAGAGGATAGGATTTTTAGGATAGATTTGTAGCGTATAAATTCTTTTCGCAGAGTTGTGAGTGGTTACTGAGAAGCCAATACATATTTTTAGATTTGATATCCAGCTGTTTGTTATTTACCAAACGCATACGTTGATACTTTATGGTAAATATTACTTGGAAGAAACTTTTCCCTAATTTCGGGGCCCCTCAGTAACGGTTTACGTGCAACATTACACCTGCAACATCTGTTAGGTTTTTAGCTTTGTTCTGTAACTTTTGTAGATTGTATTGTAGATATGATAATACCAAGAAAACTTGAAGCATCTACTGTCTCTTCTCAAAACACATTTGTTCGGTCACACAGTTGCCACTTTTATTGCACGAAAATAATTGCAATTGTATACTAATAAGCGGCATGAATTGATCGTTTTATAAATTGTACTTTATTGTATTTACTAACTATTTTAATTAAGCGTGCATATACGTAGTTTCATGAACTCAACTTGCACACGAAAGTGGGATATGAGTTCCGCGCCATATCATGAAATGGTGAAGCGCAAAGTGAAGTGAAGTTCACTTTGGTATTTAAACAAGGCTTTTGAAGTATTTTTTATTGCTTTATTAAATAATGTTTGAATAGTTTTTACCTAACTAACAAGACTTTTCATAACGAATAGTCAATCAGATTTCGGAATTCGGTATAGCTTAGAATTTGATTTTTAAAACTCTTTTAAGCTTATGTCGATTTGATATATTAATTTTTTTTTTGGTAAACTTAAGAAATAAGTTTTCATTTTAGGCAAAATACATAAACATTAATTTGAATTAATGGCGAACATCTTCAATAAAAGACAGGAGGAACTTAAGTTGATCTAAAATTGGAGAAATATTAGGAACTGCCTGTATGCTCAAGCAATATAATAATATATTAGCAATTGGTAATTATACTATATTCCCGAGGGGAAAATACACATGTTGGTGTATACCCTCAATTTATGAAGTGTCGAGATCGAGCACCACCCCCCCACCCCCACCCCATTCACCGCAATTTGGGGAAAACCTATATCTTCTCCATTTTTAAAGCTATAATCAGCAAATTTGGCATACAGTCTAATGTTAAGATTCCTGACAGATCTGCATAAAAAAAATATTGATCCCCCCACCCCCACAAATCGGCATATGATATCCCCAAAACAGGTTTTACAAGGGGTATATCTCCTACCGTTTTGAAAGATAGAGTTACCTAATTTGGCATGCAGACTAATGTTGACCACCTGGATAAATCTGCATCAAAAAATTTTTGACTACCCCCACCCCCTCCCCACAAAGGAGAAAAATGTATATCTCCCACACCTTTACAGGTAGAGTCACAAAATTTGGTATACAGACTAATGTTGACCACTTGGATAAATCTGCATCAAACAAATTTTGACCCCCCCACCCCCTCCCCCGCAAATGAAAAAATCTATATCTCCCAACACTGTGCAGGTAGAGTCACCAAATTTGGCATACAGACTACTGTTTTTTTCCCGTCTCTTTCCGAACCCACAAATAACCAAATTATATAGGACTGGGAACATAGTATTCTGCAGTCGGGTGCGTCCGACTGCAACGTTCTTACTTGTTTTAAGTTGAGGAACTGCATAAATGAAGAACTGATGTTCATTATAGCGAGCGTGCACTGTGCATGGCTAAATGTAGGCATTTCTAATGGTGATACCGTGTTTCAGATCGACCCTCTAACCCATTCCACTTTTTCTATATGTTTTGTGAGATGAAAACAAAAAAGGTATTGTTGATGCTTTTGTCTGGTTTGTCGCTTTCTACGCTGCGGCATTTAACAAACGATGTGCAGCTTTTAGAATCTGCAATAACAGCAGAGAGCAGAGCAGCAGTGTGGTAGCACCAGAAGCAGCAGCAGCAGCAGCAAAAGTGGCATCAACAATAGCTTCAAGCTCGGTGGCAAGGTGGAAAGGAGGGGGCAAGTTACGGGCCGCGTGACTAAACTGGTTGGCATTTTTAATTTGTTATTCTCTAATGCCAACAATTGACACAAATACTACCAAGACACGTGATGTATATATGTATATTTATTGGAGCTGCAAGACTATCGATAGTGTCCGCCAGTCGATTGTTTCGATTGTGAAACTGAAAAAGCTCAATATTATCGAAAGTATTGACGTAATGCGTAAGCAACATAATGAATGTTGACATCGATAATTATCGATAACTGTCGATACTTAAGACTATCGTAAGAATTAAAAGTCTCCAATATGCTAATTATGGAAGAAACTTTAGTTGTAACCATTTTATGCGTATAAAGACTGTAATCGATATCGATATGACCTATCGATAGCTCAGCAGCGCTAACAGAACATTGAAAAGCATAGAAAAACTATTTATTGACTGCAATTCGAGTCTGAAATTTCTGTATAATTACTAAGTTTAATAAGTATAGTAGAAGCTCGCTAATTATATCCACTTTGTTTTTAAGGTATTTCTAATTTCTGAAAAATTCAAATTTCTGGACAAATTTTTTATTTGAATATAAATCAAATATGGAGAAAACGTACTTAAAAAAATACAATAGATTTATTTTTTACTTTATTTGATTTCAAAACGAAACTAAACAATCCAGTGCAATACATGTAAGTTGTATTTTGTTACTATATGCAACAAAACATAAAGATTTAATTTTAGAGCCTTTAATGTTCTACAAACTTTAATTCTAATTTCTGGAAGAATCGAATTTCAGAGAATTCTAATTTGTGAGCTTCTACTGTATTGGATTATGAGTAGGAAAGTGTCAAGTTGAATGCCATAATTAAGATAAAGAGCTACAAAACTGTGCATAAAAAGCCTCGATAGTAGCTGAGAAAACAATCGATATAATCGATAGTAGTGTCGATTGTTTTCCCATCTCTGTGCACTTCTATGCAACGGAACTGATCTTTTGTTTCACTTGTTGCTCTTTGGTTTGCTTCTTGATCGCTCTGCTTCATTAACTTTTCCACATCAGCAACAAAAGACAACAGCAGTAACAACAACAACAACAACAACTATAACAACAACAATTCACACACCACATTCACCCACTAAAATTGATCGTTTGCTCGTTTCTCGTATTCTCTTTCAGCGGCAAACTGTTTTTTTTATTTTAACATTTGCATTTTGGATTTGAAGTTAACAATATTTACCTTCCGCTGTTCACAAGCTGCTACAACAACAAACGCAGCAGCAGCAGCACAACACACAAACAACAACAGCAACAACACTTGTTGTCCGTTACCTTTATTTATTTTTGTGTTGCTGTTTATTGAATAAACAAAAGATTTCTAATTTGTATGACACTCGGCACAACTCACACGCTGCTGCAGCGCTCCGCTCGGCTCGACAGTTGAGTTAATGTTTTAACTCGGTTTTATCTAACGCAGTCGTTGATATCGTTATTGCACTTTCCACTACCAAAACAAAACAAAACAAAAAATAACGCAACAGGTTACTACCTGAACAGGCGGACAGTTAACTGCGTATCATGCGCACGCTCGACTCGAATGTTTGGCTACAACTGGGCCTGCAGCGGGCTTAGTGTGACCAGCTCTTTAAAAAGTAACTGCTTTTGGTATTTATACTCGCAGGCATCGCAACATTTATACCAATTCAAAAAACTAGTTTGCTCTGCATTTAACGGTCATATTAAACTTAAGCTAATTAATTTGAATTTATTATTGCATATAAGAAAAAATATATGATTCTACATATACCACAAGCAAGTCTAGTTTCAAGTCTAGTGTCAAGTTAAAAATGTTACCTTCGATTTCGGAATTTCTACATCTTTTTCGATTTACTTTTTGTATCGCTGGAGTAGACCTCTACAGAAATCTTAAATATTACGCGATTGCAACTCGTGAACTTTGAGATTGCAAGTTGTTAAGTAAATTGCAGTTTTCGCATAAATATACTTTTAAATTAAAGTTAAAATTACTTGTAGGTTATTCCTTTTGTTTGATTCTTAAATAAGAGATTGAGAGTCAGCAATCCCCACCTTAAAACTCATTCGTACAAGTACTGAGATAGTTCTCCATGCTTAGATTCCTATTCCAAGATTGTCTTCGTTATATGTTTCTCTTTACAGCTCATAGAAACATTATATGACTAAAAACAGTTTTTAATAAAAACATGAACAAGTAGTTAGAGCTTGTTTTTAAGAAGCCAAACGATATGGGGAATGTCTTTGTCTTGTTTCTCCACTATCATGATGAATCCCTAAGTTTAAGGCTTAAGAATATTTTAATTTTTAATTTTGCATAGTTTGTCGGCTGGGACACCCTTGTTTTGAACGACGTCTAATCCAATAAAAAAAACAAAAAGGTCTTATACGCTGACAATTTAAGACAATGCAAATTCTCTTTTCTCGAAGAAAGTTTAAGATAATTCATAATCTCTTCTCTTGAATGTTTCAGCCCAATACCCTTTCTTTGTTTGATTGGCCTATGAAATGTATCGACACAGCAAATACAATAAATTTGTAAATACTTCGCAAACTTTATTCTTAAATACCATTACCATATGCTATTCGATTATTCGTCTGCATTGCGAAAAACCAGCTAGTATATAAACATATTTTCAGTATTTTTATAAGTATATGCAAATGTATGCGCGCTTGATATTCTAGTGCAAACGGCAAGCGGTCACATTCTGACACCAGCTGAGCTTGCAATAAAAATAAATATCGGATTTGTGTTTGTGTGCTAGAGGCAAATAGTGATTTGTAATGTTATTTTGGAAAATAAAATAGGTAACGCCATTGTAAAAATCACAACAATAGAGGCAACAAAATTCAAAGCATACTGAATCAGCTGATCAGCCAAAAGTTTGTAATTGTTAATGCAAATCAAATGATTGTAAGACGCTTTGTTTTGAATTTTTTTTACATAATTTTTATTAAATTTTTACACACAAACGATTGTGTGTATGGATGTGTGCATGTATACACATCAAAGTGGACGCGGGCCCTGCCATGTACACACCTAGACACATGCGCACATACATGCCTTATACATACATACATGCATACATGCATACATGCATACATACATACTTATATTTGTTTTTGCTCAGCACTTGTGTTTTGATACCCTTACCAAGGCCATCACAATATTGTCACACAACATACCAAAATACCTGCCACAAAAATCGGTGAAATAAACCATTTTATGAGCTATATTTTAAATCTACTCAATTTGGTAACATCCCTTCAAAAGCTAAACGCCATAGAAATTATTGGGTTATGATTGATACATACATATATTTATGTAGCTTAATAGATATTGATTGAAAGCGGAACCTCAAGAAAATACATATACATACAGAGATACACATAGAGAAATAACACTAGGCTTAAATCCAATCGTTTTTTAAAAACAATTTCGTTTAAGAATAAAATTTGTGGATTGTTTAGTATTTTATTGATCAAAAAGTGAACGTTATTTTATTGATAAGAAAAAGTGAAATAAAAGGCGGAAATTCCATTTTTGAAAAGAAAAAATATTTGTTTCTAAATAAAATTTGTGGAGTGCTTAGTGTTTTATTGATCAAAAAGTTCTTCAATAAAATATTATTGAGAAAAAAGTATAATGATAGAATGAAATTCGAGTTTTTGTATTAAAAATAAATATATACATATATAGAGAACTAATACTAGGATTAAATCCGATTTTTTACTCCCTGTACCCATAAAATGGGTAAAAAGGGGGTATTGGATTTGTGCAAAAGTATGTAACAGGCAGAAGGAGACATCTCCGACCCTATAAAGTATATATATTCTTGATCAGTATCAAAAGAGATTTCGATTTGGCCATGTCCGTCTGTCTGTCCGTCTGTCCGTCTGTCCGTCTGTCCGTCTGTCTGTCCGTATGTATGAACGCAAGGATCTCAGCAACTATAAGAGCTAGAGACACCAAATTTGGAATGTAGGTTCGTGTATAGCGGGAGCAGGTCAAGTTTATTTTAGATTTGAGATATCTCCCCCGTTCCCCGCTATTCGATAAAAACCGTTTTACAGTTACAATTTTCAAGATATAGCTTTAAGATTTGGCATGTCCAATACTTTAGTCCCTCTTAATCTACTGTCCAAATTTCAAGTCGATCGGATAATAAACACCTAAGTTATTCACGAAAGAAGATTCAGTGCTGCAGCAAGGGAAGAAGAAGCACAGTCACAACTTAAAATGCCTGGCTTGCGCTGTGGCTCGTGCGTGTGCGTATCTGTGTATGTATGTGTAAGTTAACGAAGATGCGATCGGAAATTTTTGACCTGGGTACAGGGAGTTTCGTAGTCGGGTATACTCGACTATAGCATCTTGTGTTCTTTGTTCTTTTTTTGATAAAACAATTTCTTTTCAACATAAAATTTGTGAAGTGTTTAGTATTTTATTGATCAAAAAGTGTTGCTTATTTTATTGAGAAAAAAAGTATGAATCATAGGATGAAATGCGAGTAGAGAAAATATGTTACTAGGTCTAAATCCGATTTTTTTTTCTTATTTTTCTGAAAAAAAAACCATTTATTTGTAAAATAAAATTAGTGGAGTGTTTAGTGTTTTATTAATCAACAAGTAAGAATGCAATAGTCGAGTATACCCGACTACGAAACTCCCTGTGCCCAGGTCTAAAACATCCAATCACATCTACGTCCACTTACACATACACACACACATACACAAAGACGCACACACACAGGCGGCAAAAGCGACAGCGCAAGCGAGGCAATTTAATTGGTAGCTGTGCTTCTTCTTCCCCTCTCGCTGCATCACTGAATCTTCTTTCGTGAATAACTTCCGTGTTTATTATCCGATCGACTTGAAATTTGGACAGTAAATTAAAAGAGACTAAAGTATTGTACATGCCAAATCTTAAAGCTGTATCTTGAAAATTGTTACTGTAAAACGGTTTTAATCGATTTGCGGGGGAACGGGAGGAGATATCTGAAATATGAAACAAACTTGATCTGCGTATGGTATACAGGAACCTACATTCCAAATTTGGTGTCTCTAGCTCTTGTAGTTGCTGAGATCGACGCGTTCATACGGACAGACGGAGGGACATGGTTAAATCGAAATCTCTTTTGATACTGATCGGTGGGGGTCGATCTCGACACTTCATAAATTGACGATATACACCAACATGTGTACCAAGCTTGGTTGCTCTAGCTCAAAGATAAAGGCAAAAAAATTGCGTTCATACGGACAGACAGACAGACGGACGTTTCGCAAACCCAATATACTATTTTCCCTTCGGGAACATAGTATAAAAATGTAAGAAGTTGGTTTCGAACGTATGTTAACGACACCTCACAAATATGATTTATATAGTGCTTTTTTCGATGTGATATCTTCAACAAAAGCTCAATTTCTATACCTAC
The DNA here is from genome assembly GCA_035043065.1 of Hirtodrosophila confusa. NCBI lineage: Eukaryota > Metazoa > Arthropoda > Insecta > Diptera > Drosophilidae > Hirtodrosophila > Hirtodrosophila confusa. Next base: position 4,619,845 of record JAWNNI010000078.1, read on the forward strand.
TATAACTTTAATAGGTAAATAAAACGAATTTTCCTGGTAGTTGACTACATGCACTCAATACATTTCTTTTGATTAAAGCTGTTTTGATACTGATTTTGATAAAGATCGTGCTGCCATATGCATGCTATAGTATAAGTATAGTGTAAGTGGCAATTTGTGGAAAGAGTCAACAAGGGTATCTAATCTGCGCAGCGTCGAAAACAACTTTTCTTTCTATTTGTATTTGTATTCGTATTCGTATTTGTTTTTTTCATTTTGTTATTTTTTATTTATTTAATTTTTTTTTGTTGTTGTTATTTTCCAGCTCATATCTACGCCGGTGTCATGAAATGAAGAAACTATCTAATAATACACAAATGCACAATACTTTCAGTGTGGCACATGAAGATGACCGACAAGGGATTGCGGCGTAGTGTACACCAGTCCATCAACAATTTTCCGTACTATGCAGCCAACGAGGCTCAGGCGAATCTGCAGGCCAGCTGCAAGAGTATGTAGACCTTGTCAATTCAATGTTTTTATCTTGAATGGCATGTGAAAGCGTTATTTTGTTGCTTATTTTTCATGTATGTACCCACGTAATCTGCAATTTTAGATTCGCTGGACTTTGTGCAACGCTTGAGCCTGCTGAAGACCTTGCACGTGCACAATGGATGTGTGAATACGGTCAACTGGAATGCCAGCGGTACGCATATTGTGTCCGGCTCGGATGACAACCATCTGGTCATCACTGAGGCAAAGAGCGGCCGGGTGGCGGTTAAGACCAAGACGTTGCACAAGCGTCACATCTTTAGCGCACGTTTTATGCCGCACACCAACGATCAGGCGGTCATCTCGTGCTCCGGCGAGGGCATTGTAATTCATACCGAATTTCTGGCACCCTATGGCCCCGGCAGATCCTCGGAGGAGGCGCTCATTGGCGAGGCTGGTCGCACTGCCAGCTTCTTTGATTGCCATGCCTTTGGCAGCACCTACGATGTCCTGCCGCTGCCAGATAGTCCGCGTACATTTCTCAGCTGCGGCGAGGATGGCACCGTGCGCTGCATTGATCTGCGAGAGACTAGCCGCTGTGCTGAGTCTGTTTGCGACAGGCACATCTTCATAACAGCACCCTGTGCCGTTACAGCGATGGATGTGGCGCCTGTTAATCATTTTAAAATCGCCATTGGCTGCTCGGACTCGATAGTGCGACTTTATGATCGCCGCATGCTCTCGGCTGGCACTGACCGGGAGCGCATCACTTGGCCGCTGAGGGCATATCCCATACCGATGAAGTATACACGTCGCCATTACCGTCCCACCTGCGTTAAGTACAGCGCCGATGAGTCTGAGCTGCTGGTCAGCTACTCCATGGAGCAGCTATATCTGTTTGATCTACGCCATCCTGGCTACAATGATGCCGAGCTACTCAAGAGCGGCTGCTATACGCCCAAGTTGCGACGTGACGACGATCCCGAGCCGCAAATGCCACGTTTGAGATTCCGCGGTGATTGGTCCGATACTGGGCCCAATTCGATGGCCTCGGCCGAGCAGGGCTTCAATCGTCTCAATGTGGGCCAGGCCCGTCCGCCGCTTGAGCCGGGCGTGCTGAGTCGCCTCAGCGATGAAATCTTTCGCATGCTCAACTCCCAGACTCGTCAATCGCGTGCCATCAATTCGAGCGCCAGTAGCAGCAGCAGCAGCAGCAACAACACCAGAAGCCATATGTCCTGGCAGGATGCCGTTCTGCGCACTCTAGACAATCAGAGTGAGACGGCAACAAGTCGCAACAACAGCCAACTGCTGAGCAGAGCCCGCAATGCTGGCCATCATCATACAGAGTCCCCGCCAGCAGCTGCTGCCGTGCCTGCTGATGGTAAGTGTGGCAGCAACGAGGCCACAACTGACACATACCCAAGCTCATTACATACCACACTGGAGATCAAAAGTATATGGACACAGCTCGTTTGCCACATTTGCTGAATAATTGCATTTTATACTATGCCAAAACTTGTGCTTAATTGCTTCAAATGTAAACTTCTAGCATGAATTTAAATAGGCGCGTTAAGTCTATCATAGTACATGCCTGAAGTATGTGCATACATAAATATACATACCACATACAACAACAAAAAACTACATCTGTAAATGGTACCCAATGCTGTGGCCGTAGTTTCTATAGAGATCATTGAGACTTATACCCAATAGGAACGATAGTTTTGTTCTCAATGGAATTTTACCAAATTCATATTAATTAATACTGTTTACAATCCATTAAATATAACTATTTATTTGTTATTTATGTTAAACGAATATAATTTCATGATAATAAAACAATATAGGACTTCTTTGTTGCTGTTCAGCAGCTTACAAAGATTTCCTATATGCCACAATAAATAATCATATTTTCACCATTCTAATTGATCATCACAAACAAAATTCGCAGTCATTTTTCATTTATAGGTCTTGGATTGGACAACTCGAAAGCATTTACCCTGATATCAAAATTCACGCAACTATAAATTATTGTGAATATGTCTAAAGTACGCATTGAAAATAATTAAAAATGATTTCCGTTGATTTTCAAGTTTTAATTAAACATGTGCTAAGACATATTTTAAATAATTGCAATCAGATCTCTTTCGTTTTTTTAAGTACAACCTTATAATTTATAACTTTTGTGATCTTTGGCACTTTCGCGCACTTCAACACATTTGAAATGATATTTGAATATTTGATAAGAAAGTTTTTAAAACATTTCTCTTATCTCTTGTAGCTACCAATGCCAATGCCAATGCCAATGCCAACAGCAATGCCGCAGAATCGACAAACGCCGCGGCAACAGCAACACCGACAACAACAACAACAATAGAGGCCAAGAGTGGCACAGAGCCCAAGAGGGCCACAGAGCCCAGGAGGATTATAGAGCCCATCCCAACTATGGTTGTGGCAAAGTATCCGCTGACCAAATTTGATTATGTGAAAATGTCATTTAGCGGACACCGCAACTCGCGCACAATGGTGAAGGGTGCCTGCTTTTGGGGGGACGATTACATAATGTCCGGCTCGGATTGCGGCCATATCTTTGTTTGGCAACGACAGACGGGCAAGGTGGTCAAGACACTGCTGGCCGATCATCGTGTGGTTAATCGTGTACAGCCCCACCCCACCCTGCCCTATCTGCTAAGCTCGGGCATTGATTACAATGTGAAATTGTGGGCTCCACTTGCAGCGGTACCCACCTTTGATGAGGAGGAAACACAGGGGGTACGTTTGCATTATAGGAATTGTACCCTGGCAAAGAGTATTATATTATTGTCACGAAAAATGTAGCGCAGTCCTTTCCGACCCTACAAGGTATATATATTCTTGATTCTTATCAATATCCATCTCTGTCTGTCTGCTTCTCTGCAAGCTAGTCTCTCAGTTCAAGAGCTCGCTTCATAAAACTAAAAGAAACTTGATGCAGCAACTGAAAATCAATATATTATTGTATATTTGCCATAGGACCGATCGGTCGAATATTGTATTATTTATTTATAATGATATCTTGACATGCTATAGCACTTCCATGGAAACTAGTCTCTCAGTTCAAGACATTTCTTCATAAAACTAAAAGAAACAATGCAGGAACTAAAACGTGACTATAAAATATGTTTGCACCGATCGGTCGAATATTGTATTATTTATTTATAAAGATATCTTAACATAATTGAGCAATTCTAAGGTTTGTTATAATCCTTCGGGCTTGAACAAATTCCCCAAAAAACTTTTCTAAAGAAAACCAAAAAGTGGTAACATTATGTTCCTAACTAGCTGAAACAATATAATCCGAATCGCACTATAACATCATATAGCTATCCTAGGAACAATGGGTACTACTTTTTTGTTTTTTTTTTAGTATATATCTCAACTAAGCTCAGCAATACTACATTTCTTATACTCTTAAGATGTTACCAAAGTTGTTGAATACTAAACTGTTATATTTTATAGCTGCCATGGGAACAATGGGATGAATAATGAGTATTTTGATGAATAACTATTTTGTTTTTACAGATATGTGACACAAACGCAGCCATTACATTTGCAATTGAGTTTTCTTATACTTGTTCTTTATTTTGGTAAAATTTGATTCATCTGTGATCATTTTATCATATATGTATGTAGCTGCACTTAATGGTAAAAAAAAGTAGCTTTTGTGTGAAAAAGCCTTCTGCAAGGGTACGTATCCTCGGCACGCCGAAGATAATTGTTCTTTCTGGTTTTTAATTGAATCCTTTTTCTACTCGCAGCTGATTAAGAGCAATGAGATCATGTTGGTGGAGACGCGAGATACTATTACGGTACCTGCACAGATCATGATACGCATTTTGGCCAGCCTTCATCAGTATCGTCGTCTAATGCACGCATCCGGGGAATCATCGGGAAGCAGTAGACATAGCCGTGCCGTAGCTGTACGGGCTGAGGCGATGGATACTGCCGCTAGAGTTGTTGCTGTGGAGGAGAGTGCTAATAATAATAATCATAATGATAATCATAATGATAATCATAATGATAATGATAATGATAATGATAATGATAATGATAATGATAATGAGGAGGCAACCAACAATAGCAATAACGATAGCAACAGTGATAGCAATCGCGACACCAACAACTCAAATGCCGCTTAAATCAAATCTAGTCAATATTTAAACTTACCAAATCTAAATGTATGGAAATTGGCGCTGTAGAGAGCTCAAAAATATTCAATATACTATGTACACCCCATTTGCCAGTGTTAGCTGTGCCCCCAAACAAGTACTACACCCAAAAAGCATTCCCCCCAAACGTTGCAATTTCAATAAGTTCTTGCTCCAGTCCAGTTAAGCAGCGCCTATTTCCAATAGATGTCAAAATTATGAGACTAAAAAACATACAACCCTGTATGTGATACATATATATAACGATATTTAAACACTTGTTCCTTTTAATTTGTAATTTGCCACAAGGTGTTATTAAACAAATTGCGTACACATTTATGAATATATTGTTTGATAATTATTTTGACATTGTATTAACACGTACATATGTATGTTAAAGTGACGCTGTTAATGTTAATTTAACAGCTCTGCTTGTTTGTTGACTTTGAAACAGGAAATGTCTTAGACAAATATGTATACACACACACATGATCAAATTTCATCTTATTTCATTTGAGAAGTCAAATGTGTTTACAATTGTAGTAGTATATGTATATAGTACATACATATATATATTTATATACATATATAGTATATATTTATATATATATGGCATGTACATTAACATACACAACTTTGATTAAGTTTTTTATGCTTAACTATATTTAAAATGCACTATATACAAACGTCAACTGATATTATTTACATCAAATAATCACTAAATGTATTTTGTCGAACTAATATAAAATATTACATATAATCAGGGACCGGAAATCTTTAAATTAATTAATCACTGTAAAAGAAGTTGCCACATAAGTGAGTAAGCAAAAAGAATAGAAAACAATTCAGTTCGAACTACTCAAAAATTGGATAAACAAACATATATAATCAACGTTCAATAACATACAAGTTTTAAACAATTCTCAGTGTCTATTAAGTATACAAATCACAAAATATTCAAATGTCTTTAAATCTTTTGATTTTTATACCCTGAGAAAGGGGTATTCTACAATGTGTTACAATACAATCGATAAATAATGCTTATTATTGATTTTTAAGATTAAAATCATAGCATTTCTTTTCGATTTGAAATGAAAAATCGAAATTTATTTAAATTTACTGATTTGTACATTGGAAATCGGAAAAAAATGTGTTTTTATGATTTTTATAAAAAAAAAATCAAATTAAGTACATATTATTATTTACGATTATGTTTTTGAATAAGAATCAATAATTAATGAAAATTACTTAATTTTACAAATCATATTGAAAAATAATGCTTATTACGAATTGAAAACTTACAAATAATTGCTATTAACAATATAAATGTTGAAAATCAAAAGAGATTTAATGATTACCAGTGTAATGTCTAATAAGTTGATAACAGTTAAGGTCCCTGACAAATAGTACATATGTGTATGTATACGAGAACTAATCAATATGTTGCACACGCTGATCTTTTAACAATTTGTTTGAATAAATATCATACTTAAGTGTAAACGATTAGAATTTATTTAAATATTTAGGTGCGACGCAGTCCCATGCTATCAATGGACTTTTTTATCGCAATATCGTTGATATTCGAATCGCGTAGATTGTTATTGTTGCGGCCAGTGGCTGCAGGTGGAGCGGCAGCAGCAGCAGCAGCTTCAGCGGCTTCGGCAGCAGCTTGTTCAGCTGCTCGCTCCTCATCTCGTTCGTGGTATGCATCGGAGAAGATTTGGGCCAGAGCCACATAGTGTCCATAGTTGATGGTGCCGCTGCCACTGGGCCCATCGTCTAGCGGCGGCGGCGGGCACACCATGCGTGGTCGTCGCCTGGGCGGTGGCTGCACCTCCTCCTGTCCGCTGGCTGGCTGGCCATTGCCACCGCCATTGGCGGTGAGGCCGTGGCGTGCAATTGCCGCATCGATCGCATTGCGCTCAATATCAAAGGCGGGCGCGCGGGCGATCGCCTCGGTGCGATAATGTCGCACTACCTCCAAATTGTAATTAACATAATTCTCGCGCTGCGCCTCAACTAGGAAGCCAGTGCGCCATTCCTGCAGCTGTTCATCCGTCATATTGTTGACTGCTCTCAGTTGCAGGATACATAAGTTTGTTGGCCACAACGAGCGTATACCGAATGGCCATGAAAAATCAAAATCAAATGTGTGTCAGTCAAACAATGCGTATTATAATCCCTATCAAGAGCGCTGCCTATACTTACAGTTGCTTTTTGCAATGGTTCCCCGCTTTACTGTCGAGTTTTCCATTTTTACTTCAATTTTCTGCTGTTTAATAAATGTTTTTTCTTCTTTTTTTCTTTTTTTTTTCACAAATGTCACCCAAGAATATTAGTTGGTTGTCGCGTTTGCACTTCACGATTTAAGTTGAAACAATTGCCTTATTTCATAGCAATATACGTGTGTTGTTGCCTTGTTGTTGCTTATGCCAGCAACATTTGTTGAAATGTTGTTAACAGCGAGCAATAATTTATTTGCGTGTGTCTATTGCATACACAAATATGCATTAGGGATGCGATTATGGTATCGACAAGTCGCTGGCCCAGCATCGATAACATTCTTACGCATATCGATACTTGCGCTGTGCTTGGTACACTTGGTCCCATTCGTATTGTACCAAGATACTTGTTTATTTAATTATTGTATTGCATCGAAAAGCATTTTTGTTTTTATTACCATTTCTTTATCATTTTCACTATTTTTCCCCAATATGGTATTCTTTATGCCTTGTATTTTTACCTCCCTCGGCAGCAACTTGTTGAAGCTGTTTTGTTTTCTTTTTATTTGGCGCCGAATTGGAAAATTCCCATTTCAAACAATTTTCTTATGCACCTGAGGGAGAAATATATATTTTGTTGCTAAGTTTATGATATAAGGTAAAATAATGTATTGATATTGTTGAGCAGAACGATAAGCTGGATCAATATAGCTTATCTTTCAGCTTTAAAGCAAATTTAGGATGAAACTTGGTACATATTTACATATGTATGTATGGCGCAGCCACCCGGATCGGTTAACTATATCATACAGCTGCCCCAAATACGATTGGTCACAAAAGCAGTACTTACATATGTATATAAGCAGATTTAGTACCCCCTTTTTACCCATTTTATGGGTACAGGAAGTAAAAAGACTTTAAGGCATTTTACCAAACTCACAAATTCTGAATTATATTATGCTCTCTACAAGTTGACTTAATTTGATTATACCCTAACAGAGGGTATTTTAATTTTGTATTGAAATATGTAATGCATTGAAGGAGACCTGGCCGACCCAACAAAGTATATATATTCTAAATCAGCATGAATAGCCGAGTCTATATAGCGATGTCCTTCTGTTCCTTTGCTAACTAGTCTCTCAGTTTTAAGCCTATCGTGATGAAACTTGGGACAGTCCCTTCTTTTTGCTTGAGCAAGTACCAATGTCGGAACCAGCCGGATCCGACGACTATACCATATAGCTGCCATAGGAATGATCGGTTGACAACTATGTTTTTGTATGAAAAACTCTTTTGTTTATAAAGATATCCTCACCAAACTCATTAAAGCCAAATCTCTGAGAAGTTTATATAATCTAACCAAATTTGGTGAAAATCGGATTACTATATCACTGGCTGCCATAGGATCGGGTGAAAAATGAGTTTTTGTATGAAAAACTTTTTGTATTACATACAAACTAAGTAAGAGTCTTATTATACTTCATATAGTGTCCTCTAATCTTATCAAAATCGGACCCCATTATTATATATGGACATATAGCTGCCATAGGAACAATCGTACTTAAATTGAGTTTTGGGTATATAGCTTTGGCACTCCGAAGATTCTTGCATGTTTTTAGCGTCCAACTGTAATAACTGCCATTGTTACCAAAGAATATTGACCACTTTGAAGTAGAAACTCATTGCAATTTGCGTGAAAGAAAACTAATAAGTTGCCACAAAGCCACATGCCATTTGAACCCACTTAACTTTGTCAAAACTGAGCCCATTTAATTGAGTCAATTCTTTGGTCGGACTTGGCCTAATTGCAGCATTGATTTGGTTACATATTTGTGTTTCGAAGGCTTTGCCACCTGCCGCAGGCCTTGCTGGCCGCAGATGAATTGCCATTTATCGTAGCAAGTATCTAAGAGTGAAGGAAGATGCCACATGTGGGCATTTGCGCCACGCTTGGATACATTCACTCATTTCAATTGCAAAGAGCAACTGCAATTGCGATTGCAACTGCAACTGCAGGCTGCATTACGTTTTCCGCTTTGTTTGAGGCCTGTCGATTGCATGTTGTAACAGGTTGGCTTGCAGTCGGGAATGCGAGCAGAGCAGCCACGGCAGCAGCAGCAGCAGCAGCAGCAGCAGCAGCAGCTGATAAAAGTATCTCGAATGTAAAATTCTTAACGTTTCGTTTTGGAATTTATTTGTGTTTTTTGTTTGTGGCGGCCCAGTTCGAGCCAAGTCGAACGATTGGGGCTTGGACTGACTGCACACGGTTAGCGCTGGGTTTCGGAATCGGAATCGGAATTGGGGTTCCCGGGGTTCAGGGTTTGGGTCTGTTACTGCACGGAATGCATTTACGTTCTTTTTTTTTTCATTTTTATTTTTCAGCCTGTTGTAATTGGCAATGAAAAATTCCAAGTGTTTTTCAAAGTGCTCTTTAGATAACCTAATACAAGCCAGCGAAAAAACAAACAAAGAAAGCAATTCTACAACAAACACACCTATGCCAAGGCGTGCATACTTTGAAAAGTAAATGCATAGGATGAAAAATAAAAAAAAAAAGAAAATACAATTTTCAAACCGCACAATAGTAGCTGAAAGTCCGCAGTTAACGTACTTGTCTAAAGATTCCCCCTATCCGTGCCTACTTTGAGGGGCTGCCAAAGAAAACATTCCCAACTGTTGCTCTTTTACCAAGGTGGAACAAAAAACGCCAAAGTTATATTAAAAATTCCAAGTGCACATTTTGCTCATTTAATGTGAAACATTTTTGCCATTTTACGAGAGAAACACACACACACACACACACACACTATAATTTCAATTTTATTTGTTACTCCTTCCTATAAATACGCGAATAAACATTTCAACATTCCCCAGAGTTACACAAATTTCAATTAATTGTACTGAATATAAGCCATTATATCATACAAATTAAGCATGGCTAACAAGATATTATAAAGATTTAACAAATAAATGGAAGTTCCTAAGAAAATTGGCAGCTCTTATTACCCCGGCTTTGCCCGGCAGAGTACTACATGGAATCAAATTAATTGTGTTGAATTTGTGTTTTCAAGCATCGTTAGAAGTACACAATCTAGATTTTGGCTAGCATCAAACTTTTTAAAAAAGAAGTAAGTCAGATGTACCCGCCAGCCGAATAGTCAGTTTAAGTTCCGGTATAATTTGGTTAATTGTGGGGTGGGAAAAACTATGGAAAAAAGCACTTTATAAACTCAGGGTGTACAGCAACATGTGTACCAAGTTTGCTTGCTCTAGCTTCAAGGGTGTGGACATAAATTGGGTTCATACGGACAGACGGACGGACGGACAAAGGGACATTTCATGAGCCCAATATACTCATTTTCCAAACAATTTCTTTTAAGCCGAGTATAAAAATCTATTTCAAAACTTGTTCAGAGGAAGTTCATTTTTCGGTTAGAATTCATGGTAAAATCTCAACAAATTTCGACTTGTAAAGTTTCAAACATCAACTCTCCAACTTCGAACTCCTATAACTTTGTCAAAACTTAATCTATTTCCACACGGAATATCTTTTTGATCATGTATTGAGCTCTTAATTGACTTGCAATTTGAATTTTATTGATATTAAAAGAATATATATTTCAAGATCAGCAAATCGCAGTTTTATTGTTTTGTTCAAACCGACCTAATTTGGTACAAATCGAACTACCATATTTTATAGCTGCCATAGGAACAATCGGATGAAAGTTGATTTCTCTTTTTACTCCCTGTACCCATAAAATGGGTAAAAAGAGGAAATAAATCTATGGATATGTATGTAACAGGCAGAAGGAGACCATTCCGACCCTATAAGGTATATATGTATATTCTTGATCAGTATCAAAGGAGATTTCGATTTGGCCATGTCCGTCTATCTGTCCGTATGTATGAACGCAAGGATCTCAGCAACTATATACTATTTGGAATATAGGTTTGTGTATAGCGGATAAAGGTCAAGTTTATTTTAAATTTGAGATATCTCCCCCTGTTCCCCCGCTATTCGATAAAAACCGTTTTAAAGTAACAATTTGCAAGAAAAAGATTTGAGATTTGGCATGTACAATACTTAAGTCACTTCTAATCTACTGTCTAAATTTCAAGTCGATCAGATAACAAACACGGAAGTTATTCAACAAACAAGATTCAGTGCTGAAGCGCGGGGGAAGAAGCAGCACAGCCACAAAAAGGCCTTAAAAGGCCTCGCTTGCGCTGTCGCTCGTGTGTGTGCGTGTGTGTGTGTGTGTATGTGTAAGTGTACGTAGATGTGATCGGAAATTTTTGACCTGGGTATAGGGAGTTTTGTAGCGGGGTATACTCGACTATAGCATTCTTACTTGTTTTATAAAAAAATATTGCTGCAATCGGATGAAAATTGATTTATTTTTAAACAAAACTATTGCTCTACATATCTAGACATTTGCGACCTTGTGTCGTAGTACTGTAAGTTTAAGTTCTAGCTTTAGTGTTTTGTTAATATAAATATTATAATGATCCAATATTTTCTTCTTCATCATATTATATTTAAGCTGAAAAGGTCATTAGCCTTAACTCTCTTAGTAAATATTATAATTAAGAAACAAGTGAATTGATTGAATTTAAAAACGATTGCTGCCAGTGTATATGATATCTGTTATTCAAAATTATTCTTAATTGATAAGGCGTTGGATCGAGAAGCTATAATGATATATGTATTTGTTGCGTACTTTTGAGTTGCGTGCCAAATATTATAATGTAAGGTCAAATTTATGCACAAAAATGTATATAAATGAATGGAATTGTACATTTAAATACGAAAGTCTTTGATGCTGTTGCTTAGTATGATTATACATACATATGTATGTATGTATGTATATGTATATAAGTATCTGTATATATGTAGAATATGGGTATGTATCTGAATATCTCATCTTGAATTGTACTCGTATCTTATTCGTTTTGTTGTCTTGTCTTGTGTTGTCTTGTGCTGCGTTTATATATAGACAGACCGACTGCGGATCGACATAGACATAGACATAGACATCGACTTCGACATCGACATCGACATCGACGTCGACGTCGACGTCGACGTCGACCGTCTGCACACATGCTGAGAGCTGTTTTGTTCACTTTCAACACACTAGCCTTAATGTCTAATGATGTTTTGCCCCTTACACGCGTTAAGTAGAAAATTATTTATTTTTAGTGTGCGCAGCCAAATCAAATAAATGTACGAACCTTTCGAGAACAAATCGCCGTACATTGAGTGTGCTCCAATAGAACAGGTCACTGCCGCCCCAAAGGCATGTGTGTGTGTGTGTGTGATATTCGCCTTGCAGTAGGCAAAAATCGCACACACACACACACATACACGCGTGCATATGTGTGGGCGGGCTGGGTCAACAGGCTAGGCATAAGCATAAGCAGAGCACAGCGACGGAGACTGAGACAGCGGCAGCGGCAGACAAGCACATGTGGTAGAAATGTACCAAGACTGGTACATTTGCTCAACGTTCGCAAAACTTATCCTTACTTAATGTACGTCATAGAAACGGCATATGAGACACACATACATACATATGTATGTATGTATGTATGACATTAAAGTGTGAAATCAGCCAATCTTATCTAGGATGGGAGACCAAATAAATGAATGAATGAACGACCCTCCCGCCACCCCACATCTCTAGTCAGAAGACCCATCAAATCTCCTCACAAGAAAAAAATACGACTATATTCTACACTTATAACAGACTATACTTATATTTATGCTTAAGCTACCTTATTTATCAATTTAACATTATTATCATAGCTCTTTTTATTTTTAAGCCAAGATCTGAAGATCAAGATCAACCTGGTAACCTTAAGAACTTAAGAAATATAAAAAATAAATAAGTAAAGTTAACAACCAGGAAAGTACCAACTGTTAACAATAAATTTATTGTTATTCCAGATATCATTTATTCTCCTTTTTATAATTTTGTAATAGTTTTATCGTACAGTCACCATAGGAGAACAATCAAACATTCTCTTAGTCTCACCATAGCCATCGCAGAATAGTTTAAAACGCTGATTTTCTTTGACAATCGTTAGAATAAACAATTTCTGTATAGTAAACATTCTATAAATTAGTTAACCCACAATATAATGATCTAAAGAAGGAATCAAGTCGCTACCTTGGTAAAACAAGAATAAAATTGGTACCTTTTCCATTGAAAATTGTATATTTATACTTAATCTTGGTAAATAATTAAAAACTGGTACCCTTTTTGAATCTAAAATGGTACATTTATGCCTAACCTTGGTAAATTAATAGAAATTGGTACATTTCTGATCGAAAATGGTACATTTGTGTTTAACCTTGGTAAATAAATACAAATTGGTACATTTTCAGTAGCAAATGGTACATTTCTATGCAAATCTTAGCACACAACATTTGGTGTCACATGCGGGTACAACTGTCAAGTCGATTGCCGTTAAATTGCTCAAAAGCTCAAGAATGAGCCTGCGACTGAGACGCCCGCTGCGTGGCGTTGGCGTTGGCGTTGGCGCAGTTGGCGCCGCACAGCACGAAGCCCAATTGCCGAAGCGCGCTCAGGGCGACCAAACACGACCCAAAGCCAACCCTCGTGTATTCGTCCACCCAACGAGAACAACAACAACAACAACAACCCTGTGGTGCGGCTTAGAGACGTGGTTGAGTTACTTTCATATGCTTCTATCTCGATTCAATTGTGCCATGTGTCCATGTGTGCACGCGTGTGTGTATGTGTGTGTGTGTGTGTGTGTGTTGCGTGTGCCCACAAATAATTATGGCCATTTCATAATTTTCTGTTTGACGTTGGCCGCAAATTGTGCGTCTTTGATGAATCGCTCCCCCACAACGCTTGCCGCACACGCTCACTCAATGCGCGCCGCGCTCTCAGCTTGCTCTTGCCACTCAATTGGATTGAGTCTAAAGCATTGAGTGCAAAAGCGCAGAACAGCTGTTTTCTCGGGCGACCCAGCAACATGCACAAGGCGGCAAAATTACGTACTCCGCCAATATGCGCAACAATGTTGATGTTCAGCCAATCCCTCACCTCTCCCCCACTCTAGCAACTCTCTCGCTCACTCTCAACCCCAGCCACCCACCCCAGCACCCTTGTTGCTTCCCAGATCGCATGTCGCACCCCACTAGCCACTATATAAAAATATTTACCCACGCATGTATGTACATACATACATACATATGTTAATGTATGTATGTGTGTATGTATGTTATGCTTGTATGTATTTCTGGTTCAATTTATAGCAATTAATGCATCAGAGGCGTGCATTTTAAATGCCTGTGCCTAGTGACAATTTCATTGGGTTCAACAAACGCAAATTACACACACGATGCACAATACATACATACATACATACGTACATATGTATGTACATACATAAGTACATCGATAGTTAGCTGTATTATAACACGAACATATCATTAAAAGTATGATACTATCTTCTAGAACTTGAACACTTGTTATTTCGATCTTAAGTTTCCAGATAGTTCTAATATTATATCAAATCAATAAAATTTTCGAATACAAGTCAACAATCGGCGTTATCGATACTATCGATAACAAAGGAAAAGCAGCAAGCGCAGTCATTTCTAAAACTAATTGTTCTTTTCAATAACATTTTGAAGCCATCATTTAGGAAACTCTACGGAACTCTAGAAAAATACATAAATCTGTTTCTAAAAACAAAAACTAACCTTAGTTTAGTTTTGCTTTTATTACCCCTCTAAAGTACAATGTTTTATTTAAGGCTAATGGTTATTATTTTTAGTATTTTTCAGAGTTTTACTTTAATTTACTTAATGAATTTATTATGTTTCAAAATAATGATAGATTACAAAGGAAAATGGGGAAGAAACCCTTTAAATGATCGACTTATATGTAAACTTAAACCTAGATAACTGGGAACTATAAGCGAGTAAACTTGATTTAGGGGCTTAGCTCGAGTACTTAACGAATTTTGCATTATAAAATTATAAGGATCTAATATGCTCCTATGCAATCAATGAGAATTTCAGGAGCCCCAAAAACTAATATGAATAAACTCTATTGATTAATAAAAAAAAAAACAATCATTGGTGACAGCCCAGAGTTCATCGTCGATACTATCGATAATGGTATCGAAATATTTATGGTTTTATTGAAGGGCAATTTAGGGGGAATTCTGTATGTAGTTTTAATGAGAATTGAAATATGTTTGGAAAAATGAAGAGAACACACTTGAAATCAGTTAAATGAGTTGACATTAGAACGCTCGTCAAAACTATTTCAATAATGTAAATAACCTCGATAGAGTCTCTTAAACTTTACAATCGATACTATCGAAAGTGAGGTTAATTGCTTGCCAGCTCTTATACATATATCTGATAGATGAAGATACATATGCTCCAATGTATAAATGTACTTATGTAGTTAATTAATTTAGTCATTCACTTAACAAATGATTCTCCGGCATGGGAGGAGGTCGACTTTGGCCAGAGCTGGCGCCAAAACATAAAATGATGAAACCAAAATAGAAATATGTATAATGATTGTGTTAAGTCCCGCGTTAAGAGCCTGCCAATTGACGCCCAAGTATCTTTCAGGAGCTTCTCACACACTTGGGAGCACACACACACACACACACACACACACACACACACACACACACACACACACACACAAATACTCACTGTGCACGTGCAATTGCACTCAATTGTTATGACACTCAATCTTTTGGGATATACGGAGGCTGGGCGTATATGTGGATACGTTTATACGATCAAGTGTTATGATATCGTATACAACACGATTATCGTGATATACTTCAATATTTAAGAGAAGCAAAATATATATTCATATATTTTATTTATTTAAATATAACAAAACGATTTATTTTTGACTTCAATAATATTTATATTGTCATAATTATTTGCTTTGTAAAAATTATTGTTTCAAGTTTCACTTGAAGTATTTCGTCTGCTTTAATCAATTTTTTTCAACAATTCAATATACTTTTTGTAAAGTTGTTAAATTTGTTGAATAAGTTAATTCAAAATTTCCAAGCTTTTAATTATGTAGTTGGAACATTTTGATAGGTGATTTGGTGGGGCGAGTTGCTACCATTTTGTGATCATGGGAAGATATTCAATTTGCATACAAAAAGGATCTTGTAAATTAGCCAGACTGATTTCGTTTCCATAAAAATTGATTTCTACTACTTGAAAAGCGGAATTCAACTTTGTAATAATATATTTTTATACCCCTGCAGACGAAATGTGTAATGCACTGAAGGAGAAGATTTCAACTCCACAAGACTATACATATATTCCATATTATATTTTGTTACCTTGATGGAACCTGTGCAGACGTGCTTCTTTTTGCTGCAAGCTGAACATAGTATATCGGAAACAGCCGGTTCGGATCACTTTATCATGTAACTGACATGGGAAAAATCTGTTAGAAATTAGGTTGTGTGGAAACGTCTCTGTTTTTCAAGGTTTGAAGTTTTGAAATGCCCTTATCCTACAGCTGCCATCCGAACAATCGGATAAAAAATGAGTTTTTGTGTGAACATCATTTTGCCTATACAGATATATCCAGCAAGCTCAGCAATTACGAATTATATTCTGCTTTGCATAGTTTGATATTGTATGATTGAAATCGGCTGACTATACTATATACATAGCTGCTAGAGGAAAAATCGGTTAAAAATGGAGTTGTTGTATGAAAAACTTACTTGTTTATAAAGATAGCCTGGTCAAACTCACCAAATCAAAGTATTCTTATGTTTTTTTTGCAAGGTTATGTTTTTTTGGTCAAAATCACGACACTATTAAGAATCTGAATGAAATTTATAGACAATAATAAATCTTCGGTACCACAAAGGAACAAAGCCTGAATCCCTTAAATGCTGCATAAGCAGGAAAATTTCGAAATTAGCAAAATGGTATAAATCATGAAACAATCGTGTTGATCTCAATATCGTGTGCCGCATAAACTTGGCACACATACTAGTGCGAACATATGCACAAACATACATGTAAAGTTATTGAGAACCGAGTCGCAGCAAGTGTTCTGCTTAATGGGTCTCTTATACGCTCGCCTCCATTGAGTAGGCAAGAAAAGCGCTCAAACTCCGGCACGCCAGCAACAACACGTGTTTGAGCACAACTCATTTCAGCAGCCTGAACAGAACAAGAGCAACAACAAAAACGACAACAACAACAGTGAACAGAAACAGCGGAAGCTGATTCATGCGCTGTGCGCACTCCACTCGCTCGCTCTCATGCGATAGACAGCGGCAATATTCTCTCAATAGCCAGCTCTCGCTCTAACTCACACGCGCTGTCTTGCGCGCTCTTTCGCTCTTGTACGCTGTATTTTACTCTCATTCAGCTGATGGGGACCAACTCGGTGAGTAAATTTGCTGTATCTGCCTATATATGTGTGCGTGTATGTGTCGCGCGCGTATCCAACAAACTGTTGGGGCTCGGTCTTCGGGCATGGTTCGTGTGCTCTGTGTGTGCGTCCGCTTGTGTGTGTCTCTCTGTGTGTGTGTGTGTAGGTTGGCAGTTTTACTGCACGGCCCGCTCGCGCGCAATGAGCGCTTTTGCTGTTTTAATTTTTGCCTGAAATACTTTTTGAGCTAATTTCGTATTGGTAGTTTTGTTTATACCGTCGGTTGAGTTGGCGTCACATTTTGTATGCGAAAGCAAGCGCAGCACGTAGTTAAAAACGTATTCAAATCAAATAGCCAAATAGCCATAGAAAATATATATTTAACTTACATATGCACGTATGTATCGGATATATGTGTATGTACATGTATGTATGTATCTGTGTATCCTCCATGTACTACGTGCCACATACATCTTTCACTCTCCGGCGGGCGGCCTGAGCGGCGTGTCTAAGAAAAACGTTCAAGAAAATGTCAAAAGCGTTTCCAATCAGAGTTCGCACTCGAATTGGAATCATCTGTAAAGATACATGAAAAGCTGCACATTGGGCAAAGCGTGTACCGTTATTCTACAGGCGCTGGCCAAAACAAAAACAAACAAAAATAATAGAAAAACAAAAAACAAACAAAACCAAAAAAAAAAGAAATTAAGTTATATTCGCGACGGAATATTATTGCATGTAAATTATATAGAAGAGAAGAGTTGGCAAAACATCGATCGTTGAATATATCGATACTATCGATATATGTACATATATAAATAAATAAAGTGATTTTGAATAAACTGCAAATAGTTTTGAAAACCAAATAAATGCAACTTTTCGTATAAAATGGTGAAATAATATAGTTTAAGCTCGAAACTTCAGCGTATAACCATCGTTAGTGCAGAGTATTGAGAACTATCGATATTATCGATAAGACCAGCGATGTTATGCCAGCTCTAACATTTAATATGCACACGTATAGGTCTCACTGTTTGTGTGTGTGTGTGTGCCTGTTTTTTGGTGCAATGTGAAAAGTTTAGCATAAAAATATCAATTTATTCAATTGTTGTTCATATTTTTTTTGTGGCTTTTTATTTTTTTTATTTTTTGCTGTGCTGCATCTGTTTGTGTTAAAGGTTGCAACGGCAGCGCAACTGTTGCACCAGCTTAAGCAGAGACTACAACAATAACAAACAACAGCCGCAGCAGCGCCCGTCGCAGCAGAGAAATTGCGCGCCTTTTTTATATTTTGGTTACACGCGCCTTAACAACAACAACAAGAAACGCAACAGCAATAACAACTAAACATGTATTTGTTTAAATTTCAATTTAGTTAAAGGCGCGCGCTGATAAGATACATTTGAAAGGAGAAACAGCAGCAACAACAGTAACAGCAGCAGCAGCAGCAGCAGCAGCAGCAGCAGGCAGCAGCAGCAGCAGCACCTGCCAGCGGGAGACGAAAGAAAAGCTTGCAAAGTAACAGTAACAGTAAGAAGCAGAGGAGCAAGAAGAAGCATCAACAGCAGCAGCAGCAAGAATTGTGCTGCGGCGACAGTCGCTGCAGAATATGCGACTGTCACACATACTACATGCATGCATACATGCACACGTACTGCATGCGTTGCGCGTGTGTGTGTGTAACATACCTGCTGTGTAAATGAAAGCAAAACAAAAGCGATAACAACAACAACAACAGCAGCTAAAAACTTACAATGTTATACATGCTTGTAAAGTGGCATTAAATTGCAACAATAACAAAACAAACAGCAACAGCAACAACAACACATGGCAACAGCGTCCACCAGGTGTCAATAAAACAACAACAAACAAGAAAAAGAAAAGAAAATTAAAATAAAGCAAGTAAAAATCAGCAGAAGGTTGCACTAGCCGCGAGTTTCGAACTCGAACTCGTACTCGCACTCGAATCTGTATTTGTATTCGAATTCGAATTTCAGTTTTCTTGCACCGCCGCCGACGCCGCCGGCGGCAATCTTCAAATTGTTGGTGTCAACGCTGCAGTTTTCGGCCCCGGCCCCGGCTAACGGCACACATCATATTTATTTACTACACTTTTTTTTTGTTGTGGCTTTTTTTTCGTTGTTGAATGCTTTAAATTGTTGTCAAGTGTATGATGGTGCAAAAGCAACAAGCAAAGCGAATGCAGTGAATCAATCAAATCCAAATCAACAATCGCCGCAACTTTAAAAGCAGCAGCTTCATGTCTATGTCAACACAACAACAACAGCAACAACAACAGCAACAACAACAACAACATTATCAACAATAGACACTCACTTAAACAACAACAACGACAACATGGATTGTGATTATTCGAAATTTCTATACAAAAGTAAGTAAAGCTCATTAATTCACATAAGAACTAAGAAATTCATAGATCTGTAGAGTTAGGAAAGGTGAAAGCTGATAAACTCTTGGGTGGAATAGAGCCAAGTTGTTTTCCAAAATATCTATCGGAATCCACAAATTTCAACATTTCAAAATCGTGTTGCGTTGCGGACGTAAGTAAAGCTCATAAATTCTTATAAGAAATAAGAAATTCATAGTTCTGTAGAGTTTGGCGCGAAACGTTAAGAAATCTTGGGTGGAATAGGGTTAAGCTGTTTACGCTTGAAGAGCCGTTGCCCAATTTTCTATCGGAATCCAACAATGTCAACATTTCAAATCATCCTGCGTTGCGGACGTTACATTTGAAGTCACAAATTTGAAACTCCTTGGCGCTCTCAACGTATTATTTTGAGGTTACTTTCAATGAGGGCTTCAAAAATATGTCCAAACTTGTTTGATTACCAATAATAATGGAATGTAAAGTGCCGTTGCGAGGAGTTAAGTGTGCATTTTCATTAATATTAGCAAATTTTGCAGCATATACAGAAATTTCAAGACATTAATGAAAGAAACAAATTTGTGGATATTAAAACTGCTACCAAATGCGATCAGTTTTTATAGCTTTTACAATTTTCTCATGTACAAACAACTATGATTTCATTTAAAAAAAAATGTCTAAACATCATAACTAAACTGCAGACTGCAGGTTTACAGAACAGCGGAGATAAATTTGGGATAAATTTACTTTACGTAACAGCTTAGAAACGCAAATTTCGAAGAAGGAAAAAAAAGAACACATTAAAGATTGCACTAAGAAGTCCTGATCTTCGTATTAGAACAACATATCCTGTTCTCATTCTTCCATTTACTCAGGAACACATAGGTTAGTAGTACCTATGTGTATAAGTATTTGTATCCTTACATTGTAGTATTCTTACGACTATAAAATATGGTTACTTATGACGTTGGAGTTCACCAAAAACAATTATGAAAGTATAATTGTTAAGCTAATTGTCTATGTGATTGAAGGCTTGGGCTGATTTGGGAATAGCAGGATAGAATCTCGTTTCTTTCGCCCCATCCCTAGTTGAGTTTGTTTCGAAGATATTCAGCGAGTTCAAATCCATAACCGTAAACTCAAAACGTTGCTCATCAGAAAGCCGTCGGATGATTCATATTCAACAGAATATCGCATAACATCAGCCGCGGCTATCGCTTAATCTGATGCGTGGCTATTGTTATCGCCAAAGAAAAACGAAAAAATAAATAAAATTAATCTCTTTGATATGGTACAGACACACACACACCTACAAAGAACGAGAGCACGACCAGCTTTACCTTTACCCAATCCATTCATGTACGCGTAATTCAGATGAATTTCAAGTCATTCATATAAGCGGTAAGGTCTAAAATTGATATACTCGTACTTGACAGCAGATTAAATAGAACTCGTTGTATTTCAATATCTGTTGCCTGACTTCATGCTAAAGTATTACGATCAACAATGCTTATGTATTACCTAGTTTCTAGAGTAAACGCTCGGGAGTGATATCTTTCTATTGAAACTAAACGATTTTTCAATTCTGCTTTGTGACACATTCTTAAACGTTTTACCGACGCGACTGCTTTGTTATCATATTTAGTTTATAAACTTTTCAGACCTGATATAAGACACAATCCTCTTAAGTTTGGTATTCTTCGGTACCAATGAGATCTCCCTGTATACTGGAAACTTAACTGAACTAGTCTAGATTTGTTGACTTAAAGTGGTTGCATCTTTCTGTTTTTTGACAAGCATACCAAGTATATGCATCATATGCCTATGCATACACTTTAATCTTTGTGGATATTAACGTTCTTAACGTTATTAACGTTGATGCATCTTTATTATCTGGCTAGAAAGATTCCAAACTAAACTGACGATAAGATTTGCGTTATCTAATTGCTTTTACGACATCACGATTTTCACCCTGCTGCAGTTTGGCAATGATATCGTATTTAAAATAAAATATACTAAGCTTTTCCAACTTTTACCTAACAGCGTTAGGAGATCTAATCCACATTCCGAGCCGGTTTCAAATTTATGGAAACGAAATTAACAGAAATTAAACATCTCTTGACTAAAAAGAAATATCTTTGCTTGTTCTTGTTGAATATCAAATAATATTTGTAGTTCGAATTGGGTGTTTCTGAAAATGTTCTGGTCTTGGTAGTTCTAGAAATTTGATTCAATCTTCAATATATTCCGAGCATTTACCAAATAACCATTAAAATGATATCATATATCTGTATGGTAAGGCAATTGATAATTCTTTCGATGCTTCATTGCGTGATAATCTTAAACGCTTAACTGACCGCGTTAAATCGGACGGGAAATCTTAAAAGGCATGATCTTCCTTGTAATTAATTGAGAGCCAATTAAGCGATAATTTCTTTAAAATAGCTGAGTTTCTCACTCACAGGGGAGGTAATCCAAACATTTTTCAAGAGAGGACACCACGCCATCTATACCATCTAAACATATAGTCTGATCTATATGTTTTGTATAAGCGGTTAAAGGGAAATTATGATGATCTCAACAATAAGTTAATCGAAGTATCAATATTTAATCAAAAGAAGTTTCTCCCAAATTGAAAATCATGAATGTTGGCAGTACCTAGCAGTATATATACATAAAAGTTGCAGTTACTTGGGACCTAAGGAGTTGTAAACTAGTGTTTCAAAGACTATTACCGTGAAATTAGTTTGACAGATTGTGTTCTGATTGGAATTGCAATATTGAAGACAATTTCTTTCGGTAATACGATACAAATGATAAGAAAAACTACTTAGTACAAGTTCATTTTCGCATCAATGAAAGAAAACTGTGTGTGGATACATGATATTTATTCTGAACAGATTTTCATTTGTCAGCTAGTTTTGTGGACAGAATGTGTACATTTTGATGCGTCATAGTCGCATTTGCAAGATCGTTGGGCACTCGAGAGAGGGGCTGGGCGGCAAAGGGGCTAGCACAATTTGCAAACTCTAATCATATACTTACAACTATACATTGGTAGTATACGAAATTGAATCCCATGTTACTTTATCAGTAGTTGTATTATTCATGGGGCTCTGCAGTTCTGTTCTTATAATTAGTTTTGCGCTCGCCAGCGATAACGGGGGCCAAAGGGGGGCGGTTGTGGGTTAAGGATGTGAGAATTCGATTGAGGAGAAGCAGGAACAGTTGATGCCACGCGCCGTTAATCGATTTTGAAATTTTATGACAAATAATTGCGAATGCATTTGTTTACATTGGCCCGCCAAATGAGACGTCGGCGTCAT
Organism: Hirtodrosophila confusa; assembly: GCA_035043065.1. Classification (NCBI taxonomy): domain Eukaryota; kingdom Metazoa; phylum Arthropoda; class Insecta; order Diptera; family Drosophilidae; genus Hirtodrosophila; species Hirtodrosophila confusa. The sequence continues at coordinate 4,642,861 of JAWNNI010000078.1, forward strand.
CAACATCATCGTCATCGTTATCGTCATCGTCATCAAATTGCCACGCTAATCAAAAGAGGAATTGGGAGTGCGAGGCGCTAAGTCTAATCGGACTGTCAACCGCCTTACTGCCAGTCAGTCAGTCAGTCTGTCAATCTGCCCCGTCTTTCAGCTTTGCATTTTACCTTTCTTTTGCACATTACTTGAGTCACACTTACAGACAGTGGAAGCTAATTGAATTTGTTTTACAAATTGCTTGTACATTATGTAAGATGTATCTATGTATATATCTAGAGGTGTATGTTTGCATTAGACATGCGACAATTGTCTTGCCTGTGACTGCCAAATATCGTGTCAAGCTGTGACTGAATATCGACAGTTATAAATCCGCATTCATTGTCCTTTTACTACTAAATATCGACAGTAATATAGCCGCAGTCATCGTCCTGATATTAACAGTCACATTGTGAATAACCATCAACAGCCATAGTTCTGATCTTACCAAGTTAACTGTTAATATCAATTATAAAATGTACATTAACAGTACAATATCGAAATTAACAGCTGTTAATGTTGATACATCGATATCAACAGTGAGCTGTTAGTAACGCTGTTAATATTGATAATACCACTAACAGTGTCATATCGCTATTAACAGTGAGCTGTTAACTAACGCTGTTAATATTGATATTCACATTAACAATGAGCTGTTAACTAACGCTGTTAATATTGATATGCACATTAACAGTGTAATATCGACATTAACAGCCACAGAACACGTCTCTAACATCAATATTGAAATTAGGAAACAATTTGAAAGTAACTGTCACAGTTGTCGCTCATCTCTAGCATGGAAATATAAGAGAGCAACGGCTAAGTAATTTTGGGTTATAGGGCCAAGTCCAATGAAATGCGTTTCCACTTAAGACCCAAGCGAATGTGCTTAGTTCTTAGTTAATTCTGCTGCAATATGTTGCAGCAATAATTCGCTTGACTGCATTGAGGCACAGCTACTTGCGGGGTTTCCCAAAACATACATGTACATACATACGCATGTATTTACATCAGAATAGTTGGCATACCCTTGTATAAACATATATTATATACCCAATCGTTTGTAGAAACATTTATTATTATAAGAGTAGTTTTGGAGTTCTTTGAATTACATTTCGTTGGACAAACACAGAAATTGTTAGAATTTAAGTGCTTGTACTTTATTTAAATGCGTCTGTTTGAGCTCCATTGACAGTTTTGTATAACACGATCGGATCGTAAATTGATCGTATTAATAGCTCAGTGCTGTTTCATTATTAGCAGACCGTTCACCGAACCGCAAACGTCAACGTCAACGTCAACGTCGACGTCGTCGTCAACGTCAACGTCAACGTCTCGCCGGTACAACGAGGGTCTCATATAACCTTTTTTGTTATCATAGTATTCATGCATCATGTACGAATACTTGTACTCGCACTCGTAATCTTACTATCTATCCATGTTAATGTTTATGTTTATGTTTATGTTTGCCATTGACAGTGTCTTAAACGAAGGCCGATTTCGAGCATCTCCTTGTATAGCCAAAGCTTGTTGACTCACCCACAAAATGTAGTCATAAAATGTCAGAATTTTTTGTTAAAACTGTTAGATACTTCATAGTATGCTTGGAGAAAGTTCTTACCAACAATTCATTTCTGTAGGAGAGCTTGTTAACAAACAATCATAAGGGTTTTCTCACCCTAACTTTGCCTGCTGAAGCTCTGATCGACTATCCCTAGAACCCATATGCTTTAGATCTTTATAAGATCACATTTTTTATAAGAAGTCAGCCTGCTATAGGTAGTGTACATCATATTCGAACACCTTTGATTAATAGGCAGGTTTTAAGTGCCTTTTCTGGCTTAGAACATAGCTACTAAATGTGTATTCTGTGTTATATTTGATATCATTTACTGAGAATACAACTTCAAGTCAACTTCTTGCACATATGCTAAGTAATTTTGCTACGATGAGACTTCTGTTTAAAATGCATGTTACCTGATAGTTAGTATAATACTATGTATGCTTCTTGAGTGTTCAGAAAGAGGATTGCTTCCCTAGATCTAACCCACCCGAATTGGTAGGCTTCGCTGCCGACAATTCTTATCCTAAATTGTTATCCTGTTTCGCTGAATTTGCTATCCACAATACAGGATGAAGGTTCCTTACCGTATTCTAGGCATATAATTTACATGGCACTATAGAATGAGGTATGCTAAAAATATTATTAAATACAAATTTTTGCTTACTTTTATAAAATCATCCCAAAAGGAAACTTATTTTCGGAGAATTATGTTTATTGTAACTATTCACTTAAAATAATTACTCAATTAATTCTTCTTTTCAATAACGCACTTTTGACAAAGACTTCGTCAACAAAAACTTATTAGGATGGCCATTAGGTTACATCAAGTACACAGCATAATAGATACTTTTTGTGCACATTCAAAGGCCGTGAAAGTTTGTAATGAAAACTTTATAATGCTACCATTAGTAGGTTACTGAAAAATGCGCAGGTCTTTTCCCATTTTCAAGTAACTTTTATTCAGAATCGATTGTGAATATTGTGTGCCCGTTTTTCCTTTATGAACTTCGAATAGTTTTAATACAGCAAGCTCGAGTGTTCAACTTGTCAAATAGAATATTCAATCGTTTTTCGAAACTCAGAAGAGCGCACAACTTCGATAATGTTGTGACATATTACAAAGTGGGGTGAAAAGTAACCTCCTTGAGTGCAAGAATGCGCTGCTATCGAAAAAAAAGATTATAGTGCCTTATAGTCCACACATATTTAGGCAGACATGTCAAATTTCAGCGTGATTCAGACCTTAGTTCGGAAGGTTCCGTCCGAAAAGTAATTTTCCGGAAGATCTGCGAAATACTCCTCCGCGGCGTTGATGATTTTCTCCGCGCGAGCTGAGTTTTGTATTGATGAGCCATCTTTTGAGATTAGGAAAGAGATAATACCTCGAGGAAGCCAAATGAGGAGAATAAAGTGCATGGGAAAGCAATTGTTGATAGCAGCGCATCCTGGCGATCAAGAAGGTTACTTTTCACCCCACCTAGTGAATTGTCATAAAGTGAAGTAAATATCATAGAGTTAAGGTATATACTATATTATTAAATATCGTAGAGTTATATATCAGTTATATAGCAGTTTAATACGAACTTTGGAATTGAGTTAGGTTTTGCGAGCTGCTGGCCAAGGAAAGACTGAAAGCCTTAACGCATCACTTGATTAAGCATACATAACATATGTGGCACCGCCGACACCACCCTGCCCTTCTGCCCCACACCCCGCCCGCCCGCCGATTGCAAAGAGGCGCACTGCACTTGCTGCAACTGCTCGTGCAACTCAAGTTTCCCATGATAAGTAATCTCTTGACGAGCAGGTTTAAGTAGCAGCATGTGGGGGGACAGCCTTGGGAGACATAATACATATATCTGTATATATATATACATATGTATATCGATGAAACCGATCTGGCTATGTAGAGGTTATCACTGTGCTGCAAGTATCTCGCAGATACATACAGCGGCTGTATCTGAAGCTACAGAATCTAGCGATCAGCAAAAATCTTTGTCACATTTCTTTGATATTCGATACGGAGCGTCCTTAATCGGTCTTTGCTGTTTGTTGCTGCCACATTGTGGCTCCCCCCCCCGCTCCCGCGGCTCCCCTGCTACCTACCTACCCTGCCAGCCCCCTTGTCGCACCGTTGTTGCTGCGTCGCGTCAGCTGTTCTGTCATTTCACTTGAATTGCCGGCCGGCCGGTCTCACGAATCTGTATCTGTATCTATAGCTCCCTCCAGGGCCTGCTGTTGGGTAGCGTCTTGAAAGTATTTAATACACACACACACACATACACACAGACACACACACATACACTTATGCACACTCGTGCATACTTTGTTTTGTCGTTTTCAACATTTTTCAACGTTCAGGAATTCAAAAAATTCTTTACTTTAAAGTAAAAATAAATTCCATGCAACATCCGCCATGTTGGCTTTGGCTATTTTTGCCGCCGTACTGCGGCAAACGGACCCAACCGATGTTATAATGGCCCAGAGCCAAAGCCTGCGTCCCTGTCCCTGTACCCCTCCCCACCCCTCCACCATTCCCAACACTTCGGCACCCCGGTCCGCCGGCCCTCCAACTCCCCGCCACTTTCAAGCTGTGCGTCGCCCTTTGACTGTCTTCGCAGCGGGCAGTTTGGAACTTGCAACTTAAAACATGAAGCGGCTCTACCGCCGCCCTGCCCATGCCCCTGCCTCTTGCCCCTGCCTCCTGCCTCTTGCCACTTGCCACTTGTTATTTGTTTTAATTATTTAATGCTGGGCCGTCGCTTTTTTTGTTGTTTTCGCTTCGATTTGTTCTACGCTTTGTTTTTATAGCCGAAGAGCAAAAGTATGTTTTGGAGGGGGGCGCAGTCCAGTTGCAATTGTGATTGTGACTGTGACTGTGACTGTGATTGTTATCATTGGCTCGTACACAGCATCCGATTGGATGCCGACTTGTCAGCATTTATATGTTTTGGCAGTCGATAAAAGCCGTCTACAAACAAACTGAATTCTCCTTAGCACCAGCTGAGAATCACAACAGCAAGCAACTGGCAGCTTTGGCTGCCGAATCTCCAAATACCCTTTGCAGAGATGCGAATGAAAGTGTTTCAATGGCAACTACAATAAATAACTTCAAAACATTCAAGTTTTTCATACAAAAATTGAATATAAGGAAGATTATCCATATCCCATCTCAATCAAATCCAAACAAATTATATAAACTGGCTGAATTAGCTTGAATTTCGAATGTGAATGGATTAAGCTTTGGTGCGGACTTAGAATTTCAATTGGACCTGTTGATGACAGTAAGTAGTTCAAGCCGGGATCGGACATCAAGTGGGTCAGAGGTTAAGGCATCCGCCTTACAGACGGGAGCACTCGGGTTCGAATCTAGCCGACTACTACTCATATACGGACAAGTTTGGACAAAAATTTTCCAACAATAAGGTCACTGATGAGGATGCTTGGCTGCATCCGAAATAGCGCTATATGACCAGCCAATACTTTTCATATCTATCTTTCTATATTCACCCTGAATTGTTGATGTCGAGCCTGTTAAATATTTCATTTAGCTTGAATTTCTTGAAAAAACTAAACAGTTTTTCATCCGACAACTGAATTCCTTTCCTTAGCAGCTTTATGATATTGTCGTGATCTGATTTAACCGCTTCCAAAAGAAACATCTCTACCAAGTTTCAAACTGCAACTTGTTTGCATAGATCAAGAATATGCCCTATACTTTATGCGGTCGGAAATATATCGGTTTTAAGGGGTTCCACATTGCATGACAAAATTATTATACAGAGCGCTACGCAAGCGGGAAGATTCCAAATTGCCGCATTCATGGAAATTTGAAATGTTTAGATTTTGAACTTGATTTTGAAAGCTTGCAAAATGTGCATTAAAATAAAGGATAGAATTGTAGACCAATATGATAAAAGTCTCCCATTCGGTTGTGTGGTATATAGATACAGATTTTAAGGAAAGGAAATAGGAATAGGTTTAAGGAAAAGATTTATTTATATAAGCTTAAAACTCAGTTCCCAGCATTAGGCTACACGGTTCGAACCTTATACCTTGTTTCGGTTAGAGAATCTCATTCAGGTTTCGTTACATTTATTTTGAATCTTAGTACAATAAAATAGTTTTCAAACTTAACCTATTTACACATTTATCTATATTGTAAGCGTATATTTGATTTGAGAAAAAGACCCCAAAGAATGGTAATTGTAATGTGCTCAAAGCAAACGGTTGGGGATTTATATTATTATTTTCAGTGTCCCAGTTTTGTGTGTTTGTCGCAATGCAAACTGCTGAAGCAGTGTAAAGATAGATTGGAAAACTATCTTGAGGATTACAAAACGTACTTGTTAAGTGCAGTTTCATTGTGCTTAGAAGTTGGCGCTTCTGTTCTTGTTATTGTTGGTATTGCTGTCTGAAGTCTGTGCTTGTTTTATCTGCTTGTTACAAAATCAATTTTCCACAAATTAATGAGAGTCGCATTTTTGCCGTGCTACTCTTTCGTTTTCCCTTCAACAAAGTATATACAAAAAAAAACCAACCTGAAGCGCGGCAAAAGCAAAATCAGAAGCTGAAGCTGAAGCTGAAGCTGGAGCTGGAGCTGGAGCTGAACCTGGTAGCTGAAAGCTGAAGCAACTTTTTAAAAAAGGATTCTTCGCAGCGAAGTTGTTGCCGCTTCTTTTGCTGCACAAGATAAAAATATTTTTTAATGTTTTCTTGAGCACAGAAAATCATTTCAGGAATGTCACGTTGTAGCCGCTCTCTGGCTCTCAACTCTCCTTGTATGCATTGCGCATTTATTTTGGTTCCATCGCTACCATCTCCGACTTCGACTTCGACTTCGACTCCGACTCCGACTCCGATTCTGACTCCGGTGCTGGTATGGGATAAAAGAATTTCTTATATAGCAACAACTGCTGCATAGCATACATACAACTGTCTGCCCGTCTGCCTGCCTGTCCCCAGTCCCCCTCCCCTCACGCCTTGCCCTGTCTACCCCATCACCGTCTGTATAGAGTTTAGCACTCTATGCATATCCATGAGATTGCAGCGCGCTAAGGAAACCAAGGAGCGGGAATTGCCGGCAACAATGATGGCAAGGGCAACGATAAACGTTTTTTCTTTTATATACTCTGCTTCCCAAACTGGCCAAACAGAGTATACTAGGCCTGTGCCAAGTCTACAGCCTTAAAGCCTGTATTTATGTTAGTTATAAGGTGCTAAGATCTCCCCTTCTTCATGGGGCAGGGGCTAGAGTTGCAAAAATATCGCTAGTCGGAATATACTCGATGGTTTTTATCCACACCATCGATTGTATTGCAATAGTTAGGATTACAAAAAAAAATAAGACCCCGAAACAGGAAGCTGAAGCGCATCTATCCTAGGGAGCTCCCCAGTAGGAGAATCCTATAATCCACACTTATGTTAAGTTTGTCTTTAGTTAACATCTACCAACTCTGTAAATATGTAGATTCTAGATCCTTTCTCATGATGGATTTTGAAATAAATATAAAACAATCGCGATAGACAGAAAAAAATCGATATTGATTGTTTTCCAGGGTGGGCTTCCCCGAAATTCTGCAAAAACCTATATCTTTCACATTTATATAGCTAATGTAACCAAATTTGACCTACGGTTAACTGTTGACCTCTTTGATTGTTTTGGCAAGAGACTGTTGTGCCAATGCCACCCCTCTCTCCGCAATTAAGCAAAATCCCTACATACCACATGCTTATAGCTGGCTTCATCAAATTTAATATGAGAACTGTACAAGACCTCCTTGAAAGATTTGACTTCAAATATTATTGTTGAACGCCTACTGCCGCCTACAAATGAGGAAATGCCTATAGACTGCCTACAGAGTATACCACAGTCGGTAACCACTAACTGCAAAATGCATACTTGTGTTGTTTCTGTATTTTTTCTCTCTTTTTTTTTCATTTGAAAAAATTTTTTACTTAACCCCTTATCACTTGGCCGGCCACAGCCAAAAGAACTAAAAGCCGCGCCGCCGCCGCCGTCGCCATTTTCCACACGTTTGTCCGCCGTGACCGCCGCATCCGTCTTAAATTAAAAGCTTTTTTTGTCTTTGGCGCAAAATAACCAAACAAAAAACAAAAGCAAAAAAAACCAAAATTCAATAAAATGAAATAAAATACAATAAAAATAAATACAATCACGAAATACTTTCGAATGTGCCGCCGCCGCAGCTTAATAAAGCGCATTAATGACAATGTCAATAATGTTTTGGGCCCAGAGACGGTGCGGCGGCAAGCAACTGTGGGGCAAGCGCTAATATTGGCAATCGCTTAGCGTTTATTTTGGCAACAAACTACAACAGCTGCCCCCCAATTGTTGTTAAGAAGCAGCAGAAAGTCAATCGAGCAAAGTTCCACTACTTTTATCAATGCTTAACACCCATAAGACCCCTCTGAAAGCCACCAAATATTCCATTCATAGTAATCCCAAAAATAATGAATGTACTCACCCGCTTCTGACTATAGTTCAATTCAAACAGGAAGGAACAGGCTAGCTCCGGATGCCGAATACTAAATACCCTTGCTGAGATGCCAATAAATGTACAAAACAGTAAAGCTTTTCAATCGACCGATTGTTACCATAATGAAGTTAGCCGATTTGGTTCAATGTTGGCTTAATTATATAAAACACTAGTTGTACCCTGACATGCTTCCCTGTGGCACACAGGATGAGAAAGTAAGAAATATACAAGAATATCTTAACACTATTTTCCCTCCAGGGTCTGAAGAACTTGGAAAACCGATCGAACAACAACCGTTTCTCCTATATTTGACCTTAAGGCTATTACCGGCACCCGCGGGCAGTAGATTTTTCAAGTTTCATACAACAGTTTTCCGCCCGTTCTCAATCTAAACTTATTGTATTTATATTGTTCCGTATACATGTGTGCTGTATGTTTAAAATTATTGATGTTATTTATCGCCTTCAAAGGTATGTTATTGGTGCGAAAAATAGATTATTAGAATCCTAGAAGCGAACTGTGTGTATATTGTATATTTCCGAAGATACAAAGAAGAAATTACATACATATATAGTATACTCGCCATTGTATTGGCACTAATAAGAAATAGGAATAAATAGCTTGAATATAAAATGGGTGTGCTGACAATGTTCCGAGTTCCGTTTCTACATTTGTTTCACTCAATTTTCAACTGCATACTTTCGAGATATTTCTAAAATTTATGATCATAAAACGTGACACTAGCTTTCTGGTCTTTAGAGAGACTTACTAGCAAGTATTACATATTTGTCAAATTTGATCGAAATTGATTTTGGGAACGTGATTTATGACAACTATTTTCGTGCGCTCCCAAAAGTATGCTGTGAATAATTGTAAGGCTCTAATTAAGCGGCAATCGGAGCCCAGATATCAGTTTCGATTCGCAGCGACAATGTGCTCTTCTCAGGAAAAACAATCTGTACAGGTGTATTCTCAATGCGTATGCCAAGAACTAGCATTAATTGATGACTATTTATGACTATTATTATACTTTGTAATAGGAGCTATCATTGAAGAAATGCAGAATCAGAATTTACAGCAAACAAATGGTAATTGCAGTAATTACAAGTGCATATCTGAAACTAAGTATCAAATGATGTTTCCCTTAATCGAAACTGTTCGCATATAAGATTTTCTCTAGAGTCTTCGATAATCTTATTGACGATTTCTACATCGCCTTCAACTCCTCTATTTGATGGTATACTATTTGAGAAGGCAATATTTTATTTATTAATCAGAGACTCGAAGTAAAACCTAAATTTAATAATAATTATTATTGAGACTACTTCTTAATAGACGTCTTCCAGCTACAGAAAGCTAGCCTTAACTGAACACTTACACGGAGAGAAATCTATGCAGTTGTTATGCGCAACACGCATAAGTTATGCGAAAGTTCACCATAAATTCGAACCCTAAGTAACTAAGCCCGAACCAAAAGCATATTTTCCGAAAAAAAACGTTTGTCATACAATATCTTATTATTTATGAGACGAAAGATGAACGATAGATGAAAGTTAGATGCTACTTACTAATTTTAATGGAAATTAAACCAATTGAATTCCCTTTTCTAAGCTTAATGCCTCAGCAGCTATAGCTTCTTATTAAGTTATGTGTAATTTATAATTACGTGGTAATTTTATTATAATAATAAATAATAACAAATAAAAATTCATTAAAAAGTATTTTCATATGATAAATTATACCTTTTTATTTAAAAATTGATATAAAATCTGAACCGAAACCTCGTTTTAGAAATATCTATAATCAAACGTACTCCATCCAAAGATGAGACTAGGTACTGTTAACCGACTCGAAAAGCTATAATTTCTGAACTTCTCTTGTTAAATATATATGTAAATATGAATATTAATAATATAAATAGTATAAGATTATACAAAATTCTTTTGATGCAGATCTGTCGGGAATCTTAACATTAGTCTGTATGCTAAATTTGGTGACTATAGCTTTAGAAATGTGGAAGATACAGGTTTTCCCCAAATTGCGGGGAGTGGGTGGTGGTGGGTGGTCGATCTCGACACTTTATAAATTGACGATATACACTAGCTCCAAGATAAAGGCTAAAAAATTGCGTTCATACGGACAGACGGACATTTCGCAAACCCAATATACTATTTTCCCTTCGGGAACATAGTATACAAACAATATACCGAATAAAGATTTTGTTTTTAAAGTATAACTGCTAGTTCTAACTGGAGAGCTGTCAGTGAAATTGCAAATTTCTGGCGAGTTTTAATTGATGAGCAAAGTGCCTACTCATTTCGCGCAGTGTATGTGTATGGCCAGTGCAGCGCAACTTGGCTCACATTTGCAGCAACCGCCGCTGTTGCTGCTTGCTGCTGTTGTTGCAAATGGGCAAAAGTTTTCGCATTTTTTGTATATACATATGTATGTATGTATGTATGTATTTTTTGTTGTTTTTTCATTTGATTTGTTGCACGTTTTTGTGTTCTTTGTTTGCGCCTCGTATTTCGTCAACCGAATTCGCTGGCGTCGCGACGCCTCGTTGTCGATGCCGATTTTTCGATTGCAGGCAGCCAAGCACACACACACACACACACACACACACACACACCACACACCACACACAACACACACAGGTACAGTTGGAGAGAAGACTGCAAGCTTGCGCTTGCAACGTTGCAACGTTGCGCATGCGCTGTTGCGCAATCTTGTGTGCAGCCATTACAACAGCAACAGTTGCTGCCGCCGTTGCTGCTGCTGCAGTTGTTGCTTTTAGTTTTCTTTTTGTTGTTTTTCTTGTGCTTATGCTTACAATCGTTTGTTGCATTTTCATTTTCCAATATGTTTTATGTCTTTATGAGCATTTCAAAATGTTCGTTTTGCACTCATTTTGCTGTTGCAAGCAGCGTTGAACTAAATGCAATTGCCACAGCAGCAACTGCAACAGCAGCAGCAGCAGCAACAACAACAACAACAACAACAACTTATGCATATGTACATTCATTTATTAGTCATAAGCGATGAGCAGCCGCAAGTCACCCACTCAGTGTACACCGTAAAAAATTATATTTCCGCTTGAGAACTTTACTTTATGACTATGAAATTCTTAGAGCATTAAGTAAACAATTGATTCTAAAATAGTTTCTCTTGTTTAGTGCATAGAATCATTGAGCATTTTTAATGGCATTTAATGTTGTTCTTTCTGATTTCTTGCCGTGTATGCAGCAGCCGCCATTTACCCGCCACTTAGCCAGCATTTACCCGCCACTTACTCGCCATTTACCCACTATTTACCCACTATTTACCCAACAATTGTACCCACATGTGTGGACATCAATTTTACATGTGTTTCTGCCTTCAAGACCAAAGCTCAGCTGCTTTTTGCAATCGCTGGCACTTTTTTGTCACTTTCGCATCGTTTTTATTAACAATCAGCGTATTTTTCTTTTTCTTTATTTCAGTTTTTTTTTTTTAATTTTATATATATATTTTTTTACTCCCTGTACCCATAAAATGGGTAAAAAGGGGGTACTAAATCTGTGCAAATGTATGTAACAGGCAGAAGGAGACATCTTCGACCCTATAAAGTATATATATTCTTGATCAGTATCAAAAGAAAGTTAGATTTTGCCATATCCGTCTGTATGCACGCATCGAACTCGGAAACTATAAAAGCTGGAGACACTTTTGAAATGTAGGTTCGTAGGATATAGGATGTGTAGGATATTCCCCACCCCACAGCTCCGAAATTTGAAAAAAAAAAAACGTTTTACAACAACAATTTTAAAGATATAGATTTGAAATTTGGCATGTATAATACTTTAGTCACTCTTAATATACTGTCCAAATTTCAATTTGATCGGATAACAAACACGAAAGTTATTCAACAAACAAGATTCAGTACTACAGGGCCCGGGAAAGAAGAAGCGCAGCCACCACTTAAAATGCCTCGCTAGCACTGTTGCTTGTATGCGTGCGTAGTTATGTTTGTGTGCGAAGAAATGTTTGGAAGTTGTGGACCTGGATACAGGGAGTTTCGTAGTCGGGTATACTCGACTAGAGCATTCTTACTTGTTTTTTTTAAAGCCGTACAATGTGCAGCGAATTACATTGAGTGCTTGTCGGGGCAGTTGTTGCTGTGTCCACTTGGATTCCAGGCGCTAAACGAATGATTCATGAATGCTACCCCAGAGAGATAGAGAAAGATATATGCATATACTACATATGTATGTATATATTTAGATCAAAATATAGACACAGTAAGCGGAGCTGAGAGTGATAGAGAAAAGCGCATAATTTGATGACAGCCGCACTTGGCTATGTGACTTTTCACAGTTTATTTTGTGCAAAGTAAATCGTTTCTTGCTGTTATATTATCACGGTGACATGTCTTCAAAACGTGCAATAATGACAAATGTTTTCAATCTTGGAAATGTAACTACCTAAGCAGCACTACAACAGCTTTGGAAGGCCATTAGAAGCGATCCAATTCGAAACAAGCCGACATGAACTGCACCCACCGGATCCCAACCGACTCAATCTTATACTGACATAATTTTCGGGATCGTCTAGTGATCCTACATAATAATTCTTATGTTTTCAAAAGCATATGTCAATGATATTATTGGTAACCAATCCCAGCAGCCTCGAGACATTATTTGCAGTAGAGTTAAACGTTTCCACATAATCGCAAAGTGGTTTAAAGTTATCCCCATTCCGACCGTACCTTTGGGATTCCAGCCATATACTATACTGTTCTCAACTCGATTTAAATTGCTTAGACAACAATATAAGAAATGTGAATCCCAATGCTCACATCAATTGTCTATAAATTTCAAGTTTTATAGTAGTATAACTACTGAACCACTCATAATGCTATTTTTAACAAATATATGCACGCTTAAGGCTAAAATCACACAAAAATTGTTAGCACAATGTGTAAAGTAAATAGTTTTCATTGAAATTGAAAAGATTAACATAAATTCGATAAGCGAAAAAAGAAATGATTGAAAGTTGGGGCTCTAGCCTTCGCTCTCCCGATTTCCCGAGTTGAGGGTGAAAAAACTTTAGGGACACCTTTTATGTGCATTATGCAGAATTTAAAACGAAATACAGCAGCGCCTAAATTAATGTATAGATATTTTCTGGATACTAAGTATTCGGCAAGATACAAGTCCTTCAACTGGTATTCATTTTGTCCTTACAAGTTCTTAAACATATTTTCCGCGCAAGAAATCTTCAAGAAGGTGAAACCTCACGACTTGATATCTGTAGACCTGTCTGCTGTATGATAATAGAGAAGTAAGAATACTGCAGATTATATAGGCATAGTGTTCGTCCCACCATAAATACACCCACACCCTGAAGGAAATCCCAGTTCCGGCCCTGGTTCAATTGAAGGAATAAGTTCATTGTTCGTTCGTCTCTATTTAGCTTTTAGTTAATTTTGTTTCTTAACGTTTGTTTCCGTATATTTCTGGTTAATTTTTGTTCATTATATTTGATTGAGAACATGTTAGGTAACTTTATTGTTTATTAATGAACTCTAATCGGACTCAAACGAACGAATAAACAAGATGAACAACAATTGAGGATATATCTAGTTCTGAACGATACGAAGCAACGCTTGTGGGTATGCATATACGATTATTATATCTGATATGATGTTAATCATTTGTTTATTTTTGGTTTACTCTGAAGTGTTGCTTACATACTTAATCTTAATAATACTTATACTGTTGTATTTGCTTGTGATCATACGTCAAACATCTTGCTTTGATTTTCATTGCGTTTCCCCTCATGTTTTTGACCCGATTCGGTAAACGCTTTTTTATTGACTCTAAGCCAAGTAGAGCTGATGTTGTTGGCTCTGATCAATCATTCGACATGATGACATTTGCACAATTATTATGACAACTACGTGACAAAGCACAAAATTGACTTTCCCACGTGCAGTATTCGCTCAAGTTCAGTATAGTCCTTGCCCACAGATCGTATGAAAGATTTCTTGAAAGTATCTTAGGTTGGAAAGTTTTACATTGACTTGTATAGACTTATTTGCCCAAAGTTCTTAGTTTGTTTGCCATGTACTTAGTTTGAGAAGTAGCAGAGCTAGGTAAGTCCCAATGTATCTCTATAATCTACCTTTATGTATTGTGAAACTTTCCCTGACTGACTGATGAATTCTCAGCAGAAATTTCCTTTTTCCACAAGGATGGCTAATGTGGAAAAGTTTCATTTCCGTCCGATTAATGCCAAACAAAATATAGTTATTTATTTCACCAATTTCGGAAAATCCAAGCCACTGGATGGAATAATGCTCCCTAGTTGTAAGGGCGTAATTTGAATGCGCATTAATCAGATTGAAACCAATACCAAACAGATTGCCTTAAACTCATCATATTGAAATCCACTCCTATTGGTTGAAAATGCGTATAAGTCTAAAGTATTTAACCTTTTTTGTTTTTCATTAAATTAGCCTTAAACTCGTTGGGAAATTCTAGTTCCTAGAGAGAGAAATAAATGTCAAGGCCAATTGGCTTGTATTTCTTTTTTTTATCAGATTAGATTAAAGCTAATACACAAAGCCACAAATATACAAAAGAAATAATAAAGCGTGAACCCAACGACTTTGGTGGGTTGGGTGAAAGACTGGATAGCTCCGGGCGAAGCCGGGCGACGCCGGGCACACCAGCTACTAAATACATACATCATTGAATGAAAACGGCAATCTCCTCAGAGGCTGGAAGTGGGGTGCGGAGTGTGTGCTACCCTGCCCCATTGCTTCATGTCGTTTGTGCATTGTTTGATGTAATTTTTTGCCGTTCGCTCTGCGGCGATAACAACGTTATCAGTGCACTCCCCAAAAGCGGAGCACAAATCAAAATGTAGTTGGTCCGCATGGACATTCATTCAGCTGTCCATTTGTCTGCCTACCGATTTGAAGGCAGCAATGTACAAATTCGACCAGCAACAAAAAATTAGGCAAAAAAAGAGGCAAGCAATGAAGCCAATGCTCGTTATAGAGATACCCTAACTTATGAAATATCATAGGACCAACAAGTTGTATATAAAAACTTAACAGATTGTTCAGATTCCTTCAAGAATTAATATAAGTATGCACAGAATTGGTGAGAGCGGAGGGAGATATTTTCAACTTTCCATCCCTTGAAAGCATTTGTTCGACTTTCTTTTCTCAATTTTGGGAAGGGTTATCCAAGCCTAGAGTTTTTTGTTGAGTTGATTTTTTCCCAAGGTTATAGTGTTTCAAACATTAGTTCTAAAAATAATATATGACATTCTGAAATAAATATACAAAATTCAAATATATCAAATAAACATAATCCATTATTTTTAATAAACAATCTTTTACATACTTAAACTAAAATCGTATTATATGTCAAACATGAACTTAAGATATTTATACTTACTCAGTTAGGTATAGTAAATTATGTGCATAAATTGTAAAATATGGATAGAGAAAAACCGAAGTACAAAGTATGCTAAGTTTTCTGGCTGCGATTGCTACAACCTAGTGGTGGGAAAACATCGATAACACTATATATTATATCGATAGACTTAAAATCCCTTCACTATTGATGGAAATTTGTGCCATTTTATAAGAAAACTTGTTGTTTCTAAACAGAAATCTTGAATTTAACCTTTTTTTCACTATTCAATACGAAAAATGTGGTTCATACACAAAAATGTTGAATTTATTGAATTTTAATTCTTCTCAATCGATTACAAATGATAAATTCCTATTTAGAGATAAGTCTTTGAAACATTTTTAAGTTGAAATAGGAACATTTAAATAGCTATATCATCTGCTGTTTAGGGCTATTCCGATCTGTTGCTTATTGTTGCATACTGACGGCCATAGCTAATACGCCCAGCTGCATTTTCGGGCCAAGCATTTCGCTTTTCATTTGATGTGTGCAACGGGCTTTAAAAACGAATGAATGAAAGAATGGAGTATCAACGGAAAATGAAAATATGTGCAGCATTAATTTCAACGTTACTGCACAATCAGAGCGCACAGACAGACTCCGGGCAAATGGCCACAGGATACAAGCTACAGGCTACAGGCTACAGGCTACAGGCTGGGTGATTTGGGTGGGTTGGCTTCGTTCAGTGGTTGCTTTGCTGACTCTGACGCTGACGCTGACTGACTGCCTGGCTGTGTATGGGTTGGGTGGGTTGGCTACAGATGGGCGTAGGTGGCATGCTGCAGATGCAACATACACAATCAAAATTCCATTCTGTGTCATGCTCAGCTCGTGCATCCCATTTGGCCAGGGCCTGGGTCTAGGTCTGTTTGCTGTCCGCTTCGCCAGCAGGCAGTCATTCAGTTAGTCATTCAGCCAAGCATTTAGTCAGTCAGTCAACCAGGCGAACTGTCTGTCTGCCTGTCTGTACTATGTCCATCTGTCTGGCTTTCGTAGTTGCGCATTGTTTGACCGAAAATCAGAGAGCCAAAATATAATCGAGGCAGAACTGGGAGCTTAAATTCCATTGTTGCGGCGTTATAAACAAAATTTGCATTCTTTCGTATTCACAGACATACTACATACATACGTACATATGTACGTTAGTACATACATACATACATGCGAGTATGTATACATATCTTCATCTGTGTACATATGTATGTAACTTTTCACATTTTGGCATTTTCATCTGCTCAACGTTTTGTTTGGGTTGCGTTTCATTTCGCTACGTTCGAGTTGCACAAATGTGCATGCAACATTCGACTAGACCTCAACTCTGATCACAGTTATCAAGACGATGAGTGGCCCACACACGGCACAACTGACAAATTGTTGTCATCAGCCAGCACGACTCAATTCGGTCATTTTCTCTCTCCAGACAAGCTCTGAATGCGAAAGGGAAAAAATAACAACTCGAAACTTTGCAGTCCAAATTTACCGACTTATGTATACTCTGTAGGGCTGGCAATCGATAGTTATCGATAATATCGATACAAAAATAAAATAGTTCAAAGTCGTATAATAAATGTTGACATAGTAATTATTACTAAATTACTAAATTACTTCTGAAATATTGAAATAAAACATTTGAAATACAAAATTATATAACTGATTCTACTGATATATTGAAGAAATGCAATGATCGGATAAAGAAATGAATACTATCACTTTTATTGAAATAGTGTCATCGATGTTTTGCTCACCTCTAATACTCTGTTTCTGAAAATGTTAAAAATTATTTGAAACAATTTATTTTGGGATAAAAAAGACTTTTTAAAAAAAGGCGAATTAATTTTTTAAACTTCATTCATTTATTATTATTAAACCAATGTCAATGGACTTTCGAGCTACTTTAGATCTAGCTCAAGATACCTAATTTTAAAATTATAATAATAATATTAACGAAACAAATTTGAAAATTATAAAAAGAACTTTTTAAGTAGTTCCTTAACAAAAGTTGTGTTGTGCTTTAGGGAACAGTTTGGGGTTTCCCCTTTTTTGTCATTTAATATTTCTGCTATTCTAAGAACTACTTACTCCAATAAAAATTAGTTTTGTTACAAGGAAATGGAATTTGTTTGCATATTTTTTTAAACATATTTCACCAAATTTGGACTTTAAGAAATCCTGAAAAGATACATTTGTTGAGCATCAAACAAGTTAAGGTTTATGTTTTAACTTTATGGATGCCTACCAAGTTATGGCCATTTAGGAAAAAAAAAAGTGCAAATTTAGTTGTGGCAGGAAGAATTTTATTGTTTTCCATTTCAAGATATCAGATTAGGAGATGTCCATATATCCACCAAACTGACCAGCTCTAAGTATCGCTTTGCCTTGTTACTGTACAACAACTTCAGCTGATCGGTTGCCCAATATACCCGCTTAGCCTGCGAATAGAGTATAAAACACTGACAGTCGCATGAGACTGCAACTGCATGACTTCGCTGGCTGCTGCATTCCGCTGATTTTCGGAGTCTGTGTTTGTGTTTGTGTTTTGGCTTTGTGTGCGTGGACAACAGCATTGGGCCGCATTTTTTAGCGCATACCCCTACCTGGGGCCACCCTACTGGGCCAACGGTCAGCCCTCATTGTTATTTAAATGTCGACACCCGTCGGCGCCCGTCGAGCTTCACTCTACTATAGAGCACATTTACCATTCACCATTTACCAACTCTACTAGCTCCATTTTGCCTGCTGTCACTTTGACGTTTTGTGGATGCTTGGCGGGTGGGAGGAGTTGCCGGGCAGACTGCACACTGCACATGTTAATTAACAATTTTGATTGAATACCAATTCGAGATGAAATGTTTGAGGCTAGCAGCAGGATGCATTTGTATTCGCTTTTGCCTTTGAGGTCCTGTTCATTTTGCAGCTGCATTTGAACGTACTGGAATTCCATGAAAATGTTCATGGCACACGTGGCGTATACTTATTGAATGCATTGCCAATTTGCTTACCTTTGTACAATATATGTATGTATGTATGTTTGTATATATGAACCGCATCCAATCCATTCAACTGGCTCGCACGCACACATCATAATGTTGTTAACAGTAAATATTCATGTGTGCATCCTTTTGGGCCATGCCAAATTTCTTTCACGCTGCCAGTTCATTTTATGTATTTATTTTTTATTTTTTTTTTGTATTTTGTTGTTGTTGCTGTTGTTTTAATATAGCTGTGCGTATCTCTGAAAAATATTGTATTGTTTGTTGGTTTGTACAATAAATAAAATGGACACACATTCTTTTTCCTGGAATTTTGCTGCACTTGTAATTAACTTCATAATTAAAATGGTCAAATGAACCCGTCCAACGCCAGCAGTGCACTTTTATTCCCTGTGGTTCAGTTCTGTTTGTCAGTGTGAGTGTGCATGTGTAGGTGTGGATGCGAGTGTGTGTGTGTTATAGAGCCCAAGTGTGTGAAACAGCTTTTGCTCTGACCATCCAAGACAGTATCGTATAATAAATAACGAATTTTCAATTTTAAAACAGTTTCAAATTTAAACAAGTAAGAACGTTGCAGTCGGACGCACCCGACTGCAGAATACTATGTTCCCAGTCCTATATAATTTGGTTAATTGTGTGTTCAGAAAGAGACGCGAAAAAAACTGCACAGGTGTGAGAGATATAGATTTTGCTCCTTTGTGGGCAAGGGGGTGTGGGGGTCCAAAAATTTTTGATGCAGATTTATCCAGGTGGTCAACATTAGTATGTATATCAAATTTGGTGACTCTACCTGTACGGGTGTGGGAGATATAAATTTTTCCCCTTTGTGGGGGAGGGGGTGTGGGGGTCCAAGAATTTTTGATGCAGATTAATCCAGGTGGTCAACATTAGTCTCTATGCCAAATAAGGTAACTCTATCTTTAAAACTGTAGGAGATATACCCCTTGAAAAACGTGTTTTGGGGATATCATATACCGATTTGTGGGGGTGGGGGTAGGGGGGTCAAATTTTTTTGATGCAGATCTGTCGGGAATCTCAACATTAGTCAGTATGCCAAATTTGGTGACTATAGCTTTAAAAATTAAGAAGATACAGGTTTTCCCCAAATTGTGGTGGAGAGGGTGGGGGTGGGGGGTCGATCTCGACACTTCATAAATTGACGATATACACCAACATGTGTACCAAGTTTGGTTGCTCTAGCTCAAAGATAAAGGCAAAAAAATTGCATTCATACGGACAGACGGACAGACGGACAGACGGACATTTCGCAAACCCAATATTACTCAATGTATATCCTTTCAATCGAATTGAAAGAATATGCTTGTAATTAGACTTTTACCATTTGATACATAGATGGGTAGTTAATTGAAATTCCAATTTAGCATACACTAAAGCTGAACCCAATTATTTTATATTTGTATCCCTCAAATCGCTTTTCAAAATAAGTAATCTTTGTTTTCATGATTTGCTTGAACTTAGTCCAAAAAGATTTCAAATCTTGTATGCAAGAATGAAAAATATATCGATGTTTTTTATTTGTTTCCAGAAATCGATATATTTTGTGTGTTCGATACTTTTAACACATTTCCATCATTTGAGTTGACACCATTTTTTGTGTTTGACCACAAAACAATTACACGCATATTTCAGAAATTATTGAAAATGATATAACACATTAATCTATAGAAAGAAATGTATGGCAATAAACTACAATGGAATTTGGCTGAACTTTGTTAAAAGTATGTTAATTGCAAATTGTTGGTGCATTTACTTTAAAGCTGGGAAGCCTATAAATCAAATCTTTTTTATGTTATATCTTTTTATCAATACAAAATTAAGTTCGGTCTAATGAAATTGAATATAAAAAGTACAATTTGAAGCATTGTTTTTGTTCTAAAATGTGTAATATTAGGAAAAATATAATGATGTTTCGAGACATGATTAAGACGTCTTGAAGATTCGAACTATCGTTTTTCGAAAGTAGAAATAAAATGATACATTGATGTTTTCTAAAAAAAGCATCGCAAAAGCTTCATGGTACTACGTTTCAAATTTAGTAACTCTAAATCTTATAGTCACTGAGATGGATGCATTTTCAATGGGTACGAGGTATAAATATGCATATTTAATTTCTTTTTCTCTAGTGGTTGTTTATATTTTGGATAATATCAGATATCTATGCCGTACATCAATGATGTTTATAACAACCTATTATGAACTTAGCTCAGTTATTGGACCAAGTTTTCTAGCAGAGTTCATAAGTCGAGTGGCGAACTTAAAACATTATGAGAATCTCTGTATGTGCGCATTTCTGACGGAGCATGCAAGTGCAAATTTGTATTAAAACAAGTAAGAATGCTATAGTCGAGTAAGCCCGACTACAAAACTCCCTGTACCCAGGTCAAAAATTTCCAATCGCATCTACGTACACTTACACATACAAACACACATACACAAAGACGCACGCACACAGGCGGCAAAAGTGGCTGTGCTTCTTCTTCCCCTTGCGATGACGCACTGAATCTTCTTTCGTTAATAACTTCCGTGTTTATTATCCGAACGACTTGAAATTTGTGCACAAGATTAAGAGAGACTAAAGTATTGCACATGCCAAATCCCTTGAAAATTGTTCATGTAAAACGGTTTTTATCGAATTGCGGGGGAACGGGGGGAGATATCTAAAATGTGAAACAAACTTGATCTGCGTATGCTATACAGGTACTACATTCCAAATTTGGTGTCTCTAGCTCTTATAGTTGCTGAGATCGACGCGTTCATACAGACGGACAGACAGACGGACATGGCCAAATCGAAATCTCTTTTGATATTGATCAAGAATATATATACTTTATAGGGGGTCGGAGATGTCTCCTTCTGCCTGTTACATACATTTGCACAGATTTAGTACCCCCTTTTTACCCATTTTATGGGTACAGGGAGTAAAAATACTTTGTGTGCTGGTGGGTACATTTGAGCACCATACACGGGCAAGAGCTTATCCGCATCGGGCGGCGTCTGCTTATGACACTTGACATTACACCGCACATTACGAGTTGTCGAGCACTTTGAGCACGTACTGCACGAGGCGCCCGAGCAGGGACCGGCACCCCATTAGCACCCGACGGCACGAAGCCAGTGGCACTACCAGTGTGTGTGAAAGAGAGAAAGAGAGAGAGAGCTGACAATTGGCGTACGGCTTCATTTGTCGAATGATAGCCACTTGCACTTGTTGTAGTACTAGCATATCCTCACCGAAAAAACTATTAAATATAAGAGGTGTAAAATTGTGCAATTTCTGTTTAATTGATGATGGAAAAATAAAAAAACACCACAACAAAGGCAACAATAATAACAGTAAGAGCTGTATAAAAAACAACAATAAGCCAAACCGCAGATAGGAAGCGTACGCAAATTCTGCATAATTTAAAGCAAAAATATTCAATATCGAAATTCAATTCATTAAAAACACACGCACACACGTTTCAACCAATATTCCATACTTATGTAAAGCTTCATTGCCAGATAGATAAGCACAAACACAGCTACTTACTTACCTATATAAATACAGCAAGAATGCTTGTAAAATGCTGTCCAATAATGCCTCAGAGATAGTATTTACGAGTACCCACAAAGTCATATCATTCCCGTTTGTAACTTTGATGAACTCTGGTTCAGGAATCATAAAAAACATATATTCGTATGGTTATAAACAATATAGATTACGCTTGTATGTATACATTTGAAAACCTTTTCTGAGTTGGTTTATTTTTTGGTGAAAAGATTAAAAAAAAAACATCAACGTGGTAACCCCAGAATTTAAAATATGTACATCAACAATTTATTCACGTCAGAAAATTAAAATTTGTTGATATTTTTGTAATTTTTTCTTAGATTAAATCAAATATAATAGCAATACTGCTAATCGCCCTTCTCTGCGATTCTCAACATTAGTGGTAGTCCACTACAATTGCCTCTATTGGAGGTCTACGGTGGATCGCCCTTCTCTGCGATTCTCAACATTTAATGATAGTATTTTGTAGGTGGATTGTGGTCGGCGATATTCAACATTTAATGGAAGTCCGATACAATAAGAATTGATCGCATACTGAATGAGGCTAGTCCTGACGATCCAACAAATGATTTTTATTATTATAAAAGTAGATCAAATTTAAAACAAATAGTTTATGATACAAGGACTGCGGATGAGATTCTAGATCGGGTGGGATCAGGTTAGATTAGGTATCAGATATAAAAAAAAGCAAATTGAGGCAGCTTCGATAGAACGATCGTCTGGATGAGCTGGCAGATCTCAGAGACTGAAAGAGCTACAGGTACTAAATTTGTTATATACTCGTGAGTGCTCATCTGCCAAGCACACATACTATGTAGTATCTGGAACTGACATCTTGCGTCATAGCAACTCAGACAGATGACAGGTGATAGTCAGATGGCTACAGCTAACTACGATAGACTTATCTGAAATACTAAAATGCTCGAAATAGCTTGATAAATGTTTGCTGGCATTAAAACAAATGCATATGTCGTATAGCACAGCGGTGCAATATAGTATATATACTCGCATGTAGGAGAGTGAGTAGGAGAGTCGCTGTCTCTAGAGACAAAAGTCGCCACTCAGTCATTACACAGTGGATTGCGCGATGTGGCACAGATACTCGCAGTGCGTGGGCGACCGCATAATAGCCATAATCATCTACGGACCTGCGCCTGGGCCTGGGTCTGGGCATGGGATTGGGTTCGGGTTCGGGACGGTTATGCAAAAGACAAGAAAGAACAGCTATCTTCGGAGTACCGCCGCTAAAATACCCTTGCAGGCGCATACTAACCTCAATTTTATGCCAGATGTTTGATATACAAATCTTTTTATAATGTAATCATTTTAAGACTTGCATTCTTTTCATAGAACTCAATTTTTATTGAAACTTACTTTGGCAGCTATAGAATATGGTGACTTTGATCAAACATGAATGAACTGCTTAAAAGCATATATAAGCTTGGAATTGGTGAAAGTCACTCAATTGTCGATCAATTGATCCTATAGACAGTTATGAGAAATGGTAATCCTGTTTGAACTAAAATTAGAGCACAATGAAACTTGATTTGATGAGTTCGTCTACGATCATTTTAAATAAAAAAGTTATTTCAAACTCAATTTTAAATAGGTTGTTACCAGATCAGCTATATAATATAGATATCAGATTTCGGCAATTTCAGCATATTTCAATATAGTTTCAATGCTGAGAGAAGTAGAAATCAATGAAAGTAAAGTTCTACAGAGCACGCTGTATATACTATATAATACCAGCTTATGACTCCAATGATCATAAAAATTATCGATGTTTTTGTATGATGCGTTACATAGTACGTGAGAGAATTATCATACCATAGAAACCATAGTTAATCGCAATTTGTATTTCTTAATTTATTGTTTTGCAACTGATTTTCATCAAGTTTTTGAACAGCTTCCTTCAAATGTTAAATGTATTTAATTGTTTACCTATCGATATGGTCAAAAACTATCGAAACTATCGAGCGGGCTCACTATATCAATCTATCTTAGGACATATTCAACAAACAAGTGCTCACCTTGTTGTATACAATACTTTCTGGATTCGAAATGTCTTCTTATGCCGCGTTAAGTTACGTAGTTAGTGACAGAATTAAAATACCCCTTGGAAAACAAAAAATATGAGTTAATCGCAATGTTTTCTTCGCTTTGACTGCAGGGCATTGTACAATCGCCCACGGTCGCAACTGCGTGGCATACGATTATTATGTAGATACTTTATGTATGTATTCCCATAGATGCTAAGCACGAGCACACATATGTATGTATACACACGGGTGTGTGCATGTATTCGTGCATACTTGTATATGTGCCTATATACATACATATATATGTATATATATATATGTACATGCATGTATTTATCTAGATCTGGCTCTCTATCTATTGCCGACACAGCGCAGCGCATTTTATTTTTAGATAATTGCTCTTCCTCTTCGCATTTGGCACGGATCCAAAAAAAATCAAAAAAAAAATCAAGAAACAACAACAAATTCAAGATTTTTGCAAAAATAATAGTAATAACAAGCAAAAACAGAAAAATCTCAAAATGAAGCGAAGTTTACATGCCCTCCTCCAACACAGTTTGGCCACATTTAGATACGAACTTTGACTTACATCAGTATCTACAAACATCATCAAATCATACGTGTACACAACATTGCATATATGTATATAGTTTGTGTGTAAGTCGGTCGGATATAAGTCGGTCGAAACGTAATGCGATGCATGCAATCTGATAAGTATACGCTTGGGGTATCTAGTTTGCCTATAAACATCAAGATTGTAACATTTCGATGTCAATTTACATCAATTTATATTTGCAAACATTATAGATTAAAGACCAAAGTTTCTTTGAATTTGAATTGTGCACGAAAATTGATAAAGCCATGATGTCATCGTCACAAACTTAGATGTTGCCATACTTACTGTGAATTGTTTTAATTCGTACGTACGAATATTTAATTTAAGTTATTTATACCCTGTATGATAGCCTAAAGGGGTATATAAATAACAGCCCATAAGCTGCAGTAATTAATTATTAATCGTTTATTATGCCTAATAATCATTGTTCAAGTATAAAACGAAAATAATTCTTAATAACATTACAAACATAACATAACCAAAATAATTTTAATATAAAACAAACTGTAAATATTGAGCTGGCATACTTAACATAAAACTATTATATATATAATAACAGTGCATATTTTATAATATCAAACAAATTAACAACATTTTCCAGTTTATTTCAATGGATCTTGAGATAGCAAAAGTTTCGATGATCGAAAGCGAAACAAAATTTCCAGCAATGTTATACAATAGATCGATAGATTATACCAAAATGTTGGTGATAAAAAAAAAAAATACAATACAGTCAAGAACTACTTTTATATATAAGAAATTATGGTCTCAACTAGTGAGTGACCATATTAATAATAGTCGTCCTTCGTTCTCTTTAAAGCTATGAAAACTAACAATGCTGCACTTAGAAAAATAAATGTCATAGAATTAAAAAATATAACGGTCGCACTAAAACCCGGAAATAAGTTTCATTTATTAGAAACATTTTCTAAATTTCAGATATATATTTCTCAAATTTAGAAAAAAAAAACAAGAATGCTATAGCCGAGTAAGCCCGACTACAAAACTCCCTGTACCCAGGTCAAAAATTTCCAATCGCATCTACGTACACTTACACATACAAACACACATACACAAAAGACGCACACACACGAGCGACAGCTCGAGCGCAGCGCAAGCGAGGCATTTTAAGTGGTGGCTGTGCTTCTTCTTCCCCTTGCACTGAAGCACTGAATCTTCTTTCGTTAATAACTTCCGTGTTTATTTTTCGAACGACTTGAAATTTGGGCAGTAGATTAGGAGTGACTAAAGTATTGCACATGCCAAATCCCCATGCTATATCTTAAAAATTGTTCCTGTAAAACAGTTTTTATCGAATTGCGGGGGAACGGGGGGAGATATCTCAAATCTAAAATAAACTTGACCTGCTCCCGCTATACACGAACATACATTCCAAATTTGGTGTCTCTAGCTCTTATAGTTGCTGAAATCCTTGCGTTCATACATACGGACGGACAGACGGACAGACAGACGGACATGGCCAAATCGAAATCTCTTTTGATACTGATCAAGAATATATATACTTTATAGGGGGTCGGAGATGTCTCCTTCTGCCTGTTACATACATTTGCACAGATTTAGTACCCCCTTTTTACTCATTTTATGGGTACAGGGAGTAAAAATTAGAATTTCCGCACTTTAAGACATTTATTTTTCTGAGTCTACGGTCTAAAGTTTGACATCACCAGCATCAATCGATACTATTATCGATACTAACATCGAAAATACCAGCGATAGTTTTGCAGCATTGTTAAATGTTAAATTATACAGGGTGCGTATGTGTGCCATAACTGGAATATACCCCGTAGGTAAAGCTCGTTTCGCGTTATCTTAACCGCTAATCTGTTTGGCAGCTAGCTGATTGCCCAGCACTCTTGTATGTAGGTGAAAGTGTGGCCAAAGCAAAACAAATGCGTTTTGCACTCAGGCTGTGTGTGTGTGTGTGTGTGTGTTTGTTGTTGTTGTATATCGATGTCATCGATATTCGATTAACATAGCGATTGGCATCGTAGCATGGCGGCGGCACAGTAGCCCGGAAACTGCACGCACTTTAGGAAAAACTCTGCAACACCCTGGAATGGCGAGGAGAAAAAATACTTAGTCGGACGCACAGCAAGGGATAGGGCAGGGAGGAACTCACCCGAAAGCAGGTGCAACATTGTGCCAGCAGATAGGTCAGAATATAGAAAACTGCACCAACTAATGCCACAAAAAACGATACAAGCAGCAGCACAATTAGCCAAAAGATAAACCACAACGGATTTCTCATATTGTCTTGAGATCATAAACAACGTTTGGATAGATGTTAGCGGGCACAATCCGTAGTACAATCCGTATCTGTATCTCAAACGCAACTTTACTTAACGTGGCGTCTGCTAGCACTGAATATAGGCAGAGAACTTATTGAGCAAGTTCTGTGCGGTTTCTAATCTATCTTATGAGTGGCAGTTCTCAGGCACTTATGACCAAGACACGCACTCGAGAGCCTACTATTGCGATAGGGCGTACTAGAGTTGTCTTCTCTCGATTCTGCGAGAATGGACTGTGTGTGGCTTAATTTGCAACTGATAACGTTCAAAGAACTGAATGAATAAATGACTGACTAGCTTTCAAATTGCTTAAAAAAAGATTAGACAAAACTGTTGATATTTACCAAGGAAAATCAAAGCTGAAATACCCTACCCTACAAGGCCGTCAGAATTGTGAGCTCTTTTTGAAAACGTCCGAATTGAACTCAAATTAATAATACAGCTACGATATGATCTAGCCTAGCTTGGGTATATCTTAAATGTCTATCCCCAACCCTATTCTATAAAAATATATATACGGAAGTCATTTTAGAAGAAAATCAAGGATGGCCTTTTGTATCGAATATCTTCATAAGGATACTTCTAGTTTCTTTGAGCATTGATTTTGGTTCAGCTCATATTTAAAGACTGATCAGAAAGTAAGCGGAGCATATTTCTAAGGAGAAATACCACTGATTCGATCTTTAAACATCTAAAACGACTAGTGAAAGGAATGATTCTAGACTTCATCCAGTTCACCTCTTTTCTACAAACAGATACTTAAGGAAAGAAAGTCAGGACACAAATTCGTCGTCAAGAATGGGGTCTTACCGGTTGAACATATTCTAAGTTACTTATTTAGCTTACGTCTTACCTACTCCCAAGACTTCTGGAACAGAAAAGATATAGCTTAGCACAATGAATATTCTTCCATTAGTTCAGGAAGTTACGTTGATGGGAGAGCTTTAAACTCACAAGGAGGTACAATAGATCTTATCCATAGGATTGCCTCCGACCATATTAATCATTATATTACTTGTTCTCATGTGAGGTAACACACTTTCAAACAAGAGGTAGAGGTTTCAATTCAATTTATCACTAAAGACCTGATGATCTCTTTAAAGGAAGGGAATCTGCTTCCTGAATCTTACCTAAAAATGTACTATCCTTTGAGGTTCTTTAAATTCCACATTTTGTATGGAACATAGCCTGGTAAAAAGGTGTTCCGGCTTCGAACTAATGTCAGAAAATAGTTCGCTTATATCTATCAATTTCAATGTTTCGATAAAAAATTGCTGAATGTATAAAAAACCGGAAAATTAAAACCCCAACACAAATCAAAATGCGAAGCTTTGTATTAGATTTCAAATCTACTTTCATACACAAGGCAGCTGGAATTCAAGTTCCAGAATCAAAATATACATAATTACAGATTTAAGATGAGCAACCAACACATGTACGAGGTAAATGATCCCACTGGAGATGCTCTCAAGGCAGCATCGTTTGCCCAAAGGGTCTACACAAAAAATGTGGTAAGTCCTCAGGATATGGGCAATTGGAAGCGCTCTCGAGCCTATTACGATATAGTGTCGTATATCAATAACACCAGCACGGCCATACAGGGCTATCGCCAAAGTAGCGGATACGTTATCACAGATCAGATGTATAAACTGTGTAAGATCTTTAATTGGCTGGATCGTCTTGTATACGAGAGTCATCCCTTGGGCGTCGGTCGGGGGCTGCTGCGTTGTGTCGGGGAGGACAAGATTGATGAAATGGAGTCGACGAATTCGCTGCTCCATAAATGCCATCGCGCCTTCCGCAACTGGATGAAGCTCGTGCAGGAGAATATGTTCTCCATATTGGAGCGCCAGGTGAAGCCGCACTGTAAGCACATTAATGAACTGGCCCAGTATCTGATTCGTTCCTTTGGATGTCTGAAGAACTACGATTACGGGCCGGGCAATGAGCTAATGTTTCTCTTTTATCTGTGCGGTCTCTTCAAATCTGGCATCCTGACCGACGAGGATACGGTCGCTGCAGCACTGATGCTCTTTCAGCGTTATCTGGATCTTATAAGACGTTTAATAATCTTCTATCGCCTAACGACGACCTATTCGCGCGATGAGACTTCCATCGATGATCGCAATGTTATACCCTATATTTGGGGCTGTGCCCAGCTCTGTCGGAAACAGCCGTTTTCGCCACCCCAGTGGGAGCAGGCGAAAATAATGGAGACACATCGCCAGGACTATATGCTGCTGAGCAGCCTGGAGTATCTGCAAAAGACAATGCAGGGTGCCGAGCTGGGCGTCCACTCGTATCAGTTGTGGTGTGTTCTATCGCTATCAAACTGGCCGGATGCGTACTCCAGCCTGATGCAGACATTTCTCAAGCATGTGTTGAACGACTTTTACACAATACAGGATCTTATATTCAGTGAGATGATGTCCTTTAATCGTCAGCCCTTAGAGTATTTGACGCGTGCCTATTTGGGTGAGTTGCCCGGGCCGCTGTCATCCTCCAGCTCTGATGATGGGGGCAATGAGGAGCTGGAAGAGGAGGCCGAGGAGGAGAACGACCAAAAGATATCAAAGGTATGGGAAATTCAGGAAAAACCGCGCAAGCATCATCATCATCAACGTCGTTCCAAACCGCATGAGTTTGATTTGGATTTGCCAGTGCCGCGGCACCAAAGCCTTGAAACTGACATCTTTCTGGGCTTTCAGGATCCGGATAAGATCAGTGATCATGCCAGTGAGGCATGTGCAGAGTTATTGCGTCGTCCACGTGTCTACAGCAACGCTCTAATTAGAAAATACTCGACAACGGGTCAAGGCACACCCGCTGCCTCCGGCATGACCTTTGACTCTGATCACTCCGAGTATGGTCTACGCAAATTGGACTCCCTGTTGGGCATACAGAAGTCAAGCAAAACCAACTCAAGCCAGTCCTACTACAGCCTCTAACTGATCGAGAGAAAGAGAGAGAGAGAGAGATGTTTTCAAAGGACACTCAACAATATTCCATATATATATTTATATACTTATGCAGTTCCTGTATATTCACTTAATAAGACAACGAATTAAGTTACATTGTCTCTTTTGGGTGTGATCAATCCCCGTCTACAACAACTATCTATAACTATGGCTCACTCTGTGTATTTGTATCTGTATCTGTGTCTGCATTTGTATCTGTAGCTATATGTTCCTCTTGCTCACTCGCTCTGGCACACTAAATTCGCAGCTGTTTCCATCAGTGTGTTTGTGTTCATCTGTGTTTTATGTTTGCTTGTCTGATTGTACGACAACAAATGATTCAGTTGGTCTTTAACTGGAACTTATTAATTTCTATACAAACATACGAGCATACACACACACAGCCACACATTTCAGCTCGTCTGTGTGCGGCACGTAGGAAAGCTCCAACCGAGAGTGCTCGACTAGAGGGTACCCTCTATTATCGAATAAGATGCCAAGTTTGGTAAATCTGCTTACTATTATTGGCCTCTGAGTGGAATAACTTTTGTGTTTTCAATTCGATTGTTCAGAAAATTTCAGGAGATTTCAATAAGATGCTTCAATAAGTCCAAAATCAGAGTTTTATCTAAACAAAATACTTGATCTGCGATAAAACATCTACCTATCAGTTCTCTGTCTCTCGAAATTATATGTCATAATAGAACATATTCTCTTGAATATTACTTATCGATTGTTCTGCACATTCAGGATATACCAATAAGACGCTTCATAAGTCAAAAATAAGACTTCTAACTATAAAAATACTTGATCTGCGTCTGGTATAAAAAATCTACTTAGGGACTACAATATAACATATTCTCTGGAATAACTTTTGTGCATACTATTCGATTCTTGTACAATTTTCGGAGCTTACAGATAACACGCTAAGCATTAAGTCAACAAATAGATTTCTTTCTTTTTATTTTATTTTTTAATTAAAATGAACTATTATAATTTATTTATCATAATATAATATAATATATTTTTAAAAATAATATTCTAAATAATTATAAAAGCCTTCAGCTCACTTCCATCTTTACCAAATATGGTATAAAGAAGCTACATACCAAGTTTGGTAACTCTAGTATCATAGTTTCGAACCAACCATAATAGAACATATTTTCCTGAATACCTTTGCGATTATTTTTCCGAATCTGTTCAATATTTTACGCCAAAAATATTATTTATTTATACTAATTATACCAAAATAAAAAAAAAACCATTTGTGTTCAGAATTTCTTGATCCGTATATGGTATAAAAGTACCTATCAAGTTTGGTAACTCCAGTTTATATACTCCCGAAAATAGAGCCATATATCTTCTAGCATAACTTTTGTGTTTAGTTCCTATAATCCCTGAGCTGAATGACAAAGAAGGCTGGCTCGAGGCAGTTAAGACTGAGCAGGAATAATACAACCTGCTATAGACCCAATATACCCTTTGGGCACATTTATGTGTACAGGGTATACAAATACATATGTGTGAAGCTCTCTAGTCGACGTCTCACGCAACTTGTTATTATTATTGTCATTATTGTTGTCGTTGTTGTAGTTGTTGCTATTGCTGTTTTTGTTGTTCTTAATGTTGATATAGTCGTTGGTATTGTTATTGTAATTGTATATCCACTGTCACTGTCGCTTCTTTGCCTTTCACACAAACTGTTAAGTTCATAAAGAACAGCACATCATTGTTGTGGCAGCTGATAAACTATGAGGAAATACATACATACATATATCTGCGTATCTGTATCTGTATCTGTATCTGTATCTGTATCTGTTAGATACATATGTCCATTTCCCTGTGTGGCCTGCACATGTTTGCAGATTTAAGATTTGTTTCTAATTTAGCGCACATTGCATACGTTTTTATTGTCGCTGTTTTCTTGTTTGTTAAAGCTTTCGAAAATCAAGAACTTGTCTCTTAATGAGATTCAGATACATTCACACAGAAAACATGCACGCACACCATCAAAAGATACGAGATGAATTAACTTACACACAAATTAAATAAATAACAAGAAAGAACAACGTGCCGAAGATACTACTGTGTACATACAAATATAGAATTCTTTTTTCTACATAAACTCAATTTTCGACAGGTTGTTCCTATGGCAGCTTTATAATAATGTGGTCCGATTTTGATTAAATTATAGAATACTATATAAAGTATAATAAAACTCGCAATTGCTGAGCTTGGATGAAATATCTGTAGAAACCAAAAAGTTGCTCATACGAAAACTTATTTTTCACCCGATTGTTCCTATAAGAGCTATAAGATATAGTGGTTCGATTTGAACCAAATCTAGTCAGCTTCTTTCAAGCGGTATGTAAGTTCGATTTGGTGAGTTTGCTAAGGATATCTTTATAAACAAGGTAAAATTCATATTTCTTAAATTTTTATTTCCATTTTCAACTTTAGCCTTATACAACTGTTTGACATGATATTCCAGTATATAAATTCTAAAATAAAATAATACTTTTTGTCGCCAAATTCTATTTTCTGGAAAAGTTTGGCTTATCTTGTTATTATTGATCATAATCATAATAAGCTCAAGTATCTCAATTGAAATTTTGAAATAGTTATACATAACAAATCCCATATCCGATCAAATTTCACTACGAATCGTTATCGATACCGATTTTGCACTTCCGTTTCCTTTTCGAGGTTATGTTCGAATAGTTTTCATTCCTACGTTGCAACCCTCATTTAAAATCGCTTTTCGGAATTGAGAACCTCTAGCAATTTCGACTTCGTAGGAATTGATCGGAAATGTATGTGCTATTTATATCTACGAGTACAACATTTGATAATGCTGATTACTAATTAAAGTAAATACATATGTATGTACATACATATGTATGTATGTATGTATGTGCATGGGATGTACAAATGTATAATTTATTTGGGAAGTTTATCAAAACTAAATGTACAAATTTGTAATCAGTTGATACTATTTAACTACAAAATGAACTTTAAAGAGTCGCTGCTGTGTGTCATCAAGTCTAACCAAAAGATAAAACCAGTTACGCATTAAACCTTGTGCTCAGAATAGAAATTTGGTAAGAAAGCGTTTTGAAATGTTATTGGCCATTTAGTGACTACAAACACACATGCAACACGTGTGCTTACACATGCATACATGCATACATACATACATGCATGTATGTTATTAACTATGTATGTATGCATACGTATGTATGTGTGTATGTACATAACATGGCATAAGCCAGCAGCAGCAGCTCAACGTCAGCAATTGGCGCGCAGTATGCGAGCACTGTTGTTGCTACTGTTGTTGTTATTGCTGCTGCTCTCGCTGCTGTCTGTTGGCGCACAGTCATGGTGAAAATATTTCAAATATGTCTGTTAACTAACAGCAGCACTGTTAGGCGCGCACACTGTTTGCAAGCGATCTCATTCAGCTGGCATAGCCAACACGCGTGAGCTTTTATGAGCTCCAACGAGCGTCGCTGTTACGCCCTGCCTCTCTCTCACTCACTCTCATCTTAACTCTCTCACTAACACACACACACACACACACGCTCGCGCGCGCCAACTCTGGGCACAATCGACGACATACAAATGCAAAGTTGAGCGCTGGCGCTGTTGAGAAAATGGGGAAAAACTGAAAGAAGAAAAATAAAACTTGTTCCTTTCTAACAATAAGCGACAAGATCAGACGCCTTATCCGCTCATTTGCTGCATCATCAGTTGGCCAACTGGCTGGTTGCCCAGCACGGCAACAACAACGACAACTCTTCTCCTTTGCCCCCGCCACCGCTGACGCTGCCACCACCTCCACCTGTATTGCAGCTTCTCTACAGCTGACGACAAACGGCTGGGGCCAGCCAAAAGCGTTGCAACAGCGCAGCAACAACAACTAAAGCGCAGCACACATGTCAGCAGTGCTGCCAGATCTTAAGAAGAAAACAACATTAGTTTTATTTTATTTCCCACTAATCGGAAATTAATATCAAACTTATCTGGAAAATAACTATAATAATACTAAGTGTTAACGATTTTTCTTATTTACTAAAAAGTTTCATAAATCTTCCTAACTTAATTTAACACTACATTGAATTTGCCTCATAGAGCATCCTGAGCTTTTATTCCCAGCTAATCAAAATTAAATTAAATTAAAAATGGCTGTAAAAAACTATAATTTCTAAGTTCAAATGATTCATCTTGGTTTCAGATACAGCTTAATTCCAAGAGAATCAAAACAAGGCTTCTTGAGGGAGAAATTTTTAAAAATACTCGTTGTGTAAATACTTTTGACCACCTCTATACCTAATTCTTTCATAATAATTCCAAGATATTCAGAGCTGTGGAACATCCTCAATCCTACATCAACAGCAAGTAAATTCAATCCGCAAAACTCATTGTAAGAGTGAAAATGGCAACACTTAAGAGAAATTTACTCCCGCAAAATCTTCCTCCGAAAGTACAAATTGGAGCTGACCTGATTATTTACTACTCAAATCTCTCAAATTTGCTGTGGATCCCGATATGCCGCCTGTGTTTCGAAACTCTTTTCAGGTGATGTTTTCAAAAACATTATTGCTTACATTTTGAATGTAAAAGAAGTTGAAATTGTGTATGTATTTCAAGAATTTCAGTCAAGATAAAAAGGAATACCGAAAAGAAAGCTTAGCACTTATAGTCAACCTATTATAAAAGGCAAAATTTGACGGTAAAAATCGTAGTTGGCAACACTGGCTGTCAGTGTCGTCTGACAGTACCCGCAAACACACACATACACATAGGAAAACGCATTCATACTTTCACAGCTACATAGTATAAATACATACACACAAATGTATCTAGTAGATGTTAAACTTGCTCACTAACTTTGTATGTAGAGATGTACATATGTATGTATGTATGTATGTATGTTCTCCCTGTACACCTCTAAGACTTACGAGTATTTCTATTGTACTCCAACAAATGATTGGCACTTCGTTTTAATTTGCCCCAGTCATCAAATTTACCCACTTAGTATTTATATTTGCCAAGTGATCAGAAAAAACCTGTAGCTAAATGCTTATTTATGTATTTATTTATGCTCATTTGCATGTGTGCACTTATCACCCTATCTTATAAACAATTTCCGGTCAAGATCCTTTAACCTTAAATGTGGCTCAAGGTCTATGGTAAAGCACAGATCTTACTTATTCATTTATTTTGTTTATTTATTTGATTCACAATTCAGATTTACCCCAACTAATAGAAGAAATATGATAGCAAATTCTATTGGCCTACTAGGGTACATCACGAGAAATAATAAATACAAACTTTATTGAATTATGAACGTATGTATTTTTGTATATATTGAAGTACCGATATCTATAAACAGTAAACATCACAAATAGGTTATGAAAGTATCATTAAATTGCGCGTGTTTGTAGAACAGTCAGAACAAGGCAACCCCGATCCTATAAAGTTAAGGATACCAAATTTAGTAGGCTTACTGATTCTTTAGAATGTTCGAAATCAGTTTTAACATCCTCGTATATAGTTCTTTCTATTATGTCAAGGGATTTGATTTGTTTATACGGCGAAATTCGCTGGAAATATTAAAAACAAGGTACATGGATTTGGAAACTACCTATATTTGATATTACTGTAGATATCATGTAAACATGATTTGAACTATCTGCTATATATACTATTTACATAAGTAAATAATTAAAAACAATGTACATGGATTCGGAAACTACTTATGTTTGACATTAATGTTGGCTTAGAGCGCCAACAAAATTGGGGCACATGATTTAAAATATCCGCTATATATGCTATTTACATAAGTATATGTATGTACAGGATATCTGCTAGTCGAGCACGTTCATACTTGTTTCCTTCCAGTAATAAATGAAATTTAATAGTATACTTAGAAAAATGACAACCCAAAAGAAAAGAAAAATAATTAAATAATTAGTCGAAGGCTTCGCAGAAGTCATTTTGACATTTCTAGAATGTTATTATTAAAGTTATTATTATTATTAGTTTTGATGAGCAGGGAGCTCAGTCTTACTTAAATCGAATCTGCCCCATATTCCTTAATATGTGCATATGTATTTTATGTATATATGTAGTTGGCCTACCTGCTTTTGTGGACGGACTCTTTAGCCTGTTTTGGGTACAGATGCGAAATGCTACCCCTTCCCCCTTCTTCAAGCAAGACAGCGCCACTGTCGACGCTGCTGGTACTTTGCTTTTCTTTACAAGCACACACATACACACATTCATGCAGTCGCAGCGTGTCTTTTGTGTTGTTGCTGTTCTTCTATGCCCTGGCCGCGCCAACAACAACAAGTGAGCGAAATCGAGCGCAAAGTAAATGAGCGGCAAAAGGCAACAGCGCTGCTCGGCTCGGCTCTGCTGGGCTCTGTTTGGCTCTCTACACGCTGTATTAGTCACACATATTCCAGTCAGTGTTATCAAACATCGATAAATAAAAATAGCTAAAGCGACTATCAAAAAAGCTAAATATAACAGATTTTATTTAAGAACATCTAACAGATTGATTGGCACCGTTTTGTGATCAAATATTTGACAAAATCTATTTTATTTTTCAGCTTTAATAAAATTAAGCGTTTTAATTAATTCGGGAAAATACAATGCTATATCCGCAAAAAAGAAAATAATATTATATAACACTTTTTATGCGATTGCATACATATGTTAAGGTATAGACTATTTCCGAAATTGAATAAGTTTTAGGTATACATATATATTTATTCGCGAAAGTATATATGTATGTATATAACTCGCTGAGACTTTTGCCAACACTAGAAACGATCATATCTTGGTAAATTTTTATTTGTACATATTTCCTGAATGAATTATTTTTTATTGGTATGTTCTGTATGCACGGTAGGTAAAGTAAACATGGATAGTGCCATTGATATTTAGATATCACAAGCCAGTTCTGGCTTGAAAATAGCTAAACAAGCAACACTGATGCCAACAAGCATAATGAAGAATGAAGAGAGCGCAATCGTTTGCATGCAAGAGTGTGAGTGTGTTGCGTTTCAATGGTATTGGTGTGTTGTATTGAGCTTCGGGCTTGATCACATTGTGCGGTTGTGGTTGTCATCGTTTGTGTGTTAGCAAACTAAACAGAAAGAGCCAGAGCCAGCGAGCCAACGAGCCAGCGAGCCAGACAAGCAGCCAGCGAGCCAGTCAAACAGGCAGCAGAAACGCAGCAGAGCCCAGACACGGAGCTGCTGTCGTTCTTTGTATTGATTCAGTTTCAGATTCAGTCGATGAGTTTCTCTCGCTTCTGCGCGTTGCGTGTTTCGCAGTGTTTCCGCGATTTTTTCGTTGTCGTCATCGTTTGCCGCGTCTGCCCCCAGTACACCCCGCCAACATACGGCGCCCGCCATCTACCAACGTACTCGTCGTGCGGCTCTTTTGCGTTTGTTTGTTTGTGTGTGTATATTTTATTTTATGTAGTAATTGTGTTTTTTTTTTTTTGTTAACTTTGTTTTTTTTTTTGATATTTTTTGTGCTGTTTTTTGTGTTTTTTGCATTACTTTTTGGTGTATTTCTTGTGTTGCTTAACAGAAAATATTGTATTTATACGATTTGATTTTGATTTTGAGTGTTTTTTTTTGTTTTGACTGTGTGTGTGTGTGCTCATTCAGTTAAATTTAGGCGCTGCGCGTGTTTTACTGGCCATGTTGTGCTCCTACTTGCAATGTATACATACATACATACGTACATACATACATTTGTATCTGCCTTAGATCTTTTCAATGGAGCGGGGGGCGGTCAGCAATTGTTTGCTTTGTCAGCTAAGCTAATCAAAAGAGAACAAAAAAAAAACACCTACGCGGCCAGGAAGAACAAGAACAACAACGTCAACAAGAAAAAAAGCGAACTGCAACGTTGAGATTTCATTCAATTGTGAGCACTGTATGTGCGTGTGTGTGTGTATGCGTGTGCAGCTGAAATGCTAATACATACATGCCGACATACGTAGATACATACATACATACATATGTATAAGCGACAAGCCAAGATAACTTCTGCTCAGCAGGCTCCACTACTCAAAGAGTGTACTCGCTAGAGTTGTGCCTTCTAGTTCAATTGAAGCAACTTAGTTCACTAGTTCCATTTTTGGGCTGAACGAGCTAAACACTCACATATTTTTATATCCTAGCAGAGGGTATTATAATTTTGTCTCGAAATGTGTAATGCTTTGAAGGAGACGTTTCCGATCCATTAAAGTATATATATTCTGAATCAGCATGAATAGCCGAGTCTATATAGCGATGTCCGTCTGTTTCTATGCGAACTTGTCGCTCAGTTTTAAGGCTATCGTAATGAAACTTGGCACAGATCGTTCTAATTTCTGCAGGCAGTACATATGTGGGAACCGGCCGGATCGAACCACTAACATATAGCTGCCATAGGAAAAAAACTTTTTGTATTACATCCAAACTAAGTGAGAGTTTTATTATACTTCATATAGTATCCTACAATTTTATCAAAATCGAACTACATAGCTCCCAAAGATAGCCGTTCTAACAATGTTTGTTCGTTTGATTAGAGCATATGTTCCGTTCGTGTGATCTATTCCGATCGGGCAGAACAAATAATAATGATCTTCAAAATCAAATGGAAGATAATGACATTGTGCAACAACATTATGATTAGACCAGATGATAATGTATGCTGGGATGCTCTTGTTATGCTAATGTGTGCTCTGCGGTAAACTCATTTTCCACTTTTCTAAAGCATTTGATAATTGAATTTCTTGGAAATATTCACAATTTTTACTATTGAGAAAGACGACTTTGAATTTACGTGACTTTGATCTAGATTTGAATTCACTTGCCATTTGAATGGGTTTCAATTCATTAGCTCAACCGCAATAATGAGAATCGCCGCATGTAATTCAAACATTTCATTGCCACAAAGTCTTAACGAAAGTGGAAACTAGAACAGGTCGGAGACAAAAGCGCAATGCAAATGAACGACTATCAGGAAGACAGTTCGTTCGTTCAGTTTAGTGAGTAGTTCAAAGGAACTTACTCGAACAATACGATACAACTCTAGTTTATGCACATGCATGTACGTATGTATGTATGTATTTTGCACACGCAAAGAGCAGCACTCAAATGCGCTCAAAAACCAAAGGAAGACACTCAATGCGTGTGCGTGGTTCAAACGAAACAACAACAACAATAAGTGCGCTTTGAGCGCAGCAAAGCTACAATTAAGCTCGACTCACAAAAATGCAGAAAAATTACCAAAGCGTACCGCGTCGCTTTTTTTGCGCTCTTTTTACTCTTTTGATTTGAACAATTCTACTCTCGCAGCGCCTGCTGCACCTTTTTTCAGCTGAAAGACACGCACACACATATAAACACAGACATCCATAGAGATACAGCAGACGCGATACACAAATACATCCATAAAGACAGCAGCGCGCGCGCAAGTTAATATACATATGTACATATGTATGTATGTATGTGTATAAGATCTCAACTCCAATTGCCCATTTGGCATTTCATAAATCTTTGCAATTTTTGTAGTTCTTAAAATACAGTGTGAAGTGCAAACAGCAAGAAAATTGCTTTGAAACGCGGTGCCAAGTACAGCGCGCTGGGCGTTATCAATTTTGATAACACACGTTCAACAAAATAATGAAGAAACAAGCAGAAGAGTGAAAACAGTTAACGGCTATAACAACAACCACAACAACAACAGTTCAAAGCAAACGTGTGTGTGTGTGTGTGACATCAGCATCTCAACTTAGCATACATATGTATGTACATATACCTGTACATACGCACATACATACGTACATCGCATATAAACTGGCTGGATGAAAAACATCACCAGCTCAAGCACTTGCGGCACGGGGCTGCTGCAATTGCAGAACAATCTCAGCAACAGCGAATTGGACGTCGCTGTTGTTGGCAAACCAGAAGCAGGTGCGTTATTTAGTTACTCTCTCACACACAAACACACACTCTCTCTCTCTCTCTCTCTTCTCCTGCCATTTCTCTCTTTTAGCTTTACAGCACTCTCAATGACATACATATATATG
The DNA here is from genome assembly GCA_035043065.1 of Hirtodrosophila confusa. NCBI lineage: Eukaryota > Metazoa > Arthropoda > Insecta > Diptera > Drosophilidae > Hirtodrosophila > Hirtodrosophila confusa. Next base: position 4,683,014 of record JAWNNI010000078.1, read on the forward strand.
TATGTATGCATGTATGTGTGTATGCTCTCTATCTGTGTCTGTTCGCCCTCAACATCAGAAATTGATCGCAACTGATAAGAGAGGAAACCACCCCTAACATTTATTTGCATATTATTACACACATATTATAAAACAAGTAAGAACGTTGCACTCCGACGTATCCGACAGCAGAATACTCTGTTCCCAGTCCGATATAATTTGCCTATTGTGGGTTCCGAAAGGGACGAGAAAATAATCGTATGGACTATGTCAATTTTGATAAATCTACCTGTACCGGTGTGGGAGATATAGATTTTGCTCATTTGCGGGGAAGGGGTGGGAGTGGTAAACATTTTTTTGATGCAGATTTGTTCAGAGGGTCAACATTGTCTGTATGCTAAATTTTCAGACTAGCATTGAAACTGTAGGAGACATACCCCTCTGAAAACTTGTTTTGGGAATAGCATTTGCCGAGGGAGTCGGGTGGCAAATATTTTTGGATGCAAATCTGTCAGGAATCTCAACATTAGTCTGTATGCCAAATTTAGTGACTTTAGCTTTCAAAATGTGGAAGATACAGGTTTTCCCCAAATAAAGGGGGAGGGGTGGGTGTGCAGGGGGTCGATCTTGACACTTTATAAACTGAAGATATAGCTTCAAGGGTGTGTTCATACGGACAAACGGTCATTTCGCAAACCCAATATGCTCTTTTTCCTTCGGGAACAGAGTATAAAGAGATGTTCACAATAGCAATTGCCGGCTACCATTTGAGTAAATATCGGGTTTTTATATGCAGGATACAAAATAAAGGTTTATAAGTAAGTTATAAAAATATATTTTCCGTTCATTAAAGAAGAAATCAAAATATTTTATCTTTCATAATGCATAGGAACACGTAATCAATAAATATGAATAAAAATTTTAAATATTTGAATTCAAGATTTTTCTGTAAGAATAGAAAACTGTCTGTAGTGAGGGGAATTACGAAATCCCGATATTATCGATAATTTATCGACGTTTGGCCACCGCATAAAATATATCTAATAGATACAGTAAAATGTTTTTTTTTGGTTATTCTACAAACATTCGTATTGCTTTTTCAGTGTTGCTCTCGAGAACAGCTGGTTGGCTGATCGAAATATCATTCATTATGTTAACTAATATCCTGCAGCAATCAAAGAGAAAGAACATAAACATTTCTATGTAAACATGTTAATATGTATGCATGTGAGTGTGTGTACACGGGTCAAAACAAAAAGAAAACAAGTAATGTAACTCAGTGGGAGTGTGCGTGTATATATATATATATGTGTGTGTGTGCGTCGCTTACACCTGGGGCCAGCTTGCTCTTACGTACGCCCGCACTCTCTCGCTCTTTTTCTTGCTCTCACTGTAAGTTGGGACTCTCTTTTGTGCTGTTGTACGCGCGTTCTTAAATCAAGTCAACGCTGGTGACAAAGACAACCAATTCCAATTCCAGTAACAGCAGCAGCAGCAGCAACAACAACAACAACAATCACATTGGATACGACAACTATACTGGTTTCTACCTACACACATACATACATACATACATACATATGTACATACATATAGCTTTGCATGTTCTTACGTTTATAAATTTGTAGGTTTGTGCGTGTGCGCCGCTGTCTATTGAAGCGAGTCACAACAACAACAGAGCCTCGCTGCTTTGTAACGTTTATAGGTAATGCCTGTATGTGTGTACGTGTTTTAGGTGGGGTTCACAGAACCCGATCGACTTCGTCTTGCGCAATGTTGTTTTTTTTTTGCCATGCACTGTGTCGTATCCTGCTCTTTCTTGCTCGCTCTCTCCATCTATTTTTCTCTCTTTCCGTCTAGAGGTGCGCTTGCATCAATCATGTTGTCGAAAGCTCATCCCGTTCCCATACCCCCGCCCTGCCACCTAACATTTGAGTTATCGCTGTTATCGCTGCCATCATACGAATGTTAATAACATAACAGTCTGTTATGCAAAATTAGGCGCGTTCGTTGAGAATTAGAGTTGGTAAAAAATCGATATTCGATATTATCGATTTGAATATCGGATTGCACAGCATATGTTGTAGGTAGGGGTGGCAATATATCGATGGCACAATAGACAATATCGATAGCTGTAAGTTATCGATCAACCAAAAGTCTTGAAGTCGATATTATTATCGATAATATCGATGTTTTCAAGCACCGCTTATAAGACCAGTTGATTGATAAGTAGATGTGGCAATATATCGATGGCATAATAGACAATATCGATAGCTCCAAGCTCTGCGCACTATCGATCAACCAGAAATCTATAGGTCGATATTATTATCGATAGTATCGATGTTGATTAATGACACATGCATAGATGTTATCTCAAAATGATAGCTCGCCAGCATTACTGAAGCAATCGATATTAGCTGAAAGTTGAAGAAATCAATAATATCGATATTGGCCAGCTCTACGGGGACCGCTGCGTGTGCCAGTCCAAACCAAGTGAGCAATAGCATTAGCAATAGCAAAAGCAGCTTGGGTTTTTTCGAGAGACTTTAAGTTTAAATTCGAGTTCGAGTTTGACTTGGACGTGTGTGGATTTCTATCAGGCGAAACAAAAAGTTGTCCTACCAGTTTTTTTTTTGTTTTTGTTTTTGTTGTTTCTTCTTTTGCTTTTTGGGGCCATTCTTTTTGTGTGCAGTGTGTTGTTGTTGTTGTTTTTAGTGGTTTCTTCTGTTTTTCTCCCCACTGCTTGCTGTTTTGCCGAGTGTGTTTACCTTGGTACTCGCGACGAATTTGATTTGGACGGTTCCACAGCCTTTGCTGCTGTCTTTCTCTCCTTACCCAGCCTTTCCCTGCCTTGCCCGGCCCTGCACCCTCTTGAGACAGCGCCTATTACGCAATCCTGCCAGATTTTCAATCGATTCGATCCGTTCTATGCACTTCATTCCAATTCTTCAATTCTGCCCTTCTAGCTTTCTTGATTCCCCCCATCGTTTGGTAAACAAACTGTTAGCACCGTTTGCCACGAGACATCATTTGGCTTTATCTCTCTCCCCAGCAGACAGTCCGCACTACTAGTCGCATAACCAGTTTCCAGCTTTTCTACACACCCCATTTCTCTCCTCGCATCTCCATCGGCCTCTCCTTCCCACCTTTTGCAATCAGCAGCGACAAGGCGACAAGAAGTTTTCAATCAACCAGCGCTGCAAAAGATTCAGCAAAGCTTTAAGTGTCGTTCTTCGGCTTCCTTCCTGCTTGTTCTCTACAATTGATTCTATTCATACCCAGTTCTATTCCATTCCATTCCATTCCATTCAGAATGGCCCAAGAGGGTATCATAATTTTATAGGGATCTAAAAACTTAGTCAATGCTTTTCTATTAATCACACCCACTTTAATAAATTGATCAATTTAAACAAACCATTATTTCATTGTATAAAACATTCGGTGATTAAACAATAGAATCGAGCCATAAATGATCGATTAAAGTAATTGTTTTCGTATTCATAAAGTCAATTGCCACTTACTTTAGTTTTGTTTTACGACTTAAGCTCTACTTAGATGTTTTAAGAATTCAAGTTTGCATGCAAAAATCTGAAAAGCAGCTTAAAAGTATGCTGTGAATTGGGTCCAGCCTAATCATCCAATCAGACTTAATATTCAGGTGTTTCATCAGTGGACTCAAATTGCATTTTAAAATTGCCAATGACTCACATTATTTTCCACATTATGTATGAGTGTAAACCAGTTTAAGTATGTACAGTTTGTAGAATACTTCCTCTATTTTTAATGTCAATCTTAAGATTTAGTTTCTTACTATTACTCAGCTCCCAAAGGTCCCTAGAGTATATTGGGCTTGTGTAATGGTCTAACACCATTTGAGCTACTATTATTGTGGGCACAAAAAGTATTTATAGTAATTCCCCCTATTCCTGACCTTCTTAATCTGCAATAACCTTATATCTCTCAAATTTTTATAGCTAGCTTCACCAAATTTTATATGATGAGATGAAGCCCTCGACAAACTTGATTATTTCTTATGTTAAATAAAATATTTTATACATCCTCCATGTAGATATATGCCAAACCTTTATAGCTAAAGTCACCAAATTTGATATGAGAACGACTGATGAACTCGTTAAAGGATTGAGCCAAAAATATAATTGATCACGCCCATTTTTACCCCCGAGAGTGGGAATCTAGTATAATAAGCCAGTAATATTAATATTTATTTCATTCTTAATCTCTTACACGTAAGTGTGTGTATATGATTTCACAGTCGAAAATTCCTCGTAAGACGAATCGTCAGCCGTTTCTTTGTAAATCTACGGTCTGGCATCTCTCATTTCTGGCGATCATCCTTACATTCGCAACAACAAAAGGCTAAAACACAAAAAAAAATTGGCAAATAGTCCGCCTAAGCGTATTCTCATGTGTGTGAGCATATCGCATATCAAACTTCCACTAAAAAGAACTAAAAAAAAACCATCTGTATCTGCACATGCACATGCACTTGTACATATGTACATACATAGTTCTTGAAAAAATTGTCGCCTTTCAGTTGGATGATGAGCGATGACAGCGGCTGTTATTAACATGCAATTTCAAAGCTCTTGCAGATCACCCACAAGAGCTAGAGAGAGAGAGAGAGACAGAGAGAGAGAGAGAGAGAGAGAGAGAGAGAGAGAGAGGGAGAGTAAGTGTGTGTGAGTGATAGAGAGAGAGCACATGCATACGTGCCATGTAAACTGCAGTTTATGTTAGTTATTCAACTCAACTTAGTTTTGGGCCCTCTCTTTTGTCACTTGCTCTCTCTTGCACTACTCATTTGGCTTTAGCTGTGTTCTGGTTTCGCAGTACGTGACTTGCCTCGCACTTCCTGTTTCGTTTTGTTGCTTGGAGAAATGTTGCCAATTATTCAAAGTGTGCTCGACAGACAAATAAAATAAACAAATAATAACTAAGCATATGCATGTACACACCACATACATATTACAATGTCTATGTGTGTGTGTGTGTGTGTGTGTGTGTGTGAGAGTGAGCAATCTGTGTGATTGCCACTCAGCAGAGCCTCTCGCCGCGTTGGTCCAATGAAACATATTGAGACAGCAGGCGACGCAGCATCAAATGCACTCAACTCAACCAAAAAACACTCGCCAAGTAGACAGACCAGACACAGTTTAGGCTCTCGAGGCTTACTGGACGGCGGCGGGTAATCAGGTGTGCGGTCGTTTGAGTGGGTGAGGAGGGGGAGGGGTGCGGGCACCTGTCTGACTCATCGATTTAATTTTAAACACTATTCCGAGACCTTAGTCAATGAACGCGACGGCGTGCGAGCACTTTAAGAGAGCAGCGATAAAGCTGGCGAAAGGCAAACGAATGGGGGCCCCATACACTGTACTTATACGATCGCAATCTTCTCAGCCTTTATGTTGGGAATATAGGTTGTTACACTAAAACAACAAAAAATTGTCAAATTATGAGATTTACACTGGAGATGAAATCAGAACGGTTCCAACAAATTCTTTAGGGTCGGGAGAAACTTAAAAAAAAACAGATGTAATACCCCCTTTTTACCCATTTTATGGGTACAGGGAGTAGAAACCAGGACCGACGCGGGTGCCCTTGGCTATCTCTAATATCTCGCCCTTACGAAATGTTCCGCTTAACAACAAATTTCCTTCCCGCACCACTAGAACATACATATTCAGAGAAATCTTTTCGATTTTTGGCAAACACTTATTAAATAATGCTGCTTATCTATTGTACAACATTCGTAACGATCTAATAATATAAGATTCAAGCTATCCGAGGAGATATATATTTTACACACCAAGAAACTAGCGAAAGTCCCTGCTTAAAAGGTCATTATTAAATCTGGCTTAATAGTTTTGGTAAATATTAATCATACGTAATGTTTTACGTATCTGTAGAAAATGATGTTGTATTGAAAGCAATTTATAGGTTACATAATTCATTTGATAATTCTTTATTTTATGAATGATCATGTTAAGTCATTTAATGTTTCTCAAGGAACATGGTTTATATATGTTCTTGGTTGGCATCAATTAATATGATCATGCTATAAAAATAAAAATACAATTTTTAAGCTTACATATTCTGATTCATAACGAGGAAAAAAATCAATTTTTCATCCTCGTCGATTGAATATTATAAAAGTTCTATGAATTTTAGTAGAAAACAAATATTCATTTCAGTACAGAATTATGTAATCGTTCTTCTTCTTCCCGTTTATTATTTACCCATTTTGCATGAACAGAGCACAAAAATAGAATTTTCATTTTGACTCAAACATTTACAATTTCCAATTGAATTTCATGACGAATTGCTTAAAAAAATACAACTAAAAACTGAGAAAACAAAGATATTTTCATCTCCCGCAAAATCGAACATTTAAAAATTGGAAATATCTCATATCTTATGGGATTCACTTAAGAAGCAACAACTCAGAGAGGTTGAAGCTCGCAAAATTGTTTGAAATTTGTAAGCTTGTGTAATTTGTAGATTCGTTGAGTAGCGCTCTTTTGTATTGTTGTAGGTTTTATCCAACCATCTCTCTCTTACTCTTACTCTTTCTCTATCATTTTAGAAATGAGTCGAGAGCTTTATAATGTAAAATGGGTTTTTGGATCAGGAGAAATATCTAAAGTTGCAAGTGTACTGCATATAGGGAGGAATAATGAGACTAAAAATAAAGTAAAAAACTATGTTATCGTCACTTTATCATTTCCTGTTATGCATTCTGGAAACATCTAGAGATTTTCGGTCAGTTTGCATTTGCAATTGGTTAGCTAGACATTTAATTTCCCAACATTCGGAGGTTTCACGGAAGCTTTTTCAAACGAATTCCAACCGATTCTATACTAAATATCATAAGTGTCAGAAAACCCGGCTTGTGTTTTTTTTTTAAATCTTTGGCGTTTTATTAAGTGTTTTATTTGTTTTATTTGTTTATTTGTTTTAAAATTATTAGTATAATATTATAAGTATTACCCCTATTAGATGGGAAGATTCAGAACTATCTGGTAACTACAAAGCACTTAATAAAAATCAACAATCAATCAAAACCTCATCAAATTTTGCAACCGAAACGGACTAGAGTTCCTAAGTGAAAGCTTGTATCTTATAATTTAAGAATATAATTAACTTAAGTATAATTCAGTAATCAATTATGCATAAAGAACAAACGTCATTACTTTCATACGCTGACAACCCTAATTAAACATCCTGGCGAATGAAGGACGCTTTTGGGTCCTGTTCTGGAACCAACTAAGACTTATCAACTTTGAACTTTGACAACCCTATCTTTAGAGCTATGACAGCCCTGAATATTTAAAAAAAGCAACTCTGACTATTTTCGAAAATGAAATACATATAAGTAAATGCTGATCTTGGAAATTCAACTCAGTTCGGACCACAGGTATTCCCATACTAAAATTGACACGTCAGCAAACACGGAAGAGAAAAGAGAGGGAAAAGTCAAGTAAACCAAGTTGGGAAAATGACAAACGTGAACTGCAACAAAATAGATGCCAAGGTGTCCAAGTATTGCGGTAATAGCAATTTTGGTGCGGTACTGCGCGTGCTCAAGGAATCCGATACGGTGCTGTGGCACAGTTCGTTGGCCTATCACGAGCTGATAGCCTATATTAACCGGACGAGTACGGCCATACAGGGTGTGCGGCAGCAGAAAATGGGTGCCTATACGGTAAGCCCAACGCTGCAGCGTTTATGCAACATCTTTGATGGCATTGGCGCCATGATCGCCGCCCAAGCAGCCGTACCGCTGGTAAAGACGCACGAAAGTGTGGACCCGCTGCGTCCGAGCGCCGGCGAAGCCTATCGCAATTGGTCGCGCCAAATGCTGCGCAGGATCTTCAACATGGTGGAGCGGGCAGTGCCGTACAGCAAGTGCGAACATGTCGCCGAGCTGGGACACTACCTGGCCGGTGCCTTTGGCAATCCGACGCGCACGGACTACGGTACCGGGCATGAGCTGAGCTTTCTGTTCTTCCTGTGCAGCTTGTTCCAGGCAAAGGTGCTGCAGCCATCGGATGAGCCGGCGGCGGCATTGTTGCTCTTTAGCCGCTATTTGAGCTGTGTGCGACGTTTGCAGAAATTGTTTCTCCTAAAGCCGGCGGGCTGCCAGGGAGCCTACTCGCTGGATGATTATCAGTTTGTGGCATTTATGTGGGGTGCCGCCCAGCTGTGCTATGATGCGCCGTTCAAGCCCAAGCAACTGCTTGATACGGAGGTGATGGCCCAGTGGCGCAAGGATTATCTGCTGGCCGGCTGTGTGACCTATATAGCGGACAGAAAGCAAGGCAGCTTTGCCATGCACTCCAGCCAGCTGTGGAGCCTGGCAACGCTGTCGTCCTGGCCGCAGGTCTACCAGGGACTGTACAACATGTATCTGAGTGAGGTCATCTCGCAGTATCATTTGCTGCGACACATTTGCTTTGGCCAGCTGATGCGCTTTGAGCCAGCGCCGCCAGCCAGCCAGCTAGTTCAGGCCAAGCTTGGCTATTTGTCGCCGCAGCGTATTGAGTACTTGAAGCGGCAACAGCAGGAGCAACCATACCAGGAGCCGGAACCCGAACCCGAACCCGAACCCAAACATTCTAGCGATGAGTACTCGCACAGCGCATTGACCACGGGCGTCAGCAGCAGCTCCTTGAGCGGCAACAGCGTTAAATTGCGCAGCCTGGCTAAGAAGCCCAGCAGGCTGCAGATGCTAAGACATCCGCCAAATGTGTAGTGTGTGTGTGTGTGTGTGTATGCATATGCAATTAAGGCCATGTCGGAAGCTGCCTCTGCGCCTTTGGCCAACCCCTAAAATGTTGCACGAAATGACATGAAATCAAATCAAACGGAATTAAATCAAATAAAGTAAAATTAACTTGGCCAACAACGACAAACAATTGGCTGGCTGTTGTTGTTGCTGCTGCTGCTGTTGTTGTTGTTGTTGTTGTTGTTGTTGTTGTTGTTGTTGTTGTTGCTGCCTGATGTATCAGCAACGCTCAGCAGCTGCCCATTAAACGTAAACCAGTTCCAGCTGTGGCTGTGGCTGTGGCTGCCCGCAACCCCCGCGCAGGGCAAGCGACTAAAAATCTGTTAACCGGTTTAGAAACAGACTAAAAAGTTGCTGCTACTGCCTGCTGTATTTGTTGTGGATGTTGATATTGCTGAGAACTGTTATACATAAGCGTTATAAGTCTATGCGACTCTTTCCAAAACCAATTAAACACGCTCACAGTTCCGTCAGTTTCTGGCGGGAGGCGGGGGATCGACAGCAGCGCCCTGCGGCCAAAGGGAAAGCAATTTGAGAACATGCACATATTGTTAAAAACATCCTTTCACAATCAACAACAACCACAACAACAACCACAACAACAACGACAACAACAATAATAAAAGAACTGGCCTAGCGTTTACAAAGTCTACTACAACAGTGACATGCATGCAGATACATATGTATCTTTATGTATGAGTACGGCTTTCTTTCCGGTTTAATCGATCGAACTTTGTGGCCATAGCCAAAATGTCAATGACAATAGACCTCAACGACAAAACCCGACAAAAACACACACAAGCTATGACTAATCAGCAATATAATATTATTGTTTTTTTTGTTAATCAGAAATACTATGTAAAGCCAGCTGACCACGTGATCTATATCAGAATATAAAGAAGGTAACCAGAACTGCTGAGTCTTAACTGATACTTGAATGAATATGGTAATCTGTTAGTAAAAGCTACGTATAATCGATGAGTAATCATCACAATCATACTATTCTACCTTATAAAAGATCATATGCATGGTTATGTTTTTTGATAACAGTACTTATCACATCAAAACAAAGTTTGTTATATCAAAAATAATCTTACAACAAATGTATATCTAGTCGTAAAACTTAAGAGATCACTAAAGCTCAAAACGTGATTGTTTGATAGTTAATAATATATGTGAATAAATATTGATAGTTTCGAGATACAACATCGTTAATATCATTGATATTATCTGCAAGAATAAGCTTAAAACTAAAAGTGCAAAACATCTTAAATTTTCTAAAGAATATAGGTTAGGTTAGGTTAAGACGGCAGGTCCCCCCCCCCCCCCCCCCACGGTTGGCCGCACATAGACCAACTGGTCCTTAGTGGTACTGCATAATAGGACCTTGCGACGTCTGAGATTCTTTGATTATCATTTTCGCGAACTTTAAGAGTTGGTTCAGTGGTGTTCTCGATACATTCTCCAGGGAAGTGAAGGTATGGGATCCCAGATGGTTAAGTCTGCTTCTCATGACATAAGGACAGTACCTCTATCAGGTACTTATCAAAAAACTATCAATGAATAGTGATATTCCATAGGATAAGAACTCCATATTATCGGTGGCTCTACATATCTACTGTGAAGACGTAAATGGTTTACTTTCTTTAATTGGAAAGCTACAAAATGTTATCATTCACAAAATTAGGAACCACACAGACCCCTTTGAAAGTATGGCGTTAAGTTGGCTGCGCCTTGCCATTTCATGACAGGACGCAAATTTGATTAGTCAACTTTTGTGTATGTGTATGTCGAATTCATGAGTTCAAATCATAAATGCTCGTTGAAATGATTTGGCAAAATGTTCATGTCATAAACTAGTTGGTTTGACTTGTGGAATACTGAACGGAGCTATGTTAAAAAGCCGCTCCGAAGTTTTAGCTCATTTGTGACAGTTGTCGTTTGTGCACACGAACTCATCATCCTTCCATCATCAACAGACTCCGGACACCCTTAAAATGAAAATCTGCAATATGTACGTAGATTGGGAACTAACCTGTCTTTTGACTTTGCTTTGTGCCCGGCGGTCATCAAAGGGTTAAAACCCAAACACTAAGCACGTTCCGCGTTGAGGACAGTTCGGTGCCTTCATATAAGATGATTGGATTTTTCAAGTGCCCAGACACACACATAGAGAGAGAAAGAGAGAGAGAGCGAGAGAGAGAGAGAGAGAGAGACAGACACATACACAATGAGAGTTGATTGATGATGAACTATCACCACCTTGCCCATGGTACACGCTTCAGAATATGGCAATGGGAATGCTAAGGGAAATCCCTTTAGGGTTGAAAATGCCTCCTGATATGAATGTGAAGCCAAAGTTGCAGAAACATTGCCAACATTGTCCCAAGGACAATTTTAAATGCTGTTCGCAGTAGCGTCAGTGTTAGGATATATAGTACTATATGCAAACGGTATACATATATATATCCTTGTATCCTTGCTTACGTATGTGTGTGCGTGTGTGTATGTATAGTTTTCTTCCTGCATTCGTGCACGTCCTGCAACATTTTTGCGATACATATTTTTGATAACTCGCGCACACTAAGGAATGCCATTTGTGGCGCTGGGCAGGCTTCGTTTGTACTGTGCCGTACTGTGGCGTAGGTTAGGGGTTAATTTGCTTCCTTTTGTTTATATTTTTTGTTATTTTGTCATGCTCTGTTCCCGAACGCGCACAGAGTATGTTGGGTGCGTCTATGAAAGCTAGCGTAATCAAAGCGTCGAATATTCGCCCCCGAATATCGGGATGAGATCGATATCTATACTTCGAACATATGTACTCTCGAATTTTCAAGTTAGATGCTTGTTTACATTACCAAATATTTACGTATTTTAGTTTCGTACATTATTATCGCACAACTATCAAAATATTGCATGCAAATATGATTTTGCATTCAAGCTATTGCGTATTAAATTTAACGAATGATTTTATTTTTATGCAGTGGTAAAAGAATTTCATTTACAAGACTCTGTGAAGTTTTAAAGCTCTGACTGAGTTCATTAGGAAAGATTGTATAACATTGGTCGAAAAACATACTTGGCGAGTCAGAAATAGTGCAATATTGCACGTAAATGTGAGACAGTGTAAACAGGTCTTAATCAAATTAAAGTTTCCTAGGACTACTGATGATCTGCTTGAAAGATGTGATCATATTTATACAGATAGGTAAATGAAAACAGACTGGGAATAGAGTATATTGCAGTTGGGAGTAACATTCGTGCTACTTATGTATGCGTGTGTGTTTTTGGCACATTGCAGGACATTTTGGTGTTGTGGGGTGCAGTTGAGATTTGAATAGGGATCACCCTATTAAGGGCAGCATTGCGCTCACGCATTCGTGAGCTTACTGGCATTTGAAGTGGGGTGACTGATCCTGCAGCAACGCCACCACCACCACCACCACCAACAGCAGCAGCAGCAGCAGCAGCAGCACTACCACCACCAACACCATCACCATTACCACCAAACAACGAGCCGCAGCGTTGAACACACAGCTGTTCCTAGTCACAAGCGTGAATAAAGCAGGAGAAAATCGAGAAGTGCAAGCAAAATAATAAATAGCATAAATTCCAATTGCCAGCAAGGGTAGCTAGGACACCTAACACACATGCCCTCAACAGCAGCAGCAGCAGCTGTAAGTCGGGACTGAAACGAACCGAGTCCTGACTCTGAGTCCTGTGTTTGAGTCGAGCCTAGTACATTGGTTTGTCTAATTGGAAATTACAATGAACCGGAAGCGCTGCAGCCCAAAACTGTATATATGATAATACTTATGCCATATATGTATGTATATTTATATAATATATGTATATATATGTGTGTGTGTGTGTGTGTGCCTGTGTGTGTGTGAGATTATGAAAAATGGCACAGCCACCCCTAAAAGCGAGGCCTATGCCGGACCAAGAGCAACCCTGGCCGCCAATGCAGCCGCCGTTGCCGCTGCGTGCATTATTAAATAGTTGCCCAGTTTTTATCGGGCTGATGTTGTTGTTGTTGAAATGCATATACACTGAGAGAAAATAGAACGATATACCGTTCTACTATTTATACCAATATTGTTCTTAAATATTCCAATATTTTTCATTTTTCTTAAAAATAAGTAGATTTTGCGACATTTCTAAACACAAATGTTGTCCTGCTTGGCTGAGCTGTCCAAGTGATCGATTTATTTTGCAATTTTGCCGGATCAATTCACAGAAATTAGACAATTTATAAATAAATTAAGTTTATATTTAATTTTACATATTTTCGGCTGCAGAAAAGTCTTGCGATACCGATTTGGGGTGCTCTGGAAATCGCAAAACCTTTATTGATACATGCTGTTTCCATATTTTTGTTAGCTTATCAAGTAACTAAGAGTTATGTTCAGTAGGTTATTCAAAAGAATATTGCAATTAACTTCTTAGTACGCAATCTCAACAGCAGCGGATTTGAGATAGGAAACAACTTAGCTATTTGCGATTATCGAAACGCCTAATTCTTGCGATTTGAAAAGTAAGTCACAAAAATTGTGCGATTTTAAAAACGGGAGTATTCTGGCAGTCATTGCTGATAGACTCTTATCATATAGTTTTAAGTATATGATTAGTTCTTAAATAAATAAATAATGTAAATGAAAAGAAAAATAACAAATTAAATATATATTTATTTATATATTGGGTTGGACGAAAAGTAATGTACAAGTTTATTGGCAAATTCATTATCTTTTGGAAAGTTACGGAATCCCGCTGTCGTAGCATATATAAATATTTGTAAATATTTATGATGGTTTTAAAAGAAGCAGCAAACGTTCTAAAGACCAGAAATAATGTTCAAAACTTTAGAAAATTGAAATTCAGTTTAGTTTTGTCGACATATGTTCTCCACTTTATACACATTGAGCACACTTTTATTTCTGAGTGTACATATTCCTATTTCCGATCTACTATATAGCTTAACTGCAATGTACAGTTGGGAATTCAAGCTTTGACCAAATGAAAGGTCGGGGCCGGGGTGGGGGTTGGGGTTGAGCTAAAAAACATGATTTGAAATGAAATTTCTTTGCTGGCGGTTCTTGGAATTTCCTGATTCTCATGTACCATGACGCACGAAGCGTCGCAGTCGCAGTCGCCGTCGACGTTGGCATTTTTGGTCGCCTTCCCTTAATTGTGTGTGTGTATGTGTGTGCGGCACTGGCTGTGTGGACTAGAACTGGGACTGCATCCTGTCGCGCTGAGAACCATCCCCTGTACCAGGCACAGGCACAGGCACAGGAGCAGAGCAGGAGCAGGCCAAAGGAGCGTACAAAACAAAAAGCGAAAATTAGTGAAAAATAAAAGGCATTTCAGTTTCCACAGCGCGTTTCAATCAAACAGACGCGTTTCTATATCTTTTTTTCTCTGTGTGTGAGTGTGTGTGTGTACGTTCGTTTCAATTCGGTTTCAACTGCTCCTTAACTTGCTTATCGTATCCTTAAGCCTAACATAAACCACCCACAACAAATCGAAACAAATCAAATGCCATGTTAAACTCATAAAATCAGGAGGGATTCACCATACGCATTCAACGAGTTTCATGACTTTTACAGTTCTTAAGTCAATTCTGGCTTGTGTATGTGTGTGTGTGTGATCTTTTCGAATTTGTGCTAAGAAAATTTCAACATTTATTTGAAAAACGACACAGACAACGGCTCCAAAGTGGCGCCGTTCTCCAAACACTTGGATTCCCTTGAGGAATTCAAAACTCTATCCGGTGAGTTGACGCCTCCAGTCTCCCATTCAGTCTCAGGAACATTGACTGAGACCAGTCAGGCTGTTTTCCGGCTGTTTCTACCTGTGCTCAGGCTAAGACACAGGTAGACCAGCGCTAATCGCCTTTGGTAACTTCTGGCAACTAATGATTTGAGAATTATCTAATATCACGTTCTATTTCTTAGGGCAGGCCAATATGTGCACAGCAAAAGAACAATCAATAGACCAGGATGAACATATTGGAATTCTGTTTAGATAGTTCAATTGCACCACCACAATCCTTAAGCAAATACATAGATATATAGTATTATGATTGTCCTTGTAACATCATCTGAAGATGTAAGGATTATCTGCCCTCTCTCCACATAGTGATCTCAGGGGGCCCAAAGACAACATAACTGATTAAGGATGAAGAAATGCAATCTGCAAAAACAAAATATAGTCCCGAATTTAACCAAAACTCATCGATATTTCACTGGTTAATTGAGATATGGGCTTGAAAGAACAAGCACGCACATATTTTACAGTAAAGCATAAAGAATTAACCCCAAAGATAACATTACTAATCAAAGATGAGTATACTGTCATCAAATACATTGCCAACTGAATAGAAACTTTTGCATGCAACTCTGTGTTTGTGAGGAAGGTGATAATGCGCTGTTCGATCCACCGAACTAATCTTTTACAAATAAAACGTTTAA
This sequence comes from Hirtodrosophila confusa, assembly GCA_035043065.1. Classification (NCBI taxonomy): domain Eukaryota; kingdom Metazoa; phylum Arthropoda; class Insecta; order Diptera; family Drosophilidae; genus Hirtodrosophila; species Hirtodrosophila confusa. The sequence goes on from JAWNNI010000078.1 coordinate 4,698,272, forward strand.
ATTTCGTTTTTTTCACCAGCTAAGCCGTTTACAATCACAATCAATTGCTCAACGGTATGAGCCAGCGTTTCCCAAATATGTATGGCCACGAACCGGCATGACCTTTACAAATTTTCCTAACCCATCTTGCGAACCCACCCTTTCCGCACCTTATGTAAAAAATAGCGCCTAACCCATTTCGAGTGCTATCTGTTTTACGAAATGCAAGCTGCCCTTATGCCATTATTTTTTAATGCGCTGCCCATCTTGTAGTATTGTAGTCTTAGGTTTATCTGATGTAAAAATATTTGTTCCTTTATTACAACCCGTACCGGGTTGCGACCCACAGTTTGGGTAACGCTGGTGCAAGCCTCAATATTTCCGAATTTAGTTGCATCTTTTGCCAAAACGTAACCCTGAGTTACCTGTTTCTTGATCTCAACCATTTAACTGGTCAATTAGTGTGATGGCAGTGCATTGACCTGATTACTGACTTTGATGCCACTTGTTACTTGTAACTGTATATGTATACAAACACACAGACACACACACTCATAATCGTCTGCCACTTGTCCATGTGCTTAGCCAAGTACTGGCAAGCGAGTGCTTATAGAGACATGTGTGCATGGCTGATTATCAATTTGGAGTAGGCGCGATGATTGTCTCGCTGTCTAACGCCCCCACAGCGCCCATTGGCGCCATTGTTAAATATATCAAATGAAAAACGTACTTAAGTGCGTGCTGAAGCGCTTTTCATCTGGCACAGCACGCAAATTCATAATACATATCAACACCCGGACACGGTCGTGTTTGTTAGACAGGTTACGATGCTTAGTATAGAACGGTGGAACGATGGAACGTTAGAACGTGTTGAGTGGAGACTGGAGAGTTAAGGATGGAGGCCAGAGGGTAGTGCATTGACAGTTCAGAGTTGAGGGTGGACTTTCCTGACTATGACACAGATTTATGAAGCTTAAATCGCACTTTGAATTTGTGACAGAACCGCCCCCCCCCCCACCCCCCGCCCCGACCGCTTTGATCCCTGTAGACCCCATCACATATGCGACAATTTCTAATCTGAACTTTGTTCTCCTTTATTTTTTATAGTTGGACCCGGCACCATACCATCTGCGTGGGCACCAGTGAATGCCGGTCCTCCGGGTCCGCTGGGATCGGCAGACACAAATGGCAGCATGGTGGACAGTAAAAACTTGGATGTTGGCGATATGAGCGATGTAAGTAATACAATTTTTTAACTATTATTCAATGCAGAACAACAAAACGAAGCCAACGGAAATTTATTTTAATTTTTTTGTTTTTTAAATTTTGCATATTTATTAAATTTGTATACTACTATCTTTTTGGATAATTAGATTCATGATATGTTGTAATATGTCCATATAGGGTCACTTCAGGATGAAAAGTTCAAAAATGCAAAAAGACCCCATTCGTTAGTTTTGATTTATAGAACATATCATTTCCGGAACATTTTAACTAATTTAAATGCTTTTCGAATTGAGATTTGATTTTCAAACAAGTTTAACAACTTGATGTTTAAGCTAGGGGAATTAAACAACTAAAATGCATTTGCTGCTCAATTCAATGAAGAAATTAAAGACATTCAAGCAACATTTAATACGCAAAGCAAAAGTACAGTAAATTTTTAAAATGCAACGTATAATTTGAAGAAGTTGGAAATGATTTGTTTCCGATGGGACTTAAGACAGATGTTTGCATGAAAATGCAAATCACTGTGACAAACATGCTATAAAGTAAGAGTCACAGATTTGAATAGGGGAATCAATAAATGATTCACAGGAAAACAATCAATATAATGAACGTTTTACCAATTGTGGTACAATTTGTGTTGTATTTAACTTAGGGCTAATTGATATTTATGTCAAAATTACAGGATGAAAAGGACTTATCATCCGCCGATGCCGAGGGTGTCTGGAGTCCGGACATTGAGCAAAGCTTTCAAGAGGCACTGTCAATATATCCACCATGTGGACGCAGGAAAATTATATTATCCGACGAGGGTAAAATGTATGGTAAGTACGCAATTGCAATTTCTTTGACATATACCGGGAAACATTGGATAGTACATATATGTACATATGTATATGTATCTGTGGGTGGAGTTGTATGCGCATATTTATGTGTGTTATGTTATGTACTTGCCCGCTTCACTTTGGTTGACTATGAATTTCACGACAAAGTGCCCACAAAGTTTTTCTCTCTCTCTATTTGTGCGTGTGTGTGTGTGTGTGTGTGTGTGTGTGTGTGTGTGTGTGTGTGTGTGCAGTGGTTGGGAGGTGCAAAACAGAAAACAAACAGGAATTTTGCGGTTGCCGCTGTTGGTTTTATTGTTGTTTTTGTTTGTGTTCTTATACCCTGCACACAAACTGCAAAATCTATCATAGAAAGCTCCTTCGACTCTCTCCCTCTCGCTGTTTCACAAGAGCAATAATCCCGACCCGTTTCACACTATCTAATATTTACGTGCAATATTTGCTAAACAGAGTCAAAATATTACATGAAATCTTGCACATTACTTTGCTTTCAATCTATACCGTAACGTCTTTACGTCTTTTGTTTAGTATTTGCAGCTAGCTACAAGGCGAAATTGTACAACCCTGCAATTCTGATACAACATAGAAATTAACATATTTCGTGGTCACACTTGGTGATGTGAGAAGTATATTGCACGTGAATGTGAGATAACAGGCCTTAAGTAAAATCTTTCACGATACAGTTCACTACAATCACATACCATCATTATATAAATATAATAGGGATAGAAAAAAGGGATCTGTTTATCAGGACTGTTATACCGTATACTTTTTGAAAGTAGAACGATTGTTATACGCAACACTTTTATACATCTAGGTTAGCAATTCTTAATCGAATTGAAGAGCGATTAAGCATGACAAAAATGTTGAAAGTTTTAAATATTGGGAAGTATGTCAAACCCTATAGTTGAAAATGAATATTAATTGTTATTTATTTCACAAGCAGAGTATAATTAATTTCAGTACTTAATCTTGTGATAGGGTTTCAGTTTCGTATCCTATGAATAGTTTTCTGGCTTGCTCTCTGACTTTTTAGATGTGGCTAAAACCAATTTCCAACTGAGAACGTTGCCAATGTTTAGATTATTAACATGGCTTACAGGGCATCACATAGTCGAGCATTGCTAGACTTTAGAACATTCTTAAATGTTTTTTTTGTGTGTTTTTGTTTGGCGTATGTTTGCGGCGGCCCGTGGAAAGAAAACATAAATTCCGTACTTTGAACCTTGAGCTGAAAGTTGTGTCAAAGCGCTTTGCGCCCAGGTTGTTTTCAGTGGGTGGTTGGGTGGGTTAGGGTTGACTTCTGTTGTGTTGGGTGGGTTAAGGTTGGCAGCGGCAAAGGCAACAGGCGGTGGCAGCAGCGTTCAAAGTTTGACACCGTGCAACAAACATTGTAGCCGGGCTAAATGTGCTGACAACTAAAATTGTAAACGTTGTGTGTGTGTGTGTGTGTGTGTGTGTGTGTGTGTGTGTGTGTGTGTGTGTGTGTGTTTGTATGGCCATGGCCTATGCGACTGCCGGCGGGCGTTATAGTATTTATAATAAAAGCTAAAAGGACATACGACGCCGGCAGCAGCGTGTTGTCTTCGTGCGCTGCTCTGGCCGCACCCAAATGGCGGCTCAATGGAATTACGACAGCAAATTGTGAGAATGCTGCTGCCTATCCCCATACATACATATGTATATACCTACATACATATATACAGTATGTCTTCCCGCCCGCCTGTGCCCCGCCCCCAGCACAATGTCCTCACTCTTAGCCAGAGGTAGGCAGAGCCTGGTAATGTTTTGTTGTCGCTGCTGCTGATGCTAGTCGCATCCTGCGTGTTTTATTTGAGACGTCTACACGCATAAACAACAAGCAAGTTTTGTAATTTATGTCCCAGAGGATATTGTTTTCATTTTATGCTCGGACTCGCCCAGCAGCAGCAGCAGCAGCAGCAGCAGCCAACAAACTGATGCCCCGCCTGCCCCTTGGGCTGCCAATGGCATATCCATGTCCGTGTCCATGTTCATGTCCTTTGCCTGCATGCTGTTGCATGGTGCCTAACTTTATTTTTGGCTCCTGCACACCCCACTCCGTCCCGCCCATGGCCATTGTATTGTTGCTTGAATTGTTTTGTATTTGTATTTGAGCAAGTAATTAATTTTCACTTTTCACATTGGCTTACCTTGCCTTGGGCACGTGCTGACACCTTCATTGCTCCTGGCTCCTGGCTCCTGGCTTCTGTTTGTGGCCAACTGAAACAGAAGCGGCCCTGAACTGACCTGAACAACAAGCCCATATGATTCGTTGAGTTATTAGCAGCTCATGTATTCTTTGACTGACCATTTTGTACGCTTAAAAGGAGCACACCCAAAGGACCCACCCAAAAAATAATCTTCATAGTCCAAGTTGTATTTAAAACTTAGCAAATACAACTTATATTATCAATACTTAATGAAAAGAAAAACACATTTATAATCATTATATCTGAGTTTTTAATATATTCTATATTCATTTTTACTCCCTGTACCCATAAAATGGGTAAAAAGGGGGTATTACATCTGTGGATATGTATGTAACAGGCAGAAGGAGACATCTCCGACCCTATAAAGTATATATATTCTTGATCAGTATCAAAAGAGATTTCGATTTGGCCATGTCCGTCTGTCTGTCCGTCTGTCCGTCTGTCCGTATGAACGCGTCGATCTCAGCAACTATAAGAGCTAGAGACACCAAATTTGTAATGTAGTATATACCATACGCAGATCAAGTTTGTTTCATATTTCAGATATCTTTTACAGTAACAATTTTCAAGATACAGCTTTAAGATTTGGCATGTACAATACTTCAGTCTCTCTTAATCTTTTGTACAAATTTCAAGTTGATCGGATAATAAACACGGAAGTTATTCACGAAAGAAGATTCGCTTGCGCTGTCGCTGTTGCCGCCTGTGTATGTGCGTCTTTGTGTATGTGTGTGTGTATGTGTAAGTGGACGTAGATGTGATTGGATGTTTTAGACCTGGGTACAGGGAGTTTCGTAGTCGGGTATACTCGACTATAGCATTCTTACTTGTTTCACTTCAGATCTGAACTGACATATTTCTTTATTTAAATTGGTGTTCTTTTTATAAAATCAATAGAATGTGATCAAAGCTAGCTTTAAGAATAGCGATTTCTCAGTTTAATTGAATTAGCTGGAAAAACAAAAAAGTTGTGCATACAAAGACTCATATTTCATCCGATTGTTTCAATTAGAAATAATAAAAATGCGATTATAATAACACTTGAGCAACATCTAAGGAGCCTACCGAAAGTACGAAATGCTGGGGTCGTGAAAAAACAAAAACAAAAACAAAAACAAAAAAGTTGCACACTCTGTGAGCAAGCTCTGCTAGGGTAAAACAACAATAACAACTGGCCCCAAAGCTGCAATTTGAGGCAGGTAGGCAGCTTTGCAGCCGTATGTGTAACTGTGGCACAACTGCAATCGATTCGTTAAGGCTGCACTCTCTGAACGGTCTCGGCGGGGGGCTAAATATGCGAAACGTTGTGACAAGAGGCGGCTAAACTTATATTTATTGTCAACACGTGGCTAATGTAGCCACACTGGGAATTCCTTGACGCCCGCCGGCTGCTAAAGTTGTTGCCAAAAGCCGCCAAGTAAAAACGAGAAAAACACGCGCGCGCTGCTGCTGCTAGAAAATTGGAAAAATGTTTGGCTGCGGGCTAAACACGAGACAACTGCGCTGCATTGGCCACCAAATATTGCCAAAGGGTGGCAACGTTAGCATCCATGGGTGTGGGCAGGGGGGCTGCGTATGGAGGTCAGGCGCTGTCGTCGCTGCGTTATGTGTGAAAATATAACCATTGTTTGGTTGTTAATTTTCAAAATATTTACATAGTCACTAGACATGCCGCACATACACATGCAGCACACTTCCCACACCCCCACACCCCCACAGCCCCCACAAAAGTTGCAACAGACTGTCGCTGGTTATGACACATGACAAGCGGATGGACAGCTGCATCCAGCGCTCGGTTCTGGGAACCTGCGTTCCGGGCTTTTGCCTCCTGTGAAATTTGTGGCCTAAAAGTTTCTGGCCGCCGCCACCCGCAACCCGCTACCCGATTCACTTTTCCCTTATCTGCTGCCACAAATATGCGGCGCTGCTGGTGGCGACTTGGCAGCTACACACACACATGTTAGTATACGTGTGTGTGTGTGTGTGCGTGTGTTTCTGCATTTTTCGCTGTGGAGTTTTCCCTCGATTGGTTTTACGAGCTTCAATGCTTTAATAAGGTATTACACATGCATTTAAAGCCTTTACAAATTATCGACATATTTTAATATTCCCCAAAAAGATGTATCCCCATTCTTATAAACAATATTACACATCAAAGAACACCTTTAATTTAGTCGTCTCTCTATAAACAAATTATAAGAATATTAAAATATGACTTCTAAAACGATTTTCAACCAAGTTGTGTACCAATTTTGAAATTTCATATTAAAATATCAATTTCTAAAATTATTCTCGTGCAACTGACATAATATTGCATGAAATTATTACTTTGCGTTTAAACTATTGCGCTAGAAGCTTGACGAATGTGTTTCAGTGTGTTAGCAGCGGCAAAAGGGTTGCACTTGCAATGCTAAGTATGAAGTTTTCAAGCGCTGATTGAGTTAGAGAGCACTTTGCAACACTGGTCAATAATCACATGCATTCTGACATCAAATAGAAATGGCGCTAACTCGATAAATGTCGCCTTATATCGCTGATGACCGACAAATTACTCGTGGTGACCTCACTAATAGCGCCATATTGCACGTAAATATGAGATGGTGTGAACAGGTTTTAAGCATGAATAAAATTATATCGAAATTTTATCTATTGCCCCTTACACGAACATTTTACATTTAATAAGTTAAATACTTAATGTTTAAAAAATGAAAATAAATAATAAAGTAAAACAAAAAATACATATCAAAACAAGTAAGAATGCTATAGTCGAGTATACCCGACTACGAAACTCCCTGTGCCCAGGTCTAAAACATCCAATCACATCTACGTCCACTTACACATACACACACACATACACAAAGACGCACGCACACAGGCGGCAACAGCGACAGCGCAAGCGAGGCAATTTAATTGGTAGCTGTGCTTCTTCTTCCCCCTCTCGCTGCATCAATGAATCTTCTTTCGTGAATAACTTCCGTGTTTATTATCCGATCGACTTGAAATTTGTACAGTAGATTAAGAGAGACTAAAGTATTGTACATGCCAAATCTTAAAGCTGTATCTTGAAAATTGTTACTGTAAAATATCGCTCTATATCGATTTGCGGGGGAACGGGGGGAGATATCTAAAATATGAAACAAACTTGATCTGCGTATGGTATACAGGAACCTACATTCCAAATTTGGTGTCTCTAGCTCTTATAGTTGCTGAGATCGACGCGTTCATACGGACAGACGGACAGACAGACGGACATGGCCAAATCGAAATCTCTTTTGATACTGATCAAGAATATATATATTTATAGGGTCGGAGATGTCTCCTTCTGACTGTTACATACATTTGCACAGATGTAATACCCCCTTTTTACCCATTTTATGGGTACAGGGAGTAAATATAATAAAATTATCCTTAAGTTGATATTGATAATAGGGCCTAAAAACCAAGTTAACACATATAAGTTAAGATTTGAATTAATTCATGGTCTTATACTACAATAAATACCATCAGCATTCAAAATTTCAACTTCAAAGACTTCCATTTCAACATTCGAACCAGTTCGCAAACATTAAATCATATTTAAATTCGTTCCCCACTCCAAAACATGTTCTAATCGGTTCATCGATTTATTTTCGCATGATGATGAAGTTCATGGAAAGTGCAAACTGAAAGCTATAGCTTTGAAATCGATATAGGAATCATTGGACGTACATATTTATGAACATGTGTATGTTATATTTACGCGTGTATGGTTTAAAAAGCAACGAAGACACTTCAATTGACTGATTAACCTTTGTCACATTTGAATATGAGTGCATAAGACATTGCATGAATCGTATTTGTTTCTAATAGGGCTTATGTGTGTTTGCGTATGTGAGTAAGATTCATTTATATGAATGCTCCAGACAATGCCAAGTACGTCTCACATTTGCCCATTAAAGATTTTTCATTTTATTTCGAATAGTATGCTCGCATACAAAATCTACATTTAGGACTTTTAACAAGAGTTCATTCAATTAGTTGCACCTATCGCCCCAACTACCAATTGAATATGAACTGCAATAAACCTTGGGGTCACTTTTTATCATATAACTAATTAACATTTTCGATGCTAGATAGAAGCAATTCAATTGACAAGAGTCGTGTTAACTGGCAAGTCACAGTACTGTGCACTCGGTCTAATTGATTTAAACGTTCAACAATATTGGCGACAATTATTTAGATATTATATAGATGGTGTTCAACTGTAAGCATTAAGCAATCAAAATGAGTCGAATCTATGTTATCTGATGGTTTAAAATCACTCAACAATTCATTTAATAAGTATTCATTTCAAAATGATTCAATTCATTTAGACATGCCAGCGTAACTAAACGATTTCCTATATTTAAAGTAACATACTATACTACTATTTTATAAAATATATGTATCTATCTATATATATACATACATATATGTATGTACAGATCCTTGCATATTTGTGTCGCACACAAAGTTTTGTCATAAATTCCTTTTGAATTCCTCTCTTCCTCTTTTGGGCCATGGCCCATCGATTTGCAAAGATTTAAAGCGTAAAGAAATTGAAATGCAGCACTCTTCTTATTCATATTAAGTATCTGCGTATTGTTCGCGCCTGTCTGTGTGTGTGTGTGTGTGTGTGTCTGTATCTGTGTGTGTGTGTGTAGCGTTTAGGGTTCGGGATGTTTCTTGGCATCCATCTACTGTTAGGGTTGCATCGCAATCAATTCAGAACCAGGCATGTGAACAATGAGAACTACTTACGCACACATTCAGGCCTGTTCTCAAATTCACTTTCGATTCAATTTCACAGAAATATGTAAAGCATGCTTTTGAGCACGTTCATCAAATAATTGAACATACCACAATAATAATGTTTTTAATTCAATTCTGCTCTGAAAAATATGCTACACACTATTCTGTGGAATTGATTCGGAATGGAATTCAGAACAGTTGTAAATATTTTATATGAAATTGCCTGTTGCCAATTTCGAGTATTTTTCATTTTACATCGTTTACGTTTTGAGTTCGCTGCTGGCTAGAAGGGAAAGTTTTTCATCTCCAAATTCAGAACAGCTAACAATTTAAATTGCGAATGATTTAAACGGAACCGGATATGGAAACAGGCCAGCATAATTAAAAGTTAACTGATTTAAAAAAAGTCATAAGTAATTGTTAGGCTTAGCTAAATTTAAAATCCAGAATAGGCGAATAATAAATCTATCAAGCTTTAAATAAATAAGTAAAAATCCAGAAATAATGTACCATAATCCATACCATAGTTAACACAATCTCTTGTTTTGTTGGAAAGATGGTGCCAATGGGCAATGCAGAATGTTATTTTAGATGGAATGTGTTATGTATAAGACAGGTAAAAACCAGGTGCAAACAATGACGACCATAGAGAGCGGAGTTTGATATATGTAAGTCGCCTTATGCACAACACTTGGCCTTGAGTTGAGCATAATATCATGAAAGGTTATGGCGCAGCTGACTTAACCTTGCAGTGCTTTTGATGTGTGAACTGAAGCCATAAGGAACTAGCTCTTCAGCTGAGCTGGCAAGTGAACCTGGTTCCCCAACGTTTTGGCTCCATTTAAAGCCAAGCAACTTTGTATCACTCCGCGCCAATGGCAAAGGACACAGCTTCATGGCATTCCTCCCTGGCTGGCTTCACAGGCGCTAACAAAGCGTTGGGTGGTGAATTGGGTGGATTGGGTGTATTTGGGGGGGATTGGGTGGGTTAGTTGGGTGGCTGTGTCTGTCTCTGTGTCTGTGTCTGTTCGGTGCGCTAGTAATTCTTAGCCGTCCCCACAAGCAGCGAAAGCAAGCACACCCAGCACCCTGCACCCTGCGAACTTGCCGGAACGGAAGGAAACCGGCAATATGCGTGTGCGACGGGGTTTGAGTCGCTGAAAATAATTTTATTCGGTTAGAACTGAAACTATGCCAAGAATGTAATTAGTGAACGCATAAGCGTGTGTACAATAAAAGCTGGAGCGCTGTCTGGAGCTGGAGCTGGAGCTGGTGCTGGCCGAGGCTGCCTGAATCCTGACTCTGCTGCGCTGCCAAGCAAAGCTAAAGGATGCCACCCTCCCACCTCCCCAACCACCACCCCTTTGGCTGCCATTGGGGCAATGGCAAGGCAACGACAAAGCTGACGTCAGTTGTTGGCACATTCAGCTTACACGTGGAAATGTCGTCGGGCTTTGAATTAAATTTTGTGCACCACCGAAGGCAGCAATGGATTCATCCCATTGGGTTTCCTCAACTCCTCAACTCCCGCAACCCCTGCCAAAATCCCCAGCCAGCTGATGTCGTCGGCTCCTCAAATATTCCATGCTTTATTGAATACATATATATAGTATACTTAGTATGTATGTATATATATCAAATACACGCTTTGCCCATGTTCTGAAACTCCGTTTTGAATCCCCTTTTTTCTGGTAATTTGATTAGCATTAATATTTAAGAATTGTGCATGCCTAATTCTTGAAATTAACTTTAAGTGGAATTCATATTTTGGGGCAACATTGTTTATCATATGAAACAAATGTACGTAGTTGGAACTGATTGAAAAGAACTGGCTGAGTTCCTGAAGATCGCAATCCGATATAGGAATGCCATTTTAGATGCATTTTTTTCATAATGATAAATATTGTATATTATAAACTAATTCGATACTGATTTATTGGCCAAAACTATCGCTATAATCCAACTCACAGCTTGATGTGGTCAGATATTGTTCGTATAACATTTAATCTAAACAAAAACTCAAAAAGTGTGAAAGGTTCGACTTTATATCAAAACAACTAAGAATGCTATAGTTGAGTATACCCAACTACAAAACTCCCTGTACCCAGGTCAAAAATTTCCGATCGTGTCTTCGTACACTTACACGTACACACACACATACACAAAGATGAACACACACGAGCCACAGCGCAAGTGAAGCATTTTAAATGGTGGCTGTGCTTCTTCTTCCCCCCGCGCTGCAGTTCAGAATCTTGTTTGTTGAATAACTTCCGTGTTTATTATCCGATCGACTTGAAATTTGGACAGAAGATTAAGAGGAACTGAAGTATTGTACATGCCAAATTTAAAAGCGATGTCTCGAAAATTGTTACTGTTTAACGGATTTTATCGAATAGCGGGAATTTGGAAAAATGTCACATATTTCCTGTAGAAAATCCCATAAGAAAAAAATGACAAATTCGTCATATTTTTAATATGATGCCATTCGCCCCGGCATTTTTTAGTATTTTCTTATCGAACTCACGATGTTTATCGATTAACTGGTGCAAATGTAAACAATGACGAGTTGTGCGCCAAAATTAATTTTTAAAATAAATTGTAAAATGCTTATATCTTAATGTTCCTGTATTTAGTAAGGATGAGGTTAAAAGGGAAGGTTTATCCGGAGGTGCGCCCTCGTACTGGCAACATTTTGACAAGGTACATCGCCTTTTAGGAGCATTGAAGTTTGTGCACTTCACAGGTGCGCACTCGCAATTTCATTGCAAATTTCTCCCATCTCCGCATCCCAGACATCTTCCAATTGTTCAAAACCGTACGAACACATCGCAACTAAATGCCTATTGATATGCAACTTTGACTTTTTACAGTTCTGCCATTATTTGCCATATTTTTCACTTTTTGTGAAAATTGTCATCAAAACAAGCCGAACAGCTGATTTATTTTGGGCAAATGACAAATTGCACATATGACCGTGGAAACACCATCATCCACATTTTTTAAATGTGACATTTTTCGGCTGTAGTGGAAACAGGCTATAACACAAACCTACATTCCAAATTTAGTGTCTCTAGCTCATAGTTGCTGAGATCCTTGCGTTCATACATACGGACGGACAGACGGACAGACAGACGGACATGGCCAAATCGAAATCTCTTTTGATACTGATCAAGAATATATATAACTTACAGGGTCGGAATGGTCTCCTTCTGCCTGTTACATACATATCCACAGATTTATTACCCCCTTTTTACCCATTTTATGGGTACAGGGAGTAAATATATGCAACTCATATAGTAATTTTGTCAAAACTTGGCCGATTTCCCTACTTAATTATCTTATGTGCTGCATTTACATATTATGTACTACTGCAAGCACAATTTGTTTTATTTGTAATATCTTTATTCAAGTTGCTTAATTGGTTTTCAACTGTTTTATAATTGCAGGGCGCAACGAGCTAATCGCGCGTTACATTAAATTGCGCACGGGCAAGACGAGAACCCGTAAACAAGTGAGCTCCCATATCCAAGTGCTCGCCAGACGGAAACTCCGTGAAATCCAAGCCAAAATCAAAGTCGTAAGTGTCTGAAACGTGTCGAGAAATGACAAACAAGCGGCGCAACCAACAGATTGTGCAATCTTTAAGATACAAGAAAGGAGTTGCCATCCGTCTATTGTCCACATGCTTTACATACTAAGTGCACATGTTTTAGTTATACTCGTTGTAAGGCTGAGTTCACGCCCATTTTATATGCTATCAAAGTATGTTCTTTCTGCAATAACTATAAAAAACATATGAAATTGAAATTAATTTACTTAGAGCATACTATGAAAGTGAAACTAATATATATTTTTATTTAATTATATATATTTGGCATTTGTGAACTTAGCTTTACCGTTTTAGTTGCAGTATTTTGAGTTGAAGCATTCAAATTCAGTATATTTCTTATAACTTACGTATGTATCGATGAGCATGAAAAGCAAGGAAGAGTTTCTCAGTTGCAAGTGGGGCCCATGCCTCCCAATCAGCAAAAACAAACTCTAAATCAAAACCGAAACCGAAACCAAAACCAAAATCCAACAACAGCATCATATTCTCAGAGAGAGCGTACGATTATTGCACGCACACTAGCAAGGCCGCAGGTGCGCGTGTATTAGTGCATTGAGCCGGTGAACAGCGGCTGGCGTAAAATGCAAGAGAGTCTTAGGCTTTCATGCAATCCATATGTGAGTTTCGGCAGATGACGTCTCTTCTGATCAGCGGCAGGTCAATCAACTAATTTAGTTATGCTTGAGTGTGTTGTCGCAATCCACACACGCAAACAAACAAACACACACACAACACAACACACACACAACACAACACACACACACACGACCAAAATGAAACTCTTTTTCCAGGAACCCAATGGTGTATCCTTGCATTTACTCAATGAGAAAGAACAAACCCTGCAGGCAATGAGCTCAATGACCAGTTCACAAATTGTCTCCGCCCAGGCGGCCAATAATCTTGCTCTGGCCGCGTCAGCGCTGACGGCGGGCGTGCACCATTCGAAGCATCTTCCGCATCCCGCCCACCATCAGCACCCACACCACCACCACCACCACCATCACCACCACCATCCACACCACCACCACCAGGTTGGTGTGGCTGCTGCCGCCGCCGCTGCAGCTGCTGCGGCCGCTGCTGCCGCTGTGGCACAGTCGCCGTCAGCGGCTGCAGCAGCGGCAGCAGCAGCAGTAGCTGCTGGTGCTGGTGCAACGTCCAACAGCGTTGCAGTGACGTCGTCGTCCTCGCCACGACACCACCATGCCCACCATTCCCATCACAATTTGCCGCACCACATGCATCCACACCATCAACACCATGCGGCGGCCGTTGCAGCAGTGTACCACCTACAGCAGCAAGAACACCAGCAACAACAACAGCAGCAGCAGCATCAGCAGCAGCATCCAAGTGGGGCAACAACAGGTGCAGTGTCGCCAACTGTGGCCGATAGGGCTACGGCTCATCTGCTGGCCCAGCCGCCCCCACCGCCGCCGCCTTTGCACCATCCGCCGTTGTATCCGGGCGTAAGCAACCGTTCAAGTTACCCAAAGCTAAAAACAGCCAAAAGCCACTTCACATCGGTGCACAATCCAACAACAACCACTAACTGCAACAGCACAGCTCTCTCTCTCTCTCGCTCTCGCTCTCTCTCTTTCTGTGTCTCTCTCTCAGCTCAGCATCATCGACTCCAACACAAATCTCTAAGTTGCATCCAGCATCGATAACGTCAACTCACACCCACATACAGCTCACTCTCATTAGTTACTTTTAACCACTAGGTCTTGGGAATTGTCATCTATCTTACGCTCTGGCTGCGCTCGATCATCTGTTTTATTTGTGTGCACTCTCTCTCATGCCCCATTACGAGCGTGTGCTCTCTTTTATGCGCCCTTTTGCCGCTAGCAAGATCAACGAGTTGAAACCTGCTCTCCGCTGAGCAATGTTCCGCTACCAAATGCTCAAACTCTTACCATTCCTCGTACTCGTTGATCGTTGCTCGTTGCTCGTTACTCGTTGATCTTAACTCGGTACTCGTTCATAGTTGAGATGCCCGAACCCACCTGCTCAATGCCTTCATTACAGTCTCTCGCTTCACTCATCATGTGTCATCTAACGTTCGAAGTCCAACCATTTAATACTCATGCTCATTACTCGTTACTCGTTGCTTACTTGAGGAGAGTCCCCCCGTGAGACGCCTGTTCGATCGCCTTTCGCATAATGTGCCAGCTAACGTTCATAGTGTTACCATTTATTTCTCCCACTCGTTATTCGTTACTCGTTAGGTGAGGTGAGTCCCCCGTGAGACGCCCGAACCCACCTGCTCAACGCTCGCTTGCTCATTGAAATCGACTCCTTGCTTTTTTACATGCCAACAGCAACAAGTTAAATAAAGTACTTAATGAATATACTCGTACATACATAGATGTATACATAAATATTTAATAACAATGTTTGTTAGCTGTTTATAATATAAGTATTTAGCATTTATGTACTGGTATCCGTATTCGTATTCGTATTTGTATTCGTATTCGTACTCGTATGTAATATTCGTTTATAAAGCTCGCCGAATCGATCAGTCAATCAGTTAATCAGTCAATCAATAATCAATCGCCCAATCATTTAAGCGTGCTACTATCATCAGCTGTGTAACCATGTCAACTTAAAGAACTCGTGCTTAGCTTAGTGTTCTAATACTCTTTGTATTCACACATTTTTTACCTATAAGCCAAATAATCATGTTCGTTCTATGCTCTCTCTCTTTCTTTTCGCCCGACGCTCTTCCCGCTCACTTCCTGGATGGTATAGCAATTTTGGCAACCCGGCTTGCAGCCGAGCACATCGCAAGAGTAAGTTATATAGCCCTATCCAATGTCAATAGAAAAACACAACGCATTTGCATTGACCAATAGTTTTTATGATTACAGCATCAAGCCGTTTGCCCAGCCGCCCTACACCCCCGGCAAGCCCTCGACAGCGGTCTCCGGCGAGATTGAAGCTGGTATTCCGCCCGCTCAGTTGCCATGGGAGGGACGCGCCATTGCCACGCACAAATTCCGCTTGCTCGAGTTCACAGCCTTCATGGAAATCCAAAGAGATGAGATCGTAAGTACTTGTACCGCAAAGGAAACCCAAGAAAAGACATCTATCTTCGACGTGCCGAAATGTTTCTCATACAAAATCTAAGCTCAATTCACGACCGATTGTTCCGATGTTCCATAAGATATCTTGAAAAACATAGAAGTCTTTCATGCAATCACAATTCTACTCAACGAAGACTGCTTTGCATAGAAACATCCAGGCGGATATAGCTAATGTTGCTGATCAGGAATGTATGTGTACGGAAATTCTCCTTCAATGCGTTACACATTTCATCATAAAATTAGAATATTGATTTTTAATTGTTTCTTAATTTGAAAATAAAAATCGATTATAAATAGTACTGATTTTTAGAAAAACAATTGAAATAAAACGATTTCGGGATGGATATCGCTTCCGATCTCATCCAATCAAAAATATTTCCATCCTTCCCATGTCTGGCTGTTCCCGGGGTTATTTTTCATCCCGCGGATCACAAATCCCGCACGAAGTCCTTATAACATCTTAAGAAGATCTGCAATATTAAGACGTTTTCTCGTTAACTCCTTTCCGAAGATTTTGTTGAGAATGGCAGGTTTCCCCTTCTGATATACGTTTACAATAAATATATCTATATCTGTGCATCAAGTATGCAACTTCTTATTTTGAAAACAATACAAATTTATAAGCGATCTAATGGCCTTTTATATTGTTCACAGTATCACCGACATCTATTCGTACAGCTGGGCGGCAAGCCATCCTTCTCCGATCCGCTACTTGAGGTAAGCACATACTCTATATTTATAATAATTGGCAAGCCTTTCTAACACTCAATCATTTCCATTGCAGACTGTTGACATACGGCAAATATTTGACAAATTCCCGGAGAAATCCGGCGGTCTCAAAGATCTCTACGAAAAGGGTCCGCAGAACGCGTTCTACCTTGTTAAATGTTGGGCGGATCTCAACACGGATGTAACGACCGGCAGCGAAACGGGTGATTTCTATGGCGTCACAAGCCAGTAAGTTTATACCCGATATAGTCAGATATGTCCACAAGCAATAACCATCTTTCTCTCTCTTCCAATACTAGATATGAAAGTAATGAGAACATTGAGCTCGTCTGCTCGACAATCGTTTGCTCCTTTGGCAAACAGGTTGTGGAAAAGGTGGAAAGCGAGTACTCACGCCTGGAAAATAATCGCTACGTTTATCGCATTCAGCGCTCCCCAATGTGCGAGTATATGATCAATTTCATACAAAAGCTGAAGAATTTACCTGAACGCTACATGATGAACAGTGTGCTCGAGAACTTTACAATACTGCAAGTGAGTAAAGGCAAATGGATACAATATTGTTGTATCTAAGCTGATATTCAGCATTATTATTTTAGTTACGCTTGCTCAGACGCAGCATAGATCGTAGATCTCATATATTAGTCAGATTTTCATAAGATTTAGTTATCTATAGAGTGTATATATATATCGAAACTTACAATTGCTGAGTTTGGCTGAGATATCTTGAAATATAAAACGGTTTTTCAACAACTCAACTTTCTATCGATTGTTCTTATGGCAGCCATCTGATAAAGTGATTTGATAGTGATCAATTTATCTTTCTTTATATATACAATGCCAACATAGAGTCTTATATAGGGCTTATAAGCTATTCATGGCCGCCTTCAGGACTTTCCGCTGGCTGAATATGATTAAATTTAGTCAACTTGTATCAATTGTATCAAGCAATATATACTAGTATATATTCAAAATCAAAAAAGGTTGTGCAAACATGCAAAAAATAACTTCTTTAGTTGAGTCTTATAATAAAAGTCATAGATTCACTTCTATTACATATGTTTATACTAAAAAGTCAAGTATTATTTTGGCTGATGAAGTTTCTTCGTTAGGTTGTTGTTTGTAGAACGGAGGTGAATCAAAAACTTAACGAAGCAATGCTCAGGAGGCAAATTGCCTTGAGGATACGTTATGAATGTTATGATCCCCACTAACACACTCTCTCTTTCTCCTTCTCTCTCTCTCTCGCTCTGTTTCATTCGGCTAGGTAATGCGAGCGCGTGAAACGCAAGAGACACTGCTTTGCATAGCGTACGTGTTTGAGGTGGCGGCGCAGAATAGCGGCACCACGCACCACATCTATCGCCTTATAAAGGAATAGCATGAGCTGCATGAAGCAGCGCCAAATCTGTCCGCGAACCCCACCAATGCACAAATCAGCGAATACAGCAATAGCAACAGCAACAGCAACAGCAACAACAACAATACGAGTAGAAGCCACAACAGCACAAGCAACGTTAACAACAACAACAACAACAGCAACAACACAACCAGCAGCAACAATAACAACAATAATAATGTCATCAAGAGCAGCAACAACAACAACGACAGCAGCAGCACCAACAACAACAACAACAACAACAGCACCAGCAGCAGCAGCTGCAATACGCAAGTCACAGAGGAAGCCCACAACTCGGCAGCCCAGCAAGTTGGCCAAGAAACAGTCTCGGCCATCATTAAACAGTCGCCAACATCGCCGCAGCAGCAGCAACAAAGGCTGGCTGGCATTGCCGAGCTGCAAGTGGATGAGTTGCTGTTTGCGCAGGTACAGTCGGAGAATAGCTATCAGCTGCAGCAGCAGCAGCAACAGCAGCAACAGCAGCAACAGCAGCAACAGCAGCAACATCAGCAACATCAGCAACATCAGCAACTGCAGCAACAGACGCGTCACATTTTGCTGCAGACACACAGCACGCAACAGCAGCAGCAACTTGTAACTTACCAGGACCGTCCACCGCCGCCGCCCTACAGCGCCTGTGTCGCCAACAGCAGCAGTAAACAGCAGCAACAGTACGACGTGGAGCAGCAACATCAGCAGCAGCAGCAGCAACAACATCAGCAGCAGCAGCAGCAGCAGCTCAGCACCTACGAGCAGTTCCTCAAGCTGTCCGCCCAGGAGTATACGCAATTGAACGCCGCTGCCGAGAGTGCGGCGCTCAATCTAAGCAGCATGGGCGTTAGCAAGCCAGACGACGACGATGACGTCGCCGATCTGGCCAGCCATGAGCTGCGCATGCTGCGGCACGTGAATGTTGCAGCCGCAATGGCCGTGGTGGTCAATGTGGCAGCCAATGTGAATGTCAATGCCAATGACAATGTCCCTGATGCGGACTGCGATCCGTAGTTAGACATATATATAGTGGCTATTATACATTTTTATGTATGTATGCGCACACGCAGCACACACACCCACAAAACACACACACACACACACACACACACACACACACACATGCGCAAGCATATGATATATACATATATTTTGATCACTTAATAATACCCTGTCAAATTTACTTAATTACATTGAATGTGCGCCTTTCAAAACTACAAGACAATCCTCAAAACTGAACACACACAAGTTTTAGAACATATTTCAAAACTGAACACACAAGTTTACAAATTTTCAATTAGATCTAGCCGGGCCAAGCAGCTCTGTTAAGAATTGCATATTTTGAATTGAAAATTTATGGAATATTGGAAACTAATTTGGCTTATGGAAAGCTGATTGTTAATGTTAATTGAATTTGCTTAAAATCTCGTTTATTTTCAACTGAAAACTTTGATATTGAAAGCAACTTTTGGCCAACTTTCGGCAGAAACAGCAAACAGTGTTTGTCTGGGCTCGTAAATGTTGTTAACTAGTGTTACTTTGTGCGTAAGTTGCTCTGCTGTGTTGTCCAGTGTTGTGCAGTGTTGTGCAATGCTGTGCAGTGTTGTGCAGTGTTGTGCAGTGTTGTGCGGTCGTTGTCTCTGTTGGAACTGTCATAAGAGTAATATATTCTTTTTTTTTAATTACATATTTAAAAACATTAAAAATAAATACATTTAAATGATCTCAACGTTACTTAAAACATATTTTTTGTGTGTAATTTGTATTATTTTTTTTCTAATGCGAAACGAAACGTAGCACAACAAAAACAAAAACAACAACAACAAAACATAACAAGAAATGAAAAATGAAAAATGGAAGAAAAGAATGCGAAAAGTTTTATAAATTGATTTTGTAACCGCAATGAAAGAAAATGTACGCCACAATGAAATCATGCATATGTATTCTATTCTATTCTATACTATTATTATGCTTTTTTTAATTAATTATTTTTTTTTTGTGCTTATAGCTATTAGAGTATGGAAAATAATGTATAGTAATAGTACATTAGTTATTTTTAATTAAATGTAAAGCGCAGTTTAAGCCACATTTGTGAATTGACAGCAGTTGCGTGGAGTTGACAGGTTGACGGGTTGACGGGTTGACGGGTTGACGGGTTGACAGGTTGACGGGTTGATAAGGTTGATACGATTAGCAAAGCTGAGCTGAGGAGAGCGTTGCCTTTAAGGAGCGAGCATTAAATACAGTTTTGATTAGCAGCGAGAAAAGCACGAAATATAAACTTGAACACATGAAAAACGACAACAAATAGAAGCGACAGCAGCATGCGATTGTGTGTGTGTGTAAACCACAATGTTATTTCTCTAAATACTTATGTAACTATAGTATAAACGTACATACATATGTAAAACAATTCATTTAAGCATGAATCGAACGATCCACCGTTATTTAAATGATTAACTATTGATTTAAATGCATTATTATACGCAAAATCTATTTGAAAAAACAACAAAAAAACAAAAACACAAAAACACAAAAACATAAAAACAAAACAAAAACCAAGAACAAATTCATTGTGAGCTAAACTTGGCGTCAAATGCACTCAACAGCAGCTGAAGGCAATTTCAGAAAAAACTACAAAAACAAAACAAAACAAAAAACAAAAAACGAAGATCGAAGATCGAAAAGTCGAATTCTCGAGAAGTCGTTTATTGTGACCATCCTACTGCAATGGCTGCTGGCTGGCCTATTGGTAGTTGGTACTTGGTTAGTCGAGTGGCTCTATAAGCAATGTGTAACGTGATCTAATGCCATATTAAGCGCTGCAAGGACGCCTATCCCGAAGGATATGCAGGATGGTCGCTGCTCTTGGGCTGATTGTGTTGGGTGCAGCTGGCGGAATACACACCGATAATTACAAAGAAATACAAAAAAAGCAAATGAAAAAATATATGAAAAAAAAACTACAAAACAAAAAAAATGTAATACTAATAATAATAATAATAATAATGATAATGATAATGATAACGAATTAAAATAAAAGAAATGTATTGTAAATGTAAAATAGAATCGTTTTCGTATGTATATGTAGCTACTTAAGGCTAAACTATAACTATATAAAGGTAAAGAAAGTATAATACATATTTATAAATGTAAAGTATTTCGTTGTTGTACGATTAAAACAAATACGCATTTTTTTGTTAGTAATTAAACGAAATTCAACAACTGCATGCTAAAATCAAATAAAAAGCAAAAACATATGAAAAATGCAGAGCGCTGAGGGAAATTTGTACATTTAACGACAACAAGGCATAAACAATAATGAGAAGGAAATAACAAATACAATAGTAAGAGATGCTAAAGGAGAACTTTGGGTCATCCAAAATATTACATAGTATAAACGACATACATATACACACATACATACACACAATTATACACTTGAAACGGGGTAAAAATCAAACGTAACGATAATAATAAATCTAAAGAATGAGAAAATACTATTTTAACAAACTTTTAATCGCGAAACAGTTACAATTACGAACAACAAAACAAAACAAAACAAAACCAAACAAAACAAAAGAAAAGAAAACAATTACAAATACCGATTTATAAAAGCCCAAACAAATATGTAAGAAAATTCAAAAGAAAAACTAAAACTAAAACAGAAACAGAAACAGAAACAGAAACATATGCAAGTGTAACTGCATAATGAAAGAGACACATAATAAAGTAAACGAAATAAAATAGTGCCTAACAGAAGCAAAGTATTAAAACCCAAGTGGCATGCGGCTCAATTTGGTTATATGTATGTATGTACAGCTATGCCAGCTTGTTTCAATCATGATTGAACGATTATACAAATTATATCCGAGTCAACATTAAACAGTTTCAAAATAGATTACACACACACTTCCCACACAAATTGAATGCAGATACTCAGGCCTGTTCCCATTTTCAAAACAATGTTAGCTGTTCCGAATTCCGAATTCCGAATTCCGAAAACGAAAAAGTTGTCCCTACAATGAATACTATTCGAAAGCAAGATCAATAAGCAAAACCGATGGCTATTTCATTCCAATACAATTCGGAATAACAAGTACTCGGAAGTGGGTACAAGCCTGACTATATTACTATACTATGTATTGTGTACGTACGTGCCCGTTTGTGTTTTTCGTTTTCATTTTTGTCTTTGTTTCGATTCAATTCGATTCGATTCGATTCGATTCGATTCGTTTAATGCAAAATCTCACAATATTTAAGAATCTGAATTACGATATTTAAAAAACAAAACTCCGTTCAGTATAAATAGCTAACACGCAAGTTAGTTTCCGCATTAGGATCTTAGTTTAATATATATATATATTTTTTTGTATATTGCGCCCCCCAGCAACCCATCCAAGCAATTCATACCACAAAGCAATCGGAGAGCTACTTAGTTTTAAACTGTCTGAAAAATCGAGCGACTCGGGCCACTAACTCGAAATTGATTAGTTCAAAAATAGATTAGAATTTTCCCAACAATATCATCTCAGTAGTTGGTCAGTACAGTAAATATTTATTAGATTTCTCAATTAACAACAATTGTAACCTTATCCCAATTGTGATTTCTGTATTGTTTGTCGGTGTTCTTAAACATTTACAAACAACAATTTAGCAGCAACTCGCAAGTTCAACATTTTCAAACAGTTTCGTTCATTTGGTTTTTTGGCTCAAGTTCAGTTTCAGTTTCGTATTCAATATGCAATAACAATTTGTTGTAAGCAATCTATATACACATAGAATTACTAAATATATGTGCAAAAGCAGGACATGTGTAATGTTTTAATGGTCCCCCTTCCTTCCTATCCCTTAATATACCTCACCCACTCCACAGTACATTTTAAGCTATGTTTGGGTTTTGCTAAATAGAAAATTTAATTTTTTGTGTGAAGTACACTGTAATTTATGCAGACAATTTAGGTACACGTACGTAATAAGCAAGATTGATCAATCATCATCAGCAAAACATCATCAACAGCAAATAATAGTGCTTAAATCAATTATTAATAAATTTATAAATAGATATACAGATAACTGAAAACAATAACAAAGCAAGGATGAACAGTGAATATGTAAAACAATAAAAATGCAGTTATATTTAATTAATTGATTGCAATTGAATGATATATATACATGGAATATATATGTATATATATGTTTATATATGTATATGCATTTTGTTTTATATTTGTCGTTCAACAAAATGCAAGGAAGCGATTGAGCGCGAGTAAGGGAGAAAGAAATATGTGAAATTTAAGTAAGGAAAAAATGTGTCATTTTAATTTTTACACTGAAATGCATTAATAAAAATTTTAATATATTAAACCAAATTGCATTTTTTACTATAACTATATCTTATTAAAATACCTTCAATCTTCAAACAGTATAGGAGCGGTTTATATACAAAACTTGGTAAGTTCTCGGGTACCAGATACACTTTTTACTCCCTGTACCCATAAAATGGATAAAAAGGGGGTACTAAATCTGTGCCAATGTATGTAACAGGCAGAAGGAGACATCTCCGACCCTATAAAGTATATATATTCTTGATCAGTATCAAAAGAGATTTCGATTTGGCCATGTCCGTCTGTATGAACGCATCGATCTCAGCAACTACAAGAGCTAGAGACACCAAATTTGGAATGTAGGTTCCTGTATACCATACGCAGATCAAGTTTGTTTCATATTTCAGATATCTCCCCCGTTCTCACGTTTTACAGTAACAATATTCAAGATACATAGCTTTTAGATTTGGCATGTACAATACTTTAGTCACTCTTATTTGCTACAAAAATGTTTTCCATCCTCAAAAAATTATCCTAAATGAGGTAAATCGTAGCACAACTTTCACAAAAACAAATTCCATCGTTTGGCATCGAATCAATAGCTTTATTTCAGGCTCTAGGGATCGAGATTCACATATTGATTTTGTTAAGCGACTAGATTTAATAGATCGTAGATTCCAGTTACAAGACAGACACGCTTTCTGTTGCCATTAACTATAGTTTATTGTTACATACATATACAATACACACTACAAAAGACAAAAAGCTTCAAACTGCGTAATAATTCATTCGACATCGAACAATATAAATCTAATGTCATTTTATGTATGTATACACTCGGTAGATGATGCGTTGTCTTATTTGTTTTTGTGGGGTGTTTTTATATTTTAATTATATAATATATATTATACAATACATGTTCGTTTTTAAGTTACTTCATTATTTGCGTGCAAAGTACATGAAGAAAGGATTGTATTTGCACCATGAAACCAAAATATATAGTTTGAAATAGAGTTTGTAAGTGTAAAGTATCATTTGACTGAATATAACTGCAGATTTGTTGGGTGAATCAATCCTTTCTTCCATGTTGCAACTTTGGCACGCAAAACTTGATAATGTACAATAATTTTCAAAGAAATAAAAAATATATAGGGGGGAAAATAAAATTTAAGGAGAGCAAGTCGTGAAATCACAAGGAGAGTAACTGCTGGAATTTTGCGGTTTGGAGGATGCGCTTCACATTCTTAGAATTGTTGTGTGTGTGGTGTGTGTGTGTGGGGTGTGTGTGTGTGTGGGGTGTGTGTGTGTGTGTGTTAGCATTCCCAATGTGCTGTTGCCTTCTTGTTGTTTCTTTTCCAATTAATGTTGTTGTGTTGTGTTTAATTGAACTGCCGCCATTTGGACTGGTGGCTAGGCAAACAGGAGCCATCCAATGCAAAGGAAGGCAAGATACAGAAACAGTCTAGAGAGCGTCTGCTCGTCGTCGTACTGTGTGGTGCCCCGATTAGCTGCTGTAAGTAATACAAAGGTAAATAAATGTGGATGGCTGCAATTAAGTCGCCTCTCACCTGCCGGGCGCGGCTCTCCAAAGTTAAGCGATGATGTAAAGAAGCCAAAAGGAAAAGCGCCAATGCCAAATGACATGTGGAAGCCATCGCCAAACCCAAAGCCTGGAAAGCCTGGAGCTGGCTCGGGCTCTGTGCGCTGTCCGGCGGGACGTGGGGGCACCTTATTGCTGTAAAGGTTCAGTTAGCAGTTTAGCGGCTGCCCCAGCTGTTAACAGTTAGTTAGCATACCGAGGATCCTCCTGGCGTGTGCTGTTGCGTCCATAGAGCGGTATAACTTTGTCCTTGTCAACGGCTGCCTTGCAAACGGGGCAGAGCTTGCGATTGGGTCGAGTAAGCAGCCACTGGTGCAAGCATGGCCAACAGAACAGATGGCCACACATGCTGACCACCGCATCCTTGGCTGTATCCAAACATATATTGCACTCATACAGCGATTCATCGTGATCCTTATCCTTATCATTGCCAGCGGTGCCGCTTCCGTTGGCTGACGACGACGATGAGGACGGGGCAACCGAGGCTCCAGTCTCATTGAGGTCGGCTATGTTGCCGCTGGCCAAGGCGCTGCCCGTAAAAGAATACGATGTTGCACGCTGGCGTAACCCCGAAGTGCCATCATTCTTATTCATAGTCCAGCCAATATTGTCAGTGTCTACGCGATCCGGCCCATTGCCGGCGGAGCTGTCATCGGTTGCTGTTGATGTGGTGGGCAATTCTGGTGCGGTCGGCAGCTGTGGCTCGCCAACCAGAGATGCTGTTGCTGCTTCCATGGTCGACATGTTGTGTAGCTTTAATTATTCTGGCTTGGTTGCTTTCTTTGGCCACGCGCTAAAAAAAAACAATAAGAAAACGTTTTTATTACAGAAGGGTAACAAGCTGAAACCGTGTGAAACTAAAACTACGACTAATTGGCAATATGTGGTTGGTTGTGCATTGTGGTTCTTGGGCGGTGGGTGGTGGGTGGTGGGCTGAATACCTACAAATACTCGGACTGCCAATCAATAGTGGACACGTTACCAATATTGGCAAAGTGGCTCAGCTTCCGTTTTTGAAAAGTTCGTATCTCTCCTCAGAATTCTTAAAAACTGTTTCGAATTTTTGCCAAAAAAAAAACTAACTTCAATTTTCAAGTTATACAGCAAACATGACATTTCTGACTGCTGCTGCTATTTCTTAAATTTATTTGATTTGGAGATGACAATTAGGATAGAGAATTCGATAAGAGCCCGCTCAGCACGAGAAGTGTTTTCTTTCCCAATTCCGACCGTTCCCGACGTTCTTAAACTATTAAACGCCAATCCCAAATTCCACACCATTTTCTTATAACATAAGCAATTTGATTTTCGGTTGAAGATTATGAAATTTGTCCCGCTCAAACTATTATTATCAATGCTTCTCGAGTTGTGGAACACAGATAAGTTATGCACACACACACACACACACACACTACGCACATTTGTCGCAGCACACCTAATCAGAGACAATTGTACGCTACTTAGGTTTAATTCGTGTGTGTACACAAGTGAATTTCTACGTACCCATACATAGTACTACAGACTAGTCTATGCCCGACTGTATAGACCGCACAACATATAAGTATTTGTCTTCCTTATGCCAGTTGTCCCAGTGATGTCTTCGGTGCTGATGTGACAGAGCAGACTAGAGTTGCGTTTCCCAAACTTTTGAGCTTTAAAAATATTTCGCGACCCACCTATGAAAAAATACTGAACGTGCCCATTTCGAGTGCTATCTAGTTTACGAAATGGAAGCTGCTCTTATGCCACTATTTTTTACTGCGTTGCCCATCTTGTAGTATTGTAGTCTTTGGTTTATCTGATGTAAAAATATGCTATTTAATAATGTATTTTCTCTTTTACAATTTTTTATGCGACCCGTCAACATTTTTCTACGACCCAGTAGCGACCCACACTTTGGGAAACGCTGGACTAAAGTATTTCTAGTCTAAACAATCTTATCATCACAACAAATTAGATGAAAACTCGTTCTAATAGAACACTTGGACACAACGCAGCTATTTATATCATGTAAACAAATATTAATGACCGTTCGAAACGATTTCATTTAAAGCTGTTACTTTCCCGTAACACGATCTGTTATGTTACGGGAATTCTGTTTAATTATTGTGCGAAGCAGAAATTGAAATTATGGGGAACAATTGTCATTAGAGCCAGGCTATAATCAACTTTTCTTCCTTCTAAGCCCCTTGCGCTTTTGATTTGTTAATGTTAAATGTTAATGCTCATTGGAACATAATTCAAAATGGTCTGTTATGTTACAGGTCTGTAATTAGAATTGACCATCTCTAATTGTTTTATTTTTAAGAATAGCTCGCTATAATACATTAGGGTTCGAAAATGCCTTTTATACCCTAGCAGAGAGTATTATAATTTTGTCTCAAAATGTGTAAGGGACTGAAGGAGACGTTTCCGACCCAACAAAGTATATATATTCTGAATCAGCATGAATAGCCGAGTCTATATAGCGATGTCCTTCTGTTCCTTTGCTAACTAGTCTCTCAGTTTTAAAGCTATCATAATGAAACTTGGCACAGACCCTTCTTTTTAATGCAGGCAGTACATATATCGGAACCGGCCGGATCAGACCGCTATAACATATAGCTGCCATAAAGATTTATAAGGATATCCTCACTAAACTTTATACAATCTGACCAAATTTGGTTAAAATCGGACCACTTTATCACATAACTGCCAAAGGATAGGGTGAAAATTGAGTTTTGTATAAAAAAAACATTACTGCTAGGGTATATAGCTTCGGCACTCCGAAGATAGCCGTTCTATCTTGTTTTGAATGCATTAGGCATTTCGTAACAACAAAAACGAATAACCCAGGGATTTGACAGTGCCTAGGGTCTAAAGTTTGGAAACGAATTACATTTAAGCACTTCAAATTTCATCATTGTCATTTATGTATCGTATATAAGCGGGAAATGGAAATTTGAAGAGAACGAACATGGAACGCGTGATGTTTTAATGATAACGACTACACCTGCCCCTAGAAGTTGCTTAAATCAGTTCCGGATCGTGTTGCGCACCTGGGAGAACCTTAGGAGGTCGCCTAACTAACGCTAATCGTATTGTATATAAATACATGTACACATACATATGTACATATTCACATACGTATGTACATACATCGCTGTATTTAATCGAGGCAAAGCCACTAGGCGAGCTTTTTGCTTTATCCGATGTATGTATGTACATACGTATGTCCATGAGTATGTATTTGCGTACTTTGCATTTGAGAGAGCTACATATGCATACATACATATAAACACATGTACGAGTGCATACAGATGTAGCGACAATCACATGCACATGCATACACATCCAGATATACATCTGTGTGCAAAACAAATATACATACACACGATTGCGAATACATATGTACATACATACATACCTGTATACGATACGTCAGTGTTATTGTTTTCTAGCACTCACATGCTCTCCCTTTTTTGTGGCGTCACATGAGATGCTATCGTTGCAAAGTTTTTTTTCACTAACTTGAACAGATGGAAATATGTTTATTTTGTTTTCCCCAATGCGTATCAGGTTGGGCCTGGCATGAATGTGTATGTATGTATGTGTGAATACTATGTAAAAACATATGCATACATACCTTTTAATAACGCAATTTTGAGTTTTTTGTGTAATATACATTCACAAAATAAATATTAAAACTACTTATTGTGTTTCACATTAAATGTCAGCTGGACAATTCCTTACTGTTTGAGTAGAAAAACAAATTAAAATTGCCAGAATCAAAGAGCTGGCGATATGCCTTTAATTAGACAGGTTGCGACAATCGGGCTAGTACTGTGGATATCGCATATCGATATTTGTATCGTTGGCAATGAGAGCCGATATTTACATAAAACTCTGTCGGTATTTAGAACGATATTTGTGACATCTGTTTCGATGTTGTTGGTAATTCTTGTGATGTAATATAATTATGTGAATATTTATTAAACCCTTAAATATCGTTGGCCAGCCGCGACTGGCATGCATGCGAAGATCATTAATTGAGTCTCGTATAAAATACACTGCAAATAAAATTGGTTTTTTAGTATAAGTCCATCTTGGGTGGACCTGCCGCTTGGAGTCTTGAGAGCAAGAACAGCGCTGCGGCAGGTCCCCCGAGCATACGCTTTCAAAATTTTCGGCATTCGTACTGTCTGGCTACTCTATAAGTTTATCTACTCACTGCTTTAGGTATTTATTTTAGTATTTTCGATGTTTCTGTCAACCGCAGCTGATTTTGCTTATTGCGAGTTAATTTAAAATAGAAAGTCTTGCATATTTCTTAAAAATTTAATACTTTTTTTTTGATAAGAATTTGGGCTAATTGTTTAATGTTTATTTAAGATATGCATTATTTTATATTTATTTGCATACTGACTTGGGTATGCAAATAAAGTCAACTTTGAAATACATAAGCCTCCGTTAGCATTTAAATCAGCTGTTGACTCACTACAACTGCATCTTTTCTAATGCAAATGCAAAAGTTACACAGAGTGAGTGATCACAGCAAAATGTCTATCGATATTCTTAAAACGATTTCTCACCTTTATGCTAGGATGACTCTTAATAATAATAAACATAACAAAAATATACTAAATAAAAGTTAGCACAGCTATGTATAGGAACATACGGAATGCCCGAACTGTAATGAGACAGCTTGATAAAAATAAAAAAACAAGACACAATTGGTGTGAAAATGAAATGATATTTTTAATATGCCAACAAATCCAGTAGTGTTAAATTTAAAATTTGCCGGGAATATCCCGTACAAAAAGGCGCTCTAAATATGTATATAAAATAAAAAATATAATAAAATCATACAATTTATTTAGACCAGCTTAGAAGGCAGCAGCGGCGACCACCTGGAGAGCCATGTAAATGGTAGCGACGAGTGCCACGAAAAATGCGAGTAATCTGGCCGGCGAGGTACGACGACGACGGCATAGACCAGGGTGTGAGCAATACGAGAGACGCCAACGGCACGGAATAAATTGATGGCCAAGAAAGCGCTGGGATTGGTCAGAGTGTAGAGCAGGCCGATAATAAAGAAAGGCAAGATGTTCTCCAGATCGTTGCGATGCGCACGACGCACACGCTCCACGTTGGGGTCATCGAATTTAACCTTCAGCTTCGGCGACCTCAAATCCTCCGGATTGGCAAATGTCTGAAAGTTTCACAAAGATGTTAAAATGTTATCTGGCCACTTTCACCCTACGCTCGGACTTTGACCCGGTGTCCCAGCCTACCTTGGTCTTAAAACGCTGCATGGCTGTCAGCAATGCCATAAGCAGCATTTTAATCACCAGCACTCCGGACCAAAAGACATAGCTCTTGAATACGGGATTATTAAGACTCAGTAGTTCCAAACTCATGATTATTTCTAATTAGAAATTGTTTTTCAATCGCTTTTTCCCTTCCCGAGCACCGCCTTCGTGTGTTGCAAATTGTCAACTGGCGTGAGCGCATCGTACGCTCTTATTATATGCCGGCTTCTGTTGCTCTCCTGCGCTCGCTCTCAGCTTACTCTCCCACTGATAACTAAAAGCACCTTGCGACCACTGTTGCCAATTTAGTCTTTTTCCCGTCAAATCTGGCTTTTTTCAAAGCAATTACGGGACAAGTACGAAAACAGCGGGCAGTGGGAATTCTGGTTTTTTACGATGTATTTTGATTTTTTCCAGCTATTATAAAAAAAATTTGTTCATTTTGCAGACTTAACATATACCCGTAGCATCGATGAGACACAATGATTTATCGAATTTAATATAAACACTTTACTCGCATGTACAGAGTGCGATTCCTACCTCTATTAGTTGTGCAAATTGCAATTTTATGCATGTACATTAGACAATGCCAAAAAATACATATAAGAAAAAATGCAAACATCAAAATGCTGAAGGAGATTTTCAACAGTAAATGATTTTATTTAGATCAAATAAATGTTGCTTGAACAACTGCCCCAAAAAAATTTAAAGTTAATTGGAACTTTGGAGTCATGAAAAAGTCGAAATTATTGAACATTTGTAGAACGAATGTTAATAAAAAAAACATAACAGAAAACATCAGCTTTTTATTCAGCTATTTTGCTTGAAATTTCAGCGTTTTTTCGGCATTGTTCCCACCAAAGACAGCTTTTTTTGCTTCTAAAAAGTTGGCAGCACTGAACAGCGAGCGCCTTGCTACAGAGGCCAACCTTGTATGTGTACACTGATGTATATCGAAATAGCCTAGTCATACTGACATCACCAAAATCAAAACTTACCAACGTTACGAACCGCCAAATGCCGGTCAACAAGCTCATAAGAAACATTTTCAGCACCAGCACCACAGTCCATCCCATATAACAGCGGAACACCTCGTTATCCAAAGAGATTAGCTCTGGGTGCAACATTGTTCCCTTTTCAGATCCACTTTACGATTGAATCGAAGTCTAGGCCTGAGATGTCTATGAAGCCACTTGCGCTTGAACTATACCCGTAAACCTGCTTTCAAAACACGACGTGATCGTAATTGCGAATTGCAAAAGTGTAGCCTAATCGTAAAAAATCTATATGGAATGTAATACCACTTGTTTGTATACATATGTATGTATATTATTCATACACCCATTTGTTAATCAATAAAGTCGATTAGAACAAGTTGAAGGAGGCACATGTACATAGATTGTATATACTAGTAGCATAGGCTTTGTTTTATCATATGTTCATAGTATTAGTTGCCCAGAGTTGCCCGGAAAAGTATTTTTCCTATATTAAATGATTGTGAATTCGCGTCCTGTTGCCAATCTAATGAAAATCACCAGAATAGCATTTCACAATTTTCTTTCCATTTTCTGGGGCGGATTTCATTAAAATCGACTAGCTGATGATGATGATATTTTTTAAAATGAGCTTGAAACCGATCTGATCAAAAATAAAATTGTACACACTTAACCTTGACCCCCATTTCCCACGATAAGAGGTAGATTAATAAGATTCGGTTGGCGCTATTTCTAATTATTTTGTGTGTAGAGCTTGAAGCCAATCGCATGAAAATCCAAATTTTGCAAGTCACAGTTATCTAACACTTTTACCATTTACGGAGTGAGCTGTACCCATAAATGAATCAGTAGCTAAGTACTTATGATTTCAAATAATGTTAATTTATAAATTTGGATTTTTTAAATGAATTGAAAAATGTATCTTAAAACAAGTAGAGTATTTCACAGTTGAGCAAACTCTCTCAAATCTCTCCCAATGTATTTTTGTCACATAAGTCGCGGCGATTAAATGAAAATACAAAAGCTAACAAATTACTGCAATTACCATGAATTGAAAACAAAAAGCGAATAATTTTCAAATTAGCCCAGAGTCGGTGATTATGAATATAGAAAAATGTTCACCGCTCGCAGCTGCCTATATACGATATGATTAGTTAACATTTACAGGTTGAACTCAAACTACAATCAGAGTGGGCTTTACTTAAATGTAACTCATGTATAAGCCTTCAAACCTCTCTAGTCAGTAGAACTTAACTCTAAGGTACTTTATAGCCCGGTACATTTCTTTAATTTTACATATTAATGGAATTTTTAGGATAGATGATATGCTGATGTATCGCAACATGAAGCTAAATGTTTATTGTACTTATCTACATAAAGAAATGCATGAGATATATACTCACTTTGGACCTGGGTATTGGGTATTCGGTAC
This sequence comes from Hirtodrosophila confusa, assembly GCA_035043065.1. NCBI lineage: Eukaryota > Metazoa > Arthropoda > Insecta > Diptera > Drosophilidae > Hirtodrosophila > Hirtodrosophila confusa. The sequence continues at coordinate 4,730,778 of JAWNNI010000078.1, forward strand.
GATTTGACTAGTTTATTAATAGTATATAATGCCCAGTACACGCTTACGTTGATAGGCGGAAGTATATAAACAACCACAATATTTATGATAGGTTCGAATGTAGCAAAAAGTAAACAAAAACTTTCACACCTTCAGTGTATTTGCTCCTATATGTAACTTTACAAATACTCTCTATATGTGATCCAACTGCTCTTGAACTGCTCGGTCGAGGCCAATTTAAATTTCTTGAGCTGATATCCTAGGGGCAGCAATACCCAGTATTACATCCCACGGGATTGAGGTTGATAAATCGCATTCAGCTAGTATTTTTAGGAAAAATTTATCTTTTGGCTTATCTTTACCTTAAACTAAACTATTACTACTACTCTTATGTATGTCCATGTCTTGAGTAGTTCCATCCTGTCCCTTAGGAAGTCTACAAAAGGAATCAGGGCCAGAGAAAAGACGTATGTATTTATTTTATCAGTGGCTTAATAATCATTCTACGCTCATTATACTGTTTTTATAATATAGGATTGTATAATTTATAAAATAGGATGCTTTAGAACTTAAACGCTATGCAAGAACACATTTCAAATTCTTCTGCTATTATCGAACTAAAAGAAATGATTTTTTCTGACCCAATATAAATCTAGAACATAGCTGAGAAATGCTCAATGCTTTTATGCATTAAGAGACCTCCAATTATGTTGCACAAAATTAAAAACAAGCAATCCCCAGTTGTGGATTCAGTGCAACTTAACTCAACTCAACTCAACTCAATCAGATTCAGATGCGCTTCATATTAAACTAAAGTGCGCTGTAATCTCCATTTTGGTCATCGTCTGCGTTATAATCTCTGTCAGAATTTCTGGTTACGTTGTCTGTGAACATTTTGCTAAAGAAAACCGCGGGCGGCATGCACTTCAAAATGAAATGCCTTTTTCCTCCGATTCTTGAGTGTAATTAATTAATTTCGCGCTCATTTTACTATGCCCAGCCCATTGTTGTTGTGAAACATAAATCATAATGTGCAAATTTGCATAACATCCATTGGGGCAACGACTGCAGCTCAGTGATCGCTCTACTTTGGTCGTGTAAGCGCGTCGCCGCCGGAGCAGCATCCAAGTAACCACGCAGCCAGCAATCTACTAGCATAATAGCGTAGCCAAGGATCAAGGATTTCAACAAATATTCCAACAGTTGTTAGGCAAAACATTATTGAAAATGTCGCACGGCGAGCGGAAAGGTCGTCTGAACGTGGTTAAATTTTTGGAGTTGGTAAAGTTTTATTTTTTGTTGTGTGTTGTCTTAGTTCAATTTCATTTAAGAACATAAAAGGTTGTTCTATAAGACCAAAGTTTCGAAGGATATACTATATAAAGCTAGAAAAGTTCCAAATCATAAATAAACAACTTTTGAAATGAACTTCTTCAAAGTGCGTATGAAATTTCTTAAGTAAAAAAGTATACGAAGGATGCAAGCCGGTTTAAGCCCGAAAGTTCCATTTTTTTTATAATACTAGTACCCTTTGCTAGGGGTTACAAAATATGACGTAACATAATCAATCAATTCAAGAATCCAGGGCTATGATATTGGTTTCAACCGTGAACCGAACCGTACACCACTTTCTTTTGGCTTGCAGCCATAAAACATACATACATATATGTACACATAAATATATACTATGATTAGTTTAATGTTGTCCAAGAAGCAAGATAATAAAGCTTCCTGTTGCGATTATCCTTAGGCCTTTTCCATTGCCTGCCTGGTGCTCCACTTCTACAGTTTCAACGATCGCGACATTATGACCTCATTCATGGCCACAGGCACATTCACCGGTTTTATAATTGTGGTAATTGGCGTTTTTGCAGGTGAGCAACTACCTACATATGTGCATATCTACACAAAGTATTAAATCCACTGAAAATATATATATATTCCTTCTCCTAAAGGCGTTCTAATGCGCGCACCCATTCATAAGCGCATCGACATCTTCTTCAGCGTGCTGGGCTGCGCCCTGTTTGTGGCAAGTGGGGTGTTCATTATAGAAGCCTGGGAGTTCTCATTCCGTACTCGCACTCGTGATTTGGCGCTGATCAAGGCATCCCTGTCCATTGTGAATGGAGTACTGTTTGGGTTCGATGCCATATTCACATTTCGGGATAAGTGAGACATTGTACCCTTAACTACAGCCTTGCATTTAAACCTAAACAAAAACATATACTCACAATATTTATACTTAACAGGATTAGTTCTTGATGCTAGAAGTATGGTAAAGACATCAATAAGTAGCATTTCATTCAATTATAATACAACATTTTACTTTCAAAACACGCTTTTATTTGCGTAAGATTTTTAATATTTTTTTCTGCGCATCACTAACATACATTTTTGGCTTAAAATTGTGTTTTTTTAAATTTATTTATTTTTTGTATTATTTTTGTCTTTATCCATTAATTATATGTATACATTTAGAGTGCCATTTTTTGTTTTTTTCTTTTGTGTCAATAAACAAATATAAACTTGCAACATGCATCAAAAGTGATTATAATTAGGCTGAGGCCCACCCAAATCACATCAATTAGCCGCTCACATGGAAATCAGAAATCATAAAAATAGCTGGACGCCTTTATACATTGTTATAGTAGTTGGGTTTAAGTTTTATTATTGCGTTGTTGTTCTTGTTGTTGTGGCTAATGATTTTTCATGCTTGATAGACGTGAGAAAATATGCAACACCGTCATCTTGGATGTTTCTCTTCTTGTTGATCGGGGATGCATCTTTGGATTTGATTTGTTGTTGTTGGGTTTTGTGTGTATGTTGTTATTAAAGTTATTATTGTTGATGTTGATGTTGATGTTGTGTTGTGTTGTGTTGTGTTGTTCTGTTGTGTTCTGTTGTGTTCTGTTGCGTTCCTTAGGCCGAGTTGTGTATGTTAAGGCGGAAGATGTCATGAGCAACATAAAAGGTACCGGCATTAGCTTTCAGCACAAACACCTGGGAGAAAGCGTGTGGAGGATCTTCATCGCACTGAAAAATTGTTGAAAATAATAAACATTAATATGCCGTAAATAATATGCACATATAGAGAACGAGTTTCTAACAAGTGTTTCAAAATGCTTGCGAATGTGTGCCATAACGTAGTTAAGGGGTATTATTAAAATTAAAACGGGAATTAATTGTTAACAATCAATCTACAATAACATAAGCTACATATACTCGGCGCACCGAGGCTTGTCATACCTTTGCAGACATAAATCGATGCTAAGCAAATCAATAAACAAATAAAACTTACAATTGACGACGCTCAAATTTCGAAATTCTTGCATTCAGTCTTTGTTTACACTTTGTATGATTGGATTCTATTGTGTCAGCATAAAAGCAAGTTTCAAATAAATAAATACAAGAACCTGAGACAAGTGATCGGTTGAACAAAAGATAAACTTACGCACGGCTACAATAAACAGAAAATATATGTTTTCTCCGAGCCCCTCACAACAAGGGTTCTCTAATCAAACCATTATTGTGAAATGCTGTTATAGTCTCTAAGATCTTCGCGTTCGTAACGGACAACTAAATGGATATGGCTAAATTGATTCGACTTTAATATAATAACAATAAAAATAACGTATATATACTTCCTTGTCTTTTATATGGCGTTTTCATAAAATATCGTTTCATTACAATGTCATTTAAAAACACAAAAAGGACTGGCTTTGACGGTGAAAAGATATATCTAATTATTAGAATTATCCGATTTTACCACCTCCCAGATTATAACCTCAAGCTGTGAGCTTGGGCTGGTGATGAATGTGCCTGACTGGAGTTGATTGATGCTGAGGCAGGACTATGAGCCAACCACAGGGAGACTGCGCCTTGGTTAAATATGCTTCCTAGGGCAATAAAGTTATCTTATGTTACATACTTCTGTCTGTTACATACTTTACACAACTTATTATATATAATCTAAAATGATCCTCGCGCAACTGTTAATATATGTATATTACATGAAAACATTACTTTAGGTTGACATGTCTTTTTTGGTGGTAATTTTCCCTGGTTTAGGCGAAAATTATTTCTTAATTGTTCATATTCAGACAAGTATTCTGACTGCAAAGATAATATGAAAAATGTTAAGCAAACATACGAATAACACGCAACCTCGTTCTCAGCTTATTTCTGAACAATAATTATGCAGTAATTTCGAAATGTTTTCACTTTCGTGTTCTGAATTTCACGTAAAACTATTTCGGTGCTGCCAGACGTGTTTATTTTCCTTTGAACAAACATTGGCAACAGTTGGCAGCCCATAACAGTTGACTGACTGCAAAAGGGTTCTAATATTTAATATATTCTTAATATTATTTTACTTGTCTTTTGTTTATACAATTGCACAACCAAAATCAACACAGATAATGTTTATTTGGGCTTTTGTAGCTAGTCGAAATATTCGAAATACGAAATTCAGAACAAGCATTTTAAACGCTCAACTTGGTTTTTTTTACATTTAAATAATTCAACTAGTTTACTACATGAAAATCTCTAGATAATCAAAGAAAAACTGATTTATGTATTTGTGAAGTTTGCCAATTAATTCGCGCAACATTTATAACTTTACGGATTGAGAACAAATTTGGAGAAAATGGAATTGAGAACAAGGCATATAACCAAATTAGAAACGGCAATTAGCGATGATTTGAAGTCCGTGCATTTATGGATGAAAACATGTTGAAATGTTAATATTACTCTTACTGCAACGGCAACCCATGCGGGAAGTAGTAGGAAGAAGACGGCAAACGCAATGAGCCGGACCGGAGACGGACCCGGAGTCGGTGCCGGAGTCGGTGCCGGAGCCGGAGCCGCAACAATAGGTGCTTATGCATGTTTGTGGATACATAAGTAATATATACACATGTAAGTTTTTGTTTGTATGTAGTTTTGTTAGCATGGTTCAATAGAACAATTATACAAAAGTATTAAACTCATTTAGTAAGTCGATGTTGTTGTTGTTTGTCTTGTTGTTGTTGTTGTTGTTGTTGTAGGTTGATTGGTTGATTGGTTGATTGGTTGATTGGTTGATTGTTGTTACGAGTAGATGCAACAAAATGCTTTTTACTTTGTCTGGCCAGGATCGCTCTTTCTCTTTCTCTCATTCACTTTCACTTTCTCCCTCTCTCTCTCTCAGAGTGTGCGATAGTTGCGATCTGCTGCCAAGCTTGGCTACACATCGTGCAACGCAAGCCTAAAGATATCGTGTTGTACAAAGAAGCTAACGCCGACAGGCTTGAGCACAAAGGTCTGAATATACGCATGCGGCTGATCGTCATCGGTCTGCGTGTCAATATATACGAGACACATACATAAATACTGTATATTGCGCATACTATATGTATATATATATATATGTATATGTATGTATATATATAGAGAGATATATAAGTAGATAAGCAGGTCTGTTTCCGTTTCCGATCAAATACCTCGCATTCAAAATTAGTATTAGTGGCTCTTGTGAATTCCAAATCCAATTCGCTTTCAAAAGTCGTAATCTTAAGTCAATTTAATCAAAACTAATTTGCGATGGAAAAGGTAAGGTAAGGTAGAAAAAGGTTAGATAGGTAAAAGGTAGGTAAAGAATTCAACGTTATATTTGCAAATAATTTTGTTAATAAATGATTATCGGAAAGAGATTTGCGGTAATTCATTTTCCCTAAATGTTCTCATCGTCACTTTTTATAAGAATTTGCGGATTGAATTGATTTGCCTTTGATATTGGACTTCATTCATTAGCTCAATGGAAGTCTGAACATTTAAGGAAAATAGATTCCCGATAAAACAGAACTGGCCAGATAAATTGCATATAGAGCAAAAATAAATAAAGATCGCAATAAAATGAACACATTCTCAACTGTGTTTATCTGTTGTTTCAGTTATCAAATATATATTATATTTATATATCATAAGTTTATCTTTTAAAATATATATTAAAGTTAACTTGCTTAAACGATGGTAGCCCCAAATCGTTTGAAAATAGTTTCCGAACCCGAATGAAAACGATTAGAACAAATAAAACTTTGCCAAATCAAAAACGATTTGGGGCTTACAATCGTTTTATTTTGGAAAAAGGTATTCGGAAACGGGAACAGGCCTGAATAAGTTTAACAAAACGATAATTTAAACCAAAACATTAAGCGCTAGCGACTACAAATAGCTACAATTCTCACCTGTAGACGTCCCAGAACATTAATCAGGACGCCGCCATCGAATGTGGGCTGCGAGTCGACTGTGGTGATAACGCGTGAGATTTTTTGGAAGCTCAGGCTCTGTAATTACAAGTGTAACAAAATAAATTGCGATCACAGTTTTGGCGGGAGTTTTCTACACTTACCTGCACTTTCTCAAGAATCTTTGGCGCTCCCTGTATTTGATGTCCCTCGAAGGTCATAAAGGAGTCGGTTGCCTGCAAAAATAGCCAACAATATGAAATATTAAATGAGTGCGCGCGCACAAACATAGATACAATACAGTGCACACTCGAAAGAGCGAACAGCCCGGCTTGTTCATAGAACAATTCTTATCACAGAAACGCCAGAACTCGAGGTGGACAATTTTGCAACACAGATCCATGGAAAGAGGGAAATAAATCGTTTTGAGCCTTTATAAACAATGTTAATTGAAATCTAAGAATTGTTCCTTCCGTGAACTAATTTTACATTTAATCCTTTTGGGACGGAATTCTGAAATCCGATATACAATTCGCATGAAATTTTCCATAAGTTCAAATATCGAGATATCATATAATGTTATGCATAAGTCGCCTTTATAATCTGGTACATATTAACTCAATAAGCATTTTCTGTGGTATGTAAAAAGATGCTTATGACGAGTAATGTTAAATGGAACTACTGACTATTGTACAAATTACAATATTGGTTGAATTATAAACACAGCAAAGTTATTCAAGAAGATAAGTTCCCAAAATAAGGAGCAGGGGCAAAAGCAATCGTAGCTGCCATTTTCAAACTGCTTGCTTTTCATTTCAGCTTTTTTAAAGCAGTATTTTAGTTCGATTTGTTGAGGTTGGTTAAGGTACTTATTATCAAAAAACTTGTTGATACAAAAACATAATGGTCGACCGAAAATATTTAACATATTTTTCTACGTTTGGCATATAGAATTTTTGAGGGTTTTGACAAAATTATACCCTCTGTAAGGGTGTAAAAAGGGGAGGTAAAATAGATCTTTTAGATCGCAGTACAAGCGCCCCATCACCAAATAATAATAATTAGGGTATACAAATGTCTTATTGCTGTGTTTAGTCCCTGTATAGTTCAAAAGCGAATTAAGGACTGCGTGTATTTGGAAGTACAGTAGAAGCTAACAAATTTGAATTCTCTGAAATTCGAATCTTCCAGAAATTAGAATTGTAGTTTGTAAAACATTACAAATTAATTGGGCAGAACATTGAAATTTTCAGAAATTAAAATTACCTTAAAAACAAAGTGGTTCTAATTTGCGAGCGTCTACTGTACTTTAATGTGATCCAATTTGTATACGAGTGAATACTACTGGGAAGGAGCAAATTCGAACTGGGAAGTGCACTGCTTGATGAATATGCATTTGTTGCATGTCCACGAGAGTACGAGTGTTTGATGATTTTAAAATCGACTGGAACATTCTTCACTGTTAATTATGCTTTATGAGCAGTGAACGGGATGGTGTTACCCGTGCCAGCTCAACTTCTTGTTTTGTAATTTTCATACAAATATTTCAGACACAAAGCACTGCTTTTATTCAACAATCGTGAGTTCCCTTTATCGTGTGAGCACTGTAGCCACATGTGTGTACATGCATGCATACATATATGAACATGTATGTGTCATACTTTGTATAGGAAATTTCGAGAAGAGCATACAAATGTTCTCTATGCGTATACATATGTGTATATGTATAATTATATATGCATACATTCATATGTATATTATTAACCTTATGTCTGACCAGCTTAGCCTCACCATTCAATACAAAAGAATAGAAACAAATTTGCGCGCTCTTTCTGTTGCCCCAGCTCCATGCAAAAATGCTGTTTGCTGCAATTTGTCAAGGGCGCGACGCGCGTCACCTGTGCAGCAGCAACAATGCACAGCCTCTGCTCTGAAGTGAGACCCTGTTTGTTTGTATGTGTATGTATGTGTGTGTTACTGTGTACTGTGTATGCCTATACATATGTATATATGGTCTAAAACCTCAAATTATGTGTGATGCTGCACAAGTTGGTCGAGACTCCTCTGTTCTTCGTTTTGGAGGCTACTTACGCTGTAGAAGTTAACCACGTTAGCGCGGTTCGCCGGGTCGTCAAAGATGCCATAATATTGTTGAACGAATCCCTTGCCAATATCTTCGTATTGTGGATTAAGTGCCATTGCTTATTATTTTTAGTATTGTTGAATGCGATGCAATTTGTAGCCAACTAAAGAGCCAATCCAAAATTGATTGATATTCTTACTCGCAGCCAGAAAAGAAGCAGTGAATGTCAAGTGTGACAGCAAATGGGTTCGCGACAAATACTAGCAATCGATAAGCTTATAATCGAAATTGAGTGGTTTCGATTACTCGATTACAAATCAGCACATTACCACAATGAGCGATTGTCATAGGAATTAAAAGTAGGGCAAATATTTGTTTTAACTACTCTTTGTAAAGAGGACAATAAAAATATGACTATCGTCTGAAAAGTCGTGAAAAAACATTAGAATGTCATATCCAACTGCGGGGGTTGAAGTTTTACAATAATTTTCATAAAATAAAAGTTGGTCCCACACACAAGAGAAATGAGTACTTTTTGATTTGAGTATCGATAAGGTATCGATATGTATATAAATTAACAAGCAGTGCTAGCGCGGGCACACTTAGCTTAGAATATTTTGGCGCTCAGATTTGATTTCTGGAATTATGGGTAAACAAAATTACAAAATTACATTGCGCTGTTATTAACGCTCTTTACCAATGTTCAAATCAACAAATTACGACACATAGTATGTATGTATTTTGTTCTTACATATATTAAAAAACATAAGTAATATTAAATACATGACAATGAAAACATGACTCACACTTTATGTATGACTCACACAGTATGTATCTAATTGCGCACACATCCTGTGAAAATACACTTATGCAACTCCAGCACCTGTTTTCGTCTGGACATGCGTCAATACAATACGTCAATAGGTACATATGTAAGATTGTTATACAATTATTATGCCAGGTACATGCATACAATGACGTCATAGCATCAACTGTGCGCTTAGCAACTGAAAAACCAAATTGTTCTTCGTATCCAGCTAGGCAGCTTCAGCCAGCCACACGTAAGCAAACAAAAAATTGAGAGCTGTAAACATTTGAATTCAGAAGAATTCAATCGCAGCATTTTATACGGAAATAATGTCCGTGTGATTCATTCATTGGAGGGTGGGATGGCACGTTTTAAAGCGCGTGCTGATGAATGGGAGTCAGCATGCCAACTTTTGGTAGGGTGGGCAACGTTCAGATGAAAAAAGGCAGCTGCTCGCCTAAACACCTTTTTACCGTTTTACAGCCATACAGCCATACTCGATAGGAGTATTTCCTTTATGTAACTTGTACAAAATTCTTTAATAGAAATTATATTCCCATTGATATTAAGTGATGCAGTAATTAATCGCAGAGCCTTGTTTTAATTAACGTGAGTTCCCCAGAACTTGTATACAACCTTTAGTGAGAAAAGTAACAAAACGAATCTACTGCCAAATGCAAAGATTCGTGGGTCGTGGATACACTTCATCTCCTTCTTCTTTTACTGGCACAGCATCTCCGGTTGATGAAGTTAACCCCAGACCTAGTCTCAAAAGAATTCACAATATGGAATACCGCCACTATTTTGAAGCGCGGTGTGGCATATGACAGACAAGGCGCAACAAATGGACAGTCTTAGCCGTGTAAGTGTTTAAATGTATTCAATTAGAGTGACATCATTCCGCATAGTTTTATGAATAGAGGCAAATGCATATTGCATCAGTGCCAATGACTTGCGCTCGTTGGCATCGCCCAGCTGTTCGTGTTGCTGCTGCCGCCATTTGCAGTGCTCAGCTGTCTTCGATTAGTGTAGCGTTGCCACGTGTGCGAATCACGCCAAATGAAAATAATAAATTTGTTTAATAGAAAGCATTTTATATAACAATTTCATCAAAGAATAATAAGGTTTGCTTTATTATTAGTATGTGGGTATTCGTTTGGCTAATTTAAGGCATATAGTGTTTGGCGCCAAAATAAATATTCCATCACATAGCACACAGATCGGTGGTGATCTGGCAACCCTATGGCTTCCCGCCTTTTATTGCGAGAAACAATTTCGCGACACAATTAATTAGTACGTCGCAGTGGTTGTCGTGCATGCTTTTTAAACAACAACAACATAACTAATAGCAAAAATAATCAAAAAAAAAACATAACGCAGTTGCAAGCCAAGCAGTATCGCCAACAAACTCAATGCGCCCGTTGTGCTGTGAAAAAGTGAAAAGTTCAGTCGTTGACGTTTCGTCTTTGTTGTTGTAGCTGCAGTCGCGCGCTCATTTACCGCTGAAACCGCGGCCGCGCCCCCGCTGCCGCTGCTGCTGCTGCTGACGGCAGCGTTTGGCAACGTTCGATTCTAGACGAAATTGTGAAAATTCTTGCCATCCGCATTTGCATATAATCAATTATAACAATGAGCAACGATGTGCAGGAGCAGGAGCTCGGCGCGGAGGTAGTTACCAGCGCCAGCGACGATAATCAGGAGATGCGCTGTAAATTTGAGAATGTGTGCCGTGATCTTAACATGGATCGTCAGACCGAGGATGAGGCCTTTAAACAGCTCAATGAGGTGCTCAAGCATTACTCTCTGGAGGTACGTACATATATACATACATACATACGTAATGTGTACACATAATACATAAACACATGCACACACACACAACCTAACACAGATACCACACTAATTTGCATTTGTATATGTATATTCGTTGCAGGGGGAGATCTTGCATTGGTTCTGCTGCTCTCTATTTGCAGCCTGTCGTCAATCGACAACGCCCACTGTGGGTGGCCAGGATGCAGTTGTTCAGGGCAATTGTGTGCCATTGAACAATCTGCTGCGCAGCTGCCAAATGAGGTAAGTGCTTGAAAAAAAGATGATATATTGGATTGCCTTAACTGCATCTGCACCTATCTATCTTTTAGCATCTATGACTTTAGGCAAAAGATAAAAATGTGGTGCGACATGGCCAATCTGCCGCAGAACTTTATAAAGCAAATTGAGGAACTGGAGCGCAAATTCAGCATCACATTCACGCTATACAAGAAATACAGGGTAATATTCGAGCAGGTGTTCTTCTGCCCGCCCAACGAGAAGAAGCACTCGAAATTCAGGTATGTTTTGTGTTTTATGTCCCTCCGCCTTTGCCAATAGCTCATACTGTTGCATATTCTATACAATTTCAGCGTTAAGTGTCCTTACATCAAACTGGACGATATCTGCTGGCGCCTATTTCTGTGCGCCAAGAATCAGAAGCCAACAACTACTCTTGATCTGGTCACATCATACAATCTAATGATGTGCTGCATCGATCTCATCTATGCCAATGTGCTGGCCGAGAAACGCACTGATCTCATCAACCCAAACTTTGAGGGTCTGCCATTGAATTGGAATGCCCCGGATTTTGACGAGGCTCAGGCCCGCAATCATTGTATACTCAAATACTTCTGCGAGATGACGGACGAGGCCAAAGCCATGAAGGCGACGGTCTTCAACAAGATTATGCACAGCTTCTTTCAAGCAAACGTAAGCAGGCGACCCAACACTAACTATGACATAATTATACTTAACTTATGCATTGTGCATTGCAGACTGTCTATGGTAAAAAGGACACGCAACTCGGACTGGTGGCCAATGAGAACTTTGAGCGCAATTTGAAATCTCTAAACTTTAGCTATGAACAGTTTGTGCTGAGCGTGGGCGAGTTCGATGAGCGCATACTGGCCGCCTATCCGCTGGACGCTGGCGAGCACAGCAATCTAAACGAGCAGGCACTTCGTCCGCCAGTTACGCCATTGACACGCAAACAGGACTTGCCCGCCCAGCCTGTTATGTCGGAACAGAAGTTCGAGCCAGTGGCCAACGCTACCAACAATGTAAAACGTCTGAGCGCCAACCTCAGTCGCATTACAGAGCCCACCGAGTTTGTAACGTAGGTAGCCCCAAAACAGCTTGTTCCGCATCATTCTCATTTGACATATTATTGCAAACTCTTTTGTCTTCCATAGCAGAAAAGCTGGTGAGCAGGTAATCGCTAAAATGTCGAAGATTATCGAACAAATAGAAAAGGCGTTTCTAGCCACGTATCCGATGCGCAGCGAGGCTGAGAATCGATTTCGTTTGGCCAAATCGATTTACTTCTATCTGATGGATCGCATACTGCGAGCCGAGATTAAAAACAAGCCACAGATTGTGAACAAGATCTCATTGGACATATTTAATGTCACGCTGATGGCCTGCTGCACGGAGCTGGTGCTTGAGGCCTACAACACGGAGCTCAAGTTTCCCTGGATTCTGGACTGTTTCAGTATTAATGCGTTTGAATTTCACAAGATCATTGAAATTGTTGTGCGCCATGGCAGTCATGAGGGTTGCCTCACACGCAGCTTGGTTAAGCATCTCAATTCCATTGAGGAGACCTGCCTGGAGCGTCTGGCCTGGCAGACCAAATCGCCTGCCTGGGATATGCTTGGCATGGCGCCTAAACCACTGCCCACCTGCATTGATGTGAATAAAGACAAGGCCGCCGGTCCCCTGCAGATATTTTTACGCAAGGTCTATCTACTCGGCTGGCTGCGTATTACAAAACTCTGCTCCGAGCTAAATCTGCGCGAGAAGAAGCCCGATAAGATCTGGACCATATTCGAGCATTCAATAACAAACAAAACTCACTTAATGCAAGATCGCCATCTCGACCAAATTATAATGTGTGCAATATATATTTATATAAGAGTAAGTACAACATTTGTCCCGCCATTCAACCGAATCTATGCATCTAACGACGGCTATGAAAAAACGTTTTAAGTAGTTTATTTAAATGTAATTTGTATTAATTGGCAATCTTCAGAGACTATTACGGTTTTCAAAGCTACGGTCAGGGCATCTTGTAGTCGAGCCCCCTTACTTGTTAAACGTTTAAATGTTTCGTAATATGCATGGCTCTCGCTCATTTCTATGCTCACGTTTTTATACTATATCGATTGTCTATTGCAGGTTACTAAAATGCCGGAACCCAAATTTAGTGACATTATGCGCGCCTATCGCAATCAGCCGCAGGCGGTGAATAGTGTCTATCGCGAGGTGCTCATCAGCGTCAATAAGGATGGAGAGTGCGAGTACAAGGATATAATACACTTCTACAATTATACGTACGTCCCAGCGATGACAGCGTTCATCAATTGCCTTGATGAGAGTGCGGATGTAAGTAGCTGATCAATATATAAATACCATACACACACTACTTACTGTATGCACAGCCATTTAACTAAAATAATATTATAATATTTAGCAGAACGTTGACCTGCTGCTTTCACCGCACCCCATCGAACGCACAATGCTGCCCAAGAAGCTAATAGCCAACCACTCACTCTACGTAACACAAATGTCCAAGAATGAGATACAACAATCGCCAGATCAGCTTGTCTATATCATCAACCACAGTCCGGCCAAGGTAAGAGTTTGCCCTTTCAAATATATTATCTATTAACCCAACACACAACTGACGCTCGCCTTTACTTCCTGCAGAAACTGGAGGACATGAACAAAAAGGTCCTTGGCACCGGAAAGCGCATGTTGCGCTTTGGCGATGATTCTGGCCTGGCAGCCGTCGATACGAAGCGAGCTATGCGCGATCTGCCGCCACATCTGAGTCAAATAAAGGCCGTCATTGAGGATCGCAAGAACGAACGGAAGTAGACAAATACAGAAGACAGGAACCTGGGGCATGGGAATAGAGTGGGGCAATGTGGGGGAGTGGGCAGTGGGGCATGGGGGACATGGGGGCCAGCTTACATATTACATATAGTGCAAGAACCAACACGCTTCCGCGGCGACACAGCACATAAGATATGAAATTCATGCTGGACGTATGGCAACTGCTACGTGGCATATGCAATCCTATTTTAATTGACAGCGGCGAGCGCTTATCATTTTACTTATTGTTTTATTTTCTTTTGTTTTTTTTTTTTGTAATTTTAGTCTGCCATTTTAATTTAACAATTTAACAGCCTTTGCATCTTTTATACATTTTTTTATTGCAAGCCAACCATGTATGTATATGCCTACATTATATATAACCAACTATATATGTATGTATAATATATATGTATATGCATCTACAATACATACACCCATACGCATGGTTAGAATACTTACATGTAGAACATTTAAATGGCACTTTAGCAAAAACTTATGAAAATGCCGACAACATTTAATTGGCAGCCCTTTGCTGATGCTGTTGTTAGATCCAACGATGACAACAATCAGCATAGTTTAAGCAAACAGTTTACAAACACATAATTAACAGCAATTAGAACAAGTAGTACATATATCATTTTGCGTCAAAAACCCGCTGTATATCCATATAAATGTCACATACATACACACGTATGTATAAATATGTATATGCATCAAATAAACAATTCTATAAAAAATATATATTGCCAAAAATTGTCTTCATGTCATTTTGAAACAAACTACTTTTATTCAACAGCACTGAGTTCTTGAAGAACAGCATAAGGCAAAGGAGTTTCTGTCAGTTCTTGGTACACTCACATATTGGATGGGAATCTAAAATTTGAAATTGGAGCGCTAGAAGTAGAATTATACTTATGGAGCCTCATGCCCTGTAGAGAACGCAGTCCCTACTCCAACAAAGATTCTTGTATTCTCAGTCTTTGGGGAGATGCAATCGATCCAAGCACCCTTACAAAATATGAACTCTCATGGGTTGCGGTTGAATGTTGCGGATTGCATTTACTCGCTTTTGATCTAGGATTGAATTCACTTACCATTGACAAAGGATTCAATTCACTAGCTTAACGACACACATTTGATTCTTTTTAGGGCCATTCACTTCCACAAAGTTATGCCAAATGTTGAAACCAGAATAGGTTTAATAATTAACATGTACAAAAATGGTAATATTTGCTTATGCCTATGTAGTTCTTATACCCTTGCAGAGGGTATCATAGTATTTTCACGAAGCCGAGTCGATAGAGCGAGGTCCGTCTCTTGTAGCTATTTTTTCGTAAAAAAATTCAAGCTAAAACTTCAAAGTCAGTGACTTGAAAAGTTTTATACGGCGCCATTAGATCTACCTTCTAGATTACCAACTGGCATAACTTTGTCGAAACTTAACCGATTTCCAAACGGAATGTCTTTTGATCATGTTTTGTACTCTAAATTTGGATTTTAATTTTTATTTATACTAGTAGTAGTAGTTCTTTATTTATAATTCATTCATATGTATAATCAATTTGAAAGTTAGAAAATCTGATATATGTAGATCTTCCACCCAACAGAAGCCCCAACATCTCTATAATGTACATTTGTTGCTTTTCAAATTTAAAAATTTGAATTTTATATGGCATCCCAATATCGGATGGCGATCTTCAGGGACTCAGCCAGGTTTCTCCAATCAGTTCCATTAGCACAGCTATTATCTCCTCGGGAGACATCCCCGCTTTGTTTCAAACTTCCATGCGTAGCTCACGTAGGATTGGGCACGTTCCGCAGAAGTATACAGCATCATTTTTGTTTACATTCCAAGCTAACATTGTTGAGATTTTTGCCATACACAAAGTCTTGAGCTACAATCACAGGATCTACAAGAGATGTTGTTTCACTGTTGATGGTATTTGAATCTTTATTGATTGCGTTTAGGCGACGAGCGCTCTTATAAAATAGTATATATCTTACGATAAGTTAGTTAAATAACATTGTTACAATCGGGCATGAAATTGATTAATGAGAAGGATTGATTAACAAGGCGCTGTCCAACTAGGATGCTCTTGCCGGACAAGAGGATGTGCTGATTGACAGTGTTGTAGAATAACATTGGTATTGAATACTCGAGCGCATATTGTGATGCCGTTAGGACTCCAAACGCAGCGCGTTTGCGAGGAATGTGAATGCGCTCCGCTGATCGGTGGTGAGGGAAGTGGACTCGAAACGCTGCTGCAGCAGAGATGCGCAGGTGAAGAGCGGCGCCGCCTGCTCGGGCAGGATGCGATAGGCGACGCGACGCCAGGTGTCGCGTACCACATCCAGATGACCCTCCATCGAAGCACGGCAGGTCAACAGATCGTCGGGTCGCGCACGCGCCAACATGTAGGCCATGGCAAGGCAGAGCTGTTGCTGCAGTCCATCACGATGATTGTACTCCTCGAAGGTGTCCAGCGCATGGGAGCGCTCAATGGCCGCCAGCAGCGAGCGCCACATGGCGGCATAGTGTGTGCCAAAGTCCGCCCGCTGCTCAATCTGCAGCAGCACAGCGGTGGCATTGATGCGCACCTTGAAGTTGGCATGCTGCACAATCAGTTGGCTGAGCGATGCGAAGAGTGTGCCCGCCGAGCTGGCGCTGGACGAGAAGAGCGCACGACTGCGCACCAAATTGCCAATGGCATAGCAGGCATTCCACTTCACCTTGGCACTGCCCGCAGAGCGCACACAGTCCAGCAGTTTGGCCACTGCGCGCTGCATTAGCGCATGCTCTTCGGCGGGCAGTAGGCGCAGCAAATTGCCCAAGGCGCGCACCGCATTAGCGCGCACCTTGTCATGGTCGCTGCAAGCTAGCACGGTGGCCTCGATCAGCCGACTGAGCAGCGCCTGCGAGATGCGCTCCTGCTCCTGTTGCTCCTGCGCCTCCGCCTCGTCGTCGTCCTCCGGCGGCGATGGGCCAGTAGCGACAAGCGCATCGCTGATATTGCCCAATGCCCAGGCGGCCTTGATACGCACAGCCAGCTGACTGTCGCCGCTGAGACGCAGCGCCAGCTCCGCTGCATGCTCCACAAACACCAGATCGGCGCGCAGCGTCGGATGTAGCACATAGACGGCCAATGCCCGCAGGGCTGCCGCACGCACCAGACGATCGGCGGAGTCGTCGCTGCTGCAGCCCAAGAGGAATGCCAGCAAGCCATTGCGCTGCAGCTGCGGCAAACGCTCAAAGCTGTAGCTGCCCATGTTGGAGAGTGCATCGCACAGAGAGCTTCTCAGCGTGACCGTGCCCGCGTCCATGTAGGCACCATAAATAGCCGGTAGCATGCGTAGCCAAAATGCCAAATGCCGTTGCTGCCACTCGGTGTCGATTGCGGTTGCAATGGCGATCGGTGGCTGGGGCTTCGATTCAGTCTCTGATTTGGGCTTGGGCTCCGTTTGCTCCATGGCATAGCGTGCCATCTGATAGCCAACGGCGTCCAGGCAGCGCGCCCCATACAGACGGACATCCCCGGATACATCTTGCAAGGCGCCGCACAGCACCCAGGAGAGGCGTCCCAGATGCTCGCGCAACAGCCCAAAGTGTGTGGCCATCGCCAGCAGCACTTGGAGGCACTCGACGCGCAGCGTGGCCCCGCTTACCGGACAGTCCAGATAGCGCATCACGAGACGAAGCAGCCAGGAGTTGCGCGGTATGCGGGGCCAGGGCAAACAAATGCGAGTTTCCTCCAACTTTTCTTCTATCGCCGGCTGCTCTTTTTGCTCGTCCTCCTCCTCCTCCTCGGAGTCAGAGAGCTCCTGAAATTGCTGCTCCGCTTCCGGATGCACATTGAGACGTACCGATGTATTGATCACTTTGGCGGGGCGACGCTCGCTCAGTGGCAGACCCACGGCACAGGCCATCTCCTGGGTGAGGCGTGGGGTGGCCATCAGCATTTCCATGACCAGCAGAGCGGACACCTTGACTGTGGTGTCCACATGCCGCGCCAACTTCTTCACTTGCGGCACAAACTCATAGACAAAGCCCATGGTCAGTTGCTCGAACGGTGTCGCCTGCACCAGCACCGCCAGACACTTGAGGCACTGCGTCAGCACCGGCGGCGCATATTCGCGCTCCAGTATGCCCGTCAGTTCGCGATACGCCTCCAGTACACTGCTGGCCAGGCTCAACGCAAACGGTGTGTAATTGCTGCGCGCCGATGCGCAATTGGCCTGGCCAAGATACGGCTTGGAGCCGTAGAGCAACTGGGCGGCCAACTGCAGCGCCAGCGCACGGCAGCGTACATTGCCATCGCTGGCGCCAATGTGCAGTAAATGATCTTTGGCCTCGCGGACACTGCCGCTGCAGTTGCCGCTAGGAAAAAGCGCATGCCAGTAGCCATAGAGCGTGCGCCGGGGCAGCTGTTTGGTAACTGAGCCCACCAACTGCAGCGCTGCCAGGCGTACTTTGACCTGGCACTGGCGCAGCTGCTTCTGTACCACCTGCTGTTGGGCAGCGCCATCTGAAGTTGGCGTGCAAGTGCCCTCGGAGTCACCGCTGGGTGTGCGAAAGAGGTTCTCGCTGTTGCCCTGCAACAGCAGCTGCTGCATCCGATCTCCGCTGCCCGCAGTCTGCTCAGCTGCGCTGGGGCCCTCCTGGATGTTGCCATTACCGTTGTTGCGCTGCTTGGTCAGTGAGCGCATTTTGCGGGACTTGGCGCGGCGACCGGCCGCTGCGCTTTGGTTGCTAACAGTTGTCAAATCATCCGCGTCCTGGCCATATCCAGCTGATTGCTGGGCCGGCTGCACTCGGTGGGGCAGCTGAAGTGCCGCTGTGGCCAGCTGACCCTCAGCTCTGTAGCGTATATTCGAGAGTGCAAAGCCGAGCAGCTCCGGCGCCTGTTGCTGTGCATAGTCCGCATGCTGTGCGGTTATCTTCTGCAGCAGCTGCAGCGTGTGCGACACCAGCAATGTCAGCTGCTCCTGCTCCACCGCCGTGGACTTGGTTGTGTCTGTGGGTGTTGTCCAACGACCGTCGTAGTGCGGCTGTAGCAGTGATTTGGCCAGCTGACTACTCAGCTGCAGTTCGTGCTCCTGCAGCTCCGCATTGCCGGCACACAGCGCGCCAAACAACGCATCCTGGCACAGGACTAGCAACAGCGCCGCCTCCACGCAGTTGGGCGGCTGAATGATCGCCAGACGCGGAAAGTGCGTGCGCGCCTCCACCGCAGGCAGCGACTCCAGCAGCGACAGCAGGCATCGAAGCGCTTCAAGCGTACTTGGGCGTTCCTCCACACACTGCAGCAACCACTCGAGCAGCGGCTGCGTTTCTCCCAGTACCTGCTTGCGGCTGAGCAGCAGCTCATTGAGCCAGAGCAACCATGCGTTCAGGTTCAATGCGTCATCGCCACTCCCACTGTGCTTTAGCGTCTCCTCTGACAACAGCTGTGCCAGCTGCGCTGTCGCCTTGCTGCCATATGGTCCGCCTGGAGTCTGGACTTCGAGATCGCGAAGGAACTGCAGCTGCCGCTGGTAGCGCACCTGCTCCGCTGTAGAAAAGGAGCGTGCGCGGGTATTTATTGTTTGTAAAAGAGTCTCATAAGCTTTCCTCTCTTTGTCCATTAAATTAAACTGTGCGTTTGCCGTGGTCAACAATTCTGCTCTCATATCGATATATCGATTGAGCCTCATTAAATCTCAGCTGATTTGCTATCGATGATATGATAATAAAATCAAGCTGCTGAGTACCCATTAGACAATCTGCAGAGGAGTTAGCCAAATAAATAAAATTAAATATGGAAGTCTCTTTTCATTAGCTAATATATGCTAAAGCACATCATCTATTAGTTCTCAGAATAATATTTATAATTGATACCATCCGCCCAATAATAATTGCACAAATCAAAAAATAATGGTCGTTCCTGATTTTGCGCAACATTTTAGCACATCAGGAATCCCACCAATATTTTTATCTGCTAACGATAGCATGGTATCGATTACCGCAAATTTATAGGCATTTTGCAGCACTGCTTTTAAGCAATTTATTTTTGGCAGTCTGGCGCAATTGTTAAACCATTTTTAAGCAGAAGGATACCCCGCCTTTGGTGCTGTATATTCTTTAGCCTGACATTGCCACATAGGAGTACCAAGTTTCTTTATTAACCATGCAACAAAATATAGTATAGTATAACTAATTATGTATGTATATAAGTATAGATAGTATTTAAAGACTAATAGACCTGTGTACATGGTATATACATATGTAATGTATAGATTTAGAGGCATATATACGAGTATGTATATGTTAAGTTAGTACATGTGATTTGAAATAATTTTTATAAATGTATAATTATCGTTTCATATTCCTATATTGTATAAATTCTGCTCAGCACAAATTCATTGTATAATAATCCATATCGAAATTCGCAAAGCAGCCGTAAAACCATTTTGTATACAAATGATGTGCCTTAATCACGAACCAATGCATTAATAATTCGTACTCGTCATCATTCATCATATTTTATCATCTCTCATCATCTCTGTCTGGACCAACGGGCCTGCATAAGTAATCCCTGAGCATTTGCACACTAAGTAAAGTAACACATTAAACAACAGATTAACATCTTGAATCTAAAATTGGTTCGTGATTAGCTGATGTTCTACAACTAATCATATAAATATATAAATACATATTTATAAATATGTATATGCATATCTATATCTATATCTATATCTATATCTATATCTATATTCTATATTCTATATTCTATGTCTTTATAATGTTCATTTAGGCGGGCTTACAGTGTTTTAAAGGCTTTGAATTTAATCGTCATGCTTTTACTTTTACTTTTTGTACAATTTCATAGTCTTTAAAAAACACATTGCCAATGTGAGCTTGTTATATGTCTGTATATCGTATTATCATGTCATACTATCGTATTATAATCGCTTTACAAAAATTATATATGTTATTAAATGTATACATATAGTATGTATGTATGTATAGGTGGTTTGGTCAACTTATTACAAAGACCGCCATACAAACTACATATGTCTGTATATGAGCTGACAATTAATATTTTCCTTTTGAATCTTTGGCAAGACCGCAGATATTGATCACAAAAATCGTTTTCATTATCGATTATCTTAACAATTTGTTAACTTATTCTACCAAATTTACTACTAATATACTACAATTACAAATATCGTATATAAATCCGTTTGAAGAACTCAAGACTCAACACATAAAAATAAATTCGATAAATTATACTCTATATACTTTTTACAAAATTTGGCTAATTTTGGAGCAGTAACTTATTTGGGTGGTAGGAAGGAATACATTCTGGCTGACTCGAAACTGAGCAACTGTAAAACAAAAAAAAAAAAAAGAAAATAAACCAAATATAATCAATTCGTTTATAAAATGGAAATATTGTGGGACATCATGTGGGCCGACCAATATTATTACTGATGGGCTCGAGGCTCAGTTAAGTACGTTCAACGAAAATTCAATTAAGAGCCTCCGTCCACATCGTCTGCAGCCCCAAATACGCTACTTAGCTACTTGTTTGTATATAATTATTGGAGTCGTTTGGATACAGGTTAACTAGAATCGCGTAGTAATGACAACCGGCAGCCAGCACCACAAACAGATGCCAAATGGCGTGCGCCATGGGAATTAGTCCATCCGATTTGAAGAACGCAATGCCCAGTATGTAGAAGAATCCCCCAAATTTGAGGTGCATCATGCCATGAAAATCGTGCCCGGTTAGCATCACAACAAGCGCCGGGCCCAGGCCCATTAGAATATAAAAGAATGTCTCCAGGCATTTGTAGCGTTCGTGGTAAATCTGTGAATTACCAAAAACAAGCAGATAAAGCTGAACACTCGACATATTTATGCAAGCAATTTACCTGCTGGTAGGCAATGCCAGAGGCGGCCATTAACCAAATGATCCATTCCATGCAAAACATAATGGTCGAATGATTCGTGTTCTCGAGCGTCAGCCAGGGAAAGTATGAGCCGGCAATAAACACATAGATCATGGCGCGATCGCAGCGATGCAGGACATTCTTAAGATCCCGATAAGTGTCCCAACTCAATGTGGGCCAAGACTTGTAGCTTTTGGGTGGCGTAAGTCAAATATAAATGATCGCTAATTAGATGAATTCAACTGGCTCACCTGTGCTCCGCACAGTAGCACGAACAGTGAAAGAATGTGGACACGGTGAAGAGCATGCAGAGGGCGGTGCCATAGACCCAGGACACCAGATACTGGCTAGCGCTGGAGGAGCGCTCAAAGAGCTTTATAACTGCAAACACGGCGGGCACTATCCAAATACCATGGGTTATCACATTGGCCAACTGTTCGATCTGTATTTGAGAATTGATTTGTTTAGGCATCTGCTTACAATATGGTTAATAAGAAATGATTCACCTCTGTGGGCTGATAGGCGCAGCCGGGCTTTGCTTTCGCATTCTTCCATCGAATGCTGCGCAGTTGGCGTTTGAGTCTTAAATTCGATTTGATTATAAATTTCCATACGTGACTGAACAGATTATCCAGAAATGAGTATTTATTTTGAATGTCCTGCACCAGAGTGTTCATCGTCTACGCCCAGCTCGCTCTACAGCTGGCCCCCACTCGCTAAACTGTGGATTTGTAATATACACACGGTCAACGATTATATTCAAATCTAATTCGATGTCTGTGCATATTGATAAATTCTTTGATTATACATATGTACAATAAAAGTCGCCAAGTCACTGCCAGCAACAGCAGCAGCAGCAGCTGATAAAGTAGCCAACCCAATTCCAATTTAACAACTATTGTATAAAGGCATGTTCACACTATCTCATATTAACGTGCAATATTGTGCTACTTCTCACGACAGCAGGCTATGTTACATTGGCCATGTTCACCAGCGTGTCTTGATCCCTGATCATTTATCTGATTACTTTGAGCTTTCTGGGGAACCCGACTGATACTGTATATCGATAGCAAATTTGTCGTAACATCATCCATGAAAATGTATCGATCAGTTTAAAAGATTGTGATACTATGTGTGTTTTTATCGAAATGCGTCTTAAAAATATTGGTATTTTGTATGTAAAATAGGGAAAATAATATTATTAAAGCCAGAACTCTTTCTTTTCTGAATACAACAACTTTGTGGCTTGCGAAGTCCACCTTTTGTCATAAACTGCAATACATTTCAACGGATGAATTAATAACAATTTGAATATTTTATTATAATTACTTACAGCCGGCTTACATGTTTATCAGCTTTGAAACATAAACAAGTAAAGCTTCTATGCCGCCATTTATAAACAAAGAATAATAATCATAGTAATAATTCAGAGCAGGGAAAATGGGAGAGCACTGCGACCAGTGTAGATCTATTCTGCCAAAAAGACACCCTATGGGGACAAGAGTTGCTCTACCTCCCTTATGAAGGAGAGTAGGTCACTTGTCGAGACATTGTTAACGAGCACGGGGGTCATAAACTCCCTACATAAATGTCTCCTTCTACTCCAAATAATGGCAGGACAGTCACAAAGAAGGTGGAGAGTGGTTTCGTCATTCTCCCTGCGGAGTCTACACTCTGCGTTCACAAGAAAGTATCAGACTTTTCGATAACATTTCGATCATGGATCAGTTATGCTGATGAATTATCCATCATGAATCCATCATTATTTGAAATAGTTCCGTTTCAATTTCGTATCAGGTTTGAATGCGATTTTTGACCAGTGTTGTACATTGTTTTAAGACATCTCAGTGTTGTAAGCGCAACTCTTTGCTTCTGCGGGGAATAGATTGAACGCAAAGTTACATTTTTATAGATTCACCTTAAAAAATATTTCACTCAAATATTAGATAGTGTGAACAGGTCTTAAGCAATACCAATTTTATTGCTTTTCGTTAGGGCATTGTGTGTTTATCATTTGATTGTTTTGATTGTTCTTATCAAGCATAGTACATTGTGAAGGCCAATTGATGGTGTCGAGTTGAATCCGGATTAGCCAGACGGCAATTGATAAGTTTTGGCATTTGCTCTTGTCTACATTTTCTAATCTAGGTACTTGTACTTGAGCGAAAAGAACAAAGGTGTATAATTTGTCTGATCGAATCATTTTTGCATATTATGCGTGCTTACTTGCCAACGCTTTGCATAAGGTCTCGGGTAAGGAGAACAGATCAAATGTTGTGTAGTAATTATACATTTGTTTATAGTCCAAGCTATTCCAGTATTTCATTACTGATTTACACTTGTTCTTAGTCCAAGCTATGGCAGAATTTCATTGCATTTCTTGAACGTTTCAATAATATTGCTGATAAAACAAATATGGAATCTATTTAGTGTTTAATGAAATTACTTTGCAAAACTTTTTATCACTGCAGCTTAGCTTATATTTCATTTAGAGAGTCAACAGGATTCAGAGCGAGTTCAAATATAACGTCCGCAACGCAGGATTAGCCTAATCTATATACTATATAAAACAATTTGTCCTGATTGGTGACTGACTAGCAATCTGCGCCCAGCCCAAACCATAAGAGCTAGTATGCTGACATTTTCACAGTAGTTTCCATTTATGATGAAAAAGCACACTAAGACGGGATTTTGGAAAATTCCACCCACAAGCGTGGAAAATCGCTGAAAACTGTTGTATGCAATTTTTTTTCTTTACCTACCAATCGCCTTCAAACTATTATCCAAGATCTATACGAAAAATCATTTAACAAATCGTTCACCGATTTTGGAAAACTCATCCCCATATACGGAAAGTGGGTGTCTCAAAGTTCAAACTCATTTTCAAAGCTCTACATTTTAAATAATTCGCTACGTGTCTCACCGATTTTGAAAAATTTAACACCACGGTTGGAAAATTGGTGAAAAACCTTTTTTTAAGCAATTGAGTTCAAGCTCAAAGATTTTGGAAAATCTACCCCCGCGGGTGGGAAAATCATGTTGCGCTATTTTTGTGTATTTCTTAAGATTGAGGAAAGTAGTCAAATTCAACCAAATGCAATTGAATCTAAATACTTTGCCGGGCAGCGCTGGGGTTTTACCAGCTAAGTAGTTTATTAATATAAATACACATTTTTTATGTTTCCAAGCGGCTTGCCTATCTTGGTTTCATTTCTACTGTTGTTTTTGGTACAACTACTCTATGCAAAAGTAACGCTAGTTGGTTTCTTCAAAGAAATACGCAATAAATACTAAACGGCTGACATAATATTGATTTATATGCATATCTAAGAACCGGAATCAGAATTTGCAACTGCAAATTGAGTATTATATGCACTATCAATTGTCATTACAGCTGCTAAAGTACTGGTTATATTATTCAATTGGCAGGCATAATATGACTGAGGAGAATAACAATTGAATTAAGCCCCAGCCCATAGTGCAATGGCTTTAAGTTGCACAATATCATTTCAAAGCCGCCTGCCTGCCCGGCTGCCCGCCTGCCCGCCTACCGCCCCCTCAGCGCTGTTGACATATATTCTGAGACCAGTTTGAAAGCGTCTGATAGAGATAATATATATACTCATGTATGTATGTATGTGTATAAATGATATGTGCATAACATACACATACTTATACTTATTCAACACAATCAACTGCTTTCGTCGTTCCCGTCTTATCAACCAGAGACAGATAGAAAGCGAGAGAGCGAGACACGCTCTGTGGCTTAATAAAGGCTCAAAGTCCAACAATGCATGCAAGCCTTGTATCGACTACAGATTACACGAGTACCGTCCCACACAATGATGCTGCAAACTGCCCCTCGTGCCCCGTATCGACTATAGATACAGTTTACAGATTATAGCCAATACATTGATGTTTCGGACACACACACAAAGGCGCCACTTGGTCCAAGGTCAGACAGAGGCAAAGCCGCAGCCCGCTCTGCTACAGTTTGGAATTTGTTAGAAGCCGGCCGACAACAACAGAAGTCACCTGCATTCGGATGACGAATGTTAAATACTCTTGCGGAGATGCTCCACATGTTGCTCCCCAGACAATCAGATAAATCTATAAGGTTTTTCATGCAAAAACTATAGCAGCATTATGATATAGAGATACGAATTGGGTCAAAGTACAATCAAACTCGCAATTGCTAGTCTCTCAGTTTTAAAGCTTTCGTAATGAAACTTGGCACAGATCCTTCTTTTTGCTGCAGGCAGTTCATATGTCGGAATCGGCGGGATCGGACTACTATAACATATAGCTGCCATAGGAATGATCGGTCGAAGAGTATGTTTTTGTATGAAAAAAACTTTTTTTATTCATTAAGATATCCTCACCAAATTCACCCAAGCCGAGTTTCTGGAGAGTTTATACAATCTGAACAAATTTGGTCAAAATCGCACCACTATATCACATAGCTGCCTAAGGATCGGGTGAAAACTGATTTTTTGTATGAAAACCTATTTGTATTGCATACAAATTAAGTGAGTTTTATTATACTTCATGTAGTTTGATCAAAATCGGACCACATAGCTCCCATAGGAGCAATCAATCAATTTTAATCAAATTATACTATAAAATAAAATTGATCACGCAATTGCTGAGATTTAGTGTAGATATCTTGCAAATGAAAAAGTTCTTCACAAAACAACTAAATTTGTAAACTTAATGAAGTTATATATAACTTGTAATTGCTGAGTTCGATTTGAATAGAAATAAGTTTTTCATACAAAACCTCAAGTATCGACCGATCGTTGCTGTGACAGGTGAGTATATTATAGAGTGATCCAGTTCAGGCAAATACAACATGTGCACTGATCGCACTTAAAATAAGCATCTGTGTCGAGTTTCATCAAAATAATAGCTCTAAACTGAACTGAGAGATTAGTTAGCGTATAAACAGACGTACGGACATGGCTAGATCGATCCGTCTATCGATGCCTATCAGGAATATAGTATGTACTTAACGGGACAGACAGGCCTCTATCAAAGCGTTACACATCCCGTGACGGAAATAAAATACCACCTGCAAGGGTATAACTGCTTGTTATTGTTGTCTGCTGATAGGCACACGCGCACACACACATGTATAGAATGTACGTAGACTTGTAAGTTTGTTGATTTGTTGCACCTGAGCCCAGTTTGACATTTTGATTATGAATTATGCATGTGCACACACACACACGCACAAACACATAATATACTTATGTATGTACACATATACATACATATATATATATATATATGTATATGTATGTATGTATATACATGTGATGCTTATGTGCTGCCCCGCCGAGAACGTCCACGCGCAGAGCCCCAAACCAAATAGAATTCATTTCTATATAAAGTATGCTAATCGCTATATAAATAGACAGCGGGCGGGACATTCACAATGTAACGGTAGCATCAGTTGTTGTTGCCGCTTATTGGCTATTGGCAAAGAACGTTGTATTATATATGTATGTATGTACATACATATGTACATATAGCATGTAGATATGCATGTACAAATGAGGCATGTCGTCAGCATTGTTTACATTGCAACGCTTTTTGGGTTTCAATTGGATTCGTAATTCAATTTGTTTAGCGTCGTCAGGGCTGCTCATTTTGTTGTTGTTATGTATTACCCAAACACATTAAAAACACACACACACATGTAATTAGCTTGAACAGGCGGCGGCGCTGGCGACGCTTCCTTCCGCATTTGATTACATATATTGTAAGCCCAAACACACATGCGTATGTAAATAACACATTTAGCGCGCGCAATTAAACACCGTATGCAATGTCTTACAAAAACTAGCTTACAGTATATTGTTGTTATTGCCAGCACTGGTCGTGATGCTCTTAAAGCGCTGCACCTTATGCTGCTGCTATGTTTGTTGCTGTTTGTTAACTGTAAATACATTTATGCTTTTATGCTCTTTCTTTGGGCCGATCAATTTAGCTATCGATGGCTAAGTTAAATCGATAGCGAATACACCTACCCAACATTATCGATATTTGGAATTTCACCATACGATAGATCAACTATCGCCATATTTTGCTTTACTGCGCATGCTTGTCAAAGAAGAAGCAATTACGTTGCCGTTAAATTTCAAATACATGCGACAGTACCTTGAATTTAAATTACTAAAAAATACAATTTAGAGCCACAAAAAAAAACAAAGCTTGAGTAAATGTATGTAACAGGCAGTAGGAGGCTTTTCAAACCCCACAAAGTATCATGGTAATATACGGTTTAACGCCCGTATAGAAAGAAAGCACGTAGAATATTGGCCTTAGGCTCAAAAAACGCGGAAAAAATCCAACAACCGATTTCAGGTGGGGGAGCTAAACTTTATTGCACAATTTATTAAAAAAACAATTATTAAAGCACGTCCCATTGCAATGAATCATCTCCAGCGGCTGCTCCGCTACAGTCGAAATTTGAAATTACGAAAAAAAAACTGCCTCTTTTTGTAGTTAACAAGTGGCAGCACTGCCAAAGTGGTTCCGGAATATGTGCTCCGTGTAATCGGATCGTTTCGTACTCTCATATGCGTAGCAGGTCTCACCCACGGTTGAGAGACAGTTACGCCGTTATTCGGCGACCATGCCTGTGACGTCACACTTTATGGAATTCAGCGCGCGATTTTGAACTTATATGAAAATCACTGACATTTTTTAGCAAATCACTCGTGGCCAGCTCCATTAATACCTACCATCACTAGTCTGTTAGCGCATACGTACTTACCAACACTGCTCGTTAGCATATGCTCACTTAACAGCACTGGTCGCTAACATCAACTCATATCTGTTAGTAACAGAATTGTTATCGGCACAACGCTTGTATGGGACTATTTTACAAATTGAATAATTAAATAATTGTGCAATAAAGTTGACCTCCGCCACCTGAAATCGGTTCTTGGATTTTTTCCGGGTTTTTTGAGCCTAAGGCCAATATTATTCTCCGTGCTTTCTTTCTATACGGGAGCTCAAGCATAGAATTTTCAAATTAAGTTATCAAGAAATACTTATCGATATCGATACATAGTACTCAACAACCCTTCCCTAAAGCCGGCGTCATTGTTGCTCGAAGTTTCTTCCCTCTAGTTCCACACATTTTGGCCAAGTACAAAATTATAACTACAGAAGACAATGTCGCTTGAACAGGTAAGTGTAAGTGCAATTAATTTAGGCCTCATATTTTTAACACCCGTCTGCATATCAGTTGAAAATCGATGTCGACGAGTGCGTTGCGTTGTTGGAACAGGCCAAAAGTGCGCGTGTTAAAGGCGCGCTAACCCAGGCAAAGGCAGAAGCAGAGAGGGAAATTATTAATTTTGAGATAAAAGCACGCCTGGCTGCTGAACGTAAAGCTGGCAATGCTGGCGTAGATGCCAAAAGGTAAGATTTAAGTCTTAAAGTTTCCCCCCTCCACCCGCATGTACAGGCAGCGAGCTGGGCTTAGCGTAACCTATGCGTTCCAATCGATTTAAGGGTGCATATAGAGAGCGAAAATACATAATGCAACATTTATTAGTGACTGTCACTTTCTGGACCATGCACACACACTTGGTACAAATTTACATACATATTCTTGTTTACAGTAGTTACGCTCAGTTCCGCTACTCTCCGCCAGAGTGCATGCCCGCTCTCATTGCTTTTCATTTTGTTTGCTTCTGTTTGTTCTGCTCTCTATGTGCGGGTCTTTGTTCCTAGCGATGCCAATTGTTTACGTTTCTTTTAATTTATTGCGCCGCAGATATTTACATGAGCTGACTGACTACGGCTGGGATCAGAGCCCCAAATTTGTGAAGCTATTCATAACACTGAACGGCGTACAGAATTGCTCAGAGGAGGCTGTCACCGTCAACTACACCGATAACTCTCTCCAGCTCCACGTGCGCGACCTCAATGGCAAGGACTTTGGCCTGAGCGTTAACAATCTGCTTTATGAGATCGATGTGGAGAAGAGTTATCGCAAGGTGAAAACGGATATGGTCGCAATTTACATGAAGAAGGCTATTGAAGGCCAGAACTGGGATGTATTGACGGCCATACAGAAACGCTTGAAGCAAAAGCAGGACAATGAACTGGCCAAGGATAATGAAAATCCCGAGGGTGCGCTGGTTAATATGATGAAGAAAATGTACCAGAGCGGCGACTCGAAAACTAAGCAAATGATTGCCAAGGCCTGGACCGAGAGCCAGGAGAAATCTCGCTTTGGCCAGGAGGTTGGCGGTCTGGGCAATCTGGGCGATTTATAGATAGTAGTTTAGTTTGCACTGAGTTTAAAGAGAAATTCAATATATACAATATATTCCATTTTTGTTGCTCAATTATTATGCTTTCATGGCATGCACAAAATATGTATAAATAAAGCTTGGAGATAAAGAAGGAAACCAACGACAAATTGGTTTTTACCAAAAATTTGTTGTTTTTGTAGAATATGTGGTGAAATATGGGTTCTATAATATAAAAGATCGCTGCTCTCGCACTCAACGACTTTTTTCAAATAGGCAAAGCGAATGAAAAATCTTGTGTTTATATGTAAGCACTTACATATTTATACCCATTATAAATTTCGTGCATATGAATCCATTAATTGGCTGTCAAAATGTACAGGAAAGTGCCTGATTATTCTTAATTAGATGCATATGTACTCGCTAATTTACCTTGACGACTGCTGAGCACAACGGCGACTCGTTTAGAGGAAGCATCTTGCAATTATTTTAGCCAAGCACAACCGTCTGTAATGGCTCCATTTCTATAATTAAGCAATATGTTTTCAGTGAAACGATTCACCTTACAACTTTGTAGTCTTCCTAACTAATTTGCTATATTAGATTTGATAAGATGTGAGGCTGAAGGAATAAGCAAAGCAAATTATGGTATATACTTGTATTTATTTATTTATTAAATTCTTGTGATTAAAATCAATAATGTTGTTGTTTGCATACATATGTATATCTTGTAATCTATTCCATTTTTAATAGTTAGTTTGCTTTAAATGATTTAATAATAATTAATTGTATTTAAAATACATTTTATATGTTTGCGTTATATCAATTTGCTCAAAATACAAAACAATAAAGAATTAATTGCCAGTAAATCAACACAGCAACAAATACATTATATAATTAAGCAATTTGAATCGGCTTTTCTTAAATGTTCTTATATATATATTTTTTTTTTTTTATTAATTTTTATATAATTTGTATTACATATTTTATGTGCGTGTGTTGTAAACAATTGAATTGTCATTTTGCTCAAAAAATGTTAAACTGTTATTGTTTTGATTTGATCTACATATGTTTTGTATATTGTAATTAAACATAGTTAGGAGCTGAGGCCCTCATATAGTATATATATAGAGAATACGCATTTGTTTAATTGGTATAAATATGTTTTGCCCTTCATTTGGTTTACGTGTTACTAACTGAACGAAACTCGACTCAAATCATATATATTACAATAATCATCGAACATAATGCATCAACATGAAATATTAAGGCCGATTTCAACGTACTCAATCAAAGGATATACAATACACATATTAATAAAGGTACGATGTACTAAATATGTTAACTTTGCTATAAAAAGAAAGCAAAAACACAAAAAAAATACATTTATAAATGTAGGTATATTTATATATACATATATAAGTATACTTCTGCTTGGGGCAGTAAATTAAGCTAATGTTTGTAAAATGATAACTGCGAAATTGAATAAGTTTAGCATAGTACGGTTATGGGATTCGATATATGTATGATGTAATTAGTTAGTAGTAGTGTTTAGATATTTAATCAAGCAAAATGCTTAAAATTCGAACAATTTGTGACCTCCCATTGTGTGGATATAGTTTTACTTGCTTGGATTGGAATTGAGATCGATATCGATATCGATATCGAAATCGGTTTGGGTATCTTGAAGTGAAATTAGTATCGGTGTTTTGCCTGGCCTAAGTAAAGCACCAAATTTGTATTGTTCTCCGCTCCGATGGAACCAGCATTATGCTCCATATATCCCTAGCCTACAACAATATACATATTGTACGAATATGCACATTTTTCTAACATACTTTAATCGTATCGTTTGTATGTGTAAAATCGAGTTGTAAAAAGCTTTTCCCTTTTCACATTGATGGCTTTTGCTTGCGTATAAAAATAAATTTCCATTTTCTAAGACTATGCTGAAAAAAAAAACAAACCACGAACACACACACACACACACACACACGCACAACAATCAGTCCTGATTTGATCCTTTATCATATATATACTTATTTAAGTATAATCCTGCCTAGTTCTTTATTTTCCCTTCCAGCCTATATACAATATATTTGTGTGTGTGTGAGTGTAAGTCGTAAAATTTCTAGAAAACTATGCGCGTACTATGTGGGGATTGGGGGGCATATATCTAAAAACGTTGTATGCCAAAATTTTCTTACGTTGTATATACTATTTTTAAAAAAAATTGAAGAATCTTTAAAATTGTAGTTGAAAGTCTCAATTTGGATTGTAAATGGTTGGTACTCTTAGCGCAGATCAACGACCCAATCACATGGCACCCAGTTCATCCAGTCAACTCGCGGAAGAGCAACGAGAACGAATGAAGGATGAAAAAAAGCAACGAGTGAGACGAAATAATGAAAGAATGTAACGAGTGGTACGAGTTGATGAAAGATGAAAGAAGATAACGAGTGGGATGAGTTGATGAAAGAAGATAATGAGTCAGACGAGTTGATGAAAGATGAACAAAGTAACGAGTGGAATAAGATGATGAAGGATAATAGATAGTACCGAGTAGGAAGAGGGGTTAGAATACAGCGAGCGGTTGATAGTAGGTTTGAATGAATTTGTCGCTGCTTTTGATGAAATGATATGGTTGAGTTTATCAACTGGTGTTCTTCTGGTGCTTGGGATCAGCTGAATCTGGGACCTGATGAGGCAGTTGCAATTACATTTTATTGATTACGTTTCTATATACGAGTATGTATGCATGTTGTATGTATACGCATTGAGGTCTATTGGAACGGTTCCATTCTGTTCGATTTCTGTAGATACGGTTCGGTCCGGTTCTCTTCGCTTCGGTTCGGATCGGTTCGGTTCGATGCGGCTGAGAAGCCTCCATTCACACACTCACAGACACACAACCACACACAGACGGACAATTCCAGCTTGGCCCTAACATTAACTTACGGCTACCCCCTTCAACCCTGCAACCCTTGAACCTGCAGATCTCAGCTAGTCCAGCAGTTGTCCCATAATCGACTCGTCGTTTTCAGAAAACACTCGGAAGAAGTTTGACATTGGCCGTGGACCGGGGTCTAGTCCGGGGCCTGGCTTTTGGCCGGACGCTGGGCGTCCGTACGTGCCGTTAATAAAGCTCCGTATGATGACGGACTGGGGCCGGGATCTTGGACATGCCACGCTCTCGCCGTGGCGACACCACGGCTGTTGGTGTGGCGGCCATGTCGCGCGAGTGATTGCTCTCGCAGGAGGAGGCCGCCGAGCTGCGCTTGGAGCGCGCCTTTGCCGGCGGCGAGCAGCTCTCGGAGCGCTCCAGATTGCCATTGCTGTGGACCCACGCGGTGGTGAAGTCCTCATAGACGGGCGTCTTCTTGCCATTGCCATTGGCGGGGGGCCGTTGCTGCTGATTGCCAGCGGCGTAGCGCGATAGCAGCGTCTTCATCTTCTCCAGAATCTGGGCGTCGTTCTTGGCGCTGCTGGCTGCCTCGAGCAGCTGCTGTGCCAGCGGCGAGGAGGCATGGTTCTTCACTGGCGACGTCGTCAGCGAGCTGGTGCAGCCGCGCACCCTGCGCCCGTTGCTGTCGTACAGGATCTGGGAGGAGCGCGTCTTGAAGTTGCGCTCAAAGGGCGCTGGTGACGGCGACGTGGATGTGGCTGCCACTGGCGGCGCAAAGGTGTCCGCATTGATAGTCGGCCGCTTCTTGCCGGCCACTGGGGCAGCAGTGCTGCGTCCACCCCACGTGTTGGTCACATCTCGCACCAGCGGCAGCTGCGAGGCCTTCGGACGTGGCGCCGGCGTTGGCGGTGTCTGCCTGGACTCGACGGCTGGCCGACGCACTGACCGATAGATGGGCTGCTTGCGGCTAAAGAGCGCACCGGAACGCGTGCTCAGATCCTGCAGGCTGCCACCGGTGCCGCTGCAGGTGCTGTTATCGATGCTGCTGCGGCGACGCCGCTGCGCTAAAGGTGACCGTGGTATCTTGCTGCACGGCGGCGCCACGGACAGCGCTGGGGTAGCCACCTTGCCACCGCCATCCGTGTCGGTTGTCACGGTTATCTCTTCGTCGGTAATGAAGACACCCGACTGCTCGAACTTGGCGTGGCCCTCGTAGGCCGCCTGGGTCAGCAGCTGGGGCTGCTTGGGCAGCGCCAGCACGGCGGGCAGCGACTGCGGCCCATCCAGCTCGCAGGCAGCATAGTCCGTCTCATCCAGCATGCTGTTGTTGGGCTTGGCTGGCTCCGTTTCCGTCTCCGTTTCCGGCTCCGGGTCGTCCGTGGGTGAGATCTGCGAGTCGCTGGACGTTTGGTCAAGACGCGCTGCAAAGTCAGAGCAACTGACGGCTGTAGATGGTGCGGGGGATTACTGCTGCGGATTTATCCACTTACCATTGCTTTCAGCGTCCTCCATGGAGGCCTGGCTGTGCAGGGACTCGCGCTTCTGTGCATTGGACTGGATGACGCCCAAGCTGCGGTAGCCCTCATCGCTGATCTCGCTGCCATTGTCGCTGATGTTCTCAAACTTGCTGCTCTGCTCCGGTTGATTGCCGGCTGCTCCGCCGACACCACTGCCAGCTCCAGCTGCAGCGCCAGCTGCCTCCTCGCTGCTGTACTGCGTCCCGCAGCTGTCGCCAACAATGGCCGGCAGCGACTTGGGCCCGCTGCTGTAGGACTCCAGCGAGCTCTGCTTCTTGCGCATGTCAATCAGCCGACGCTGGCTGGGCGACATGGAGCGCCTGGCCAGGCTGGGCGAGCCCGGCAGCTGCTCCAGTTGTCCACCTGCTCCATTTGTCTGGTTGAGAAACTTGCGCTGCGGCGTTGGACTGCGACTGCGATGCTTGCCCGAAACGGCGGCAGCAGCAGCAGCCGCAGCAGCAGCCGCAGCGGCGGCACTTGGCGACAAGCTGGCATTGGTTGTGACTGTTGTGGCAGCCCCAGCTCCTGTTCCTGCTCCTGCTCCTGCTCCAACTCCTCCTCCGACTGCTGAAAATGTGCGCCGAGCTGCGGGCGGTGAGCTGCAAGACATCAAGGATACAGTAAGAAGACAGTCCGCATTGGGAATAGAGAATCATTTTAATTGATTATTTGTAATTAATTAACTATTGGAAGTGTTCCGATTTTGATTTCCGATCGTTGAGCGATTCCTAACTCCATAATTTCCCAAATCAAGTAAAAGCTTTTCAGTATTTTATTTTTACTCCCTGTACCCATAAAATGGGTAAAAAGGGGGTATTACATCTGTGCAAATGTATGTAACAGACAGAAGGAGACATCTCCGACCCTATAAAGTATATATATTCTTGATCAGTATCAAAAGAGATTTCGATTTGGCCATGTCCGTCTGTCTGTCCGTCTGTCCGTCTGTCCGTATGAACGCGTCGATCTCAGCAACTACAAGAGCTAGAGACACCAAATTTGAAATGTAGGTTCCTGTATAGCATACGCAGATCAAGTTTGTTTCATATTTCAGATATCTCCCCCGTTCCCCCGCAAATCGATTAAAACCGTTTTACAGTAACAATTTTCAAGATACAGCTTTAAGATTTGACATGTACAATACTTTAGTCTCTCTTAATCTACTGTCCAAATTTCAAGTCGATCGGATAATAAACACGGAAGTTATTAACGAAAGAAGATTCAGTGCTTCAGTGCGGGAAGAAGAAGAAGTACAGCCACCACTTGAAATGCCTCGCTTGCGCTGCGCTCGAGCTGTCGCTCGTGTGTGTGCGTCTTTTGCGTATGTGTGTTTGTATGTGTAAGTGTACGTGGATGCGATTGGAAATTTTTGACCTGGGTACAGGGAGTTTTGTAGTCGGGCTTACTCGACTATAGCATTCTTACTTGTTATTATTAAAGTTAAATTAAGTTGGGAGGGAGAATTATATTGAATATTTGATTTGTGCTTTCGTGACTTATTTATAAGTCTCTTGTTGTACTTGTAGAACCAGATAGATATATTAATATGTATCTTTTGCAACAAGTACGCATGAATACTACCAATATTCTATTATAACAGAAGTCTAGGTTTAATATATACTATGAAAATAGATATTTATAGGTATAGCCTTCCTACTTCCTATCTGAATGACTATTGTAACTGCAATTGTGACTGGCCCTTTGATTATAAATTGTTCGAAAATACAGTAAACAATTATCACATTGGTATTATCAGGTATATATATATATATATATATATATATATCACATGGCAATAATCAGTTGTTATCGATTCAAGAACTACAATCAAAGACAACGAGCAAAACAAAAACGTAAAAATTGACAATAAATGTTTTATAATCGGGTATTAGGAGATTAAGATTCGAGTGTATACCCGTATTATATTACATAAACGATCTGAAGGACGTATATGATAATCACAATAAAGAGACTTATAAATGTTAAAAGATACCAACAAAAAATACCGAAATCAGTATATTCCTAATTGTTAAATATACCAATTAGGAAAAATTTGTTAAATATACCAATTAGGAAAAAACTGATATTTTTTGTATTCTTTTATTTTAGGCAAACTACTGAATTTGGGATTTATTCGGTATTATTTGGTATTTTTTTGGTATTTTTTGCATCTAAAAAATAATATAATAATAATAATACACGAAATAAAAATGTGCCTTAGAAATGTTCTAAGTTTCTGATGGTTTTTGAACTCAATACTTCAAATTAAACATAATAATTATGCAATATTCATTTAATACAGATTTGAGTTCAATTTTTTGTAAAAAAAACTCAAAAAATATGTTTTATTTTTAAGCTAAATATAAAATTCAACAAATAGTTGTTATTTTTCGTCGAAATATAAGAACTGAAGAAATAATTTTTATTTCTGAGCGAAAAATATATTAAAAAATAAGTCTTATTCTTAAGGAAAAGAATAAATCTCAAAAGTAAGTTTTACCATTGAGCCTTTCTGTATAACTTAAGAAACTAAATATCATTGCAGCAATGGATAGTCCTGGCAACAGGGATGTTCTATATGTAGTCCTCTTTGATGTATTAATTCTCCTTCATTATGATTTTCCTCTTCTAGAATTTGGTACATAATCATTATTGAAGGCTAAGCTTTTAATGAAAACTGATTGAATTCATAGTCAACTTTCCTGTATTACTCATCTAGTTCATATAAGTTGTTAGGATTGGGCATAGCTTTGGAATATTCACCCTATTCTACTCAACCCCATCTCAGGGGTCTTTTAAGGACTCCTAGAGTGTAGTAGAAAAGTAGAAAAAAAGACAAAATTGAATGGGAAACTGCGCTGCAGCTATGAATGAGTGTATTCATGAATAAGTGAATGCATTTTGCAATAAGTGCATAAGATTTAGTCTGATGCCTTACGACTCGAAGAACCCCCTACAGCTAGCGCTCCTGCAGCTCCTAGTCGAGGAGTGCTACTAATGGAGCACTCAACTGACATGATTCTCTTTCTGCTGGCCATCTGTGCAGCCAGTCCCCTGTGCCCCTGCCCCCTGCCCCCCGCTAAGCGCTGGCAATTGGCGGTACTGGAAACACCATCATTATCCGGCTTTATGCATGCAATTAGCGGGGCGATAACAACTTAATGCATGGCCCGTAATGGGCGTCAATTTGAATAGCAGCTGTAAGCGGTGGAGTAAGGGGAACGGGGAAGGGTTGGGGTATTGGGTTGTGCCTCTTTCTGTGCCACAATTTGACTCACCGTTCGTATATCACCTGCGCCTTGTGCAGCTCAATGCCATTGCCAGAATTGGAGCTGTTCCGGGTCAGCAGACGCGCTGTAATGGAGCTGCGATGCTGGGCACGGCAGCGGCAAGGATCATGCTTGTCCAGGTAGTGGGAGAGTGTATCCCAGCCGCCGCCCACGCGCACCATCACGTGGGAGCGTAGGATCTGAAATGGTAACAATTAGATTCAATACGAAAAGAAGAACCATCTTCGGAGGCCGAAGAATGAATAACCTAACAGAGGTGCTCCCATAGGAACGATTGTTCCCTATATCATATACATATAGGGATCCGACTGTGATCAAAATCTAAGCTTGGAAGTTTTGAGTTTGCTTGAGCTCGAGAAGTTTTTCATACAACTCAGTTTGCGACCAATAGTTCCTATAGCAGCTATATCCTTAGTATAAAGCTTCCATCCGGCTCATTCCTATTATGCCTTAATTTTAATACTGAAAACAAAATTTACATGGGGACGGACAAACTCATTTCGTTCTTTTGATATGAATCTAACAGGAATCAACAAAAACTATCTCAGTCACAGTTTAACGAATCTTCAAAGACCTTCTTCGACTGATAATAAATAAATATATAATAATATATATATAATATAAGTTAATAATAAATTGAGTATAGAATAAAGATTGTGGAACTATTTTGTTTTAGTATCAAATAGTATTGTTTGAAGGAGAGGGAGTTTAGTGTTCTTTCTAGGTTTCAGACGGATGAGATGGAAAACTAGGACTTGGGTGGGCTTTTAAAATGACTGCTTCAATATACTCAATGGGGTCGGAAGGGTGTGACAAAATTAGAGCTGCTGCTGCAGGGATGTATAGTATTATATATTAGCATTGGGCAGGTTTACTTACGCGCACGAAGATGAGAACTTTGGTGTCACCAATGCGATATTTGCCCTCGGAGACGCGCACCATGGGAAACTGTGAGGGGCACGTGCACTTCTCCACCAAATCTCTGACCTGTAAGTGGAATCGAAATTAAATAAAAATGTGTCAGTTGTGTGTGTGTGTGTGTGCGAGTATGTGGCTCAACGGGGCAATGCAACCCCGGGGCCTGACCCCGCAGGGCATTGCATAAGATCAAGAGCCACAGGCGATCAACCTCCAACTCCCTACAACAACTACTACTGCCAACTTTAAACTGCCAACTTTAAACTGCCAACTGGCAAC
This sequence comes from Hirtodrosophila confusa, assembly GCA_035043065.1. NCBI lineage: Eukaryota > Metazoa > Arthropoda > Insecta > Diptera > Drosophilidae > Hirtodrosophila > Hirtodrosophila confusa. The sequence goes on from JAWNNI010000078.1 coordinate 4,769,897, forward strand.
TGGCAACTGGCAACTGGCATCGACTGTCGACTCTTTGGATCGCAATGGTTTTCACTGCATAAATTCACGCGCTGCCATTGTCCGAACAAATGATCAAACAAATGAGCAAAACAGCAAACGACTTGGCTCCCAGCTCCAGTCACAGGCCCAGTCGCAGACCAGAGGACTGAGGACTGGAGGACTGGAGGACTGGAGGACAGCCAGGAAGGCTGCCTGGCAAGCAGCCAGTCAACCCAGTGCACAGTGGGCTGCATTAGCGAATGAGCTGCAAGCCTAGACCAGCTGATGGTGACAAGAGATCTGAGATGGGTACAGAAAAAGGATATAGCTGGCAATGAGGAAGCTTCTGGTATACTCTACCATATACCTCCATATATACTCTATACGAAGCACCAGAGATCTCAGACAGTCCACAGACACTACTACAAGAAAACGGCAATACAAGAACATAGAATAGCTATCCTAGGGGTGACCAGGATACATTTTCTTCCTAATACAAAAACTCAATATTGGGTCGATTGTTCCTATGACGGCTATACTATATAGTGATACAATGTTCATAAACTTTTATCATACTATATTAAAAATTATAAGACTCGCAGTTTTTAAGTTTGGACAATATACAATTAGGAAAAAAGAACAAAGTTCTTCAAGCAAAAACTCAATTTTCATCCGATTGCTCTAGCATATAAATATATGTTTAATTGTCCGATTTTTATTAAATTAAGTCAACACCTAAAGAGGTTAATGAAACTTTGAATTGGCGAGTTTGGTTGAGTATTCTTGAAAACTTAATGTTTGCCATACAATTCGTTTTTCAACCGATTGTTCCTATGGTGGCTATATGTTATAGTGATCCAATTCGTACTAAAAAGTCGATTGAAGATGATACTAATAGTATTTTCGAAGATATTAATTTGATGAAGGTAAGTTTTGGTAGTCTCGCCCCACTGTGCAGGGCCCAGAGCAACTGGCTCGTTTCGTTTCGTTTGGTTTGGGTTTTTATGTCTATAGGGAGCGAAACGATTGGCGACTTGGCTACTGTGCCGCTGCCTTTGACAGGCCTTTGACTGGGCTAACAAAGCTGGCCAAAACCAACTGAGGAACAAGGAACAAGCAGCGGGTGGTGGGCGGCGGAGAGCGGCGAGCGGTGAGGAGCGCGCAGGGAAACAAACAAACAAAACGCATTTGCACCTTTGAACTTCGCTAGTTATTTTCGTATTTGACGTTACATGGAGCAACCAGGAGGACCAGGAGCAACAGGAGGGTCAGGAGAGGAGTCCAGACGTTGGCTGACTAACTGGGAACTGTGCCACAGCTGAATGCGTCGCTCGGCTCTAGGCCCATGTATAGGTGGAGCTTGTGGTAAGTCGACATCACAATAAATCTAGCATTGCGATAAGGCTGAGCAGGCCAGAGCGCAGCAGTCGCTAGCTCCCGACTGCCAAATACTCTGCAAAGCAGATATGGACTTTTATGGAGATTATCAAGACTGCAAACTGATTTGAGCTGGAAAGTCTTTTTGTCTCTAACCTGATCAATACCCGAACCAAAATTAAGTAAAACAATTTAAAAACTACGAATAGAAATTAAATTAATTAAATAGAAATTAATTAAAATTAAATCTATCTGACGGACGAAGGCTCAAAGTTTCAACCGAAAGCTGACAACTAACAAGTAAGAATGCTATAGTCGAGTATACCCGACTACGAAACTCCCTGTACCCAGGTCTTAAACATCCAATCACATCTAAGTCCACTTACCCATACACACACACATACACAAAGACGCACGCACACAGGCGGCAAAAGTGGCTGTGCTTCTTCTTCCCCCTCTCGCTGCATTACTGAATCTTCTTTCGTGAATAACTTCCGTGTTTATTATCCGATCGACTTGAAATTTGAACAGTAGATTAAGAGAGACTAAAGTATTGTACATGTCAAATCTTAAAGCTATATCTTGAAAATTGTTACTGTAAAACGGTTTTAATCGATTTGCGGGGGAACGGGGGAGATATCTGAAATATGAAACAAACTTGATCTGCGTATGCTATACAGGAACCTACATTTCAAATTTGGTGTCTCTAGCTCTTGTAGTTGCTGAGATCGACGCGTTCATACGGACAGACGGACAGACGGACAGACAGACGGACATGGCCAAATCGAAATCTCTTTTGATACTGATCAAGAATATATATACTTTATAGGGTCGGAGATGTCTCCTTCTGCCTGTTACATACATTTGCACAGATGTAATACCCCTTTTACCCATTTTATGGGTACAGGGAGTAAAAACAGTTTAATGAACCCACACTTGAAAAGATAAATGCCATAGAATTTGCCCTATAATAAAGGGTTATCCTAAAAGCTAAGAATAACTTCTATTTGGTATAGTCTAAATTGTAGTATATAAAATTTTATTATTATAATTTAATGGAAATAGTTTAATTTTCCAAGATCTACATACTATGAACAGTCTTAGAGGAAACTCCTACAGGAGAGGTACTTGGGACCTTTCAGTCTTCTGTTGCGGGGTCTTAATAATAATAATAAATTAATTTCCTACATTACATTTATTTTTATACCTTAGCAGAGGGTATCATAATCTTATCCCGAAATGTGTATTGCACTGAGGAACACGTTTCCGACCCAACAAAGTATATATATATATTCTGAATCAGCATGAATAGCCGAGTGGATATAGCGATGTCCGTCTGTCCGTCTGTTTCTATGCGAACTAGTCTCTCAAGTTTAAAGCTATTGTAATGAAACTTGACACAGATCCTTCTTTTTGCTGCAGGCAGTACATATGTCGGAACCGTCCGAATCGGACCACTATAACATATAACTGCCATAGGAATAATCGATTGAAGACTATGTTTTTGTATGAACAACTTTTTTGTTTATGAAGATATCTTCATCAAACTCACCCAAACTGAATCTCTGGAGAGTTTATACAAGCTTACCAAATTTGGTTAAGATCGGACCACTATTTCTGCCATAGGATCGGGTGAAAAATTAGTTTTTGTATGAACAACTTTTGTTTGTTTTATTATATAGTACTTCATAGAGTTTCCTAAATTTGTATCAAAGTCGTCGCTCCGAAGATAGCGGATAGATTTCTTGTTTCTTATAAAGTTCTCATATAAAAGTTCTGAGAGCTGTGAGAGATTGCGGTGCATAGACAAAACGCATACACACTTTTGCCTATGCGTACAGAGTATATCAAGATTTGCCAGCTGAGATTTGCAATCGACGGCGTGACTGTGACGCATGCGAGATTAGCTGGCGCTGGCAATGGCGCTGTGATCCTGACCAGGCCATAAATCGCATGGGCAGCAACAGCAACAACAACAGAAACAACAACGACAACAACAACAACAACAACAACAACGACAACGTTGACGACGCGGACGTGCCAAACGGCAGCGACAAATGATTCGTGGCTGGTTTTCTCAGTTGCAGTTGCAGTTGCAGTTGCAGCTTAGTTGTTGCTGTTGTTGTTGCTGCTGCTGCTGCTGCCGTGGTGGCACATCATTTGATTTTCGACAAGTTGTTGAGGCTATTTGCTGATTTGGCAGGAGCTGCAGTTGCTGCTGCTGCTGCAAACAAATTGATTGGCTGACTGAGTGATCGCCAGGCAAAGAGCTGGCCCAGACCAGGCCAGGCCAGGACGGAACAGGACGGAACAGGACGGACGGGACAGGACAGGACAGGCACTCAGGCAGGCAGCGATCCATTGAGCATGTCCGCCCGCCAGGCCAGCTTTGTTGTTGTTGCTGTTGCTGCTGCTGCTGCTGCTGCTGCTGCTGCTGCTGTTGCCTGACAATGTTTTGGCAGCATGTGGCGCTGTGCTGGCCAGCAGTGCGCCAGCCACGTTCATGTCCATGTTGCGTCCAATAAATGCGCAACGATTTATCCATCCATCCAGCAGCTGTCGAACGTAAGTTCAGGGGAGCGGGTTGGGGGCGGCGCATTGTTTGTGCCGTCGTCATTGATGTCAATGTTGCTGGCGGCGTGAGGAAATGTTTGCATGGCTTTTCATTAGTTTTCCGTTTGCCGATTTGCCTGCCTGCCTTCCCTGCCTGCCCGACTGCCTCCTCTCAATCCTTGGGCGCTGGCTTTGTCTGTTTTCAGTTGTATGTTGTCTGTTGTATGTTGTATGTTGTCCGCTGTCTGTTGCTGCTGTTGCTGCTGCTGCTGCATGTTGCTGTCGTCGCGCAATCGCTGCTCGCCGTCACACTTGCAATTACATTGGCAATTGCGATTGTTGTAATTGTTGTTGGCACATCTGGCGCCACCGGGCAACAACGGAACGCCTCGAACATCTTGTCAAATTAATTTACAATATGATGATACTGCCATGACATAAGCATTGGGGGATTGAATTCGATTGAAATGCTTCAAATGTTTTGCCAGCGATGATAATATATCAGCAAATGCGGATAACATTTATACTATAGTAGTATATCCCACATAAGTCAAGGCGTATCGAGCCTGTTCCCATTTCAAATTTGATAAATATATCAACTTATATACTATTGTAGTATATCCCACATAAGCCAAGGCGTAGGGGAGGTTTATCGAGCCTGTTCCCATTTCAAATTTGATAAATATATCAAAGGTTCTTTCCTTTATGTCAAACAATAATCGTTTTCCGGAATTCAGAACACCATTACCATAACCATTAAAAATGCTTAAGAAGCAGGGATCAGATCTGAAGGGATCAAAATATATACTAGTATTGATCAGTATGCTGATAAAGCTAATTGTTTTTAAGAAAAAGAACACCCAAGAATTCCATTGGAATCGGATATGGTAACTGTATATATTGATGGTTAAGACTTTGACATCATACAATAAAACTACAATATTCTAATGGATCCAATGCTAAGAATTATATTTTCTAATTTTTAAGCGAACAACTGCTATATTTTGGATCTTTCTGTTCTTGATAGTCAAAGAAAATGATACTTACTATTAATATCAGAAAACCTAAACCTAACATGTCCTTGGAAATCTCTATTTACGAGTATAAAATATATATATTTGGATAAAGAGAATCATATTATAATCTTAATAAGAAAATGCGATAAAATGCAATCAAAATGTTGAGCTATTTGATCAATCTAACAAAAAGGCTTTATATTTGAAGTTGTATGTATATAATGTCAACTGCAGCAAGTGCAGGAAGGCAGGAAGGGGGGTATCTGAAACCCTGGAACATCTCCCCTGCACGTGCCCAGCGCTTATGAGAAGCAAACTCAACCACCTGGAATCCCATACCTTCAGTTCTCTGGAGGGTATCGTGGGCAACCAACTCTCAAAGTTCGCAAAAATAATCTTTAAAGAATCTTAAGTTTCGCAAGGTTCCATTATATGGTATCACTAAGGACCTAACCTAACGTCAGATGGGATAGGTCTACATTTTATGATTCATTTTTTTGTATTTGATAATCATTTGAATTTGATAATCATAGAAAAGACACTGCTGATTGAGAACCCTCACTATGAACTACACAAACATTTCCCTGGGTCTAAGGATGACAGTTCTTCAAGTAAGTATTTTGGATAGGGACTACATATCCTATTTCTATCAATTTGATTCTCTTTGATGTTCATTTGAATTTGATAATCATAGAAGACACTGTTGATTGATAACCCTCACTATGAACTATACAAACATTGCCTTGGACATAAGGATGACGATTCTTTTAGTAAGTATTTTAGATAGGGAATACGTATCCTATTTCCCATTCCTATCCTATTCCTGGGATCTAAAGATCACGATTCTTCAAGTAAGTATTTTGGATAGGAAATACATATTCTATTCGTTTTTAGGCAAAGCTGCCACAAATTGTTTAAACAATTATCCATTGCATTTGTATCGAGTTTTTGTTGTTTTGTTATTTTCTATAGCATATCTCTTCTGTTTGTTGTTGTTGTTGCTGTTTGCTTTTGATTTGTTTTGCCCAAGTTTGTAACTGGAAACTTAGCCATGGCTAAAAATGGACATGAGAAAAGTAGCTATGAAAACAACAGCAACAACGACAACAATAACAAAAAATCGTGAGGTACGCTGCGAAAAAATAAAAGAGAAAACTCAGCCACACACAAACACACACACACATTCAGAAGGCTAGAAAAGCCAGGGAGGGAAATTGACATATGTACACTGTTGTTGGGATGGAAATAATGGGAATGGAACAGTTAAGGGTCTGGGATGTGACAGATCGCTTACCATCTCATCGAGGCTCTTCAGATCGTTGGTAACGATCTGTGGCTGTGGTCCGTACATGAGCATGGGCTTCTTATCGTCATCCTCCTCGTTCTCCGTATCGCTGTCATAGAGATCCGTCTCGACGGCCACACACTCCGAGCCGACTTGTGGCGCCTCCGTTTGGGTGCCGCTCTCAGAGCAGCCGTTGCCGTTGCCGTTGCCAGTTTGGGTGCCACAGCCGACGCCGTTGGCTTTGTTATCGGCCGCGATTTCGCGATCGATTTGTCGTTCCATTTGCACCAGCATCGGCGCTAGCATGCCTGTACAAAATACAAGCATATCAATCGGATGATTAATCATCCTCAACATGATCTGGTCGATCCCCCACTTACCAAACTTGGCGCCTCGTCTGGCCACCTCCAGCAGACAGAGGATCACGTGCTTCTCGTTCTTTCGCATGATCAGATCGTCCGTCTCGAACAATAGGCACTCTATGATTTTAAGGCTCTTTCTGCAAATGATGACAAGTATTATCAATCAAATTATTGATGTATTAGTTGTAAACAACGAAGAGCAAACGTTTTTTCATATTCCAAAAATGAAATCAAGACAGTATTTTAGTGGAACTCTTTTCAAGATAACCATAAAATGCATTTTGAGCTTGCAGAAATGTTAAAATGTCCAGTTTTAGTTTGTTGATTGTATAAACGTTTCATTTTCTTGGCATACATATTGCACCACATATCACCACTTATCCTTTACACTTTCTCTCCCTATCATCACTTTCTTCTTTATTAAGAACCACATTTGTAAGCATGTCTTACTTTACTGGATGTCAAAGTCTGATTTATTGCAGACCAAATTAGCTTTAAGATTGGTTAAGTAATACTACTTATGTATATGCAGAGTGCCTGAACTGCAAATTTCAAAATAAGTTTTAAGCTAATCTATTATAATTTTGTGGCTTTCCAGCCAAACAGTTTTTGGATCATCCTCCGTAAAAAGAAATCGTAAGACACACTGGCCAACAAGATAAAACAGCTGTTATTTGACAAAATAGGGTCACACTGTTTCTACTCGTTAAGAAGTTAGAGCATTTTGAATTTGATTGCAATTAAATTCAGTCAGTCTATAGGCTATTATAATTTTAATATCATTAACTTAATTTTCGGACTTGCTCGTTGTAAAAAATGTAAAAGATTCAGGTAAGATCAGGTAACTCTTAAGGATAATCAAATAGAGCTGAAACGATTTCTTAAGAATAAACGGATTCCTTATTCTTGGATTGAATTCTTCGCACTGTAGGCTGCTATAACCGAAATAACCTTAACCATCTTAAGTTCATTTTTGGACTTGATCGTTGTAATAGTTTCTGGTAAGATCAGGTATCTCTGAAGGATAATCAAGCAGAGCTGAAACGATTCGCGTTTGTCTGGATGCTTTATGAACTCGCACTCACCTGCACCAGGTTATAAAGTTGGAGACGTTGTCGCGGGAGAAGAAGGTGCCGCTCTTGGCCGCCGGCAGATAGTGCACGTTCCCCAGGGCGAGTATTGGCCCGGCCAAGCCGGAAGTCATCGAGCGTGTCATTGATTTGTTGCGCGCCTGTCGCCGGGCCAAATAGTCCTCTGCCGCTTGCCGCACATAATTTGCGTGCTGAAAACAAATTAAAGAGCGCAACAACAATAAATTAGACAAAAACAAAACCAACAACAACAACAATCACTAAGACGCAATGCAACGAGACGCGTCGCAAGTGAAAGTCAAAAATATTTTGGCTTATTTTAAAGCGCGACAAAAATCTAGAAAAAGTTTATTTTTAAGCGTCTCAAGAATTTAGCACGGCATTTTTAGGCTGTCGGCGACAACGGGGAACGCCCGCCGAAGGGGGGCACTTGGCCAGGCCCGAGACAGTTCGACTGATTGGCACGAGCAGCGTGTTGGGTCCCCCGGCCCATCAACAGCAACAGTAAGGCTGCCTGCCCCCAGGAGCCGCAGGAGGGTGCGAATGATGGCGCCGCAATGTTATGCATAATTAATTGACACGCAGCCACTGAAAGACCCACAAAACACTCACACTCACAGTCAGTGTCGGAGAGACAATCCAAATCGCAACCGTATTCACGGAGACACTCGTCAGTCATCATCCCATCAGTTGCCCATCCCAACTTGTGAATGGGTGGGCCTGACATAGTTGTTATTCTTATTATTCGGTTGTGTACTGCGACCTATAAGAACTATTTTACCCCCTTCTGAGGCTCACTCATCAACCCTTTCTCTTCCTCTGTTCCTATGTCCACTGTTTGCAGGATATAGCTACCCAGGATCCTACTTCAGCTTCTAGCTAGCAGAGTGCATGTCCCACTGCTCACATTTCTGAAGTGACTTCTCAGTCTACAGTGCCCCGTTAGGAGACGAGTGACTATTCTCAGTAAATTCTTTCCCATCTTTTAAGATCATAGTAGACATAATGATAAGTTTAACCAATTCGATTGAGCTAATGCAAAGTTGAAGTCTCGAATGTGGTTTTTATAATAAACGAACTGCCAATGATTACGGAATTTTCTTAGGACCATCCTGTTGAGAGTGCTACACTTGTTTCCTCGTTTTGACGCCCCCGCATGCCACTGGCATTTCCATTTTGTTTGAGGTTATGTCATCATCCCAGCCGCGTCATCATCCAATCGAATGCAATACAATCCAATTGAATCCAATCCTAACTGAACCGCTCCAATACGATCCCAATCGAAGAAGCTGTGTTGCACGACGTAAGGCAGCAACAACTGCAACAACGGCAGCGTCTGAACGTGTCATGCATTCCCATTTACATATCCATTTACATCATTCCATATTCATTTATGCACATTTTTGTAATAATTTAATATTTAAACAATTTCAATATTTGTCTCCGTCTCTGTCCCTGTCTCGCATTATTTATTTTATGGATATCTCCACAAACTGCATTCAAAGTGCTTTATTTGGTGTTTATTGTTTCACCGTTTCGTACCCTAACCCCAAACAAGGGCATCATCAACAGCTGCTGACGTCTGACCGAGAGTCGCCTCCAGTGGGCGTGGCAGTATCGCAATTTGCCAATCGTATTGGATAAGCCAAACAAGTTGAGGATCAACAATGAGTACATAACCTTCTTTTTTAGTTAACAGATTGATCTGGATCTTCAGTTTAGGTATCTTATTTTCTTTGATGGGTTTATGTACAATAAAGATCTTATAATAACTGTGTAAGTATCTTATTTTCTTTCATGGGATTATGTATTTTTGGTTCCGTTTTCAATTGAATTTGCTTTTGAAATTTTCTTTGAATATTTCATATGAAACTGACACAAAGATGCAACTTTCGGAATTCAGAACAGCTAAAATTCTGAACGATTTGAACGGAATTGTAAATTGGAACATAATACTATATACTACTATGTATATTGTTTAATTAGTACAGTATAAGATATGTAATAGCATACAAATATGAGACTGTGCTAACTAATCTGTTGAGACTGTACTTAACAAACGAAATATTTGCAGGTTAGAGCATTTTGAGTTCGATGTGTGCAAGATTGACGTCTCCGTCAGCGTCTGATTCTTCGTTTGGAGTCTTTAGCAGCTTTGTGGCTCTTATCATTGAACGAAAGGTAAACCTCGAAGAGGCACAGTCATAGCCTCAGACACAGACAACAACAGAAACAGAGACGCCCACGATGCGTTTGGCCAGAGGCGTTAAATAGGTCTGAATCTTTGTTGCACTACCCACGACCGAGCATTTGGCCTTGTGCACTCGAATTGCCAATGCACTGCGCTTCAAATTTATTGCCTGGCTTGGAATCACCTGTGTTTTTTATAGAGCTTCTTTATGATATGGCCAGCTTTAGTCAAGTTTTTAGGGCCATCTGAGCTCTTGCTGGCTATTAAATGAAGCGTATGACAACTTCGGCTAGAACCGAAACCAACATTTAAAATCAAACCAAGACTGTGTGTGGTGCATTCAACAAACCTCGTTGTTGTTGTTATTATTTTTGATTTTGTTGCCTCTACTAAGCTGCATCAGATTTTCACTTTCGAAAGCGCCGTCGAGATCAGCACGAGGACCATGGAACTTGTGATTATGACATCAAAAATATTGAAGCAGCACGTGCCAAAAATGTCTGGTTCGTCTTTTTATCATTTCTACAAAACAGTGTCGAACAATATGCATTATTTTAGAGATGGGCAACTCGGATCTAACAATTTGCAGCAGCACGTGCCAAAGTTACTCTGTCCGTCTTTTTATACTCTGTTCCGAAAAGAGTATATTGGGCTTAAAAAGTTTGAAAAACCACAACTCCCATAACTTTGTCAAAACTGTTTTCTGCGAATTGGAATATTCCCGTCTTAAATTAAAATAGTGTGCACTTTCGTCATAAATAGTAAATTGAGTTTATGATATTACATATTTAGCTAATATTTACAGTTTACAACACTTGTAAGTGGATTAACATATCGATACTAAGGTTTTAGAGACATTGCTTCTATAGACCTTCCGAGTATAGTTGACATCGCTAACGTCAACTTTGGAAAAATTTATTTTCACAAGAAAACGGACTGCTCGAGTAAGTATTCTTTTTTTTATAAGAATTTTTATAGACTAATTAGTGCATTGTTTAACCAAAAGACTGACAAACGCAAACATGAATACCGGTAAAGCTATAAATAAGTCAAAATCCTTAAAGCGCGCACGCGTGGTGGAGACTGCTCAGACTACTCAGACTGCTCAGACTCCTAAGACCCCTGAGACCCCCAAGACTCCTGAGATAAGTCTCACTGAGGCTGTGGCCGTTGAGCAGCCCAGTGAAGTACCCTGTGATTTGGACATCTTACTGCAAGTGAGTGAAAAGCCATTTTCTCCCTATATTACTAATATAATTGAATGTCACAGTACCGGCAATTGTCTGCCTGCCGTACCGGCAATTGTCTGCCTGCCGTACCGGCAATTGTCTGCCTGCAGTACCGACAACTTTCTGCCTGCAGTACCGACAACTTTCTGCCTGCAGTACCGGCAATTGTCTGCCTGCAGTACCGACCACTTTCTGCCTGCAGTACCGGCAATTTTCTGCATGCCAAGCGTGGTGCAGTGCTTTAAGGTTATGTTCATATGTACATATGTGTGCATGTCTATGTCATGTACACATGTTCCGCCAATATATACATATATCTGATATTTAGTTATGTCGGCAGTTGAGAACACTTATAGCTAAAATTTGCTTTCCCTAATGATAATATATATATAAATATGTTTTTATTATAATAAGTCAGAACTTTGAGGTGTATGTATATGTATATATGTACATATGTGCATATATTATGTATACGTATCGCATACGTGATTTTTTCTTGGTTGCATTTTTCGTCGGAGCCTCTCCGAACGTTTATAACCAAACTTTTGCTTTGCTGCATTAAAATATACACTGTGTGTGTATGTATGTATGTTCTTAATACCTTTTGATATGTTTGAAAGTGCACATTATTTAACAATTATTCGAAACATCAAAGATAAAATGCTTTTTTATAGAATTCATTGATACAATTTTGCAATCTCTTTCACTTTTTGCAAGGGTATGGATTTGCTGGATTTGAATCTGGAACTTGATGAGCTGAACGACTTGCTCGATGATGTACTTACTGAGGAGGACAAGAATTCGCTGCCCCCATTTGATATACCACTCGAAGAGACAGAGCTGGACACGGATAATCTAAAGACTGAGGTGGTGGAAGCCATCCAAGAGAAGGGTGGTGAGGCCACTCTGTCTGATGTGATGGAAAACAAGGATCCAGCGAACATATCTAAATACTTCCTGGCCTCGCTGATACTCGCCAGTGAGCACAAGTTGACGTTCAATGCAAATGGTGAAAAGGTCGCTCCCCTCACCAAGGAAGAATTGGGCATGAAGTTACGTCCCGACTCTTAAGTGTAATACCTCAAAAGCATTATTCATATAATATATTTTGTTATACATAGTATGGAGCAACCTTCGTTACAACAAAATCTAGGTCCATTTTTACTTCCAATTCACCGCACTTTACATTTACACACACACATATATGTTGTGGCTTTTTAATAAACATATGTGTGAATATATTTTTGAAGGAAATACAATTTTCTTGTGTCTTTCCTTTCAGCTAGAAGAGGGAACTATAATATAATAGCTTCTAAATATCCCATTTTGAAGTTGTACACATACATACATACACATGTGTACACATACATATATGTGTGTGTATACACAATATATTGTCCAATAAGTTGATGCAAATATATATGTATATGTATGTCATATGTGCAGACATACATAAATATGTAATCAATCCTCAAAGTTGCGTTTCCCAACACTATAAGTTAAGATTTAATTTTGAGATTTTCTAGGCATCCATTTTGTTTTCGCGGAACATGAAAAAAACATTCAAACTCAATTGCCAACGATATTTTAGCTATCGGTAGTCACAAAACAGACTCTTGCCAATATTTGGCACGTTGTTAACACTGTCTTTTAATTTTACTGTAATCACATCGATGCAAACTTATCGTAAAGTTCAAGCTAGATATTAATAGAAACTGCAGATCTGGATATTGTTTTAAGTTAATTAGCCAATTTTTAGTAATTTTTAGTAATCGATAGTTGTCATAATCATATCGATAAGCACTTATCGTCAAGTTCAAGCTAGATATTAACATAATTTTGCATGTCCTTCTGATCTGTATGTTGTTATAAGCTAATCAGCTAATTTTTTTAGCAATTTTTAGTAATCGATAGTTGGCATGGTCATATCGATATTAGTGTTGGGCAACTAATAGTGGGCAAGGCGATTGCAGATTTTCGATAACGTCCTTTTTAGACGAGAAATTCGCAAGCTTGCACGTCATTGTCAGAAGTAAGTGTGAAAATTTTTCTAATATTAGGTTGTATCACTATTAATAAATTAGAAGAAGTTTTTACTTTGAATAGAATCATTATGAGCTTGTCCAAGTACTTAGTGGAAAAGGATTACCGTGAAGTTAATCGTGGTAGACGTGGCCGCCTGATGAAGGCCACAAAATCTAAGGCTAGCACTGCGATCCGCTCGCCGCTAGAAGAGATTGTCGAATCGGGTAAGCAGCAGGATAATAAGAAATCGATCCAGCCCAAGCCGTCTAGCTCGCCCGGAAAAGTTGCGGGCCAGCAACTGAAACAGTCTACAATGTGGCCCCCGGTACATGTTGTGCCGAAGCCCCCTTCTGCCGTATTGCCGTCGAGTATAACTCTGGAAGATGATGATATGGAAATAGACGAGAATCTCGGGGCGACCGGTGTGACTAAAGGTGAGTCCATGGCAGAGAAGCAGCTCCCAGGGACGAATGCATATGATATGATGGAAAGTGGTTCCGTTTTCCCAGACGTGAGTAGCCAAACTGTTAATGATAGCTCTGGTGGGGGACCGCCGGAGATCGCAGGCAATCATTGCCATAAGAACGTTGCCAATAAAGACTACAAAGCTGTACCATTTGATTATACTACAATGGTACCGATAAAGATCAGGAAAATGAATGATAGTAAGCGCCTTAGTCGCGAGGGATCCGTGAGAAAAATAGTCAATGAGGATCACCCCTATGCACGAATTGATTCTGAAACGATGCCGGATAAATTCCGAAAAATGCCTTTTCAACAGCGCTTTAGTCGCAAGCCGTTGCCTAACAAGGTGTTAAGGCAGCGCTACCCCAAGAGTAATCCGGATGACCCCAACGATGTTGACGACAAGTCCAAATATGCTCTGTTCACCCACTATTTAGATCCCGGTCCCCGCAGCCCCACAGTCTTTGTCAACCATGAGGGTAATAACATCCAGATCGAGTCGAGTGTCGCAACCGAATACAAGCATGAATTGCGACAGGGCAATATCGGAAAGAGAAAGGTAGGAGGCGACGACGACGATGACGACGATGATGACGATGATGACTACGATGATGACGATGATGACGACGATGATGACGATGATGACGACGACGACACGGACTCTTCGATGATCAGGGACTATGGTTCGCAGTGGGATGATGACACGTCAGAGTGTAGCGAGGATAATATTCCTTTCCCTGAGCCGGTATGCGTCCTTACAGAGCCGATTGACTTCGGGTGCGTGCCGGAATGTTATCGCAGCAATGCGATTGTTCCACAGCCGTACCAGATAGCAATCGATTATGAGTTGGCCAGAGATTTATCCATCTATGATGACGAACAACCGGGCATGCGTAATGTGGCATCCACAAATAGTATATCATCGACTCTTTTGGAGGACCTTGAACTATCCTCAGATGACTCGATTTATGGTGAAGTAGCTCCAAATTCGTCACTTAATTGTAAACAGCCGCCAAGGAACTTTGGCCGTAACAGTTTTCAGAGATTCAACACTAATGATGTTGCTTACCCAGTTAAGCTTACAAAACATAACGAAAATTCTCCCGACAATGGTAATAATCTTTTCTTTTATGTGAACGATTCAAAGGTGCAACAACTACTACCCACAGATCGCACCAAGGTACTGCCAAAACATCTGGCCTACAGTATTCTGTCCGGGGAGGCTGGAGTCATGCAGCGGGAGATCGAGGATCGCATATTGCATCTGCAAGGATGTATGGAACAGCCTAGCACCAGTCAGGCTGCTATAAAAGATCGACGGGAAATGGAGGAGCTTCGCATAAGGCTCATCGGTTTGCTTGGCGGAAAGATCCTGGATGAAGCCGCAGTTCGAAAGAAACTAGATTAACTTTTGATTCACATTCGCATGATATCAAGCACAAACACTTAACACTCATCATTTCATGCATGTAATACTTACAATGATCATACATATTATGTAATATGATAGAAACTAACCTCAAAATTGATCAGAGCATATTTTTCTATATTCTTGATAACACCTACAAATGTTTAACTTTGCTAACGTTTCAACCAACTAATACATATATCATATTTTCAAAAAATACTATATGTAAAGCTTACAACAAACAACTAATTGATAGAAAACATGTAATGCTAAAACACTTAAACAATAACCAACTACAAACAACTAATTGTTATAGAAATTGCAATGCTTGTGGCATTTGAATAAACATCACATAATGTGGGGTAATTTCCCTATAATGCTTGCTTAATTCTTGGCTTAGTTTTCAGTTTATTTTCCGCACTTTCCACAGGTCGCAGTCCCCCCTGCCCCCACCAGCCGCAGAGTCAAGTGTCAGGTGTCGAAGCAATTAACGTGACTTTGGCAGCGCTGCCCCCGACTCAGCTGGACGGTGCAAAAGTGGGGCAAGTGGATGGTGGAAGGGCACACTCATAACGTTTGTCGATGCTGCCACAGCCGATTGCATGCAACCCTGAGTACGTGACATGATGTGCAGGTGAAAAGAGAGCGAGAGCCGTCAAGGAAGCGAAGATGTTGCAAACGCGTGGAGAGGAGAGGGCTGCGCTGGGTGCCTCCAGATTGTGTTACATATGCATGTGCATAAGTGGTGGGGGTGGGCAGCGGGGTGATGCGGTGCGGTGCGGCGGTTGGGGCTTTGTTGCTGTCACGTAATTAGCTTAGATTTTTGCCTTCTGCCTTCCCGAAATGTGTGTCAATATGGCGTTAATAACATTAGGTAAAAGGCAATTGCAAAAAACGTCTGTCGCATTATACACACACACACACACACACACACACACACACACACACACACATATGCATATGTATAAGTAGGTATACCATATACCGTAATACCCGTAACAGCATTTTGCTTCCGCCAACCGTCTACTGAAAAAAGGTAAATTAAATCAAACAAAATTAAAGTGCGCTGCAGTACAAAAAAAAAAAAACAAAAAAGAAGCAAAAAATAGAAAATGACATTGCAAAAAATAGTTCGCAAATAAATGCAAACCAAAAATCAACGAAAAATACAACAAAAAGAAAAAAAACTAACGGCGAGCATAATATTTATTGTACAATTGTCGATTTCAACGCCGCCTGCAATTACAAATGTTCGCATACCCTCGATGCCACACACAGGTAGAGTATGGACGACTATTCGTTAAGACGCACGGCTGAGGGGGGGCCGAAGGGTTGTGCGTCAGCTAGCGCTGAGCACGTGCCGTGTTTACTCCGTGACAAAATAAAAAAGAAGACAAACTACACAAATATGTATATTTACTATTTATTATTATTATTACTTATTATGATTAATATAATTATTATTATTTTTATTATTATTATTATTTATTATGTATTATTTATTATTCATTATTTATTATTATTATTGTATTTATTATTCCTATCAGAAGAACATTTTGATTGATGTATGATGCATCATGATTGTACCCTCTGAATGCAATGATTTTTTATTTTTATACTTTGTTCCCGAAGGGAGACAAATGTATATATCCCACACCTGTACAGGTAGAGTCACCAAATTTGGCATACATACTAATGTTGACCCCTTGGCCATAACTGCATCAAAATTTTGTTGGTCTTCGTAGCGTTGAGCTTGATTTTCTAGCTATAAAGCATTGATTTTTGATTACGTTATGTTTGTTGGAAAAAACAGAATTAAGCCTACACTCAGAAAAATAAATTCCCTTAAATGTAGAAAGTCGTCATACTTTTGTAGATAGCAGATAACCCTATTTTTTTTTCTGAATTTAAGAAATATATTTCTGGCTTCTAGGATGAATTTTATTATATGGCGATTTTCTGGATTCTATGGTATTCATTTTTCTGGGTGTAGTATTGACAATTAAAGTATTGAGTTTCAGTGTTTGAAATTCTCTGTAAGAGCTAAGTGAAAGAGTGCTAGTTCCGGGTTCGAATCCCAAAGCAAACCTTTAATTTATAAATATGTGTGTACATATATTAAATTATATGAATTTAAATATTTAAATATTTAGAATTATATATTCAAAAATAAATGAGCCCAATATATTTAGTAAATTGTCTTTTAATTTATTTTTTAATAAAATGAGAAATCTTTTTTAATTTTAAATGTTTATGATACAAAGTATATCTAAAGTGTTCAGACGATGCTTTGGTTGCACTTGTTTTTAGTGCAACTTTCTTTGAATACCCTTTAAACGCAAAACTTGCCTGGAAATAGAAACGTTTTGATTCTTGGCCAGAAAGCGTGCCACATTTCGTATGAGTGATGTGAAATATGACGCCAATTAGCTGTTTACACTGTGTGTAATATTTTGTTAGGTGCACGCAATATTTTGAAGTGAGAAATGCTGTGATGCTCTGAGCGTGCGTGTTTTTAGCGTGTTAAGGCAACACGCGGCCAACTCTAGGCCAAAGATTGGTACGCTGACTTGGCCAACGCCTAAGCGGATTTGCCGTCAACCGTTTTCGAGAAGAAAAAAAAGAATTCGCATTGTGTTGGCTTGAGCTTTGGATGCTGGGGAGTGGACCCAAAGTCGCGTCTATAAGTCGAGGCTTAAAGAGTTCAGTCTAATGGAGTGGACTGCCACCGATTGCCAGATAGCCGGATTGTTGGATTGGCCATAACACTAACACCTAGCACGGCCAACAAAGCACGACAACGGCGGTTTTTATTTATTTATAATTTTTTTTGTGTATTTTTTTTTCTTGTGTTTTCAACTCAATCAAAATCAAAAAACTGTCCACGGTGTTCCATTCAAAATCATATTTCAAAGCCGTGTCGACGTTGCCGTCATCGAGCTGTTGTTGTCGTTGTTGTTGTGTCTTTTTTGGGGTTCAAGGTTCTCATGGACAACTTCCTACCTAACTATATTGTAGTTTGTCTGTTGGTATGTACATGTCGTTTTGGCCATTTGGCAATGATAGATCGCTGCCAAATGATTGTTGCAACAGCAACAACAACAATCAGAGATCTCCGCCGATTGATCGGTCACCTGCTCGGGGGCCTTTTGATCTTGGCTGAAAAACTTATGACTTTTGATTGCCTGTTTATGGCCAACACTAACGGTATTTCCATAATGCCATAGAAGGCGTTTTATTTGCCAAAGTTTGTTGCTCTTTCTCTCTCTCTCTCTCTCTTCCTCCCTCTCACTCAGTCTCAGGTGCTGTCTGCCTGTCTGTCTGTCTGTGGTGTGGGAATCGACCATGGTCGAAAGATCGATGGGTTGAGATGAGATCACTGATCGCCTGATTGCATCGATGTTCATCAGTGCAAGTTGTTCTGTGTGGGCACAGTTAATACTCGTAGATCTTATGATCTTATGTTGGTAATTGATACAAGCAGCGATTCGGTTCCCTTCACCTGTGGGAATTGCACTTCTTGCACCGGCTGCAAGCCCAAATCCAAATTGTCAATGTCTTGGCTCTGAGTTCTGGGAAACAGTTTTTGTTAAAGAGTGTTTCATTACAATATAATTTAGAAACACTAATTAGACTGGTTTTGACAGTGAATAGAGGGATATTCAGTTAACCGAGAGGGATATTAAGTTATCCGATATTCCCCATTTATTGCTATCAACTCTTATAAACGGTTTTCAAGCGGTAAACTCGGGGAGGTGGAGGATGAGCCTGACCGCAGTTTATATGTTGGTAAAGGACAAACAAATTTTGAAATTTAAAAGAAAAGGATTAACATTAACTTTTGCTTTACAATTTTGAAGAATTTCAGGGAAAATGGTTCTGCTTGGCATGGGGTTTTGGTTTTCTATTGCAGAGCCCAGTTTGGTCGGAGTAGAAAAATGTAAATTCCCGGGTTCGAACCGGTTCGGTTGAAAACCGGTTTGCCGCCCTGCTCGATGTGATTAACCATAGATATTGAATTTGTGACAGAACAAAGAGTTTTTTGTAGTAAAAGTTCTGTGCCTTTCAGATTATAAATTAAAGCTTATTATATATATGTATATGTATGTATGTATGTACTACATATGTACATATTATCTGAAGCATGTTGTTTGCAACTTGAATGCTCATTAAGACAACAACCAAAGGCGGCTAAGCGACAACAACTTGGCGAAATACAAACATACATATTATATGTACAAGTATGTATGTATGTACATACATACAAACATAGCTAACAAACAAAGCCGATGCCAAAACTAAACCAAACTGAACTGGTTTTTGTTGTTGTTGTTGCTATTTTCCAAAAGCCAAAGCCAAAACGAATTTTGAATGTGGGTGAAGTTGTTAAAAATGTGGCAAACGCAAACGCAATCGAGGCCAATCGCCCCGTGTCGGGTTCCAGAGCAACACCCTACCCGACCCGGCACCGGCCCCGGCCCCGGCCCACCCCAATATGCTATACCTGCTAAGCGCATATTTAGTTATAAACTTGAATTTAGACTCGGCCCAAATTAGATAAACTATGGACCGTTGTGAGAGCGCCACTGAGCGACGCACAAAGACAGTTACAAAATTTCAATAAAAACAGCCCAAAGAGTAAGAATTCACGCATCTGGGAACGAAATGAACTAAACGAGACCTTAATAAGAAACTGAAAGAACGCGAGCAAGTTTCATTCAGATGGCGATTCATTTTATTTGGTGTGTGCTTCCTGTTACAAATTGCCATATTAACAAATTAAATGGCTAAGCACTGGCACATCCTGACTGCTCAAGCGCAGCTTCACTATAGATGTACATATTTAGGTACATTCAAATTAAGCATAGCACGAAATGGATTCGACTTCATTATGAAAACGACGAACTGGCTCTAAAGAACGAGCGCTTGTTCTATTCTGATCCCGATTCATTTGTATTGGTGTGTGTCATCCTGTTACAAATTAGCAAATTAACATTCTATGTATGCATGTACATACATACATATGTCGGTGTGTATTTATATGTTTGTATGTATTTGTGGTGCGTGCGTGGCGCTTATTGTGAATTTCGATCTGGCAATCTTTTGCGGAATCGTGCAAATTGCCGCGCCATGTCTATCTATTTGGCTATTTGTCCACTTTTGGGCACAAACGCAAAAGCCTTTTTGTGCTCTGCTGTGTTAGTAAGTAAATACGAGCATATGTAAATATTAATTTTATTAAACAAACGTGACGCTAACTCTTAAATGTTGACGACGCTCTGTTGACACGACAATTGCAACCCACACACACACACACACATACACTAATACACACATACATACAAACATAGATTAAACAGTGCGCGCTTTTCATATTTGGCTTTTCAATTCACAATATTTATGCCATGCAAAACTGTTGTTTATTGTTACTGTTATTGGCCCCAACTCTACTGTTGAGGTCTCAGACTTCGGACTTGGACTCGTTTAAAGTCGGTGACATCGTCCGTGCTTGTCCGCTGGCTGGCTACGTGCTCTGCAGGCGTCGCAGTCGGAGGCAGTTCATCAACGCATCCAAATGCGTGGGAATTATGCCGGCCTTGCTTTGAAGTCGCGCCTGTGCAAGTTGGAAAGGCTATTTGCGGAATTTCAAAGGCAAAAATTGTGCACACACTCGCACACATACACATGCATACAATACGCCTTGTGAATAATTGTGCATGTATTTACTAGTGAAAGCCTGATAGTGTGTACACACTGGCCGCCATTGCCAGTGTGACCCTGCCAGGCGCAATTTGTCGGCATCATTAAAACGAGCTGCGCCAAAACGTTGTTTTTTTTTTGTTTTTCGCAAAATAAGGCTAAAGAAGCATAATTGTCACATAATAGCCGCAATACTTGGCTTAAACTTGGACGTTGTCGTTTAATTGGCCAAATGATTCATCGTTATAAACAACAACAATAGTCACATTTCGTAGGCGAGCTGACGATTTGAACTTCCTTTTGTGGCGGCCAAATGATTGTCGCCATTGAGACTGCACGACAACTGCAACGTGACGCATGAGCAGCGCCGCCCTCCTCGACGAGCGACTAAAAAACAACAGCAAGAACAGCTCGCTGCAACAACAACTCGTTGCAACTGCAACTACAAACTGTGCTGGTAAGCAGGAGAAGCAACATACGCTCTTTAACCTTTTCCCCCCGCCAGCCAATGTTAATTCTATTTTGGAACTTGTGACAAATATAGAGCGCAATCCCTGAGACTGATGACCGTTAATGGAGACATTTGTGCTCCCCACGTGCAGCGGGGGAGAAGCTATTAAAACTATATATAAACCGTACACACATTTGTTAGAGTTGGAATGTCCAATTCGATTTGATGTAGAGCCTGCAGTCGTTCTTTTTTGACTCGCGAACTAAATCTTAATTGAACTTTGCATATGTGTATTTACATATTTCAATTCCAAGACAATAGTTACCAGTCTATCTGTAAAAACGCAACTTTTTTCGACATCCTTTAATCTAGATTCTACAATCTAGACCAAGAGTTGGTGTTCACTGTACATCCTCAGTTATAAAGTTATCAGTCTAATAAGAATGAACACTCGCAAATGAATGATTGAATAAGTTCAGTCGTTCATTTAAACTGAACTTATTTATTCCTTTACGCGGAACTTATTCAATGATTCAGTTGCGAGAGTGTTCATGCTTATTAGACTTAATGCAGACGTTCATTTAAACGGAACTTATTCAATGATTCAGTTGCGGGAGTGTTCATGCTTATTAGACTGCATTCAGGCGTTCATTTAAACGGAACTGATTCCGAACGAGACGACACAGCTCCAACAGTTGGAAACTGCCTCGACGCGACGATCTTGATCTTAGCTGCTAGTCGTATTAGCCGTAGCACATGCCACAAAAAGGGGCAGCTCAATAACAATACACGGCTAAACAATGGACCAAACAGAAGAAAAAAGAGCCAACAACAAGCAATTTTCAATTTCAATTCCAAGTGGCGCACAGTGGCGACCACTTACAAGAACTTCAACACGCCAGAGTTCAAATTAGTCAGCAACACTCCATAAATCAGACAACGGAAAACAATCATAAAGACCTGGCCCCGGTGTTGGGGGGTCTCCAGCGGCACCGCCGTGGCTGGGTGCAGAGATCTGGCGCTCTCTGGACACCCGACAGCTGCCACAACTGCAACTGGACAATCGAGTTGGCCGCCTGCTGTTGCCGGGTCGAGCGATTAGCATACAATTTGTGTGGCAGCTTGTTGTTGTTGCCGTTAATGTTGCACAGTGGCGCCATCTGTCTTTTTCCTTGCAAAAACCATATCTTCTGTATCAAATAGTATATCATTTAATAGTGAATTTCTGTAGCTTTCAAACAACTGTAGGAACTTCAAAATCGTGCGAAAGAGTTCTCGAAAACGTTAGATTTTGTTTCCATAGGAATTTGATACACACATTGCATTGGAAATTTGTTATTTTTCAAGTATCTTGTGTCTGGAGACGTTTCTTATGTTTCATACGCGCTAACGCCGAAACGAATTATCCAAAATAAAACAAGTAAGAATGCTATAGTTGAGTATACCCAACTAAAAACCTCCCTGTACCCAGGTCAAAAATTTCCGATCGCATCTTCGTACACTAACACATACACACACACTTACACAAAGACGCACACGCACAAGCGACAGCGCAAGCGAAGCATTTTAAGTAGTGGCTGTGCTGCGTCTTCCCCCCGCGCTGCAGTACTGAATCTTGTTTGTAAAATAACTTCCGTGTTTATTATCTGATCAACTTGAAATTTGGACAGTAGATTAAGAGTGACTAAAGTTATGTACATGCCAAATCTTAAGTCTATATATTGAAAATTGTTACTGTAAGACGGTTTTAATCGAAAGGCGGAGAAATGGGGTGGAATATCTCGGATCCAAAATAAACTTGACCTGCTCCCGCTATACACGAACCTACATTCCAAATTTGGTGTCTCTAGCTCTTCTAGTTGCTGAGATACATACGGACAGACAGACGGACATGACCAAATCGAAATCTCTTTTGATACTGATCAAGAATATATATACTTTATAGGGTCGGAGATGTCTCCTTCTGCCTGTTACATACATTGGCACAGATTTAGTACCCCTTTTACCCATTTTATGAGTACAGGAGTAAAAAATAAGCCACTTTCATCATCTATAAACAATGGCCTATCGAATTGCTTTAGTCATTTTAGCCCCTCCTTAGCTGACCTTTTTGATTTTTGCCACGTGATGCGGGCAGAGGCGCCACTGTGCTTTGTTGCAACGCCAGCAATAAATAATAAGCTGCATTGCGATACCCTTGCCAGGCGCATGATAAGCTGATCAAACTGTATCAAAGGAATTTCAGTATGTTTTCCAATGCGATAAGATGCCGAGACGGGTATCCCGTCGAGAACCATAACCTGAACGTAGTATCTATATGGTGCAGGCAAAAGTACGGAAGCTCTGAAAATTAAGATTCTTTAGTTTTAATATCAGTGATTATAGTTGTAGAAAAACAACCGTTTCTAAAAATACATAAAAGCGAATTTCAGGAAAAGAAATAGTCAGAAACTGATTCATATAATATAAACAACGGACAGCATTTCGAATCACTGCGGAATAGTTCGAACAAAGTATAGTATAGAGTAGTACAAGTACTATAGTATATATATAGAACAAGTATAGTCGTGATTAGTTAATGGACAGGATGACAGTTTATCTCTTTGTAACCAAACAATTTCTAGATTTCGATCAACTTCAAATGCTATCCTTCAACTTTATAGCTCTGCCCTGCATGGCGTACAGGGTATTTGATAGCCTTGCGCATTCTAAGCCTGCGCCTGGGCCCCCACGGATACACAAAATGGGATAAGATGTAAAAAAATTAAAGTAAAATAACTGGGGGCCGTTGTGTGCGTTGTTGTTGTTGCTGTGGCACAGTGTCGTACAAATTGCACCGTTAATAAAGTCAAAATCGGATTAGACACGCCTCGGCCGGTGTCCCCCGGCCGACCTGGTGCAACCCCCGGCTGACCAATCGCCCAATCGGCCAGTGGAGCAGAGTGGAGCTCAGCTGCACGCCAGTTGGCAACTGGCCACAGGTAGAGGCACACGAGACACCCCAGCAGATTGGTCCAGCGATACTCGTAGATCCAAAGATATTTGATCTCCGGCAAATGCCAAACAATAAATTGGCACTAATGAATTTGATTCATTTCGATTTGCTTTTGGCAATAACTAAATCAACGTTTGCGGCTCGGCGAGATTGGGCGGGGTGGGGTTCCAGGGGGTAGTAACGTAGCTGACAGTTGTCATAAGGCAATACTGACCCATATCTGTCAGACGGTAGGCAAAGGCGTGCCAGCAACAACATAACTTGATATACATATGTGCCAGAGATGGAAAAGCAGCGATAGTCATGACAGTCGATTGTTTAAACTGTCGATAGTATCGATAAGACTCGCAAAAAACAAATCAAAACAAGTCATCAAGTATTAACGCACCTAAGCTTATTGACTTACAATGCAATTCGATAGAAAAGATGGTGAAAATCCCGATAAATGCTAAGAACATCGATAACACACCTAAGCTTATTGACTTACAATGCAATTCGATAGAAACGATGTTGCAAAAATCCGGATAAATGCTTAAAAACATCCATAATATCGATCATTTTTCTTTATTCATTGAAATATTTAGACCAGAAACTTGGAAAATGATGTCTTAGAGTTTTTAGCGTCTTCTTCAGAATTAGTTGAACTATGATGCCGAAATTTCGGATGTGGGACTCCAATATAATGTCCGTTCATAACATATCTCCGGGAATTTACTTATAAAAGAATGTAAAAGAGTGGGTTGTATTAAGATTACTTCATATAATTTGACAGCGCCCAATGGTTGTGTTGCAACTGAATATGCTTGGCGTGTAATTCTTAAATCGAACACTGGGAATGGGAATGGAAATGTAATCGGTTGAATCATGGACTACACACCCATGGCATTCTCCCACTCATGGTAATTGCCAGCAATCGACGTGTCTTAGCTCCCAAATGGGTTCACATACATATACATACGTAACCAGGATCAGCCGCAATGGCATTGTCCCACGTCCAGGCATTTTGCTGCTGTCAGTTTCCCAATAACTCAGCTCACTTTGCCACTTGGTATGCATGGGAGCCAAGAACCAAAGACAGCCAAAGCAGCAACCAGAGCACAGCCCGGCTCTCAATTAAGAAGCCAACGACCGAAGTTGGACTACACTCGTTCAATTCTATGGCTCACGAAGTGTCGAGCGATCGAGTCACGATGCAAATGGGACTGATAAAGAACTCTCGTTTCATATCAATGTCAATGTTGAATTTATTTATATCTCATAAGCTGAACAATGTGTTATCGGATAGTGAAGTCATTCGATCATTTCTATAGTTGATAGTCGAGGCGCCAGCGATACCATTGATATCGAAAAGTGTTTTCTAGGCTTAAGGAGAAATCCTTATTTTGCTAAAGTATTAAATTACACAACTCTGTCAAATGTGTTTCCAGCAATGTTGGTTAACTCATTTAAAATTGATTGTTAAACAATGGATGGCAAGATAGTTAACTTTCAAGCACTTAAGCTGCGATAACGATAACATGCCTGCACAATTATCGCTCAGCTCAGCAAAGATGCGACTGTACGCAATTGATGCAACCTTTCAGTAGCTACATAAAGAGATTTGTATTTATAAGACCTAGTAACCCAATTCCAAACAGCATTTTCAACAATTTCATTCTTTATCACTTAACATGGCTTCTCCCTTTCCCATAGACATGCTATTTCAACGCGTATGCTTCCATTGTTGATATCAACGAAGCTGCTTCTGGTGCGGAAATCAACTTGCGGCACTTGCCATAATCACAACGGCCACTTAATTGAGCCCCAAGCCGCACAAAAACTTTCTTAGGCAAATTGGAGCTTGGAGCTTGGAGCTTGGAGCTTGGCCAGCAATGCAATGCATTCATTATCTGCCCACCGTTCAGTGGTAGTGCTGGTGGTAGTGGTGATGTGGGGAGTGGAAGCCTATCGGCGATAATTGGCAGTGTGAGTGTTTGGCCAATTAAAAGCAGTCGTCGGCTTTATCAAATTCAATTAGCAGACTTGAAAAATCGTTGACGGCAGCCCCCCAAAAAAATAAAGAAAATAAAAGAAAAAATAAATAGACTAACGCACATTAGGCGTGAGCAAAGTCGTAACTGTGACTGGAGTCGCTGTAACTGGGTCACACTGTGACTGAATATCGAGACTAACAGGTATGTATTGGCGGTGCGGTAACTGTCCTGATACTAACAGTGCTAGTCCTGTTATTAACAGCAATTCCTGTTCAGTGCTGTCACAGTAACAGTCGCCATATCAATTGCTGTTAACTTTAACAGTCACAGACCATGTTACAATATGAATAAAGTAAGAAAACAAAGAAAAGAAAGCGTAATTTCGTAATTTTATGGGCTATTCAAAATTTGTGTTCTAAGTTTCTTTAAAGTATCTAAAGACAGGATAAATTTCCGTTCTTAGTTTATTTGAAATAAATTAAACTTAAAACATTTTTTTGACCCAAAAATAAATATTATGAAACAATAATTAAATTTCAATTCTTGTATACAAATCGCAAAATGACTCTTGTTTTCAATTTTTATAATGAAAATTGAACATTTATAATAGTTTTCAATTTATATTTGAAAAGTTAAAAATAAAAGTTTTGTTTTTCAATTTTTATTTTTAAAGTTTAACATAAAAATTGATCTTGAACCGAGCCAAGTATTACAAATGTTTACTCTCAATACCTTTCCATTGGTATATCATATATTAAAGAATGACAAATATTCAATGAAAAATATCAGTAAATAGTTCCTAATTCATAATTATTATATGAAAAATTATAACCGTTACGGTCTCTGGATAATACATAGATTCGTAAAAAGTTTTATAGAATTTGGTAAAAGGACGATCCAACCAGTTACTTATTGAAGTCACTATTTGAATGTAACTCGAAAACAACAACATCGCTCATCTCTAGCCGCAGCTCAGATATAGTTGCAGTTGCATTTGAACAATTGCAACATTAAATAGCTATAATTCATTTACATCATAAATGCATTAATGTATAATAAGTACTACCAGCATGAGCAGCATCAAATGCGGTTGAGTAATAAATAGAACTCAAGCCAATATCAACGAACTTGATCATAGAATGTGTAATGCATTGAAGTGGATACTACGACCCTGCCAGGGATATATTTATGCCTGAACTGAAGCAAAGAAGAAGCTCTGAGTCTTCTCAGTGTTGCGAACTGTGTTGAAACTTGGGATAGACAGTATACTAGTGTATAATATGTGTAAGGAAGCATATTTGTTGAAAAATATCTACGCTTAAGATAAGTATTTAGCTGTTTAGTGGGTTTAATCTTCAGCACGTCGAGGTTAAAACAAATTTCTTGTTTGCACATAACTTTGATGGCTATAATCGTTATGATCTTTTGTATCCATAGGTGTGAATTTATGAGCTGCGCAGCTGTGTCATAAATACATAATAATGCTATTAATTAGCTAGATACAAATGTATCTGGCCATTGCACGTGGATCGTTAGACAATTCGCTAATGATCGCCACTAACGACCTGGCACGCTAATTGGCCCGCTCAGAACTACCGCATAGGATGGACCCCGACCCCAAGATATACATATATGCATATATATATATATATATATTACTTATGTATGCTTGAATAAAAACATACAGACAGTCTGGCAGATTGAGATGAAGACATGAAACAAAGTTGCTTTATTTCCATTCGAGTGTCGCATCCACAAGATACAAATGCATCTATGTAGTTGGATTTAGAGGCTGCAACTGGGAAATGCGCTGCCAACTTGCTGCGAGGAGAGTCGTGAGTTTCAATTAAAGTTCCATTAACGCTTCGCGACACACACAATTATCAAAAATTAAATTTATGCTTATGACATTTCCGGCAGCAGCCGGCAACCCTCCCAGCGGCGCCTCCCCTGCGCCCAGGTCTCAGTTCCCAGTTCCACGTCATATGCAAAATCGAAATGTGACACATATGTGTGTGTGTGTGTGACTAAATAAATAAATAAATATAAATTTGAATATGAATGCAATGCGGCATCATTTCATTTATGTATCTAAAGACAGCAGACTGAAGATCAAAGCAACTTTATGATTATGCTCCACGCATATCCATCACCATATGGAGCAGCTGACCTGGCCAGCCAATCTCCCAGTCGGGGAGTCGAGACAGTCAGACATTCAGACAGTCTGACAGTTCCTCCAGCTAGGTGTTCGGTTCAGTTCAGTTCAGTTCGGTTCCAAGCTCGCGGAGTTGCGCATTGTGGTTCAATTGAATTAGTTCTGCAGTATTTGTATTCAAACGAACCGCAGTTCGTTCATTTGTTTGAGTTTTGTTCATTTGAGCAATCGCAATCGTTATTTTACTTAATTTAAAACATACTTTCGCTTCTTATTGTGAAATATAAACTGTTTTTAGGGAACAGCTTATTGAGAAGACATTGCTAATGGATTCGATCAAAATTCACAGTGGATCTTTCGAGAACGTAACAAAGGAAACTCTAGTCCTTAATATTCGAAAATTTAAGAAAAGTAGTTTGTATAACCTATTCTATTAAACTCAAACAATAAAATCGGAAGACATTGCTATTTTCACTTATTTTGAACAAAAACTTTTATTAAAGTTTTGTTGTTTCTTCTGATCGGTATTTGGAGATACAAGGACCTACTAAAAATTCCATACATTCAAAATGTTTATTTTCTGCGAAAGGAATAAATTATAGTCGAAAACGGGATAATAAAGCTACCAAAAAAATGAAGACTAATTTTGAATTTTCCCACCACTGCCATGCAAATCAATACAAATGATTTGCAAGCACACTTTCAGTAGTATATAGCTTTGATCTTTGACATATGTTTTATGAATGCTCCCTCACAGCCTATCAATTTACCTAAGTTCCTGGTTTTGTCTAACTTTCTTCATTATAATGGGCAGAATTCGTGCAACAACCTCAGTTTGCTTCGAAAGAGCTAAAAATGAAGATTTATTTAAGTATCTATTCCAATTATAAGATATGTCAAAACAGGAAAAAGAACATATATATTTGTTCACTAATAGAAACTACTTATATCATTACTATTTTGCCGAAAACAAAATTAGACAGCGTCAATTAAAAGACTCGTCTTTCAAATAATCCAAAGAACCTTAATTTTTACATATCATTATAATTAGCCTGAAGATAATTGAAATGCTCATGTACACCTTTTAGTTGTAGTTTATAGAGTTGATCTTAAGAGTACTGTTTAACAGTAGATCGTTAAAGGACCATCGTATTTATTCCCGAAACTAGTTCATAATCGCACTCAAATGAACTGGCTTGAGCGATAATCTGGAACTAAATTCATTTGTTATTGAAAACAGCTCGTAAACTGCAAAGTTCTCAAAATGTTTTTACTTTCAGGAACAGCCACAACAATGCAACACACCAGTCACAAATCACACACCGCACAACACACACCGCACAACACACACCGCACAACACACACCGCACAACACACAACACCCAGCGGGAGAGCCCCAAAGCGAACCGATGCTGCGATCCCGATACGCGTCTGAGTACGGTTCCAGCTTTAGTCTAACTGCATTCAGTTGGTCTGGTCTTTCAGCCCGTCTGCCAGCCGACAACAACAACAGCAGCAACAAAAGCAACAACAACAACACGCCAAGACAAATTGTCTACGCGTTGAGGTCTTGGCTATTGGCCTCCAGCGTGACGATGTCGGAGCTGCACCAGACGCTGGCGCCAGTAGCCGCGGGCAGCGCCACTCAGCGCCATAATCACAACAAACATGGCAATGGCACAAACCACCACACACACACACACACACACACACACACACACAGCTGGTGGTGGCGGTGGTGGTGTTGCGGGGAGGGCGCACTGGCAATGGGCAGAGGTTTATGGCATGCGCCACGTAACCGAAACCGAAACCAAAACAGGCAACGGCAACGCATCGGTAATTAAAAGTGGCATAATGGAATTTGCTGCAGTCAACCAGGGATGCATGGATGCATGGGATGCAGGGGTGCGAGGTGCGAGCTGCGGGGCTGCAGGAACGTAGAGCAGCCCAGGAAGCCTCGCTGGCATACATTAGTAGACCTGGAACGGAGGCTATCTACAATGCCTACAGGCAGGGCGGCAATGCTCAAAGGGACTTCACAGCGAATGTTAAACAGCCTCAGCTTCTTTTACTTAGGAAACCCTCAACATACCTACACTCAGAAAGTAATCTGCCCTGGAATATAGAAAATCTCCCTAAGAGTCGAAAGCTTAAGAAATATCTAGAATTCTTTAAAAAGATTATTGAAGAAATATCATTATAAAAAGTGGCAAAAATCATGTTTTTTGGTGATAATCTACATTTCAGATCTATTTTCTATTTTTGAAAAACATAGAACTGAATTTAGAAAATCTCTCTCAGAGTCAAAAACTTGACCTTTAAAAATGTAAAAAAAGTTTTTTCAAATAAAATTCTAAAAAGTAACAAAAATCATCCTAAAATTTAAAATATTTAGATTATTTGTACTTAAAATTCACTAAGACATGAAAGTTCTTGAATAAATTCTCGGAATAAATATTTTTAGTAGTCGGAAACTATTTTCCAAATTATTAGAAACTACAATAGGTTCTTAAATTCTGCACATTTAAATAAATTTCAGGGCTAAGAAATTGGGTCTATTAGAAAATAGAAACAGTGTTTTTAAGAAAAATAGGGCGAGCTAAGATCTAAAATCTTAAATTTTCAAATTGTAGGCCATGTTCTTTAGCTAAGCTTTGTATCTACAAAGTGTAAATAGAATACATATTTTTATTTATTTGAAGAAAAAACGAGAAAACAAAGTTCAATCAAGCAACGAACAAAGGTAAAATTGTGCAATTAAAAAAGGCATTAATAACATACTATATATGGAATATGCATCCCAAAATAACATGCATCTCCCCCTATTAAAGGGGTAAATTCCTGAAAGTTAAATTCCGAAACTAATTTTAGAATATGGAAGCAATTTAGGTGTCAAGTTGAGGCAAGAAAGATATGGCTTATTTAAATCGGTTGCAGTTTTGTCAGATAGCTTGAAATCAGTTGATGGGGATGGAAAAATGGGCTATTTATAAGTACTGGTTGGGGTTGAATGGCCAGAGACGATAATTGGAACAGTGACAGCCCTTAAAAGTGGAGCAAATGCAGAAACTTGGCTGGCCACTTCAGGCAGCACACAAAGTGCAACATTTGAAGCACTTACACATACATTTGCATTTGCATTTTCATCCACATTTGCATTTTCCATTTGAATATCCAGGTGGATGGGCCTTTGGGCCTTTGCCCATTCATCCCAGCTGGCAGGCAGCTGGCACAACGAACGGCAGTAACCTCAATACGAAGGAGCAGCTTGCCACTTGGAGTGTGGGCAATATAAGGAGCTTTGACCTGCCAACCGGAGGATAATGCAAATGCCATGACGAAAGTGTTTTGTGGCAGTGCAAGGATGCGCGGCCCAGCAGTCTTCTCCGGCTTAGGCGCGACACCAAAGGCTGAAAGCCGGATGGCTTTGATAGCTTGCCGCTAGATGGGATCAGTGGAGCATACTTTGGGCCATACCGTGCCATAAATACTTGTGTACATTCAACCATGAGAAACGCTCGACTGACTGGCTGGCTGGCTGGCTGGCTGCCTGGCTGACTAGCTGGCCGGCCATAAAAGCCAAATGCACGTAAATCTGTAAATCGCCAGCGCTTTTAACACCTAACCAAACAAACATCAATGGAGAGATGCAGCAGCAGCAGCAGCCGCCCACAAACACTGGTCAACACAAGTTTTGTTTCCAGTGCCTTGTTAGGTAATCGCCTTTGGACTAGCCACCGTAACGATTATGAGCAATCCACGTACAAATCTATTTTAGTCATTGTAAATATACAATCAAATATGGACAAAAAGGAAAGAAAAGATTCTAAATTATATTATATTATTCCAAACTTATTATTATTTCTATTAGTACATAAACTATTTTATCCAATATAATTA
This sequence comes from Hirtodrosophila confusa, assembly GCA_035043065.1. Taxonomy (NCBI): domain Eukaryota; kingdom Metazoa; phylum Arthropoda; class Insecta; order Diptera; family Drosophilidae; genus Hirtodrosophila; species Hirtodrosophila confusa. Next base: position 4,802,073 of record JAWNNI010000078.1, read on the forward strand.
TTATAATAATACTTATAATAAAATATAGTTTATAATTGCTAAACATAATAAACTGAAATATAAGTTTATGACTTTTTCACAAGCAAATTTGACATATGTTATGTGAATGTTTCCCTTCCAGGTTATAAATTTACCTAAGTTCTTGGTTTTGTCTAACTTTCCTCATTATAATAGGCAGAAGTCGTGCAACTGAACTACTGAGGCTTGCTTCGAAAGAGCTAAAAATTAAGATTTAGTTAAGTATCTATTCCAATTATAAGAGATGTCAAAATGATGATAATGAGATCAGATGTAACGTCCGCAACGCAGGATTAGCGGCATATTCAAGCTCATAGCAATCTAAAAGAACACATCACAAGGTTTCATTGTAGGGTAACACTAAGGTCTAGATGGTCTTTGTGAGGCCACCCTTCGAGGGTGACCTGCCGCCTCAACCTAACCTAAGAAACACATGACAAAACTCAAATGTTGCCGACCAGTGTAATTAGATGCATGTGTGAATTTGTTTTATGGACCGACCTGGTGGCAAAGCCCAAACCGTGCTCGAAGCAGGGACCGAGATCGGGTCTGGGGAGTTACTTCCCCAATTCCCACAGCTGCATCATCTGCCTAAAATGTGTGCCAGAGCTTTTAATATTTGGCTTTGTTTATGCGATATTCTGAGGAAACAGCTGGCGATCATAAAAACTGTTTGGATCTTAGGCAGCCCCAACCCCTTGGGGCACCTCTCGACTGGGAATCAAACGGAAGAAAAAGACTCACCTTGCATAGTGCAACGCCGGTGTCCAGGCGATCCATGAAGTTCTCGGCATTGATGCTCAGCTCGGGATAGAGCATGCTCAGCCATTCGGCGAGATCCTCCTTCATGGCCTCCAGATACTCCTCGCTGGACTTAAATGGCCTGTAAGGCCGCGCCTCGAGCATTGCCATGGCGAAACAGCCGAGTTCAACTTTAGTTCACCACTCGTTTGTAATCTCGTTGTATTCAAATCTATCGTTCGAACTTCTCGTTGCGCTTGGAGAGGGGAAATCGATTGGTTGGCAAGCTCTTCACTTATGGCTGGGTTAACAGAAGAGAGTCGTGCATTGTCTCGTTCGTTCTGCGAAGAGAGTCGGTTGATGCCCGGGAGAGTCCAACTCTATGCTGCTCGTTCTTCTTTCTTTATCACTCAGTTCTGCAAAGACAGGTAAATACAAACATTCTTGTGAATTTGACTTGTTATAAGTGCTGCAAAATAGGTTAATAATGTTATGCAAGAAACAATCCAGTTTTGATCAAGCAAGGGAGAGTTAGGAGAGCTGAGAGCATTACAAACTAACAATATTTTCATGTTTATCAGGAATTTTGAACAAAAAACTAATTCCGATTTTAGAAAAACTTTTAAAATATTAAAATTTGCAAATCTTTCTCTTCTAAAATGTTGTTTAAGGGTGGAATAATATTTTCAGTTATGAATATAGAATAAGTGGCGTTTTGGGACGCAAAAAATTTGATTTTTGACAGTTAAGAAAATATTTGATAGATTGATACGATTACATCAGTATTTTTTAAAATTTCCTAAACCATATGCTGATTTCATTTGTTATATTTCGAGATATTTGTTTAGTTAGAAGGAATGTTTATTACATAAAGCTCTTACAAGAATGTAAGAGAGCAATAATCGTTTGTTCGAATGAGTGGCATTCATTCGATTCGCACGTGAATAAATGAATAAGCGAGCAAATTCTCGTTGAAAGTGAAAACCGGAACATGCCGGAATATTGGCTAACCATAACTAATGAACTGCACGTTCAGGAATCTGATTAGGTAAAAACAACATACATTATGAGGCGAGATCATAAATTTCAATATGCATTACCCATTAAATCTGCATTCCGTATACATATTTGCACTTAATGGACTGCTCTCTGTCCCTCAATGTTGTTGTTGTTGCTGCTGTTGTTTTCCCCCTCCCTGAGTAGGAACAACATTTCTCACTCTTTGCATGAACAAATGAATGCATGTAAATAAATACATTGAAACGCGGCGCAAATTTATGACTCTGGGCACTGCAGCTGGCATAATTATGGGACACAAAACCACAATAGCAGCCAAAGCAGCAACTACAAAAATTATACAAATAAAATCAATAAATAAAACATAAAAGTGACTCGCGGTGGTCGGTCACTTAAAAGCCTCCACAAAACCAGCAACAAGCTAAGAAAATAAATAAAAATATATGTATATATGTACTTATATATATATATGTATGAAAACAACTGCTGGGCGCCAGGTTAATGGCGCTGCCATTGGCACCTTCAACGGGCAATGGTCACCCCGCCTCCATGCCGCCGATAAGTATAGCCCCGGGGCCGCAACAATCGCAGCTTCATCTCCACAGCTAATTAGCGGTAAGCTCAATTGAACTGTGAACTCCAAGGAGCATCCATCCACAGCGGCAGCCTGAAGATGAATGCCACCACTGTGTGCGAGCTCTGGCTGAGTAATGGCAAATCCCGCTGCATCCAAGGCTATGCCGCTCATAAAACTTCAACTTATCGCTTATCTATTTATCAAATTGTTGCTGCTGCTGCTGCTGCTGCTTGCATAAGTTGCCACAGCTGCCACAGTTGCAAGTTGCATGCGCTGACCTTGCTAGACTCGCAGAACTTGCTCAGCTGATTTCAAAACTGTTTCGCATACAAAAGCCAATTAACATCAGGGAATCAGAGTTATAGCCTTAATCTTTCAATCAAAACATACAACTTATAAGTTAGCTTGAAGTACAACAAAAAACTCGAATATTTCAGCAAAAAAACGTCTAACTAACTAAACTTTGTTTTTAAATTTTATTATAAACATATATTTGAAATAAACTATTTGATTTTAGTTCAAAGAACAGAAGCATAAATCTAAAAACTATTTATATCTATTTTTTAGGTCATTATAAAGTTGATTTATTGATTTATCTTCAAATAATATCTGTTTAGTTATCTTTCTTAACTCGTTATAAATAATTAATGTTACGAATTTTTTTTCAATAAACATTTTTATTTAAAAAAGCCGGAAATTGGGCAAAGGGAAAATTTAGCAAATTCCGCAAACAGTTTTTACCGATTTGTATTATAAAAATCATAATTAAATATTAGTTCGGGTTTGCCCTTTTCCGTTTCCGTTCACTTTTCATTCCGAATCGTTTTCGATGTTGTGTTTCTGTAATCGTTTTTACTCCCTGTACCCATAAAATGGGTAAAAAGGGGGTACTAAATATGTGCAAATGTATGTAACAGACAGAAGGAGACATCTCCGTCCCTATAAAGTATATATACTCTTGATCAGTATCAAAAGAGATTTCGATTTGGCCATGTCCGTCTGTCTGTCCGTCTGTCCGTCTGTCCGTATGAACGCGTCGATCTCAGCAACTATAAGAATGTAGGTACTTGTATAGCATACGCAGATCAAGTTTGTTTCATATTTTAGATATCTCCCCCGTTCTCCCGCAAATCGATTAAAGCCGTTTTACTGGAACAATTTTCAAGATATAGCTTTTAGATTTGGCATGTACAATACTTTAGTCTCTCCTAATCTACTGTCCAAATTTCAAGTCGTTCGGATAATAAACACGGAAGTTATTCACGAAAGAAGATTCAGTAATGCAGCGAGAGGGGGAAGAAGAAGCACAGACGCTTGCGCTGTCGCTTTTGCCGCCTGTGTGTGTGCGTCTTTGTGTATGTGTGTGTGTATGTGTAAGTGTACGTAGATGTGATTGAATGTTTTAGACCTGGGTACAGGGAGTTTCGTAGTCGGGTATACTCGACTATAGCATTCTTACTTGTTCCTTTTTGAAGTTATGTTCATTCCACTGACTTAAGATCAAAACTGTCCAAGCCAAATAATCAATAATTCAATTGTCGGAATTCAGAACAGCTATTTAGATTCCGCATATTACCATCAGAAATTGGAACAGGCCTGAATAGCCGGAAAATAAATATACATATTAACAGATTATTTGAATTACAATCAGAAATTATTTGTCAAATCGGAATATGCATAAAGCTCGTAAGCTTTAATAATTACGGTACCTGATTAAGGTTTCTGTTCCTTGTGGCCACCGCCCAAAACTTTCTTAAAAGCGTTGGGACTATGGGAACAACTTTCTACCCAAAACAAAAACGCAACAATGTAAGGCCAATAATAAAATTGAAAACCTTATTTCGATTTTGTCAAAACAAAAAAATGAAATAAAAGAAAAACAATCGCAATATGCAATCGCGTTTCGGTTATTTTTGTTGTTTTTCTTTAATTTTTATTTATTTGTATATGTATATATTTTTATTTATTTTTTATTTGCTATTGCCATTTATGTAACGTCCCAGGCAATCCAATGACGACGACGTGGTCTTAATTAAGCTCCAGCTTTACCCAGTTTATTTAACTCGCAGCTCGCAACTTTGGCGCATTAAAACAAGCTAACTTAAGGGGAACAATGAAGGAAAGCTGAATACGAGATTATATATAATTGCAAACGGAACGTAACCTGAATACCCTTACCGACTTTCGAGTACTACTAAGCACAAAATATACAACCGATTGTTAAGAATGCTCATTATAATATTGGAATATATTTTTAGCGCCTACTAACTGAACATTGTCGACAAGATTTTGTAAGAATTGATATGTAATGGGAGCATTTTTTTAAATTTACTTTAATTTTCTCTAATTTGAAAAGTGTTTGATATACAATGGTGAAGTTTGGTATGTGAACTGATCGTAGCTTAAAACTGTTTCAAACTGAGTTAAAACCCGTCTCATCATCGGCATTATATGGATTTAAGTCTAGCTTAACGGTACCTCTAAGCGTTGCTTAAAGATATGATTCTAAGCGTGGTTAAGATCGAAGCATAAATAAATATTTGAGAAATGCTGTATTGGGACATGATTGAAATAAGAAAAGAAAGACACGGGTTTTATGTGTCGACTTAGAATTATCGTAGAAAGAACCATACAAAGTCGTATAACAGTTTACAAATAACTTTTACAGTATATTTGAAATTCGGTTACTAAAAAGACACAACATTTTCCTTGTCAGAGTTCGAGTTGTTTGGGTGTGCTTGGGTGTAGGTCGCAGTGCTAAGTTCAGGTTGATCGCAGGTACTCGAGATGAGCGAGCATTCACTGTTAAATCGATATGGCACTGTTAGTGTTAATGAGCTGTTAATAGCAGGACTGTGAATGTTGATATCTAGACTGTTACTGCATTGACCTCGATATTCAGTCACAGTCTGACACGACATGTGTCAGTCGCAGTGACTCAGGCACAGTTACGTAGTATCCAGTACACAATAGTACCTAACAGTGCTCAGTATTGGTTAATTAGTGGCATTGATGGTTCGATCGGTTATTCAGTTTTAAAGACTCGCCACTGGGCGGACTTGCGAGCATAGTTCGATAACTTAGTTATTTGGTTTTGTGCAATTTTTGATTGGAAATTGTAGCAAAATATAATGCCGCTACAGGCCTGGTGGGGCGCCTAAAGAAATCTCACATACTCGTAACCAATTTCAGTTATACGTCTTTTGTCTTTTGATTTTCGCTTATGAACTCTCACATATTCGCATTAAGTTGCGCAAATTTGGCTAGATCGATCAGTGAATGAATGTATTAACTGTGATCGATCGGATCGATCAATGGCTCTGTGCCACGCCCCCCATTGGGAGACAGGAGAGACTGAAACAAATATGCAAATTTGCGCATATTATTATTTATTCGCATGTATTTTTGTAGCTTTCAGCGAGTCTTTCTTCTTTCTACTTCTCTCGCATTTTGTTTTATGATTTTTAATTTTCTGTTGAAATGATTAGCGGTATTTTTGAAAGTGAATTTAATTAAAATCCAAATTGTGCATAGGATGCACCATCGCAATCGCACACTTATAAGGCCAGTCGCCAGTTACCCGTCCCGAACACTTTGCGACTGGTAATTGAATTTTGTTTTTGGTTTTGGTTTTGGTTATGTTTTTGGCAATTGCAATTTGAATTCGTCTCTCGACTTTGCCAATTCGAATATATTCGAATTGTCGCGACAGCTTCAGGCTTTTTAACCCGATTGTGCATATAAGAACCGTATAATATCAACTTTCCTTCAGGTTTCGAGCTGAAACTTGGGATATACATAGTTGGATCTGCTTTTAAGCTATAAGCACAAGAATCGAAACATGTAATAAAGCTACATATCTTTCAACTAGTTTTTTTGTAAGAAATTTCTAAAAAAGAGTATATTGGGCTTGTGAAATGTTCGTCTGTCCGTATGAACGCTATTCTTTTCCACACCCTTGAAGCTAGAGCAACTAAACTTGGTACACATGTTGACGTATACCCTGAGATTACCAGCTGTCAAGATCGACCATTAGATTACAGAGGAAAATGTGGAAATTTAGGTGCTTAGCTTTAGCACTTATAGAGAGTATATGCTCTTGAACAATCAATGCAAATTTAAGAGATGTGAGGCTCACATAATTATTATTAAGATGGTGAAGATGAGTTGACATGCGCTTCGAACTTCTGCCATCTTTATAATATAAGGTTCTTTTAGTAATATGTTCAATTTAATAGAAGTTTAGGATGATGTTTTTCGCACACCTCAAGCTTTTTAATATGCCTAGTTGAACCGTATGTTAAAATAAGAATGAAAATGGTTTTAAGCATGATTGGTTTATTTGCTGTTGATAATTTGGACTTAATTTTTCTTAATATTTATTTTTATATAAAATTGTTTATATATTTTGATTAAACGAGTTTTCTGCTACAAATCATGGCAGCTTAAGCAAGTTGTACAATTATGACTTTCGATTTTAGTAAGCAAATTGTTTTGTTGATTTTATTGATTGTGAACCGTATATGAAAATGAAAAGTGAGTTTTTTGTCGAAATGAATTCCTAGATATCGTACTATCCCATTGCATAGTCGAAGTGCAGATCTTAAAAAACTTTCAGGAAGAAAACAGACCTTCCTTACCTTCCAAAAAAAGGTCTGCTAAGAAACGAGATGAAAACAATTTGGTTAATGATTTAATTATATTTCAATTTGGTTGTTACTATATGTTTTATTTTTGCTTTGCCAGCTTGTGCAACTTTTGTGATTGTGTTTTTGTTTCTTCTGACTTTTGTTTGTTGTAGTATTATATTGTGTTGAACAGTTTTTCATTATCACTTAACAACGATAACTTTACGAAATTGGAGGTATGCATGTACGAGTGTCTCTCTTGGATAGGTGCTTCAAAATGTTGTTAAGTGTGAATTGCCAAATGACAGCAGCAACAACAACAACAATAACAACAACAATAGCACTCTCAAGTATTGCTTTGAGGTGAAAAATCCGTATCGTATCACAACATAGATGTTGACTCTTTCAATTAACAATTCCCATTTGATAGATGAGACAGGTTGTTGCAATCGCAATATATACAACAATATATGTACCTATCTATATATATATTTTTCATATTTTTAATTGTTGTTGCTATTGGGCCACTCTCACACACTTTCGATGTTGCACAATGGAAATTGGAGTGTGTGCAGTTACCCAGACATTTATGAGGGGGGGAGGTGTTGGGGTGTTTCCAATATGAACTTGATCTAGCTGAGGGCTAAGCAAGAGCTACAAGAATATCGATAGTGCTGCCAATCGATATTTTCGCTCGATTTTGCGTGCACTATTGATAAACTTTTGAATCGATAAGTGTGAAAGATAGGAAGAAAACAATCGATAAATGTGAAAAACTTCCAAGCTGTTGCGTTAGGAAGAAAACTATTGATAAATATGACAAATGTTAAGCTGCTGCGGAAGGAAGAAAACTATCGATAAATGTGGAAAAAGTAAAACCGATGCAAAAGGAAGAAAACAATCGATAAATGTGAAAATTCCAAAACTATTGTCATAGAAAGAAAACAATCCATAAATTTGAAAAAATCTCAAACTGTTGCCTTTGGAAGAAAACTATCGATAAATATGAAAAAGGTTAAGCTGCTGCGGAAGAAAGAAAACAATCGATAAATGTGCAAACCTTAACTGTTGCGGAAGGAAGAAAACTATCGATAAGTGTGCAAAGTTTTAAGATTCAGCGAATGGAAGAAAGCAATCGATGAGTGTGAGAAATGATAATTTATAGCAATAGGAAGAGAAACAATTAATAGTGTCAGAAAACAAAAAAAAAATACCATCGATACTTTCAATAGTAGCATCGATTACTTTGCAGCTCTGCCAGCTCACTCCCTCTCCCTCTCCTTCTCCCTGTCCCTCTCCCTCTCCAACTCGAACTCCCTCGACATCTCGAACTCCTTCTCCTCCAATTGAATGACACTTGAGGCGACAATCGAAACGATTTTGTTTCAAGAAATGACATCAATGGCACAGCATAAATTCACACTAGCGTAAACAGAGACATTTGCCATTCCCATACCCAAAACCAAATCCCATTCCCATTCCCATTCCCGCTTCCATCCTTCATCCGCCCCCCCTGCAGCCAGTGTGCTCGGTGGTGCACATGTGGAGCGTTGCCGTCACGAGTTTGAAGCGTTTGTTGCACTTCGCATCTGTCAGATTTCAGTGTCGAGGCTTTTTGTTGCATGCTTCAAGTTGGAAATGAAATGGAGACGAAGATGCGGCTGGAAAAGGGGGGCAGACGCGACACCCATGGACCATGATTTTGACACACTCTCTGTATGCGTGTGTGTGTGTGTGTGTGTGTGTGTCTGTGTGTGTGTGCACCATGAGTGCCATTTCGAGTGCGGGAATCAATGCAACAACAGCAACGACCATCGTCAAGTGCAAGAGTTATTTTCACAAGTTATTATCTATCCATTTATCCATTCAGCCAACAACACAACAACAGGCACTCGAATGCAACAGCTCTACACCCTGTACCCTGTACCCTGTACCCCCACTCCCTGCACACACTTCTCCCCTGAACACACACATAACACAACAGACAACACACAGTCTGGCATGTAAAGCCCTGTGATGGATGCGTTCTCTATGTGGCTGCGGCTGTTGCTCTTTTAATACCCTAACAAGACGCGATGCGTGGAAGGGGCATGCCAGACTGTTGCATGTTACAGATACTAACAGAGGGTAGTACCAATAAGCCTGCAGGATAGGCAAGCCTTTGCCAGATAGTACAGAACTAAGCTAAAATGCAATTGCCTTCCTGCCATAAATCAAATTATCTCAAGACTGGTATCGAACGCGTATCGATACTTCATAATCCCATCATCGATACTTTCCATGGCTTTCAAATATGTTAAGCAGGATAGCTAAAGTTCTTTAAAAGTACAAAACTCAAACACAGATCATAACAAAAATAAGGTTTTTCTATTTTATAAAATTCATTTTAAAGTTTAGAGATTTCAAACTATCGATAATGCCAACTTATTTGATTGTTTTGATAGTTAAAAAGCGACAACCATCAATATGTATTGATCTTCAAAACAATAAACGACATTTTGAAAACACTAAGGCAATGACCAATCCCAGAATTAAGTCAGCCCCATGTGCATGTTTGGACACGTCTATCTCAAAAACGCCAAGAGCTAGAGTCATCAAATTTGGTATGTAGCTCCTTAAATACTTCATGCACAACTAGATGGTTCCAAATTGTGGCTATATGAATACTTATCCCGAACTTTGAGTTTTGAAAACTCACAGCTGCTGCAGGGTATCCAAACAGTCGCGAGTGCACTCGGTAAGAGCCACACTCTTACTTGTTTCCCTTTAGTCGGCTTAGTTTTTATTTGTGTGTGGCTTTGTCTGCGCTGCATTACCATATCTGCAGTACCCGGCATTGTCATCATCACCATCATTCAGCGTTGCCATAAATGTCGTCACTTCATTTTCAGGGTAAATGCACTGGGCGGCAAGTAGGAAAATCAATAGACGCGTCGCCCACGCGGCGCCAAAGCAGCAACGTCTCAGACAAAGGATCACAACAGCTCCTTTCCGGGCACCGGCCATTGCCACATTTTGTAACTTGGCCAACACAATCAGTTGACAATTCCTGCTCATTTCTGACGCGATGCCGGCGACATCGCCGCCGGTTTTGAGTCATCAGGCGGGACAGTAAAAAATAAGACCAAAAAACTAAAACTGACTAACAGGACGACGACCTTGGCTAAAAGTCCATTGGGCACAGTACCAGACAGATAGACAGACAGACAGACAGAGGCAACAGTCTGCAGCTCCAACTGAGTCACAGTGTGTTGCAGTTGCAACATTCAGAATGTTGACAACAATCACACGATTTGGAACACTTAATAACCAGTGCTGCACAACTGCCGTTGACTTCTTTTTGCCAGGGATCGCAAAGAAGAGTTATGGGGTTGAAACAAATCAAGGAGAAAAATGTATCCAATATGAATGTAACATTCACATCCTACTCTTTTATGGGCTATTCAAAGAGAGGATACATTTTTACTCTTAATTTATTTAAAATAAATTACATTAAAAACTTATTTTTTGACACAAAAATAACAAGTAAGAATGCTTTAGTCGAGTATACCCGACTACAAAACTCTCTGTACCCAAGTCAAAAAATTCCGATCACATCTACGTACACTTACACATACACACACACATACACAAAAGCCGCACACACACGAGCGACAGCTCGAGCGCAGCGCAAGCGAGACATTTTAAGTGGTAACTGTGCTGCTTCTTCCCCCCGCGCTGCAGTACTGAATCTTGTTTGTTGAATAACTTCCCTGTTTATTATCCGATCGACTTGAAATATAGACAATAGACTAAGAGTGACTAAAGTATTGTACATGCCAAATCCCAAATCTATTTCTTGAAAATTGTTACTGTAAAACGGTTTTTATCGAATAGCGGGGGAACGGGGGAGATATCTCAAATCTAAAATAAACTTGACCTGCTCCCGCTATACACAAACCTACATTCCAAATTTGGTGTCTCTAGCTCTTATAGTTGCTGAGTTCCTTGCGTTCATACATACGGACGGACAGACGGACAGACGGACGGACAGACAGACGGACAGACGGACAGACAGACAGACATGGCCAAATCAAAATCTCTTTTGATACTGATCAAGAATATATATACGTTATAGGGTCGGAGATGTCTCCTTCTGCCTGTTACATACTTTTGCACAAATCCAATACCCCTTTTTACCCATTTTATGGGTACAGGGAGTAAAAATGTTGATATAATGATTAAATTGCAAACAAACCCTAATTTTTGTCTGATTGCTCCTATGTGAGCCATGTGCTCCGATTTTCATCAAATTATAGGAAACTATTTGAAGTAATATAAGACTCTCACTAAGTTTGGATGAAATATTTGTATGAACAAAAAGTTTGATATAGTGATATAGTGGTCTGATTTTGACCAAATTTGGCCAGATTGTATAAACTCTCTAAAGACTTGGCTTGGGAAAGTTTGGTAAGAATACATCAATAAACAAAAAAGTTGTTCATACAAAAACATATTTGTCAATTGAACATTCCTATGGCAGCTATATGTTATATTGGTCCGATTCTGACATATGAAGGGTCTGTGCCAAGTTGCATTACGATAGCTTTAAAACTGAGAGTCTATTCCTGCTGATTCAGAATATATATACTTTTAAAAATTGATAATAAATATTATTTTTCAATTTTCATTTTAAATATTGCAAATAAAAGCTATTTTGCTATTTTTATTTTAAAAGTTATATGTACATATATCAACTTTTGTAATACTTGGTTCACTATTTATTCAAAATCAATATTTATATTCAACTTTTATTTGGCGATTTTAATATAAAAATTGAAATCTAATTGGGGAACAACGTGGGAACAATCGTATAAAGAATGAGTTTTTGTATGATCAACTTCTTCTTTATACACACAATTCATCCAAACTCAGCAATTTCCAGATATATATGTATAAAACTTATATTATTACTTCATAATTTTCTCCAATTTTATCAGATTCGGACCACATTACTATAGGGATGCGACAGGAAGAATAAGTCGAAAATTGAGTGCTTGTATCAGAAACATTGTTTCAAGGGTATACATATTTGTGGCGTGTCGCACTTTCTTTTTATGATGGATCCATGCACTATCGAGACTATCGATAGATTTACAGCCCTATTAGGCTCAAACCTTCACTCTCCATCGAGATACTGAAACAGTTTTGACCTTCGATGTTTGTTTCTTTATAAGAGTACGTTGCTATAATAAAAACTTGGTTAGGCCTCTGTGTTTTATTTTTTTGTCACACAACACCAAAAATATTTTGCTTACAATATTGGTGCATGTGTGTGTGTGTGTGTGTGTTTTGCTCAAACAACAACAACAACGACAGCAACCAACAGACAGCGACAAGTTAAGAATTCGAAACAAGAAACGCAACTTAAGCTGCGTAGGTTTCTTAAGTAACTTCAAATGTTTTGATTAGACTTTAAATGACAACAACAACGAAAAAGCACACACACACACACACACACACACACACACACACACACACACACACACACACTACACACACACACATACAACTAAACAACGACAACAAAAGCTGTGAATGCCAAATGCCAGGCCAAGTCGAAGTCGAAGTCCAACTCAAAGTCGAACTCGAAGTCAACTCATTTGCGCAGTCGCAGTCGCAGTCGCAGTCGCAGTCGCTGCCGCTGCCCGAAGAGTGTGGGTTGCCTCTGGAGACCTGAGAATCTGAGAATTGGGAACTGAGACCTGAAACTGCCGCCGTTTGCGGCATTCACATACAAAAAGCAAGACGAAAGCTGTTCAATCCGATTATTGGTTGCCCTAACCAGTACACTGAAATATACAGTTAAAACTAGAGCTGAAAACACCACGATATTGTATGAGCTATCGATACTATCGATACTACTGTTCTATATTATCGAATTCTTAGCTACTTGAGCTCAAATTTTGACACAGTTCGCTTCAAGGCTTAATATGACACTTCTTGTCTTCATATGACTTAAGTACAAATTAAATCTTTTGCAGACGTCTAAAACTATAAAGTCAACCAAATAAGTAAACATTTATATTCTTAGCTTATCTTCCTTTGCATATATAAGTCTATATGGAATCAAAAGTGAAGGAACTGAACAAAGATCAACTTATAAATTATCTTAACAAATTGTTTTCACTTTCTGAAATTTGTTTCAGTTATAAAATTAATTTCAAGTGAAGTTCCTAACAAACTGCATAGTTTTTTGCAGTGTAGTCTGGGAGAGTGTGCCAGCATCGATCCTTTATATTCCTTTAATGCCTTTTTTGCGTAATGAGCAGTCGAAATAACAAACAAATGGACAAAGAACGGCAAAGAGTTTTGCGTACACATTTATTTGTATCTGCAAATGTATCTGTATCTGCGGCTATGGCTATTCGAGTATCTGTATCTGTCGGTCGCGTTATCCGCGCGATAAATAATCGACAAGCTGCTTGGGTGGCGAAACTGGCCAGACAAAACTTGGTGAGGCCCAAGACAGGGCCAAAAAAAAAAAAGAAACAAATGCAGCTTTTTGTAGGAGAGTTGTTGCTGTTGCCGTTGCCGTTCCGTTCCGTTTCTAACTTCTATCTTTGAGTGGCTTTCATTAAGCATAACCGTACGTATGTATAAGTGCCGAGTTGGCCCAAAGTTGAACGAGAGATCTGGCTCAAGAAGCCGCTTCAAGGCGGCAAACTCAAGAGATGCTTTTTGTGTTGTTGCCTCTGTCTGGGGCTCAGGTCTGAGGCAGTTGTTGTTGTTAGTGGCCGCTTCGCTCGGACGCAGCTGCGCATCTCAAACATTGTAGCTGTATCTGTATCTGTATCGGTGTATCTGTGTATCTGTGTGAGACAGACCCGCACTTGACCTTGAACTTGTACAGGTTTACTTTTGTTTTCTTTGGCCGTTTGCTCGCTGGCTCGTTTAACTTTGGCGCTGGCCGCTCTTCAACTTGTGCGAAGCTTTGTTTGCCTTTTACGCCTTTTATGTTGCATTTCTTTCTTTATACTTATAGTATCTGCTGCTTTTGTCTTGCATACTTGTATCTTAACCTTTTGGAGTGCGCGCGAACCTAATCAGGCTTAATGCCGTTGCGTCGCCTCAGTTGTGGCAGCTTTATAAGGCTGGGATTATGAACGACACCCCAACAGCAACAACAACAACACATTTCTCAGAATCCTTTTACAGCCTTCAACTTCTGCGGAATACGATTCGATACGTACTTAATTTATATGCAAAGATTTATGCGATTTATGAAATGCCAAACAAGCTGAAGCATTAATATCTTTGCTTTTGACATTCCTGATCTTCCTGTGGGTCCACCGCGAATTCCAAGCTTTGTTTTCCTTATAAAACCAGGCTATATTTAGAGGAGAAGAACTTTGCTGGTTTCTTTACGTGTTAAAGAACAACAGCAGAGATTGCAGCATGTTAGGAATAGTTTAACATTAGTTTGTTTTTTCTCTACTTTTTAAAGGACTTGAAAGCGTTAAGAGGGTTATAAAGTTTCCTTTTTTTTATAAGATCCGGGTTTACTAAGTTTAGTTAAGTTTGCAGGCAGCATTCTTATAATGTTGTGGGTTGTGCTAAGTCCCACTATCAGTTTGAGAAACTCATCCTGACATAGGGAAATATTTAGTTAACTCATCCTCATTAATGTTCTTATGTTTTAAAGACTTTAGGAGATAATTAAATATTCCTTCAACTTTTAAAATTACTTTCTAAAGAAGGCTTTTTCAAGACTTTAAGAGATGATGAAATATTCCTTCAGCTTTTAGGATGGCTTTCTAACTAAACTGATAACTGCTTTCGGGAATAGTTTGTAATTTCCCAATCCCCCAGGTTCTCTCATGTAATTCTGTGTAAATGAGTTTTAGAGCGCAAAAACACATGATATATGGGCTAGTGTTACAGAACTGAAAAATATGGCTTAGATGGAAAGATATGGCCATATGGGATACACACAGTTGGCTTTATGTGCAGTTGCTGCACAAAGCGTGACATTTTCCCCATCAGCGAATTCGCCATATGTAGAGACGAGAGTGCCTGGCAATCTTCAGCTCCACAACTCAATCTCGGCTACTGACGCCATCAAATCTAGGTGAGCCAGACGAAGCTGCGCCCCAAAAGGGCGATAGGGCGCGGGGAGGAGAACACTTAAGAGTTGAGCGTTGAGGGCGGAAGTGCAGGTGAGGCTGCTGCAGGGCCAACAAAGTGGATAACTGGAACACTGCTAGAGTTTGAAAACGATGAAGAAAACTCTGAAGTTTCAAGTGTGCACACACAAGAAGATACAGCCACAGCTACAGCTACAGATACACAGATGCAGATACAGATACAAAGCACTGAGAGTGGCCATCTATGACAAATGACATTGGTCATTGTAACTGGAACCAGCCTCAGAGCTGGGAGCCAAGAGGTGTGACACAATTGTCCAGTATCAAATGACAGATAAGAGTTGTGTTCCAGACTGCGGTATACTCTATTTTACGAAGGTTACTCTGGCTATAAAAATGTGGGAGCTATCTCGAATGGAAAACATAGGTTCGGCACGGAGAGGATTCGGTTTGCGTTTTCTATAAGTATTACAGCTCGCATTTTTGGAACAGAGTATTGCAACAATACTAAAAGAAACTGAGCCTGTCTCTGTTTGCTAATTCACCTAGACCATAAGCGACAGATTGAGATTGAGTCTGAGATTGAGATTGCGACTATGACTGAGAAGCGAGATGCGAGAACCGAGACTGGACATGGACAGAATTGGTATTGTTGCATTATCCACAGCTCTGTGGTGCAACATTGGCGTGGCTGCGGCATCAGGTGAGAGTTATGCGGTATTGTTAATTAACCATTTACGGCCTGATTGCAGCGTCAGACAAAACAAAGAGACAAACGAACAAGCACACAGATACAGATAGATACACATAATACAAACAGATAGAAGTATATCGAGGTCAGCTTCGCAGTCGCAATCCGAGAGCTAAGGCATCTTTAACCAGGCCATGGAGTTGCCTCAAGGGTTCAAAGTCACATAATTATGTTTAAATTATGAATATCTGTTAGCTCTAAGAAGCTAATGACTTCCCTATAGTATTTGTTACTTAACCTCACAAACGCCAAGTAACAATCGAAAACTCAATCCGATATAATTATATCGATTAGTTTAGATCAATTAATTGCACAGTTTCGGGTGGGGATTTGTAGAATCTGTTACTTAAACTAACATATGTACAAAATATATAAGTAAGAATCGAAATTTGTAATCGATATAAGTACGGTTTGATATTTTGATTGAAATTTCTCAGCTAACTCAATTCTAATTAGTTTTGCAGTTGTATACCGAAAGGAATGGCTTTCTCTCAGAGATCGCAAGTATGAGGATGAAAAACATCAAGGCAAACAAGTAAGAGCGTTGCAGTCGGACGCACCCGACTGCAAATACTATATTCCTAGTCCTATATAATTTGGTTATGTGTGGGTTCGGACATATATATATCTGTTACGGACCCTATTTCCCATGAGTATCTCTATCTGTATGAATATAGTAAATATGAACACGCAAAACTATCGATAGCGGCTTCACCCGGTAGTTTCGATAGTCCGCAACAACAACACTTTCGTTAGTTTGATCGGTTTTCATACCGACACAAATAATGCTATCGATAGCAAATAACCAATCGATGGTGACTGCCGTGAGCGATATCTATCGATAGTGAAAATAGAAAGAAGACTGTAATCGTGACATGCATCGATAATGTAATAGAAACCTTACAGTTTCACTCAGTTCTAATTAAGTTTATAAGTGTAGCTTACAATGTGAGAGGTTCCAGAGACGGTTGCACACGTTAGTCATATTGCTTGGGGAGTCCAAAAAGAAGCACACCTGTAAAGAGTAAGGGGAAGGGGAAAAATGCATCAGCTTTATTGTGATATGCTAAATTAACATACGTCGCGACGTGAGATGGGGGGGAATTGATATGCAGCACGCAACCGAAACACGATCAGTTCAATTGATGCATCGATATGTCAAGCGCTTGGCAGCCGGAAAACTTATTCGAATGCAGCTTGGGGTATGGCCAAGAGGCTCTTGGCCAGATTTTTGGGGCGTTGACAGCTGATGTGAGCCGACTGACGCCCATAAAGAAACCTGGAGCTGTCGTAAGACTCTGAATAAGTACATTACCAGTTGGCAGCGAGCCGGGTCAATCAACTGGCCAACGTTGGGGGCACACGGGAGTACGCACGTTTCGTTTGCTTGTGGCCAAAAAGCCGGCCTCCCTTCTGCTGTCTACTTTAAACCCGGTTAGCTGCTTGCTACCTTTCAGGCCTGGCCAGCGGCCCACAATGTTGGCCAAGTTGATAGCACGCACGTGATCTGCAGACCGAACGAGCACCGCACCAAATCTGAATGAAGAATTTATGAATGGAGCGCGCGTCAGTGCGTGAGCGAGTGTGTGTGTGTGTGTGTGTGGTGTGTGTGAATGAGTGTATTCGAGAGTCTCTGTGTCTGTGTGTGTGAATGATTCGCACGTTGGAGGATCCAACTAACTTGTGTGCTGTTCAACTAAGAGCTACGCATGTTTGGGCCGTGTATACCAGCTCATAGACCGTCTCAGATACAAAGATACAAATGTATCTAGCAGCATGCCAATGCGGCTGCGGCACGTGTTACACAGACGCATTGCAAACGGTTCTGGCTTATCGGCCAACTGCAATCGGCAAACGCCAATCGGTAATCGGTAATCGGTTATCGTCAATCGCACAGCATATTTGTCACTGCCGACCGATTAGCTGTTGGTGACTCTCTTTCGCTTTTATGAGGTAGCTCTTCAGCTTAATATTCAACATAGATATCGCGAGGTATGTACTCTAGATATATCACCAGCAAAATAGGATGTATCGATATATCGACAATGCTGATCATTGAACGTTCTACACTATATTATATATGTCTGATATCTCTCGAAGCGAACATAAACATATTTAAATAATCTACCATAAAATGTCTCTTAAATATATCGAAATAATCTATATAATCTATATCTATATACCGACAATTGGCTATCGATATATCGATAATACAACTTGCGCTGCATCGAAGGCGATATTTTCGATTTTACATGTTTATTTAAATGGGGCCCATACATACATAAGTGTTATAAAGGAAGGAAATTCAATATCGATACTCGTCACTCTGATATCGATAAGCTGCTCACGCTGTAGGGCATTCAGTTGCCACCAGCAGCTAACTGAATGCCACACAATTTAGCAATTTCCTAGACGCCCACCGTGGCATGCACTTTGTGGCAGAATGTAACTCAAAGGTTGTTGGCTACCGTGCATAGTATTTACAATGCAGTTGCATCTGAGGGGATCTGTATCTGTGGATGTACCTGTGGATGTATCTGTGGATGTATCTGTATCTGTATCTGTTTGGCACGCATGTCTCGGGCCGCCGTCTGACGCATTGTCTGTGCGTGGCTCAACAACTTGAAATTGTGGCATAAACACGTTCTACAATTTCCGGCATGAGTGTTGGCGTTGTTGTTGTTGTTGTTATTGTTATTGTTGTTTTTGCTGTCGATTGTCGGCTGTCGATTGTTGTTGTTGTTGTTTATTAGTTTCATTGATCATCATCATTATTAGCACTAATGCGATGTGTAGTTTTAGTAGTTTTTCGTTGTTGTTGCTGCTTTTAGATGCTGCCACAAATAGAACCTATTGTTCATCAGCACTTCCATCACCTCTCCGCCCAAAAGAAGGGAGGAGAGGTGATGGCTAAAAAACCGCATTTGACCTCTTGGCCTAATTGAAAGCGTTTTGATTTCGGACACTGATCGACACCTGCGAAAAGACCAGACAGGTAAGAGATGGGCTGATCTACAACTGATCGATGACTGGAATGATATAGAGTATACAAGTAGATCGAGCTCATCACTAATCAAGTCCTAAGGAAACTGATGATGATGGACTACATATTCCTTAACAGATAAGTATTATAATTCCAGACCCATTTAAAAAGCCTTAATTAGATAAATCAAACAGCTATTCAATGATTCTTTACAGATCCCAGTACCTTTCAGGTAATATATTAAGGATCGACAGGAATAATTAGAAAAGACTGATCGTTAATCAGTTGATTTTGATAGCAGACAAGTATTGAATGTGGAAAACTTAAAGATTTCCTTGAAAGTAAGCCTGTTAAAAATATTTATTCATTTCTCATTAACAGAAATGTCATCAATTGATGAAACCTTCATCGAATGCACAAAAATTACATACAAACTGCAGGAAATCAACGAGGCTGTTTTAAAGATCGAATAAATACGATTCTCAAGACTGAAACATTATTTAAGAATCGATTTTAGTTTGAAGATTAAAACTTAAAGAGTGCTGAACTCTAATAAGCTGCCCTTGGGTTGATTGTTAGCTGAATCCTGCCCAAAGAAAGCATTGAAAGGTTGGTTAGAACTATAAAGCGATACTCTTCCAATCTTCAGGAAAAATATTTGCTGTATTTCGGCTAATCAACTATCTTATAGAATGAACAGTATGGCTGACCTTGGCTGGTTTGGCCAAAAGCGAAAACTGAAAACGTTTTACGTCTTTCATCTCCGGCTTGACAATGTTTGGCACCAAAAACTGAATGACTACGACATAATTGTCTCGTTTTAGAACAATTAATTTGTTTTGTGTGTTTGTCTTTTTAGTAGCTATTCGATTTTGGCGATCAAACGACCAACTGACGTGTGGGAAGCAGTCAGAGAGCTATGAACGCTATTAACCAGGGCCGAAGACCGAACGAGCGCACAACCGAACGATCTCAACCGATCTTAACTGATCTCAACTGATCGACCTTAGGCGACATACAGTCGGACAAGTGTTGCGCATGTGCGCACTCAAATGATCGTAAATGAAATAAATGTACTTTCGATTTTCGTTGGGGCAAAGACATTGTTTTGGGGGAAGCATTTAAGTAATTAATTTATGACTCTGTGGGCAATTACGAGCTTGGGAAGGGCAGCTCACTGATCAAGTAACGAGATCACACAGGCTGGCTAAGAGTTCAGTTTGGAGGACAAAAAGACAGCGAGATCAGCTGCAATCATTAGCTACCAAAAAGCAAATAGCATCATTTGTGATAATGATCCGGTAATCAAACATGAAAACTGTGTGAATGCCAAGCCAATGGCATGTCAAATGGCCAATGACCAGGCCAAATGGCCTAGACAGCGCCTAGTTGACGGTTCACGATTACCCAAACACAGCACGCACTTCATTTGATTTAGGGTTGGGAAAAATGTCAAAAGCAACAGACCTAACAAACCCAACAAGCCCTACATAAACATAATAAACATAATAAACATAATAAACATAATAAACATGCCAACAGCATTATAATGAACTTGCCTGGAAAACCAATTTCAAATTCAATTCCAAATTGAAATCGAAAAACCAAAAACCAAAACCCAAAAAACAAGAAAACACAGCAGGCCATCAAGTTGACCAACTCCATTTACAAGTTAGCAGTTCCAATCGACATGGAACCACCAATTAAATCATTTTGAAGGCTTTTCGATGATGTTACACGCATAGAAAGTTAATTTGTTTGCTTTATTTATTGCTCAATGCAATATCGCTTGTGTACAAGCTACTTTTGGATGTTTAAGCTAACATCTATTTGACTTTAAACAACATTCATCAATTATATAATTGGCTAACATACAGATCAATAAGAATATTGTCATTGAATTTCAATTTTCAATACGATTTCCTCATATAATGGGAAACTTTCTACTGATAAGATCATTTTATTTGATCAAGACTACATTCAACAAAGTTTGCATGCAAAGTTCTGAGGGATTTTCAAGAACTGGAAGCATTTAAAGTAACAACTATCACTGAAATTAATCAGCATTTTTCCCCCTATATTCTATATTATATTCTGAGTAGATATTCATTTAGGGAGTGTAGGGGATATCATGAGAACGCAAATTTGTATATAGAACTTTTTATTAATAAAAGGCTTTTTATTGAAATTGATTGACTTTCAAAGAAGTGACATCATTTAAAGTAACAACTATCACTAAAATTGAGCGGATTTCTTTTTCCTTCATATTCTATATTATATTTTTAGTAGATATTCATTTGGGGAAAGTGGGAAATATTCAGAGAACGCAAATTTATATACAGAACTTTTCAATAAAAGGTTTTTTTTATTGAAATTGATTGATTTTTACAAAAGTTGGTTCCACATAATATCTCCGGTTCTATTTATCCCTACAAGAAAAAACATAATTTCTTAGAAAGGCAAAAGAAAATGTGTTAAATCTCGTACCTATGGTAAAAAAAAATTAATCCAAAATTATTCTCATCTCGGGATCAACTTAATACCGTCTAATACTTAAATCAATCATGTTATTATTTTACATCTTAAAATTCAAAGCTATTTAGGATCAAAATAATCGAAAATCAAGATTTTCGGTGTTGAACAAGTAAGAATGCTATAGTCGATTATACCCGACTACGAAACTCCCTGTACCCAGGTCAAAAATTTCCGATCGCATCTTCGTTAACTTACACATACATACACAGATACGCACACGCACGAGCCACAGCGCAAGCCAGGCATTTTAAGTTGTGACTGTGCTTCTTCTTCCCCTTGCTGCAGCACTGAATCTTCTTTCGTGAATAACTTAGGTGTTTATTATCCGATCGACTTGAAATTTGGACAGTAGATTAAGAGGGACTAAAGTATTGGACATGCCAAATCTTAAAGCTATATCTTGAAAATTGTAACTGTAAAACGGTTTTTATCGAATAGCGGGGGAACGGGGGGAGATATCTCAAATCTAAAATAAACTTGACCTGCTCCCGCTATACACGAACCTACATTCCAAATTTGGTGTCTCTAGCTCTTATAGTTGCTGAGATCCTTGCGTTCATACATACGAGACAGACGGACAGACGGACAGACGGACAGACAGACGGACATGGCCAAATCGAAATCTCTTTTGATACTGATCAAGAATATATATACTTTATAGGGTCGGAGATGTCTCCTTCTGCCTGTTACATACTTTTGCACAAATCCAATACCCCCTTTTTACCCATTTTATGGGTACAGGGAGTAAAAAAACGTAGTTGAATCAAGATTTTAAGTATTTGTAGGATCATAGCCGTTATTGTCAAGGATTCGAATCGGCTTAGTTTTTCTCTCAATTTGTGTAATCTTAAGTATTATGTAGTAGTAGTAGTACTGCACTTCAGATCTCATTCATTAATTAGGAAATCTTAAAATTTGTACAAATTGAGAAAAGGCAAATAAAAATTGGGCATACAAACTGCATTATTTGTACTGTTGGTATCGATATCGATATTGTTATCGTTAGCGCTTGATTTACAATTTCCGCGTCGTCTTTGGTCATTCCGCATGCACAACGCGACGTGGCAGAGCTATCGGCACAAGTATTTGCCAACGCCCATTGCATTATTATCACTTTGCCGTCATATTTCACTGGCAATTGTCGCGATCGCCCCTGCTGACAGATGGCAGGAGAGGTGGCAGGCGAGGTGACAGCCAGGCGCCAATTGCTGCTCGGGGGAAATATTGATGATAATACGAATAGAAAAATGCTCCTCTGGCCCGGCGAGCCGATTAATTGCCGAGAACTGCGCATGCATAGATAAATATTAACGTTAACGACGACTGTTCAACAATTCCAATTCCCATTCCCATTCCCATACCCATTCCCATTCCCATTCCCATTCCCATTCCCATTCCCATTCCCATCCCATTCCCATACCCATTCCAGTCTACAAATTCTCGTATTCCACCCCGTAACGTAACGAATGACCGAAGCCCAAACGAATTGCGCAGCGATAAATTACAAAGGAATTCGCAACGCCCAACGTCCCAAAACGAGGCGTAACGCGAGGCATTCGCAAGTGCCGTCAATTTGATTATAATCTAAGATGGGAATATACTTGGTATGTGGATGTATCTGCTCCTAGATCTACTTAGGCTTCAGCTTTGCATTGATTTGTGGCCACAGATCGTTGATTAATTAGATCAATCTACTCGTTATATGGATTATCTTTAAGCTGTACGCCCATTAATTTCCCATTTCAATAAATGCTTTTTAATTATAATAACCATGTAAGCTGATCTTAACTGGCTTGTCGCATGTCGCATACTAATTTCTGGCTTCCTTTCATACTTTAAGGTGTAAGAAACTCACGTCAGCCTTGCATAATCCTATACCTTACAATTTTAATATTTATATTTCAAGATATTATAGTTTCTATCAAAATCTGGTAAGCTCTTCCTTAGAACCCTTTTTTATATAACTTGTAGCCCTATCTTAACTAATTTTCGGAAGTTTTTCATTGCATGTCTATGGTATTTTATGTTCTAATGTTGTTTTGAATCCCTTTTTCATATTGAACATAATACAAGGAGAGAGATGTAAGCACAGTTCGTGTATATTGGGGACACCTGGTCCAACAATTAGGTACAAAATATTAACTAATCAGAAATCTATACCTTAGAGACAATTCAACCATTTCTAAGGGATGTTTTATATCCTGACTAAATCACAGATAGTACTTTACTAAACATTGATTGTGCTTTATCACTGTTCATTTTGTGCTTTAATAATCACTGATTGTGCATTATCGATAACAAATCAAAAAACATTTCCGTTTGCATTAGAGATATGTAAATATACTGTAGATAGTGATGGCACGATTAATCAAATACATGTTAATCGATTATTTTGTCTCAACCCACGATTTAGTTCTATCGCAAAATGAGTTTAGATTAATTGAATCGTTAATCGATTATATGCTCAATTAATCGCTTAACTATTTGCGCGTAAATGCAAAATAAAATATATCAAATATCAATATATCAATCAAAATACAGCAAAGTGTGGAAATATTATTCCAAAACTAATCAAAAATTTCACTTATGTGCACTTTTATGTATTTGTTAATTCTTGTCTTTTGCTTTAAACATTCACATTTAAAAATATCAAAAGTTACAAAAATTGGTGCAATTATAAAAATCAATTGATTAATCGATTAATTTCATTTTTCTTCGATTATTTGGGATTAATAATCGCTCGGCTTAAATTAATCGTATGATTCATATATTTTTGCCATCATTAACTGTAGATAGTATGTATGTATTTATCTATTCGTTATGATCCTTAATATAATTTGTAAAGTTTTTTAATATTATTATTATATTATAAAGGAAGTATCACGTAATTATAAATTACGCGTAACTTAATAAAAAGCTATAGCTGCTAAGCTTACTTGCTATGAGTATCTGAGTATCTTAATTACATTTGATGAGTTCATCTAGTGTTTTATCTAATTATGGTTACTTTACAATTTTCTTTTATTTTACTTACATTTTTTTATATATTTTTCTTTCTTGTATGAAGTTGTAGGTGTTTGTTGCTTTAAGGAAAGTTATTGTTTGGATTATGTTGTTGGGTGAAGTGATTTCGCTTATGTTTTTTTGACCTTATACAGCAGCTCTTGAAAACCCTACTCAACTGAGCTCTCGAGAGAAATGTCATTTTTTCTGAAATATTTTATACGACTGCCTTTTATATTAATTTTGTGAAGCATCATTCAACTAGGCGCCCCTTGAGCAACCCCCTCGCTGCTCTTCTCTCCTACTTTCTTTCGCTGTATTTAGATGCAACAAATGAAGACATTTAATGCACTTTCCATGGGCAATGTTGTCGCTGCCTCAGCCGGATGAGCTTAATCCCCCCCCCCCCCCATACAATTCCCCCCTCTTTGACACCACACCCCGGCTTGCACTCAGAGTGAATATTATTCACTTACTCTTTACGGGTACTCGCTGTGAAATTATTTATGCAAATTTTATGCGCAAATGCAAAGAGCAAAAAAAGAATATTAAAAAATACGCTGGCTTTTTATATATATAGTTATATTGATAACAACATAAAACTGTGTGTGTGTGCGTGTGTGTGTGTGTACTTAATGCACTTTAAGTTGATTTTGCAACTTGAAACGAATCGAGTCGCTGCACTGGGGGCGGGGGCGGAGGCGTTAGGCGACGCCAGCGTCGGCGGCATTTGTCAAAGGCAACTGGCTACCGATTTGTTTTAGTTGCAACTTCGACATTGGCGGCAAATGATGCTGTTGTTGTTGCTGTTGTTGCTGCTGCTGTTGTTGCAACTCTTGTTGTTGTTCTTGAGCTCAGCATGCGCAAAGCCGCCCGCCTCGACAAAACGCGTACTCACATTTAGGCATGTGTGTGTGTGTGTGTGTGTGTGTGTGTGCGTGTGTGTGTGTACTCGTATCTTGGGTAGAGCTGTGAGCGTGTCTCGACACGAACGCGCACGACTAAACAGGATGCGATCTTATTGAAAATCTACATAGTTTCGTGCCTTTTCAGTTACCAGCAGTTATAAGTAACATTTATCGATTATTTTGATTATTTTATTCGATTACATATGTATGGCTAAGTTCGCAAATTTGATTCCAAAACTAATGACAAAGAAGTGCAGTGCCGATTGTGTGAAAAGCAACTAAAGTATTGCAGAAACACAATAAACGTATCAAATATCAAAACTCATTTGATTAATCGATCTTTTCTTCGATTAATTGCGATTAATAATAGCTTGGCTTAAATTAAATGTAGTACCATCATTTGGAGGCTCTACCTTCAAGGGTGTCGAAAAGGATTACGTTCATAAGCCTAATTAACTCTAATTTCTAAAAGCTTTTCGGAAGTCGAGCATAAATACCATTTTGACAAGTTTTCTTTTTGATACAAGAGTATTTTGTAAAAAAAAAACTAAAAAACAATTAAGCACTATTAGTCGCTTTGTGGTGAAAGATGCTTGATCTTCAATTTGTGAAGTTGAAAATAAAAAGTAATATTCAAAAATAGCAAGGAAACACAAATATTGATACACAAAGGGCCTAAAACACATCACACAAGTAAATATATTGCTTAGCAATAGAGCTAAAAAGAAACATCGATAACTATCGATAGTATCGTTAGAAAAAGCCAATTATTTAAAGTGTGATTGATTTGAAGCCTTCTATTCCAACAAAAAACAAAAACTAAAATTAACAGGAAATAAAAAAAATATATATATATATATATATATAATAAAAGCCTTCGTCTGTAAATAGCCCAATATCTATTGTACTCTAACATTTTCCCAAATTACGGAAACGAAATGTCGAAGAATTATAAATTTTTGTTTCTTTTAAGCTTGTAGATAGTATCGATAGTTAATTCCATCACGAAACCTCTAATTTGCAGATTTCACAAAATCATTTATGAAAAATAGACTACTATATCAAATATATTTATTTTGTTTTCAAAAAAAAAGGTTCCTTACGATAAAGTTTCTAATCGTGCATAAATATGATGAAATTTGTGATTCGTGCTTGTGTCGTGGTCCTATTAAGTTCAACACGGGCCCATCTCCAAACTGAAGCAAGTATCTTATGGCGAGACGCATAGTTGCATAGTGGCTGCAACTAATGAGGCTGCCACTGCCACAGACAAACTCGCAGTTGCAGATACTAAGCGCACCTCAAAGATACGACCAGAGGCAGGCAACATGTGTCACCATAATTAAACAAATCTCCACACATGAGCATGAACAGTTTTCCCGGCTATATATATATATATATATATATACGTATATATGTATTTATTTATTTATATAGTATATAAAACACTAACCAGCAACCATTACTGACTGACCAGGTTGTCGTTGTTGTTGTTGGTGTAGTTCTTGTTGTTGTCGTTAATTAATGCAAAGCAACAAGAAACAACAAATAAAAACGCACCACGACGTCAACGACGGCAAGTTTTAGTCACTAAATTGAACTTTTCAAATGATTTAAGCCAAATGCCACTTTGCATTCAGGGCCATCGACTTGGCCACACACACACACACACACACACACACGCAGATATAAAGATACAGATACATTGAGACAGATACGACAGACATGGAAATGGGCGTCTGTATCTTTGTATCTGTATCTGTGTCTGCGTCTAGCTGGGATGCCTTGACAAGTCAATTTTGGTTTGCCTAACGGTAACAAGATGTTGACAGACCAGCACACGGGGTATAGGGATAGCTGGGACGGCGGGGAGGGAGGGGTGCCTCGAATGCAGATGTCAAAAGTCTTGGAAATCAACTTGATATCAAAGCGACTGCTAATGACTATTAGAACCAATAAGTCAATCAGTTGGATACCAATTAATGGGCTCACCAAATCCACTTCAAAGATCAGAGATCTAAGAAACTAGGCCCTAAAGTTCATACTCAAAGTGAATTAATATCCTTTTTTTATAAGAATAAAAATCTATCCGTTAGATGTCAATTAAATTAGAAAGCCAAGCAGAACGAACAGTAAAGCAGATTAAACATCCTTATCCTCCTAAGACGATCATTCGGAGAAAAACCAATGATCATCAGAAGAACATAAAGTTTGAAAGTTAAGAGCCGAGAACCTTATAGGAAAGCTAAGAATACTTGCTTTTCTTGCCATTTAGCATGAGATCATGTTCAGTTCTGGCCTACTCTTATGATTGTAGAATGATATAGTAGTTCGGTAGTTATTTAAGGACTAGGTAATAATCAGATTTCTTGTAGGGAGTATTTTAGTTTTTTTTAGAGTTTACATATTCTTGATACATCTGTCTCCTTTGAAGACAGAACTAGACGAATTGGACGACTTTCTATAGTTTGGTGAAATTAAATCAAGAACAGATCCCTTTATCATATCTTTTCAACAAGAGTGTATATCTTCTTTTAGTTGTCAGCTGCAATTATAATACTATATTGGTAATATAATTGGTTTCGAATCATTGGGATAGTTTATTGTCAGTTAACAAGTAGCTCGTGCTAGGAGAAATATAAGAATTCAACTGATCAATCAATGCCAATGCAAAGTAATAATGATGATAATGGTTACAATAATTGCCCTGACAGACATCTCGTGCTGTTAACCACAAGAAGAGCTAGGCAGCCTCCCTGGCCAAGTTCAAGACAAGTTAATGAAGACATGTGGCCTGGGTTAACGCCTGGGTTAAAGATGCTCCACCATAGAGCATCTCCGATAGAACTGCTCCGGAGGAGAAGCGCCTTAAACGATCGTATCCGGCAATTGGTGACAATGTATAACTACATGGAATACAAATGAATATTCAAGTGAGCAACCCCAACACCCATATTACAAGCCCAAGCCTCAACACCCCCAACCCCGGGTACATCTATAGGGGCTGCGGGGAAACGCTGTGGCAAGTAGTTTAAATGAAATAAATGCAATCGCAATTGGAATTGGAATTGGAATTGCAGTCGCCAATCTGTCGTGATACTACGAGTAGACTAATGGGGACTGGGAAAGGCCACAGAGGCTGTACACTTGGATGGTTCCATAAGGAACGGACCTGCTCAAAGTGGTGTGTGGTGTGGGAGGAGCGGAGTAGCGGAGGCTGGTAGCGGGGGTTGGGCACGTGCAGAGTAGCTGAAAACCAATAAACTGCATAGGCAGCTCAATGGGAAAATAAATTTCCAGCAAAGTGATTTCACATACGGTTGGGTTGGGTTGGTAAACGGTTGTGGGACTGTGAAGGGGTTGGCAATAAAAACTTCACATTTTAACAAAGTTTTGGCACAAGAAGAATTCAAGGCATAGCCAGCATCGTTGTCAACATGCGTTTCATTCGAAACATTTTTCTGCGTTCTTTTTTTTTGTTGAAAAATCATAAAAATGGGGGGAGAAAAATAAAAAAAATGTTTCTTTTGACGGTGCTGAAAGGTAATAAATAAGCGCTAGATGCGGACACGTGTGCTGTTAATCCAACAGAGAAACACACTCCCAGTTGCAGTCCCCCCATTTTCATTTTCATTTTCATTCCCAATCCCAATCCCATTGCCAGTTCCCCCGAGCGATCCACTGCAGCAGCAGCAGCAGCCACGCATGGTGCGTCGTTCTAATTAACGTCACTGTAGAGAAGCCAGCCAAGCACCAGAACAGAACAGTACAGTGCCATACCATACCATATCATACCATACCAAGCCATACCACACCGAACTGAACTGAACTGAACTGAACGGAAAGTGAAAGAAACAGGAATCCCGACGCAGCATACAAAAGATGAAAGCAACAGCAACGGGGCAGGGTTGCAAATGGGGCAGCTACAGCTGCAGATACTTCAATTCTATGTATAAGCCTTCACATATGTATATACTTGTATACATACTATATTTATATGCGTGCCTTTGAATTGCAATTTACATAAGAAGCCAAGGCAGAGGGTAGCATCAACAGATTCTGTACCAAGCCGAACCGAACCGAGAACTCCCTCAATGCAATTGACATTCCACTGGCCGCATACTTCTTCAATTAGGGGTTCGTTGCGAGTCAAAACAAATGACATTCCCATTGAGTGGCAATAAACACTTCACAATGCCAAAGGTCAAACAAGGTCTCGATTTCTGAATAAGATTACTTATTGCCAATTATATTTGTGAGGCTCTGAGGAGTAACCCATTCTGGCTAGGAATCTGATCAGCCCTTTTAATGAATTGATCGGAAAATTATAATTTTTTGAACTATAGACTTTAAAAGCTGTATAGAACGTGAGTTATCTTCGATTTCTTCGTTTCCTTTGTTATATTACTTAAATCATTATGATCACGTTTACCCGTTGATCGAAAAGTGATAATTTCTTGAACTATAGGCTATTAAAAGCAGTATAGAACGTGATGTAGCTGAGTTAACTTGGACTTTTTCGTATCCTTTGCTTTATTACTTAAATGATCATTGACTGATCATGATCTAGTTTACCCTTTGATCGGGAAGTGATCATTTGTGGAACTTTAGACTATAAAAAGCTGTTTAGGACGTGATCTAGCTGAGTTAACTTAGATTTCTTCGTATCCTTTGTTATATTCCTCAAATCATCATTGACTGATCATGATCTAGTTTTTGCTGTTTCTGTAGTTTGTTTTTGATCAGTTAGCTTTGGTATAATCAGTTTGTGAGCTTGTAAGTTTCATCAATCTATTCAAAGCATATAACCTCTTCAGTCAACCTCTCCAACTGGATAGTTTTACCCCGCTTTAATCAAGTGATCATTATCTAAGTATAGTTGTCCTAGGTTAAACAAATCGCATTTAATGATCCTAGATCTATATTTTCCTACATTTGCAGCCCCAATTTCATCAAGTTCCGCTGGCTGGCATCTTAGCCCAGTTTCCAGCTGATCTCGTCGATCGTGGCACTCAATTACTGCAGTTGCATTGGCCTAGCCCATAACTGAAGTACCTCAACATCCATGACGATTGAGGATTGACGATTGAGTGGAAAATCGACAGATGCTTCAAGTGGAGTTGGCTGTGTGTCTGTTTACAAACAGTGCGCCAATCACGCCCTTAAAATATACACACTTATGCCTCCACACTCGCCCAGCAACAGCAACAGCAATAGATACAGATACAGATACAAAGATGCAGATGCTTGGATGTTGGTCTGGGTGTGGGCTTGCTTCGGGCTGGGCCACTAACCTTGACCCAAAACTGTTGTGGTATGTGCTGAAAGCGTGCTAATTGCTAAAAAACCGTTTTCAAGAAGCTTCAAAGTGTAAACATCATATTAAAGAAATAAAATAAAAGATAAATAGAAACCAAACAGCCATAGGCAGACAGATACAAAGACCTCACTCAATCCAACAGTCAATTGCGACTACACAGATCAGACAACTTTATAGATACAATACGTATGCGGCAAGTAAGTAGTTCAGCAAACAGAGCCAAAGATTGGGTAAGCCAAAAGTATCTGAGAGTACCCAGAGAGTACCAGATACTTATTTGTCTGATATTTATTGTCTTCACAGGCGCACGCAGCGAGGGAAGAAGACCAACTCAATAAACAGCCCAAAGACAAATGGGTTAAACGTTCTTTTTTTTCTTCTTTCCTATATGTATTTGTCTATTTTCTATTGTGGCTGTCGGTGGTGCTGTGATCCACCACACGTATCCATATGGTGGCTACCATATGGGAAACTATACAAAATGTGGAATGGCTTAACAAATACTCCTATGATTGATAAGATAAGAAAAGCCGCGAGCATTTGCCCGTTCGCTGTTTACATTTGGTTCAAATTCCAATATTGTTTGCCTTGTGGCTTGATTGATACGACCAACGATTAGGTATTGGATATGCCACTGTAACTATTAACCAGCTAGACCAGCAAAACTATCGATAGTTGTGATCGTTTTTGGCCTAACCATCTTCAAAAAAGACAATTAAGAACGTTACTGTTGGACGTACACGGCAGCAGTTTTCATTCAGGAATAATTGGGAAATTAGGGAAGTGAAAAAACCCTAGGCTGTATTTTAATTTTGTTGACTCTACCTGTACAGGTGTGGGAGTTATAGATTTTGCTCATTTGCGGGGAAGAGGGTGGTGGTGTCAAAATTATTTTGATGCAGATTTGTAAAAGGGGTCAACATTAGTCGGTATCCCAAATTTAATGACTATAGCTTTAAAATGTTCAAGCTATAGGTTTCAGCCAAATAAGGATGGATGGGTTTTGAAACAGAAATTTGATATTCTGAAAAAAATATGTCTGTTCGATTTTGGAGTGTAGGAAATTGTTAAAGTATCGTATCTAACGATTCTATCGATAATTTTACCTGTAGTTACTGGCTATGTGCAAATATATCGATTAATGGATAATAAAAGAGATGACAAATGTACAGCAATCGATAATTTTATGGTTAATACAATGGTTCCATTTCCTGATTCACTGATTCTTTGCAAATTTATTTTCTTTTTCAAAGGTTCTCACATTTCTACATTTAAAGAAACGGGTTTCTTTACCTTTGATTTCCGACTCGATTAATCAAAAATCCGTTAAGTGCGTTTTTGAAAAAAAACATCGATAATCAGAATTATTTACAGCCCTATTATTTAGTACCACAGCATACCAAGCTCAAATTAAAATCTTAATCAAGTTTTGAAGAGTTCTACTGGCTGCAACGTTAATTATAAGTTTTTAACTCATTCACAATCTTAATTCATTCACGCATTTGGGTCGACCGATAAGCGTAAGAAACCAACTCGTAAAAACTTTTCAGCCGCATTGACTGACATTTTATAACTCATATTCGGTAACGTTTTAAAAATGGAAAGTTGGCCAAATTGCTAGCTGAATCGATTGCCTTATATGCAAATCCAATTCGAACCCTTCTCAACCCAATAAAGCAGCCATAAATGGTTAAATGAAATGCTCTATCTACATATCGTGCATATGCAAATGATAAACAGCTTGGGCTCAATTAAGAGCCACTGCTTAAGCTGAAGCTTCCCGTGTTGGCCAGCAACTGGCAATAACGCCCAAATGGCATTAAACGGGCCCATAAAACTGGGCTAAGTGGGCGTGCCACACTTCGGCTAGTTGGTAGAAGCACGCTTCACTTTTATAGCCCCATCATGAAAATGACGTTGCCAATGATGAGCACGCACATGGGAACGGTCTCTGGAGTATACAAGCCAACAATAGAGCTAACCAGAACTCAAGCTAGATCTAGTAGGCAAAATAAACTACCTGCATTAGAAAACAAGTAAGAATGCTATAGTCGAGTATACCCGACTACGAAACTCCCTGTACCCAAGTCTAAAACTTTCAATCACATCTACGTCCACTTACACATACACACACACATACACAAAGACGCACGCACACAGGCGGCAAAAGCGACAGCGCAATTTAATTGGTGGATGTGCTTCTTCTTCACCCCTCTCGATGCATCACTGAATCTTCTTTCTTAAATTTGGACAGTAGATTAAGAGAGACTAAAGTAATGTACATGTTAAATCTTAAAGCTGTATCTTGAAAATTTTTACTGTAAAACGGTCTTAATCGATTTGCGGGGGAACGGGGGCAGATATCTGAAATATGAAACAAACTTGATCTGCGTATGCTATACAGGAACCTACATTCCAAATTTGGTGTCTCTAGCTCTTGTAGTTGCTGAGATCGACGCGTTCATACGGACAGACGGACAGACGGACAGACAGACGGACATGGCAAAATCGAAATCTCTTTTGATACTGATCAAGAATATATATACTTTATAGGGTCGGAGATGTCTCCTTCTGTCTGTTACATACATTTGCACAGACTAATACCCCCTTTTTACCCATTTTATGGGTACAGGGAGTAAAAAGTATTTAAGCTCGCTCAGTAATGTTATAAGCGAAATTGAATAAATTTTAGTTTGTAAGACTCATAACAAAGGATGATCCTCAGTGAGAAATTAGAAATCAAGGCACACCTAGTTAGGAGATCATGGAACTATTATCTGTATCTGACTACTCTCAGAAATGACCTAAACATTTAGCTTGTTATACTCAATTATCTATTGTATTATCAAAGGATGATGAGAGTTAATCCTAAGTGAGAATAGAGCCAGGAAAAGAATCTAAATTCCCTCAAAAAATCACCCTAACAAAGTTAAAAGACATTTATCTTAAATTCAATTTTCTATTAGAGTTTCTTAACTACAGTCTTAGGATCACATAACAAGGGATGATCATAAGTGAGCGTAGATCCTAAGTGAAGATAAAACTAAACAGAATTCAAGGTAGATCCAGTGAAAAACACAAAGAGAATGTTTTCAAACCTCTCAACAGATAGACCTAAGAACATTGAAACACATTCAGCTTATTTGCTCTACAGCTTATTATATCTACAAGAGTTTCTTCACTCAAGACTTAAGATCGTTGAACAAAGGAGTCGGCCGCATAATCCCAAGTGGCTTTATTGTGGATTAGCTGGAAAGGTTGCTCAAAAACCAAAACCCAAATGAATAACTCTTTGAAATTAAAGTGTGATTGCGGTAGATCAACGCCTTGTCGTGGTCATCATGGTTATTGTTCGGCTTGTCAGGGTTGCACTTGACATTCATAAGAAGCCGGAAAATTAGCACAAAAAAAAAACAAAAAAAAAAAACTATGAAAAATGAGCACACAATGCCAGGCGAAACTTAAGATTGCAAAATCTCCAAGAATAGAATGGTAGTTGGCTTTGAAGTGAAGGAAACACAGCACAAAACATAAAACAACACACAACAATGTGAAGTGTGCGAAGTGTGAAGTGCACCGGAGTCTGAGGCGTTGTTTGAGGCTATTAAAAAATATGAGGTAATTCAAAAACACACACAACAAATTAGATAAATACCCCAGGAGAGTTGGATTGAGCGGTAGAGGGTGAGGCTGAGGTTGGGGCTGAGACTCAGACTCAGACTGAGACTGAGACTGAGACTGAGGGAGACAGACCCAAAAGACCCGCATTGCAAACAAAACAACAACAAAATACAAAATGACATTGACATAATGATTCTTAGTTAGCGTTTACGATTTCAAAGTATCTTTTATTGTTGTTGTCTTTCAAATGTGTTCCGGCGTGTGTCGGTTGCGAGACTTTTGACAAGTTTTGACAACTTTTGTTTCGTTTTGTTTTCGTTTTTGTCTTCTTGAGGTCTTGACTTGTTTACATTTCGTTTTTCAGCTTTTCCTTTGGCTGCGATCTTAACAACCTAATGAGCAAGACACTTCAGGCTAAGTAGTTGCTTTTGATTTTGGTTTTCCTTCTTTGGTAATACCAAACCTATCGCCCACCCAACAGGCGCCACAGGCAACCAGTAAGAACGACTGTAATATACTCTATTTGCTGTGGTTTGGCAAAACCATTTCATCTTTCAAGCAATCTATTTGGTGACTTTAACATCATCGTCTCAGTAGTCATATTTTCATCATCTTTTAGTCTCATCTTTCAAGGATATAATCCTTGATATTAAATTTGATGATTGATGATGAATTGTAAAAGACGTAGATTCTTACGCCTAATTTTGAAAAACATAAGCTTATAAGATCAGACTAAACCAATTTGGACTCAAAATCAAGTAACTGAAGACCGATTTTTAACTGGGTATTGTTGAAAATACGTAACCCTAACCTAAACGAACATGTAAACCAAATTTAGTTGCGTTAAAACCAAGCTACTCTGCTTTTGCTTGGACACAGAGTATGAAAAAAAAACCAAAATCTGAAAAAATTCTTAATTGCAAGCCTTTGGGCAATTTTTGGTTGCTTTTGTTTTTTGATTTGCTTTTTTCGCATAACTCAAGCTCAGCTCATGATGTAAGCTGCCTAATTTGTCTTCACCTTTTGTTCATCAGGTTCGTCCGGTTCGGTTGGGTGTCTGGTCCGGTCCGGGCCGGGCCGGTCTACGGTTCGTCATTATTCATAATCTGTGCACAAGTTTTGGCAAACAGTTTTTTGGTCACTTCAGTCACTCGTCGCATTCATTCATTCATCATCAGTCACTCACATATTTTTGTACATACTATGGCATTTTGTGCTGTACCATAAAGTTCAATGGGTTTACCACTTTTTAGAGGGTGCAACCACCCAAAAAAAAAACAAAACACAAACAAAAACAAACAACAAATGAAAAAGAAACCAAAATCCGTTGATGACTAAACGTTATTAAATGTAATGAAATTTAAGTACGGGCCGCTGTCGCTTTGTACCCCTGACCCAGTAACGAGCTTGTAATAGGAACACATACACACACACGCAAGCTACACACACCACACACACACACAACACATATCTCATAAATATGCTTTTGATTAGAGCCGCCAGCCGCCCGCATCTGAGTTGATTTTGTTAATAGGCGACAATCGTGTCGAGGCATTTAATCGAACACCCGCCCTTGTGCCCCGCCCCCCATTGAGTGGCTTAAATAGGGCCCAGAGTGTTAATTCGAAAATTGTGGCTACAAAGTGGAGCCGCAGGTAAGAAACTGAGCTTGGCTACTTACAAATGATAATCGAGTGAGAAAATCTTGAGGTATTATCAAAGCTGATCTCTTTCAAGATCATTAGATCATTTAGGAACAAACTTGATCACTCTCAAGATTTTCAGATCACTTGGGAAGTTAGATCTACGAGTATGATCAATTCCTTTTAATAGGAACTATACAATCTGATCTCTTTCAAGATCAGTAGAATTTTAGGAACAAACCTGATTAGTGTCAAGATCACTAAGGAAGTTAGATTTATGGTAAATTTCCTTCAAGCACACTAGTCTTTTTGAAAGTTAATTCATTTTAGGAATACGAAAACATCATCTCGAATTACCACTTATCAATAGTTTTGAGCTTTGTACAAAAAAGTCTTAAGGGATTACTAAAAGTGATCAATATCTAGATCAGTGGACCATTAAAGCACAAATGTGATTCCCTGTCAAAAACCCTGGCCATAGCTTGTGGGAGTATAAATACATTGTGGAATTAGAAAAGGACCAGGCCGAACTATATTTCATATGGAACGATCCACCTTCACAGTTGTTTCAAACTTTAATAAAAAGAATGTAGCAGATCAATTGACCAAGTGAGCAAATCTTGAGGGATTACTAATACTAAGCACACTCAAGATCACCAGATTACTTAGGAACAAACTCGATCAGTCGAAAGGATTGGACCAGATTGAACTACAGTTGAAGTGCACTCTCTTACACTCGGTCGTCAAATCGATTCAAGATCAACTTCACAGTTATTTCCAGCTCTAATAAAAATAAAGAAGAAAACAGATGCCGTTTCACTTTGAGTGAAACTTTGGCGTTACATTGTCATATAGCCATTGTCAGTCGAGTGGCAGATCCAAATGATTTTATTTCACCCACAGCCCACATATTATGAGCATCCATCAAGCTGGATGGGCAACATGCGATCAGCGATCTGCGATCAGCGATCTGGGATCTCAGATCTGAGATCTGAGATCTGAGATCTGAGATCCGCGATCTCCGCTGTGAGTGAGGCTCAGCAATTAATAAACAAATAAAATGGCAACAACAATGCGGGTCCATGACCACAGCACGCCCCCAGGGGCCAGCGCAGGCAAATTGCGTGCGCGAACAACTAAATTTACAATGTGATGGGAATCCGCCGGATGATGGCATCAGAGATGGAGGCAGGCGGAGGCTGACATTGCCCTGACTGCCGACTGCCGACTGCCGACTGCCGACTGCCGTCTGCTACTGCTGTGAAGACCCACCAAACCAAGATGCGTCTGCGCAATTAATTGAAATTAAAAAAAGTATATATACTCATACACAAAAAAAACACGCGACAGCTAACGTGGCAACACAAAGTGGCAGCTGCCACAAAATAGCAGCCCTCATAATGGGAAGCTGAACACAAAAGGCCGCCTCTGCTTAATGGCTGCTCGAGCTCATCCAGAAAAAGATCAATGACTAAGTCCCAGCTCCAAGAAGCGCAAGAATTGGCAATGCTTTCAAAGCTGATCAACTGATGAATAGCTGTTAAATATATAGTAATTATTTAAACAACTGATCGCCAACTAAAGATTATAAATGGACTTGGGGCGGCAAAAATTCTTTGGGATAGGAACAAGTTTCAAAATTCCTGAATGAGAGAAAGAAAGGAGTATGGAACTCTCGTTTTAAAAAACAAACAGGACGGGCGGGATTGGAATGGAAAACATTTGTTGAAAGGGGCGGAATAGAAATTTCATATACTACTATAATTAAAAACAAACAAGAAAAGATGGTATTATAAATAGTTGGAGCCATTCATTCTTAATTAGCTAAAAAGTATACATTTTTATAGGTATTACCGTATTAGTACATTTAAGTTCTGAAAAGATTTGCTAGTTTTCAATATTTTCCAAGATAAATCTTCAAAATAGGCTTGAAATTTATTTATAAAACCGAGTCGGAGGCCCTACCTAGTGCTTGAAAAACTATCATTAAATTTAGTATTGTATAAAAATAAAAACTTTAATTTTAAAAAAAATAAACAATGCGAAAAAGTCTCACTAAAAAGTATTTCAAGCAATTATAATTGTTTTTGAAATAAAGTGAATACCTAAATGAAGCGAAACTGCCTCTATTTCTAACTCAATTGATCTGTTCAAAGATAAACCAATAGAATACTACGAGTATTTCAATAGAAATGATCATTACTTTGAACTATTGTAGATTAGGAAATCGGTGTATACCCCAGCCTGAACCCTTGGGTAATCACTTGACGCACACTTTTGGATCGTCAATTCAATAAATGAACTGTCCATGCAAATGGGAAAAGTGTCCATTTGGATAGAGCTGTTCAATCGTGCAATAGATATTAATAAACATTGAAATATGGATAGAAAACGTCGATAGCGATGGCGATTAATGACAAACGACGACAAATCGTTTCCCGGCCGGTTGAGCAATCGATCGGATCGATTGGATCGCTCAAAACAAATCGTTGAATCGCTGGATTGTTGGATTGTTGGATTGCTTGGGATCGTTGGGATCGTCGTTTATTGTTTGGTGCTCACCTTTGGCGTCCGTTTCTATCTATGAATTAATTTGTGCCACGTTCACTCAATTTGTCTTTGGTTTGTTTAGTTAATTTTTTTTTCTTTTTGTATATGGCGTTAGCTCGTTTGAATGACAATTGACGCGATATGATAAGCGGCTGGGAACGCGAATGAAAAATGAAATCGAAAACTGGCGACTGAAAAACGAAACCAAAATCAAAACTGAAACCAAAAACCAAACATCGAAAATGCAATCAGAATTATGCGACAAGCTGTGCGTCATTTCTTCATTTCATTTCATTTATATTTATTTTTTTTTTTTTGTTATTTTTTATTTTGGCACAAAGCCCATTAAACGATTCAAATTCTTGACCTACGACATAATCCCAGAACATATTGTAGAAGATGCTCGACATCTGCATGACGAAACGCTTACGTACCGAGTATTTATATTTCGGTTTTGGCCATCGTACACCCGATGGTGATTCAGACCGACATTCGCAGAACAGAATGATTAGTGCGGAGGCGTTTATATGCTCACGCATGAGTGTATATTGTATTCGTAGTATACTATACTATGCTATATTGAGTCTTTTGGGGGTAGACGGCGCCACGTAATGTTTGATAAGCATTAAGTGGGGCTGTGTGTACTAGAATGCTGAGAATTACGAGTACAGAATTTGTCAATGGGATGACAAACCGGTAAAAAGCATTACTACTATAATAGATAATGGGCGCGCTCAGCCACTGACTGTATAGTTAGAGATTGTGCTGACCAAAACTCATAAATCAGCGGAACTGAAACAGCTGTAAATATTTGTAAACAAAGCAAGCAATTTCAGTCAGCGGAAATCAGTCAGCGCTTACTTCTGCTGAATGGTCTTTGATAGTAATGGCTTTTACTGTTTTGCCACTTCATTCAGAAGTCTCTATATATAATCCAATATAACAAAACAAATAGCTTAAGAAACGGAAGCTTAACACTTGTTTAAAGACAACTCCTCTGTTAGGAGGTTCGTCCCATCGGAAAACCCTTCCGAAAGCGATTGTTATTGTGGTTACATTGACTTTTCTATAGTTGTTTCCTAACTAGCTGTAGTAAACATCCTCGAATAGTTAATAACTTACCGATCTGGTGTTGGTGTCTACAAAACGTTTTGTGTTTTGATTGCAGCTAGAACCTTGAGCCCTCCTATAATGAAAAGGAAGCAAAAGAAAGTGATGAGAAAATTGAGTAAATATATTTGTTCGTATTTAAATTTTCAAGTATGCGAAGGTATTGTGTGACATCATCAGAAATATAAGTAGAAAACGGTAAATGGAGTTTTATTTGCTTTCTGTCATTGAGCGTAACACACACACACACACACACAAATACATATAGACGTGGTCTAAACAAATAAGTCAATAAATAAAGGCGTTAACTTGGTTCGAATGGCCTACGTAAATATGCGATGAAATGTGCGAAAACTACGAGTACCAGTCATGATGAATACGCCGTGGGACAGTGAGACAGACTGGCAGACATAACATATAAACATATATAGACGGATAGAGAGGGACAGGCGGACAGATTCGAGTACAACCGATACAACTCGTCAGCTCCGTGTAGGCTTGTTTCGCAATCTCACACACGCACAAAGTTGGCAGTAAGCTAAAAGCCGACAAATGTTTGACAAGCGGAAATGGTAAAAAGCACTGCAAACACACGCAGAAAAATAATACAAAATAAGTTAAGAAGAAAAAAAAAACCCATCGAATGGCAAAACCCATCCGAAAACAGAACAGGAAGTTGCCTTGAAGTTGTCCTGCTTTCCAGGAACCATTACAACATGCAGGGAGAGCTTTTGAAAAACTATCCCACATAACCTGCTAAAGCCATTGAATTTATAGCCATTCATTCACAGCCTTAGGAGTCCAATCCTAAGTGTGAACCTAACCTAAAGAACGCTTGACAACTTTGCTCTAACCAAATAACTATCGCTTCCAGTGAAATAGGTTCGAGGACGTTAGGAGACCTAACAGCTAACAAAATGATAGCCTATGGATTTCTAGGCAATCCTAAAGCCATTGAATAAGCGTTAACTTTTACATCCATTCATTCAGCAGTCTTAAGAGCCCAATCCTAAGAATGAACCTAACGTAAAGAACGCTTGACACCTCTGCATTGTACAGCAGCTCTAGCCAAATAACTTTCGTATCCTGTGAAATATGCTCGAGGACATTAGGAGAGCTAACAGCTAACATAATGATAGTCTAGAATCCATTCATTCAGCAGTTCTAAGAGCCCAATCCTAAGTGTGAACCTAACCTAAACAACAAATAACAGCACACTTGACACCTCTCCATTGTACAGTAGCTCTAACCATATGACGGTATCTTTCGCTTCCTGCGAAATGTGCTAAAACTGTTGACGATTTCAGGACTGCTCTTCCTTGTGGTCAACAGGCACCAGGTAGAGCCCCGGGCAAGGTCGCTGCCTTTGCATTTAGGAGTCGCTAATGAGTGCGCCCCCTGGTAAGCATTAATTGTTGACCTTTGGCTTAGTCCTTGCTTCGCCTGCCTGCTGTGTGTGTGTGATTTTCGGTGTGTGCGTGGGCATTAGTCCTCTGAAGTGCCTGCGCATGCGGTCGCCAAGGTCACCGCCCGAACAGCTGACATGACTCAATCTGAAATCTCCCTTCAGCCAACTCCCCCCCGCGCTGTGCAAACAACAACAAACCTTTACTACTTTCAAGGAGAACAAGCACATTGCGTGCTAGGAAATATGACTCATAAAAGTTATCCACGCGCCGGCTCGAACCCATCACTTCCCTGCCACTGCCCCTGACTCTATATGTAATGTTTTGCAATTTTCATTTCGATTCTTGTGGAAATCTTTAGAGTTTAGGAACATTTGAGCTTATGAAAGCAAAATACTGATAACATACGATTATAAACTTGGCTGTGATTAATTCAGAAGCAATTTTTCTTTTTTTCTCTGTAACTTCAGATCTCAACTGGTTATATTTCTTTATTTAAATTGCATTTCTTATCGTAATTAAAAAGTAGGGTTAAATCAGGTGCAATTTTTTCATTTGAATTCTCACGAACTTTGGAACTTTAAAGGGGTGTTGTCTCAAATAGTGATAACAACAGAAATCTTTGCACTGAGCTATATTATTCACAAACATTTCAAATATTTGTTGAGGGGCGTTGCAAACGAATCTAACGAGAGCTGTACTCGTTATTATTAAATGTTTGTTTTGGTTGCTTGTTGTTTGTTTCTTGTTGTAGTTGTAGTTGCTGTAATGCTATCACAGTTATATAGTATACTTATATGAAATACTACTGAATAAGTATATACTATATATAGTATATATTGTAATGGGAAAATAATGAGAATTACAGCAAAAATTAAAGACTATGCTTGCACACATGCACATGTAACTACAGTTATAATACATGCAGAAGTCAGTAGAT
The DNA here is from genome assembly GCA_035043065.1 of Hirtodrosophila confusa. Classification (NCBI taxonomy): domain Eukaryota; kingdom Metazoa; phylum Arthropoda; class Insecta; order Diptera; family Drosophilidae; genus Hirtodrosophila; species Hirtodrosophila confusa. The sequence continues at coordinate 4,843,950 of JAWNNI010000078.1, forward strand.
TTGGCAGCACATACCGCTGCACACACACACACAGCGAGAGAGACAAACTGTCAGATATGTCAGACATGTCTGACAGCTATTGGGTGGCCAGACAAATGGTAATGGGCCAATAATAATAATCATTTCTCTGCACCCAACAAAAACAAAAACAGAATCGAATTGTTTTATACACAATCGCGTTTTGTGTCGACTGCGCGACACGCAAATCGATTGTTGCCACCCTACAAAACAACAACAACAACAACAAATATCGAAAATAACGTTAAATTCTGCGCTTACTTTTTGCTGCACGCGACGCAGACAACAACAACGCGAATTAAACAACAACAACAGCAACAAAAAGACGAAAAAAATGTATAAGATGAAAAATAAATTGTCTATCGACAAGGAAGCACGTTATTATAACGGTAAATGTGCTAAATATTTTGTTATTTCTTTTGCCAAACAAACAGCACAGGCAACGACTACGTCGACAGCGACGCTGACGCTGACGCTGACGCAGACGCAGACGCAGACGCTGACGTCCGTGCAAAGCCGCAGACAAATCGCGAAAACTGCGGCGACTGCCAGCGACGTCGGCAAAAGCGGCCCAGGACGAAACAAAACTGCGACTGCGACTGCGATGAAAATTGCGACCATATGACTTGGCCAGGGCCCAGGACACAGCCGCAAGGGTTGGCTCAGATTCGGATTCGGCTTCGGCTTCGGTTTCGTGTCCGGACTCTGAACACGAAACAGCTTCAGCTTCCGCGCAAGTCCTGCCGCTCCACCAAATTCAAGCACCCAACAACAACTACGCACAAATAGGCTGGGCAGGCACAGTGGGACAAGTGTGCAAGTAATTGAACACAATGTATTTTCGCTAAGCTGATCAATTGATGCTTTTCACAACAGTACCATAATAATGAGAAAGAAAGTACAAATAATGTGAAAAAAAGTAAATATATTCTTGAAGAGGATCAACAACCGACTCGATCTAGCCTTGCTCGTTTTACAAGCAAAGTTGTTTTGTTAAATGACAATATTTAATAATTGCCCTCAGGTCAGATCTTAATTTATAAAAAGAAAAATCAATCGAAGTAATTTATACATAGTATATACTATGCTAGTTTTTATTTTGAAAGTGAACAATTCACATAAATGATGAGAGCATTGACATTTTTGTTATATGACAATATTTAACAATTGTCCTCAGGATATATCTTAATTTATAAAAGAAATATCGATCAAAATGATATCTATATATTATGTTAGCTTGCATTTTGGGGAGTGAACAATTCATATAAATGATGTGTGATTTCAAATAAAGGTGGCTATACACATTATTAATTATCCTTAAAACATTACAGAAATTCGATTTATTACTAAGTTTTTCAAGGAATTTTTGATTTAGATTAAATTTAAGACCTTAAGTATAGACTTAGTTCCGCTTACAATAAAATTTTATATTTATTAAGTTAATTAAGCATTTTAACAAAAAATACATATAAAAAAATAATTAAGTCTATTTGATTGAACTGATAAAAACTAAACCCTTTCTGGGGTTAACCCACAAAAATAAATATTACAAAATTACTTTTCAACTTCAAACGCTAATTTTTCTTTTGTTTAGTTAATGAATAATAATGAATTGTAAAAAATATGATTTTTCAAATAATATTATTATTGTGGTTGAAAAAGGGTAAGTTGTGTGACATACGTGAGAAGAATCCTCACTCAAACATTAGTTTGAACTTGACCTTCTGAGGAAGTGGTTACATGGAAATATAGGAATACCAATTCCTTGTTAAATGTTGCAGAGATGCCTAACGTTCTTTCTTAAGGAGGACTTCAAGGACTTCCAGAGCTTAAATGAGCTATACATAGTGGTTTTATTTAGCTGTATTTACTCCATAACAAAGGCATTAATTTGGACTGTCAGGAACTTAAAAATATTCCCTTTTTGGCAATTCTTATCCACTGTGCGTTGGACTTTATGCTCTTGTCGCATATTAATGTAATCCCATAAAACGCTATCTGTGTTCTGGTTTGGGAAATGGCAGTGGGGGAATGGGTATGGTTATTGAAGAGGGCGATGGCAGAGGGAGAGGGAGAGTGTAATAGTGATGTACAGAGAGAGGGTGAGGGTGAGAGGCAGAGCGCATGCGCTTTTAACGGAGCAAAACATATGGAAGCCAGAGTGAGCTCAGCAGCAGATTGAGTCTTTGACGCAAGCAGAGTGTGTGTGTGTATTTATCAGCCTTTGCTGTGTGTGTGTCCCACGGCCCTTGGCTTATCAGTTGCAGTCGTTCCGTTTCAAAAGAATACTATAAGCGGAATACCCACAGCCAGCATGCATGATGATAGAACCATCATGAACTCATCTCGCTCTTTTACGCTCTCCCAGAGAGAGCAGTGCAGAGTCCTTGGCTCTCGCGTTTGTGATTGAGATTGCAACAGGCGTAAACAGCTGTCAATTGTTTGTTGACACACACCACCGTACCCCCCGCACTTCCGAACGTGACGACCATGCAAATTAAAAAAAAAAAATTTATTGCTTTGTCTCTCTTATCATAATGTATCCTGTCAACGTTTCTTTTCGTTTTGATTGGTTTTCTAATGCTCTGTTCTCAAAGCACAAATGGAGTATATTGGTTTTATAAAAGCCATTATTTCAACACTACTCAAGGTATTGCAAAAGAAACAAATTTGTTATAAGTTTTAAATTTTCATTGCTTCCCGCTGAAAATATTTAGATTTAAGGGTTTCTGAATTCCAAACTAAATAATAATATTAATAAATATTGTATATACATATGTATATGTACATACACTACATTCCAAAGTTTTAAGGACAGTCACCAAATTTAATAAAAGATGAGTGTACAAATATTTTTGTCAAGCCTACTCGTACTTCCTAAAATCTTCCAGAATCTTAAAGCTCGAGTCAAAAAATTTGGCAAAGGGATTGGTGAAAAGATGAAAGTTGGGGCAAAGAATTTATAAAACAAGCAACATGTATACATAATAAAGTACATATATCCTGGTTTTTATACCCGATTCCTAAGAATCGGTCTCGAATAATGGGTTTGTGGTCCTCTACATCTCTCCTAGAGTCACCAAATATGATGTGAAGTCTTCGAAGGACCTCCTCGAGAGATGTGATTAACAATAATATATTTATCTCGTCAAAAGTCGCAACGGAGTAGCTTGCAGTCGGGAACTGCCTCTTACTTGATATTTATTATAGTATATTTGTATATTTTCTTTTTCTCTGTGTCATTTGCTGATTGCTGTTTTTAATTAGCAGCATTTTGCCTTGGTACCGTTAGAGAGCATTGTAATCAAGCAGTGCTAAATACTATATAGTGTCTATATAAGAAATATGTATGGGTTTCCGTCCACTTCCTGGAAACAGCGTGGGTGCACATTGACCCACTAGCCAAGCTTGTTGACATGACATAAATTGAATTTGAATATTATGCGTGTAAGCAGTTTATAGTTTACAAAAAACTATGCCAACTGCTGGCTTCTAGGAAAATTGCACAAGGCCGTCAAAATGAAGCAGCCAACAACCTCAGAATGGTATCGGAAGGGAAAAAAAACAAGTTAAGATCTTTCTAATCAACAAGTGCGTGTACTGGACAGAGAAAAGAACGGAGCTAAGCTCTTGATGTGGCCCAGAGAGTGAACTACAGATAAAGACAGACAGTACTTATGTATATCTTTTGGAACTATGGGTAACAACAATAAAATGCTTTCAGCCAGCATATTTTATACACATGTACGCGTATTTCATAGCCGTTGTCATTTTGCAGCGGTTTCGCACAGATGTTGCTTATCAAGAGGCAGCGGGTTGCAACAAAAAAATAAAAATAAAAAATAAAAAACAAAATGCAAACAAACAATTCAGTTTCAATCTGAGATTCAGTTTTCTTGGTTTGCAATCAAATCAAACATGGTACATGTGTAACGGCACATCAACGCTCTCTTTTGTTGTCAGCATTTTGGCAACTGGCAAACTGGGCTAACAGTGGAACGATAAACTATACATATATACACAAATATAAGAAGCTGCGATACCGTTAAAAGCGCATCGCCATTTTGAAAGTATTGCCGCGATATATCTTCAATTCAGCGCGATAATGTTATACATGCGAGACAGTCTTTTATAGACTTTACAGTTAGACGCACCTTTATGACTTGCTGGGAACTGATCAAAGCGATTAATGTCAAATTCATTCAAATTGAATGCAAATTCAAATGTTGCGAATCTACACACCGACAAAAAAAAACAAAAATTTACACACGCGAAATTGGCGTAAATTTAATTCAAATTCATAAGTATTAATGAATGCCAATATTGTTAAATATATGCACAGTATTCAAATTCGCAGCTTGTAAATTTATTCATTTTAATTAGATATTTCATGCTAATTTGCTTGTCAAGAACAAAAATTGACACAAACCGTTCGCAGTTCGTTATAAATTTTTTTGTTTTTTTTTTGTTTTCGACTTTAACTGTTATTGTTAGTGTTTCAATTAATAATTCGTTCACAGACACAACAAAAAATAATCAAAAAAAAAGTAACTAACAGAAAAGGCCGTCGGAAACTTGCGCTTAACGGAAACGCACATGCAACGGTGCACGCGATTGATAAACAACTGAAGTTTTGGCGCGCGAGCTCCGCAGTTGTGCGACCAGGCATCAGCTAACAAAGAAATGCCATCAAACTTGGCCACAACAGTTTGCCATACAGCCGATTTTGCCAGCTGGTCACACAGCATACAAAATGTTCATTTACAGACTCTGAAATGTTAACGAGCTGCTCCACACATAACAGACTCTAAACTATTTGCCTCAAATAAAGTAAATTAAATTAAAATAAATAAGAACCATTAGCGCTGCTGGATCAGTTAAATTAAAAAAAAAATAGTTAAGGCCATGTTAAAAAAATGGACGCAAGGATGCAAAAAAGTACTTTGCCTTACCCCAGATGGGACTCGAACCCACAATCCCCGGCTTAGGAGGCCGATGCCTTATCCATTAGGCCACTGGGGCTTGTATCTCAGGGTGACAAAACTCAGTTATAGCCTACATTGAGTGCGTAGAACGAGCACAACGAGCACAACAAATACATCTACGCAGTTTAGAAAAACAGTTGTTTAAACAATTAGAACGGCTATATTACGGCTATATTAGGCATACCAAAGCAGCAGCATTGCAGCCTTGCTTTATATACACAAGCTCGTTTTTCATCCGATTGTTCCTATAGCCACTATAAGATATAGTGGTTCGATTTGAATCAAATTTGGTCAGTCTGTACAAGACATAATGAAACTTCGATTTGCTGATATTCGCCAGAACAATTTCGTTAACAATGGAGTTTATCATACAACTCAATATTTAACCGATTGTTCCTATGGCAGCTATATGATATAGTGGTCCGATTTCGCTTAAATTAGGAGTAATATGTTTGTTCGATTTGGTGAAATTGGTTAGGATGTCTTCATAAACCAAAAAGATGATCTTACAACTCAATATTAACCCGATTGTTCCTATGGTAGCTATTATATAGCATAGTAATGCCCTCTGCAAGGGTATAATAATTAGATCCATATAGAAACACATACACATCTGCACAATATATACATTTCATAATCAGATTCTTTTATTAACACGTGAACTTAATATTTAGAGCATACCTAACTTATTTTAAATTTTGGAACATGGAACATTGCTTCTGAACCGATTTTGATACAAAGAAAAAAATGAAAATCATAAACACACAAAATACAATGAGAAAATCCTTAACGTACGCGATTAACATAGTATCATACTAATAAAAATTTTGAATGTAGGGAATGTTGAGAGTGATTAAATCAGTTTGTTATCTCCCCATCGACGTCCTGCCAAAGTGGCTCGGAGAACGTGTCCGACTCGGCATCCTCCTGTGGCACTGCTGGCGAGGACAGCTCCAAGACATCAACAGACGCCTCCTCGCAATCCAGCTGCCATTCATGATTGGGTGTGCCACAAGGCGTGGCCATGGCATTTGCATTGGCATTGCTGCTGCTGGTATCGCTCGGCCTGTTGGTGACCGACCGTGCTGCCTTGGTGAGTGCATTGATACCCTCCAGTGCACGCCGGAAAGTGGGTTCCAGTCTGTGGTATCAAACAATTTAGTATCAATCAAGCCAGTGCTGGGTCAAGGGTCAAGCCAGAACTCACCTTAGAGCCAGTGTATAAAAATGCAGAGCACCGTCCAGATCCTTCTCAATGCTAAGCAATTCGGCCAGCATGGCAAACAGCTTGGGATGTGGAAAGTTTGAGACCTGCTTTCTAAGCAGCACAATGGCTTCCTGTGGGGCGCCCTCATGCTGCAATATGCCCGCCATCAGTGCAATGCCGGGCGCATAGTGCTCATCAATTTGCAGCGCCTTCTCCACAAATTTTCTGGCGCTCTTTTTGGCATCCGGATTGGAAGAGTGAAACAGCGTGCCCCCAAACATTGTAAAGCTACGCGGCGATGTGCGAAAAAGGCGCACCGCCTGCACGCACATCGTTTGTGCCTCCTTGAGACGCTTCAGGCGTATATAACACGCCACTAATCCTTTGTACACCTCGAAGCGATATGGCGCAATGCATTGTGCAATACGAAACACATCGATGGCGTCCTTATGACGCCCCAAGCCGCCAAAGAGCTTGCCGCGCAACAGCATCGCCTCAACGTTGCGCGAATGCATGATCAAAGCGCGCTCCGTAAAGATTAGGGCGCGATCATATTTGAAGTTCATAAAGGACAGCTGGGCATGAAGGAACCAATGGGCCGATGTAAATTCGCTGGTGCTCTTAATTCTCAGCGGTGTGATAAGCTTCTCCTGCTCCGGCTTCTTCTTGCTCTTGTTAAAATCATAGACAACAGACAGAGGACAGAGCGCGTTCATATTGTGTGGATTAACCATCGTCGCCATGGCCAAATATTGCTCCGCCTGTGTGAAATTGCCATAATAGTACAAGCATTTCCCAATGTTCGTTAGCAGATGCTCGTTCTGACGGAACATGGTGGTATCGTTGAGCTGCTGGAACGTCTTGGACGCCTCCAGATGCTTGCAGCCGTACATTTGTGCATGAGCCTTGATCCAGCTGCTCAGCCATTCGATGTTCTTTGGCAGTGCGGCCGCTGTGAAAGATACAGAGTATTGGAGGCTATCAGTTTTTCCTTGACACAATCTTAACATAAAAAGGTAAACTGGATGAGAATATATGGTTTATTTGTTCCCATTTTCCATTCCGATCAAATCCCAATCCGAAATATAAATTTTTAACTGTTCTGAATTCCGAAAAAGGGTTTTAAGAGTTCAATGTGAATTCAAGCAGTTCAAAAAGCTTAAAAGGTCTAACGGAGCAAAAATAGAAAAGAATTTGGAATGACAACTAATCAGGAAATAAGACAGGCCTGAAATTTATATACCACCATCCAGCCCCAGTTGGCAATGGTTGCCTTCCAGAAGGCATTCTCGTATACAAATTATTTCATCACGAAGTAGTTCCAAGCACATGCAGTCTTTAATTCGCTTTTATACAGCGAGTAAACACATCAATAAGGCACTCGCTCGATGCCAGTCCTGCATGGGGGGGCTGTTGTAGTTTCACGACGGCATTGCATGCTCAAATTACGTCTAAGAGCAGGCAACGTCTCATGATATGCGCGGTCTTAGCCTGCCAAAATAGTGCGACGTGAACTAATTCATTACGTACGCAGATATTGCTACTTTAGTTTGTAGAAACATCATTGTACTTCATGTTTCGGAGTGGAATGGCATTCTCCCATTTCTTATAGGAACATTCCATTATAATATCTACGAAATGTTCGGTTATAAACCAAATAATTTGAGCTTTTTAAATAACACTCTGAAGAACATATGCTTTTATACAATCCATAGATCAACGTTTCCCAAGGTGTGGGTCGCCCGGTAAAATTTTGCCGGGTCGCGAACAAAATTGTAAAATAGGAAAGAAAATTGTTAAATAGTATATTTTTATATCAGATACACCAAAGACTTCAATACTACGCAACGCAGTAAAATATAATGGCATAAGGGCAGCTTCCATTTCGTCATATAGATAGCGCTCGAAATATTCGCTATTTTTTACATTAGTAAAAATTTGTTAAAGCTCACACCGGGCCGCGACCAAAAGAGTTTGGGAAATGCCATTGATCATATACGGGAACAATATAATTAAAAAAGACTTCCTTTCAAATCACTGTATGTAGCTTAGAAGATATTTTAAATCGATATATCTATTTACAAGATACAGTTTCACATAACTCCTGTTTTCAAATTTTATAAACCAAAGTTGCAAATTAATTATTTTAAAAACATTGTATGATACAAATCATAATCGTAATGTTTTTATTAAAACCTATAACAATTACGTTTCCTGGTTTTAACCTTTTAAAAATTACGTTCAACTCAATTTTTAGGATCTATTTATCAAATTTAAAAAACTAAAAGCAATTTATACCAATGCCATGTTATACCAAATATATAAGACAGGCATAAACTGAATATACATCCTATTATACCAATATATAACATCTTAAATTGTATATTTATGAAAAAAGTTTTGAAGCTAAATTGGTTAATTTGAAACAAAAACATATCATACTGCTACAGCCCAAATTTGAACGTCAGTTGAACGATAATGGGACTCGATTGACTCGAATGACTCGATTGACTCGAACGACGCGAATGACTCAAATGACTCGAATGACTAGAATGAACGATAAGCAGGGATTTAGTTCATTCGTACACTATGAAGATTAGTTCAATCGAACCAACTCTGAACGAATCGGTACAACTTTAATACGCACCATTAACGACCATTGAATGAACCTCGTTGCCGTCGATGCCCAACTCGATCAGGGCCTCGATTGAAGTGAGCGACATGGGGCATTCACGCAGCACATCCTTGAAGACGGCTGCCGTCTCGCTCTTGCTGACGCCACGGCCATGATGATGCAGCAGACGGGCAAGCAGCATGTTAAGGCGCGGTGTGCGCGTCCTGGCAGCCTGCAGTGTGCTTATTGCCATACTGTATTCGCCCATCTCACTATAGCAGACAGCGATTCTGTAGCGCAGTTCCATATCCTGGAACTGTGGATACGAGCTCTCAATGGCAGACAGATGGCTGCTCTTGTAACGCATCATTGTCTTGCGCTGCAGGAGAGCGGCTTCCAGTTGGCTGCAGGCCGTGCGATAATTGTGCTGCTTATAGTTGGCGCTACTTATGTAGAGCATCGCCTGGTACTCCATCTCCAGAGTGGCCACATTGCGGTCATTTTGCAGCAGGGAGCACAACAAGCTGGCCTGCAATTGATGGGTGTGAGTGCGTGCATGTGTGTGTTACAGCCAAATTATTTAAAACAGCTCCTTGTATTGTTGTTAGGCTGGCTGGGATGCTGTATTCTGTGCCAAAACTTACCGTTGGTATTACGCATTCGTATAAGCCGTAATCATATAGTTTCTCAACATTGGCTAATAGTGCGTTTTCCATGTCGCTTGTTTGATGTGTTGCCGCCACGGATAGCACAGACAGCCATACAAAAGGATTGTTGATATAATATCGAAAGTTCGATTCTGAGTGAATTCTATTATCGCCGTCTTGATATATTTTAGTAAGTCATCGCTATCGAAATATTGCCACATCTGTGCTGCAATTTAAATTGAAGCCAAAATGATTAATGATTTTTCAGACGTTAACGCCAAAGCAAACTAAACAGTAATTGGTGAAAAAGTGTGTTGTGTTCACGCACCAGCGCTCGCTCCTCTGCCGGCCTCACTTTATAACCGCCCAGCAACTAAAACGATCATTTATCCTTGACCGTCGCCAGGTTCCTTTTGCGCTGGCCTGCCCTTCTCTGCCGTTGCCGGCAGCAGCTGCACTGCTTTCCTGCCAGTGCCGTCTGGCAACCCTCTCCTACCCTATGGGTATTCCTAATGACGATATCGATAAGTGCCCAAAATAAAAAAGGCTGAGCTGACAGCACTGGTCAGCATATGCAATTGCCGGCACACCTATCGTAATTCGATGAGCAATATTATCGATTTGAGAGTTATGGCAATTTAGAAGAGCCTTTAAAAAAGAATAAACAAAAACTGTTACAGCAATGATATTTGCACGCCTTGCCGTTGAAGCGGCGCTCCTGAGAAGCCTGCGTCCAATGGCCAAAACACAGACATACAAGTTACACCTGCAGCTGCAGCCGCAGCGCAGCTGGAGCTGGAGCCAATCTCAGCAACCAAACAGATGGATGGCCACGAGCATAACAAAGGATCCCGCAGATACAGCTGAAACACCCACAAAGCCGGCCAAAAGCCGTCTGGCCGACGGTGTAAAGACCTTGCCACAGGTGGATGAGCCGCTCGAGACGGCATTGTCGCCAAGCAGAACGCGTGCGTTGCGCAAGAAGCGTCTGGCAATTGATGAGCTATCGGCATTGGGTTTTCTCAAAACACGTGGCTATACGACGGCCGATGAATACAATCTGGAGGAGCTGCATGCGGCACTCAAGCAACAGAACCTGTACGAGACAAAGCGCTTCTTTTCCACGGACAATCTGGGCGTCGAACAGAATGTACTCTTTGTTACTGCCAAATATCCAACGGGTGAGCAGCCCCGTGAGATATTCTTCTTTCGCGAGGGCTCCGTTGTCTTCTGGAACTGCAATGACATCGAGACCAACAATGTGCTCAACTTTCTGCGCAACTTTGAGCGAGAATCGTATGTTAGCGCCCTCGTCCACGGCGAAAGCGAGATGATGCCCTATACGTACATCGCGTCAACGGCCGTCGATGTCGAGGGGGATCTGGTGGCGGAAAGCAGCGATGTAAATGTCACATCTCGCGCCTTCTTCCAGAATGGCAAGTTCTTTGTTACGCCGGACAGCGATAATTTCTTGTACAAATACACATTCTCGAATGCCATCGCTCAGTCCATCAAGCTGGGCATGTGGGAGGCGACGCTGGATCGCTATATTGATTCGATGGAGTATTTAACCGAGGATCTAAAGCGTGGCCGCCGTTTGCGCATCTCGCGTGCATCAATGCTACGCAAAACGGGCGAATTGTTTGCATTGCGGCATTCTATTAATTTATCCTCAGATTTGCTCGATGCGCCGGACTTTTACTGGGACCGTGAGGAGCTGGAGAGTCTGTATCTGCAAGTCTGCTCCTACTTCAGCATATCACGTCGCACCAAGGTAATGAACGAGAAGATTAACCACTGCGTTGAGCTGGCCGAGCTGGTCTCCCACAATTTAAACGACGCCCATCACATTCGCCTAGAGTGGATGATCATAATACTGATTATGGTGGAAGTTGGCTTCGAGATTTTGCATTTTGCCGAGGGCGCATTGCATCAGGGCGACGTGATGCATGCTAGTCCTTATCCTATTTCCGAAAATAGTGCCTAAGTTGTACATACATGTGTACATGTGTTAGTTAAAACGCACAATTGCTTTATATATATAAAGTCTGTAAATTATGTTCAGAATATAGTTCACATTTAATACTGTTAAATAAAGGTTTACTTCTTTTTTGCAATTCTGTTGGCGCTCTAAATAGAATATATCCAATATTTAGTGATAAATAGCTTTTAAAGAGTACTGTCAAATGGTATAGTTGGTTTTATTGTAAATAATAAATCGGATTCAGACAACGCAACAAATTTTTAATTAAGCTATTTCATAAACAGCTAAGAGGCACGTCAGAAATGCAATTTTGAATTTTGGCGCTTCAAAAATTCTATCGACAAGTTTGCTTATGCGACGAACTTATCGAAATGTGCTGACGCAATACTGCACATATCGATTTATCTCAGTTGATTTATTATCGACAAAGGCAATCAGCTGCTGTGGGACTTGTGCAACAACATTTAACGTGCACATAAAAGAAGGAAAAGCGCAATTATTATCAATAAATAAGCATACAAAATGCAGCTGACCTTAATAAATTTCTTCAAGAAGACTGTACCCGGTCACATATTTCGGGGCAAGCGACGCCTGGTCAAGCCGGTGAGCAAACGTGCCATGGACACGCTGACCCGCGAATACGAACGCCAGGAGCACATCATGTTTCTACTGCGGCATCCCTACCTGACGCTGGTATGTAATCCAATCCAACTCAATACTATAACTAAACCATCTATTACCAGGAGCAATCATCGGGGCATGCCAAGGAGCTGCAGAAGCGCGACAAACTGATTGCCAAATGGACGGATGCGCAAACGCTCTCCAAGATGAAGCCGCACGTTACCATTGAGGAGCGCCTCAATCAGCTGAAGCTCAAAGAGACCTGGGATTAAGTAACTAAGTTGTTCTCCCCACCTGCACAACCACAAATGCATTACAAGTTATAGAATAAATATTTTAAATACGCCTGCAAATCCAAAACAAATTTACTCTCTTCACGCCTCAAACCAATGTCCCAACTCTGGTCGGTGTAGTAAAAGATGGATTTTCGAATTCGAACCAGCTTGCCGACCTGATACTCTATTGGAGAATGCATTATATAGATGTCTCCCCATGTTCCCAATTGATCTGCCAATCGCTTTCAATGCAATTTTATACTCTAGCACTCTCACAAGTTTATCTTCAGCAGGATTCAGCTTCTGTCTCCGGGAGATCATCTTTATATGAACATTTCCACATCTCTATTATTTACTCGGCTCGCGCTTCAAACTAATGTCCCAACTTTGGTTCGGTTCGTGAATCTCGCTTTTGAGCTTCTTTAATCTTTGTGCCAACTCTGGTTCGGTTCGTGAATCTCTCTTTTGAGCTTCTTTAATCTTGGCTTTGGCTTCAATTAGGAGCAAAAATATTTCATTTCCAATTTTACACATGTGGTTTGCTCCTAAAAAATTTGGGCTTACCTTGTGCGTTTTCTTAACAATGTAGAAAAATATGGATTTTCCTTGCCGACTTGTTACTCTATATATACATATATAAAACAGTTTGCCCTGATCGGTGACTGACTGACTGATTGGTAGTCATCGCACAGCCCAACCCGTAAGAGCTAGGATGATGAAATTTGTACAATAGTTTCCATCTATGAGGAAAGTGCACACTAAGATGGGATTTTGGAAAATTCCACCCACAAGCGTGGGCAATCGCGGAAAACAGTTGCATGCAACTTTTTTGTTTACCAACCAAACGCCTTCAAGCCTATTATCCAAGATCTATACGAAAAATCATTTGATTTTGGAAGATCCACTCCATGGGCGGAATGGTGGTCTCAAAGTTGTATGGAAGAAAGTCAAATTTTAGTCCGATCGGGTTCAAACTCATTTTCAAAGCTCTACACATTAAATAATTCCATACGTGCCTCACCGATTTGGGAAAATTTACCTCCACGGTTGGAAAATTGGTCGAAAGCTTTGGAATTTGACAATTTTGGTTTCAAACCGATTGTCAAGGTTCTATATAAAGACATAATAGGTGGCCAAAGATTACATAGATGTCTCCTTATGTTTCCAATCAATCTGCCAATCGTCTTCAATGCAATTTTATACTCTAGCACTCTCAGCAGTTTTTGTTCAGCAGGGTTCAGCTTGGATCTCCGGGAGATGATCTTTATATGAGCATTTCCACATCCTAAGGTTATTTTGCTAAGTTCGCAAAATAGTATGGATAACAACAATATCATCTCTCGCTCTGTTTCGTGCTGTTAGAGCGGTCGTAGAAGAAATTTGATCAAATTTATAGTAGTATAGAGGCATTTTGATTTTGTTTAAAATTTATTCGAATGAAATTGTTTTTTTTTGGTTTCAAAAACAGTTCAACTTATACGATTTAAAAAATATGTTTTTGTGAATAAGGAACATAAACAGTTCCACATATTACAAACTATTTGTAATGTTATTGCGGGATTATAATAAATTAGTCACGTGTCAAATGAGTTTTTACAGATGCCTGAATCAAACTCAAACTCATCATGATCTAGTCTGTTCGAAATGATTTGGTCAAATTTGATCAACTTGGACCACTCTATATCTTATAGTAACTGTGGAACGATCTCTCATTGTATATTGCGTTGTTTAATATGTTAACTATAGAACTATAAATTGAACTACTGGTGGATGCTATTTAAGTTAAGATGAGATAATCAATCTTATGAACACATATGTTGTATGTTTGCAGGGTTATTTGATCTTCGGCACACCGAATTATATTGTAATTGTTCTCTGTCTTGTAAATCTCCAATTCCGATTTGTAAAATCCACCAATATTTATTGAGTTTTGAACAGTTCTCAGTGTGTACTAAATATATGTATATCATTTCTGTCTTTGAGTGAAAAGGGGGCCAAGCATATAAGATTCGTGTTGCTTAATTGTTTTTATTAATATGATAAATTTAATATATGTATAATATATATATATATATATATATATATATATATTATATATTATGTGTATATCTGTATATTAATATGAATTATATACATATGCAAGCATATGCATATGTTTTGTCGATCCATATGCATATGCATGTAACATGTTTTCTAGGCGCGCTCAGAACCACTCTGGCAGCTTCGTTAAATATTCTCTAATCATTATTTAATTATAGTTATGACCACGCAGCGGTATTTACTTGCTTACATTCATTTAATTTCATTTAACTTGTTTATGCACAGTTTCAATTTACTTTTAAAAAGCATTGGTTTGTTATATTGTTTTTCTGTTTTGTTTTTTGTTTTTTGTTTTGTTATCAACATTTGAAAGGTTTTGCGAATTGAAAAATCTAATTTTCCAAAATTGGGAATGATGTTTAGGCGTTCTAATAGGTTCGCTTTAAAGGGGAATCACAACAAATTCGTAGCGACGTTAGTTAATATTACACATTTGCTTTTGTTCTTGTTTCCTTGTTACATTTTTCAGTTTTCAGTTTTCAGTTTTCATTTTCATTTTGCAATTTTCAATTTTCATTAAGAGCTTCGAATGCCTTAAGTTTCAAATAGAGCTAAGAGAGTTTTAATAAGCGCATACTTTGAAATCTTTTGTGTGTTGTCCAAAGGGCAGACCAGCAAGTGTGTGTGTGTGTGTGTGTGCCAGGTTGCGCGCATAACCTTACTTAAACATTTTGTAACAATTTTAAATAAGCTTTAAAAAAATAGATATATGTATACATATATATATATATATACTTTAATAGTTGCTGCTGCTACAGGCAGCTTCAGCTCATGCTAGCCATTGTTGTTGCGGAAATCATCATCGTAAGCTTGGACAGAAACTTGGCTGTCACTCAATCCGCGCTCAGCGGCGCCGCGCTAACCTTTTTGGCGGCTGCTGATGCGGTTGAGGGTGCGGGTGATGCTGCTGGTGCGGATGCAGGTGCGTGTGCGGGTGCGGGTGCGGGTGCTGGTGGCGATGGCAGCGCCACCTCCGTTAGCTCATCATCTGTATCAATGAGTGCTTGTGCCTCTTCGTCCAAATGGAAACTCAAGCCAACATGCGCTGGCGACTGTATCGCTGCTGGCGCCTCCACGCCAGCTGCAGCTGCACCGGCTGGCGCTGCCGCTGCTGGAATGCTGGACACCGGCAGCGGCAGCGGTGGCGGCGTGGTGGACAACATGGCCACGGGCGAGGCGCTGGTTGTGGCCGCAGCAGCGCCATCGCCCATGCCACGCTCGCGCTCGCTGCTTGCGGCAGCAGCTGCCGCAATAAGGCCGCTATCACCGCCGCCGGGTGTCATTGGCGAGTTGGGCAGCGGCGAGTCGAGCTGCTGCTGGCTAAACTCCTGATTGGGACTCTCGCGCGTGAATAGGCCCATTTTGGATTCGGCTGCTGCGCCAGCAGTGATGCCAGCCGCCAGGCCGCCTGCTGTGGCAGCGCCTTCGCTGTCCGTGCTGCTGATCAGTGAGTGGGCAACGGTGGGTGCTGCCGGCCCGCTCACCAGGTGCGGTGGCGCATGCAGCGGCACATGCTGGTGCTGAAGATGGGATTGCTGCTGATGCTGCTGCTGGGCAACGTGATAGCGCGGTATGTCCGCCTTGCGCCACAGCGTTATCTCCTGTTGCTTAAAGTATCGCCGATCCTCCGTATCCATCAGCACCAAATTCAAAAAATACTTCACCGAGAACTTCTTGTTAATGTCTCGCATGGTCGGCGTCAGATTGTAGCCGGCAAGGAATACGCGTATCGGTATGCTCTCGCCCTTAACGGGCGCCCCATCCATTATCTCATACTTGGCAATCGTTTCGTTCTCATTGAAGATGTTCGGGCCGGTGCCGGTGGATTCGCGCTTTATGATCGCTATCTCCATGTGTTTAATCTTAATGCGTACGAGCAGAAAGTAGATTTTGCCAATTATAGTATCCTTCAGATGGTATTTGCTCTTGTTGTACTCAAACTCAATGTGCAGACAATCCTCGATGCCCACCTCCATTTTGATGGGATTATTCATTTCCGGATAGCTGCATAGCGTGTGGACCGCAATGTCCACCTCCCTGGAGATGTCGCTAATCCTACGCACAATAGTCGCACGTAGAAAATAACGCAAGCGTACATTGGAGCCCGCATATACCTCAAATTGTTTCTCCACATTGGGGAAATCAAAGGGATAGCTGTTGTTCTGTATGAGATCGCCGGGACGGGCCAGCGCCTTTGCCAGGCACTTGAACTCGTGATGATTGCCACGATCATAAAACAATTCAATTTGTCCAATGAACTCTATTTTAATGCCCTGATGCTCCAGTTTGCTGCCCGGCTTTTTCAGCGTCACATTTACCTAAACGTTAAACAAATAACAAGCATATTATTTAATCTGCATACATGCGATAAATATATATATACATATATGTGTATATACTATATGTTTATGCACTGCTTGCTACTGATAATTGCCGCAAAAGGGCGGCAACTGTAACGGAAGTGGAGGCTACTTCATATCGCCGCCTCCAATTCAGCTGAGCGCCGGATGAGGGCGTTCTTTTCATTACCTTGCCGGATACGGTTTCGCCATCGTAGAATAGTAACATCTTCTCCACTTTGCCATCCTCACCCTTGACCTCGGCGGTCTTTTTATTCTCGGCACCATCGAATACAATATCAATTTCGGCTGATTGGCCAAAGCCCAAGAAATTCATAATTGATATATGTTTTTTCTTCTTCTTTCTCCGTCGTCTATTACACTGTGGCGTTGTTGTTGGAATGTTTTGTTGGCTTCTGCTTGTTTTGGCCGTGTTCAGCGCGCCTTGACACTCGATCTATTTTGTTATAAAACTTATGTGTGCTTTTCGCCTGCCTGCAACTGTAATTTATTGGGCGTTTTTGTGTGTGTGCTGGCTGCTGATGGTGTGTAAAAAAATTTTTCCCAAAACGTATTCATCGACGATTCATCGCCTTTCCAGCAACAACAAATTAACAAACATCGATATATCGCTTTTTGTTCAACCGATACATATCATTATCGATAGCTGGCTGGCGCTGCAGCGCTGTTGGTCCACGGGCTCCGTGACGTAAACAATTTCAGCTCTATTGGCTGGTTCAGCTTCCTTCATGGTGCAATTATAAAAGGTGGCGCATTTCATTTGGCTGTTTGCTCTTATAATTACACCATCCCATACCTTCTAAGTTCGCTGCGTATAATTAATCCTTTTATTTTTAAAATAGCTTATTATCCCTGCACAGAGATATTATAAAATTTGTTACGAAAATTCGACAAACTTTCTATATTGTTGATTAGTATCAATGGCCAAGACGATTTGGCCCTGACCATCTGCCAAACTATAAAAAGCTAGACACCAAACTAGGAATGTACGTAGGTTCCTGTATAGCGGGCGGAAATAAAGTTTATTTACAATTTTTAATAATTTTCCTACACCGCAAATCGATAATAAAACAAGTTGCAGTCGGGCGTATCCATGGGCAGAATACTTTGTTCCCAGTCCGATATAATTTGCTAATTTGTGGATGCGGAAAGAGACGCCAAAAAAACAATAGTATTTATGTAAAATCTTGACACTTTATAAACTGAGGGTATACACCAACATGTGTACCAAGTTTGGTTGCTCTAGCTTCAAGGGTGAGGAAAAAAATTGCGTCATACGGACAGACGGACAGACGGCCAGACGGACAGACGGACATTTCGCAAACTCTTTTTGCCTTCGGGAACAGAGTATAAAATCGTATTATAAGGACGAAAGATAAAGATATAGCCTTGATTTCTTGGTTCACTCTTGATCTGTTGGGCAAATTCGATCAAATAATAAAGTAAAGTAAAGTTATTTAAGAAACTATAGTTTCAGCACTGCAAGCAATGCCGCCGAACTGCTTGATGCATTCGAGTATGTGTGTTTGTGGGTACAGGATGTCTCGAAGTCGGGTGTACTCATCTGGAGCAGGCCCAATTGTATTATTTCTATTTAATTCAACGCTTTTAAGCCGAACAACATTTGCAGTTTACATAAATACCAAGGCCCATTGGCATCTGCTGTTTGGGCCATCCAGCTTGGGGCACTGCGCCAGGCTCGAGACACAGTCCCAGAGGCAGCGCATCAAACGGAGAGCCCTGTGAAGACACTTCAGATGTGCAGCAGGTGAATCCTCATGGGTTTCGTCCTGGCACGCGCCCAGTGCCAACTGCTTTGTGATAATGCTCTGGCGCAGTTCCAACTTATTGTTTTCCCTATTGAGTATAAGCCAGCTGATGGGAAGGGGACTACAATATTTGAGGTTAGGCTGAAGCTTACCACTTAAGATAGGCATTAGCGTCCGCATAGGCCTTCGTCCTGGCCTTGGCGGTAAGCAGTTCCTGCGCCATACCGATTAGTTTGTACATGAAAGTCAGAGCTCTCGATCTATAGAGCTCCAACGAGTCCTTGGTCTAGCAAGCTCAAGATGTGACAAACATATATGTAAATATATAATTCAATTCGTATTTACCCGTTCTTGAAGCCAAGAATTGCGCTCCTTCAATTTCAGATTTAGGGCTTTACTTGCCTCCAGTCTCTTGGCCAAGTGGCTCGTTTCTGTTGGCTGATGTTGCAACTTTTGTCTCACACGATGCAGCTGGAGCTTGGTCCTTGTCAGGCTCTCATTTGTTTTGCCGAGCTCATCGCGTAGATAATTTAGCCTTTGGAGCAACTTCTTGTGCTCGTCCCTCAGTTTGAAATGATTCGCGGTCTGATTGCTAAAGATTTGCTTAGCCTCCGTTATAGACTCGATAAACCTGTCATTCAATATCCTACGTTCCTTTAAAATTGCCTTGTAGCATTGTAGTTGATCCGTCGCTAGCACGACCTGTATATTATACTCGCTATGGCCCAGGAATAATGGCTATAACTACTTACCAAACTTTGAAATCTTAGGACCGTCGTCTTCACGGAGAGACACTCATTGTTAAGGATACGCCAGGCGTCCAACCAATTGCGCGTTGTGCTCTCCATGGGACAGGATGTTGGCTGACCCACAATGGAGACGGACGATGGCATGTCCTCCATACCTATGTAGGCCTGCTAGAAATTATATATATACATATATTCAATTTTGAATTTTGAGAGCGCTGTGAAATATAACCAGTCAGTGGCGTAGATACGGGGAGGGGAGCGGTGAGGGGGGAGAGATAGATACAGTTGGAGATGAGGGCAAATGAAGATGAAGCTAGAACTGTTACATTTAAACCAGACGCATATAATCATCTCCTATATTATGATCACAAAATTATTTTGGAATGATCTTCGGTGGTCTTCAAACATAATTCACCCGAAAAGAATCAAAAGAATCCTATCAATTTGTATAAGAAACTGTTGAATTCCACCAAGAATTTCCTGGGCTAAAAATGTAGAAAAAACTATTTATTCGAAGCCCAAAAATTCGTTGAAAGTCCAAGAAAACTGGCGAAATAATACCTTGCTATCTTATCCAACCACGTATTGAGTTTAATAAACCAGGATTTGCATATTTACAGCGCTTCGAGATGTTAACTAAAGACTAACCTAACATAAGTGTGGGTGAGAAAAATAAAAATAAATAAATAGTAAACAATAAAAATATATGTTATGTACATTATTCTAGACCGAGGCAGCGCCAACCCACAGTTAATCAGACAGTTAATCTTTCTAGGGCGAAACTACGGCTTCTGGTGGCCTATCTAACAGGTCACCACATCGTAAAGTACCACCTTAAAAACATGCTAAGCAAGCTATCCACTGATGCAGAGTGTAGACTCTGCAGGGAGGATGACGAAACCACTATTATCCTTATTTGTGACTGGGAAGTAGGAGACATATACGTAGGGAGTTCATGACACCTGAGTTCGTCTAGTGACCTGCTCTCTTTCATAACTCTTGTCCCTAAAGGGAGCCTTTCTGGCACAAAATACCTATACTGGTCGCAGAGCCTCCCCTTCCTTTTCCCTTCTAGTGGGACTTGCTCCTCAATAATAATAATAATTATTAGAGGAATCCTCTAATCCTACTGGGTAGATGCGCTTCAGCCATCTGTTGCGGGATCTTCTGTTCAGTCTGTTGGCTAAGGGGTTAGGATGGTTCCCTAGCCTTACATTACAGCGCCTAGAGTATTTTCTACCTTAAAAAAGTGAGTTTCTTACATTCTTGTATGTATGATATATGATGACCATTCATATTTGTATCTAGTTCAGCTGTGGCTATTGATTATGATATCGGAATTACAGGGGGCACGAAGTCGTAGATGAATTGCGCAGAGAGCCTAGAACTTGATATTATTCTGTGAAGATATGTACATATGTATATTTTGAGAAATACGCATAAATACCCAATAAAAACAACTTAATATTTTCAGTTTTCAAGCCCCCTTTGCAAAGAAGCTATCTACGCCACTGTGACTATTGTAGCTTACACTCCGAAATAGAATTGTAATAATGACAAGTGTATAACAATATTTTTCACAGTCGACTATTTGAATCCAAGGATACGAAACAGCCAACCTCTTTTATTTTACAAATATCATTTGATTAAAGAACACAACACAGTCATGACATAATTTTGAAATAGAGCAAAACTAAAATAAGAATTCGCAAATACACGAGTGTGTAGCTATAGCATAGTATCTAGATACTATATAAGTATATTATGTGGCTTTAATATGCCGATTGGTTAAGCGTTGATAAAGCGGTTTTTAATGAACTCAGCGAAACGTAGCACACAAATATATTTATGTAGACATCTATATATTAAAAGCGAATATCTTGATTATTATAGTATAGTTATACTGGCGGCATAGGATCGATGAATATTAACCGATATATAAGTATATGTATGCATATATGTATGCCGTCTAGCGCACCTTGGGCAGCGGCTCCGTGAGCATGGCTGTCCAGGCCTGCCGATTCGTCTCGTTCTCAATCTGATTGCGGCCCAGACACTTGCCCTGCGAGATGAGCTCAGCGAACTGGGCAACGATGGGATCACGGCCGCAGGAGGCCACGGCCGTGACGGTATCGGCATGGTTCACAAAGTACGCTATGAATTGGAAATCATCGATGCTGCCATCGATGATCACATCCTTGTAGCTGCCATGGCCCGCATAGCGTATGCCCTTGCCAAAGAGCAGGGTGAAGAAGAAGGGCACCGCCTGCATCTTCTTGACGCTGCCACACATATTTATGGCCGCAATCCGACCATGATACTGTGCCAGCTGATAGTGCCCAATGTTGACACGCGACTGGGCCAGGCCATGGATGTGGGCATTGGCAATATCCCCGCCCACATACACATCGGGTACATTCGATTCCAGGAAATCGGTAACATCCACCGAGCCATTCTTATTCAGCCGCACACCAGACTTGGCCATAAACTTCGTATTCAGCGCAGAGCCGGTGCCCATGATGAGCATATCGCAGGGCATGCGCGTACCATCAGCCAGCTGGACCTCGGTCACCTGTCCAGCGTCATTGCCAATGATCTCGGTGATGCCGCTGCTCATAATCATGTTGACATTGTTGTCACGGAACAGCTTCAGCACACGCTCGCCAATCTGCTCGCCAAAGGAGGCCTTCAATGGTACATTCTCGCGTCCGACAACCGCAACGCTGGCCACCTTCGAGACCAGAAACGAGGCTGCCTCCAATGCTATAAAACTGGAGCCCAAGCAGACAACACGCGTCTCCGAATTGGCCGTCTCGACAATGCTCTGGGCATCCGCATATTCGCGAATGGTCATCACATTCTGCAAATCGGCGCCTGGAATGGGCGGCTTAAATGCCGAACAGCCGGTGGCTATATAGATCTTATCATATTTGACCACATAGCCATTGGAGCAGTGGAGCTCCTTCTGTGCCGTTAGCAGTTTCTCGGCGCTGACGCCCAGCCAGACCTCAATGTCGTACTCCTTGTAGAATTGCTCGTTGCGGAACTGTAGGGCCTCAATATCAGCGCTCATCGCCTTGGATACCTTGACGCGATCGTATGGAAAAAAGGACTCACGGCAGACAAAAATCAAGCGTCCGGTGTAGCCCTCCTGGCGCAGCGTCTCCGCGCAGACGGCGCCCGATGGGCCGCCGCCAACAACAATGAAGCAGCGCTCATCCAATGGATTACGCTTGACCATATTCTTGACACGTCTGGACTTCTCGAGATCACTGTGCTTGGCACGCACCATCACCTGACCCTCGGCGCTGATATCGACCTTATAGCAGGGCAGCGAGTCGAGGCCGGGGAAATCCTCAATGTCGCCCGTTTCCAGGCTGAAGCAGGCGCCATGCCAGGGACAACGGACACGGCCAACACCCAGAACGCCCGTATTCAATGGTGCCCCATAATGCGTACACTTGGAGCCCACAGCCTGATAGCGTCCATTCTGCTTGACCAGCAGTATGCTGGTATCCTCATTGAATTCCACCTTCTTCAGCTCATTCTCAACAACGTCGGCGACATTGCAGACGGCCACAGGTTCGGTGTATTCGGCATCCGTGTTTGATGTTGATGACATCTTTTCGCTGCTGCACTTGGATTGATAAGAGCCCACGGCACCTGCAAGCGATCAAAGAAGAAGTTGGTTTTTATTGTTGTTTGTTTGTTAGTTAGTTTGTTTGTTTGTTAGTTGGTTGCTTGTTGTTGAATTGGGGCTTATCAAATCAACACACATAAAATTTAGTATACCCGTTTCACGATTTCAATTCGAGATCAGACCCCAAGTAGAAAGTGTTTCCGTCTGTCTGTCCCGCCTGCTGTGCTCAGTTAGAAAGCAGTCGGGCCCTCAGTTGTAAATATGTCGTGGTCGCGTCCAGAACTAGTTGCTCTCTGCATTGTGACCATGCTGGGATTGCTTGTGGGCCATTCAGTGGCCAGTGGCAGTGTTAATGCCAGCGTTGCCAGCCCCGAGCAGCAGCTGGAGCTGAAGCTGAATGCGCTGCGTGTGCACAAGCAGCTGCTGCAGGCCGAGATTGCGCGCCTGTATATGGAAACGTTCACTCCGGAGACGCCGCTGCTGCTGGACGAACTGCAGCGGCGTGAGCACGATATACAGCTGCAAATTGAGGCATTGGAGGGCAAGGCGCATGTGGCACAGGATGAGCAACATCTGGCGCTCAGCCTGGCCGCTGACTTTGCCTATCTGCAGCATAAGCTGGACGAGCTGAAGCAACAGCTGGATGCCATGCAGTCCAGTGGCAACAGCAGCGGCAAGCTGCCTACGGAGGCGCAACGCGATGCCATCAATAGCACGCCCACAACACCAACCATTGCCACAACGGCCAGCTCGTACTTCTGGACACCCCTGCTGACCATGCCGGAGTATCCCAGCGGCAGCATTGCCCCGCCCGCTCCCAGTTCACCCTCGCTGATCAAGCGACTGCTGGCCATGCTGCGACCCTCAGCCGCCACTGCTGCCACTGCTGCCACTGCTTCCTCTGCCTCCTCCACCTCCTACGGCTTTCTGCGCGGCCATTGGTCCGAGCCATCCGGCAGAGTGCAGCTGCTGAGCGCCGAGGAGCTTCTGCCGCAGCTGCAGCTGCAGCGTCAGTTTCTGGACGACGCCATCAGACGCTTGGAGCTGCTGGCTCCCAAGAAGAGCGACAACAAGCTCTAAAATCCAACTAAACCATAATTATATTATATATTATAGTTACATCATTTTCTTCCCCTAGATATTACTATCTTAATTTTTTTTTTGTTTGGCTTTAATTTAAATAAATTAATAAATTATTTGCATTTATATTGTTGCTATTCCTATTCCTAAATCAAATTTCAGCCAATTTTGTAGCGGTTTTTAAGTTTTAACCAGATCGAGAAAAATTGTTACCCCGCTTCCCCACCTGCATAGAGAGGAATGCCGAAAAATAGCTTACATTCTGTACGAAAGTATCACGTAGTTCTTTTGTTTAAATAAAACAATTTAAAACCTACAAAAATGCAGCACACTTACTTTCTGGATATGCCTCATATATTATACAAATTACATGGCAATGATTATCAAATGTTTATTAGAATTTTCTTTAATAACAAGTAAGAATGCTATAGTCGAGTATACCCGACTACGAAACTCCCTGTACCCAGGTCAAAAATTTCCAATCGCATCTTCGTACACATACAAACACATATACACACACACATACACAAAAGACAGCTCGAGCGCAGCGCAAGCGAGGCATTTTAAGTGGTGGCTGTGCTTCTTCTTCCCCCGCGCTGCAGTACTGAATCTTGTTTGTTGAATAACTTCCGTGTTTGTTATCCGATCGACTTGAAATTTGAGCAATAGATTAAGAGTGGCCAAAGTATAATACATGCCAAATCCCAAAACTATATCTTTAAAATTGTTACTGTAAAACGGTTTTTATCGAATTGCGGGGGAATGGGGAGATATCTCAAATCTAAAATAAACTTGATCTGCTCCCGCTATACACAAACCTACATTCCAAATTTGGTGTCTCTAGCTCTTATAGTTGCTGAGATCCTTGCGTTCATACATACGGACGGACAGACGGACGGACGGACAGACGGACAGACAGACGGACATGGCCAAATCGAAATCTCTTTTGATACTGATCAAGAATATATAAGCTTTATAGGGTCGGAGATGTCTTCTTCTGCCTGTTACATACATTTGCACAGATTTAGTACCCCCTTTTACCCATTTTATGGGTACAGGGAGTAAAAAGAACGGCTTTCTTCTATAGCCGAAGATATACTATAACAAAACTCAATTCTCGACCGATTGTTCCTATGGCAGCTATATGATATTGTTGTCTGATTTTGATAAGATTTAATCACTTTGCAAAAACTATACCATCACTTTGATTTGGTGAGTTTGGTCAGGGTATCTTGAAATGCAAAAGAATCTTCATACAAAATCTTTGACCGATTGTTCCAATTATAGTACCCTATGCAAGGGGTGGTAGGGGGGTAGTTGATGATGCTGAATCAAACATTAATGCCTGCTTCGTTACGAATTTTCCTTATGGATGTACTAATTAAAGGCATCGCAAATAAGAGTTATGGGGATGAAAGGATGAAAGAATCAAGGCGAAACCTTTACCCATTATAAATTCAGAAAGCACCACACGGTCCTATTTATTATAGGCTATCCAAAAAAGGGATTAATTCTGATTCTAAATTTACTTACAATATATTCAATTTCATACTTATTTTTTGATCAGAAGGAAAAAATTATTGTGTATAAATTGATATTTTTATATAAAAATTGCAAAATAGCTCCTTATTCCCTACGCTTATTATATTAAAATTGATAATAACAAGTATTTTTACTCCCTGTACCCATAAAATGGGTAAAAAGGGGGTATTACATCTGTGCAAATGTATGTAACAGACAGAAGGAGACATCTCCGACCCTATAAAGTATATATATTCTTGATCAGTATCAAAAGAGATTTCGATTTGGCCATGTCCGTCTGTCTGTCCGTACGAACGCGTCGATCTCAGCAACTACAAGAGCTAGAGACACCAAATTTGAAATGTGGGTTCCTGTATAGCATACGCAGATCAAGTTTGTTTCATATTTCAGATATCTCCCCCGTTCCCCCGCAAATCGATTAAAACCGTTTTACAGTAACAATTTTCAAGATATAGCTTTAAGATTTGGCATGTACAATACTTTAGTCTCTCTTAATCTACTGTCCAAATTTCATTTCGATCGGATAATAAACACGGAAGTTATTCACGAAAGAAGATTCAGTAATGCAGCGAGAGGGGAAAGAAGAAGCACAGCCACTTTTGCCGCCTGTGTGCGTGCGTCTTTGTGTATGTGTGTGTGTATGGGTAAGTGGACTTAGATGTGATTGGATGTTTAAGACCTGGGTACAGGGAGTTTCGTAGTCGGGTATACTCGACTATAGCATTCTTACTTGTTAAATTTGTAACTTAAGCTTCAACTTGAAAGTTTCAAGTCTTAAAATAAAAATTGATTTTGAATAACTTTTGAACCAAGCTGTATTACAAAAGTTGACATAAATAGTATTTAACCTTAGTCATGAATACTTTTCCCATTGGAATATCATATCATAGGTCTTTCAAGGATTCATATTTAGGATCCCACAAACTTGTACAAGTTGGAAATAAGAGTTATGTTGTGATTTTTATATACAAATTGAACTTTTATTATTATTTCATAATTTGTATTTTTTGAATCAAAATTTAAGAGCTATTTTCCAATTTAATGAAAATAATATGTGTACTAGGAATTATAATCAAAATATAAGAGAATTTTTCCAATTTAATGAACAAATTTTGTATACTAAGAATTATAATCGTTACGGTCCCGGAATAATACTATAAAAGTTCACACTGAGGTTCCAGTTGATAAGATCTATTCATTTTCCCCCTTAAATTCGGAGTGAACTGAGAGCATTAAGCGCGTTTTCATCACAATTGTGATTATTGTGGTATTTTCCCCCGCAAGTTCGGAGAGAACTGCACAATTGTGATAAGGATACACATATTTATATTTTTAGTCCACTTTTCTTTGGCTTTCAATCTCAAGTGGCTTTCAGTTTTCTTCGATTGAACTGCAGCTGAATGTGTTGGCCCTCATAAAGAAATCGATACGTTTCTAAGGAATATAAAGGACTCTGCTTACGCATTTGCTGCGTCATTTAAGCGTGGGAGCGGAGGGGGTTGACTAAAGGGGGGCACAAGAATTTCCAAATGAAGAAAATTAAATTTTAATAACACTGCGCGCACAAAAAACACGTTACTTAATCATGAATTCCGCTATAATTCACAAAATGCGCTAGTTCAATATTTCTCAGATCGCTTCACTTACATAATATACAATATCAAAATTCAAAAAACTGAGATAGTTTAACTGAGAAAACTGCTAAGCAAATAGGGAATGTTCAGAATTTGTGTGATATTGAAGGGTTCTATTAAAAATAATTAGAATTTCTCAAAATAAATCAATTGTTTGGCATAAAATTTCTTCATTTTATGCTATACAATTGTTTTACTTTGAAGAATTCTTCACTGTATGTTCTATCCACCTTATGCCATCTATCTTTCAACTTATTAAATGAAATTCAACTTTTATATATTTGATATTTCCCAGTGCTACAAGCTAAAGCCTAGTTAGTCACTATTAATTATAAATAATTCCACATAAGATACAAATTCGTCACGAATATGACGTCAGAGTTTCGGCAAGCTAACAAAACTTGAAATATTATAAGAAAAATACTATGAATCAGACAACTTCGATAGATCGAACTCTCCCAAAAACGAGTATTAGGACAAGTTGATATTATTTTTGGAGTAGGTACAGAAATCCCTGAGTCGAAACCGGTGCACTGTCTAATTAGCCAAGTCACATTGCCCAGTGTAAATATGTGTATACACTATGATTTACTGCTATTTGAAATCTACACACGCACACACGCACACGCACACGCACACACACACAACAAACCGGTTGGCCTTGCCTCACAAGCGGCATAACATAAAAAACAATTGTAATAAAAAACAAAAAGGAAACAAAACAATAAGCAAATAGGTTTTTTTTTGTGTTTTTTGTGTTTTGTTTTTTTTTTGGTTTAACCTCGTTTAACCAAATACTTAATCCAGTCAAAATTTAAATACTTGAGCCCTGACGTTTTTGTTTTTTTGTATTTCTGGGAATCCAGCTAAAGATATCTGTATGGTTAAAAGCCGCCGTCGCAGTTAAGTTCACAGCGCTAACTGAAAGAGGTTGGTGGAAAAAGTGTAAAGGCTGAAACGAGCAAACAAGTTGACAGTTCGTGCTCTCTCTCTCTCTCTCGCCCGTCTGCCGCTCTCCCGCTCTCTATTTTTGCTGCGCTATATTGTCTCTTGATTGATAGACTGGGGGGAAGCAGGTGGGGCTAATGCAAATAGATTAGTCGAATTCGGGTTAAATGTTGGCAATTAACGGCCCCAAAACTTGGACACACGAATTGCACACAATTCGCAATTATTGATTTCTAATCAGGCAATTGAAAATTTGAAAATAGAAAAGTCTTGCGTGTTTTTTAGAAAGGCGATTAGAAAGGCTTACTATAAAGCCAATTGAAACAGAAAGCTCATAAACAATCATCTGAAAGCATCTATTTCAATTGTTAAAATAAACTTATTATATATACTAATATACTATACTAAATATACAGTGCACGCTCGAAAGAGTGAACAACTTTGTATACCCTAGCAGAAGGTATTATAATATTGTCTCGAAATCTGTAATGGGCTGAAGGAGACGTTTCCGATCCAACAAAGTATATATGCTATATATTCTGAATCAGCATGAATAGCCGAGTCGTTATAGCGATGTCCGTCTTTTTCTAAGAGACTAGCTCTTAGTTTTTAAGCTATCGTAATGAAACTTGGCACAGAACCTTCTTTTTGCTGTAGGCAGTACAGTTGTTGGAACCGGCCGGATCGGACCACTATAACATATAGCTGCCATGGGAATGATCGATCGAAGACTATGTTTTTGTATGTTCTCCCCAAACTCACCCTAACCGAGTCTCTGGAGAGTTTATACAATCTGGACTACTATATCACATAGTTACCATACGATCGGATGAAAAACGAGTTTTGTGTATGAGCAACTTTTTGTATTGCATCCACACTATATACTTCCTATAATAGTTTCCTATAATATTATCAAAATGGGACCACATATGTAGCTCCCATAGGAACAATCAGACGAAAAGTATTGTACAAAACACATTGCTGCTAGTGTATATAGCTTCGGCACACAGAAGATAGCCGTTCTTTTTTGATTTTTTGGTAGTTAGCATTAATTTATTTCTATCAATGTATCAATCAAAACACTTTCGTTCCACTCCATCGAGCATGCATTGTTTTCAAGTCTATAAAGTCATATTCTTAGACTTTATCTAGATTTTAGTACGCATTACCTGAGCCCTGTTCTTGCTTGGGCGATATTTTGCCAGTGGTTTTGTATTCCTTGCAAAGCATGGAACCCATTGTATGTATTTGATGTTGATTATTTGAGTATTTTTGTCGATGTAAAGTACACAGTTGTGGTATTGAGTATTTTCTTCGTCGATATGGCGTACACCTTAGGGGCGTGATGTGGTTCACTCTGCATTAAAAGTATAATTAGAGATTGTTGTTTTTGTTTGATATAATTATGCTGCCAACAATACGTACCTTGCGTGTGAACCACAAAACAGTTTACAAAATAATAATACTGGACGAGGTTGAAGCCTGAAATTAAATTACATATACAATTATTATACATAAGTATATGCATGTGTTTTTTTTTGTTTTTGTATTTTTAGTTTGGTTAGGTTTCAAAAGAACAGCTCAACTTTTTTTTTGACCTTTTTTTAACTTTAAACATAAAATGTTCGTGTGAGGGGGAGAATTTGACTGGGGACGTGGGTGGGGGTCAACTTATGCGTATATATTCATTATTTATTTGGTTAAGGTAAATCGAATTTGATTCTAACACACTTTTCGAGGGTTTTTAACGATAATGAGACAGGCAAGCATTTGGGGTTATACCAAGATCTGTGGTGACCATAAGAACATAAATTCTGTTTGTTTTTTTTAGTTATTTATTACTCGATTGTTTTTATATGGCGTTTTAATAAAAGAGCGTTTCATTATAATATAATTGAAAAACACAAATATAATAATAATATTTATATATTTCTTTTTTTTTTAAATTATAGTTAAAATAAATAAAAACACTTTTGTTGAGTTTTATTTTTGCGCAGACAAAATACTTTTTAAAAAAATAATAAAAAATCCTAACCTCAATCAGGAAAACATCACTAACCCAAGCTCACACGCACATCTCTAATATCTATGTGTTTTTATGTTTATTTGAACGAGAGAGCATTTGTATTTATGCTTACGCTCAAGTATTTTTGAGTAAGAACATGCAAGAGCCGTTTTTTATTGCTTTGATTTGTTCGCAATGCACATTTTCAAGCGATTTTCATCTAATTTGTTCAACTTTTCGAACTCAACACGATAGTTTTCCTCAGGCTCACGCGACAGGCACATGTCTAATACGTATGTATGTATGTACATATGTATGTATTTATGCTTACATTTATGTATGTATGCAAGGTTATTATTTTTTCGGTTAAGAGTTTATTGTGTGCATTCTCAGGCGTACTGCTTATGAGCTGGATTATGATGGCATGTTCTCTATTGCTTTTGTTAGCTGGCTCTCCCTCTCTTACACACTTTTTTCTTTTCACGCTGTCCCTTTCGCGCTTGGTATGCGAAACGCTCTCGAGTTTTGGAATTTTGTATGTATGTATGTATGTGTGTAATTCACAGCATGCACAGCGGAGCGCTAGCCAAAACCAAAACAAAAACAAAAACAAACCCGGCGCGACAGTCAACATGCAACAGGTTCAACAATAAGATTGACAATGCGGCTAACTTTCAACTCTCCAATCTACAATTTCGAATACCGTTGCAGACGATTCTGCGTTGGAGAGCACGTCCGTCTACCGTGAGCTGTGAATCGAGTATGCCTGAAACTTCGATAGTAAGCAACGTTCGCCGCAAAACTTGTACATGTGTTGATTGCGCTTCCAGCCCACACACACATACATGGACACACATGCATGCACGCATACATCTGTTACAAATTGGAGCCCATACGAGCGGGTTAGCAATCGTGCGACTAACGAAACGTTTTGACCTTGTCATCGCTCACTCTCTCTCCCTCTCTCTGTACAACAATGTGCGCAACAACTTCATATCCCGCTACCCCGCTCCGCTCCTGCCATTACCGGTTTGCAATGTATGAGAGCAACAGGCCAGCAACAGACTGCTACAACAACAATAACAAGCTGCAATTTTTGGCGCAGCCGACGCAGCCAGATACACAGATTTGACCAAAATGCATTGAGCTTTAATTTGTGTGTGTACCTGTTGGCCGTGCTCACTGCAGCAGCTCAATTATTAGCTGGACATAGGAAGTGCGAAAAGCGCTCATAAACAGTGTTGCCAATTTGGCTTTAAGCTCTAAAATGGCCAACTGTTTTTTATACTCGGTTCCCAAAGGGAACTTGGCCCCGCAAGATTGCTGTGCATCTCAAGTCGGATTGGGCCAAAAGAGCCTTGTGGTGAAAGTAATTGTTTATTAAACTTACAGCTAACACAGATTTAAATTATGATTAAAAATTAAATTAAATTAAAATAAGTGTTATTTTACATTATATCTAAGCAGAAGTGTATAAATTTTTAAGTTTCTGTTGAAATTATGCTTTATTAATCATGCTTTATGAATAGGGTTACATGCATATGATAACTTAACATACATACATAATATATTATATATGTACATAGGTACATATATTACATATATTATATTAAGAAGTAGTAGATTGTGTTATAACGAATCTGAAAGTTAACTTTCGCTTACTTTATCTTGATATTCAAGTGTCTATAACAGCGTTTCCCAACGTGTAAATCGCGACCCGGTATAAGGTCGTAGAAAAATTATAAAAAAGGAAAAAAAAATGGTTAAAAGGTATATTTTTACATCAGATAAACCAAAGACTACAATACTACAATATGGGCAAAGCAGTAAAAAAGTATGGCATAAGGGCAGCTTCCAAGCAGGCGGAAATTCATGTTTTGAGATATTGTTCGTTTCGCACTTAAGATCTTTTTTCACAAGGTAACAAGGTAACGAGTTATGAAACAATAAAATAGTTTTTTATTAAATTTTAGCTTTTTTTGCATTAATTTTATAGCTATTTTTGATTTGTCATCTTAGCTTTTTTTCTATCACTAACTGGACTTTCAAGGACCTTGCTTATGGAGAGCAATAAATTGAAAACATGAAGTTTTTTTTAACAAACTGATATTAATTCACAATAAACAATACAATGACAAATAAATATAATAACAAATATATATATATATATATATTATACACAAATTGTTGTTAACTTTTCTTACCAATTTACTAGAACACGAACAGCTGCACTCTTTAGTAAATAAGCATATATAAACTAAGACCTATCGTCGGACTATTTAGCACTAATTGTTGACGTTGACATAGCGTTATTATATATTAATTTAGATTTTAATTTCAGCCTGCGCACTCGTCGGCACGTCGCTGATAAGACGGCTTATTGGGATGGGAATGGTTAAGTCAATGAATACACGCATAAAAGTCTACGAACACAGACATGCAATAAAATATAGTGTATATGCTATGTGTGTGTGTGTGTGTGTGTGTGTATGTATTTCAATTGCTGTTAATTGATGCAGCGCACTTACATGTCGCTACATCCTCTGTCTAGCGCTCCGTTCTAGAATCCTTATTTTTTGTTTAATTTTAACAAAAACTTCAACTTTTCCCTTTTTATAGGCGTACATCTTTTCGTTGTGCACCTTTCGTTGCTGGCTTAGAACAATCGATGTTGAATATTGGCGCAATGAAATCGATAAGTTTCGATAAGTGACTGTTCAGTTAACAGACGTCAAATATGTTGCTGGCAGCAACGCATGTTAGCTAACAGAATAGCTGATTGCTTAGTACACACGCTGGGCGCCAGGTGTCGCTCAGCTGTTTTTGGCGCCAAATTCAAATCCATTAAACGAAACTTTTGTTCACTTTTTATGGCCTTGCAGACAATTCCAACTCCAAAAAGTATATGTGTTTATTTCACGGATTGGAAGACTATAGCATGAAATATCATGGATGATAAATGAGTTATTGTATACAACTAAACTCAGCAATTGGGAGTTTCATTGTAGCTTTCAAAGTTTAATATAAAGTATAAATAATGATATTTACAGCTTTTCAAAGGAATGTGAATTGATGCATGAAAATGGACTACACATCGAGCATCCTTGTTGCCAGGACTGTACATTGCTGCAATGATTTTTCTATTTTTACGTTATACAGAAAGGCTCAAGAATAAAACTGATTTTGAGATTTTTTTTTCCCCCTAAAAATAAAACTTACCAAGTGAATATACATACAATATTATTTTCTTCGCTCAGAAATACAAGTTATACTTTGATAGTTTTTATATTTTGAGTCTTATGTTCTGCTTAAAAATAAATCTTATTTCTTGAGTTTTTATTATTTATTTTTTCTCCTAAAATATAACTCAAGCCTTTATTAAATGAATACTGCATTATTATTATGTATTATTTGAAGAATTTTGTATTCAGACGTAAAAAAACAAGTAAGAATGCTATAGTCGAGTATACCCGACTACGAAACTCCCTGTACCCAGGTCAAAAATTTCCAATCGTATCTTCGTAAGCTTACACATACACACACATACATACACAAGGGCGCACACACACGAGCCACAGCGCAAGCGAAGTATTTTAAATGGTGGCTGTGCTTCTTCTTCCCCTTGCTGCAGCACTGAATCTTCTTTCGTGAATAACTTCCGTGTTTATTATCCGATCGACTTGAAATTTGGACAGTAGATTAAGAGAGACTAAAGTATTGTACATGCCAAATCTTAAAGCTATATCTTGAAAATTGTTACTGTAAAACGGTTTTAATCGATTTGCGGGGGAACGGGGGAGATATCTGAAATATGAAACAAACTTGATCTGCGTATGGTATACAGGAACCTACATTTCAAATTTGGTGTCTCTAGCTCTTGTAGTTGCTGAGATCGACGCGTTCATACGGACAGACGGACAGACGGACAGACGGACAGACAGACGGACATGGCCAAATCGAAATCTCTTTTGATACTGATCAAGAATATATATACTTTATAGGGTCGGAGATGTCTCCTTCTGCCTGTTACATACATTTGCACAGATGTAATACCCCCTTTTTACCCATTTTATGGGTACAGGAGTAAAAATATCAGAAATTTTGGAAAATTCTGAAGGACATTTTCATTTAGTATATTTTTGCACTTTTGACTTCTTAAAAATACTGAATTTGACATAGGTTTTGTTTTTAAACAAAATACTAAACTCAAAAGAAAATAATTATTTTTCGTCGAATTATAAAACTATTAATTATTATTAATTTCTAAATATATTCAACAGGTAAGTTTTAGTTGTAAGGTACAAAATAATTAATAAGAATATGTTTTATTTCTTAAGCAATAAATAAATGCAAGAAATAACGTTTAAAAAGTACTTTTTACTCCTGTACCCATAAAATGGGTAAAAAGGGGTATTGGATTTGTGCAAAAGTATGTAACAGGCAGAAGGAGACATCTCCGACCCTATAAAGTATATATATTCTTGATCAGTATCAAAAGAGATTTCGATTTGGCCATGTCCGTCTGTCTGTCCGTCTGTCCGTCTGTCCGTCTGTCCGTCCGTCCGTCTGTCCGTCTGTCTGTCCGTATGTATGAACGCAAGGATCTCAGCAACTATAAGAGCTAGAGACACCAAATTTGGAATGTAGGTTCGTGTATAGCGGGAGCAGGTCAAGTTTATTTTAGATTTGAGATATCTCCCCCGTTCCCCCGCTATTCGATAAAAACCGTTTTACAGTTACAATTTTCAAGATATAGCTTTAAGATTTGGCATGTCCAGTACTTTAGTCCCTCTTAATCTACTGTCCAAATTTCAAGTCGATCGGATAATAAACACCTAAGTTATTCACGAAAGAAGATTCAGTGCTGCAGCAAGGGGAAGAAGAAGCACAGCCACCACTTAAAATGCCTCGCTTGCGCTGTGGCTCGTGCGTGTGCGTATCTGTGTATGTATGTGTAAGTTAACGAAGATGCGATCGGAAATTTTTGACCTGGGTACAGGGAGTAGTCGGGTATACTCGACTATAGCATTCTTACTTGTTATACATAATATACATATATAAATTGTTTGATGTCTAACAATATCAGGTCTTTAGTGTAGAAATGTGTTTACATGTTTGTACAATATTATAATTGGGTACATTTAACAGATTTCGATTTGTTTTATATAAATATAATATGACGTGTGCTTCTTCTACATTGTTTGTGTTGATGAAAAAGTAGCGAATTAATTAGAATTAATTAATATTGTTATGGCAACTATTTGTAAACACATATTTGCAATAAAATAGCTGGCAGTATTCTAAAGGTCAGCATGTGTAGCGGCTGCACATTATTTTTGTCAATGATTGATTACTACTTGCGATAGAAATGCGGTTAATTGTGTTCCTAATCGAATATATATATGTATATATATATATATATATATATATATGTATATTATAGGCCAATAAGTTGTTGCCTGTTTACAGATGCTGCCTCCACGCGCCGCTCAAGTGATTGTGCCGTGTGCCTGTTAGTGCTGATGTTGCCTCCAAGCTCCGTGAGAAGTGCACGGCTGGTTATTGCGGATTGCGTTCAAAGGTCACACGCTCCCGCTCCCGCTCCCGCTCCCGCTCGCACGCCGGATGACGATTAGGATACCGGCGTCGCGACGCGTCGCCTCCGTTTCGGCGGCAGTGCAATAACCGACAATGCCGCCGAGTGCCAATCCGACCGGCCAAGGTCGTCGCCGGCCAGACAGTGCGACGGCCTCAAATAGTGCAAGTGCCTAATTCGCAGCTCCCAATCCCGACTTACCCTCCCCTAGCCCCCTGTAGCTGCCACCACTAGCTCGCCACCGATTCCAACCGAAGCGAGCCGAAGGCAAGGCCGAAACTCTCGCCGGTTCATTGGCGCTCTGTATTCATTTTGTTGTTACTTTTTGTGTGCCAAACGTTGACCTTGAAGAAGGCCTTCGAACGTTGCCGACGTCGCACTGTGGCACATCAAAATCAAAATCAAAATCAAATTATGTTTGTATTGCAAAAGTTACTAAAGAGTTCATAGAGCACAACATTTACTAAAGATCATTCCTTATTGTTTCAGATTTCTTAATGTTCTTAACCTACAAATTCTTCGGAATAACTTTTAATCATTGCGCTGCTCCTGCGGGTTGGTCTGGATAGTTTAAAAAACAAAGACACGGCTGATACCAGGATAAAACTATATTTTATTAGCTATCCAAATGTTACATATGTATATCCAGTTAAGAACTCAGCTGCAACTCTCATTATGGTCAGAGCTGTGTTGTAAACTTACAAAACTAAGTTCCCGGACTAAACATAGAATCCATTTGATATTACCAGCTTTTATAAGGTATGTGTTTAAGCCAGGGATCGCAAATAAGAGTTATGACTTTGAAAAATCAAACCAGAAAACAATTATCTAGCTGTATAAGAAAATGTTAGATATACTTTTACGGGATGCAGTATCCTGAAAACAGGATAACATTTTATTTCTAATTTTTATCAATAAATTGAAAGTTAATACTTATTTTTCGATTGAAATAATAATTAAATCTCAATTTTTATTTATATATAATGTAACTCTTTTTTCCATTTTTATTATAAAAATCAAAAATAAAAGTTCTTTTCAATTTTTATTTTTAAAAGTTATTTTTAAATTTTTATTTTCAATTTTATTTTTGATTTCTATAATAAAGATTGAAAATAAAAGTTATATTGTAATTTTTAAATAAAGATTTAAATGTAATTATTTTTTCATTAGTCTCGATTCAAATATAAATACTAATTTTAAATTTATTGTTGAAAATTATAAATAAAAGTTAATAAAGATAACAATCTTTTAATTTATTGATTAATCTCAACCACAAGACTTTATTTTATAAATATATATTTCAAAAACAAGTAAGAATGCTATAGTCGAGTATACCCGACTACGAAACTCCCTGTACCCAGGTCTAAAACATCCAATCACATCTAAGTCCACTTACCCATACACACACACATACACAAAGACGCACGCACACAGGCGGCAAAAGTGGCTGTGCTTCTTCTTCCCCCTCTCGCTGCATCACTGAATCTTCTTTCGTGAATAACTTCCGTGTTTATTATCCGATCGACTTGAAATTTGGACAGTATATTAAGAGAGACTAAAGTATTGTACATGCCAAATCCTAAAGCTATATCTTGAAAATTGTTACTGTAAAACGGTTTTAATCGATTTGCGGGGGAACGGGGAGATATCTGAAATATGAAACAAACTTGATCTGCGTATGCTATACAGGAACCTATATTTCAAATTTGGTGTCTCTAGCTCTTGTAGTTGCTGAGATCGACGCGTTCATACGGACAGACGGACAGACGGACAGACGGACAGACGGACAGACGGACAGACGGACAGACAGACGGACATGGCCAAATCGAAATCTCTTTTGATACTGATCAAGAATATATATACTTTATAGGGTCGGAGATGTCTCCTTCTGTCTGTTACATACATTTGCACAGATGTAATACCCCCTTTTACCCATTTTATGGGTACAGGGAGTAATTATAGCCGTTACGGTTCCTGGCTTAATCTTTCATGCCAAATCGAACTATTCGAATTTCAATTATTAAATTATGTGAAACATCTTTTAACTTTTGTTGACAATGAAAAGAAAAAGATTATTGGGTGTTAAAAAAACACTGTTTTTTAGTGGGAAAAATACTGTGGCAGCAAAACAGTTGCTTGATAAGCATTATGGCATATCTTCTCCCGGCAAATCAGCAATCTGCGACTGAAATAATGGAATTTAAAAGGGGCCGTGAACGTTCTGGGCGGCAAAATACCGCAGTTACCACGGAAAATATCAACAACATCCGGAAAATTGTACTGGACCATCGCAAACTGAAGTTGATGGAGATAGCACAGTCCATGAATATATATGTAGAAAGGCAATGTGTTTACAATTGGGTAGGAAAAACCTTTGCTCAAAGTAGACACACACCATATTCTCCAGATCAGCCCCCCCTAGCGACTATTGGCTTGTTGCAGATTTCAAAAGGATACTCCAGGGACTGAGATTTTGCCTAATAAGGAAGTAATTACCGCAACCGAAGCCCATTTTTACTCCCTGTACCCATAAAATGGGTAAAAAGGGGTATTGGATTTGTGCAAAAGTATGTAACAGGCAGAAGGAGACATCTCCGACCCTATAAAGTATATATATTCTTGATCAGTATCAAAAGAGATTTCGATTTGGCCATGTCCGTCTGTCTGTCCGTATGTATGAACGCAAGGATCTCAGCAACTATAATAGCTAGAGACACCAAATTTTGAATGTAGCTTCGTGTATGCGGGAGCAGGTCAAGTTTATTTTGGATCCGAGATATTCCCCCCATTGCCCCGCTATTCAATAAAAACGTTTTACAGCCACAGTTTTATAGATATAGCTTTGGGATTTGGCATGTATAATACATTGGTCATTCTTGATATACTGTCCAAATTTCAAGTCGATCGGATAATAAACACGGAAGTTATTCAACAAACAAATTCAGTACTGCAGGCTTGGCAAGCAGTAACATGAAGGCTTCAGCATATGTATGTACATATGGGCGAGCGAGCGCGAAGCGCGTGCATTTTCTATTAAGTACTTAAGGCTTAACCATGTGTGCGAGCGAGCGCGAAAGTGCAGCGGGTCTTGTACTCGTGACGTCACGACATACCAAAACACACGGCATCAGCTGATGCACATGTCGCTTTTAAGCAACACAAGCCCATATGGTTTCATAATTGCTTATCGGTACGCAAACCATACGATAAATTTTAAGCACCTGATCTGCTTGACATTTTTCTTTGTGAGACATGCGCCATCTGCATGACTTTATTTTCTTGAAACATATTGTTATCAATGCTCTGCATAGTGCAGACTATGCATCAAAATTCAAAAATTGACTGTTGGCGTGCAGCCAATTGGCCTCTTCGATAAGATATCGATAAGTATCAGCTCTTCGATCAGTCTCGCTCATCTCTGCATTGTGCTGCTAGTATTTCTTTCACTCTACCGTCGTTCGTCATCGTCATCGTTCGTCATCGAGTTCCGATTTTGATAAATTTGCGATTGAATGTTTTAGACCTGGGTACAGGGAGTTACGTAGTCGGGTATACTCGACTATAACATTCTT
The DNA here is from genome assembly GCA_035043065.1 of Hirtodrosophila confusa. Taxonomy (NCBI): domain Eukaryota; kingdom Metazoa; phylum Arthropoda; class Insecta; order Diptera; family Drosophilidae; genus Hirtodrosophila; species Hirtodrosophila confusa. The sequence continues at coordinate 4,883,296 of JAWNNI010000078.1, forward strand.
ACTTGTTAATCCAAAGTTTCATCAGTTCTTAAAAAAGTAATTGAAAAGTTTGAGAACGTTGGACTTTATCTCCTTAGTTGGAAATCATGTCGATGAAAACACTTTAATTTTGAGAAAAAAGTGTGTTTGATTGTTTAATAAAACAATAAAAGATTTGTTTAACTAATTTAACTTTAACCATTAATATTAAAAAATAAATAAATAAAGAATAAAACTCCCATTTACTGAGACAAAAATCCTGGACAAAGTCTTGGAACATCAAGTCTTGCAAGTCGGTTCAAGTAAACTTTACCAAGGAGTTTACCAGTCTTTCTAAATGGTCTCCCTCTCCCTATTGTGATGAAACATAAACAAATAAACATAAAAACTACTTTTTCATCCTTGTTGTTTTCTATTGTCCCTATGGGAGCTATATGCTATAGTCATTCAATCCATCCGTTACTACCTGCATCAGAATGAAGCATCTGCGCCAAGTTTCATCAAGATAGTTTTATAACTTAGATACTTGTTTGAAAGCCGATTGTTGATCAAGAATATATATATATATACAATATACTTTATGGAATCGAAAACGTTCGGCAATTATATTCAGCAGTATAAAATTTATCATTAATTATGATTATTTGTGAGTTATATGTTTCTCGCTCAGTCTGAATTTTATAAAATTTCTTCAAACTAATCTTTGTTATTGAAGCATATCCTTATAATCATTTTATAATCCTTTCTATGTACAGTTCTTATAATACAGCTTATTTATTTTATTATTTATTATTTATATTTCCAAAAACTTTCTTGAACTTTGTTATTTTAGGGATGTGCCGCATTTGGGCTGTCAGAATTGAATTGGGGCCCACTGTGCAATGGCGCCTGCAGTTCATTGCTATCAACAGGCTCACGCAGGCTCCCCCAGAACCACACGACACCCCATCCCCCTCGACGCGCCCCCGCTTTGACCGGCAAATGTGTGTCTATGCCCGGCGGAGGCGTTTTGGTTAAGGTCGGTCAGCAGCCTGCGATGATGATGCGCCTGTTGTTGTTGTTGTTGTTGTTGTTGTTGTTGCTATTGTTGTTGTTGTTGCCACAGGTCAACCGGTCGTTTGGCAGTTTATTGACACCCGCGATAATGTCGCAATGTTTATTAATTTCTTTTGTTTATTTTTATTTTTAAATGCCTATAGAGATTATTAATCAAATAAACTTGTAACATTTGAATAATTGGTTTGCAATCAACAGCAGCATTCAATTGCGTTTAGTCATCACCTTTGTGCAACAAATGTTATCGATAACATTCATCAATTGACCAAATTCCAATCCCAATCCCAATCATCATGATTCACAAATTCTCAACGTAAGCTAATTCATTTTTGCTAGCGTTTAATACAATTATTAAGAATTTCAACAAGAACGTAAGGAAGATATTTACTATAATACTATATATTTTCATACAGGATCTCAATTTTGGACCTATGTATATCAGCCATATGATATAGCGGTCCGAGTTTGATCAAATTAAGGCAAACATATAATTATAATGGATAAAAAAAAAGATTTTCAGTTAATAAAACATAATTTTTCATCCGATTATGCCTATGACAGCTATAAGATATAGTAGTTCGATTTGTACCAAATTTCGTCAGCCTGTACAAAACATAATAAACCTCGATTTGTTGAATTGGTTCAAAATATCTTTATAAACAAAGATGTTGTTCATACAAAAACTCAACTTACGATCGATCGATCCTACCGCACCTATTTGATATTGTGCCTCGATTTTAATACTTGTATTAATTATACCAACACTTCGTTTTGGTGAGTTTGGTAAGGATATCTTAAGAAACATATGAGTTTTAATATAAAAATACAACTGTTGACCGATTGTTCTTATGGCAGCTATATGTTATGCTAGTCCGATCCGGTTAGTTTTATAATACGTACAACCTGCAGTAAAAAGCAGCATCTGTACCAAGTTTCATCACGATAGCTCTAAAACTGAGAGACTACTTTTAATAGAAACAGACGGACATCGTTTTGTCGACTCGACTGTTGATGCTGATCAAGAATATATATAGTTTGTGGTGTCGGGATGTGTAACCATTTCGCGACAAAATAATAGTACCCTCTGCATTGGTATAATAAATTCAGTTCAAATAATGAATTAGCAATATCTGTTGAAAATTGATGGTAACCAAATCTGAGAGAGGTTAATCCCAAGCCTAATAACCGTTTGAACTGTACTTCTTACATATTTTATGTGTTAATACCCATACTGAATCAGGGTTTATAAATCCAGAATTTGATTGTTGCTTTCGGGTGTCCCGGAGCTAAAATATTTCGGTATATAGAACAGGAATTATATGCAATCTTTGAGTGTAATAAATACTACATATGTATGTCTGATTATATGATATTGCTTGGTCAACCAGCTGGGAATAAGCTCGTATACTAAACGCTAATCAACCAAAAGAAAATAAGTATTTAGGCGCCCTTTTTCATTTAATTTAGTTCGTTCAACATGTTTATAATAAGTAATAAAAAGATATATAAATGGTTATATTTCCATCAATGAGTTCCTCATCATCCTGCTCAGAGTCGTCATCGAAGTCGAACGGTATTTCATGTTCACTTAAGTTCACAATCAAAGTATCGTTATTATCCAATGCGATTATATGTGCAATGTTAAATTCATCGTCGCCATCGACGGGCGGAACTGGCACCGGCATGGTGAATGGTTAAAAGTCAGCGAATCTGTGGTGAAAATCATTGTGAATGGGTTTTTGGCTGTCCCAAGCTGAATCGAGCCCCCCACCCCCACTCACCTGAGAAACACAACGAGAGGTCCCACAGTTTCAAATATCCTTCGGATAGCGCGACTTGATTATCGCAACGGCTTCTTCTGCGATTTGACCTTATGGCGAGCTTCACCAACTGCATTCGCTGCTAGCTGGTCACTTTTACTAGTAAATTTGAAAGAAAAATATATACATACATGTATAAAAATTATTGAAATTTCACAGAATTCAATTCCACTTACTGTTGTAAGAAAAAAAACCCAAATAATGATACGTACAAAGGTAGAGCAGTCAACATCAACTGTTTTAGAAGGCATGGCCAACTAAGAGAACACTCTAAAGTCTAGACATTATTTATTTAATAAATGCTTCTGACATCGGAAACCCCATATAAAACAATTTATCGAAGTGCGGACTATGCAGTTCACATGGATACGCAAATAATTAAAATAATAGTTTATTTTGCTTTACTGCGAGCCTGAAAGTTTTCATATAAACAAGACAATAAAAACCAATATGACTGATGACTGAAACCTATAAAAATACTTTTATTCTGAAAAAGATAACTATTGTATAAGCAAATGAATTTAAGGCAATAAGTTGGATTAGATTTGATAACATTTGATCGAAAGTTGGTGGTCGCTTTACAAGGACATGATATGGTATATGATATAATCCTGATAGGTCTAACACAGAAGCTGTAAATTACTGTTGAGTTTTTGAGCGACATAAATAAAAATGATTAATAATCATTATATTTGAGTATTCCTTCTTTTTATCAAAAATAATGATTATGGTCTAAGTTTTATTAAATTACTCAAAACTAAGGATTATCATTGAAGAAATACTTTAAAAATTGAAATATGATCATTAGCATGTCATTTTTGTTAATATAACTTATAATGATCACGGTTCCTTAGCTCATTTGGCTGTTTTCCATATTTACCAACACTGTGCATGGGCTCTTTATGTAAAAGTGGGGTTACCTTCCTAATTCTCCCTACTACTCCCTTCTATTGTAACACTTTTAATCAGTATCTCATTTAATTGATATTTAATAATGCTCTTACCCCCCGAAACCAAACTAAATGTTGGACAATAACTCTTAAGACTTCAAAGTAGAATGTTCAATTGTAAACAACTAAATGAATAAACAATTTTATTTGTTATGCAAGCTTATAATTTTTGGTTAAAATTCATGAAAGGATGACTTTTTGAATAAAGGCTTTCAAATTTTAATTTCCAACTTTAAAATTTAGAATGCATGGCTTTCCAAACTAGGATTCAAAGTTGCTCAAAGTACAATGTTGAATTGTAAACAACTTAATGAATATAAAATGTTATTTGAGGTGGTCTATAATTTTTGGTTAAGCTACATGAAAGGATGACTATTTAAATGAAGGCTTTAAAATGTTGTTTTCAAACTTAAAATTGAGAATGGATGTCTTTCCAAACCAGGATTCGAAGTTGCTCAAAGTCAAAATAGTGAAAGAATATAGACTCGATCAAGCTAGTATATTATGTAGAATAGTACGTTTGAAAACCGATTTGGCCGAGAACATTTGAGTTCGCGTCAATTAATCGAATTCAATTAAAATGCAAAGTTCAATTGCAAGACGAGAACTGGCAGTTTGTTATTTGTTTACATTCAGTGAGTGTCTCGAATGGACTCTTGCATGGGAGTAGGCCTGCCTGGTATCACCCGCGGGCACCTTCTACGCTTCTGGGTCAATAATCTGCGTCTGAGTCGCAGTGTTGCACTGGCGCCCATTTGTCGGCCAATCAATCAATGAAGATCCAATTTTAGCACAAGTAAACAATATTTGCACGCTGGGCCGCCTCCGACCGATCCGTCATCATCATCATCATCATCGCACATAGATTCCAATGAATCTATCCCCCAACTGGGGTAGCCGCCAACGAGCCCGTGCTTATCATTCCCAGCGTCTCGCCACTCCCGCTCTCTACAAACAGGACTGTACTCGTATCTCTCCCTGTCTGGGAGCCACTATCTCCCTATTCGCTTACATTCGCAGGGCACTGGTGAAAGGGGAAGAAGTTTGTGCCAGGAGATCAGATAATCCAAGCTGAACCATTTTATTTTCTAAAAAGTTTTGGTTCAAGAAAAGTTAGTTACCTATCAATTTCTTCTAAGATTCTGTGCTATATTTAAAAAACATATATGTATAAATTCCACCTTATGGGTCTTGTTTTAAATTCCTGACTTCTCGTACACCTTTTGTTGTTACAAAGAACATTTTGATATAAAAACTAGATGATTCTTCTCTGAAATCCTGTCTTTTAAGGGGAAAAAATTAAATATCACTATTATAGTACTTTGGCATAAAATGAGAAGTCACTTTAAAACCACAACTTAAATAAGTGAATTCAATTAAATTAATTAAAAATTTGGATTTGTGTTTCTGGTTTTTATCTGTCTTGGAGAAATTTGTAATAAAAATTCTCCAACAGATCTCTGACCCAATAATGCTCTGTCATTACTTCCAGCCACAGCGTTGACGGATCTTCCTACTAAAAACAATACCTTGAATAACTTTAATGTTTATTATGCGATTGTTATGAAATTTGTAGAGTGCAAGGATAAAGTTAAAATATTCAAGTATGCCAAAAGTGAAGATTGTATCTTTAAATATTTTGAAGGGAAATTAGTAAAAACTGGAACCGATCGAAGCGACTGTTTTAATTGATACATATTTTACAGAGGTAATCGTAACTTCTGCTGCTTATTACAAACATTTACGACTTATGATACCCTTTTTTACCCATAGAAGTATGTTAGTATATAGTAGTAGTATAAAACCCAAGATTAACTAATTATTCTAATAAGCTACGTATTCAACCAAAAAACTTGTCGATTCTGCGATTCTTGCTCATCATCTGCCTTCCAGGCTAGACTTTGAACCGTGTTGCGTACACATTGCTGTCTCCCGTATCCCCCCAATGACCACCGTTGTCAGTCCCAGACCCAAAACCCGACGCCCCCGCCCCACACCCGACACTTATCAAAAAAAAAACAAAAAAACAAAAAAAAACCCCGACTTGAAAACGTTTCTCAGAGCACATTGTTCCGCTCTCGCTCTCCATCGCCTCCTGTCTTTCACTAGCCCCGTCCCGTTCGCCCCCATCTCCGGCTTTAGACTTCTGTCTCCGAGAGATTGTGCTAAAAATAGGGGGGTCTACGATTGGGCGCGCGCTGTTATTTTTAATGAAAACTAGATCACGTTGAATTCACGTTGGCGTTGTTTACGTTCCTACTGCCGTTACGCTCACAGGCTGCAATCGTTGTTGTTGTCGTCGTTGTCGAGGGTTCCATTCTTCGGTTACGGCTGGCTGCAACAAACAACAACAATAACAGCAGCCGCAGCCGCAGCCGCAGCAGCAGCTCAAGCAACCAAAACATCAACAACAGGCCTTATCAGAGAGCGTTACCGCTATCAAAGCAGCACTCACAAATGGAATGAATGTACATACATATATGTATGTATGTATATATGTATGTGTGCACATACACACATAATCTTATATATGTACATATGTATGTATGCATTGTAGTTGTCGTATGCGTAATAGACGATCCATAACAAGCCAAGGACCCATTGAATCTGTATACTGCGTGCCCCAAGCCGCCCATACCCCCAAATCCATGTAGATCGATCTTGACTCAGTTGAAAGTCAGTTACACAGCATTCTAAAATGCTGGCCAAGCGTGAAGACTGGGCCTTATGATTGCGTTGTTTAGTCTACAAGGGGGAAACCCGCTAAAAAAAAAATTAAAAAGAAATCAAACAACAACCAGATCGCCTATAGTCGCATTTCTTATCTATCAATCGTCAAAAAACTTGAAACGTTTCCGAATTGCATGGTATAGCAGAGAGTACATATGTACATACATACATACATACATACATACATACATACATACATATATACATACATACACATATGTAGTCAATAACTGGATAGAATTGTTCTTAATATAATATCATCACGCTTTATCAGCTGTTATTCGGCACGGCATTTTTCCAACTGGATTGCAATCTAATTCCCAGAATAACAACTACAACAATATCAATAAGAGTGCACAGGTTAAAAACGCTACTGCCTGCGACCCCATCAGACAGAGAAAGGGAGCACGCTGGTGCGAGCAAGCGAGACAGCGAGAAAGAGAGAGCTGCTGTTGATGATGGATTCACTCTAGTTGTTCTTTTTGTTTGCATTGTTGCTCGTCGTGTACTCAAACCGATAACGCACACAAAATGCACTTGCAGTGTATGTGTGTGTGTGTGTGTGTGTGTGTGTGAGCGAGGGTGCGCGTGTGTGTGTGTGCGTGTGTGTACTTTGCTCAACAGCGAATATTATTAATAATATTGTCATTGTTATTAATGCTGAATACAGCACACATTCGTGCTCTGTGTGGCAACACAGTGACCCCTCGTAGTTGAATTCTATGTGTCATGGACAGAACGCTTTTGAGGGATAGCTATGGGGGGATGGAGGGTTGGAGTCCCGCACAATTAACGCTACATGTTAACAAATAAATTGGTTAGTGTTAGAATTTCTAGAAGATACATACATGCAACAGAATAGATGCTACGCAGCGCTAATCGAACCGGTTCGACCCAGGAGTTCCAACTTTTATTCAACACTGAACTGAGCCAGTTCGTCAAAGAATAACCGAATTGCAGTGAGCCATTTCTGAGAAAAACTGGTTCGGTTCAATGGTTTTGTTTTGTGAATAAATGGTTTGGCTCAAAAAAAGCGCTGGGCATTAAAATTCTTATATTACAAAAAAAATAATAGGTAAAGAGCTCTCAAAGAGTGGTTCACGTATCGAACCAAAAGGAGGATAGAAAAAAGCTTAACAAAATCGATGTATAATATTTATTTGAAAGCGGAAAAGTGTTTAACAAGGATATATGTAAGTATATGGGATTACAACATTTCAAGCACAATGTGGCAACGTTTTTACAAACTTGGACACAGTGTGCTACTCACATATACACACACACATGCGATTTGTATGTATGTACATATGTATGTATGTATACTTAATGAATACCATTTCAGAGATCACGAAACGGTTACTCGGCTGCTGTGCGAGGCAAGGCGAGGCTTCGTGGGGCGCTTGCAGTACACAAAGAATTCTTTTTCAATTTGGCTGTGAAACAACGAGGAACGTGTGCCCCCAAAAGCTGCGCTGCTATAACCTGCAAACGGTGACTGCAAACTGTGACTTGTGACAGCGCGCGTGTGCACTAAATTAAGTAGAGCTATGTATGCGTGATTGAAAACTGATATTCGTTCACATTCAGCTAACTCGAGTTGCGGTGCGTGGGATAAATGCAAAGCAGGAAACGACAGGATTGCCAAATAAACAATAAATAAGAAGCAAAAGCAAACAAAAGCGGGCAGCCAATCAGACAAACCCACTGGCGAACCAAGCAGCCAGCCAACCCACCAACAAACAAACAAACAAACAATCTTCTTGCGAGTGCCTTGAGTGTGCGTGTGTATGTGTGTGTGTGTGTGTGTGTGTGTGTGTGTGTACATGTAAGTGGAGATAACAACAAGACGCCCAGCAGACGGAGCTACACAATATACTCAGGCCTGAGCGCTCAGATCCCCGTCTCAGCCGCAGTCACAGTCGCGGTCGCAGCCTGAGTCTGCGTCTAATTATAGCACACTGGTCGCTAAAAATACAATTCCCATCAATTCCGATGCCGTTGCCCACCACAAACACTGGCAAACAAATCAACGGGCAAACCAACTAACTGGCAGAGTGTGTGGGAGAGCGCACAGCGCGAGCGGCAGCGGGAGCGGGAGAGCGTGCCAGTGGTCGAACGAGAGCAGCAGAGTGGGATAGAGAGGGAGAGGTTTCAATTTCGTTGACAGTTTCGTAATAAGCGTGCAGTGAGACGAGCAGCTGATTGTTTATTTGATATTGCCGATAACGATAGCGACGACGATATAGCCGAAGGCGTGGGCGTCGCAACGAAACGATCGACGGTAGGCGAGCGATAGCCGAGGAGGCTGGGCGAGAAAAAGGGTGCAAGGGCAACTGCACCGAGGCAACGAATAAAAAAATTCGCCAAGCTTAGTCAGCAAAAGCCCCCCTGCCAGCAGGAGCATTGCTTGAGCGCGTGTGCCGCAATTGAGCGCAAGTAAGAGAAGGAGAGCGAGATATATATATACATACATATATACACATGTACATACATTTATGTATATAATATACATATAGAGAGAGCAAGCAAAAGAGAGGCAGCGCGTTGAACCAAACGATTGATCAACGCTGAGCCTGATCATCAAAGCGCGTTCCAAATCCAAGCCAGCCGCATCGTTTGGTCGTGCGCTCGACCGCTACTTCCAGTCCTCGATTGGTCGCCTTCAGGACCCAACTTAAGATTCCAGCACCCGAACTGGGGCACCACCATCGACATTATCGCGAAATGCAACAAAATCGCATCGCAGTGCGTGTGACCATCAAGTATATTACTCGTACACCAAAGACACGCACGCCCATTACCGCTGACTCTCTCGTCCATAACGTTACTACCACAATCGACATCTACTAGCCAGACATAGCAATTTTTTTTCAACTATTATTATTTTATTCCTTTTTTTTTGTTTGCACGTACTACGGGTTTTGTGTGTTGAAATTAACGAGCCCTGATAAAGGTCAACCTGTTATTGTTGTTTTTTTTTTATATATTTTCTTTATATACATATACAATATATTTAAAAATATATTTTTGTGGTAATTAATTGTGATTTTTGAAACTTTGTGATTGCAAAAGAACGACAACAAAAAGAAAGTTCCTTAAGCAAGTGATAAGTTTAAAACTGAATGCCACGCAGAGAATCATAGTGCATACCATATAGGCACTATATATAAACCTGCTAAATCAGGGGAGAAGTGCCTTCAAAAGCCCAAACGGAACAAACATTTAACCAACGAGCATCAACATTGGCATGCAAAAGTAAGTACAATACAAGGATTATTGAATGCATTGGGAAGGGTTAAGAATCAGGTTAAAAATACTCACTCAAAACAAAAGAGAACTCAGAAAAAGCAGTAAAGGATGCGCTCGGAAAAGGGTTAAGAACAAAGCGCAATTAAAACAAACATGTGACTTTTATGGCTTTTTATTAATATTAAGGATATATTTTTATTTTCAAAATGTATTCGTGGGTAATAAACTAACAGTCTTTCGCTTCAAAAATGTTGAAATATTGGAAAACAACAAAGTTACAAAGCATTCTACTTAGGATAATAAATGGATTTTTAATTTATTTAAAAAAAAAAACATATTTTAGAAGATGTATTCGTAAATATGAAATTAATAGTCACAAGCCTAAAAAGTATTGAAACATTGAAAAACAACAAAGTTACAAAGTATAACCTAAACTAGCCGTCCTTCCAACAGACTGTGAAATAAACCAGCTTTTTCAAAACCCTTTTGATAAGTCAGTGAACTTTTGGCAATCCCACCTTGGATACGAATACAATTTCAAACGATCAAAGTTCAAGCAGGTTCTTTCACTTCTGCGAACCGTCAATTCCTTTAAGAATCGGATGGGGGGGGGAGGGCGTTACATCTATGGTTTTGACATTCGTTACTCGTGACTTAACGCCAAAAAAAAACAAGCATTCTCGGGTTTCCTACGCGTACTACATCACAACATACATATTTGTGTTGTTGTGAGCACCAAATAACATTGAACCACATACCGAGTACACAAGACAATGAAACATGCGCGTACTATACATATGTACACTTGTATACAATATATAATACATATATATATATATTTATTAGCGCCTCTGTAGGGGCACTACTTCAAAGAAAAAAGAAACACACGCATTTTTATTTATATATTTATTTTGATTTTAATAAATTCATGTTCCAAATGATAAGCACAGCTCGGGTTTATTTTTAAACATTGAAGTTTATGTAAATATTTCCTGGCCCGCGACGCAAACAAAAACAGAATCTGAAAGGAATGGAATGGAAAACACAATAATATTTGATATTGATAAGAGCCAGAGGGCCCAGACGCATGCGATGCGAGTGCCGCAGACTTTGAGAGAGATTGAGATGCGGCGGCGGTACGGACAGTGTACGTTGCGGAGTCGGGTCGGGGGTACAACTATTTGGACTTGGCATATGCATTAAGCGACGTCGACTTAACTGAACCGAAACCCTGAGACAGACCAATCAGCTGAAAAGTGAGCCCCGGCGCCAGTTAATTAAACATACAACTGAGATACAGATACAGATACATACATACATATATGCTCTTTAGATAATAATATTATATGATATGTCAGTAACAATGATATATCCTCTGTACAGCAACTAACTGGTACTCCTTGCATTTGCCTTTTTCAGATGATTTTCTCGCTGCCAAAATCAAGTATCTTGCCACTGCTGCTCACCGTCATCTGTGTGGCATTCAGCTTGTCACTGGTGGCCGGCAATCCGGTTACTTACCCACCCGATGATCTAGAGAGCAAACGCCGTTGCAGCATAGAGCTGGCCGATACCATCAACTTCATATGCAAGGGTGCGACCCTGTCCCTGGCCAATCTCTATCGTAAGTTTACTCTGGCATGGAAAGAATCCATTTGAGTTTGTTTGTTTTCTTTTTTCTTGGCTAATTGCGTTCATTGTACTTTACAGCCCAAAGCTTTGGTCCGCGTACCAAACGTTTCACTCCCGATGAGATCCACTATAGACCCTTACAATACGGCCCAATCCATGAATGCTGCCTCAACATCTGCGGCTTTAAAGAGATCCGTCGGTACTGTGCCCCCGATTAGGGCAATTGGGGCATTGGTATCGCCAGTTTATGCATTAAAATCCCACATAAGCCATATGCCTAACGGCACATATCCAAAATAGAGAGCACCACACCCATACACTAAGTATATTGTACTAATTTAAGCTATGCACTAATAAAATGTATACAGTTATGAGAGAAATACTCGTACAACCACAAATGAAGGCATCGCATCGTGATTTTGTAATTTTCTACCCTACGAGAGGATTTATTTATAGCAGCAACCCATTATTGCAATCTGCTCTCACTTAATAGTATGTACTACTTGAGTTTTATCCAGTTTTGCTTGGTATCATCTAAGTAGTCGGTGATTAACTGCAGCTCTTCTGCTTTTTCCACTGGTACACAAATACTACTCGGAGATCTTTCTTTAACTGGCTAGTTATAGTACTTAGATAAGAGCTAAAAGTTAATTCCTAACTGTAAGATCAACTTTTATATTGGAAAGAAACTTGGAACACCCCATGCGGTAGGGCACAGCTATACCTCAGTTGTAAAAACTAAAAGCTATTTCCTGACTGTAAGAAGATCATCCTTTATATTGGAAAGAAACTTGAAACACCTCATGCGGTAGGGCACAGCTATAAGAGAAATTATTCGATTCGATTACCGGCTCGTTAAATAAGAGCTGAAAGTTATTTCCTATCTGTAAGAAGATATTCCTTTATATTGGAAATAAACTTGGAACAACTCATACGGTAGGGCACAGCTGTACCTCAGCTATAAGAGAAATTCATCGTTCCGATTGCTTGATTAAATCTCCTGTGCACAAATCATCTTCGGCTGCAAAACGCACTTAACAAATTTTGTTGCTCGTCTTAAATCTAGCAAAACTATCAAATTTTACGTACAAAAATCTCGATTTTACAGCTATACTATAAAGCAGTATCCCGATGTGGCTAAGTTCGTTTAATACACTTATTTAATACTTATAGTATACATGTATATAGCAACAGTTAAAAACAGTTTGAAATGTCAAATCATATTACATATACTATACACTATAATAAGAAAAGAACTGCTCTATTCAGTTTCGGAAACACAATAGACGTATTATTCGTATGGCAGCTATACGTAATCCGATTTTAATCAAATTTAAACAAGCTATATAATAATACTTGCTATTGTTGAGTTTACTTGAGATAGTATCTTTCAAATCAAACATTTTCAAGCAACTAATTTATGAACCTATTCTTCCCATGCCAGTAAATAGTTATCCGACTTTTATCTTGTTTACTCAATGCCTACAAATTCAGAACTTAGAATTTCAGAGTTTGCTGATGATACCAATAACAAGGACAAGAAACTTTGCATATAAATCGTTATCTTCCAATTGTTTCTATGACAGCTATTAGATCCAGTGGCCTGATCTATGATTCAACGTGTGTAAACAGAAATAAACTTCGATTTGATGAATTTGGTCAACATATCTTGAAAAACATGACTTTTTCATACAACACAATTGTAGACCGATCGTTTCTATGGCTGGCATATGTTACAGTGATTCAATCAGAGTTACTCCGATATGCTATGTACCTCTACTTCTACCTTTATTTTCCTCTGCAAGAGTATAAAAGTTCTGAAAAATTGTTACATTTTATAATTTTATTGAAACTTTTCTTCAGAGCACTTTCTGCTTAATTAATGATATAAATTTTGCTTCAGTTGTTCATGCAACGAAGTCAATTACATAGTTGAAAAAAATGTAGGTGAATATGATGTGTAGCCTTGGTAAGGACATCATGTTTACAACTCTTTAAATTTGACGACTTTGTCAACTTTGCGTTTAGCATCCAACTTCAATTTCTCCTCCCCTTCGAGCATCAGAGAGGCCAAAACGAAATACTTGAACTCCTTGGTATCCATGTCGACCACATTGACGCAAGTAGCCTTTGTTGATCCGCCCAGTACGTGGAATTTCCAGCCGTCTTTATTCTGCTTGAATGGCCCCAAGCCCGCCATCTGTTCATCAAGTTCATCGACATCCATGTTCTGCAACAAGAGAAATGTTTCATTAAATACATTAAGCACATCGAAATGATGTATATCCCTGACTTTTCAAAATGATATCTGCTTTTTACAGCCATGAAATGAATAAAAGGGAGTAATAAAATTGATCACTTGCTCAGTAACAATAGTCGAGTCCATCTAGCCAAGGATCCAGGGAACTTTAATAGCTAAAGACACCTGTATAGCGGTCGCAGGTCTAGTTTATTTCAAATTTTGAATGAGGCCCCCCTCTCCACATCACCACAAATCGAAGTGTTTTGCTCGCTTGCCATGCCGCGGAACTATTTCATGCATATGTGTATGTGTGTGCGTGTGTATGTATACGAAAATGTGTTTAGGACTCGACAAGAGCATTCTGGCTTGTTGCAATACCACACAAAAACACATTCGATGTAATGTGCAAAATTTCAATCCGATCAGATAACAAACACACGAGTTATTCAATAAACTACATATATCCGGAACTACCGCGCACAGAGGGTGCCAGCAGCGCAGTCGCCGCCTAAAATGCTCCAATTGCCTGCACTTCCGATGAAATGCGCGATGCGCATGTCTGTCTGCCTATGTAAGTGTATGCATGTCTATGTGTGTGTGTGTGCGCGCGCGCATACGACTTCGGGAGTACCAGACCTGGATGCAGGGTGTCACTGGGACATAGTTGACTAAAGTGTTTTAACTTGTTGCAAATAAGTATTTGATCTTTCCTGTTTTCCCCATTCGAATTTCAAGCTAAGAAAACTGCGTACGTGCGCACACACACACAAGTGCAAATATGCACATACACGCACACACACAAAATGGCGGCCGCACGCCAAAGCCGAAGCTGTTCCCCATACACTAATTTCTTTACCCGCTGGGGTGCTGCGTACAAACACACATGCGTACATACATATGTAAGTATGTATGTATGTATATTGCTGAGTTGAGTAAAAATTCAGCAACTTACCTCCTCCACGTTGCCAGCGGGATGTTGTACTATCCCGTTGCCCTCCACAGCAGCCTCCGCATCCACTGGCGGCACCTCATCGCTGCTCACAATCTCAACTTCGACGCAGTCGGTGTCGTTTTCATACATCTCATTTAGACTCATGGTAAAAGAATTCTATCGTTGCAACAATTATATAATTATTATTGAAATTATTTGCCGTTTCTTTTTGTTGGTATGATTTCTGAGAATTTGTCACTTGCTGCCAAAAAAAAAGCAGGGAGTAAGGCGTCCGATCTCGCGAAATGTTCGTTTCAAAAGAACGACAACGATATCGGCAATCGCGGTTCAAGATAATCCAATAATTATCGAATAGAACTTGCAGGGATGAGCAATATCAGCGAACCTGTGACTGAATCACTGTGACTGGTAATCGAGGTTAACAACAGCGATATTTAAAGTTCTGTATAGCATTTACAGACCATCTA
Organism: Hirtodrosophila confusa; assembly: GCA_035043065.1. Lineage (NCBI taxonomy): Eukaryota > Metazoa > Arthropoda > Insecta > Diptera > Drosophilidae > Hirtodrosophila > Hirtodrosophila confusa. Next base: position 4,898,373 of record JAWNNI010000078.1, read on the forward strand.
TCGATATTTAACGTCAATGGGCTTTTTGAATTGATTTATTACTGTGGTGGAGTACAAGGGATTTGAATATCCCAAAACAGATAGTATATAAGCCTTATTAAAATCACTGAAATATTATCCGATGTTTATGAACTCTCCTGAAATATTTCATAACTTGCAACATGATATGTTCCGAATAATTCATAATTAGGGTTGTAATTCATTTATTTATTGTATTTACGAAGTCAAAATGGGTAAGAAATATACTTGAATACACAGCTTCACAGATAATGAAAAACTTATGAGAAGCTTAAGGTTAATTAAGAACTTTAAAAAATGAAATAAACCTGAAATCTTTAAACCCATGGGGAAAGTTTTAATAGCCAGCCCCAAGTCACAGCTAGGTTAGTTAGAGACTTCATAAAGGAAAGAAGAATGTGAGAAAAGATAAGAATAGGATGAGAATAATAGAGTGTAAAGGAAATCTCTGCCCCGATGGGCTAAGGATTATTTGCCCCCCTGCCGGGTTGGAGATTGGAATATTGGGTTGGAGAAAAAAAAAACTTGCTAATTCCCAAAGTTGCTAAAATCGGAGAGAATAAACTAAAGGAATCAAGCAACTTGTCGGCTGTTTCTAATCACGAATATATATTATAATATAATATCCTTTAGCCTATTTTAACGCTACAAATGTGAGCATAATTTGGTTACGCCAAAATGAAGTAACTATTATGTTTGAAATGTTCGCTATAAATATGTTCATATTACCCTTTAAAATGATAGAAGAAGAAACTCTAGCTCTTTCATCCCCGCATTCCCCTGCTGTTTGTACGCTCTCATTAGTGTCCTTTAGCTTTTTAACCTACAAATAATTTGCACAGAGAACGGCATTTATCATCATTGCCATGGGTGGGTTTCAATCTATTCATAAAATACGCTTCGTTGACCTTTTTAGGGGGTGGGTCTGGGACTGGGACTGGGACTGTGACGATGTCCTGTGAGTGTGAGTGTGTGTGTGTGTGTCAATTGAATGATGAAACCTTTGAAAAGGACACTGGACTCTGGACCGCTGAATGGGGTCACATGACTGCAAATTATGTCACAAGCGGCAATTTCTAACGATTTTAATGATGGTGAAATCAACCACACAAGGGAATTGACACACAAAGAAGGGCAGAGATGCTTTCCCCAGACCACAAAGTATGCAGAGTCATCATATAGTTGCTGGATGCATTCCAAGTATACATTGTCCCCTGAAAAACTTAAAGACTTACATACTTACCTTAAGAAACTGACAACTCACATTTTTAATTTGAGACTTTAAAGTTCTTCAAATTCCTAAACTAAATCAATTTTTTGTATACAATTTGATCACAATAACATACACTATTAAAGAAGAAAAGAAACTCTATCAAATATAACATATAACAACAGGCAAATCGTGTTAACATCGCCTTTTTGGGCCTACTCCAGTCTCTTAACAGTATAGACAGCAGAACTGCCTGACAATCCATTCAATTTAGTCAAATGATTTTGAACTCAAGCGTCGCGACGGACACTCAACAGACCCATAAAATCAAGTGAGAAGTTACAATGTATGTATGCGACACACCGAGGCCTAAAACACCCTATAGACTACAGTACAGCCAGCCAAGTGAGGCACACTCATTCTAATGTTTAAGCAATCAAATGAGTGCTTATCATTATCAGTTCCGAGCTCCAATCTCAATGGGATTCTACAGAAACATGTAAAGCATACTTTGGGGATCTTCTAAATATAAAATGTACAGCAACAAAATCTCAAAGTGTTCTTTTACTCTGCTCATAAGAATGCTATACAATTTTTTGTGGAGTCAATTCGATAGTGAAATTCGGAACCGGGCTGTCAATTCACCAAATGGTTAGGCATAAATTAATAATGGGTATTTTGTATGGTTGATTGTGTCTTCATTTATAAAATCAGCATACGTTTTAAATTTACTAAATGAATTAGCAAGTAACTAAGCAAATCTGGTGATAACTGATGGGATTGGAGATCTACAAATTTGTATAAAAAGAGCCAGTGGCCAGTACTCACACTTTTTATTGATTTGATTAATTTTACGTTTTTTATTTTAAATATTATGTGTTGCTAATAATATACATATGTACATAGATATTTTATTTATAGTTAAGATCAAATGATTTAAATATAAATAAATTTCTCCCACCAATTTTATTATCTTTATGGCATAAATCAAAAGAACCAAAAATTATAAAACATGGAAATTCTAAAGATGGTTTTGAAAGGATTATTATGGTGTAACTCTTTTTCTTGCAGGAGTATTCCAAGTCAGTGATCTCAAATAAATAACAATAATCATTGTTTACAGTGCCTAATAATAACGATTAAGCTCATCAGGCTGATCAAATTGATGAAAAAGTTAACATGTTCTTACTCCGCAAGGAGGGTATATAGCCTGTAACAAGAGCGCACCCCGAAACGTTTGGATATACCAAAGAGAAAAGAAAGGGGGCGACTGCCAAGGCCTCCCCTCCTCAAAGGACTGTACACATTTTGTGTCTACGTACATTTTTTGTGTGTGTGTATGTGTGTGTGTGTCTGTGTCTTTGTGTTAATGCGGGAATCGCGGCGGAGAAGGGGGCAAACAAGAGGAGGAAACAGCACGGAGTTGTTTGCCTGGTGTCGAGAAGTTTGCGTTTATTTTGTCATAGTATGGGGGGGCTAGGGGTTCCGGCTACAGGACGACGAAAGTGACATTGATGAAACGGGCCCATGAACATTAGCCAAATACTGCAAAAATTTTGCACTAGACTACGTCTACAAGGGTGGTTCCCATTCATATGTTGCTGTGTGTGTGTGTGTGGGTGTGGGTGTGTGGGCGGTGGAGCTGAGGCAACAGAAGTCGTACAAGGACAAGCCAAACCACCCGGCACCAGCAACAACACCCGCGCCGTACCGTACCGCACCGCACCGTTGCGAACCGACCCAGCCCGACCCGACCCGAAGCGAACCGTTCCGACCTATGCGAAAGGAGTGACACTCTTTAAGCCATGGCCCACCGACTGACTTCAAAGCAAGTGATGGGCGTGGTCGCGGGCGACAACGACAGCTGTGAGTTCTACAAATAAACAGATACGAGTACACATTTGAATGTGAGAAGAGATTCCAATTTCCTGAGATTAATTCTGATGGTTGGGGGCGGAATACACGAGAATACATCGCCCAAAACGGATGTTGCCTTTATGCGAGTATCTGATTCCCGTGTATGACGCCTGATTTCCCGGTTATTGTGGGAACCTCTTTCGCTTTCGTATAACACCGAACAATGCCCCTGGCTCGGCATCCAAAGTGTTCTCAATTTCCTTAACTGCAAGTAGCAAAAAAAAAACATCAAATTTATTAGTGAATTATTATGGAATTTAGCTTTAATAACTGTGAAGGATGTATGCAAGTATAAACTCAATTTTCAAATGGCTTTCAACGGTCGTCATTGCAATTTTTACAAGATTTTGCGATTGGTATCCGGTTTTTGAGAAGCTAACAAATGTATTTCCGGCAGGAGACAACACAATAAAAAGCAACGTTTTATTTACTTTAATTGTTTTTATAAACTCTTGACTCCCTAAATAAACTATAGGGAAATGTTACCTAATTTATATATTTTAATTCAGTTTAATAATAATGCAACATCCCTTAGCACTAATTTACTCGTAGATCCTTTTTGGCATACTATCCACTTGACCTTTTATATCGTTTTGGGGAAAATTCCTTCCATGACTTAATTATTGCCAATTTAGGCTCCCAAGTACTATCGTACTTGGTGTTCTTCGGCATAAATCCTTCAGATCAATAAAGCCCACATGTTCTCCATTGGATTCAAGATTTCCTGTTGAAAAATTAGTTCCTTTTGCAATATCTCTTCAGTTCCAAGCATCCAGACTTGCAGAAGGCAACCACACCATCAAAGATCCACCTCCCAAATTCCACATAGAGAAGTATATAGAAAAAGGGTTGAAGGTTGCTGGAGATGATTCAATTAGATAAAACCATAGCAACATGGTCCGAATGCAACCATGTGCAAAATGCAGCACTGTAGTCTAGCGACACACAAACTCTATGTATTTCTTATGGTACAATTGGCAGCAGGTGGTAAATTCCTCTGGTACTGCCGCTGCCACATCTAACAAGATTTTTCTTTAATTTATACATACACTATATCTATCGACGAGAATATCGATAGTACGGACAATTCTCACCATTGATTGTCTTGACCATTATCGATAGATCTCGCGTTAAATTTGTATTGCGAGTATACAAAGGTATTCACGTGCATTATAATATTTTCAGCACCCTTTCAATATCATAGAATTGGGCTTAAGACCATGAATAGGGTCGATGATGCATATTATCAACAATCGAATAGGACACTACCGATAGTTTTCAAACACCAATAAGAGCAATTTTAATCGGATTGAACATTAGAACTACATGTCAGATTATCGTTCGACTAAATATACGTATACTTTCGTAAAATAAAAAAACTTTTTCCATATAGTTAAATATAATTAACTAAAAAAAGGAGGCTCAAATAAGCTTAAGGAACAAATCGAACCATATACATACATCTATGGTCGATTAGTTCGTTCTGCAAAAATTGAACTAGCTAACCGATTTATTCAACTGAACTAAAATAGTGAACTAATCTGGCGTGTCCGGTTGTTGGAACCTTCTGGCCGGTACCGCCATTTCGTAAAGTCGCCATTCGAGAGCGTTTGCTATTTTTCTGTGCTTCTACAACTTGGGTAAGTTTAATTAACATATAATAAGAACATCACACATCTATATATATAAAAATTCACTTTTTAATATCATAACTATATCAGATAGCAGGGCTAATAAATATTTTTGTGTAATGACTGCTTTTTTCCGCAGAAATCGCAAAAGCGTTCGCAACTATATCACATACATACATACATACATATACACGCGTGTATGTATGAGTGCTTCCCCGAACTAGACTGTCAGGCACTTAAATTTGTGTGTGTGTAGAAAAAAAAGCACGTGGAAATATTAATACAATTTGCGAAAATGCAGTGTCGTATGGGAATACCACTGAATCGCAGAATTATCATGATCAATGCGGTCAAGAGGGGCTACGATAAACTATATGTTGCCGATCGATTTGGCATTTCCCGACGCACATTGTCGGATATTTTGAAAAAGAAAGACCATCATTTGCGTCGTTGGAAGTCGGCCTGCAAACGCAATCTGCAGAATCTATATCCTTTTCCGGATGTTGATGAGGCCACGGTGAAGTGGGTACAGGAAGTGCGTAAAACAAAGCCTTCTGTACGGGGCTCGTCCATAAAAGCCAAGGCCGAAGAATTGGCCATATCATTGGGACATGAGAACTTTGTGGCAAGCACAGCTTGGCTGAACGAATTCAAGAAACGTCATCACATTTTTGACACCGAACGTGGCAATAAGTGGATCAAGAAAGACTGGCCAAAACTCATTGAAAACTATTATGCAAAGGATATATTCAATGCCTCTGTGTCTGGATTGTTTTACAAGCGGCTGCCAAGCCAACTAAGCCCGAAACAAAGCGAGGCAAAAATAACGGTTCTGGCTGCATGCAACATGACTGGCACCGAGAAACTTAAATTGCTGGTTATTGGCAAATGCAAAAAGCCAAACTCCTACAAAGGCAACAAGTCCTTGGATGTGGATTATCAGTCGCAGTCAGAGGCGTCGATGACAACTAAAATATTTCTTAAATGGCTAAAAGAACTTGATAGGAAGCTTGGTTCGCAGAAGAGAGGGATTGTCTTGGTTATGAAAAAGTTCTGTACACACTCAACCAGTATGCAACATCACTTGATGAACATAAAGCTCGTCTATATGCCACCCTTCATGAAGGAATTTAAGCAGCCCATGGATTTGGGCATATTCAATGAGATGAAACTAAATTACAAACAGCGCATTGTACAGAGCGTCCTGGCCAAACAAAATGGAAAAAAAACCATCCCAAAGATCTTTATATTGCAAGCTATTCAAGTTTTGTACGCTGTTTGGTCTGATACCGTGAATCAAGACATGATTATGGACAGCTTCAAGAAAAGTTTGCTTATAAAGGATAATAAGCAAATGCTAGTGGATGAGATCGAGAGTACTCCGATAGAAGAGTTGAGAGCCTATTATAACTCAATTGAAAATATTGATATGACACTCGAGAACTGTATTGCTGCTGAATGTAGCATTGAACAACTAAGGAATTTCACTGCAAATGCTGCTAACTCTGGTAAATTCAAAATAATCAATTGTCAAATGAACGTTTCTTTTATTCATATACAAATTCTCACATTTTCAGACGACGATGACGAAGAAGACGTCGTACCGAATACTGAAGATATATCAATTGAATCACCTCGTAATAATGTAGGGGAAAGAGCCGAAGTTTCCAATAATGTTAACGAAAATTTGAACAACTCGAATGATGAAGTTTCAGGCGATAAAGCTCCATAAATTTCCTTGTTAAGTTTCTGTTTATGCAAAAAGAACAACGCGAACAAAAAACTTAAGAAAGAAACTTCGTTAATTAAACTTTATCGTCTAAATTCAGTAGAACTGATTATATAATATCATTTAAACATTTTATAACAATAAATCCAATTTCAGATACTACTAATACAATACATTAAATATATTCGTTTCTTTACAATCCGAATATAGTTGAATTAATGCCGGGTATCGAGAAATTTAAAGAGTTACACATAGTTCAGTATTTTCAGATGTATGAACTGGAAGCGCCCAAAAGTCCAACTGGCTACAATAGTACATTGATTTCAAACAGCTCGAGTCTGGAAATGGTATGTAGCATAAAGACAGTATAGTTATATAGTATTGCTACCATTAACCGATCTTTCGGTTGCCGAAGATATAAACAGTTTTTCATACAATATCTCAATTATCGACTTTTCGTTCTTATATAGGCATGCGAATTTGAAGAAATTAATATTTTTTATTTAATTTAAATATATATTTATTTTTATTGCCTCGAATCAAATAACATATAAAGTATAAGACTTGGACTTTATTAAAATAATATCGACGAAACTGTTTTTTATATACTAACTGATTTTTCAGCCATTAGTTTCTATGACATTTTATATATATAATAAACTATAATAATAATATTGTATATACATATATAATATAGTATACTATATCATAGTGACTCGATCTGGCTGGTTTCCACATATATGTACGTATAGCAAAATGAAGCATCTATTTGAATTTCCTTGACCTTTTTTGAAGCATTTCTAACTGCTTTGCTTTGACTAATAAATATATATATCAGTCAAAGCAAGATGCAATTGAGAAATAGTACTTACATATATGGTTCTTCTTCATATATATATCGTTCTTCTGTTTCAGTTATATTCCCACCATAAAGAATCACTCTGCTACTGTACATTTTTGGATTTCTTTTATTTTTCGTTTGCAATTTCATGAGTTGTATACAAACCTGATGACTTAATGTTAATAAGATATCTTACTAGGCATATTGAGCCCACATTGAAAAGGGAAAGAAAAAGTGTGACCAGAGCAGCCACAAAACCAGCAAACCAATCAGAGTTGCCGACCTTTGTTTTGCTTTCAATTGCATAAAACTGATATCGATAAGAAACAGCAGATTTACAATAGGCAACAACTAAATGCTCTATATTCTTATGCCCTGTACCCCATAGAATGGAGGTTATAGATTTATGCGAATGTATGTTACAGGCAGGAGACATCTTCGACCCTATAAAGTGTATACATATGTATGTATATTCTAGATCAGTATCAAGAGCCGAGACGTTTGTTTAGAGACATACTATTTGGAATGTAGGTTCGTGTATATGTAGGTGGCGCAGGTTAAGGTTATTTCAAATTTTGAACCAATACCCGTCCCCCACCCCACGCAAATCGATAAAAACTACTTATAAGAACAATTTAATTGATATATCCTTGATTTTTGGCACACATCATTGTGGGATCATTCTGAATCTAATGTGCAAATTTCAAGACGATCAGTTGAACTGCTTGATATGTGCATATGTTGTGTGTTGTGTGTGTGTATATATGTAGGAAGATGATATGTTAGGAATCTGAGACTTAAGTACAGGGTGTCTCGTAGCCGAGTACATACATATGTATGTATACCACAGACACTTAAGTCAGTAATTCAAACCTGTGTGCCCAGTATGATTGATTTGATGCTGATCAATTTGTAATAGTAAACTGAAACGATTGGCAGCACTGGCCGCGCTCTTAGCCCTGTCCACCTGTTAGCACATTGAATGACAATTGTTTGACTTGAACTGTCACAGCTGGTCTCTTAATAAGTGTGTTAAAAGCTGCTAAACAACAACAGTAACAACAATAACAACAATAACAACAACAACAACAAACAAACGTAGAGAAAGAAACATAAGTGACCCTCAGATTCCACAACGTGTTTAGGCGCACAACAACAACAACAACAGGAACAAAACAATAGCAACAACAACAGCAGCGCGGCAGCAGCAAGTACAACAACTACTCAGCACAAACACAAACCGTTTCAAACCGGTTCAACGCGTCGCTGCTGCCGTCGCTGGGTCTGTGTGTAGATGTTTGCATGTATAAGTGAGCTTACCTAATGCGCCTGTTTCTGCCCTAGTGTTCCTCTCCGAACCGTTGCTGTGAACCGCTCTCTCTGGCCGCTCTTTGCAGAATTGTGCGACGCGACAGTCGCATTGCCCAGCTACGGCGGTGCGAGCGAGAGGCAACTAACTGTGATTGCCTGGCACCGGTTCATAAATTGGTTTCTGCTCTGGTTTTTTTTTGTTTTTTTTTTTCTCGTTTGTACTCAGCTGTGCGTCGTCTCCCTCCCGTTCAGTAAACGAGCGATACTCATAAACGACGCACGCCTTTAGCTGTTATTTTGGTTTTGTTCCACAGCCGCTTGTTGTTGTTGTTATTATTATTATTAATAATAATTATTGTTATAAATAGTGTTGAGAATGTCGCTGAAAAGGTATAAAAACCCAGTTAACAATCACTTCATCTACAACGATGAGATCCGCAAGAGCACATGCAAGGTGTGCTACTTCGATATGGCCGGCAGGCACTCGGAGAACCTAATGCGACACCTGAAGCGCAAACACCCATCCACGTATGCGGAGGTGATGATTGAGAAAGAACAGCGACGATCCACAAATCCAAAAAAATCCGGTTCAGATTCAGGTCCGCTGCATTCCATGTTTAAGTTCGAATCGGAGCCGCATAAATTGTTTATCAAATCGGTAAGAGCTGTGCTAAAATGATGTACGAAATACTTACTATACTGCATATGTTCAGTTAATTCATATTTGGTTCTTTCATTTTATGCCAACGATAGGAAAAATTGGCATTTCGACTCGATGAACCTGGCCAACAGCAGGTAACAAATATTACTGTCCACACAGACCGGTTAACTAAGCAGTCTCTAGGTTCAAATTTCCATAATGAACTAATTAGCCATACCAGGGGCATAAGTATGTAGCCGGTTTTCACAATGATACTATAAAAACTGAAATAACTGTGCACATACTAAGTATATATAAATCTACTATCTAACAAAAGATTAAGAACTATCCTATCTTAGGTGGTGGTTCAAGACCCCGTAGACCCCAAAACATTGCTGGCTAGTGAAAACAATATTTGGATTGCCCAATTTCATTAAACAACGTTAAGAACAGCTGTCTTCGGGTTGCCGAAGAAATATAGTAACCTTGTAGATCAGTTTTCCATACAAAAAACTAACTTTGCAACCAATCGTTCATACGGCAGCTATATGATCTTATTTGAATCAAGTATAAATCACAATCGAGCTTGGAATTGATGAGATGTTTTGAAAAACAAACAATTAAGAATGATCTAGTCGATATGCCCGACTATGACACACCCTGCCGCCAGGTCTTAAGTTCCCAAACACATCTTCATACACACACACAAGTGCACACAGATGAAGCAGTTCTGTTTATTCCCTCGAAAATAGCTCAATAGATTACGAGTGTTCCAAGTATCATGCATGTCAAAATTCAAGGCGATATCTCCAAAATTGTTGCCTTGAAACGTTTCTTTTTGTATGCTATGCGGGAACCTATGTTTTAAATTTGAAATCCTGAAATCGACGCGATCATACGGACACAAACTGTGGATGCTGATAAAAAATATATATACTTTATACGGTTGGAAATGTCTCCTGCCTGTTACATGCATTTCAACAGTTTATTACCCCCTTTTACCCATTTTATGGGTACAGGGTGTAAAAAGTTGCTCATGCAACAATTGAATTTTCCTATGGCAGCTACATACGAGAATATGATGTAATATTACGATCTTAAGCGCACGGCTGTTGATGCTGATTGAGAATATACAACGAGTATATAGTACTTTGTGTTGTCGAAAGGGTCTCCTTCAATGCGTTAGACATTTTATGATAATATTCTAATCTGCAAGGGTATAATAAAACCTTATGCAATAATCCCAAAAGACACCCCAAAACCATTTACCCCTTTTCTCCATTCAACTCACTTACATAGTTTTTCTATAATTTCTGTTTGCTAACCACCATTCCAATTTTTTTAGGATTAAGTACAATTAATCATCCTCACTTTTCGGAAAATGAAAGTTATTGATAAGACTTCATTTAAGGAGTCTAGAGACTGTGTAAAACTTCCTTATTTTTACTAACCACTACACCAATTGGCTTTATTTTGAATACGCCTAATACAATACTATTTACAGATGCCCATTTCGGAGACATACTCAAATGGTTACGAGGACGAGGGCGGCAGTCCTACTCATGCTGCCAGTGGACAGTTCGAGGGCGTTTTTATTGGCAAGGAGGAGATGTCAGTAGAAGTGGATCAATCGTCTGGCCAATTGAATGATTCAAGCGAATCATTGTCTTATCAAAGTGGCCACATCGAGGATAATCCATATATAATTACCGATTTGCCACAGCAGCCGCCCGATTCGTTGAATGCTTCTTCAACCAGCTCCATGGCTGCACCGGTTAATGATCCCATGCAGGTGCCCAATACCAATCCAGATGATGCATATTTTTTGCAATATATGGGCAACAAATTCTCAAAATACACTGCGAACACCAAAAACACCGTACAATTCCATATCAATCGTATATTGTATAAGGCTGATATGGGATGCTACGATAATGTCGATTGCTCCAAATTATCCGATACGGATTAAACACTCTTTTTTATATATATAAAATCAATACGTACATAAGAAATTTGTGAATTTTTGAGTTACATTTATATTAGCTAAACGCATCAAAGAAGAAGAATTTTGTAACGAAATATCCAAAATGAGTTTTTATTCAAAATATTGTTTCCTAAACACTTTTATGTTAACCTTGACAGATCCTTGCCAAGTAGTTGGGACACAAGCCCGCCCACCCCTCAACAGGGTCAACAGCTGCTGTTCAAACATTCAAATTTTAGCTACTTCAAGCTGATGAGCGTCTTGTTTATGAAAGTATTGTACATAATACTTTTTTTTTTGTTTTCTTGGTAGCTGAAGCTCATTTACTTTCCTTCACTGTGTGTGAAACTCTACAGTTGTAATCTGCGGAGGGTCTAGAAACTTGGTCGTTCAGTTTGAAACCGACAATCGGTTGTAAGCTAATTGAATACTTTATTATAATACACTTTGCAAAGGCATATTGAATCAGTCTTAAGCTTAAAAATCTGGATTCAGCAAACTGTTCATATTTATTTCAGAAATATTATAGGTAAATGTGTACGTTTTTTCGTTGGATCTGTGCAGTCCTCAGTTACACCTTGACTGATTTCTTAAGTTCGACCAAACAGATTTACATTAAGGTATAAGAGTATGTCCATGTTTCTTCTTAGAATCTATCCTGTCTATAGTATAAGCTACCTAAGTTGAATAGTATAAGTCCTAAGTTACTGACTTCGGAGGACCAACAGTCGTAAACCCCATGCAAGAGCATACAACCTTCGGTATGCCAAAAGTTTAATAACTTTTATGAAAAGTGGCCCACTCTGGCAGGGCTAAGGCGTGGCAAGGGCCACTGGTGTTGAGGCTGTAGCTGTGAATGTATCTGTATCTGTTGCTGTGGCTCTAAGCAGGCAAAAAGAAGCAGCCAAAATGCTTTGTAGCTATGTAGAAACTAAAGATGCGCGCGTGTTTGGTGGTTGCGGAACTTATGAAATTACAATTTTCAAATCTTTTAAGTATGCAGTTTGACACTTAAACTTACTGGCTTGTAAGTAAACCTGGGTCTAAAAACCATCGATATAATCGATAATAGCTTGTTTTCCAGCTCAAGTGTATAGCACTTTTCAAAATATTTATACTACAAGCCTGTTCTGGTGTCAACATACGGAATCCCTTGAAGGCTTCGATTTTGACTGTACACTTCCCATAGAGTTGGGATACAATTTATCAGACTGGTTACCATATTCGGCAAGATTGTGCGGAATTGATTTGCATTGAAGTGGATTGAATGCTATCTCAATGTCGACTGAATCTTATCCTAAATTACGGAAAAATGCGTTTACAAATGGAAAATGGGGAGGAATCTTTATATTGTTGAAAGTGACAACTGGAGCCGGCCCAAACCTTTTGCACACAAGAAACAATTTGCACTGCTGCACCACTTGAAAAGCACTGCTTGCTTGCAATGCCGCTAAACTGCTTGGTTCATATTTGTATGTGTTTGTATCATGTCTCGTTGTTGGGTATACTCGACTAGAGCATTATTACTGGCCTTAGAGATTGTTTTGATTGAAATCAAAACTCGATGAAGGAGTCGTGCTTGTTCGTGGCACGAAGGCAATCACGACACGCGGCCAACTCTAGTGCAAACACACACACACACAGGGAAAACAAAGTAAGTATCTGTGACACCACCGGCTGGCTTTGGCTTCGGCTTTGGCTATGGCTACGGTTTGGGTTTCGTTTTTGGCTTTGACGGTGTTCCTGTGAATTTTGAACCTGCGCCCGCCTTTCAGTATCTGTGTGTGTGTGTATCCTTGTCGTCGACATAGGGGCGCCCTGTACGCTAACCCCCGAGAACCCAGTGCCTCATACCCTCGTTCAATTAATGTGGCTGTGTGCCGAACGTAACGCGTCCTCGCCGTCCTCTTGACGGTTATTAAAGGTTCATTATCAAATATGTTGGATGCGAGCTGGTTGTCGAGTAGCTGCCGCTGCTGCTTCTGCTGCTGCTGCTGCTGCAGCATGCTGCATGCTGCATGGGGCACAAAGGGAGTCCGAGTGGAACATCCAGTTGAGTCGCCATCGTCGTTCATTTGTGCTGCAGTTGAAATGCAAACAGAACACACACACCGCACACAGCACGAAACAGGAAAGAAGGCCATCTTCGGACCCCGAAGATTTAATACCCTAGCAGAGATGCCAACAGGCTGACCTGTTTCCAGTCAAATCATCTGCTGATTTTATCTGTTCTGAATTCTGAAAAACTCTTAATTATTCGGCTCACTTTGAAGGATAATCGATTCGGATTGAAAAGTATCCGGGAATGAAAACATGACAAATGTACAGAATATTGTAGTAATGTAATACTACTATTGTATTATGATCCTCTTCAAATCAAATTAGATTAATCTATATCATTACAACAATTTATGATATTAGTTAATACTATCTTAAAACACAATTGAGTTTATTAGGATAAATATATTCGATTTTGGATCACGTTTAGTCAACTGTAAGAACAAAACATGAACTGAGTCTTCGGCCAAAGCTATCCGATCCGGTAAATTTTGATATAAATATGTATTATAAATCATTTATTTTATGACAACCAAATCTTATTTACTACAAAATTAACAAGAAGTAAAAGTATTAATTATCAACTTAATCTATGTTTCCATAGGAGCTCTCAAAAAAATTAATATCATTTAAAAAATTTGTTACTTTTCAAACTATTTTTAGTGTACTGTTATTTATTATTTAAAAAATTTGTTTTATTAAGAAAATTGGTTTAAATTTGAAATTTGATACAAAAACTGCAAATTTAGGATAAAATATAAGGAGAAAAAGAAAAAGAAAAGAGAAACAAGTAAGAATGCTATGGTCGAGTATACCCGACTGCGAAACTCCCTGTACCCAGGTCTAAAACATCCAATCACATCTACGTCCACTTACACATACATACACACATACAGAAAGACGCACACACACAGGCGGCAAAAGCGACAGCGCAAGCGAGACAATTTAATTGGTGGATGTGCTTCCCCTTCCCCCCTCTCGCTGCATTTCTGAATATTCTTCGTGAATAACTTCCGTGTTTATTATCCGATCGACTTGAAATTTGGACAGTAGATCAAGAGAGACTAAAGTATTGTACATGCCAAATCTTAAAGCTGTATCTTGAAAAATGTTACTGTAAAACGGTTTTTATCGATTTGCGGGGGAACGGGGGAGATATCTGAAATATGAAACAAACTTGATCTGCGTATGGTATACAGGAACCTACATTCCAAATTTGGTGTCTCTAGCTCTTGTAGTTGCTGAGATCGACGCGTTCATCCGGACGACAGACGGACATGGCCAAATCGAAATCTCTTTTGACACTGATCAAGAATATATATACTTTATAGGGTCGGAGATGTCTCCTTCTGCCTGTTACATACTTTTGCACAAATCCAATACCCCTTTTTACCCATTTTATGGGTACAGGGAGTAAAAAGAAACAGAAGATAATCGAAATGAACAGAAAATAAGTTATATATTCATTTATTACGAGTTCCTGTGCATTATTTAAAATAAGTTATATCAAATATCATATAGCAAGTTCGGTTGTAGCCACCAAAATGTTGTCCTTGAGATAAAAGAGATATTTTATATTTTCTTAGTGAGAAACAAGTTATAATAAATTTGTTGTTCTTCTTACTATGTGATAAATTATAGGCTTATAATATAATAATATAATATGATAGGCCCAGCCTTTATAAGAAATCTAAGAAAATAAATGTTTCAGTAGATGGAATTCCATTTAAGAAGGCTGACTTTAAATATTCCTCACTTTCATAGAATAAGAAGGCTATTTGTGCATTCTTATCATCTAATAATATGAGATCTATTAAGATTAACAACATAATTATCTATTCTAATATTTTTCGCAGCATTATTTAGCTTAATATTTGAGTGTCCCTAAAACAGTCGTCCTGAGTGGGAATCATATACTTGAGGGGGTCGAAAACGTCTCTGAGAAAGTATAATACCCTCTGTGAGGGTATGAAAGCGAAGAAGAGTAGAGTTGTATATGTAATACCACAGTCAGGCCACAGTCACACACCTGCCGCCTTTTGTTATTGTTTTTTGTTGTTTTACCTCACACACACACACACACACACACACACACACACACACGCACACCCCACTGAGAAGGCCAATGCACTGAGCTGAACCGTTCTTAGGTTCGTTGGTGCTCTACTTGCCGCCGGAACTGGAACAGACAATTGAAGGCCCTAGATATAACTCAGACAATATGGAACAATTCAACTAGAAATATGCATATTTCCAATTACATACTAAAAACATAATAAAAAGAATTTGTATCATTTAGTTTTGCAGCTTCATCAAATCGGGAAAATAACACAATGGTTCAAATTTCTTTATTCAAAAAGTGATATGTTCTAGAACAACTATTGCAATTTGCAACTAATCATCCCAAACGAATATTTGAGGTTTTATGGGATATGTGAGAAAAACTTCAAAAATGTAAACGAAATGTTTCGTTCTTTTGTAAATTCCTGGCCATAGTTAACCCCTTAACTGTATTGAGGGATGCAGGATATAAAAATGTATCTTGCAAAACAAAGTTAAGCATAGTATATAACACTCTATTGCTTTGTTCTATTATAATATTTTTAAGGTCACAGTATAGAACTGTTAATTGTTTTTTATTCTGATATCTCAAAACTCATTTAGATACACAATCAGTAAACTTAACATATTTAGAATTGAAATTATGTAATGTACTCTCAGGATGGCCAACAAGTTGATATTTGTGACCCTTTTGCTCTATCATAACATATGTTGGGGCAGGTTATAAGCCATCTAATCTGTTAGTTGTTAGTACGTACAGGAAGATAAGGATAAATGTGCTGATTGTGCTGATTGATTTGAGTACCGCTTCGCGGGGGTGAAACGGGATAACACTAACACGCCTTTTCTGTTCACGTCACGGTTGCAAGCCTAGCCATAGTTAGCGCCCGTTTATAGCACGCCGAATATATGATGCCAGGCAACTGGCAATGCATCTGACACACTGTCGAACATTCGCTTGCTCTTATTTTGTTAAATCAGCCTTTGTTGCTGAATAAAGCTGAACAATTCGGAAATACATTTATGTCAAGGAATGTTTTCCTTATTCTCTTCGCATTCTGTTCTAAAATTTTCTAAAACGCTAAATTTGGTTCTAGTCCTGTAACGAGCAGCACTACTATTATCATGAACACAACTGTATGTAGATACATTTATCTTTCTTACTTGAAAAAACAATCTCTTCCACACTTATGTATGTATATAAAGTTAGTCTTCAGCCAACTTCTACCTAATATGTATATATTGGATTATTAAACTCTGTATATGGTTGAGTAAGATCGCAAGGTGACAATCATAACCACCATATAAATCAAAAATTAAAATTAAAAACTCTGGCAATAACTCTCTGTCAGGCTGCCAAAAAACAGTTATTTTTGGTGCTTATGCGTGTTTTTGACTGACAAAAGACTTGCCAGACTGCACTGACAGCAGAACTGGCAGTGCTTGCCATTGCACTGGCAGCTAAAATAGCTGTCGAATATATATGCGACGTGCTGTCAGTATGTGTGTGTGTGTGTACACTTTTACATCACATGCAAACTAGGCGGACACGTGTGTGTGAGTGTGTGTTCTTGTGTGCATCCGCATCCGTATAAATGTAAGCACGTTTTTGTCCGAGTCAGAGGGATGTATCTGGATACACCTATGTATGTACACACACACACACACACACACACACACACACAGCCATAGGCCAGGTTACACGAAATGTCGCCTGAAATTTGTTCCCGCCGCTTCCCTGTAATTCGCTTTAGTTTTCTTCTTTTTTTTTTTGTGTAAATAAAATAGATGAAAATCAATTTGACGTGTCTTGAATTCTGTTTAAGGTTTAAAGAACTCGTTTCACAAAAGATAAAAGAACAACAACAATAACAAGCGACGAAACACACACACACACACGAAAATCGAGAAACAGAACATAGACATTGATGGAGAGGGAGAGGGAGACGGTGCCAAGAGGCAAGCAGGGCAATAAGAATGAGAGAAAAATGGAAATAAACTCAAACTCAAACTCGAATCGTGTACACGCAAAGTGTATGACAAGATGGGGAGTAGGGCAGCATTAGGGGGGGAAGAGCACACACACACACACACACACACATCAGATATGTACATACATATATAAAATTAAACAATGGCTGCAATGTTTTTCAAAAGTTGCCAGCTAAATAAAACATAAAACAAATAACAAATAACAAATTTGAGATTTACCTAAGTTTTAGGGGTGCTCATAATTAATTACATCAATCTTTCAGCCATTTAAATTGAATAAAAAAATAACTAAGAGCGACGATCTTCAAATTTTGACCAATCGATTTTGATAACATGATATCAAACTATGTTAAGTATAATACAACTTGCAATTGTTTAGTTTGGATCAAATATCTTTATAAAGAAAGCAATTCTTCACACAAAAACTCATTTATTCTCATTTATTAGTTTGTATTCATTTATTTATTTGTTCCTATGGGAGCTATATAATAATGTGATCCGATTTTGATCAAATTATAGTATAATAAAACTATTCATTGTTGTGTTTGGATGTAATAGTATTTGTAAAAAGAAAAACGTTTTTCATACAAAAACTCATTTTTCACCCGATTGATCCTATGGCAGGCTACATAAGTATATGATGCAATGGTCCGACTTTGATCAAATTTGGTCAGATTGTATAAACTACAGATAAAGATATTCTATTGGGTAAATCTGGTGTTCTTTGATGAGTTTGAGAATATCATGTTGATGAAAACACTAACCTCAAATTATGTCTAGGCACTTTCAGTTCATGTTTCATCTTACCCGGAGGTCACCAAATTGGTGACTCTACCCTATGGATAATGTTCTAGACTTAACATAACTTTTTTAGACGCTGAATCCATTAGAAATGGGCTGGGAGCATTCGAACTTGTTTCCTTTGAGAATGTGCGCCAATATACAACAGACTTTTCCTTTAGTAGTAGGGGTCAAAAACGATCTCCGGACACACCAATTTGGCTCAACTTAGATGCACGCCACGTCCTCCATGGCCACTTTAGCATTACTGGTAAGTGCGAGCAAGTGTTATGGCCACTTGCAATATGTAAGGCCCGATTCGATTCAATCAATTTTTCAACTCATTGGCCAAATTTTACCGATTACAGACAATTCAATTCCAGAGATTCGAACTGGACTGCTGAAAGAGGTGGGAAGGAAAGGAGGTGAAGGGAGCTTGTATGCAGTTATTCCGAATATGAAACACACAGGCAAACTGACAGCTAGAGGAACTTAAGAACGTGGAGGATAACAGCAGCCGTTGCTTGTCAGTCGGTCCGTCATTCAGTCATTCATTCAGTCAGTCATTCAGCAGTCAGCAGTCGGAGGCAAGGGAAAAGCACTACAATGAACAAATCGTCATGAACTAACAGCGGCAACAGCAACAACAACAACAAATGACAATCATCGTCATCGTCAACGTCATCATCACCAAAGCCATATCGCTCCGAATACGAGTACATTGAGCTGCTACGCGGTCGCAGGGGGTGCAGAGAGGGAGAGGGTGCTCGGCTGCCATGGAGGTACAAAACAATAAAGAGTCGAAAATGCTTGCTTGCTTGCTGCAGGAGACGCGCGCAGGGGCGCGGCGACATCTCAAGCACAAAAGGCAACAAGCTACAACAACAACTACAGCAAATACAACTACAACTACAACAACTGCAGCAGCAGCAGCAGCAACAACAAAGAACTCCCAGGCCCAGTGAACTCGTCAGGCTGCGGCAGGCAACCAGAAACCAAACTCAGCCAGCTAAAGAAATATTCTGTTTTATGCCCTTGCAGGGGAAGGGTATTGTAGTTTTGTCACGAGTTGTGTAACACATTGAGGGAGACCACAAACTATGCTATATATTCTTGATCAGCGTCAATAGTCAAGTCTGTTTCTATACTACACCCAGATGGCCCTATAATAAAAGTCGCCCTAAAAGCCAGAAATAATATCTTTTTAATAGAAATAATTTCTAAATTTGATGAATATATTTTATAAATTTAGAAAAAAAATAAGGTTAGCTGTTAAAAGTATGGCGACTTTCTGCATTTTGGTGCATTTATTTTTTTGAGTGTAGTCTCTCAGTTTTTGAGCTATGTTAAATAAACTTGGCACGTATCCTCCTTTTGCTTACAGGCTCACACATAAGTATTGGCACAGCAAGCATTTTCTATTTTACATCCATTTTGGGGACGTTTTATAATAGCAAACATGCATTTAAAATATTTTTCCTGTATAAACCTATTAATTTCCTACAAAACTCAGTTACCATTTTGTAACAATAACATAACAGTAATTTTATTGATTAAATTAAACTAAAAATGGCACATAAGCATGGGCACACCTAAAATTTAAATTTAAAAATAAATATTTTGTGGGCAAGCCTTTCTGCCTAATAACAGCCTCAAAACGTTTTGGCAGGTAGTATGTCAGAACCGGCCGGATCGGACCACTATAACAGATAGCTGCCATAGGAAGTATCGGTAGAAAATAAGGGTTTTGTATGGAAGTTCTTATGGTTTTCAATATATCCTGAACAAAACTCACCAAATGGAAGTATCGGTATAGTTTGTACAAGCTGACCAAATTTTATCAAAATTGAACAACTTTATTATATAGGCCTGGAAACTACCAGTCAGATATTGAGCTGCATGAAAAACTTCCTTGTTTATGAAGACAAGAGATGAACAAAATAAAAAACTCACCTCCAGAACAACAACTACTAATCTTTCAGTAAAAATATCTTATAATACAATTTAACCTATAAACATTGAATAACAGTCATAATAATAGTTTTAATATTAAAGTAATATGTATAAATGAGAAATGTAAAATATCCAAATATGTAATACACTACTCTTAAAATTATTGTATAACTATAGTGACTAGTAGCATTAGGAAATATCAAATAAATAAATAAAAATAAAATGTTCACCAACCTACCAAATAAAAGTTTCATACTACTATATCTAGTAGTTGCTTATATAGCTGCAGTAGGAACAATCGGATGATATTTGTTCGAAACTCAGCATTTGCGAGTTTTATTACACATCATATAGTTTCCTATAATTTTATTAAAATCGGACCACATTATTATATAGCTTCTATGGGAAATATCACCAGAAAATTGAGTTTTTACTCCTGTACCCATAAAATGGCTAAAAAGGGGGTATTACATCTGTGCAAATGTATGTAACAGACAGAAGGAGACATCTCCGACCCTATAAAGTATATATGCTTGATCAGTATCAAAAGAGATTTCGATTTGGCCATGTCCGTCTGTCTGTCCGTACGAACGCGTCGATCTCAGCAACTACAAGAGCTAGAGACCAAATTTGGAATGTAGGTTCCTGTATACCATACGCAGATCAAGTTTGTTTCATATTTCAGATATCTCCTCCCGTTCCCCCGCAAATCGATTAAAACCGTTTTACAGTGACAATTTTCAAGATATAGCTCTAAGATTTGACATGTACAATACTTTAGTCTTTCTTAATCTACTGTCCAAATTTCAAGTCGATCGGATAATAAACACGGAAGTTATTCACGAAAGAAGATTCAGTAATGCAGCGAGAGGGGAAGAAGAAGCACAGCCACCAATTAAAATGCCTCGCTTGCGCTGTCGCTTTTGCCGCCTGTGTGTGTGCGTCTTTGTGTATGTGTGTATGTATGTGTAAGTGGACGTAGATGTGATTGGATGTCTTAGACCTGGGTACAGGGAGTTTCGTAGTCGGGTATACTCGACTATAGCATTCTTACTTGTTGTATTAAAATCATTGCAGCAAGGGTATACAACTTCAGCACGCCGAGAATTGCCGTTTTTGTTATATTTTTTCAATATTTGTTTTATGAGGCATCTACCCAAGTTGCACGCAGGCAAGTAGTTGTCCCATTCTGATTCTGATTCTGATTTTGATTTGGCGTGCAACAGGAAAAGGCGTTACAAAATACTCGTATATGGAAAATATTCCCAATGGGTACTCTGAAAACAACATTACATATTGCATTTAATCGTTGTGTAAACAAGATATCTATGAGTAATTTCAAGATTTTTATTGTTTTTAAAGTTATAACTAAATTATGGGAGCTGGAATTTTAGTAGAAGCATTTCATAAGTTAAGAGTTGGGAAGTTTTCAAAAAACTATATCAGCGTTTGGCGTTTTATACTAATTTTCTATGCAACTAAAATATATTAAAGATTTCTGTTCGACCAAAATTGGTAATTATACTTTATAAATCATCCTATAATCTGATTGAGTTGGTGTTTACAAGTCTGATCTAAGTATATATGCATGCATAATCGATTACTAATAAGGTATATTGCAGAATATTCAACCATAATTTTAGTTGAACACTTAAGGTCTTTCCACCCTATAGAAATTGTTTAGATTGTAATATCCATATAAGCATACTAAATATACTTTTCATATGCATACAAAACTTCTCATTGTTGTTTGCAATCAAAGTTCTTTCATATTGGGCTTAGTACTAAGTGCAGCATTACATTTTGTAAATTATATCATTATTTATTAAGTGTGAAAGCTTGAACAAACCTAGGAAACGCTATTTCAAAACTTGTTTTGAAGAAGTTTATTTTTCTTCAAAAATTCATTCTATAAATTCAAGAAATTTCGACTTGTAAAACTTAAACACCACAGTACATCTACCTTCTAGATTATGAACTCCCATAACTTTGTCAAAACTTAATCTATTTCCATACGGAATGTCTTTTTGATGACTCTTAATTGACATTATTCACATTAAAAAAAATATATTTTTGAGATTTTTGCGTACTTTACACAAAGTTTAATTGTAAAATGTTGAATTTTAATCGATTACAAGCATCGAAATTAGTATAAAACGCTAGTAATCCTTAGTTAATAACGCCGTATAACTTTGTGATAATTTATTTACAAATTTGTAAGCCCAATTTCTTATAAAAAGTTACTCTGATATAACTTAAATCTTCAAACGTTTACCTCAAAACTTCCGATATATGTATATTGTATTTCACTTTCAGGAAACCTTATCAAAGCTACAACATATACATTAGAAGACTGTTTGTGCCTTTTTAATGGATGACAGCTAAATATCCGATCATTCAAATATATTATTTATATCTATATACAAAGTATATTACTAGCAGGTATACCAAAGGTATCACCAAAGCCACGAAAAAGTTTCCTACAAAAATTACTCCGTGAATTTCCACTTTTCCGGACAGAATGTTCGGAAATTATTTCAGAGTGCAAGCTACGATATAAAAGTAAGTGACTGTACAAATTGAGCGTGAGTCGCCAATCATTAATGATAAGTATAACAAACATATCTGCAAGCATTCCCTTCCTGTAACTTAAACATTTTTCATCCTTGTTGGCTTTCTTTCTTGTTACGATTTGCATTACTCATCACAGCTAAATCGTTATGCAGGTAGTTTGATTTGGCCCAAAACCATATGTTGATAAGCAATGCATGCCTAAGGCTGAGACTGGTTGAGATTGTGATGAAAGCCCACATTGTTTACACACACATACTTACAAGTAGTATGTGAGCTAATCTCGTTGTCCCTCACCGAAAACCCTCGGCTGATATTGCAAATGCAATTTGACAGTGCACTAATAGGACGCATAAGAGACTTTGGTATTTACCTGCACTTACCTGCTTCCAATTTTCAAAGCAAGTATACACACCTGCCCCGGCTGCTGCCCCTGTCCGAGTGCCGTCCTGAGCCTGAGCCCAGATGTTGGACTTGTTGTAGGTCTCGCCTTTGTTTGGGCTTGTTTGCAAGCAAACTTACTTACTTATATGTGAGCCGAGGCCGAGAGTTGAGAGTTGGAAAGCAACTGGTGACTGGTTCGAGTAATTACAGCGACTTTAAATAAGTATGTGTTGATTTTTCACACTCCAAAGCACACACTGCACGCCGCACACCCCGCACCCCGCACCACGCACACTCCGCACAACCAGTTTCCTCGCTTGAGGTCCAGATTTCAGTTCCAAGAGTGGCCATCTACAAAACAACCCTCGACCATAAATCCCAGCCCGAAAAAAACCCCACCCCACCCAACCCCAAAGGAAAAAAAAAACAAGTAAGAGCATTGCAGTCGCAAGTTTCCGACTGCGCTATACTCCGTTTTTGCTCATTTGTGGTGGCGGAAGCAGGCATGGCCATAATATTATTTGTCAAATCATTCGAGGAAGCCATCAGTAATGCTCATCCGAAATTTGGTAACTCTAGTTGTAAAGGTACGGGAGAAATCTATATCAATATACGTATATATCTCATTTGCGAGCGCGGACGTGGTCTTCGCAAATATATTTAAACTCAAATGTTTCAAGCAGTTCAGCAGCAGTGCTCATCTCAAATTTAGTAACTCTAAAGAGGATATAGGGGTGAGGATATCAGACGAGATAAATATGTGTTCTGATCTAACTTCAAGCCTTATATACTTCCAAAGTTTGGTATAGAAACAGAGTAATGAAGATGTGAATATGAACAATGCTCAAAGGAAAAGAAGGATGATGCGGGGATACAAGGGGACGTTGCTGTCACTGTCGATATACGCTCGTGTTGATGGATTTTAATGCCAGCAGCCCGCAAAATCATTTACAGGACTTTTCTTAACCATTACGCCCATTTGGCACTTCCCTAAGCCACCCCACAACCCACCACGCCATACCCGCCTCTCACCTCTCCCCACGTCATCGTCCCCGCTCACCCCTTTTGCTCGCATTCGCATTCGCATTGGCATTGGCATTTCTGGTTTTGCTGGCAATCAGGGGTTTAATTAGTTTAAGTGGATTCGGTATCCATGCACAACTACCCTATGAATATAGCCATAAGTGGGCGATTGTTTGGCATTGTAATGCAAATCGGATTGTTGGGTTAAAACACGTATGCATGCGAAATGTCCTGACGTCCTGGCATCCCGGCAACCCGGCAACCGGGCGTCCTGCCGTCCTTACGTTGATATCTCGATATACAAGTGTGCGAAAGCTAAGAATAATACCCATTCAAAAGGGAATAACACACAAAAAAACAGCTCATAATAATGGCAAGCTGTAAGTCTCTAAAATTATTAGCAGAGTGTATTTCTGTTTTATCCTTTTATTTACTTCCTTTTTCATCCTTCCTGTGTACCGCACAAACTTTATTATTTAACATACTGTTTAAGCATTGTTCGAAACGTAAATTAACTACTACTATTTACAAATAGTAATCAGTAACTTGAAAGGAAATATTTTTTTTTCTCAATTTAAAAAAAAACAGGATTGGCTTTGATATAAGATAAAGGTATCTAATTATTAGAATTGTCCGATTTGACCCACTCCTAAATGTCCAGAACTCTTTTATTTAAAGTTAGTTCACACAATCTCATATTTGCGTGCAATATGGCGCCACTTCTGACGTGACAACGAAACGATTTTATATCATTTTATGCCTCATAAATCACCTAATAATAACCTTAAATAAAACTGCGTGTTTAGTCTTTTACAACTTCATATTTATTTGTATATCTTACATATTTAGTTTTTATCTCATTTCGAATTGATCTTAATCGTTTTCTACTGCCTTTTAGGTGTTGTTTTTCCGTAATATTCCGGGAAATGCTCTTTAAAATTCCATAATAGATAAAATCCAAAAACAAAACAAAAAAAAAAAGATAAATGTACAAGCACATGCTCACACTTGGGAAATGCCACAGAAAATGGTTTTTCTAATTATAGTTGCCCCAATAAATGGAAACAAACAATTTGTTTTGAGCCAAGGAATTTCAGGTTATCCCCCCAACCGACCCCTGCCCTTACACAGCGGGCATACATTTGATATAGAGCTGGTAACGCCTTCGATAACTTTAGTTGAGCGCTTATCGTTTGTCCCTAGGGGGGAAGGGAGAATATGTTCATACATGTGTGTATGTATGTATGTATGTATGTATGCATGTATATGTGTATAGGTGGGTTTGGGGCTGTTTTGTTAATTGTCTGTGACAAAATCCGTTACTTATCTATGCCAATCATTAGGGGCAATCTCTATTAAGACGTTGTTTTGGATCAATTTGTGTGACTTTAAAATGATTTCCAATTAAAATTGGAACTACCGCTGCCCCACGATAAACAGTTGATGAGTGTGCGTTGGCGTCAGCGTCAGCGTCAACGTCAACGTCAACGTCGGTGTCAGCGTCGCTGCTCAACGCACAGTAACAGAAAAATGCGTTTGTACTTTAATTGGTTTCATCGCACAGCCAGCACGGAGCTACGCCAAAAGCAAGAGCAACCCCCCAGCGACCGCAACGGCAACAACACTTTGTGCTCAGCATAAGCACACGCACATGTAAACTGTAACTCAGTCGTGCATATGCATGTGCATATGCGACTGTGTGTGTGCGGCTTTCCCGCATGCATCTGAAGCTGCTGCAGACGCTGGCGCTGTACGCAAGCGTTGACTGCGGCGCAGCAGCAGCAGCAGCATCAGCAGATGTACATATGAATTTTTAACAGCTGATAGCATTTGAAATTTATGACGACTTCGCTGGCTCTCAAGCGCATTCAAGTCTTGGCCAACCCAACGCAACACGCGCTCTTTCTCACACTCTTGCCGCGCTCTTTGACGACGCTCTTTGGCAAAGTAATTTTGACAGCGCTGCCATTGCCGATGCTGCTGCCGCTGCCGCCGCCGCTGCTGCTGCTTTGCTTTGCTCTGCTTTGCTCTGCTGTTAAGTTGTTGTGCCCTGTCTGTGTTTGTCTTTGCTTTTTGTCTGCCTGTTCTTTTTTTTCTTTCTTTTTGGGGCAGCAACTTCCGAGTTAAGGGATCGCGCTGTCTGCCCATCTCTGATCGAAACTGCAAATGCAGTTGTTGTTTTTGTTGTTAAGTTTGATGTCATGTTGCAGCTTACATTGTCAGTGATAAGCAGCAAAACAGCTGACAACACACACTAATGGGGCGGGGGGAAAGAATAAGAACGCGCCTGCATACACACATGCATGTATGTACATATGTATGTATGTATGTATGTGTAGCTACCTGTGAACAGCTGCACATGCAAGGGAAGAGTGCCTTACCATGTTTATGTCATTCTCATTAAGCATTTCATATTTACTCCCTGTACCCATAAAATGGGCAAAAAGGGGGTACTAAATCTGTGCAAATGTGTGTAACAGGCAGAAGGAGACATTTCCGACCCTATGAAGTATATATGCATATATATTCTTGATCAGTAGCAAGAGAGATTTCGATTTGGCCATGTCCGTCTTTCTGTCAGCAACTATAAACGCTAGAGACACCAAATTTGAAACGTAGGTTGCAGATCTAGTTTTTATTCCGATTGCAGATATCTCCCCCCGCACCCCCCGCAATTTGATAAAAACGTTTTAAAGCCACAATTTAAAAGGTATAGCCGTAGCATTTGGTAGGTATATTACTTGGGTCACTTTAAATCTACTGTTTAAACTTCAAGTCGAACGGATAATAAATACGTAAGTTATTAGCGAAAGAAGAGTCAGTCCTGCAGAGTGGGTGGGGGGGAAGAAGCAGCACAGCCACAACTTAAAATGCCTCGCTTGTGATGTCGCTCGTGCGTGTGCGGCTTTGTATATGTATGTGTGTATGTGCAAGTGGACGAAGATGTGATTGGAAGTCTTAGACCTCGGTCAGGGAGTTTTGTAGTTGGGTATACTCAACTATAGCATTCTTACTTGTTTTTCTTAGATCTGGCAGCACCGCACTAAATCTCTGCTCATCGTAATCCAAGCTTAATTGTTGGCCACCCTCCAAATGATAGACGCGCCGTGCACAGTGGTGCGATATCGAAATGGCAACGTTCGGGGTGGAATGGTTGATTTAACATAAGTTTTTATTTATTTGAACATATTTCCTCCGCTTACTAAACGAAACGTTTAAGGAAAATCACTTCTAGCTATTTAAATACACAGTTTTGCTTGGAGTCGCATATGGGCTGGGGCGGGGGATGTGGCCAAGCGCTGTCCTGTAGAATTTGCATGCAGGGCGCGATAAGTACATACTCAGTCAGCATTTTATGAAATTCTGATCACATTTGAGTCTTTTTTGAGTCCTCTGATTAAAATAGTCATATTTGCGCTCATTTATGATACTTTTGTCGGGAGAAAATTGTACCCTAGCCGCGACTCTACTTGAGGAATCGTTTATGAGCCATTTCTCTTATAAATTTTGACTCATTTTCGAGTCATATTTTTTATAATTTTGGAGTCGTTTTCGAGTCGCATTTCTGATTATTTCGGAGTCTTTTTCGAGTCCTATTTCTGATCATTAGGGAGTCTTTTTGAGTTTCCTTTAAGTCACACATTAAATGAATCTCTTTTAAATCATCAAAGGGGATCGAAAAAGACTCATCAAGCTGATTTTTGCTAAAATGCTCTTCCAAATGCTAGCTGGGTACATATGTATGTTTGTAATCTAGATTGATTTTTTTTCCGCCCACTGTGGTGCGTCCACATCCTCCCCCTTGGTGTTATTGACGCCATCGCGACACTCAGCCAACTGTACACACATTTGTGCGTTTGTGTGTGTGTGTGTGTGTGTGTGTGTGTGTACGTTTGTATCTTTATAGATACACAAGCGTTGATTATTAATTATGAGGCAAAATGGGCAGCGATTACTTCAAACGGCTCCGGCGAAACCTTAGAAAGTTTTTGGGCCTCACCTGCCACGACCACGTTACGGTGAACAGTGACAACAACAACAACAACAACAATAATAATAATAATAACAAAAACAACAATAAGAGCAACGTCTTCGTCTCGGGACTAGCCCAGAAAAGTAACTCAATACCAATACCAATACCAATGGCAACGGAGCGTCTCAGAAAATTTTCAAAACGAACGAACGATTGAGCGAACAAACCGAACGAGCATGCAAAATCCATGTAAGCTGAAGTAAGAGGTCGTTTGTTTTGGGAGGGAGCGGTTGAGAGGGCTGGGCAAGAGGGCGCATAGGTGATGACATAGCCGTGGACAGAGGAAGCAGCAGCCACTGCCAGTTGCACTCACACATACTTTCATACATAAGCGCGGGGCAAAGCGCATGCAAAGACACAGAGCAATATTTGATTGTCGGCTCCGTTGGCTATGCACAACAAACCAGTATAATTGCACAAACACACACACACATACATATGTACATACACACAAACACTTTTGAAGAGACGGGCACACAGGCTGAAATTGACTGGCGAGTGAAGGGCGCTCTCTTTGGCCTAAGGACGAGTAGTAAAACAAAACGTGCGACAGCAGTACAAAATTCAAAAAAAAAAAAAAAAAAAACCAAAGAAATAATAATAATCAAATGGAAGCTAAACATCAGC
This sequence comes from Hirtodrosophila confusa, assembly GCA_035043065.1. Classification (NCBI taxonomy): domain Eukaryota; kingdom Metazoa; phylum Arthropoda; class Insecta; order Diptera; family Drosophilidae; genus Hirtodrosophila; species Hirtodrosophila confusa. The sequence goes on from JAWNNI010000078.1 coordinate 4,927,136, forward strand.
AAGCGCAAGCGGGCGTCCCAATTCCAATGATACTCCCCACCCCCCACTATGCCACCGCTCCCTTGTCCACTTGTGGGGGCCAGCCACCATGCGGCTGAAAAATATTCGCTCATTTGTATTATGTATTTTGTTTGTGTTTGTATGTGTGTATGTTGACCTCGACGTCGCTGCCAGCGTCAATGTGGCTTCATAGCTACAGCGCAGCTCTTTGTTATGCGTTCGTTCTCTTTTGGCTAGGCATTTGTTTTTCTCTTGCTTCCGCCCTTGTTGTTTGTTGTTGCTGCCTGCTTGTACGCCGCTTGCTCAGCGCAATGACTTGTGGGACTTGTTGGCAGCGACGGTGACGTTGACGTTGGCGTCGGCGACGGCGACGGCGTCGACGTCGTCATTGTTTCGCGCGGCCGTTTAACTTTGCGCTTGTGTTTGTAAATGTGTGCTCATGATGGTACGTAAGCTTGTGTGTGTGTGTGTGTGTCCGTACGTGTGTGCTATGGTCTCATTTCAAGATAATCGTCACACGAATGAGTTGCTGATGTTTTTGTTGTTATTGCTTTGCTTGTTGTTGTAATTTAGCGGTTTTGCTTTGTTTTTTTTGTGTGTTGTTTTTACTACTTACATGCATACATAATACATACATACAATATGTAATACCCTTTCTTATGCATTCTTATAGATATGTATGTACATACATACATACATATACATATGCATGTGCATCATCCTACACGTATGTACATATGTACATATGTATGTATTGTATATGTATGTATATACATACATAAATCTGCATACATACACATATTGCAAGCATTTGTGTATGTGTGTAGTTTCTAAGAGTATTTAAACTTCTTTATGCCATTGATAAAATTTTATTTTTCCACTTCTTTGTTTCGTTTTGGGTTTTTCATGCATACATGTGTACACACTTACACACATGCATACATACATGTATAGTTGCTCTTCTTGTTGTTGCTTGTTTGTTGTTGCCATATTTTTTCGCCTATTTGCTGCTTAATGTTATTATGTATTTTTCTTTTATTTTATTTTGATGATATTGTGTTTAGCATTTTAACCCATTTAAGAGTTAAATACTTTATGTCAACAGGTTCTGACCCAAATGCAAAAACAAGCAAACAAATAAATATGTTCATACATTTGTATGTCTTTGTCTACGATAACTACTTGTATGCATGTATGTATGTATGTACATACATACATACATACTCCTGCTCTTTGAATATCAAACTGGGCACTTTTATACGGGAAGCATTGTGTAACTAACTAACTGTGTACATATGTATGTACATACTGTATGTATGCATATGTATGTATATTATATTATATGAATACATACATACATATGTAGATATGTACATAAATTGGGTGTTTTCAGCAGTCATTCGCTCATACATACATATGTACATATACATAGACATACACAGCTATGTACATACATACATACAATCATCATTACTAAAGACTTAAAACAAGTAAGAACGCTCTAATCGAGTAATGCTCTAACCCGACTACGAAACTCACTGTACCCCAGGTCTAAAACTTCCAAACATATATTCGAACACTTACACATACACACACACATACATATACACAACTACGCACGCATACAAGCAACAGTGCGCTTCTTCTTTCCCCGCCCTGCAGTAATAAATCTTGTTTGTTGAATAACTTTCATGTTTATTGTCCGATCGACTTGAAATTCGAACAGTAGATTAAGGGTGACTAAAATAATGTACATGCTTAATCCCCAATCTACATATATCATGAAAATTTTTACTGTAAAACGGTTTTTATCGAATAGCGGGCAAATGGGGCGGAACATCTCAAATCTAAAATAAACTTGACCTGACACAAAACTACATTCCAAATTTGATGTCTCTAGCTCTAATAGTTGCTGAGATCCTTGCGTTCATACATACGGACGGGTGGAAGAAGAAGCACAGCCACCATTTAAAATGCCTCGCTTGCGCTGTGGCTCGTGTGTGTGCATCTTTGTGTATGTGTGTGTGTATGTGTAAGTGTACGAATATGCGATCGGAAATATTTGACCTGGGTACAGGGAGTTTTGGAGTCGGGTATGCTCGACTGTAGCATTCTTACTTGTTATCAACTGGTGACTGATTACTTGCACGACACCACCTAAAACAATTATGCCATGATTGAAAGCATTTACATCCGGAATTCGGGTAGCAGTTATGTACATACATGTATGTATGTACATATTGACATAAGTATGTATATATGTATGTATGTATGTATGTATGTACATAGATAAGCTGAGCATCATTGGCGACCTCTTGCTAACTGAGTTGATCTTGGATTCAATTGGGGATCAGTTCGCACCGTTGAGCTGTTCTTGGGAGTCTTGGGAAGCCTGTTCATCTTGACATTCGCGACGGCGACAGCTTCAATGCGAGAAAAATTCATTTATTTATGGATAAATTGTTCATATACATACATCCCCATACATACATATGTATGTCTACATACACATACATATGTATGTATGTATGTACAATAAACAAAAAGAGTGGCATTAGCGCTGGCAGCGCTGCCAACGCATAAGCGTGTTGCGTTGTTTTGTTTTGGTTTGTTGCTTAAAAACTGTATATGTATGTGTATAAATTGAAAGCAGCAACAACAATAAGATTTATTCAATTTGAATTCGAAATGCGCCGCAAACAATAATTGTTGCTCATTGCTGCTGTTTCCGCAACAACAATAATAACAATAACAATAAGAACAGCGAAATCGAAAATTTCAAAACAACAAAAACAATGTCAACGCTTTCGTTGGCGGCTACGTCGAAGGTGACGGCGCAGCGTCATCATCAGCATCACAACACGCCTGCTGTCAACGTCAACGTCAACAGCGACAGCGACAGCGCGCAACGCTAGCGTTGCTTTCGCGCCTTCGGCAGCTCACAGCCATTTAGCGCAACAGCGGCGGCAGCAGCAGCGCTAGCAGCGACGTTGACGTATATATTGACTGCGGCGTTTACTTCCGGCATTTTCTTGCTCATCTCAGCGTTGCGGTTGTTGTTGTTATTATTGTTGTTATTAAAGTTAACACGACACGTATTGCAATAATAATAACAACAAAACCATTAAAGTTTGAAAATGCATAAAATAAAAAGAGAAAGAAACATCTGAAAGCGAAATTTAATCAAATAAAATACTCTTGCTCATAGATAACAAACATTTATACACACAAACACGCATACACATGTACATATGTACATGTAGATATGTATGTTTGTATGCATGTACTTTAGAGCTGTATTGAATAGTTCAGCAGAAGTTTAATCGAACGACTCGTGAGCATGTTCATTTCAGTTCAACCGATTCGTTCGTTCATCAAAAATTGAACTACTCAATTTATTCCGTCAAATTAACTACAATGTACCGCTTATACATACATACATACATATGTACATATGTATGCATGATCATATATGTACATGCATATGTATGCAGCGCATCTGCATGTTTCTTTGCAAACATTTTAAAGAAGATATCAATCGAAAATATGCTAAGAATGTTTCACATTAGAGTGTGTTTGTGTTTTTGTGTAGGGTGTGTGTGGTGTGGGGTGGGGAGGGCACGAGGCAAATAAAAATCAGTCGAAAAACGCATTTAAAGCCACTCAAAAGCTAAACAGAAGACCATAAAATGTTTTTTTCACGCCGCCGGCCACCGCCTGGGCTTCAATGTGAGGGCACCGGGTCCAGGGGTGGACGAACACAGACCACTTGCGTACTGCACGCATACACACATACATACATACATATACACATATATATATGTGTTACAGTTTTTTTTTATAAAGGAAAACGTTCCCATACACACACACATACGCACGCAAACACAAAGAGGCATCATGAATTTCCAAATGCAAAACCGCAATAAAATAACAACAACGAGTAAAATATCAAGACAAATAGCATAGCACCGAAATATGCACACTCTTACTGGCATATGTATTCATATGTACATGTACATTCATATGTATGTATGTAAGGCCTGTAAAAACATTGTGCAATGTAGAATATCGCAATAGTACGTAAAAATTAAAAAAACATTTTAAGTTTAACAAAAATATATTATTTTTCTCATGGAGCAGATTATAAAATACACGGTAAAAATGCTTAAGTCGCCTATGTATGTATAAGCTTTACTCAACAAAGTGTATAAAAAAACACAGCAAAGCAAAAGAAGCCAAAGTCGAAGTACACGCGAAGTCGGTATGGAGAGAGCCGCACAAAGACGCAAAAAGAGCAGATAGACAGAGAGCGCGAGCGTATGCAAGAGAGAGATAGAGAAAGAGCAAACGTTGCGCTCTGTTTCGGTTTGTCGAGTGTTGATGATTTTATGTGGGGGGCATAGGGTAATGACGAGGACGACGCACGCACGTGTAACCGTAAAAAAAGTAAAAGAGTAGCGGGGTGGTGTGCATGTGGGTGAGTGAGCTTTTGTCTGTGTACGCGTCTCTGTCTCTATATGTGTGTGTGTGCTTGTTTATGGCTGTAGTGTGTATTTACTTTGCAAAATAACAAACCAGCAAAGAGATGGGTGACAAGATAATTGTTGGTGCTCGTCTGCCCAATGCTAAAGTGTTTGGTAATGCGCCCGAGAACCGATCCGGTAATTTGGTTAAATGCAGTGGCGGATTTGGGATATCTGTCGGGAGGGTGGCTCATTTATTTCTGAACGAATATTATTCACACACTACAATTTAAAATTTTTTTTTATTATTATTCTGGGCAATATTCCAAGCAAATTGATCTGACTTTGCTATAAGCCCCGTCTTGGATGCGCCACTGGTCCTATGAGTATGTGCGTGTGTATGTGAAGTTATTCCTTCAATTAAGCCGAAATGTACAACTCCAATCCATACAATTGGTAATCGGTAGTATTAGATCTTCAATAAAACGCATAATATTAGCTTTGATTGTGTGTTATGTGATAACTCAAAGCGAACTCAACCCTACCACTCACACTGATAACCATGAAAACTCACCTCGTTAGACTGCGGATAGGCGAATGACCCAACGTTTTGACTCAGCAGTTATATCAATGTCACATCCATGCCAAAACACAAAACAAAAACAGAAAAACAAAACTTTAACGATATTTCGGGCATTAGCCCCTTGTATAAAATACTCGTTTCAAGGTAATATTTGCTTAACACTTTTTTGGTATTTAGGCCATTGTACGACAATGAGAAGTTTTCTAAATAAACCAAAGAGTGCCCTAGTTAATAATTTTGAGACAAGATGTTGTAGATTTTCCTATGGTATAGAGAGATATAGAGATTTTGTTATTTACTTTTTTTAAAAAATTAATATTGATAGTCCTGCTTACAAAACTTAAATAAGCAAGCGATTTTAGTATAAGGATATACATATGTATGTACATATGCATGTTTCTCTCAATTTTATGCATACTATGATGCTTAAGCGTGATTTTGATGTGTCATGAATGGGGCCCATAAGGATTAGAAATTTGGCACGCGACGCTCTCAATATGTACAGCCAATATCAATTGTGACAAACGTCGTTTCGTACACAAACACACACACACACACTGTGAAGATAAGAGCAAGTTGGGCATTATCTTAATTTACTCTGCTAATTCCTAGCTCTTCTTCTTCTTCCCTTTGCATTCCCCGTCGCTCTCAGAGAATGCGATCGTAAGCTGCGCTCTGCTCTCGTCGCTCTCAAATGTCGTACGACAAGATTTTTGGCGTTGCATTACTATTTCCATAACGTACCAAATGTGACCTTCGGCCAACAGGCGAAATGAAGGGGTTTTTTAAACTTATACATACAAACATACGCATACACACGATTGTGTGTATGAAAATATGTTTGGATTGGCGTTGAAGAGCGCGCGCGACTTCATCAGCAGCTTAATTATTAAATTAAATGCGCTAAATGGCAGCACACGCAAGTGGCAATAAAAAAATAATGAAAACCAAAAACAACTAGCAAAAATGTTCGAAATAAACGCACGCACACTCTCATAAGCAATACACAAGCACACACATACAAACATAGACACACGCACGCCGACAACCGACGCCACATGCTTACAACCTTGTTCGTTACGGCCCCCCGCACTTAATTTACTCACCCACAACCCTACGGCTTGTACAAGAACGAAAACATCAGCAACAACAACAACAACAAGACGAGAAGCAAATCGAATAAATTGTCAACGCCGTGCGTTCTCTTTCTCTCCCTATCTACTCTCGAACTCTCTTTCTTTTTTACACTGCTCGCTCTACATTGTATGCTGTTGTTGTTTGTTGGGAGCTCTCTTGGTTTGGAGCTGTTCAATTTTGTTGTTGCTGCTTCTGGTTATTTGGCTACTCTTCATGCTTTTTTATGGCTTTTATGGTCATAAAGCCGCTTTGGCCTGTCCGACAGCCGCCAGCTGTTGACGTTGGCGCTGTCGCTCCCGCTACCGCTTCACACTCTCGCATGACAACAACAATGGCAAGGTACAACAAAAAACAAACGTCAGTCTCAGTGGCCAAGCTAAATGGCAACATATGCACATTCAGACACATTGCACACAAGCACATACAAACATACACATGGCCTGGCGCAGGTATGCACACACACACATAGGTATACATACACACACACACATATGAATATATCTGTATGCCAGAGGCCCGCAAACAAACCAAACGTAAAAAGCGCGCGCGAATACAGGTCGACGCTCGGCATAGGCGTCGACGTCGCCAGCGGCGTTGGCAGCGACCGTAGCAGCAGCGTTAGCGTTAGCGTCAGCGTTGCTTCTTGCTGCGGTCGGCACTGTTTATGATTTTCGGAAATTCCATTTCGTGTGCATTTTTCGTTTGTTATCGCTACAGTTAAAGTTGTTGTTGCTGTTATAGCTTGTTAACATATTTGAAATGTAATTAAATCAATTTGTCTTTGCTCCAATGAGCAAGCTAAAGTCTGTATGGTATGTATGAGGGAATGTGTATACGGTTTAGGCCGAGGCTTAACATAATTATGCTAATGTGAATGCCTCTTCCCATTGCTGTATTGTCTGTCTGTCTGGCAACGCTTGCTTGCCCATGTGCGTGTTGAAACTCGTTTGGCTTTCGATCATTGGGCTTCCCACTCCAAACGTCACCTGCCATGACGTCACAAGTGCTTATCAATTGCGCTGCCAAATTGGCAATGATAGGTATGTATATGCATACACACAAATATATGTATGTATGTATGTTTGTATGTATATGTGTAGCAATTATTAAAGCGGAGCATTACAAAATCACTGCTAGGCCGCACTCACACACAAACACACACACAGAGAGAGAGAGAGAGAGAGACAGAACACACATCTGTTCCAAGAGGGCTTGATGTTTGTGTAATTTTTGCTCTATCCTTCGTTTTATTTTCTCTGCCCGTCCGTTTTTGAGCACGCGCCAAAGTTTTTGTCGTGTGTCATTTTTGTATCGCGAGTTAAGTTGCCTGCAAGCTGAGTGCAACAATTAGGTAGATAAAAAGTACATATGCATAGTACATATTCTTGATCAGCATCCATAGTCGAGTAGATACATACATACCATATATGTATACATACATACATACATATGTACATAGTCCATTGTCTGCTTGGTTCTTTGCAAAACTAGTCTCTCAGTTTTAGAGCTATCCTGACGAAACTTGCCACAGATCCTTCTTTCTAATAAAAATAAACCCAAAAGCTGTACCCAAAGAAGCTTTAAAAAAACTTTTATGATGCAGTCAATGGTAAATATTAATGCACTAAAATATTTGGCATTAAATATCAAATTTATATTTATTTATGTATGCATGGTATATACATACATACGTACATATGTATGTAAAATTTGTTATTTTTATTGATAATTATTTATATTTTATGCTTTTTTTAATATTCTTTATTTTAAATTTAAATGTTGTTATTTTTATTGGTTTCTAATTATATTTGCAATTGTTTTTATTTTTGTTTAAATTTTGTTACTTTGTTCCGTCTTTAATAATAAATATTTGAAAAATCATAACACTGTTCCTAACTGAATTTTTAATAGCCTAGTCAGCAGAACTCCAGGGATTGTCTTTGCTTTTCGTGTGTGTGTGTGTGTGTGTGTGTGTGTGTGTGTATGTTTGTGTGCACCGTCTGCTGGAAACTGTTTCTGTTTTATGCTGCTGCTTCGCTTTTTGCTATTGCCTGCTGCGACTGCGACTGCGACTGCGGTTGCTGTCGTTGTTGTTGTTTTATGGGTGCGCTCATACGGTTAAATTGAACAATCAGAGCCCGTAAGAAGTTTATTATTTAAGGCACCCTGTAATATTAAGAGAACAAGCACATGAACACATACATACATATGTAGTTGTACATAAGCCCAAATAAGTATGCTACATGTATGCACGTACATTTCATATTCATATGTATACATGTATGTTTATATGTATGTATGCTATCCAAAACAGCCAAGTCACTCCGTGTATCTCATTAATAAATATAAACGAAAATGTTAGCTTTTTATCAAAAATTTGTTTGGTCTGGTTTGGTTTAGAGGAGTTCATTCCCAGCCAGCATTTGATGAAATTTCTGATCACATTTGAGTCCTCTTTCTGATTTAAATAGTCATAAATGCGCTCATTTTCTGATCATAAATGACACTTTTGTCGGGAGCAAATGGCACCATAGCCGCGACTTCTCTTGAGACATCGTTTATGAGCCATTTTTCTCTTAAGTTTCGACTCATTTTCGATTCATATTTCTAATAATATTGGAGTCTTTTTTGAGTAAATTTCGTCTCTTTTTCGAGTCGTATTTCTCATCACTTTCGACTATTTTTTGAGTGCTATTTCTGATCATTGGGGAGTCTTTTCGAGTGTTCTTTAAATCACACATTAAATTAATCTCATTTTAATCATCAAAAGGAATCGAAAAAGACTCATCAAGCTGATTTTTGTTAAAATGCTCTTCCATGTACATATGTACGATTTGCGGGACACGTTGGGGCATGGTAAGAAATCTAAGCACTCTTTATACCAACAGGACCGCATATATAATAACATTTGCAACAAATTTGTTTGCTCTAGCTCTAAAAAATCTCCAAAAACTAGCGGGCAGACAGCGCACAAGCCCAACATACTCTAGTTGCCTTTGGCAAACGAGTATAAAACGATAGCGGCGAGTCCAACAACAGCAACAACAACAACAACAACTTAAGCCAACAGGTTTAAACTACGCAAACGGCAAACACAAATTACAATAACAGAAGCGACCGCGAAGTCAGCGCGACAGCGACGCGTCGCGACGCCGGCTGCGACGGCGGCAGTGGCAGTAAAAGCAATAACACAATAAATGAAAATGGAAATCATTTCGACATGTGCGACACACACACATACATACATACTTTTGCATGATTGAGGAATGATTCCAAATTGTCGCAAACAACTTAACAATCAATTGGAACAACAGAATACAAGTGGATTTGGCAATGATCAAATTTTTAATTGTAATGAAATGAAATGAAATCGAACAGAATTGATGATTGGCAAGAAATATTACGTATGTATGTGTACATATGTGTGTATGTACGTACCAGTGTTGCCAACTTTTGTAAAGCAAAAAAGGAAACAAATAAAATCATATTTGATGGCAGCTGCTTATTAAGATAACGAAATCGTGTGTATGTATGTATGTACAGACCCACACATACATATGTAAATATTGGCACAGCAAGCATTTTCTACTAACTAAACCTATTAATTTCTTACAAAACTCAGCTAACATATTTAGCAATAACAAAACAGTAATTTTATTAATTTAATTAAATAAACAATGGCACATACTTGTATGTACATATGTATGTATTTTGGAAGTCAAAGAGCTTTTGTAAATATGTATGTACATATTTCCGTACATATGTATGTATGTATGTATGTACATTACGGGCTGTTCTTTAACGTTAACTTTTACGCTAACGCCAAGCAAATCAAAACGTGTCAAAGCAAAACTATAATGACTATGTGTGTACATACATACATACATATGTACATACATACATATATACATATGTATCTAACTAAGAGACTACAACGCTGCTGCAGTAGCAGCACCGCCGCCAACAACAACAAAGCAAGGAGAAAATACAGCAACGGCAATTATGTACATATGTATGTGTGCACATACAAACATACACACGCAGTCAGTCTCTCTGCCTTGACAATGCGTCGCGATTATGCGATAAGTTGAGTGAGAGGTAAGCAGCAAAGCAAGGCGGCAGCAGCAGCAGCAGCCGCTGCAGGCACAGGCATGGACTTACACGCAAACATACACACATACAGCCAGACCAGACAGCTGAACCATATGCACCAGCGACGGAGTGGCTTAGCATGGGGTGTGGACAAAAGAAGGGAAGAGGTAAAGGTGTAGAAAGGGCAACGTGCGGGCGGCGCTCAAATAAAGTCTAAAGATGATGCTGTTAAATATTTAAAGAACCGTTAAGTTGAGTTTGCGGAACAGTTTAAGAGTAAAGGAAGCAAAATATGCAATAGAGTTCACTTGAACAAGTTCAGTAGTTCACTTTTTGCTAAATGAATACTGAATTGGTTATATATGTACATACATACATATGTACATATGTATGTAGATATGTACATATGTAGTTCGCTTGTCTAGTTCATTAAGTCTCCTATTTTCTTGAAAACAAAATTAGTTCATTTTGCAACTTCTTAAACAATAAAGTGATCGAAAACATCGAACCACTTTCTTTTTATTGACGTTTTATAATAAACTGAAACTTGTTGCAAAACAACAGCTAAATAGGCTGCAAGAAATCGCTCACAAATGAAAATCGGACTCAAACGAGCAACAAGAACGAGCGACGAAATGAACGACAATCAGGAATGTACATATGTGTGTACATGTACATATGTATGTATATACATATGTATGTATATAATTTAGCTTGTACGTACTATATATTTGAATGATATGTACATACATATTATGTAGTTGTGTTCTCGTTTGAGCCTGTTTTAAACAAAGAATTTGTACACAATCAATTAGTAGATGATCGCGCTTAGCCTGTGCTCTCTGCTCTTTGCTCTCTCGCTCTTAAGCCACTGTTTGCTCAATTAGCGAGTCAAATAGCGGGGAGTGGCGGTCACGGACTCCCAACTTGGCGCTGCAATTGTATCTAACGCGCTTTCTCTGCTCAAACAGCGAGTGCGTTAGACGTTTGGCCCTTTTGCTAGGCCCACGATGAGCCCCGGCTCGGCTCATTTCTCTACCCCTACCCGCCGCACAAAGAAAGAGATGGCGAGGAAAGCACAGCAATAGGCAGCAGCATTGGGCAGTCAGGCGAACAAACGGACAAGCGAGGCGCTTTGGCTGCGGCTTTCTCACGTCTCAACAACAGCAGCGTTAGCCTGACAGCATTGGGGGCGGACGGGCGGTTGCGTTGCGTTGCGTGTGCTTATGTGTGTGGCAAGGCCGCAATTAATTACAAACTTAGCCAGCTGTCCGTGTCCCTCTGCTGCCTTCGTATATATGTATGTGTGTGTATGCATGTACGTACAATGTATCTCTCCGATGGCGGCGAAAAGTGGCACGTATCAATGTTGAAAGCATAAACACAAAGAGTGCAAAGCAAAGAGAGCAAGACAGATAGAGAGTTAGAGCAACAATGAGAGAGGGAGTGTGGGAATATGCTTTCGCCGGTCGGTCGGTTAGGCGCATTGCCGTTACTTTACCCTCTTCCTTCTGCCTTTTGGCTTTGCAATAGATTATGTGTATTGCAAACATGACAAAATTTGTGTATAATACATGCATAAATATACATATGTACATATGTTGTATGTATAAACAGGCATACTAATAAGTATGTACATTTAAAATGTAGGCAAGCATACAAAAAATACAACAACAACAAGCAACCACTTTTTGTGAAGGGCACAACGTAAAAAGCACCGACAACGGCGACGTCTACGCTAACGGCAGCAGCGCTCGCAGCCGCAGACGTCGCGTCGTAAAATGGCAACAGCAGCAGCAGCAACAATAACGAAAACTGGCCTGTTGTTTGCCTGTATGCATGTATGTTTGTATGCTTGTATGCTTGTATGCATGTGTGTGCGTGTGGGCATAGCAATAGCATCAGCATCAACTTTAAATACTTAGTAAATCCAACAATGCTCCAAACACAAGTCATTTTTAATGCACAAAATCAACAGCAACAACATAAGCACACACAAGCATACATACATACATACGTATGTATGTATGTATGTATGTATGTACATATATATTTTTATCTATGTTTGTATGTTTGTGTGTGCCAGCCAAAAACGCTGACGCTGACGCATTTATCACTGCGCTGCTTTGACCGCCAACAACAAGAACAACAAATGAACGGAGAATGAAGCCACCGCAGCCACAGCAACAAATAGCAACCGCCAACAACAACAATGGCTGCTATTCGAGTGTTGAGTGCGGGAGGAGTATTCCGACGGGGGTGGGAGGGAAGTGTTCAACAGAGTCGGCAACGCGCATTGGGAGTCATTGATTTTCGTTTATGAGTGTAACAGCGGCGCGCTCTCACTTTTTATACGTTCATTCACACGGCGCACCGTGGAATTGACTTGAATGGAATGTTACCAATCAGACAGACTGTTTTTCATTATACCTATGGGTATAACGTAACTTAAAAAAATGATAATAAAAGACTATTTATGGAGTGTTAATAATTTCATACAAATTTAGAATTACCTAAGGTAAAACACAAAGAAACAGCTAACCTTTAATTTGAAGAAAAAAAATTAAGAATAAAATAAGTTGTTATTAATTTTATGTACGATGTATTTTAACAAGAGCAGTAGAAGCTTAAACTAAAATTAACAATTAGGATTTTTATATGATAATTAGAAAGGTGTACTCAATATCCTATTTTATATATGCAGTGTTTCTTTGTCAAATAAAATAAGTAAAATCCTATAGTCTTTTCAACGAGGCCTTACCGTTCTAAGGTTAGCAACTAATAATTGCCTACAGTTTAAATGGTCTAGTCCCACTGTAGCTGTGACGCCGTGTCTGCTTTTGCAATGCAAAGAGCGCGACGCAAGCAGAGGAAGAAAGCGTGCGCGCAAAAAAAACACACACAAACGCACGGGCAGCGTGGAGCAAGAGGCAAATGAAACTTAAATATGTTATTGATAATTAAATTGTTGTTGCCGTAGATGCGATACATATGTATGTATGTATGTATGTACATACGTACATATGTATGTATGTATTTAGATGGGGATCAACTCTACCTTTGAGATTTGTGCCTTTGTTTGCCTTTACGCGGCTCTGGCGAATTGTGTAAAATGCAGACGTCGCGACAGCGACACCAACGATTGCTGCATATGTATGGTTGTTGTTGTTTTTGTTGTTGTTGTTATTACTGCTTTGGCAGTTTTCGTTTTCGTTTCGCTTCCTTTGTTGTTGTTTGCGTGTGTGTGTGTTTGTTGGTGCTTAATTCACGGCTACGAATTGGCGGCGTCGAACCTGTTAATGCCAATTCTTTTGCTTTTATATTCAAGGTGTTTATTTTATGAACATCATATTAACCTAATACTTAATAAAGTTAACAAAGTCATTTACATACATACATGTAAACTCTAACATGTAATAGAGTTGTGTCGTTTCGATCAGCATAAGTTCAATTGAACGGGGTCAATTAACTGAACGAGTGAACTTATTCATTCGTTCTTTAACGATACCGCTCATTTGATTCAGTTGCCCATCTGTTCAGTCGTTCATAAACGAAATTGTTCGTTAAGTCGTTTCTGATGAAAAACTGTTTTATACATGACACACGTACACACATATGTACACACATACATACAAATTTGTGCTGGCTCGCTGTGGTCACATTGGCTTTGGAGCGTCAAGAAGATTAAATCCAACAACAGTTTCAGGCGCTGCGATACCACGCTCTTTAGTTTTAGTTTCTGAACAACTGAACAAAATGTTCTGTACAGTAAACGAATAAGTGAACGGCTGAGTAAAGTGACTAAGTTAATTCACGGGTCAAGTGTGAACGACTGAGCTGAATCATCAAAATGAATTAGAAATTCCAGCTCTAACAAGCATAGCCCACGTCCCCAATCCAAATCCTCCCCCTCACACTGCTTAAATGCTCAATGTTGAAAAAAATACATTACAATAAATACAAAATTAATATATTTTACATTTTATTTTCTACAATTTTTATTTATTGTTCATATATTCACATGTTAACCTAATAATTAATAAAATGTGTGCCATGACCTATGTATAAGATCTATTGTAGCACCTTCTGAGCCTAAAGCTCGCTCGTGATCCTGCACAAATGACAGGATTTTCGCCGTGTTGAGATTTCGAATATCCTCTGTTTGGGGCATATGGTTTCCTTCTTCAGTTCCTTCTTCTAGTTCCTCCTAGTGCCATTCTGTTCTGAACAAATGAGCTGTATGAGCAATAAGGGTTCATCCTTACGTTCGCAGATTCGTAGTTTACTGAGGTGACTTCTCAGTCTAGTGTCCCGTTAAGGAACCAGTGAGTTCTAAGTAAATTCTTTCCCATTGGTATAATTTGCTTAAATTCTTACCGATTAAAGTTGCCTGGCTGGACTTGGCTGGTCTCAGACCGGGAGCATTTCACCGGCTTGATTGCCAATATTGTCCATCTCTAACCTTAAATGTTTTCGCATTGTGTGTCCCCAAACGGTTCTGGTCTTACTAAGGCTTCCCTGCTCACATACTAGCCAGTTCATCGGCTGCGTTGTTAACGCTAAAAGTAAGAATATCATGTTATTACTCCCTGTGTTTTTAGCAATTCAATTCAATTTTTGAATTGAATATTATGTCTTACAATAGAACACAAGGTATTGTTACTAAGATTATGGCACAGCCAGTATTTTTAAGCGAACTATCTTAACTATCGTGGTTCAGCTTCTAAATGAATTCTGACCTCATTATTTATATACATATGTATGTATGTATATGTACATACATATATTCTTGGTCTCGCTCTGACTCTGTCCATTCGGATGATTTCAGCTCAAATTGAATTAAATTTTGGATATACACCCTCAAGTTGATAATACAGCGACTATTTTAAAGGTATGAGCTTTATTTGTGGCACGACGCATTATTTCTAAACACTCTTAATCAATAGTGAAAACTTCAATGCTATCGACTTAAAAACACAGTAGATATTTAAGAAACAATTTCCAGTACTACAGAGCGGGAGGAAGCAGCAGCGCCGCCGCTACCAGAAATGCTCTGTTTGCTTGCAATGCCGCTGAAAATATGTGTATGTATGTATGTATGTGTGTACGAAGAATTGGCATTTTAAACTTGGGGAACAGGGTGTCTCTTAGTCGCGTATACCAAACTGGAGCATTCTTACTCGCTTTTAAATCCAGGGTACAACAAAACGAAACACCATCTTGAAATAAAGCGCGGTGATTTCTTTTTGTTCAGACGCCGCAGGTAGTCGCTGCCGCTGACGCTGACGGCGCCGCTCACGCTACGGCTGACTTGGCTCAGCGTGCGGTCGACGCGTATGTGTGTGGTATACCTACATACATATGTATGTGTGCATGTGTGTTCGTGTGTGTGTATGTAAGGGACGTGGTAGCGTTAACATTTGTTGTAGGGCTTTGCCGCTTATCGTGCTGCAAATTGAAAGCAATAAATACTTAATTGTTAGGCCTGCTTAATTACGTAATTTGAATTTATCTTGAAGAATGCAGGTTGCTGCATACGTGCCAGCCCAAAGCGCTGCCGCGAAGGGTGGAAAGGGGAGCGCCTAACCTAAAATGGGGCCAGGGGCAATATCGAAGGCCACAAAAGGTCAATGCAATGGGCTAAGGATACGGATACATGCATAGACATACATACATACATACGTATGTGTGTGTGTGTGTGTGTGTGTGTGTGTGTGTGTGCGCGTGTGACATTGAACCAAATGCGAATAACTTGGCGGCTTCTAGTGATGATTGCTTTTGCAAATAAACAGTCTTATTTTTTATTTTGGTATTTATGTATCGCAAGTAAAAGTCTGAGTTATATAGATAATAAGTACACATGCCTACAAGGTCGAGGAAAACAATAACAATCGCCATATTTCTCTGACTCTTGCCCACAGTTCGTCAGAATAAAACGAATTGAGGTTAGTTCAATTTCAGTTTTGTATACCCTTTGCCGAGGGGTATTATAATTTATACACGTAATATGTAACGCATTAAATCAGGACGACATCTGTGTGTTCTTTTTTAATCAAAACTTCAATATTTTTTATATCTATTTTATTTAATATACACTCTTAGAGGACTCGTCTACTTGCGAGGTGCCTTAATAAAATCTTCACTATGTCAACTTTTTTTATCCACACCAAGCGCACCACTTCTAGATCCCGTTATATATACATATGTATATTATTTTAGATGTTGTCTAAATTCGGAATACGGATGAAAAGTGAGTTTTGTCGCTTTGAAAGTTACCTTTATTAACCAAACTCCGTAATGATAGATTTAATTATACTTAATATAGTTTGGTCAAAATTTTGGCATAGTGGAAACACTATACTATAACTGACACACTAACTGATAATACGATGTAATATTTGATAATCATATAGGCTTAATTGGATACATTTTATCAGTATGTCTGCAAGGGTATTTAAACTTCGGCACACAATCATTTCAATGATGGATTTTGTTTCTTTGTTATGCGCGCCAAAGGAAAACCTTCTAGGTTAAGTCAATATACAAACTTACGTATATACATGTATATTGTGTACATAATTGTTTTTGTTGTTTTTAAGGCTTCGGTCAGCCATCAACTAGCTGAAGCAACTATCACCCATCTCTCTCCCACCCAGTTCGCATTGGAGTCACAACATTTAGCGAGAAATTGTTGTGATTGCATTCTTTATTGCTTGGTGTTCTTTATAATCAGAGGGTATTATAATTCTGTCACGAAATGTGTAACGCATTGAATATGATTAAGGTCAGACCACTATATCATATAGCTCCCATAGGAACGATCGGTCAAGAATTGAATTGAGTGAAGAACTTCTTTGTTTATGAAGATATTTTAACTAAAATCACCAAATTGATGTTTTATTTTGTTTCGTACAAAACGAACGACTATATCTTATAGTTGATATAGTATAGTTGGATATAAAATTAGTTTTTGTAAGAAAAACTTTTTGTTTGTAGAAATATTACATGCAAACTCAGCAATGACGAGTTTTATTATACTTTATACAGTTTTCTATTATTTTTATCAAAATTTGACCACATAATAATATAGCTGTGATAGGAACAATCGGACGAAAATATATACATATATATGTATGTATGTACAAATATGTTTGTATGTATGTACATATATCTTATACATATATCTTCGGCACACCAAAGATAGCCGTTCTTTCTTGGGTTTTGTGGAAGTTTTACTCGTTTGCTTATCTTTATCTCTTTCTCTCCATTTCTGCCTGCCCCCCCCCAACCATGGGTCAACCCTTGGCATTGCTTTGCATCGGCTATGCTGGCCTGTGTTTCTTGCAGTGTATTTGCTAGCACCAGCTTGGGCTAGCCCGTGACTAGACCAGTGTGACCAGGCAGTGGACTAGCCCGGAGTGCAGGGTAAGTGTTTGCTTTGTCTGTCTGGCTCTGGCCGCAGACCAATAAATGCGCACACACACACATACACACATACATACATACATCGTGACCTCTAGTGTTTGCATGCTGCTTAGTGCCGATATATGTTTGCATGTACATACATACATACATACATACATATCTCATATGCATATTGGGAGCATTTGCGATTGCCAAAAATGTTGATAGAGCCACAGAGAAAGCCCAATAACAATTCTTGATGATGACCCAGCGCGCGGCAAATGGCCGCCATTTCTCATGGCACAAAAACAAACGAAAAGGAAAAGGAGAAAAAAATTATCAGGCAGGCTGGCAACTTAATAAATGTTGCCACTAACGGTCTGTGGCGCTGTCGCTTAAGGCCAGTTACTTTTTACATAATAAAAAAAAAAAGAGCCCAACTAAGATAAAAAATATATATGTATGTATGTATACACACATACATTTACACATATGCATGTGTATGCTTGTATGTGCTAAAAGAAAACTATAAAATTTATGCTCATTGGCCGCAGCGAGTGCCAAAGCGCGTGCCAAGCCGCCAGAGCAGCAGCGGCAGCGGCAGCGGCAGCAGCAGCAGCAGCAGACGACAGCGAGAGGCTCTTAAATTTTGCAAGTTGTCCGACGCCGTCGCCACCGTCCCGCCCATCCTCCGCTTTGTTGGCCCAGTGGCGCGTGTGTTTGCGTTTTGCTTCCGTTACAAATGGCACAGCAGACAAACAACAAAACAAGCTAAGAAAATGCCCCCATACACACACACACACACATACTCTTGGCACTCTACAGTGCCAAAATCTTGCATATCACACAGTCCCCGCACAAATACATATATAGCTTAGCACGCACGTACGCCATGCAATGCGCTCTTTAATGTTGAATAGGTAACGCTCTCTTTGAAATACGCTCTTCGGCTGGCGCTTCTGCTCTGCTCTGCTCTGCTCAGCTCCAGCTTAGCCGACGTCTCTGCTTGCTGCTACTTCCGTTTGTACGTGCGGCTGCGATGCCAACAGCGGCCGAGCCAAAGTTAGTTGAACATCTGTGCACGCTGTCGACGTCAGCGTCGCTGTCGCTGTCGCTGTCGCCGTTGTCGTCGCTGTCGCTGTCGCTGCGCCCGACCAGGCAAAGGCAAACAAAACGGCCGCCGTTGCTGCTGATGCCAGAGTGCCAGGCAAAGCCCGTGCGCTTCATTCATTCAGTATTCAGTTCATTTCGAACGCGAGAACTGTGCGGACGTGCAAGCGGCAGCGGCAAAGTTCGGCCTAGTAACACAAGTAACGCAACAACAACAACTACAATATCCACGCGCTCCCCAACTTACACGTACCGCGCTCTCTCTCTCACACACCGCCGCCAGTAACCTCAACAGGCGCTCACAATTTCCAAAACATCAAAAACCAACAAATCAAACAATTTTGCAAAAGACTTTGTGTGCCTCTCTTGACTTTTGTGTGTGTCGCCAATTGCGCCTTTAACCCCCCAACCCCCTCTAGCCAAAACCCTCCAACTGCACTTGCACTGCCCCACCGCCTGACGCCGCGCGTTCAAAAACAACAAAAAACCATAATTAAGCCAGTTGGAGAAAGGCAAAAAAACCAAAATAAAAGGCTGCCAAGTTAACTTGCAATTATCAATTGTGTGCCTAACTGAACAATTATAAAGATTTTTTTAAACAATTTTTTTTGAGTTCCTTAACATTTTGCTGCCAATCGCAACATTCAAAAGTCCTGGATTATTTTGAATTTGGTGGCAAAGAAGCGAAGAAAAGCAAGAAGCAAAGACAAGCGAGCAATTGAATGCAAAACGTAAATGTAACGAAACATAACGGGGACTCCAACAGCAGCAGCAGCAGCAGCAGCAAAAGCAAAGTGAAATCTCACGCAACGCAGCGCAAAATAAACTAAGCAAAAGCTAATACGCTGGGAGAAGAAGTAGAAGGAGGAGGAGGAGCGCGTGTCAGATCTGAGAGCAAAGAGCCTGAAAAGATCGAAAAGAAAAAGTTGCTTCCTGCTTAAATCCTGCAATTTGAATACTAAATAACAAAATTTGTTGCAAGACGAAGCCAAGAACTTTATACAAATATATAAATAAAATATATATATATATATATATATATGAACGATTTGTGGTTTACCTTGCGTGGTGCATTGGTAAGCAGCAGAGTCTGAGCAATTGCAACAGCAGAGACAGAGCCGTGGCAGAAGCAACAACAAGCAAGAAAAAAGTTAAAAGAAGAATTCGAAGCCAGAGAAGAGAGCGACTTGAACGCGCCGAGCGCAGTTGGGAGAGTGAGCGAGCGGAGGAGCTTGGAGTGCGAGTCAAGCACACAGACAGACACTCGCACTCGCACTCACACTTACACACACACATACAAAGACATCGCACAATGACCTTGCCAACAAATACAAACGCAGCTAACGGCGGCAGCGATGATGATTCGGACATGTTTGGTCCGCCGCGCTGCTCACCGCCAATCGGCTATCATCATCATCGTTCGCGCGTGCCAATGATCTCGCCAAAGTTGCGCCAGCGCGAGGAACGCAAACGCATCCTGCAGCTCTGCGCTCACAAGCTGGAGCGCATTAAGGACTCTGAGGCAAATCTGCGTCGCAGCGTTTGTATTAACAACACCTATTGCCGTCTCACCGACGAGCTGCGGCGTGAGAAGCAGATGCGTTATCTACAGAATTTGCCAAAGTAAGTACACACACACACACACACACACACGCACGCACACTTACACTTGTATACATGCATGTATGTACTTGTATTTGTGACTTCTTAACCTGTAATATAAACTGTGGAACCCACCCACGTTCGACTTTGAAAATTGTGCGTAGTGTGTGGGCTTCCCTTTGTTACAAAGGCCAAAGTGCGTTTAGAAGCTGGCCAATAAAATTACAAATCGTTTTAAGTGTGAATAAATTTGTTTTAGAGATCTCGGTAGATCTCGGTACTTATATTTGTTACAGATATATACAAATTCGAAAAATGTCATTTTTGATGACTTGAGATTCGTTTGGTTTCGATCCCAATTTATTTTGATTTTCAATTTGCATTTATTTATTAATTACCAATATGGTTGAACTTTTTATTTAATTTTTAATCACATTTCAAATAACCTCAAAATATTACATCTGCTTATTCCTATTGGCAAATGAATTATAATTATTATTTACAAAATTTATCATGCTATTTCTCCCATAAACAATTACGAGTACTTTCCATACGCCATTAATTTTGATTATTTAATATTATTTAATTTCGTTGGCAAGTAATTCTCAAATAATCGGATTAATTCGATAATCGAAAATAAACTTAATCGATTTATTTTTGATTAATTCAGATCTGTTAATCTATTAATCCATGTTTCAAAGCCAAAATCCATTTTTCTTTTTCAATTAATACAAATTAAAGAAAAGCTTTTAATAATTTGTAGAAGAAAACTAATTAAAAGCAAAGCCAGTTTTGCCTGACTTTAAAAATATTCTGTGATTTTCAAATTAGGTACGTTGATTTCGTCGTGAAAATGAATTGAAATCGATTAATCGATATATTTGTAGATTAGAAAAAAGCTTCTCAAACTCTTGTCTATCTTCTCTCTCTCTCTCTCTCTCTCTCTCTCTCTCTCTATCTCTGTCTCATTATAAAAATAATTACAAATTTTGATTCGAAATGTTGGGAACCAGCCGGAATATGTATTGAAATGAATTTATTGAAGTTGTACAGTGTTAAACAGTTAAACAGAATGTAATGCAGAGGAAAACTTTGAACTTGTTAACTCTGGACACCGCAGAGCAGCAGTTAAAAAGCCTTTGGGCGCTGGGTGTGTGTTGTGTAACTTGACACGCTCATAGGGATATTTGCGTCGGATCTGGGATGTGGTCAGGCGACCGCAGCTTGTCTCTTCCTGCAGGCAAAAGCAACAACAGCAACAGCAACAGCACTGCAGAAGTCAGCCCAGGAACCAATACAGTGCTGGTTCGATACAATGAACACTATCACCAAGCATCTACATCTGTGGTGAAGAGTGGTGAATTGCCTACGATAAATGGTACAAATGATGAAAATGGCTGTCAGACTTTCTATCTCAAACGCATTTAAAGTTGGCATAATGATAATAATAATGAAACAAACTTGACTACAATTAGTTCATTATATTGAACGTGTACAGTATGTTTTTTCTCTCATTTATATTTTGTTGCATTCAGGCCAAGCGCAAAGCAAAACGAAGCAAAGCAAAGCAGATACTCAAGAGACATTAAACAACAACAACAACAACAACAACAAAAACATCAGCAGCAGCAGTCGAAACAGAAACAGAAACGAAGCTAAAAACGGCAGCAGAGCCAACAACTAGAAAAAGCAGCAGAAAATTGTTTGCCAACCAGCCTGGCCTGGCCTGGCCTGCCTTGATGAAGAAGGAAGGCGGGCGTGTGTGCAGTTGCGGGTTAAGCTGGGGGAAAAGTAAGAGGCATTTGACCAAAAATGCAGCAGCAGCAGCAGCAGCAGCGAATCCAACAAAGATGAAGCATACATTCGATAACAAAGATGAAAAACATGCAAATGCATTTAATAATAAATAACAAATGGCACTTAAACCGATTGAATTGATGTCAAGTTGAAAAGCCTTCAGTTTTTGACAGTAATCGAGACTCCTGTTTGATTACAATTCACCAAATGTGAAGTGATTAGGGCAACAGATGAATCAAATGATGACTAAAGTACATATGAATGTGAATGTCCAATAAATGCAATAGCATAACCCATTAAAGATGAAAGAAATCGATGAAATATGCAAACACATTCGATAACAAGAGATTAAGCATGCAAGCACATTCGATAACAAGAGATGAAACAAATACGTTCGATAACAATAGATTAAGCATGCAAAGACATTCGATAACAAGAGATGAAACATGCAAAGAAATTCGATAACAATAGATTAAGCATGCAAAGACGTTCGATAACAAGATATTAAACATGTAAATAATCTCGATAACAATAGATTCAGCATGCAAAGACATTCGATAACAAGTGATGAAACAAAGACGTTCGATAACAATAGATTAACCATGCAAACACATTCGATAACAAGAGATGAACAGGATGAAATATGCGTAAATATTTGATAACAAATCGAACAAAGTTCGACTGAAAAGATCGATATAGCTATAGACATGCTACATGAATGTTAACACTCAATAATGAAGTTATTGCCTTCAATTAAAAAAGACGGGAACAAAAATAAAGTTTTAAAAGCAACAACAACAACAACAACAACAACCACCAAAAATACAGTGGAGAACAACAACCTTCGCAGATAGCGCGATTACAGGCAACAGAAAATCCAAAAGAAATCAAAGCAAACTGTAGAAATACACAGATACACACACACACACAATGCAGACAATTTTTATGCATGCTTTGTATCTATGTGTATTTCTGTGTGTGTGTGTGTGTGTGCGCTAAAAAACGTTGCGCTCGTTGAAATAATCACGTTCCACTTGCAACAAAAAGCAACTGCAACAACAACAACACAGAGCTACAGCGATGATAGCGAGCGATGTTTTTGTTGCTGTTGTTGTTGTTGTTGTTGTGCTCTGTGTGCACCTCTAGAGTCTCCACATCCACCACATGGTTCATGCTACATACAATACCACAAGTCAGAGCACATGCCAACTAACACACACACACACACACACACATCGCAACACAACAACCTACATCAGACTATGCACACACACACACACACACACACCTTCGAGACAATTTAACATGTTTGTGTGGATGTAGCATAATTATTTATAGCCTTGCAAACTCAAAGAGTTACTTATTATAAACTTTATCAGAGAGTTTTCCAATATTGTGAAAGCAACGTTAACTCTGAGGAACTATAGTCAAGAAAATTACGAATCAACTCTGTATATACACAACACAATTTCAAATTTGATGTTTTTGAGCATACAATGCTATGGGGGGGGGGGGGGGATTGCACCACTTGGGATTTTTAGTATATTGCTTAGTATTCTCATACAAAAAAAGTCAATTAGCGCTTGGAATCGTTACCAATATATATATATATATATATATATATATATATATATATATTTTTTTAACTTGCCACAAAAAGTGCCAAAAAATGCCGAAAGAAAGAATAGCATATGTATGCATATAGTATAAACCCTTGCAGCAATGTTTCTGGTAAATCTAAAAATTAAATTCGAAATTCGAATTAAATTCGAAGTAAATTCGAAAAATAGCTCAAAAGAATGTTTAGGAGCTCAAATTTAATTAAAAAATGTCTAAAACTATTGGTTTACTGTCAAAGACAGTCCTATTTGTGCCTTTAAATTTGATTATAATGAAACGCTCTTCATTAAAAAGCGTAATAAGAAAATGATTAAAAAAAACTACAATTCTTATCGAATAACTAACAATAAAAGAAATGTTACGAACGCGCCATTTGCAATGTTTACCAAAGACCAGAGACCAAAGTACCATATTATATTTGTTTTTTTTAAACAAAAGCTTCATTTTCGACCGACTGTTTCAAAATATAATGTTCCCATTTTGATCAAATATGAGCAAACTATGTAAAGTATAATAAAAGCTTTTCATACAAACACTCTACCCCCAATGTGTTGCACATTTCGTGACAAAAATTATAATACCCTCTGCAAGGGTATAAGTAACAGTTATATCTGTGTGTACGTTTCTGAATATCATCAAAACAGGCGAAACTACAAATTAGTATTTTTCTTCTTTCTCTTCTTCTCACTGTTAAACAAAAGAAAATACTATTTTAAAATCTCATACTAGATCGTTTTTTGCGCTTTCTTTGTAGTAATTCATATAAACATAACTCAAACTGCTAAAAGAAAAGCAAACTAATGTATTGCTGATAATCATACTTATCAACATATTTGTTTTCCTTCTATCTGGTGAAATAAACGAAGAACACGTATGCCATATTTAGTGTAAAAGCCATTATCTTCAATGGTACAGGGTATTTTATAGTCGCAGCTGTCATGAACGGTCAGCGATGTTATTTACAGCGCAGCGTTATGTTGTTAACATAGCTCTGGATTCTCCGTAAATCCACGTAAATACTTTTAGTTTTATTTATAGGCTGTAAATAGTTTGTACATATTTATTTGTCTCCTAAATACTTGGGTAGTATCTCTGCGTCTAAATATTTAGCACGGGCACGCTTGAGCTGTAATGTGTTCGGTGGTCATCTTAATAGAGGTGGAGAAACATCGGAATCATCGATGTTTGGCAGGCCACTATCGATGTTTTTATATACAACTCTGCCCGGGCAGATGCTTTTATTGTAGTGAGGCAAAATTTGGAAACAATAAACAATCCTGATAATTTCGACCTTCTTAAATGTTGGGAGCTAAGAATTGAAAAATATTATGAGATTACAATCTCTTTTACACATGAGCGTTAAAAACCATTTTCAAAAACTTTTTATGTATCCAATCATCTATTTGCGAATCTGAGTTTTTACCAAAGACATTTTATATTGTAGAGAATTATTATTTATGAACAAAAACAGGGATCTCAAAAAATAGTCTGATAATATTATTATATTATTGTATCAATTGTTAAGGTTTTTTATTTTTTATTTGTATTTCGATGAAAACATCGATGTTTTTTTTAAAACATCGAAAACATCGATGGACACATCGATGTTTCTCCACCTCTACATCTTATAATGATTTCAATGCATCTATTAGCATCGGTATTATTTCTCGTATCGTTATTGTTGTATTGTCATCTTGTTATACTCTTACAGAAGGTTCGGCATATTAACATTCTCACAAAGCATGTGCGACATACCTTCTGAAAAAAATTCAAGTAAGATCAAATGAGATCAAAAGAAAACGCGATAATAAAAATATAAAAAAATATATCAAAAAAGGATAAATGCCATTTTTAAGATTGCAAATTTCCATTCAATATTGGTCTTTTATAGTATATACTATACCAAATTTGGTGCTCTTTTTAGAGCTGGTTTTAAATTAGATTGGCTATATTATATAAGAGTAAATTGACAAGTATCTGCAAAGTGTATTTCATCTTCGATACAGTAATGGATTTTCTTTTTTCTTCTTTTTGTGTTTCGTTTTGTTTTCTCGTCTTGCCTTTGTAAGCGTCTGCCGCTGCCGCCGCTGGCGTTGACCGTTAAATAGTTTGGCACACTGTGCGCGCTGGTTGAGGTTAGGTAGCAGCGCTTGTTACTGCCCAGAATTAAATGTTGTTGTTTTCGGCCGCAGCAATTCTTAATTGTTTTTGTTGCTTTTCTTTTCTTTGCCATTTGCCTTACCGTTAAGTTGTAATCAGCGGCTGTGCTTGATTTTCCTTTGCTTCGCACGCATGTCGTCAAGATTATTGGGCAGGGAGAGGAAATCTACAACCCCCGCCCTCACTACTAGCGCGTCCAACTGTCATCTATCATCATCTAGCGCGTTGGACATTGCCGCAATGGCTTTCCTTTTGCTGCGCTTCCTCTCTGTGTCTTAGCGCCTGCCGCCAGGAGAGAAGACAAACAAAATGCCGTTACACACACACACACACACACACATGCACACAATCATACAATTGGAAGTTTTGTTGTATTTGTTTTTGCGCGCACCCAAAAACTTAATTCATCGCAATCGCAGTTTTTCCTTTTGGCTTTTGATTCGCTTCTTCTTGCTTGCCATAGAGTTTGGTCGCTGACGCTGCCGCTGTCGACGTCACCGTTGGCGCTGTTGTTGCTGCCGCTGCCGCTGCCGTTTCGTGTGCCGCGCGTTTCCGTTTTTGCTTCGTTTTGCTTTGTTTGACATGTTTTCTCCAGCGAGACGCCTGCATACGTTTGTATGTATGCATGCATGTATGTATATGTGTATGTATGTTGTATGTACATATGCCTATGTGCTCATTACTTTGAAGTTCCCATGCAGCAGCAATCGATAAATGAATTAAGAAACGTCAAATGCAAATACATACATACATATGTACATACAAAGTAGAAGAAATGCATGAAATATATGTAAAACACTATATTCATAACACATACATATATACATCATATGTACATACATACATACATCATATGTACATACATACATACATCATATGTACATACATACATACATCATATGTACATACATACATACATCATATGTACATACATGCATACATCATATGTACATACATACATCATATGTACATTTGTACATACATCATATGTACATTTGTACATACATCATATGTACATACATACATACATCATATGTACATACATACATACATCATATGTACATACATACAGCATATGTACATACATACATCATATGTACATTTGTACATACATCATATGTACATACATACATACATCATATGTACATACATACATACATCATATGTACATACATACATACATCATATGTACATACATACATACATCATATGTACATACATACATCATATGTACATACATACATCATATGTACATACATACATCATATGTACATACATACAGCATATGTACATACATACATCATATGTACATACATACATCATATGTTGTCAAGGCACGTAACGGGTTAAAAGTTTTTTTGTTTAATTTTGTATTTGCTCCAAAAACAAGAAAAGAAAAATGTTGAAAGTTTTGTTTCTATATTAAATAATTAATAATAATAATAATAATAATAACTTTGTGCTTGAGTTTTAGTTTGCATTGACAATCAATCTATTAATTATGTTAAATAAATTAATTGTTAAAATATATAATTTATAATTTTAGCTTTTATATCTTTAAGCTGAAAAAAGAAGAAGAGTATACGGGGCTTATGCCTATTCTTTGGACACCCTTGAACATATTGGTATATTCCTTCGTTTGATACAGTCTTAAGAACTCTAAGCTAAGTGCAATATAAAGTTATCAAATTTCAGATGAATACTGCTAATGAGCTGCCTGAAATATTCCACTTAAAATATAAATGTCACGTTCACTTTTTACTCCGCAAATGAGAGATATATGTATACATATGTAGATAAAGACTTCTTACGCAGCTTTCCCAAACTTGAGATGAGTATTAAGCAACACATTCTTGAATGATTTGATAATATATAGTATACACTGAAAACCAGAGTATACGGCAGTCGGCAACCTACGGCTGTGCCCAGTTAAAAGATATAGAATCTGTTGTGCAAATCGTTCTAAAAATTGGCATTTTAACTAATGAAATTGTTATAGAATCGTTTCAATTGTATGTAAATATGTATGTATGTACATATCAGAGGCTGTATCTGTATTTCTCGATCTGTATCTGAGTGTAGTTAAGTGCATTTATCAAAAACCAAACGCCTTTTTAATTGCATACTGAATTTTATAGTACGACCGCTTCTTTGCCTACTCTCGTCCCCCTTTCCCCCTAAACTTCACATCGCGCTCACACACACACACACACACACACACACACACACACACACACACACACACACACACACACACACACACACACACACACACACACACACACACACACACACACACACACACACACACACACACACACACACACACACACACACACACACACACACACACACACACACACACACACACACACACACACACACACACACACACACACACACACACACACACACACACACACACACACACACACACACACACACACACACACACACACACACACACACACACACACACACACACACACGCGCATATGTTCGCTTGCTCTTTGCTTTGCACACGTTTTGTAACCCACCGCCCCATTTTGCGGCTTCGTAATAATTCGCGACTGCGACGACGTTTTTATAGTTTTCTGTTATCTTGTCTGTTGCCGTTTCTATTGCAGGTTGTTGTTGTTGTTGTTCGTTTCTGTTGTCGTCGTCATCCGACATCGTTGTCAGCTGAAGTTGTTGTTGTGCGGCGGCGGCGGCGGCGGCATCAGCAGCCGCGCTGCTTTTGTTTCGCATCTCATCTATGAGGTAACGATTGCAGCACAACCAACGATTGCCTCACAGAAAGAAAGAGAGAGAGAGAGAGAGAGAGAGGGGATGAGTTAGACAACCAAACGATAGAGGCGGGGGGCGTGTGTAACATTTGCATTTGGTGGGGGATTTTTAAATACATACAGTTTGCCGGTCATAATAATAGTAGTGCGTGCAAAGTAATTTTTAAAAAAACTCAAAACTAAAGCACTTTTGGTTTATCTAAATTCCATGATTATTTTGAATCAATATTCTCAATCCAACTGAGTAATCAAAATTAGTTAACAGTTATTGTTTTTAGCATTTTTTTCAGCTTGTAATAGCCCGCAAAATAAATACCAAATCAAGTGCCTTTCTGGCTTAAATTATTATTTTTTTTCGCTATTGACGAATTTAAGTGCCATAAGCACATAAAATGTAAGAAGCTTTTATGTGCTAACGGTACATTTCCATAAAAGCTTTTCCAACACTATGATCTGACAAAGACGGAAAACAAATACCGTAATGAACATACAAAATATCAAAGCTTAAATTTTGATGTAAAACTGGATTGAGTAGCCACAAAAGGTAGCGGAAAGCTTATTTAACAAAAATATATAAACAAAAAAAAAAAAAAGAACTTATTTTCACCGCAGCTGTATGTGTATGTATGTGTGTGTGTACATATTTAGAACAATTAGATTATAGTGTTTTTGTTTATGTTATTTGTTGTTTTGATTTTTCCAATACATCTTTTATTTTTCTTTAAGTTTGCATTTTTACTTTGTTGTTGCTATTTGTAATTGCTTATCATTACACACACACACACACACACACACACACATATATGTATTTATAAATACATATATAACAGTTAATGGCTGATAAGCAAGAGGAGAGAGATGGAGACAGCAAGCTAGAGTTAACAAGGCAACCGCAACGAATTTGCTCTTTAAAGTCGCTTTAAATTGAATTTGCATGCACACGAAGCGAAACGAAACGAACCAGAGCAAGCCCAACCCATGGGGGGGGGGGGGGGATGCGGGGTCTATTTGCTTGGCATATGAAATGAAGTTGTCAGTGACATACGCCTCCTGCGGCGCAAGCGACCCCTACAGCGTGAAAAGCGCCCTACATTCGCGACTTTTTCGCTGCTGCCTTCGAACCTAGCGTCGCCCCTCCTTCCTTGCTTCGGCACACCGTTTGCATGGCCAACCCTCCCTCTCCACCACACATTGCCTCTTCATTTTTGACGTGGCTCCCTCCTCTTTGCACTTGTCGTTCGATTGTGTGACATTTTTGTTGTTGTTGCTGTTGTTTTTATTCAGCATTTTCAGACTGCGCTCCACTTTTCGCACATTTTCTTTTTCTTTTGCAACTGCACTTTGTGTGCAGTTATCTTTTACTCTCCCTCTCTTTCACTCTCTCTCGCTCTCTCTCTTCTATTTTTGTCATTGCAAATCGAATGCAGCGCATACTTGCCTAGGATTTGTTTTTTCTCTCTCTCTTTTTTTCTTTGCATAGAAACTGTGATCGCAAATGACGCATAGTAAGGCGATAATTAAAGAAGGGTGGTGGAAGGAGGGGGTAGGAGGAAGGGTGACTATCCTTAAACTCTGACAAATGACGCATATCAAGGCGATAATTTAAGAAGGGTGCTGGGTGGGGGGAGGGGAAAGGGTAAATAGCCTTGAACTCTTAATAATGATCAAGTGGAACGCACAAATTCATAATCAGGGCAAGGGGCGAATGCGGCACAGGTGAAGCGCGTAATATGCCCCAATTCGCATTGGTGTGTGTGTCCTCTCACACACAAACACACACACATATAACAGCGGCGGCATATTTTGCCACACGGCCACGGACCATCGAAAACGTGCGCAAAACGAAAACACAGATAAGACAAATGAAAAAAGCAAAAACAAAGAAAAAAAAGAAACCAACAACAAGCAGCAGCGTTTTAGCTTGTGCTTCTGCTACACCCCGCCGCAGCGCTTCACACGTTTTGCCATTGGGCAGTGGACAATACCGTTTGCTTATCGGTCGCATGCCATGCAAATACACACACACATCCACACAGACACACGACAATACAAGTGCTCTCCCTCTCTCGTTAGTTTTTCTTGTATCTTATTTTTGTTGTTGTTACCCAATGTCAATTTGGCGTCCTAAAACATTGACAAAAGCTTTATTACTATTAATTGCTGCTGTCACAGAACTTAACAAGTAAGAATGCTATAGTCGAGTATACCCGACTACGAAACTCCCTGTACCCAGGTCTAAAACATCCAATCACATCTAAGTCCACTTACCCATAGACACACACATACACAAAGACGCACGCACACAGGCGGCAAAAGTGGCTGTGTTTCTTCTTCCCCCTCTCGCTGCATTACTGAATCTTCTTTCGTGAATAACTTCCGTGTTTATTATCCGATCGACTTGAAATTTGGACAGTAGATTAAGAGAAACTAAAGTGTTGTACATGCCAAATCTTAAATCTTTAATCTATATCTTGAAAATTGTTACTGTAAAACGGTTTTAATCGATTTGCGGGGGAACGGGGAGATATCTGAAATATGAAACAAACTTGATCTGCGTATGCTATGCAGGAACCTACATTCCAAATTTGGTGTCTCTAGCTATTATAGTTGCTGAGATCGACGCGTTCATCCGGACAGACAGACAGACGGACATGGCCAAATCGAAATCTCTTTTGATACTGATCAAGAATATATATACTTTATAGGGTCGGAGATGTCTCCTTCTGCCTGTTACATACTTTTGCACAAATCCAATACCCCCTTTTTACCCATTTTATGGGTACAGGGAGTAAAAAAACACTCAAAAACATTGAGCGCAAGCTCAGCAACTTTGATGTCGTTAAGTGAAAAGCAAAGCTTTATTGACTACTACATACATACATATGTATGTACATACATATGTATGTATATACATATATTATGATCCATACACACAGCAAGAAAGAAAGAGAAGTTTATTATTCTCTTTGTGCTTCATAATTTTAATGCCTTATAGAAATTTGCAATTCATATTTAAAGAAGGCAACACAAAATGCACTTACATATGTGCTTAATAGAGTTGGAAAAACCATCGTTGGATAGTATTTACCGAAATCTTATAGATAAGTTCCACAGATTTACGTGAAATAATGTATATTTTATGACTTCATTTATCTTTTGTGTGGCGTTTTTGATAGCGTGTTTCATCGCCCCTTTATCCCACTTTTGAAATCTCTTTTTTCATTAACAAACCTCATAGTTGCCCTTCGTTAACTCATCCTAAGCCTTGCCATTGTTTTCGCAAAGGAAATTTCACCTTGATGAATCAACTTATTTACCCAACCGATTGGTCTATTTTAGATAACTTGATTGATATTAATAATGCTCTTGTTTTCTTCTGTGACTCTCTAAATTCTTTTTCAGACGTATGTATCCCCAATTTCACTCCGTTTCCTAAAGTCTGATTTTGAAATAGAACATCTTTAGTTCCCAAAGCATATCCGATCGATCGCATGATGAATTTATACCTAAAATCTGTTTGTTTCCTTTCTAGGTTGTACGAGCTCCTCTACAGTTACATATATGTACATATTATTTGTATCTAAATTTTTGCTATCTTTACTTATATTTTTCCGGAGTAAAATTATCGATTATAATCGATGTTTTCCCGAAGAGAAATAATCAATGAAAATCTATGTTTCTCTTTTAAATTTCTAGCACAAAAGTGCTCATTTAAATATTTTACATAATCCGTGATGGATAAAGGCACTTGAGCATGACACAGCATAGCATAAATGTGTACCCCGCTGCCGCCGCCTCCTACCCGTCAAACGTTTGCTGTTGGCAACTTTTTATTTTTGGGGTCATTTGGGCACTTGTGCAATGACTCTGCTGCGCTGCTGCTGCTGCATTTGCTACGCTTGCCTTGCCCACGACGCCTTCCCTTCCCTTTCCCTGTCTTTCAGTCTTTGCGCTTTTGGTAACTAATTTGGTCAGTGAGCCGTCTGGGCTGCTTACCCTTTTCGCCTGCTTCGCTTCGTAGTCGTTGCTCCCATTTCTACTTTGTTATTTTTTTGTTGTTGTTGTTGCTGTTACTTTTTGCCCCGTCCATCATTTCAAGTTAACGGTAACAGTCAACAAGCAATAATAGCGACAGGCAGCAACAACTAAGCTAACATGCTTTCCGCCCGACCCCCTTCCCTACACGCACGCACACACAGAGAGAGAGACAACATACGCCGACTCTCTTTGAACGTCTCATTGTTGTACGCTTTCTGGTTTTCGTTTTGGTTTTGGTTTCTATAAAAGCTCTGAGCGCTTCTTCGCTGATTCGTTTTGTTTTTGTTGTTGCTTTTTGTACAGATTCCTACGTACTTTCGCTTTTATTATTTTCTTTCGCGCGCGCGCCTCCTCCCCCGTACCGTCCCCGCACCATCGCCCGCTCATGCACCTTGCCCGTGCCATTCTTGTTGCTCTTTTCAGCTTTAATAGTGAACATTGACATGCTCAGCTGCGCATTTTAATGCGTCCCACTCTTGGCTGGCTTTGTCTTCTGCCCTCCCCTCCCCACCCCTCCCCTCACCTTGCCCCCACCATCACTTCTCCACCTTAATTCACATTCTTGTTTTTTTATTTTCATTTTTTTTATATAATTTGTACACTTTTTTAGTAGTTGCTTCAAACGGTTTGCCATATTGGCTTGAGGAGGTACTGGCTGAAGTCGAAAGGTGGTTGGCCGGGGCGGGCCATGATTGGGAGGGGAGGGCGGTTGCATGGAGTAAGGGTAGCCTGAGCGAGGGGAGGAGAGGCGCAGGCAGAGGCGTGTCGGTCGCTTTTATTGAAAGAGAAATTAACTGAAATTTAGTTCGCTGCTGGTCGCCAACAACGTTTGTGTAACGGCTTCAAGCAGCGGCGCACAGTTGGCCCAGTTAATTAAAAAGCGACCCACGGACTGAGGGGAGAGACGGGCAGGCAGGCAGGCGGACTGCTACTCAAAAGTAACATCGCTACATTGGCATTCTTGCTAGTCGGATTATAGTGCCAAATATGTAGCCTATTTTGAACTATCGATATGTTATCGAAACCACATAAATATGTTATCGAAAGGTGCATCGATATCTGGTAGGATGTTGGACAAATTGTAAGGGAAATGTAATTGTCTATATTTAATATGTGAAGTATCGATAAGTTATCGATATACTATATGCACAACAGTCCATTATGTTGGGCAAGTTATATGGGAAATGTAATTGTAAATATCTTGAGTGTTTCAAAATGTGAACTTTCGTATCGATATACGATGTTTGTACACATGTATATATTTAGGTATTTATCGACAATATACATACATACATATACACAACTGTATACGTATGTATGTTATCGATAAGTGCAAGTTACAAACAAATAAGTAAGCGCTAGCAGATACGATATTGATTAGAATTACTACTAAACGCATCGATAACATAGTAATCGTTATCGATTTTAGTCACCGCATGTGCTGCTGTATCATATCGATCAACTGACGATGCCCAGCTAAGGAACAGTCTCGATCTTAAGTTAGCTTTAGTTATCGATAGTTGTTATCGTTATCGTTGCACAGACATACTACATGTGTATGTTTGTACATACAATACATATACATACATATGTGTACTTGTCGGCTTGATTGTCGCACTGATTTTTCTCGTATTTACCTTTTGTACCGTTTGTCGCCGCTTTTTCACTAACTTTCCCCACTTCACTTTCTCCCTCTCTCTCTCTTTCTTGCAGAACCGAAAACAGCAGCATGGAATTGGCGCGTGAGAACCTCTTCCAGCCCAACATGGACGACGCCAAGCCAATGAACGGCAAATCCCATTATGGCGATGCCAGCAACAACAACAACAACAATAACAGTAATAACAACAACAACAACAACAACAATGGCGGTGCCAGGACCATTTGCTCCATTGAGAATCATCAGTCGTCGCAGTTGCTGACGCGTCACGGCGGAGTCGGAAGCGTTACAAACGTTGGCGTCGGCAGCGCTGCTGCAGCCGCTGCCGCTGCTGCTGCCGCCGCCGCTTTGGCACGCAAGCGTCAGCTGTCGAATAGCAATCTGGTCAACGATCTGGAGACACTCGATCGCGAGCTGAGCGCCATAAATGCCCCAATGCCGCTAATCGATCCGGAAATCACGCAGGGCGCCGAACAGCTGGAGAGGGCGGCCCTCTCTGCCGCCCGCAAGCGACTGCGCAGCAGCAGCGAGGATGAGAGCGATCGTTTGGTGCGAGAGGCGCTCTCACAGTTCTATATGCCGCCGCAGCGTCTCATTTCGGCGATTGAGGACTGTCCGCTGGATGTGGTTGGCCTGAATGTTGTCGGCGTTGGAATGGGCGCGGGCGCCAATAGCGAGCATAATAGTGGCAATAAGCGTGCCAAGCTGGCCGCCGCCGAACATCATCTGGAGCTGGTTAACTTTGATCTGAATCAGAATCAAAAGGACTTTGAGGTGATCATGGACGCCCTGCGCCTAGGCACGCCCAGTCCGGCGAGCAGCGCCAGCGATTCGTGCGGCCAGGCGGCCATGATGAGCGAGTCGGCGAGCGTATTTCACAATCTGGTGGTCACCTCGCTGGAGACATGAAAGTATCAGTAAACGGACCAACCCTCCCGCACACGCCTTGGCCGGAGCACAGGTGCCCCGCAGCCAGCCACTGCCGCAGGGATGGACACATAAGCAAATCCACAGGGACTGTAAACAACAACAGCAATAATAATAACAAACGACAACAACAACAACAAACCACAAGTGGGCCTACAAAAGCAGCAACAACAAGCAACAAACAAGCAACAAACATTTACATTTAAACAAGACAAAGAGCAAAGAGTTTTTAGATCTAGCGCTAACTGATAAGCAATAGATTAGAATTTAGACTAAGCATAGTGTTCAGCAGGTTTAGAGCAGCTGGCAGTGGGGGATAGGGATAGGGATAGGGGTTAGGGGTTAGGGGGTAGGGAGAGAAAATTCGAACAAGTCGGCGTCAGCGTGGTTCAGTATTACAGCATATAACCAACCGACTTGGTCCTGCCTATAAAGCGACTCGCAATTTGTACAAACTTTGTTGATGACAAATTTGTTTCGTTTAATTTTTTTTTTTTTTTTTTTTTTGTAGGTTAAGGTTGAAATGATGAAAATACACACATACACACAATCACACACATACACATAACAAAAATCAAAGAATTTGTAGTCAAAATTGCGACAAAAAGCAAAAAACAATATCAAATCTTAAAGAAGCAGAGTGATAGAGAGAGATAGGAGTGGAGAGAAAGAGGTTAGGGTTTAGGGTAAGGCGACAGCTTGTTAAATACAATCAGTTCTTTTGGTATTCCCACTGACCTCATTCAAAAACATTTTAAAATTATAGAGCAAGAGAGAGAGAGAGAGAGAGAGAGAGAAATACAGATTCCTTAGTTAGCTTGAGAACTTGTGCCAGCTCCTAAAAATGGGCCAAAGAAAAACAATATAGAAAACATAACCACACTTTTCTTCCAGCGCTCAGCACCAACTTCCAGTTTTGCACATTCCAGGCTTTAATACTCGCTGAGCGTGGAAATCGTAAACGATCTTCAAGTCGTATTCCAGCCCTGGCACTCGTCGATTTCCTCAATCAAAACTATATATATATATAGTTCCTGCCGCTTTACCCCAGGCAACGAATATCCTTTTGTTTTATTTCCCCGTTTTTTTGTTTGCTTTGTTTTTATAAATACTATATATATATAAAGCTTTTATATATACCTAAAAATATGTTTCAATTCGAATCCTGTTCTCCTAGTCAGTCAATCACAATCAAAGCGAAAGAGAACGAAAGAGAACTCTCAAAGAAAGCCACGATTTGGATACCTAAGACTTAGCTGCAGTTTCTCCTCGTCAAGCCCAAAGCATTCACTTGCCAGACGTAATACAACTATATATGCTATATATATACATATATATAGTATATACATATATGTACCACGAAACTCGAATTCAAATTGATAAGGAAAACTAACTCACTTTTGAAATCCCAACAAACAATCAAGAAAATGCTCCAGGCGAGCAGATACCCTGTACACAGATCTGAAAAAAAGCCTATTTGATAAAACTCTGGCCATTAGCCGATTCTTATTCAAAATTACTGTAAATCACATTTTTCGATTTGCAGAGGTAAAAGTAATCAAAAAATAAAAAGAATACAAATCTAAAATTTCGATAAATTTTAATATGTCCAGATTAAAAAAGGTATGACATGAGATATGGCATCATATGTCACATGCGTCATATGTTAGATGTCAAAAACTTAACTTAAAAATCAAACAATTTCTGACATACATTGTGTATATAGATTCTTGTTATATGGAAAACTGGCGTCATATCATGTCATATGTTTCCACTGGTTGGGGGCGTACTATGACATCATATGACGTGTTTCGTTTTCCACATAAAAAGAATGATGTTACAAGCTGAAGAACAAAGATTTCATGTGATGAATTAATCAAATTTGTATTATCATTCCTACTAAATACTATATACTATATGGTAAGCTGGCATAACTCCTAGACTTATCTCCTAGATCGATTACTTTCCGTAAGACGGCTGTGGACAGACATGTTTCAGATCGAGTTTTAGCCATCGTTTTATGGGTGTACAGGGTATTCAACACTTTTTGTATAATATTTGAAAAACTAAAGGGTATATCCAAAGTTTGTTGCGCTCTTCAAGTGATTGCTGTGGATACTTGGCGGGATAACGGTTTCATTTTCCTTTCATAGAAAGCAAACAATTTTCTAATTTGCTAAACTTTAAAATAATTATAAAAATACTGTGCACAACAACAACAAACAAACAATTGTATCAAAATCGTGAATGAAATGATTATTAAATAGCAATTTAAACATACAAAAAGTGCAATTAGAATTTTTTAAAATATTGACGCAACAAAGAAACAAAAAAAAGATAGGAAAAACAAAAACAAATATGAAAAAAAATACCAACAAAAGTGCATTCAAAAAGTTATGAATAAACAAAATATAAGTATTTAACTATAAACACACAAAATTGGGCAAACAAGAAAAACAACAAACAAAACAAAACAAAACAAAACAATATATAAGGCAAGAAAAACAAAAACAAATTTAAAAATAAATATAAAACAATTTTTTTCTTCGAAAAAGAAAATGGCTGTGATAGAAATTTAAGTTTTTGCTTAAGAGTTAATATTAATAACAAAAAGGAAATCAAACATAGAAGAACAAAAATATACAAAAAAAAAACAAAAACAAAAAAAAGAACATTATGTATATAATATACATATGGAGAGCATTTAGTATTAGTAACAAAAAGAAAAGAAAAAAAAAGATGCGTTTTGAGCGTGGCAAAAGAGTTGCAAGCGATCGCGAGCGGTGGGGGGGGGGGGGGGGAAGCTTAAGAGAATATTGCTTCCTCTCTCTCCTGCTGCGCGCTCTGGCATGCAACTTTCGCTCGCAGCTTTCATTGATTTTATTTCGCATTTCTCTATAAATCCGTAAGCTTTCGTTTCTGTTTTGTTTTCGTTTCTGTTTTCGTTTTCAGTTGCAGCGCCAAACACGCCTCAGACATACTATAATTAATGAAATAATAATAACAAAATAGAAGGAAAAAAACGAAAAAGATGCAAACTTGACGCGTGTTGCAACTACCAACTAAATATTAATATGTAATATGTATTATTATATTATTATACTATTGTTTACACACTTTTCTAGCCTAGTTACATATATAAATATATATATACATTATTCGCATTATTATTATTATTTTGTAGTATTGTTTTAATTGCCAAAAAATAAATGAAATTGCAGAAAATGGCAAAACAACGCGCATAGTCTAAGTAATCTTAGCTTGTTAACATTTGAAATACACATCATTTGTTTATTATCCTAAGTTTCCATTACCTTATTTTTCTTCTTTTTTTTTTGACTATTATTATTTGATCGAGTTTAACTAGAAAAATTGTAGATCTACATATACCTACATGCATATGCGTACGACAATTATTTCCATTTTAGTTAATATTTCATGCCCTGAGCAAAATAAATTATATACAAATACATTATCAAATTTATATTTGCATTTTCATTTTCAACAACAATTTTATATTTGCTTTTTCCGATTTTCCTTGTTTTTAAGTCAAAGAAACAAACAAACACAAGTAAGAATGCTATAGTCGAGTAAACCCGACTACAAAACTCCCTGTACCCAGGTCAAAAATTTCCGATCGCATCTACGTACACTTACACATACACACACACACACACGAGCGACAGCTCGAGCGCAGCGCAAGCGAGGCATTTTAAGTGGTGGCTGTGCTTCTTCTTCCCCTTGCGCTGAAGCACTGAATCTTCTTTCGTTAATAACTTCCGTGTTTATTATCCGATCGACTTGAAATTTAAGCAATAGATTAAGAGTGGCCAAAGTATAATACATGCCAAATCCCAAAGCTATATCTTAAAAATTGTTCCTATAAAACGGTTTTTATCGAATTGCGGGGGAACGGGGGAAATATCTAACATAAACTTGACCTGCTCCCGCTATACACGAACCTACATTCCAAATTTGGTGTCTCTAGCTCTTATAGTTGCTGAGATCCTTGCGTACGGACGGACAGACGGACAGACAGACGGACATGGCCAAATCGAAATCTCTTCTGATACTGATCACGAATATATATACTTTATAGGGTCGGAGATGTCTCCTTCTGCCTGTTACATACATTTGCACAGATTTAGTACCCCTTTTTACCCATTTTATGGGTACAGGGAGTAAACAGTGGATATGGATGAAACAATACATTTCTCTGGCATATATATAATTAAAATTAGCAAACTTTACTTGAAATCGAACCCAATGCACCATGACAAAATAAAAGGCATTGATTCAAACTTAATACTATATATCTCGACTTGCTTATTATTTTGTAACTTCCTTGTTTTTGAACTTAGTCAAATCATAGGAAACTATATTTTTCAGGCATTTTTGCGTTGCAATAATTGAAACAAAGCTATAGAAACCCATATTTATATGCTGGACTAAAAGTATTTATTGAACTTTCTTGTTTACTAACTATACCTATCAGGTATAAGCTTTGAGCTACCAATCTTAAATTGAACATGTACAAAGATACATTTATATCTCAGACCAAATATCATTTTCCGAAACTTCCATTCACTTAAATTTTCTAAAACTTCCTTATTTTTTTATATTGTTTCTAATCTTAAATGATTGACATCTATAGCAGAAACCATTATTTACCTTATGGAATATTTGAACCCTTGCGGTACTTTCATTTACTTTATTTTTAAGCTCGTTTATTTGTTTCAAGCAATTACTTGAAAGTACAAATCAGAAATGAAAG
The DNA here is from genome assembly GCA_035043065.1 of Hirtodrosophila confusa. Lineage (NCBI taxonomy): Eukaryota > Metazoa > Arthropoda > Insecta > Diptera > Drosophilidae > Hirtodrosophila > Hirtodrosophila confusa. The sequence goes on from JAWNNI010000078.1 coordinate 4,967,289, forward strand.
AAATCTAGCTATACAAACAAATATTTATCTCCTGAACTGACAAGATTTTTCCAAAACTTTCAATTACTTTGATTTTTCCAAAACTTTCTTGTTTTTTATTGAGCAAACACATTAACGACAGCTTTCAGGCATTGAATCAAAATAACTAATCTTAAATAGACCAAAACTATACAAACCAATATTTATCTCCTGGAATTTTCCGGAAACTTTCATTAAATTTGATCAGTGCAGTACACGCAGAGTCAATTCAAGATAGATGCTATATTTGGATTCAAAGGTAGCTCTTCGGACGGGGGAGCATAATTGTATGCGTAAGCAGGTTTCGTAACCTTGTTTTTGGTCTTCAAGCTGGTAGTACCAAGTAGTACCATGAGATCATCTGGTAAGCCAAAAATATTTCGACGATTTGCTTTGGTGAACTTTGCGTGGTGTGCGACCTAGCTCAGGGTTATATGTCGCATTTTGGGGGTCACCATGTATTGAAAGCAATACAACAATAAGTATAAACAAATAGCAATGGGCCATATGCTCACATACCAGCTAATAACCTTAGAGAGACAAAGAGACAAACAGAGAGCAAGAGAGAGAGAGGGAAAACAATTAAAACTGTTCCGTTGACTGACTGCATTTCGCTATTTTCAAAGCTCGAGCGGAATTTACTCCAAAATGTTGGTCGAGTATGGACGGGGCTGGGGGGAATATATGTTATATGACAGTGGCTCTGATTCGTGGCCAATGCCGAAGCCGTTCATCGACTCGATAAGCTTGAACCTTATTCCACGCGGAATACAATAACAAATATTTAAAAAAACAAATTATTGTTTTGCTTATGTATTTATTATAATGAACTGTATATGAACAAAACAACTACAAAACAGACAAAAAGATATATATATGTACATATAACATATATTATAGCATCAGTAGTAGGTTCCTTAAGTTTTTCCAAAAAAAAAGTGTACAATTTTTATGTTTGATGATAGTCAAGATACAGGATATCTTCCGATGGAACTCTCCTGTTTCTGCTTGGTAGTTGGGTTCGATCTATAAACAAATTAATGCCAAAATATATAGTTTCTATATGCTAAGATAGGCTTCCAAATGATTTTCTTCCTTATGAGACACTTTCTAGCATTTAGATTGTAATTAATTTTTACTTTTACTTTTGAGTTTCTTATTTATTTTTACACACACAAACACACACACTCTAAATATTACCTCTTAATCTATGGACCAGTTTTATGACATGTTCTCCGCGTAGATTTACTTGAGTTTTATTAAGTAAACTGAGAAATAAACCAATTCAATTGAATATAACAAATCACACACTTTGTGCTGGCTGAAAATGCTTTTGATCGATATCAATATCAATATCGATAACGTTATTATCGATACCGCAACTATAAAAGTTTCAATCGTAGAATGATCTTTCGTTTTTGTATGTAGGGCCGCATTGATACGACGATTTAACTACATGCTTAGATACATATATATACACAGATAGTTGTAGCTAAATAGGATTATACATAACAATGAAATTTAAGGATACATAAGTGCTTTTTAATGGAATATATAGACCGCAATGAGAATAATGAACAGAACATATAGTAATAAATATTTGTAAAATAGCGAAACTAAAAAGAAAACAATACAAAATGAATACCGAAAAGAACAAGGACAAACTATATATAAACTATATATATATATACAAAATACAAAAACATATATACACCATATATAATTGTACGTATTTATTATGAGTTGCTTTTAGTGTGATAATTCTTAGTAAAACGATATAAGAAAATTTGCAAAAATAAAATTGATAAGAAACAATTCATTTCTTCCACTCTCTTTCTGGGCTTCTGGGTCAGTCAGTCAACATTATCCAAATGTTTACGATTATGATCGCATCGATCACAAGTTTAAGCTTCACTTAACTTTTAAACGAAAATTGTTGTCCTAAAATAATAATTATCCAGTGTGGCTTAAAGCGGCTGTGGCTTGATCTGTTTGAATTGATATTTGGATAATTAGTTTGCAATCTGGGATAACTACTATATCATTAGAATCAAAATACTTACGAAAGCCACTATTTGGTTGGGGTCTTATCGGTCTTATCGTGTATGCCCATATCAGCTTCATAGAGAATGCGATTGAACTGAAACTGTACGGCGTGTCTGGTGTGCGGTGAATACTTCCTGAGTTTACACTCCAAATATCTGACATACAGATCCATATCATCTTTATCATCACTGTTCGAGAGTGTGAAGGGGCGTGGCATGATTTCCACATCGCTCGAATCATCATTGTTGTTTTGGCTTAGAGTGACGTTATTGACTTTGTTTTCCTCCACAATGCGCACACTTTTTGGCGGTTCGAATTGGGCTCGAAACTCTTCAAATGCCGATTGAAAGGGACGCTTCTTTGATGTGGCACTAATGAATTCACCATCGCTGGACTCCTGATCACTTGACAGGTAATCGTCCCCATTATCTTCATACAATATCATGTCGTTGTCCATCTGTAAAAATGTCAAAAGCGATCAGTATAATCAGGTATGAATTTAACAGATTGTTAGATACTCCTAGTCGTACTTTCACACTCTTTTCTTTGCTGCGGCCCATTCACGATACATCGGAATCAAGCTTGGGCATCATTGGCCACGTTCACCAATAATTGATCCTTATCCTACATCTTAATACTTTCTGGTGAACAATATTATACTTTTTGTTGCCAATGCTGTTGTAAGCATAAAAGATACATACCTACAGTATACTCTGTTCTCGGGGAAGTGGCAAACACAGTATTCCAAATTTGATCAGGAATAACTCCAATTAACAAGTTCATTGGCTAACATATGTTCGAACTGTCTTAACGTTTTCTAATAAACTTCTCTTCCTTTGCTTTCGATAAACATTTCGATAGAAACAGCTGATCGTATCACACTCAATTGAAAGTAGGGTACTTTTTTAATAATACATGCTCCTAGATTACGGTAAAGATTCAGTATTAGTCGCGTTCCCCATCGCAATCAGGAAAATGATCATGTATCACTTTCTGTTTGTGTACATGGGTATTGTGTTCGTAGAATTGAGAAAAACAAACCCATGTGTGCGTCGTCTGTGTAATTTTTTCGTGCACGCAATGCTCGCGATTATGATGGCCGTGAGTGGGCGACATCACAGAAAATTCGCAATTCATTGGATCGCGATCATTGCGAAGAAAAACTCTATATAGTTTACATAATTTTTAAAAGTCTGGAACTTAGAATTACAATTTATATTATGCCCTACATAATATATGGTAGTTTCATATATTTTACAATAATCGGACGACTTTATCGTATGGGTACGATCGGTCAAAAATTGAGTATTTGAATGGAAATCATTTCTGTATATAGATTCGGTCCCACGAAGATTTATGTAATTATTAAAACCCAATACAGTTTTCGATATATCACTATCGAAAACTATCGATTGTTGGCATACCGATAGTTTTCCACCTCTAACATGGAAGTATATGCGCATGTGGCATATATGTACACAAATAGGGAATGTGAATGTACCGTACTCTTTGTTCGTGAACAGCACTTTTATAGTTCTCAATAGCTCGCCCGCCGAGAGCGTGCGGTTCTCTCTCTGTCTCTCTTGCTTGTTGCCAGCTGCGAGTGTGTGCATGTGCACATGGTATAATAATATAAGGTGGCGTCATGCGCGTGGTCAGCTACCAGTTGCTTAGAGCGAAAGAGATGGTAGAGCAACGACATTAGTTTTAGGGACAGATGCAAATGCGAACTTCATCATCGCAGAACATCACCTAATATAATTACACCATGTGCCTCAACACATGCGTGTGTACTGCTTACCGTTGGCTTAGTGCCTGCTCCGTTTTTGCCAATGGTGAGCAGAAAGTTCATATAAACGGCCCACCATCGAGGATTTGATACGCCCTTGCGATGCTGTGTCTTGAAGACGGCAATTAGCGAATTCATCTTCTTCTTCACCTCGCGCACGGTTAATTCCATATTGTTGGCCATTGCCGTCCAGGCATCCTTCCGTGCATGGCGATGCATAAAGCCGCGATTTTCTGGATTCCATAGCACATCCTGTGCCTCATACTCCTTGATAAGCTTCACAGTGCGCTCTGTATTCCATGTAACCGGCTGTACATTCACTTCAGTGCTCATTATGACAAAATCAACATATAAAAGAACAATATGAGCTCAATTGTTGCTTATTTGCTGCTGCAGAATGCTGGCGAGAGCAAAGAACGGACGCTGCGGCAACTACTCGACTCAAGCAGAGAATATAAACTGAAAACAGCCGACAGCGGCAAAATGACACACACACACACACACACACACACACCAAAGCCCGTTTATGAATCGCAGGGTTGTTTCTGACTTTAGCTGGATGTGAAATTCTCGTCAAGCAGCTGAGAGCCACAGAGAGGGAAGACACGAGAGCGCTGTGCACTGAAATCGAATACGTCGAATATACAATGAGACGCTGAGTGTAAACACAGAGAGAGACGGCCCCAACGACCCACGATTGAGACAGAGCACCCAAAGCAAATAAACAACAAATGGAGCATTGAGGCCTCTGAATGCTACCGAATGCGCTCTCAACCGTTGGGCAGACGGAACGTGTGGCGCTCTGAGTGCTGTCTGATACGCTGAAAGAGAAAACGGCTGGCGCGAGGTAGAGCGAGAGAGCGAACACAAAGCGTGCCAGAGTGTGTGGGTGATAAGTAAAAGAAACAGTTTCTTAAATGATAAAACGAATGAGAGCAAAATTGTCAGATTATGTAAACGTGTGTCTTACCTTTAAAGTGTTTGCATGACAACATTTTTTCAGTTCATGGTCACACTTTCATAGGCTTCATTCCCGGATAGAAGTATGTACATATATGAACTGAAGTATATATGTATGTATATTCTTGATCAGCATCAATAGTTCAATCGATCTGGCCCTGGGCGTCTCTGTGACAGTTCGTCCGTATGATCTCAGAGACTATAAGATCTAGAGACGACAAATTTTGAATGCTTGTTCGTGTATATCATACGCAGATCAAATTTACTTCAAATTGGGATTATTTTATTTCGATATGGTCACTTTATATATTCCTTAATATGCAGATCCTTGACTGCAAGGAGCTTGCTGAAATACGCTTTTGCAACTAAATACATAATTAGTAGGACAGGCTGGTGCCGGAATTGACGCTCCTCCGTAACCACCCGACGACTGTCCATAGCTTGCAGCCTGTGTTGATCCCAAAATGGGACTAAGCATACGAGCAGAGTATCCAGAAGACTTCGGTGCTGAATATGCAGGAGCCGAGGGAGCTGAATAGCTTGGTGCTGAATATGCAGAATGCTTGGGTGCTGAATAACTTGGAGCAGCCGGTGCTGAATAACTTGGAACAGCTGGTGCTGAGTAGCTTGAAGCGGCATGTGATGAATAACTTGGAGCGGCATGTGATGAATAACTTGGAGCGGCATGTGCTGAATAACTTGGAGCGGCAGGTGCTGAATAGCTTGGTGCGGCAGGTGCTGAATAGCTCGGAGAAGCAGGTGCTGAATAGCTTTGAGCGGCAGGTGCTGAATAGCTTGGAGCGGCCGGTGCTGAATAGCTTGGAGCGGCAGGTGCTGAATAGCTTTGAGTGGCAGGTGCTGAATAGCTTGGAGCGGCAGGTGCTGAATAGCTTGGTGCGGCAGGTGCTGAATAGCTCGGAGAAGCAGGTGCTGAATAGCTTGGAGCGGCAGGTGCTGAATAGCTTTGAGTGGCAGGTGCTGAATAGCTTGGAGCGGCAGGTGCTGAATATCCAGAAGCCTTCGGTGCTGAATAGCTTGGAGCGGCTGGTGCTGAATAGCTTTGAACCTTAGGTGCTGAATAGCTTGGAGCGGCAGGTGCTGAATAGCTTGGAGCGGCAGGTGCTGAATAACTTGGAGCGGTAGGTGCTGAATAGCTTGGAGCGGCAGGTGCTGAATAGCTTGGAGCAGCCGGTGCTGAATAGCTTTGAGCCTTAGGTGCTGAATAGCTTGGCGCAGCCGGTGCTGAATAGCTTTGAGCCTTAGGTGCTGAATAGCTTGGAGCGGCAGGTGCTGAATAGCTTGGAGCTGCAGGTGCTGAATAGCTTGGAGCAGCCGGTGCTGAATAGCTTGGAGCGTTAGGTGCTGAATAGCTTGGAGCGGCAGGTGCTGAATAGCTTGGAGCGGCAGGTGCTGAATAGCTTGGAGCGGCAGGTGCTGAATAGCTTGGAGCTGCTGGTGCTGAATAGCTTGGAGCTGCTGGTGCTGAATAGCTTGGAGCTGCTGGTGCTGAATAGCTTGGAGCTGCTGGTGCTGAATAACTTGGAGCGGCAGGTGCTGAATATCCAGAAGCCTTTGGTGCTGAATAGCTTGGAGCGGCAGGTGCTGAATAGCTGGGAGCTGCTGGTGCTGAATAGCTTGGAGCGGCAGGTGCTGAATAGCTGGGAGCTGCTGGTGCTGAATAACTTGGAGCAGCTGGTGCTGAATAGCTTGGAGCTGCTGGTGCTGAATAACTTGGAGCTGCTGGTGCCGAATAGCTTGGAGCTGCAGGTGCTGAATAACTTGGAGCTGCTGGTGCTGAATAGCTGGGAGCAGCTGGTGCTGAATAGCTTGGAGCTGCTGGCGCTGAATAGCTGGGAGCGGCAGGTGCTGAATAACTTGGAGCTGCTGGTGCTGAATAGCTGGGAGCAGCTGGTGCTGAATATCCAGAAGCCTTTGGTGCTGAATAGCTGGGAGCAGCTGGTGCTGAATATCCAGAAGCCTTTGGTGCTGAATAGCTGGGAGCTGCTGGTGCTGAATAGCTTGAATACGTGGGAGCCTTGGGTGCTGAATAGCTTTGAGCAGCAGGAGCTGAGTAGCTTGACTGAGAGTTGTAGATGACTGGCGGTCCGTAAGCCTGTGGGGGAATGCCCTGCGAAGCGCGTGAGAAGCGGCCGTCAAAGGCATCTGGGATGTTCAAGTCCTCGAACTGCTCATTGCTGGCTGAGAGGGGATCCGAGGAGACAAGGGCCACAAGGCAGCCGATACCCAAAAGGGTTAAAAGACGCGCTCCGTACATGGTTGGCTTGCGATCTGTTGGCAATAACTAATTGAAATTGGTGGGCCAAAACTTTTATGAGCTCGGATAACTAAGATCAGCAAAAAACCAAATTCTCTACGAAGCAAAATTGCGCAAATGAAAAGTAGTTCTTTGGTTAATTTTCGCTTGAATCAATCAATTGTCTTGGTTTTTTTTGTAAGCATTGAGTCGGCGTTGGTGTGTTGAAATCACAAAAGTGTTCTAGTTTAAAGGCAAAGAAATTTGCAATTTGAAGTCTTCCTGACTATCAGATACACTCACCTTAAAGCGAAAAGTTACGGCTCTTTACTGTAGGGTAATCCTTTGACGGGCGGCGCGTTATCGATAAGTTTCTTGTAGTTCGATAGTGCATGAAACTAGACGAGCGAACGAACGATTACAGGGGAACGAGATGAAGAAACGTAAAGGAACTAGAGGTGAACGGGAATTGGAACAAGGAAACGAGAGAGGAAAGAGATTGAGAGTTTTAATTGAAATAATTATAAATAACTTATTTCAAGCTATTGATAGACCCGACTAACAGCAATTGAAACTATCGCGTGGAACCACAATCGATCGTTGTAGAGCATAACTGTTAGCTTTTTCTGAGTAGAGCATATGGAGTGCGGTCATAATAGATATTTCACTTGTGTCAGCATTTGGTGGAAAGAGTTATTATGCATGTTAAATATGATAATAATGGAAATCCATGCTGATTGGGCACTATGCTTAGTATGTGGGACAGATAAATTGCGATGGGCTTGGCTATAAGCTCGAGAAGTGCAGTGTGTGCAAAACATACATACAACAGGTAAAATACTCTTCATTAGTTGTAAGTATGTATGTAAAAATATGCATAATTAATATAAACGTATGTACGTGCATTATTTATGTAATCTATGAAATTCAAATATTTTTGAAAGTTGATTTCTATAATATATGTATTTATGTTTGGATCGTCCACTTATATTATGGTTTTTGTTTCTATATAAATGAGCTTAAGTTGCCACATTGCTAGCAGAACACTAGTTAACTATCTTTGTTAAATATAATATTCAAATTTTGACCAATAAAAATAAATAATATATATAGTGAGACTCAGACCTGTTTATGCTAACTAATAAATAAATACTATAATATAATTTATTTTATGATATTGCGTTTTATATAAAAGGCATGTGAAAAAGCCTTGAATTTAATATGCATTTTCGTATACTATCGAAATGTAATAATTATTTGTTTTTACCATCTTCAACTTTTCCAAATTTTCAGAAAAAATTATTAAAACTTTCTATAACGCGTAAGCAATACGTTTATAGGTTGTATTTGAGGTACAGTAGAATCTCACAAAAAGAATTCTCTGAAATTCGAATCTTCTAGAAATTAGAATTGAAGTTTGTGATGTAATTGGAGTGAATCTTTATGTTTTGTTGCATATAGTTAAAAAATACAAGTTACATGTATTGCACTGCATTGTTTAGTTTCGTTTAATTATTATTATTAAATAAAATAAAGGAAAAATTAGAAATCTATTGTACTTTTTTTAAGTAAGTTTCCTCCATATTTTATTTATAATCGAATAAAAAACTTGTGTAGAAATTTTAATTGTTCAGAAATTAGAATTACCTTAAAAACATAGTGGTTCTAATTTCAGTAGAATTATCAAATAATTTAATAATAACAAGAGTGCTGACTAAAATTCGAAAATTCCCTTACACAATTTGAGTACACTTTCACATACACAGGCGCTGCAAGCAAGAAACGGGCAAACGAATAAAAAGAAAAACAAATATTTAAATGCGCTGTTAACTGCCCCATCTATCGTCAAAGCGTTGTACTAAAAACAGCTGTGCATGGTATTTAATCGATAAGTTTTGTATTTATTATCGCCTACTGGCGTTTACGTACAAATCAACACGTCAACGCTTTCTTCTGCTTCCTCTTCTTCTTCTTCGTTTCACCCAACACCTGAACAGCGGCGGCTATTTAGCTGGGCTACAGAGAACATATTAATGTCAATTGTAAAGGTTTTATTGAAATAAAACGTTAAGTACAGAGCTAAACAAATCATATATCTAGCTGCAGGCAGTGCCTCAACTAAGGAATATATTCAAATAAAACAACAACAACACGTAAGTCAGTAACAATAAGTGTTATCGGTTAGTGAGTTGAAGAGGGGGGGCGTTGCGGTTAATTTGCCTACCAGCTGCTTGCGTTGGCAGAAAACCGAAATGTGCCGAGCATCAGGAAACGCCAGACAAATTAATTAAAGGTTATTGATCTCTTTGTACATTTTGTATTGTAATTCATACAGTGACTTGCGTCAAAATGGTGCAAAACCAAAGAGGCAGCGGCAACGGCAACGTCGCCGGCTGCATATCGCTGCTGATGCTGAGCCTGTGCATCATTGCATTGAATACGCGTGGCAGCAATGCGGCCGCTGTCATGTCGGTTGACCTGGGCACCGAGTGGATGAAGGTGGGCGTCGTTTCGCCCGGCGTACCAATGGAGATTGCCCTCAATCGCGAATCGAAGCGCAAAACACCGGCTATTCTCGCCTTTCGCGATAATGTACGCACCATTGGCGAGGATGCACAGACGATTGGCATACGTGAGCCCTCGGCGGCCTATGGCTACCTGCTGGATCTGCTTGGCAAGACCATCGATAATCCCATTGTTGACCTGTACAGGTGAGTGTGCTCTGCATATGTGTACGTGTATCTTAGCTCTTGGGCCACGTCATTCTTAATTCGGCAATGAAACGTTTACTTCCATTGGTAACTGTTGATTTCACGGATGTTCAATTAAACGCTTAACGCTAGTGCCTATCCAAACGGATTAAAATTGTGAAACCATTAATTCTTTTGATAGTTTTCAAAAATAAAACAAGAAAGCAGGGCCATCTTCGGCGTGCCGAAGCAATGTACCCTTGCAGTCATGTTTTTTATGCAACATCTCAATTTCCGTCCCATTTATAGGATAAAATCTATATAATAATGTGTTTAGATTTTGATAAGACTGTAGGAATCTTAACTATAACTAACTTACTAACTTACTATAACTAACTACGCTAACTCGTTATTGTTGTTTGTATAAACAAAAGTTTTCCATACAAAAACTCACTTTTCACCCGATCGTTCCTTTGGCAGCTATATGATAATGTGGTCCGATTTTTACAAAATTTACCCAGATTGTATAAACTAAAAAGAGACTCGGTTTGGGTGAATTTAGTAAAGATATCTTCATAAACAAAAAGTTTTTCCTATAAAAGCTCACTTTTCACCAGATCGTTCCTTTGGCAACTATATAATACAGTTGTTCGATTTTGACCAAATTTGGTCAGATTGTATAAATTATACAGAGACTTAACTAAAGTAATTTTGGTAAAGATATCTTTATAAACAAAAAAGTTTTTCATACAAATACTCACTTTTCACCCGATCGTTCCTATGGCAGCCATATGTTGTAGTGGTCCGATCTGACCGATTCTGACATATATACTGCCTGTGACAAAAATAAGGATCTGTGCCAAGTTTCATTACAATAGCTTTAAAACTGAGAGAGTTGTTTGCATATAAATAGTGGATATATCGACTCGGCCATTGATGCTGATCAAGAATATATATACTTTGTGGGGTCGAAAAAGTGTTACACATTGCGTGACCAAATTATGAACAAAATTATAAAGAGAGCCATTGCTAGTTTCCAGAAAAACCAATAACTTCGATAGTCAATTCGAATTTTAATTGTCCAAAGAATGCACTTATTTTTCTATAAACTAAATTTAAATGTGAAAACATGTTTTCTATTTTCTAAGCAATATAGGACTTATTTTCGTTCGATCGGGTCGAACTCACTTATTATATAAGGGTGTCAAACTGTCGGATGAGTTTTTATAAAAACCATAAGGATAAACCAGCGATTCTTAAGAATCTATAGTATAGATAGTGCCATTGATATTTTAATTTTGTTTATTTGTTGGAATATTTTGGGAAGAGGAGATTATTAATATGTTTAGTACTCCATTAACTGTTTGATAATATCTTTATAAATAGACTCGTAGAGTTCTCAACTAACAGTTCCTTATGAATCGGCTTGTAGAGTCGTAATCAATTCACTTTCCTGCAAGTTCGATTACTTTCCGTAAGAATCAACTTGTAGGAACATGAATTAACTTTCTTCCGATATCAATGAATATCCTTAAGCACCAATTTGTTGCGTTGATAATGAACTCGTTGGGAATTTTTCAGAAAACGTTTCCCATACTACACCATTGTGGGCGACAAGGAGCGCAATACGGTCGTGTTCAAGAAGAGCGACACCGAGGAGTTCAGCGTGGAGGAGCTGATTGCCCAAATGCTGGTTAAGGCCAAGCAATTTGCGCAGGAATCCACACAGCAGGTGATCACGGAGTGCGTGCTGACCGTGCCCGGCTATTTTGGCCAGGCGGAGCGAGAGGCTCTCCTGGTGGCGGCCCAGTTGGCCAATCTGAAGGTGCTGCAGCTGATCAACGACTATGCGGCCGTGGCCCTCAATTATGGTGTGTTCCATAGGGGCGAGATTAATGAGACGGCACAGTACTTCCTGTTCTATGATATGGGCGCCTACAAGACATCCGCTGCGGTGGTCAGCTATCAGCTGGTGAAGGATAAGCAGACCAAGGAGACGCATCCGGTGGTGCAGGTTCTGGGTGTGGGCTTTGATCGCACGCTGGGCGGTCTCGAGGTACAGCTGAGATTGCGCGACTATTTGGCCAAAGAGTTCAATGCGCTGAAGAAGACTAAAACGGACGTGACGAGCAGCCCCCGGGCGTTGGCCAAACTATTCAAGGAGGCGGGTCGTTTGAAGAATGTGCTATCTGCCAATAACGAGCACTATGCACAAATTGAGAATCTGCTGGAGGATCATGACTTTAAGCTGCAGGTGTCGCGCGAGAAACTGGAGGAGCTCTGCGCCGATTTATGGCCACGCACAACCAAACCGCTGGAGGAGGCGCTGGCCACGTCCAATCTGTCGCTGGATGTGATCAATCAGGTGATACTCTTTGGTGGCGGCACACGTGTACCCCGCGTACAGGAGACTATCAAGCAGCTGATCAAACAGGAGCTGGGCAAGAATCTCAATGCCGACGAATCAGCGACAATGGGCGCCGTCTATAAGGCAGCCGATTTGTCCACCGGCTTCAAGGTGAAGAAGTTTATCGTCAAGGATGCAGTGGTGTTCCCCCTGCAGGTCGCCTTTGAGCGTGATCCTGGCGATGGTGCGGCCGTTAAGCAGGTGAAGCGCGCTCTGTTCGCATTGATGAATCCCTATCCACAAAAGAAGGTGATTACCTTCAACAAGCATACGGATGACTTTGAGTTTTATGTCAACTATGGAGATCTGGAACGCTATAGTCCGGCGGAAATTGCCGCAATTGGCAGCCTAAACATAACGCGCGTCCAGCTGCAGCAGGTCAAGGATCTGCTTGAGAAGTCCAAGAAGGAACTAGTTGATAATAAGGGCATCAAGGCATACTTCTATCTAGATGATTCGGGCATTTTCCATTGCACCGGCGTTGAATATGTGTACGATAAGCAAAAGCTCGAGGAGGATCTGGATGAGGACAGCACTTTGGCCAAACTGGGCAGCACCATTAGCAAGCTGTTCACCAAGGAGGCCGAAAAGACAGCCGGCGATGCTGGCGATGCGCCAACGTCTGACCAGGAGCAGAGCGACCAGCCAGCCGATGGAAAGGCCGACGATGATACCAAGAAGTCCAGTGATGGCACCGATCCAACTGCTAATAAATCCGATGATGATGCCAAAACCGATGCCAAAAATGATACCATTAAGCTGGTCACGGTCAAAGCCCCTGTCCTGCACAAGACCCATCTGCAGTTTACGGCTCCATTGAGCGGCGTCGGCTACGACAGTTCGCTGGCCAAACTGCAAGCCATCAACAAGGTTGAGGAGCAGCGTGTGCGCCTCGAGTCCTCCTTCAACTCGCTCGAATCGCACATCATTGAGGTGCAGCAAAAGCTGGAGGAGAAGCCCTATGCGGACTGTGTCACCGCCGACGAAAAGGAGAAGCTGTTGGCCGAGTGCGCCAAGCTATCCGAGTGGCTCTACGAGGATGTTGAGAATCCCAAGCCCGAATTATATGAGGATAAGCTTGCCCAGCTGCAAAAACTATCAAATGTGTTCCTGGCACGCCATTGGGAGCACGAGGAGCGTCCCGATGCGGTTAAAGCGCTAAAGGGCATGATCGATGGTGCTGAGAAGTTTTTGGTAACTGCGCGTAATCTTACCAAGGACACCAATCCCGAAAAGGATGTCTACACCCAGGTTGAGATTGATACATTGACCAAAGTGATTGGTGAGACCAACACATGGCTCAAAACTGAGAGCGCCGCACAGAAGAAGCTCAGTCGCAGCACGGACGTGCGGTTAACCGTTAAGGATATAACCGACAAAATGAGTCTGCTGGATCGTGAGGTCAAGTATCTGGTTAACAAGATCAAGATCTGGAAGCCCAAAGTGAAGCCTGACAAGGAGAAGAAGCCCAAAGAGACTGATGCCGGCGATGATGATGCTGCGGCTCAAGGCAGCGGCAGCGGAAGCGGCGGTAACAACGATGATATTCCCGCTGAGGCGGATCAGGCCGAAGCACCCAACGCGGAGCAGGAGCCAATTGAAGCGCTGGAGGAGGAGGAGGAGGAGGTGACACCCACACCCGACGTTGATTCCAAAACGCCACACGGCGAACTTTAAAGCATAACATCACTAGAATATCACCAGTAAGAGAAGGAAGGCGAAGTAGGAGACAAGGAGAGCTAGAGAGTCACACAAAACGCAGGACAAGTAGAAACAAAACAACAACAACAACAATTGTAAGAAGCGAACGAGGGGGGAAATGTGTGCGGAATGCATTTGGGCCCGGTTCAGTCAGTTAAACTGGAAAATTTGGGGCGGGGGGAGCGTTTAAGCTGTGTGAGTTTAAAAATCGATTGCACACGTGATAGATGGATACAAGTAATCGATAAATGTGGGCGTGCTCGTGCATTTTGAGTAACGTATTGAACTGGAACGTTGGAAAAGATGGCTGCTGCTGGGCCGGCGGGGGGCTGTGTTGAACTGCAGTCCAATGCATTCCGTGCACTAAATAAACGGCGTTCGATATGCAAATATATTTTTTAAATTATTATTTTGTTCACAACTAGCTAATGGCGGGGTTAAATTATACTACTCTAAACTAAAACTATAACTAAAGAAATTTAATGAAATACATCAATTCAATTTTCATTCCGTCGTGCTTTAAGTTCTTAATTCGATGTGCTTTGATATATTACATTATTTATATTAAAGATAAGACTTGAAGTACTCAACTCCCCTCACATACTTATTACATTTATCAATATTTATGTGCCCTCATCTCCCAACAAATAATGCAAATATAAAGAACAAAAGATTATGTAACGATAGTAAAAACAAAAACAATACTGGGAAAAAGCTCAAAAATATAATTGAACAACTTTATATTGTACATTAAAAACTTTTTGAAATTAACAAATTGCGAACTATTTACCGCTGTTCTATTGAGTATTCGCGATTGGATCGGGATAAAAATCCCGCGGCAATGGGATGTGGGGATCCACGGATGTGCGGGCTTGGGAAATTTTTTCGGGACCAGAGGGATTGGGCTCAAATTTTCTATCCCGCTTCCATCTCTAGTATGCATGTATGTGTGATGTGATGTATGCATACACATATGTACATAAATATGCATATTTAGAAAATGGTACCAGCTGATGTACAATATTCAAAAGCGTTTAATCGATAAGTCGATAGGAAACAGGACTCAAGCAATACAGCACTTACAGCAGCTATCGATAGTTTTTGACTGTGTGATTTCCCTTTGGTTTAAAAACATAGCATTTTAATAAGATAATAATGCCATTTATGTAATATGAAATATAATAAACCAATTGAGTCAATTAAATACGACATTCGATATTAATTTTGTTTGGTATTATTGAAAACAAAAATGGGACATATTTTGTAACAAATGGATCTGGTCACACTGCTGAAGCATGAAATATCGTCAGACGTTCGCGGAAGACGATGTACATAGATTATAATTCCGGAGACTTTAAACACGCCTACGTGATTGCTATGATTCGCTAGCATATTGTGGATAATACGATATATTTAAGTTAACGTTGTGCATATCTGCGATAAATAATAGAACTTTCTAACTAACATCAACGTGGATAAATTAATAAACAAGAACAATAACAATAAGGCAATTCGCGTCCACACAAATACAAGTACAACAACTGCGACACACAAAAAATATGGCGAAGGCGAATTAGTGCAATCTTGCAAACTTTCAAATATACATACATACATAATTAATTATATTGTGGTGCACAGGTAAATGCCTGCATAAACACAACACATACACATGCAAACGTATGTACATATGTTTTGTTAGCTATTGTAATGTTTGGAGTGTAATGAAAACATGCGTACACACACACACACACGCATATATGTACATACATACGTACATCTGTGTTGTACATGGCAAGCAATTGATTTTGCTCGCCTGAAGTTGAAAAGAAAAAAATATATGGCCATATCAGCTAAGCAGCAATTCGAAATTTATTTGAAAATAATAAATATGTATGTCTATTAGTAACGGTGGAAGAGGTCGGGGGTACCGATTGATAATGTTTGTTTGTAGCTACAAAGTTTACGTTTCCTGTGCATACATCGAATGTACATGTATGTACGTACGTACATGCATACATACATATGCATGTATGATAGTGCAGAGTGCGAATTTGCTTCTTTCGATAGCAACGCAAGCGCACCGATAACTTCTTTCGATTGTCATAGCTGGCTCCGCTGAGTGATTCTGTTGCGGCTGCTTTCGGCACGTACATACATACATTCATACATACAATGTATGTATATGTGTATGTGTATGAGTCGCTTGCACGGCGACGGCGCCTGTCTGGCGAAAGTGATTTTTCAGTAAAATTTCGCAGCTTCAAGTTGTCGGACGGAGTGGAGTGGAGTGTTGTGCACGTCGATCGGTCCGGTGGAGTCAACTTGACGATGTCGTAAAGGTGCCAAGCGGGCGTGCGACTTACTCCGTTTCTTTTTATTATTTTATGTGTGTGTGTGTGTATACATATGTGCGTGTGCTTATTGTATTTACAATTCTCTTTGCACTTGCATGTGCTTGCTTGTTGTTATTTTTATTTATTTATTTATTATTACTTTTTGTTGGCTACATTTAGAACATATTGCAAAGGGGTTCGTTGTGTGTACGTGCGTATGTTTGCCTCTCTACCCGTGCATGTGTTAGTTTGTATGTGCGTGCGGTATACGCAAACAAAGGAGCTCGGCGTTTTCATCTCTCTTTCTGTTTTGAATGTGTAAAGTGCAGGACAAGGTAAATTGAATAAAACAAAGTGCAGCATGGCGTCGTCGCGACGCTAACAGCAAAATGTCAATTTACTGCATTAGTGTGCATGTATGTGTGTGCGTGCGTATGCATGTGTGTAACATAAACATTACTATTATTAAACCCATTTACCATTTAATAAATTGTTCATGTCTACATACATACATATATGTACATAGTATATAGATGTGTGCGTGCGGACGAACGTTTTATATTGAAGTTGCCTTCAGCCAGTCAGTCCAGCAGCTGGCAGGTAACATTGGATCTGAGAGCGCTCTCTCTCTCTCTGTCTTTCCGCTCCCACAGCTGCCCGTGGTCAAACTGAGCCTAAAGCCGGCACAGTGTCGCCAGAGCTGCTCAAAAATGAAAGCTCTTCATGTGAACTAGAGTTGTGTCGATACGTTCAAAATGACTCAAATCTAATTTTAGATGAACGAACGAACCTATTTAATAGTTCATGAATGATACCAGTAATTTTGATCAGCCTTCAATTTTCGTTTTTCAGTTGTTTTTTTGAAGAAAACTGAACACGCATAAGAAAATGTATCTGAATTTTGATGCAATGGCTATGGAAGGAACACAAAGCAACGTTTAGAATCACATCAGTGCAAGTGATAATGGTAAATCAGACAATATATTGTTTTGGACACCTTGGGCTTGGACCGGCAAAAACAGGAGAGTTCGTCACTTTTTTTTCGTTCTTAACATAAGTGTGGAAGAGAAAAAATGAAAATAAAATTTATAGTAAAAAAAATAATCAGAATAACAATATGTACATTATTAGAGGATTGTCCTACTGGGGAGGTGCCTTGGGTAAATGCGCTTCTGTTGCGGGGTTTCTGTTCAGTCTGTTCGCTAAGGGACTATGATGGTTCGCTAGCCTTTCAGCGTAGCGAATTTGGTTCATCGTAGAGTCCGTTAGCGATGAACCAAATTCAACAACATCTACGACCCCAAGCATTTTAGTATATTTTGCTGAAACACTGTATGAACAAATGAATAACTCAGCAACTTGGGCCACGGCAGACATAGTAGAGCTCTTTATGCAATTAGATTCATGCATTCTCAAGCAATTAAGTGTTTATTTTCTACATAAAGAAATATAAACAAACAATCTGAATTAAGATGTAAACAAATGTTATTGAGCTTGTATTCATTATATTTGTTATGGGAAATTTTGACTCAATTCGACACTTAATGTTGGATATTTTTACGGTTGACAATTATTGACTCAAAACTGAGAAACTTGATATTACGCCATGGTTAAATAATGTGTGCATTCATCGGTGAATTTCAGGAAATTATACATTTATTGCTTCTGCGGAATGTAATGCCACATTTTTCAATTCTTCTAGTAAACAAAACCAGTTGGAAACACAAAGGCAGCTTATGCATTATACCATCTGAATGATACATTTTTTGTGATACCAATCAATTACTATCAGGCCTGTTCCGAATTCCACTCGTTTTCAAAAAGTAAAAACGAATGAGTTCCGCTCGATTTGTGAGGTGCGTTTCTCATTTTCGAACTCGAGTTCGAAACCTACTTTAAATAGCAATAAGTATCAGCTGTTACACAATAAAGAATGTACATACATACATAGTTCATTTGCGTATTAAAAGTGGCAAGTAAACATTGCAATAATCCAAGAGAATATTCTCCTTAACCTCTTTAATTGCTTATAATTCGTTTTTAACAAGCACTTATCGATTCTTGAGTTTGCTATCGATAAGCAAACCATATTATTCATCGAGATCAGCTGATTTGGTGCTCTGTCCACTCAACTTCGTATTTGATGGTGAAGTTTACAATTTTTAAAATATTTAATAAATATGTAATTTGACTTTAATAAAAAGAATGAATGAGTTAATTCGTTTCCAAAAATGTTGGGGAAAATTGTGTTTATGAATATATTATTTAATTTTTCGATGTAATCTGGCAATTACTGCAATTCCGACGACTCAAATGCTACTCGTTTTCATCATCATTGATCAGCAGCATTCTCTTCTGAATGCGTTTAGTGTTAACTCATTTTAGCTTGGAATAAATCACTTTCATTCCACTGTGCGTTGCCACAGCTGGTCTGGATTTCTTTGTCGATTTCTTTGTACGCGTCGCATACGCAGCGCAGCATTTGACTTGGACTCTTTAAATCGTTTTCTAAAACTGCAAATTTTGTACTAGTACATAGTATGTATGTATGTAAAAATTCGACTTTTAATTTCAATTCGAATTGGCATCAAAGTTCTGGCCAATGTATGTATGTATGTGTGTGTGTGTGTCCCATACATTCTCAGGACATCAATTCGTTGGATGGGGTTTACAAAAATCAAAAACAAAAACAAAGCCAACATTTGCGTGCAAGCGTGCAAAAGCGAAAACATAAAAGGCGCAAGCTCAAGAAAAAAAAAACAAATATTAAAACATGCAAAATAAAGTGTTTGGCAAACAAAATAGCACATTTGCCCAATTTGTATGTATAAACATATGTACATATATAAAAAAGCTGACGCAGCAAATTAGAATCAGTCGTGGTAAAAGTTGAATTTAATTTATTTAGCTTTCAATGTGTTTTTTTTATAATCTGCTTAAAATGTTTAGTTTCGCATTTTGGTGTTGAGACACATTAGCATATGTTATATGCATATACATATATATGTATATATGTAGTATGTGTGTGTGTTTATTTTGTTTGCAACGATGAAATCTGAAACACGTGCTTATATCGATATCGTTATCGTTTTTAAATATGCAGAGTGAAGCCAATCAAAGGATCCGAAGAAAGAGAGCGAAATAGAGCGGACATTGCTGAAAGTCAAATAATCAAATCGCAAACGAAACGGCGCCACAAAGCCAAACTGTGCAAAACGAGAGCGAAAGCATCGCATCGAAAAGCTGAACGTATGCTGCGTGGGAGGGGGCGCAGGAGAAGAAGAATGTACTGAGGAAGGGAGTGGAGTAAAGCAAAGTGGAGTGCATGCATTACAAGCAAACGGCAAGAATATCAGCAAGAACGCGTGCGTGGGTTGCTCATGTCGATGACGATGATGATGATGATGAAGATGACGATAAAGATGAAGAGGTTGCTGCGTGCTGTTACTCCTTTAATTATATTGTAATATAAAATCTACCTCCAACAATAATATTAATAACAAAACAAACGCAATAAGCCTTACAACGAGCGCAGCCTTATAACAGCGAGTGACAGCAACACGAAGCGCCATCTATCGTCGAGCACACGCACACAAAGATAGTCAAGAAAAGAGAGCGAATGAAAGGGCCCCCAAGCCACAACAGCGACAACAAAAGCAAGAGAAAAAGCAATAATAGTAATAACAAAAAATCAACGAGACTTTGAGACGCTTGCATTGTGCATTGTGTATGTGCACGTGGATGTCTGTGTCTGTGTGGTAAAAGTTTTGCGGTGAAGCTCGTTCACCGTTCAGAGCTACCCGCGCACCCCTCCCGTTACCCAGCACCTTTTTATACGAACGGGCGACTGCTCCGGTGGGAGGCGAATCCGTGACTGACTGTTGTCGTCACGTTGCCTTGCCCGCCAATATGGCGTGCCTTAACACACTCAAGCAAGAAATCAAAACACTGGAAAAAATATTTCCGAAGAACCATGAACGCTTTCAGATACTCAATTCCAGCGTTGATGAACTTTTATGCCGGTTCATCGATAAGAGCGGCAAGCGTTACGACATTCATGCGAACATAACGGTAAGTACACACAATAACAGTTATCTTAAGTTCCACAATGCATACGTATGCAGTACTGTAGGTGGCAAAACCTTGACATTGTTGCTAATATCGAAAGTTTGGTTATTTCCTTAACTATCCATGGTTGCGTTCTATGAATCAGTCATCATTTTATACAGAAACATGTTGTTTCTAAGCAAAACCCTCCCCATTACACATGTATTCAAGTACCGCCCCATACACAGTTGCTGTCTGATGTTGCCAAGCTCATTTTAGCACTCAGCTTAGAAACGGTTGCAAATTATTGTATATACATATGTACATATGTATTTCCATACCGGTCTAAAATACGATAGAAAAGTATACATATTTTTGTTATATTTTGAACATTTATCCGAAATGTTATCAAATATCTGAATTTCTAGTAAACTATATCCCCATCTAGCCATCTTAAATATTTATCGGCTAATTATGCTATAACTCAGCGTTTCCCAAAAATTTAATAGTTTATTTTGACATCAGATAAAGCAAAGACCACAATACTAAAATATGTGAAATGCAGTAAAAAATAATGGCATAAGGGCAGCTTCCATTTCGTAAAATAGATAGCCCGTTCGGTATTTTTTCATTAGGTGAAAAGTTTCAAAGCTTAATCCGGTTCGCAGAAAACGCTGCTATAACTCGTACTTTGTGACCAAAACTGATAGGAAAGTTAGTAAAGATATACCATATCATAAGCGCAACTTACGAAAACAATTAGATGAAAAAATGTAGTTAAAAGAAACCTTGCTACTTTTTTCATCTTCAGAACTAAATCATTTCTTTTGGTTAATGTCAGGATTAAATCTTTTCTTATTAAACGTTTGATCCTTTTGATCTTGTTAGACTTTGCTGTGGATATGCGCAACTAAATATATTTTTTATTTATTTTATTCTGAGCATAATAAATTGAGCTGATCCTGTTTTTGATTAAGACTCTGCTCTTCTCTCTCTGTCTGTCTCTTGGTGTTTTTGTTTTTGATCTCTCAGCTTACCTTAGCCCAGTTAAGCGCTGCTGCTGTTGGTAACAAGCTAAAAAGTGACTTTTGCGTCATCTTTTCTAATCAAATTTTCGTTTACCTTTACCTTTTCTTTTCTTTTCTTTCTTTTTTGTTATTTATTTATATTTTTGTTGTCAAGTTCTCTCGCACGCTGATGCTTTGTGTTATTGTTGTTGTTGCTGTTGTTGCTGTTGTTGTTGTTGATTCTTATTTAGGGGCAGCGTGCTTCAATAATTTATGATTCATTGCCCTGAGTTCCAAGTTGCCAACTTGCCAAGTTTGCTGCTCCGACTCTGCTTGGTTCAACGATCTAATTAAAGGTTATATGTGTAATTTCATTGACGCTGTCTCGCAGCTTTTGTTATATATTGTTGTTCTCTCTCCCATCTATATTTATATATATACTATATATATACATATATACATATATTGTCAGCGATATTTGAGTTAATGTTGTTTTTATTGCCGTTGCAGGAGACGTATCCATCATCACCGCCAGTTTGGTTTGCCGAGAGCGAGGAGACGAGCGTTACAAATGCCGTACAAATCCTCAGCAATACAAATGGCCGTGATAATCACGTGATTAATCAGGTGAGTCCTCTCACACCTCCCACACCCCGCCAACCCAATTGATCAGTTGATGGCCCCAACTAATGCATATTCTATACGCAGGTTGGCATATTGCTAAGAGAGCTATGCCGTTTACATAATGTTCCACTGCCACCCGATATTGATAATTTAGCGTTGCCACTGCAAACGCCGCCACCCTCCGCATCGCCGTTACGCTTGGAGCGTTCGGGTGGCGGCGGACAGGGACCACATGGTAACGAGGATACCGATTCCGATCAGGATGAGATTGAGGATCCCATTGGTGAGAGCGAGCAGGAGAGCGAGGGCGATGAGGATTTGCCATTGGAAATGGATGATGTACGGAGTACAAACAAAGTGCGTACTCACATTGTATATATTATATATATATGTATATATATAATTATATATATATATATATGTATAATATATACAATACAATATATGTATACATATGTACACACACACACATATGTATAACATATAATCATACCCATCATACGAATCATACCCTGTTTTCTTTATTCTCAATCCTGTAAACAGAAAGATGACATGGAGGTGGAACACTTAGCGACTTTAGAAAGACTGCGTCAAAGTCAAAGACAAGACTATTTAAAAGTGCGTATGTTTTGATTATTTGTATTAAACAGCAACATATTAGGCTTGTGCACGTTTTCGAATACTTTTCACAAGTAGAACGATTATAAATACAAATTAGTTATTGTTTTGTTACCGAATGAAATATGAAATAATCGAAGCGCTTTCATTTCAATCAGATAACTATTTATAATCACAGCATTTGTTTGTGCTTTAATAATAAATTCATTTATATAATACATTTTGTATTCAATAGTAGTTAGTATTGTCCGGCTTTGCCCGGCCTGACTTTAATACAATAACCTTTATCGCCATTTTCTGCTCGGAGCGTTATATTTTCCTAATTCTCTGTAGAGTTTTGAAAATGAGTTTCAATCTGATAAATATAACACAATATCTTACACATTTGACCTTGACCCGGACCTCCATTTCCCGCCCGTTGCGATAGATTTTCCGAAATCGGTGAGAACCAGTTTTTTTCTCTTTTTTTTTTGAAGAAGAAAATTGCGTTTTTAAATCAATTGTATGAAAAGAAAGAAAAAAAGAAAAATGTTGAATGCCAAAGTTTTCCACTTACTTCCCGACCGATAAACAAAACATTGAAATTGATATCAAATTGCTTTTATTTTAAGCTCGGCCTTTCAGTTACAACAATATTATGTGCTCGATGTTAATGAACACTTCAAAATGTTTCCCATAAGTTAGAGATTGAAATAAAATCATTTGGAAGATGATATTATATGCATTAGGGAGAAATTTGCAGAGCTGTTTATAATACTAAACGATTTCTCCATGATTGCATAGATAGTTACATTTCCTTGGATTGGAGATATCAAAAGAATATATTTAATAAACGTTGTTTTCAAAATATTCCAAACATTTTGATGTGTTCCATTCTTTTTATTTGTTTTTGCCGAATATCATGTATTATTTTCCCATTAACTCAATCCCAATAAGAAATTATTCAAAAACCATATAAAATGGTTTATTTAATTGGCTATTCTTGAATCAGAGACTGATTCGACTGCAAAATTATTTTCTTATTTGTTAAATCGTTTCACTCACACACATTCTTGTATCTTCCATCTCTGTTTGTTTGGTTGTGTTAGGGCTCAGTTTCTGGTTCCGTGCAGGCAACAGATCGTCTGATGAAAGAACTACGTGATATTTATCGGTCCGACGCGTTCAAGAAGAACATGTACTCAATTGAGCTCGTCAACGACTCCATTTACGAGTGGAACATACGCCTCAAGTCTGTGGACCCGGACAGTCCGCTACACAGCGATCTGTTGCAGCTCAAGGAAAAGGAGGGCAAGGATAGCATACTGCTCAACATACTGTTCAAGGAGACGTATCCGTTTGAGCCGCCCTTTGTGCGTGTCGTACATCCAATCATCTCAGGTGCGTCCATCCCATACATTTCTCTATTCTAATGCTAATGCTAACTCAAACTTTAATGCAAATTCTATTCCAGGTGGCTACGTGCTAATCGGCGGTGCCATTTGCATGGAACTGCTGACCAAACAAGGCTGGAGTTCCGCCTACACGGTCGAGGCCGTGATCATGCAAATAGCCGCGACGCTGGTCAAGGGCAAAGCGCGCATTCAGTTTGGTGCTACCAAGGTACATGCGGGCCACGGGCCATTGACTTTGATCGAAGCGTTTTGAACCAGTTCCATTTGGAGTGACTCATTCAACAGAACAAATAAGCTCTGTCATCTTAATCATTCGGTTGATTCGATTCTGTTCGATCTGTTCACACTTTACCATATTGTTAATATGATTTAACTGAAATATGCCAACGATAATGCGATCTCGATAGTTCGATCCCAGTTGCAGAGATATTAGAAAAAAACGTTTGGCTTCTTGCAGTTTCCAATATGCACTGATTTAATGATTACATTTTGCTGAACAAGGAGTATATGTTGTATAAGAGTGCTGCTTGAATGTATAATGTGAGAGTACATACATCATAGGATAATCTCCTATAGCTACTTCATTCAAATACAGTTTCATTTCAAATATCAAATATCTTATCCACAATCAATCTCCTTCAGCAGCTAATGTGTTGAGCAAAGCAAAGGAGAGTTTAGTCAAATGAACGAACAAAACGAACTATATGACTGATTTGTTTATTTATCAGTATTTGAACCTGTTTGTTACGACTTTAATTTAAATAAATGTCCAATTTTATTCCCATTCATGTTCCATTTTTGTTTTGCAGGCGCTTACCCAAGGACAGTACAGTTTAGCACGGGCCCAGCAAAGCTTCAAATCTCTGGTGCAGATCCACGAAAAGAATGGTGAGTAGTGTAACTCCAAGCGTGAGTTAATTGAGTTATTAATATATTTGGTTTATTGATGCCAGGTTGGTTCACGCCGCCAAAGGAGGATGGCTAAGGGTGGTTCTGCATAAGGGGATATACTATGTTTAAGATACGGACGTTTGCCAAATGTCGCCGCTCACACATTAAATCCTACCCAAATACCAGACGCATGCGCCTAGCCAGGTCCAAGGGATAGACAGACAGACAGAGAGAGAGAGAGTAACAGTAGGAAATGGAGAAATAAAAGCAATAGCAGAAGCAGTAATAGGAGCAAATCGAACCCGCCATTGAAAATAATTTACTTACAGAACGTTGCGATCGTTTACGTTAAGTTCTGCAATTGTGAATAGTTGCTTATAGCTTGCATATGCTTACAAAACATACAACATACAACATAGTACTACAAATAAATCGAATTAAGAATTTGTCATTTATGTTATGTTTTATATAAATATCTGTTTAATTTAATGTTTAATGAATGCTTGATGAATGTATGTGTATATGCGTAGTTAATTTGTCATTTTGTATTGTATTATGTTAACCATTAAGTTATAGTCCTGTCGCGTCTCTAAATTATATGTATGTATAGCAGAAAGGAAATAACTAAATCCGTGCTTGAAAAACTTGTATTGTCTTTTGTAAGTCCTTGGTCTTTTTTGTAATTATGTTTTTTTTTTGTTTGGTCGCATAAGAAAAATTATATTGAATTATATATTAATGAATTGAATTATAGATTTATATTTGTAATCGATAAACGTGTACAGTTAGCAGCAATGATTAACAATTAACGAACATGATAACGATAACGATAACGATAACACTAGCGATGTCGATTGCAATATCGATCAATAGGCTGCTGCGTGTAAATGTAAATGCAATATTTATGTATGTATATGTAATGTAATGTAAATGTTACGATTATCGCTACTCTGTGTCACTGTGCTTATCCGATTTCCTTTTTGTATTCATCTCCGAGGATAATGGGGCGTTGCGCGTTCAAGGACAATGTCAGCAAAAGCGCACACATACTGACAAACACACAACACAAACACACTCACACACACACACCAATCACACACAAATATACATACCTTCACAACCCCACATACCTAATTGTAATTAAATAAGTCAAGTAATAGTATACTAATACTTTTAGTTATAAAACATTTAACTTTATTTTTCTCTATAGTTTTAAGGGAAATCGTTTGAGAATGTAGTTATACATATACATGCATATATCTAAATATATACAAATATACATACATACATTTATATATATAATATATATATATATGTAGTTTATATAAATAGAAAAGTTAACGAAACGAAAACAACATAGAAAAGCAACCAAGATGAGCAAAAGCAAATTCTAACTGTAAATTTGTCTTTCCAAATAACCGTAACATTATGATAAAGTAAACAAGCAAACAAAAAATAATAAATATAAATGCAAAAAAAGAAGCAAATAACGCAAAAGCGAATTATATATGGTTATGAAAACGAGGAACATTAACATAAGCATAAATCTTGCTGTTTTTTTATTAACATTATTATTATGACTTATATTATTAAAGCGAAAGAAATTTGACATTTGTACATTATGAAATTGGCGAAGCTTTTAACTTAACTAATGAAAATAATTATACATATAGTATATGCATATTATCGACTACTACACGAACTACATTTAAACATTAGAGTTCGGGATTAGGGATAGAAGTGGGAGGGGATTGACTCGGCTGTCAGTCAACAATGACCACATAGTTCTCGGCCGCCCTGGAGGGCTTCATTTTGAACGTCTTGGTCTTCAGATGACTAACTTTCTCCGCCAATTCGTTGTTATCCAGCGCAGCGCCGATCAGCATATCCAGGGCGCCCTTCAGCTCCAACAGTTCAATGGTTAGCTTGATTTCGGCCTGCATGACCTCACTAAGTTGCTCCAGAGCCTTTACAAGAAGCTTGCTGTAGGGCACCACAGTCGTCTCGAATACCTCCAGCACGATGCTGGCCGCATTCAGGAGCGGTCGCATGAAGCGCACCTCACCGATGTGATCGCAGACAAATTGAATAAACTGTATTGTGGTCGCCTCGGGACGATTTGAGAGCGCCGATTTGAGACCGCCACGATGCAGCAGCTCCGTAATGACGGCCACTACTTTCTCCGGAAACCTATCAATGATCTCCGCAGTGAGCACGCAGTCCAGGGCGTTTTTGTAGTTGAATTTACGCAGCTGCGTTTCATAATTCTTCATCTTTGGCATTCTTCTCTTGCGCTTGACCACATGATCCACCACTGTCGTCTTATTTGGCGGTGCCATTTTCTTTTGCTGACGCTGCTGATAGCTCATCTTGATTTGCTTCAGGTGGCTGGGCTTGCTCTCGACAATCATGCGCTTGATGGACACCAGGCCATCAACCATGCCGGCGACAACGGCCTGATCCCTGGCGGCCACGCCTAAGCTGACCACTGCATTGGGGTAGGTGAGCGTGTGTACCGTCTTGTATGTGCTCACATCGTAGACTTTAACATGACGATCCAGTCCGCCGGATAGTAAGCGTTTGCCATCAGAGCCCAGTCGCAGGCACGTGATAGTTTTGTGATGCTGTGACATTGTTGTCAGTAAACGACAGCCGCTGATCAGATCCCAGACGCGCACCTGGGTGCCACCGGCGCTGATGAATATTGAACCGTTGGGCAGGAACAGCATTGACTCCACAGGACTGCCGTGGTCAAGGGTGCGCGTTATGGCCGTTCCGGCGCGGGTGTCATACAAATTGATTTTACCATCATAGCCGCCGGAGACGAACATGTGGTCTGCCTGTGGATGCATTGCGCCGGCACGTATATAATCTGTGTGCGCATCCTCGTACGTTTGCACCACTTTCTCCTTGGCCACGTCCCACAGACGAACTGATTTGTCATCCGCAAAGCTGGCCAAGTGCATTTTATCGGCGGTAAAGTAGGTGCGATGAACCGGCGCCGTGTGGCCCTTGAACAGCCGCAAGATGTTGCGGCTGCGGGTATCAAACAGCTTGACATGACCCTCCTCGTCGCCGGCAGCCAACAGGCGTCCGTCCTGACGGAATGAAGCGCCGTATGCGGTCTTTTGGAACCGGGACAAGTTCTTAACGACCAACTTGGTAACAAGACTGTAGATTTGCACGCGTACCGAGCATGTCAGCACAAAGTGGTCTGGTTCCGTTGGACTGAAGTCCACATAGTCAATGGTCGTGTGTTCCTTAAGCAGCTCCGGTTTCTGTTAAAGATTGTTAGTAGATGCGCGTTATAAGGAAAATATTCATGCCTACCGACAAACGATCCCAGTAGAGTGTGTCCGGCGTGACAACCTGAGCCTTTCTTTGAAACTTTCGCACGTTCAGTGGCTGAAAGCTAGTCATCTTAGTAATATTATTTTGATCGTATACCAGCGATTCCGCGCGCAAGACAAATCGTGGATCACACAACTTTCGATAGGCCTATCGACAGCGGCGATATCTGTAGCGTGGTCACATTATTTTGGTACACAAATTCGCATTACATTGCAGTACTTAATGTAAACTTAACAGAGTCTTAACAGTCGGTTAGACGCCGAATTCCTAATAAGGAAGGAAGTAAGCCAATTCGTAACTTGTACACTCAATATTCAACATTATAATGGTAGATGTTTAGTTATTGCTTATATATCTATTATATACATATATTAAGTTGCTAAAATATCACTTTAACATAAACATGTTAAGTAGCAACTAGTGTCAACTAAACATAGCCATGTAAACGAGTAGTGGGTTGCACTTGTACTCGATTCTTGATGTTAGGTATCGATATAAAGAAACAACAATAACAACAACAAGCAGGCACATTTATTTACAGACTAATTTGTTTAACGTGTTGTTTAGCGCTTTATATGAATAGATGTCGAGCACAGCACAACAACTATGCAAAATTGACTAAAAGTTTTGTTAAAAACGAGTAAGAACCTTGCAGTCGGACTTACCCGACAGCAGAATACGCGTTTTCAAGTCCGGTATAATTTGGTTATTTGTGGGGTGGGAAAGAGAGAAAGACACAGTAGTCTAGATTTCAAATTTGGTAAATCTAACTGAACAGGTGTTCGAGAGATACATTTTGATCATTTGCGGGGAGTGGGTGGGAGGACCAAAATTGTGTTTGTCAAATCTGTCAAGGGACTCAACAGTAGTCTGTGTGTTAAATTTGGAGACTCTACATAATAGGTGTGGGAGATATAGATTTTGCTCATTTGCGGGGAGGGGGTGAAGGTGTCAAAAATATTTTTCTTTCTTAATTTTCCAGGGTGTCTACAGTAGTGTGTATGCCAAATTTGGTGATTCTAGCTGTGAAACTGTAGGAGATATACCCCTCTGAAAAATGTGTTTTATAAATCGAGGGTATGCACCACCATGTGTACTAAGTTTGGTTGCTCTAGCTTCAAGGGTGTGGAAAAAATGCGTTCATACGGAGAGACAAACCCAATACACTCTTTTTCAAAAAATTTGTTTGAAAACGAGTATATGGAAAAAACAACATGCATATGCATAAATTCAATTTGAATTAACTTTGTCAGATCCCATCGCAGACGCAATGCTTTTGCAAACAGTACGTTTCAAATAAAACGCACTAGATGTGCCGCATTTGAAGGCAAAAATGTTAATTGGCTTCAATAAATGTGCCTAATACAATCAAATCGAATCGAACGCAAGCGATCAATAGTCATCAGCAGCTGGAGAGGAACGGGTGCAGCGATCGGAGCATTCGAAATGGATTTCAACAATGAACAGAAAGTGCTGTGCGAGAAGATCATACGGGACATAAATGCCGTCTTTCTCAAGGATGCCGACTTGTCAGTAGTTACCTATGCACTGCCCAAGCTAAATGAAACATTTTACAGATCAACAGGTTCCTTAAAGGAACGAACAAAAAGAACTATATACATAGCTGAATCGTTAGCTTATCAGTATTGGAACGATTGAACCTATTCGTTGCGACTCTAATTTAAATATATGTAGAATTCTATTGCCATTAAGAACCCAGGAACAGTACAGTTTAGCACGGGCCCAGCAAAGCTTCAAATCTCTGGTGTAGATCCATGGTGAATAGTTGAAATTCAAACGGAAAACTGGTTTATCATCTGACCCAATTTTAGCGATTTGGAGTAATCCAACCCTTTGGTAGGAATCTGGAAAACTTTCAAAGCTCTTTACAAAAATTTTAAAAGTACTTCCTCTTATAACCCTGGAATTCAGCATTTTTGATTTTCACGCTTCATACTAATTTCCAAAGCTAAACACAAAATTGCTAACCAATTTAGGAAAATCACCCCACAGGCGGGAAGAGGGTGCCACGGTGAAATGAGTGGGATTATTTGTTTAGTTAGATCGGCTGCAGTCACTTTCATAGCCCTCACAAGATCATTAGCCATCTGACTCAATTACTAAGGAAATTCTAGCCCACGGGCGGGAAAATAGTGGTACGCCATTTTTGTGTATTTCTTACGATTGATGAAAGTAGTCAAATTCAACATAATGCATTTTAAGCTAAGTATTTTACCAGGCAACGCTGGGTTGTTACTAGCTAGTATATACATAAATATGGGTAACCAACAAACAAACGAACAAAATAAAAACCAATGAAAAAAGTTGGTGAAAGAGAGAATTAACGTAAGCATAAATCTTGCCTCTTTTTTAATTAACATTACTATTATGAACTATATTATTAAAGCGAAAGAAATTTTACATTTGTACATTATAAAATTGGCGAAGCTTTTAACTTAACTAATGAAAATAATTATACACGAACTAGATTTAAACATTAGAGTTCGGGATTAGGGATAGAAGTGGGAGGGGATTGACTCGGCTGTCAGTCAACAATGACCACATAGTTCTCGGCCGCCCTGGAGGGCTTCATTTTGAACGTCTTGGTCTTCAGATAACTAACTTTCTCCGCCAATTCGTTGTTATCCAGCGCAGCGCCGATCAGCATATCCAGGGCGCCCTTCAGCTCCAACAGTTCAATGGTTAGCTTGATTTCGGCCTGCATGACCTCACTAAGTTGCTCCAGAGCCTTTACAAGAAGCTTGCTGTAGGGCACCACAGTCGTCTCGAATACCTCCAGCACGATGCTGGCCGCATTCAGGAGCGGTCGCATGAAGCGCACCTCACCGATGTGATCGCAGACAAATTGAATAAACTGTATTGTGGTCGCCTCGGGACGATTTGAGAGCGCCGATTTGAGACCGCCACGATGCAGCAGCTCCGTAATGACGGCCACTACTTTCTCCGGAAACCTATCAATGATCTCCGCAGTGAGCACGCAGTCCAGGGCGTTTTTGTAGTTGAATTTACGCAGCTGCGTTTCATAATTCTTCATCTTTGGCATTCTTCTCTTGCGCTTGACCACATGATCCACCACTGTCGTCTTATTTGGCGGTGCCATTTTCTTTTGCTGACGCTGCTGATAGCTCATCTTGATTTGCTTCAGGTGGCTGGGCTTGCTCTCGACAATCATGCGCTTGATGGACACCAGGCCATCAACCATGCCGGCGACAACGGCCTGATCCCTGGCGGCCACGCCTAAGCTGACCACTGCATTGGGGTAGGTGAGCGTGTGTACCGTCTTGTATGTGCTCACATCGTAGACTTTAACATGACGATCCAGTCCGCCGGATAGTAAGCGTTTGCCATCAGAGCCCAGTCGCAGGCACGTGATAGTTTTGTGATGCTGTGACATTGTTGTCAGTAAACGACAGCCGCTGATCAGATCCCAGACGCGCACCTGGGTGCCACCGGCGCTGATGAATATTGAACCGTTGGGCAGGAACAGCATTGACTCCACAGGACTGCCGTGGTCAAGGGTGCGCGTTATGGCCGTTCCGGCGCGGGTGTCATACAAATTGATTTTACCATCATAGCCGCCGGAGACGAACATGTGGTCTGCCTGTGGATGCATTGCGCCGGCACGTATATAATCTGTGTGCGCATCCTCGTACGTTTGCACCACTTTCTCCTTGGCCACGTCCCACAGACGAACTGATTTGTCATCCGCAAAGCTGGCCAAGTGCATTTTATCGGCGGTAAAGTAGGTGCGATGAACCGGCGCCGTGTGGCCCTTGAACAGCCGCAAGATGTTGCGGCTGCGGGTATCAAACAGCTTGACATGACCCTCCTCGTCGCCGGCAGCCAACAGGCGTCCGTCCTGACGGAATGAAGCGCCGTATGCGGTCTTTTGGAACCGGGACAAGTTCTTAACGACCAACTTGGTAACAAGACTGTAGATTTGCACGCGTACCGAGCATGTCAGCACAAAGTGGTCTGGTTCCGTTGGACTGAAGTCCACATAGTCAATGGTCGTGTGTTCCTTAAGCAGCTCCGGTTTCTGTTAAAGATTGTTAGTAGATGCGCGTTATAAGGAAAATATTCATGCTTACCGACAAACGATCCCAGTAGAGTGTGTCCGGTGTGACAACCTGAGCCTTTCTTTGAAACTTTCGCACGTTCAGTGGCTGAAAGCTAGTCATCTTAATAATATTATTGTGACCGTGTACTGGCGTTGCTTCGCGCACGTGGGAAGCAACATACCGTGGGTCATACAACTTTCGATAGGCTTATCGATATCTGCAGCGTGGTCACACTTTTGTGGTAGACAAATTCGCATAACATTGCGGTACATAATGTACACTTAACAGTGCTTTAACAGTTGGTTACGCGGTTTTGCATATAATAGACGCCGAATTCCTCATTAGGGAATAAGCCAATTCGTAATTTGTACAAATAACAATTAATTCCCAATTAAGAATATAAGCAGACGTTTCTTATATATCTTCTATATATATTTATGTTGTTAAAACTGCATTTTGGCACAATAATGTAATGTAGTAACTGGTGTCAACTTAACATAGCGAGTAGTGGGTTACACATGTACTCGATTCTTGATGTTAGGTATCGATATAAAGAAACAACAATAACAACAACAAGCAGGCACATTTATTTACAAACTAATTTGCTTAACGTGTTCTTTAGCGCTTTATGTGAATTGATGTCGAGCAATACGCAACAACTATGCGGGATTGACTAAAAGTGTCATATGCGGCAAGGGCTGTTAGAATAACAACAACAACAAACACATTCAAAGCCTCAAGTTTGATTGAAATTTATTTATCAGTCGCCGTCGCAGTCGCCGTCGCCGTCGCAACGCTTTCGCTACGTTTCGTTTTGAATGCTGGCGATAAATGTACAGGCACTGGCCGCAAATGTCACCGTGACGCTCCTCCCACCCAACATCTCTCAGCTCTCCCAGCTCACCCTGTTTCCCAAGCAATCGTTTAATTAACCGGAGATGGGCTCGCGTCTGGCTTGATGAACAAAACGCACTAGATGTGCCGCATTTGAAGGCAAAAATGTTAATTGGCTTCAATAAATGTGCCTAATACAATCAAATCGAATCGAACGCAAGCGATCAATAGTCATCAGCAGCTGGAGAGGAACGGGTGCAGCGATCGGAGCATTCGAAATGGATTTCAACAATGAACAGAAAGTGCTGTGCGAGAAGATCATACGGGACATAAATGCCGTCTTTCTCAAGGATGCCGACTTGTCAGTAGTTTCTTATGCACTTAATATTTCAAATCTAAATTAAACATTTTGCAGATCCTCGTTTGAGATAATTCCAAAGGAGACAAATTGCAATAAGTCGCCGGTGGTGCATGTGGATCACAATCTGGGCCTGGAATCGTGGTGCGCCCGGCATGTCTATGATCATGCGCATCGCACGCTCATCTCGCATCGCAGGCAGACAATGCAGCAACAGCTGCGCACGCTGCAGCAGCAGCAACAGAGCGATGCGCTGGCCAAGTACCTGAATGTGGCACTGCTGATTAATCCGGATGTGACGACCTTCTGGCACATACGCCGTCAGCTGGTGCAAAAGAATCGCTTGAGCATTAACAAGGAGCTGCAGTTCTCATCGCTTGTACTCTCCATTAAGCCAAAGTCAAACGAAGCGTTCGCCTATCGACGCTGGCTCTACTCATTTCAAAGTAAGTTGTCCTGGCTGGGGCCCAAAACTAATGCCAGCGTCTAATCATGGTCTACCTTTTGCTCAGGCGCCGATGCCATTGATTGGCCCAACGAGATCAGCATTTGCGAGCGTGCCGCCGATCGTTGCGCCAGCAACTATCATGCGTGGTCGCATCGCCAGTGGGTGCTGCAGAATGCGCCCTGTATGCTGCAGTCGGAGCTAATGCGCACGGAGAAGTTCATACGCAAGCATATTAGCGATTATAGCAGCTATCATTATCGCCAGGTTCTGCTGGCTCGCGCCTACGAGCTCTGCTTCTATGTGCCAGACGCATCGCACTCTCAATTGGCCAGCATACGCGAACTGCTCGCCCAGTATGATGTAAACAGCGCGCAGCAGGCTGAGGCTGAAGCTGAAGCTGAAGCTGAGGCGGATGTGGATGTGGAGGAGTCGCTGCTGCAATTGCTATTGCCCAATCTAAACCGCAGCAACATCAGCGCTCAGCGATTGCGCTCCTTTTTATACTGCTGCAACGTGGCCGCCCACGATATTCGTCTGTGTTCTGAGCAGCGTGCGCTGTATGGAGCGCGTGATTGCTTTGAGCTGCATCGTCGCGCCTCGCTCAAGTTCATCGTGGAGCAGAGTGTGCGCCTGCTGATGGGAATGGCCAGCGGTCTGGGCCTGTATCTGCCGCCCGCCAGCGGCACTCAAGCGAACGATTTGCAGTCTCAGTTGTGCAATTTTGATTATAATTCGCATCCCTTTCTAGTCGCAGTTCGACGTGTCGAGTTCGAGCTGGGCGACAAGCACAAGCGCTGGTGCCATATGCATCTCAATTTTGGCTACCAGGATCTGGTCAGTAACTAGACGCCGACTAAGTCGCTTAGTTAATCCACTTGTTCAGTTATGTGCCGTACTCGCAGATGCAATAGCAAACGCAAAAGCAAACTCAACGCACTCATTGAGGCTGTTCGTTCTCTAGCAGAATCGAAATCATATATGTATATGAATATAATATACATACATACATATGTATGTATGTAGTTCTCGTTATGTAGAGTCTACAATTGTGGACCACCTGAAACCCCGAACCTTGTTTTTAGTTGTTAGTATAAGCTCAAAGCAAAATCATTTATCATATTCTATATTCAAAACAGAACAATATTTGCAATTCTTAATATCGAAAGATTGTTAAACAATAAACATTTAGTTATCCCATCAGCTGAACCTTATGACAACTCTTGTGCATTTCACTCGAGATCAGTGGAAATCTGCAGCTATAATATATTGTGTTCTATATAAATTAAATGCTCTGTTAGCTATACATAGATTTATTGTACTATGTAGCATAATAAAGGCGACATTAGGCGCCAGTAAATGCTCTATTTAAATTAAATACAAGTGTGCAATTTCTAGTGCACTTTTCTTAGCCAATTTGCAGTTAGTTTTAAATAAAGTCAACAATTGCAATCTTCTGTATCTGTAATCTTCTATGTATTTTATCTCTGTTTTATTTACTTTGTGCAAATATTACACTTACAAATGTGCTTGAGGCCTTACAGAGGGTATTATAACCTTGTCACGAAATTTGTAACGCATTGAAGGAGACGTTTCCGACCCTACAAAGTATATATGTACATTCTTGATCCGAGCTGGGATAATATAGCGAACTCCGTATGTTTCTCGTCGCTTAGTTGTACAGCTATCGTGATGAAAGTTATCACAGAAGTTTCTTTATGCTACAGTCAGTTGGAAACGGCTGAATCGGACAACTAGTATAACATCTAGCTGCTATAGGAACGATCGGTCGACACTTATGTTATGTTGTTGCAAGGTTATATCGGCGCCCCGATTATATCCGTTCTTGTTATAGTCAAAGCCCTATTGTTTTGCTTTCAAAAATAACGGTCATATTAGACTTTGGGATAACTTTTAAAAGCTTTTGTGCTTTTGCGGGATTGCTTGGCAATCCCAAACAGTCCGCTAGTCCTTATAGTATACCTCTCGGGTCCGGCAATTTCACAATATTACATTAATTACCCGCACATTATGCTTAAAGCAAAAATTACTCGTAGTATAAAAATATCTTATTATTATTATTATTATTATAAAGAAATTACCACGTAATTATAAATTTTAAGTATCTTAAAAAAAAGCTATAAGCTTACTTGCTATGAGTATCTGAGTATCTTAAAAATATATTTTTTGTCAATATGTATGTATCTATACTCTGTTTCCAATCATTTTTTGGAAAAAGAGTATATTGGGTTAGTGCAATGCCCGTCTGTCTGTCTGAAGGCATCCTTTTCACCTTTTCCTTGAAGATACTTGGTACACATGTTGGTAAATACCCCCACTTTATAAAAGTGTCGAGATCTACCAAAAATGGAGCAAAACAAACAGGCTGGAAACACAGTATTTTGCAGTAGGGAACTTTGTGTTTTTACTCCCGGTACCCATAAAATGGGTAAAAAGGGGGTATTACATCTGTGCAAATGTATGTAACAGACAGAAGGAGACATCTCCGACCCTATAAAGTATATATATTCTTGATCAGTATCAAAAGAGATTTCGATTTGGCCATGTCCGTCTGTCTGTCCGTCTGTCCGTATGAACGCGTCGATCTCAGCAACTACAAGAGCTAGAGACACCAAATTTGAAATGTAGGTTCCTGTATACCATATGCAGATCAAGTTTGTTTCATATTTCAGATATCTCTCCCCGTTCCCCGCAAATCGATTAAAACCGTTTTACAGTAACAATTTTCAAGATATAGATTTAAGATTTGGCATGTACAATACTTTAGTCTCTCTTAATCTACTGTCCAAATTTCAAGTCGATCGGATAATAAACACGGAAGTTATTCACGAAAGAAGATTCAGTGATGCAGCGAGAGGGGGAAGAAGAAGCACAGCCACCAATTAAAATGCCTCGCTTGCG
This sequence comes from Hirtodrosophila confusa, assembly GCA_035043065.1. Classification (NCBI taxonomy): domain Eukaryota; kingdom Metazoa; phylum Arthropoda; class Insecta; order Diptera; family Drosophilidae; genus Hirtodrosophila; species Hirtodrosophila confusa. Next base: position 5,004,060 of record JAWNNI010000078.1, read on the forward strand.
CTGTCGTTTTTGCCGCCTGTGTGTGTGCGTCTTTGTGTATGTGTGTATGTATGTGTAAGCTTACGTAGATGTGATTGGATGTTTTAGACCTGGGTACAGGAGTTTCGTAGTCGGGTATACTCGACTATAGCATTCTTACTTGTTTTTTATATATATATATATTTATATATATATATATATATATATATATATATATGTGTATCGTCACAACCTAAAAAAATGTCTGTTTAAGGCAAATGTTGAGATTGGCGACCCATTAAAAATTATTTTCAACAATTCTTCCTGGAGCATCTCCCCCTTTGCGATGGTGTCGTAGTTTAATCATTGGTAACATCTCTTCGGAAGGACAAAGCATATGAAATTATTATTTCTATACATCTGGTTGTTTTGAAAATTGGTGAGTTGGTAACATCTTCATCGTTTTAATAATCAAGCTTGTTCACGTATTCATATGACGAATCATTCGGATTTAAAATGACTAGGGGTTGTGAATTTATTATTAAATTCTTATTATTAAATAATCGGCTTCAAAAGTTTTGCTGATCTGGATTGAAAACGGTTTGAACATACCTGCATAATGAAAGTAGAATGACATTATAATTTTTCGTAGCTCAGACCTATAAATACTATATATTTTACCCCTTCCAATAGACCTTTGAATTTCCAGTGGTGTGAGCCTTATTTCATTCAAACTTGATACGTTAATTAATGTGATTATAGTGCCAGATCAAATCGGTTTGTTTGGTGGCACAAAAATAATCATATTTTATTATTAGTTCTATAACAATTCAATATTAAAATAGTTCTTAGCTATTGAATTAATTGGTGATTTATGTAAGATGTTGTTCAATTCGAAGATTAGTTTGATATGATTGGTTGATGCGTTGAGCGGGATATGGAATCAGTGAAGCGTAAAATGCATTGGGATTTATGCTATACTATGTACTATAAGTTTACAGTTTAAAATTGCTAACGTGGTTGGTTGCGTGTTCAAATTTTAATTGCCAATTTAACCGTAACGGTTACGTCTCATTTTTTCATCGAAACGAAATTTGATTTTAGGTAATATACCAATGAAGCCGCAAGGACGCAGCTGCTTTGGGTTGAAAACCAGCCACAGGCTTGTGGGGTAGGTATGAGCGTGGGTGTAGTTATGGTCCTGGGTCTGGGTCTGGGTCTGGGCGCACTGCCGCTTACATGGGCATGGCATCAACATCAATCAGTGCGCATGTCGGCTGCTGGCGAGGGCCATTCGAGATGACAACAGAAGCAGTACAAGCAGCAGCAGCAGCATAAGCAGCAGCAGTAGACGCAGCAGTGGGCTTGGTTTTGGTTCAGTGCGCTATAGGACAGGTTAGCGTGTGCCTGAGCGCTGTCGTCAATGAAGAAACAGCAGGCAACGAGACGAGACGCAACGCAACGCAACGCGAAGCGACGAGACAAGTAACAGTAAAGCTGAGGCAGACACACAGCAGTCAGTGACACAAAAGCCAGCAACGGCACTTAACTTGGCTCCTAGCTGGGCGCAGTAGCCTTCTAGTATTAACAATTTCTAAGGTAAGCTAGTGCACATTAAATGGCATTTGATGCAACAGTGATAAATATTAATTAATGGCTAAACAAATAAACAATGGGCCACTAAAATTCTACGCACCTACACACACACACACACATTTACAGGCAGCTGTGTGTGTGTGTGTGTGTGCTCAATTGTGGTGCGCTTGTGTGTGTGTGCGTGTTTATTACAATTTAAGCTTTTAAATTATAGTGTTTTTCGTATTGCTGCTTAAAGTTTTCATTTAATTCGAGCGCTGACTTTAAAACGCCTTTCCGTTCAATGTGGGGGCGTCCAAAGGATTTAACTGCGATTTGGCTCTGGGGTCTCAGTTCAGCCTTGGAGTCAGGCTCCAGGTCCGAAGGTCGTCCGCATTTCAATTGCTTGCAAATAACATTGATAGTTCTAAAGTAAAAATAAGTGCAAATCATAAATATTGTAGGTACTTTAGGTTTTAAAGATGGCTGCACTTACCGTTAACTGTACATGCATTCACACACACACCACGAATGTACGGGTGTGTGTGTGTGTGTGTGTGTGTGTGTGTGTGTACCTTCAATGGACACACCTGATGATTTTTGTGCAGCCATTTATGTATGTGTATGTGTGTGTGGGCAGGCAAAAGCCCTACAATTGGTTGAAAGGCTAACGGGGGCAAAGGGGCAAGGGGCACATTGGCATTGGCCCATATTCATGCGTGCATACATAAATTTCTGTATTGCATGCATAGATACAGCTGTGCTAGATGTCTATAAATAGACAGGTCAGGTGCCTCGGCAGTGCATTTTGCTGTTGTGACCTTTAATTGCTTTTCACTGACCCTCCACTTTTTTCCATTAATCAACAACTTTACAGGCAGAAGGAGCGGTTGGCAACATATCGATAAATTGAGAGCAACTGGTGCATATCTTTTCATCATTAACATAATAGTCATCGACTTTTACAGCACTGCACTGACTGCGCTGCTGCTGCGGCTGCTTTTGGCAGTCGGCGGCGGACAATGAACCCGCCAATTGAGTGCCCCCAATAACGAAAACGCATACACATACATATACACAGACACAGCATAGACACTCACCCCATTATACAGGGTTTGCCGTGCATAACTGCAAATAACGTCGACGACAGCAGCAATGGCCAGAACAACGATGATAAAGACGAGGACGACAACGACAACGAAGCTGTTGAGTGACGAAACTCGAATGCGCTAATAGTTCATACCGCACGTATAATAATTAATTGCAAGCATTTTGTGGCCAATACGCATTTGGGCTTCCGTTTCCGGCATGCACAGCAGACAAACAACAACCTTCTGCTCGCCGTAGTTGCAGTTGTGTTGAAAACGACCCCAAATCGCACACCCACATACCACAAATAATTTGCAAGTTTGACTAAATTACAAAGTGAACAACGGCAAACCACACTCAAGATGGGCAGCTTGCCGAATCTGCACGAGCTGGAGGAGGCCGAACGCAAGCGCGAGAAGCGCAGGGAGTACGAGATGCTATTGGAGCAGCGCGCCAGGGATACCAGTCGGGAGCGGGAGCGTCTGACGATGTTTGCCCAACAGCGTAAGGTAAGTTCGATAAAAGGATCGGTGTGTTATCGATAGCTATCAATGGCGTATGTTGGCAGATCAGCTGATCGCCAATAGAGCACGCACAAGCTGAGCTTGTGTGGGTATCACTAAGCTAAAGTAGGAGTGATTTTACCCTCGAAAGAATTATGTAGAGCATGAGTCATAAGAACAATTTAAAAGATATAGCCTTGACTCTTAACATGCCTTATTCTTGGGTCCCTCTAGCGCAAATTTCAAGTTGATCGGATAGTGATAGCGGGCGAAAGCAGCAGAGCATCAGCCACTTGAAATGCTCATGTGTTTGTGTTTGTGAATAGCTGTCCTGGGTACAGGGTGCGCATTCTTATTTGCTTGCACTATTCTGCCCCAAAAAGTAGGCTACAAACTTTTGTGGGGAACTGATTTGAAGGTGAAATTCAGAACCGTCCCATTCATATTTATCTAAATATATATACTATATACTATACTATACTATATATTTATATATACATATATCAACAGCTTAGTCGACCTGGTCCTGCCCGTCCGTCTGAGACTCCGAAACTACACTCAATTGTACTGTACCCCGAAAAATGACTATAATTGCACAATTTGGTAGAACTAGCGTGAATTTCTAGCACACCCATATTAAATTTAACTGTTTAGCTGTCTTGAATGTTTCATAACAATCCAAGGATAAACACCGTAGTTATACAAGAAATTGGTCCCCACAGCGCGGTATCTCGCACACTTGCTACCTCGCTTGTTTACGTTGGTATTGCATTGGTTTTTCTGAGAAGCACTTGCCGTTGTGCAAGAGGCAGTGTTATTTATAGAACTTCATGAAAATGCAATCAGAGTCCCAGCACGAAGTCACAAAGTGGCACAGTATCCTTCAATGACGACGGTAAGCTGAAGGGTGATAATCCAACCGTGAAATGGCACAGAGTAAGCACAATTGCAGTCATATTTATAGAATATATAACATTTATCCTCCGTCAGCAACAGTGAGATGTGTCAAGCGCACGAATTCTTCATAAGCAGTTGCGTCTTTTCTCAAAATAAGCACTGTCTTGTTTACCTAACATTTGCGTCCTGCTCTCCTTGCACCGTTGCAGCAATCCTCGTACAATGCTTATATAATGGCTGGCCTGGGCATCGGCGGGGGCTCACTGAGCCTTACGGCCACGGCAACCAACCTGGTGACAGTCAACGGGCTGGGAAATGGCACTGCTGACATAACCGGCATTACCGGCAGCGCCAACAAGATGCAAGCAACGAATGCCGCACCGGCTGCAACAACAACGACAACGACAACGCTGAGCGGCTTCGCAATGCTGGGACTGGCCAGCAGCGTGGTGACCAAGAAGTATCCCCATCTATTTCATCAGCACACCCATTCGCATCCGCATCCGCATCCGCATCAGCATTCGCATCCGCATCAGCATACGCATCATCAGCCAAGACATTCGCTGACCAATCGACATCGCGTGCTGCGTACACGGACACGCAGCTCCGGCGGAGCACAAAATATCTGGGATGAGCAATTGTTGGAGGTGAGTGGGTGGTAATAAATGCCAGTGGGTGGGGTGTGGTTTGGTGGGAGGGTGGCTGGTTTGCGAATGCAAACAAAATATATATGTATATGTATGAATACAAGCATGTCCTGTCCCGGGGCTCGCACTCGTCATTTATTTATAGAATTTGCTCTTGGGGTAATGAAAATTGTGTTTGTGCCACCGCCTTGATTGCATCAGCTTCAGCTTCAGCATCTGCTTCAGCTTCATACTCAGATTCAAATTCAGATTCAATGCCATTCAGTCAGCCGCAACGGGAGACGTCAGCTGGGGAGCGGCGGGGAACTGGGAGCTGGGAGCGGCCAGTTGGCAGCTGGGAGTGGGCGAAAATGTCATAGCATGAAACCGGATTAACTTTCCCAGTTGCACAATAAGTAATTAAGTCAAAACAAAATGGCACTTGGTGTGATTGTGGCGCTCTTAATGCGATATAATCCTGTTTTAAATACTTCTGCACTGGCAACAGTAAATAAAAAATTCCAGCTAACTGGCTGACGTGTGAAACAGCCATAGAGAGGGGGCCAAGATAGGGCTAGAAACATTTTGAAACCAAGATCCAAACATGATTAGGCCCAAAACACTATTTTTATATGTGTAACCATTAAATAAGTTTTCATTCTAAAATGAAGAACAAATGAATTATCACAAATTTACGATTGATTAAAAAATAATTGACTTTTTAGCCATCTAGAGCATAAATTGGTTAGATTTTCACAATTATATGGCAGTTGTAATACTAGAAGGCCCCTACTTATACAGCTAAGGGACGAAAGGATAGCCGATCATCTTTTCTAGCGTCATCTCGAAGCTTAGGGAAGGGATTGGACGTCAGTAGAGGCCGTGCATCCTATGGAAAGTCACACAATACAATGGTACATTGACGGATCCCTAACAAACCAAGGCAGCAGTCTCCCTAGGGTTAAATACGATGAGTTCCTGATCAAATATGCCAACATTTTCCAGGCTGAGCTATGAGCCATTGGGAGATATGTCGAACAGCGATATAGTTAGCCTGTCTGAAAGCCAGGCAGCCATAAACGCTTTATGCAAGACAAAAATAACACCGCAGTTGGTTCGAGAACTGCGAACCCAATTAGATCACTTGGGCAAAAACAATAGGCTTGCCCTTAGATGGATACCAGGACACAGGCATATGCCCGGAAACGAAGCAGCCGATGAGGTAGCTAGTTCCTAGTAGAACCACAACCCTTTTGTGGCATAGGAAGTCACACAATACGAGAACACACAATAACAGAAGAGCACAGCATGGGACAGTCTAGCTGGAGAACTGCTCCAGATCTAAGACAAGCCAAGTCACTCTTAGGTAATTGTGATCTAAAGAGATTCAAGCCGATATTTCCTACCTATCATTCACTCGTCGCTTAACTGAGAAGCTACCTTAGTAAACTGAGAATTGTGAGCAGCGGGACATGCAGATTCTGCGAACTAGAGGATGAATCCTCATTGCACATACTAGCAGAATGCACTACCTTATCTAGGAGAAGAAATAGTCCACCCCATACATTAATAGGAATAATCTAAAGGACAATCCATGACTAAGTTTTGACAAATTCGAATGAGTTGGAATTATAGGAAGAACATTTGCATATTCTGTGAATTTATTGATATGAATTTTAACCGGAAAAATTAAATACTTCAAGTTAAGTTTTTAAATAGCATTCTTTACTAGTTTGATGTACAGAATCAACATTTTGAGATTACGAATTTCAAAAAGGTTATGATACCTTTTTGTTTTCTCCCAATGAAATGTAGTAGGCCGAACGGACTTGAATGTTGTCAAGTGATTTTCTTATTAAGTAATGAAAAGTAATTGGTTAATTACTGAATGTAATTGGTTAATTACTGAATGTAATTGGTTAATTACTGAAATGAATTGGTTAATTACTGAAAGTAATTAGTAAATTACTGAAAGTAATTAGTAAATTACTGAAAGTAATTAGTAAATTACTGAAAGTAATTAGTTAGTTACTGAAAGTAATTAGTTAATTACTGAAAGTAATTAGTTAATTACTGAATGTAATTGGTTAATTATGGTAATTACTGAAAGTAATTGGTTAATTACTGAAAGTAATTGGTTAATTACTGAATGTAATTGCTTAATTACTGAATGTTATTGGTTAATTAGGTTAATTACTTACAGTAATTGGTTAATTACTCAATGTAATTGGTTAATCACTGAAATGAATTGGTTAATTAGGTTAATTACTGAAAGTAATTGGTTAATTACTGAAAGTAATTGGTTAATATCTGAAAGTAATTAGTTAATTACTGAAAGTAATTGTTTATTTACTGAATGTAATTGGTTAATTACTGAATGTAATTGGTTAATTAGGGTAATTACTGAAAGTAATTGGATAATTACTGAAAGTAATTAGTTAATTACTGAATGTAATTGGTTAATTACTGAATGTAATTGGTTAATTACTGAATGTTATTGGTTAATTAGGTTAATTACTGAAAGTAATTGGTTAATTACTGAAATTAATTGGCTAATTAGGTTAATTACAGAAAGTAATTATGTTTCAGTTCTGGTTAGCAATAATCTAAGTAATTTTCAAACCCACTTACAGCACTGGACCGCGTACTCGCCGTCGCCAATATCAACGCGTTCGCACCGCATCAATCCCGTGTCCTCGTACCAGGTGCAGGCTGCATTGGCCGCATCGCGTCGCCGCGAGTCGATCAACAGCTCGATTGGAGCGACCTCCATACGGCGGCTGATCACGCTGAACAACCGCAACTGTCGCCACAAGGTGCCCGTCCATGTGCGCCAGAAGGTTTGGCGCCAGTTCACCTGTCTGAGCATTGCTCATGGGCTGTTGAGTGCCGTGCTGCTGCCGGTGATGGCGCTGCAGGGCTCCAGCTCGGTGTGGCATCATCGCGAGCAGTGGCTGCAGATTGGTCCCAGCATTGGGTCGCTGCTGCTGAGCGGTCTCTTTATGCTGGCCGCCGGCATGAGCCTGCCCAGCATGCGTCTGATTCAACGTTATGGCTATACGCCGCTGCTGGTGGCCAACTGCTTTGCGGTGTCCTTGTTTCTGCTATCGCACCTGTATGCATCCATATACACGCTGCTGCCGGCATATCTGCTGCTGGGCTTCACGCTGAGTGCCGAAAACAGCTGCAAGGCGGCGCTGATCGTCGACTACGGCGGCAGGTTGAGTTGCACCCAGCCGGAGTGTGCACTGGGCGCCACACAGACATTGACACAAACCCCAACGGAGGCGCTGCACGAGGAGCACAAGATGTTCTGCAATAGAGATCAGAAGGTGCGCCGTTTGGCACGTTGGTTCCGTGCCGCCCAGGATGTGGGTCTCATCGTGGGCGCACTGCTGGCCTCGTTCCTGCTCGCCTGCAATACCAACGATTGGAACTGCTCGGAGGCCACTGACAAGGTGAATGCAACGGCGCCAACCAACTGGCCGCAGCCGGAGGACTTTTACAACCGCAACGAGCATGGCGATCGCATCTGTGGCGCCGACATGTGTCCACTGCGCCAGTCGCAGTATCGACTCCAGATCGCCTGGCCCACCAACAGTTCGCGCTCGATCTTCGCCAGCTACATTGAGAGCGGCGCTCGCGCCGGCGGCCAGTCCCTGCTCTGGCTATACCTGCTGCTCTCCCTGTTGGCGGTGCTGCTGTCGCTGCTGCAGGGACGCCCGATGCCATTAGCCGTTGCCGTGCGACAGGAGCGTCCCGCCAAGGATGTCACCGATACACTGCTCTTTGCCGGACCGCTTGCCTACTTTGTGGGCACCGAGCAGGGCTACATGCTAGGCGACTTTCTATACGCCTTTGTCTCCTGCTCCCTCGGCGTCAACATGATACCTGGAGCCCTGATTGGCATGGGCCTGATGCAGCTGATCGTCTCCTGCACGCTGAGCATGTTGCTCCGCCACACCAAGCGCATTGTCGTCATATGTGAGTCGCCAAGTAACTTTCTACTAATTATTGACGGAGTGATGATGATTCAGGCCTCTTCCCGTCTCCACTTTCGCCCAGATTTTGCGGCAGTTCCCAATTTCATGTTTGCCACGACATTGTGGATTCAATTTAGTTGCCTTTGATCTGGTATTGAATTCAAATACTTTATTTTAATTCACTTAATCAATTCCACTTAATTCGCTTCCGCAAAATCGGGCAGAAACTGGAAACCGGAGAGGGCCGAATTTATGAAAACTCATTTTTAAGTTTTTTAACTTTTGTTTGTTTTTTTTATTTAATTTCCATACTTCTATATACTTTTTAATTTTGCATTTTGTTAATGTTTTTTAATATCTTTTTTTATTATTTATTTATTTTTATTTTTACCATATGCATAGCATACTTTTTTGAGCATATACTATTATGTTTTTTCTTTAAATTATTTTTACTTTTATATTAAAAAATATCCTTTGGCTTCAACTGATTTAAAATGGTCATTCTTACAATGATTAAGTTAATAATAGATTACATTCCGGCGTTTCCTCTTTGATGTTTATTCCTCAAAACATTTCAAACCGAATGTTCAATTTGTTTTCAGAACTCAGAAAAGCCTAACATTTTCTCTCCGAATGATTGATCGGCATCAGAAATGGGATTCAACTTTAAGAGATCCTAAAAACTAAATTCCGAATTAGGTCTGTTCTGAATTACACTATCGATTGAATTCCACAGCAACTAAAGAACAAACTTTCATTTGAATTCGTGAATCAGCCGAAAAGTATGCAATTAAAAGTTGTGTGAAATTAAAGGTAAAGTGAAGTTCAGAACAGGCGCGATTATCTCACAAAGGTCGCCTTTTAGTTTTCTCATCGACTGCTTGTAAATTGATTGTATTGTCTTGCTTGACATCTATTTAAATGTGTATTCACCTAATACCCGTAAGATATGCTCCTCTAATCCTTTGCAGTGGCCGGATTCTTTTTCCATTCGTGCTTGCTCCTGGCGTTGTCCAGCTGGAAACCATCGAGCGATGACAGCGCTCTCTTCTACGTGATTGCCGCCTCGTGGGGCGCCTGCAATGGCATGTGGGAGACGCTGCTGCTGTCCCTGGTGACGCTCAACCACGTGCAGCACGAGCATGTTATGCAGGTTACAGCACCGCTACAGGCGCTGCGATTCCTTGGCTTGGGCATCACATTTGCGGCACATGGCTTCCTCTGCGAATCGGTTAAGATAATTGCTTTGGTGGTGCTGCTAGTGATCAGTGTGCCGCCGTATGCCACCCTGGAGATGCGCTTGGAGGCGCAGCGCAAGGCCACGCTTATAAGCTTATGACGCAGTTACTTCAGCTAGTCAAGAAGGCGGGGCACCGTGGCCCGCACACACACCATGTGAGGGCAGCGGTGTAGCCGCCATAGTGATAGCGGTCCTTGGCCACAGGCTCGGCCAACCTGTATTCGACTGACCCACGAATTGACTAGGACGCCACTAGGCAGCTACACGCATCCGGTGCAACAGGTGCCCCCAATGCCGGCACCCAGGCGATATACAGTCATGAAGAGAAACACAGTATTCAAGCCAAAAAAGAAGATCAAACTAAAATGCAGTATTCTTGTCAACTATTCCACGGCGAGTCAGGCTCGTAGGCCAATATGAAATAAGTAGACCCCAGTCCATAAATGTTCTTAACACTTACACTGTCTATATATGTACCCATATATGTACATATATACACTATATACATATATCTGTAACTGAAACTCTAACTTAATCAAAACATATGCCAGTGCCAGCAATGTTGTTCCAGTCTTTTACATTGTCTTCAAAACTTTGACATACAAGCTCAGATCGATAGTTGTACAATGTAAAAAGTAGTAACTTAATGACACCATTCTTTTGAAGCGATATATATATTCTACAATGGATGATATCGTGCTTTGCTAGCCTAAAGATTCTAGATGTATTATTAAGCGACAACTTTGTGCCATCAAACTGTATTCCTCGATATAAATGTAATTGTAAATGTTAATCTAAATGTAAATGTGCAACATAAATGTGTGCAACCTTAAACGTAAATGTAACAGTAACTGTATGCATGTCCTTAGATCCTAGATCGTAAGTACTCTTAAAAACAATATTATTCTGAGTAATCGGTCCAGAATCAATAACGCACAACACTCTTTGTGTTCCATACTTTTGTCAGTTAGTTAATGTAACTTGCCGGAATTGAATTATTGAAACTTGTTATGATAACTACTTTACTATATCAACAGCTAAAGACAAGCCCTGAATTGCTGTGAACCTATAAGACACAATTTGTTAGCTCCTAGAATGTGTTTTTGAACGTCACTCAAATCGTGAATTCTTATAATATCGTTCTTATTCATATTACGTATTACGTATTACGTATTACGTATTACGTATTACGTATAATTGCATTGTGCAATTCTGTGTGTGTAAGTTTTTCGTCAAATGTCCTTAGGTTTCGTTAGAGAAATGTCCATTTGGTCAATTGAACAACAAGAACAAGAACAAGAACAAGAACAACAAGAAACAACAACTAATATCCAATGATGCAGCGCTAAATATAGTATTATATAATATCTTATTACCTATTTCCATATAAATGTGTACCGTAAACTGTAAACACAATTGGAGGAGATGTGTCTAACAACAATGCAGCCAATTGAGAATTGTATTATCGCTAGGTTAGCAAGGTGAAATCCTAAGATCTAAGATAACAATGTTAACATTTTATGCAGAAATGAGAAACAAATTTTTAAAAACACTTTTGTAATTGAATCTTTACATGGCCACGTATCGGATCAGAATAACTAACAATACAATTTCATATGTATTTTAAACAAGCCAAGAAGCTTCAGTATAATGTGGTACTACTTATATGTATATTGTTGAACTTAAGCGGTTCGTCACTTTTTTTTTTGTTAGAATTCTTAGAAAAGCATACTTATACAAGACAACTTTCTGAAGTTTTAAATTAAAGCAAGTCAGTGATAAACAATTACACTACTTAAATATGACAGATTTAAACAAACACCTAAATGTGAAAACAAAAGTAAAAATAAAAGTAAAACTTAAACTTAAACTTAAACTACAGTAAAACCGATTTAAACGGATACATAGCTAATTTCAAAAAATAATGCTAAATGTTAAACACTTGCCGCATACATAGCATAAACAATTAATGCATAAATATAAAAAATAAATACCTATTTAAATGTGTACAAAATCAATAAAGAGATTATCCGCATTTCCCGCTTTTATTACATTTGAATTAACAGTTAGGGGCAGTGGCGTAGATAGGGGACGATTTAGGGAATCAATCCCCCCCAATTGAGTTAATGAAAAAATGAGGTCTATGTAAATTTAAAATTTGAATTATCCAGTTAAAACCAATGATGGAATTTATTTACTTATTTTGATTCATTTATTTATTGAAATTATGTTTATCAATGCTCAGTTAAACAAAAAGAATACGAAAATAATGAATATTATAAACTAATTCGACAATGGCAGTTCTGACGGATCGGATGGATCGATGAGATTCAAACTTTTTTAAGCAATAGAGTAATTATTTCCATTTGCCTACGAAGCCTTGGTTGAAATGAGTGCCCCGAAAAATAATCAAAAAATCTACTAAATGCCATGAACTACTAATTTTTGATAAGCTTACAAGTCATTAAGCTAGTTTATCGCCTTTCGATGCCATTAGGTCACAAATTCCAAAAAATTAATTAAGATTTAGTTCAAGGAGTTTTCAAAACTCGAGCAAATGAAGATGCGTTTCCTAAGATCCAAGAATATTACAAAAATGGCTGCAACTGTGGAATCATGGATCATGGAAGGGACGAAGTCGTAGATGAATTGAGCAAAGAATCTATAAAACTTCATATTATTCTCTACATATACATATATATTAAGAAATAAATAAAACGACAAGACCAAAAAAGAAAACCAAAATAAAATTGTACATTATCATCACTCTCTTTACAAAAGCTATCTACGCCACTGGTAAGGGTCAATAAAAGAGCTTAGCTTATGCAATTGTTTGCTCGCAACGCCATTGATGACGTCAAAGCTTTCGCCAAAGCTCAAACCGGTCACAGAGAGCGAACGAAAATAGAGAGTTAGAGAGCTTAAATAAATGTAAGCGAATCGCTACTTGTTCGTTTCGGCTGTTAGTTGTGATACCCTGCACCTATTAGAATGCGCTAAAGGGTATATTAAAGTTGTGTCGCAAATGCTACAGACAGAAACAGGCATCTCTTACCATTTAAAATAATATATACACATGTATTCTCGATCGTTTGTCTTTAAAGAGCTGATCCAAATTTGGTATGAAGGCTTTTATGATTTTATTGTGCTGGAACATGACAAATACTGACTATATTAATCGAATACAATCAAAATTATATTTGTATAATATGAAATATGAAATCTAAAGTGGTAAAACCACTACGTTGCCCGGCGAAATATTAAGATTAAAATGCATTATGTTGTAAGAAATACACAAAAATAGCGCACAACAATTTTCCCGCCCGTGGGGGTAGATTTTCAAAAAATTTTGAGCACCTCGTCTATTATGTTTTGTAGAACCTTGAAGATGAGTTTCAATCCAATTCAGAGCCAATCGCATGAAAATAAAAATGTCGAATGATAAAAATTTTCCACCAATTTTCCGACCGTGAGGGTGAATATTCAAAAATTGGTGCAACACGTGTCGAATTATTTAATGTGTAGAGCTTTGAAAATGAGTTTGAGCCCGATCGGACCAAAATTTGATACCATAAAACTTTTGAGACCCCAATTTCCCGCCCATGGAGTGGATTATCCAGAATCGGCGGAATATGTGTCAAATGATTTTTCGTATAGATCTTGGAAAATGAGTTTGAAGCCGATTGGTTGGTCCACGGCTGTGGGTGGAATTTTCCAAAATCTCATCTTACTGTGAAAATTTCAACATTCTAGTTCTTGCGGATTGGGCTTTGCGATGATTTCCAATCAGTCAGTTAGTCACCAATCAGGGGAAACTGTTCATGCATATATAGATTTAAATGTGAGTAAGAAGTTGTGATAAGCCATTTTAGACCTGAATACAGCGTATTTCGTAATCGAGCAGCTTTCATTCTTATTAGCTCTAAGCTAAGCTTGTTAAGCATTGCCATTGAACGCCTCTCACACCCCACCCACCACCTAGCCACCAACAAGCGGCAAAATTTCAATTAACCATAAAATGCTAGAACGAAAGTATATATTTATATACATATATATATATGTGTGTGTGTGTGGTGTGTGAGTGTGTTTTTATAGGGGAAATAAGCTTTGGAGGCTTTATCAATATAACGGCGCGATATTCGGCACAGTCGGAGCTCAGTTGCTTGGGGGAATCGGCGCGGATCGCATTACAGAGCCAATCAAACTTGAAAGTGGCTAACAAAGAGAGCCACAAGGGCAACGAGATGACAACAACAAATGGCCAAGAATCTGATGGCAAGTTGGGCGAAATGCAAACTTGGTTCGAAAATGAACCAAATCTGCCCGAGAAGATAGGTAAGTTTTGGCAAATAATACTCAAACATAAGTATATTCCAACCAGAAGATACAGACGCTATCTTATCTAAACTATAAACAAATATGTAAATGGGATAGGTTAGGAGCTTGATGTTCAGTTTTGTATAGTACATAGATATACATAGGTAGTAGCCATATAGAACTGCGCATCTGGAATAAGCAAATGCGTTCCCAGCTATATACATAGCTGTACCCCAATGAACTGATAAAGCTATCAATAGAAACCAGCCATGGCATTAGTAATTGTAGAGATAAAACCATATTACAAATACTACATGGTATGGGACTGCGGTTTGTTATAAATATGTATACAGAGTTTTAAACGTAGTATGATTATGTTCTAACGTGTAGATAATTGTTTGGAATTTCTTATCATTGCAGAACCGATTGTGTTGCTACGATTTCTAAAGTGCATGCAGTATGACATTGAAAAGACAAAGGCCCTGATCAAACTCAACTATAGCCTGCGCAATAAGAACCCCAATATATTCCTAGACCGGAACATGGAGAGCGAGACGACGGCAAAGGGCCTTCAAGTATCGTACGATTAAAGATCTATTGATTCCTTCTCTTTTCGCGCTATAATTATGCCTTGATCTTACAGGGATCTGCTCATACTGCCCGGCGTAACCCCGGAACGCCATAAGGTTCTATTATTTCGGATGACCGACTTTGATCCCAGTACGGTAAGCCCAAGATATGCTTCTGTTGATTTTGTTGAATTTTTTGATTTTACTTTTAAACCCACAGCGGAACTCTGTGGAAGAAAGCAAAATCTTCTTTATGATGGCCGATGCCCGCTTTACCGCCCCAGATATAGAAAAACCGGCAAGTGAGGATGCCTCCGAGGTAGACCCGAGGTCGCCAACTGCGATTGATGATGCAGATATTGCGGATGGCGATGTCCAGATCGTCGATATCAATGGCTATACGATGAGGCACCTTGCCTATGTCTCCATATTTGTGCTGCGCGTCTATATGAAGTTTCTACAGGAGGCATATCCCTCGCGTCTGCGTGCTATACACATTATAAACTGCCCATCGTTTCTGGACCGCATGATGGCCATGATGAAGCCCTTTATTAGGGAGGAAGTCTACCAAATGGTGACGTACTAACTGAACTCAATGCATCACTGAATGGTAACAAGTGTACTATTTTCCTGTTAATGCGTAGATCAATTATCACACCGAGGGCCTTGACAGTCTCTACGAACTGGTGCCCAAGGACATGCTGCCTGTGGAGTATGGCGGCAAGGCTGGCACAATTGCCGAAATCAAGGAACGTTGGATGCATACCCTGAAGGAAAAGACGTTAGTTGTGCTTCGTTTAAAAACGAATTCATCATATCGTATACTAAATTTCCTTTTATTTCAGAGCATATCTCAGCGATGAAAAATACTGGAAGATAGAGTCGGCGAGTAGAAGTGGCTGGTCTTGGTTCTAATATTAATACCGTAAATACAGTGGCGTAAGCAAGGTAGTAAGGAGGTGGATGGAACAACACGAATGTACAATAATGTTACGTTACAAACATATTATAATGTTATGTTCCAATTCATACATTCGTATGAGTTAGATCCCTCTCAAAAAAACCCTACTTACGCCTCTGCAGGTATATTGCCGAATGTGATCATTATTTTAAGAGTTTACAAATTAAATATTTACGAATTTCTGGTACATATACAGTTAATATGGTTGTAAGCTTAGTTTATCTTAAATACTAGCTTTGATTTAATTAAATTATGCTGAAATTGCCTATTTGCGTCAATCGAAACAAACACAGAAAAATAGCGCACCATAACTTTCCCTCCCGTGAGGGTCTTTCCTAATCGCTTAGCCTAATGATATTTTGCTTAGGACTATGAAAATGACTTTAAGCCTAAGAAAAAACATAATACCACACACTTAATCGTGCTCCCCCTCTTTCGAAATCTATGAAAATGAGTTTGGAGCCGATTGGATGATGGTAAACAAAAAAGTTTCATAAAATAGTTTTCCGCAATGTCCACTGTGAAAATTGATTGGTCTGTGCGATCATTGCCAATCAGTCAGTTAGGCAATCAGAACGAACCCTTTTGGAACTCCTTTACAACAGTCGACGTATTCGACCAAATCGAAAATAACGAAACTAAAAAAACCCACTCTCTCTCTCTCTGTCTCTCTCTCTCTGCATACTGCAAGTGTATGTATGTGTATGTCTATCACACTGCACTGCACGCATATCATTATAATAAACGTTTTCAACTTTTTACGACAGATTTGCATGATCGACGGCTTTTGTGCTCCAAATTACGGTTATCAATATTTCAGTGGGCGTCTTGCAGCACTGTCATCAAGCTAAATGCTACGACACGCTATAACTGGCAACTGTTGACTGTTTTTTGCTTGTAGGGAAATACTCATAATTTTTTTTGCTAATTTTTGCTCTGTCCTTGTATGAAATTGGTTAGCGATAACTTAAATCAGATTTGTAATCTGATAGCAATTGCATTGTGTGATATAAAACTCACCGTCTAAATGCAAGTGATTTTTTCAGTATCTTTCAAAAAGAGTTTAAACACTGAGAATATTATCTTATAGAGCTGCCAGATCTTGGGAACAAAAGTCACTAAAAATTTTCAACGCGGCAGGTCCCCAGGCGCAAGATGTACTTATACAAGGTGACAATAATATTGTTGTCAGTGGTATGTCTTGACTACTGCTGCTTGTTTTGACCTATAAGTCCGGTTTTAGAAGATGATTTAAACCACTGAGAATATTATCTTATAACATTAACATTTGTTGGCAGTCTGGCAGTCCATATTTAGGTCAATTCTGTTTTTTGGAAAGCTGGTCGCACCGAATTGCTGTTAAATTTGCGAAATTCCTGTTCTATTTTTTGAATTGATTGAAGTTGATCTTGTTGTCAATATTCTTTGTTTCTATTCAAGAAATTGTTGCTTAGCTTAAGTGCTTATGCCATTTAGGAGAGTATCAAAGAATTTTAAATACCGCACAAATCTTGGCTCGTATTTGCGATTTGACGACAGAATGGTTATTGCGACCGTAAGCATCGAGGGCAACAGCCAGACAGCAGTTCAACTAAAACTCAATCATACATATATCATACATCATATCGGATTGGACGCATCTTGGGCGTAGAGCTTCATATTGATGATATGGCAAGTCGCTTCCAGCGGAGTTCCTTTCTAACCTCATTTACATCACTCGCATAGTCTATTGAGATTGGACACGCCACAATTACACTAATAAGTGGCAGCATCGTGAAAGTAGCTGCTGTGGGTGGTAAAGCTATTGTGAATGACCAGGATACAGAGATAATATGCATAAAACCATCAGATACCGTCGACGGCCAGGTTGATTTGGCAATGTGAAGGCCAGGTTGCACTTTGCGGAAATGAATAACGAAGCGGTAAGAGTATCAAATCAGAAAATATTTGGGTTTAATAACAATTTCCATTGCAGCCGTTCGATATCAACGACTCTGGGGTTGCGATGAATGATAAGTCGGCGGATATATCTACATAACTATACAACCTGAAAGCCCAATCATTCCCCAATCAGAGCCTCCATCGGAAAACAGCATAGGCGATGGAGAATGCGTTGACCTACTTGAAATCAATTGAAATGAGTTGCTTTGTTGTTTAAAAACAAATTTCATAAACTTTTAACTTTTCTAAATTACGTTTTGTTAATTAATCCCTAGTCAGATCTATTGTGATATGGAAACGTTTATCGCATTTCTGCAACCCCATAGCGAACATCTGCATAATCTGGCGGCGGCCCTGAGCTGTATCAAGCTGCTGCGCAGTCTCAAGATTGTGCCTCATCTGAAATCGCAATCCTACAGAGATACAATATCAATAAGGTCGGTGCTGGGCGCTCTAATACTCGCCGCACTGGGCATGCGCTTAGCCCAGTTAAGCGGTGATCAGACCATGGTGACAGTCAACAGCACAAATCTGGCCCTCAACGTGGGATTCCTGGGCACATGCTATTATTATGGCACGCCGGAATACAAGTGTCGCATTTGGCGAATAATGCTGCTTGTCTTCATCCTGATATCCGTATGCTTGTGGTACTCACTGGTCGAGCAACCGGGTACTGTCAAATTTCATTTGAGTTTTATTACGACAGCCGTCACATCGGTGCTGATCATCATGGGAATACTGCAGCATACGGGCGCCCCAATGGGCATCATTGTGTCCACTCTAATGGCAACAGCGAAATTGCTTTATGCCCTGACTCTGCTGAACACTATAAGCCCAACAATATTGTATCAAAGTCTGTGGGTGCTCTGCCTGAATCTGGTGCGCGTTTTCAACACCCTGCTCAGCTGCCGTCGAGCTGCTGCTGGTCCTTCTGCGGCAGTCTCCGCTAATTGTTCGCGAATTCTTGCTCCGCAAGTATCGAAAATGGGTACTTAGCAGTCATTGTTTTAATGGCCCATTTAATGTTTATAGTATATGTACATGTGAAAAAATGGTTTGTTTCCTATTATGATCATGGTCTAATGATCGCTCTTTAGTGTAAAAATCGTAGACGTCCATAAATTGAAAGTATTTGAACAGTATTCGATTCATAATTGTGTTAAATGTTTTTTGGTTTTCGTTTAGGTTTCGGTTTCTATTTCAGCTTCAGTTGGCTCGTTGAATATTCTACAAAAATTCTATGCACGAGCAGGCAATTAGATTGATGCGCAGAAGCTGTAACGGCTACATTACGGACGGGACAGCACAAATTTAGGCACTATTAAGCCCAAACAAATGGCAAATGGCAGCTGAAGGCAATTAAAAAAAATTACGTGTTCAATTGCCGGCTTCAGAGTCAGAAAGTATTCGAATTTGGGTACGCATATGTGTATACATATTTGCAATAGCAATCAATATTTCGATTTGGTTGTGTAGACGCATAATAAATCAAAATAATAATAAAGCAAACAGTCGCAGTCAGTTCGCCAGCAAACTTCAAACGCAACGGCACGCAGAACATTGGTTGCGCATGCACTTACAAATCGATAACAAGTATATTCATTTCGATAACGATACGATTCCTCAAGCTATGAGCGGCGATAGTGAAAGTGAAAATCAGCTGAGACGCGATCGTGACTTGGCGGAGCTTTGCGAATGGTTTCGTTCCAATGAAAATCTGCCTTATGAAATTGGTAAAC
Source organism: Hirtodrosophila confusa (assembly GCA_035043065.1). Lineage (NCBI taxonomy): Eukaryota > Metazoa > Arthropoda > Insecta > Diptera > Drosophilidae > Hirtodrosophila > Hirtodrosophila confusa. Next base: position 5,023,458 of record JAWNNI010000078.1, read on the forward strand.
ATCTTAAAGGATGCGCTGCTGATGTAATGCCAAATGCATTGGCAGTATGGGTAGGGGTGGTTTGGCTACTAACGACATGCGGCTTGTTGAAATGTTGCCAAAACGTGCAAAACCTCCTCTCGACTCCTCTCACCATTGACCGAGAGTACGTCAATAATATTTAATGAGGTCGTTAGTACGCAGAGGGGCATGTCGGTCATTTTTATAGGCAGCTGCTGGGCGCCTGGTACGTCATATGTAGTACTTAAGCCAAATAACGTTTGGCACTCGAAAATGAAAAGGGTGTCCCCAAATATCTTTATACTTTTGAGTTATTTCTAGGATATTTCTGAGAACGGACTTGAAAGGTCCACCATTATTGTTATATTTACAAATAAAGGGTGTTTCATTTTTAAAGGCAACTGCTGGACGCCTGGTACATCATATGTAGTACTTTAGCCAACCAACGTTTGGCACTCGAAAATGAAAAGGGTGTCCCCAAATATCTTTATATTTTTGAGTTATTTCTAGGATATTTCTGAGAACGGGCTGAAAAGGTCCACCATTATGGTCATTTACATGGAAAGGGTGTTTCAAAATCATCGCAAGATTTGGTTCCATATGTTTGTTTTTATAATTTACAGACCCCTTGCTGCTGCGGCGCTTCTACCAATGCATGTATGGCCATGTGGAGGACACTAAGAAGCTCATCGAGGTGAACTACGCGCTGCGAAACAAGCATCCACAACTGTTTATCAAGAGGGATCCGCTAGACGAAGATAGTCGCCGCACCTTTGACTATGCGTAAGCAGAGTTGTAATTTGAAGATTGGAAAAAATATACACAGAATTGCATTTTAGTGATATACTACCGTTACCGGGGCTCACACCGGATAAATATAAGGTCTCGCTCTATTGCTTTAGAGACTTTGAACCGTCCAAGGTAAGACAAATATTGGATGCTCTTAACAATGCTAATAATGGATTGTGTTCAGATGCATCACACGGAGGATACACGCGCCTTTTTCATGGTTACTGACTGTCGCTTTATAACAGCCGATGATACGGCTCGTCCCGAGGTAATGTCGGAGGGCGAAGTGCAAATATTTGATATGAAGGGCACAACCATGCGTCATATATCGCGGCTTACGATTAGCACACTACGCGCCTATATTAAGTTCCTCCAGCTGGCGTTTCCAGTGCGTCTCAAGGCCATTCACATGGTGAACTGCCCCACGTATCTTGATCGCATTGTGAGCGTGGTGAAGCCCTTCATTAGCGATGAAGTCTTCAAATTGGTGCGTCCTTGTGAGCAATATTCCCCTTTACTGTCAATGTAACATCAACTTTCTTAGATACGCTTTCACACGTCCAACATCGACTCACTGTACGCGTTTGTGCCGCGTGTGATGCTACCAGAGGAGTACGGCGGATCTGCCGGATCACTGGCTAACCTACGTGAGCAGACCCAAAAGGTTTTAAGAGAGCATCGGTAGGAACGCCACCGACAAAGTATCTTAACGTGTGCATAGACTAATGCTTTACATTTTCAGAGAGTATTTGATGAATCCGAATCATTGGCACGTTGAGAAGCCTGAGAAGCGCAATAGTAAATCCTGGAAGTTATTCAATTGAGAGCCCTGCGAGTAGATCAGTTGGCAATTTTTTTTTTAATGTTTACATTGTTTCTAATGCTGTAGCTGTGTGTTTATTATGTATGTTTGTAGATAATAGTTCAAATCTGGGATTGTTCCTTTAAAGGTTATTAAAACTATATTGTTAATGGGAAGTTACGTTATGAATCTACAGAAAATGTCCACTCCATAAGGAAGTGTACCTATTTTATTTTCAGAGAAAAAGAATAAAGCTCAAAATTAAAAGAAACAAATGTATTTTTATTGAAAATATATATATCTTTAAAAAAAGTTTAATTTCAGCTTGAAAAAATGAACGAAGAAAACCAAATTTATATCTGATCGAGTAATAAATCATTTCATTGATTAAGACATTGCGCTTCAACTAAATTTAATGGAGGTTGATATAAATACCTAATTAGCTGTACAAGATTTAAATTTGGCGACTAATTCAAAGTTATCGACACACTTCGATACATTGTGGCTTACATTTTATCGATGCGCCCGAACACTGTGAATGGCAAAATAGTAAGAAGAAAAGCGTCAACAATTGTCCCATCGCTAATGCCGTGTTTATATTGAAAAGCGACCACAACACGTAGGACGAAAACCCCGCTATATTATAAAATACAGGTATCCTCCACAACGTAGAAGCATCAACGCAGTTCCACACAAACTGAACATGGATCGGCCACAGAAAATGCCCAAGGTGGCCAAGGTATACAACATTAATGCCCAACCAAATCCCATTGCGCTGTCCAACATAAACGTTTTCTCGTTTTTCAGGTGAAAAATAAAGCGCCGGCGGAGGTGCAAATCACCGCGGAACAGCTGCTTCGCGAGGCGAAGGAGCGTGACTTGGAAATATTGCCGCCGCCGCCCAAACAGAAAATCTCCGATCCCGCCGAATTGGCGGACTATCAGCAGCGCAAACGGAAAACATTCGAGGACAATTTACGCAAAAATCGCATGGTGGTCAGCCACTGGATCAAGTATGCACAATGGGAGGAGCAGCAGCAGGAGATACAGCGTGCTCGCTCCATATGGGAGCGTGCGCTGGATAACGAGCATCGAAACGTAACCATTTGGCTGAAATATGCCGAAATGGAAATGAAGAACAAACAAGTGAATCATGCGCGCAATCTGTGGGATCGGGCCGTGACCATAATGCCGCGGGTCAACCAATTTTGGTACAAGTATACCTACATGGAGGAAATGCTGGAGAACGTGGCTGGTGCGCGTCAGGTGTTTGAGCGCTGGATGGAGTGGCAGCCAGAGGAGCAGGCCTGGCAGACGTACGTGAACTTTGAGCTGCGCTACAAGGAGATCGACCGTGCACGCGAAGTCTACGAGCGTTTCGTGTATGTGCATCCGGATGTGAAGAACTGGATAAAGTTTGCGCGCTTCGAGGAGACGCACGGCTTTATACATGGCTCCCGGCGTGTGTTTGAGCGTGCGGTAGAGTTCTTTGGCGATGAGTACATTGAGGAGCGTTTGTTCATTTCATTTGCACGCTTTGAGGAGGGTCAGAAGGAGCACGATCGTGCGCGCACCATCTACAAATATGCGCTGGATCATCTGCCCAAGGAGCGCACACCCGAGCTGTTCAAGGCCTACACCATACACGAGAAGAAGTATGGCGATCGGGCGGGCATCGAGGATGTGATTGTGTCGAAGCGCAAGCATCAATACGAGCAGGAGGTGGCCCTCAATCCTACCAACTACGATGCCTGGTTTGATTATCTGCGCCTCATCGAGGCCGAGGGCGACAAGGAGGTCATACGCGAAACCTACGAGCGTGCCATTGCCAATGTGCCGCCGGCGAACGAGAAGAATTATTGGCGCCGCTATGTCTACATGTGGATCAACTATGCACTCTATGAGGAGCTCGAGGCGGAGGACACCGAGCGCACTCGTCAAATCTATAAAACCTGCCTCGAGCTAATACCCCACAAGCAGTTCACCTTCAGCAAGCTCTGGCTGCTCTACGCACAGTTCGAGCTGCGCTGCAAGGAGCTGCAGCAGGCGCGCAAGACGCTTGGCATGGCGATTGGCATGTGTCCGCGGGACAAGCTCTTTCGTGGCTACATCGATCTGGAGATACAACTGCGTGAGTTTGAGCGCTGCCGTCTGCTGTACGAGAAGTTCTTGGAGTTTGGGCCCGAGAATTGCGTGACATGGATGAAATTTGCCGAACTGGAGAATCTGCTGGGCGATACGGAGCGTGCACGCGCCATTTATGAGCTAGCCGTGCAGCAGCCCCGCCTCGATATGCCCGAGCTGCTGTGGAAGGCGTACATTGACTTTGAGGTGGCTTCCGGCGAGTCCGATCTAGCCCGGCAGCTGTACGAGCGCCTGCTGGAGCGCACACATCATGTCAAGGTCTGGATATCGTTTGCCAAGTTCGAGATGAGCCTTAATCATGGCTCGGCCGACGGCGATGCCGATTTGAATGCACGCCTCTCACGTCGCGTCTATGAGCGTGCCAATGACATGCTGCGCCAATTGGGCGACAAAGAGTCGCGTGTCCTGCTCCTGGAGGCGTGGCGTGACTTTGAGCGTGCTGTCAACGATACGACGTCGCTGCAGAAGGTGCTCGACAAGATGCCACGTCGCATCAAGAAGCGACAGAAGATCATCTCCGAAGATGGCGTCGAGGAAGGCTGGGAGGAGATCTTCGACTACATATTCCCCGAGGATGCGATGGCGCGACCAAACCTCAAGCTCCTCGCTGCTGCCAAAATGTGGAAAAAGAAGAAGGACGACGAGCCATTAACTGCTTCAGCTGAACCAACTGGGTCAGCAGCCGAGTCAGCCGAGTCGGATGATCTATAAGCAAACGCCCGTCGATTAGTTAGCACCTCCTAAGATTCGTATTGTATATTGATTTAAATCTATCTAAGTGAGACATCATTAAAAACTTGTTGGCAGCCTGATTTTCTAGTGTTTTTATATGAGCGGCCCATGCGAGACAAATGACGACAACTGTTGGAGGTGCAGGGATCCGCTGCAGCAGCAGCGCGCCTCTGCCTTAAAGATGTGTCTTAACATGCTCGACGGTCGCACCAAGGCCAGCAAGGACAAGGAGCACCAGCAGCGTCCCAAAAGCATCACCAGCCCGGTCGCCAGCAGCGAGTCGGCATCTAAGGCCGTTGCCAGAGCCAGTGGCAGTGGCAGTGCCAGCGCCAGTTCCGGCAACGCCGAGAATTATGCCAAACGCAAGCGCGGCTGCTACAAGTGCTCGGAATGCGGCAAGCAGTATGCCACTTACAGCAACTTGTCTCGCCACAAGCGGACTCACCGCTCCCTGGACTCGCAGTCGGCCAAGAAGTGCAACACCTGCGGCAAGGCGTACATCTCGATGTCGGCGCTGGCCATGCACATTCTGACGCACAAACTATCGCACAGCTGCGAGATATGTGGCAAGCTCTTCTCGCGCCCCTGGCTGCTGCAGGGGCATCTGCGCTCCCACACCGGCGAGAAGCCCTACGCCTGTGTGAATGAATTGAGCAAACAATCTAAAAAAAACGTGGTTAATATTATATTGTGAAGATACACACATATATTTTAAGAAATATTTAAATATATTCACAATGGCATAATTTTAATCCACCCGTCCCCCCTTTGCTAAAAGCTATCTACGCCATTGCCTCACAGAATTCACCTACCCCAAACGTGATCACATGAATTAAATAAAGCACTTGATCCACTTATTACATGTGTTTCTAAGAACTACTATATAAGCCGTTCAGTGCACAGATTGATTAAGCTGAGAAAAGTGATTTATACCCTTCTGACGCCTAAAGAGAGTACATGCCACTGATCTCCCTACCCGTATGATCTCTCTCTCTCTCAAAAATGTATCAATTTTTGTAAATATAGTAGTTAAGGCATCCCTCTGTATTCAAATTACCCTTCCTTGTACACGTTAGGTTAAGTTCAGAAGGCACTGAACGTTTCCAGCGATATTAAATAATACATTTTCAAGTTTGTTTACAAAAAATAGAGAAATGTGATGAGATAATGTCATAGTTTTTAAAATTGGCTTAAAATTTGAATTTATATTATAGAAGCCATAAATACAGAGATAGTTTTCATCTAACCGTATATAAAACAAGTAAGAACGTTGCAGTCGGACGCACCCGACTGCAGAATACTATGTTCCCAGTCCTATATAATTTGGTTATTTGTGGGTTCGGAAAGAGACGCAAAAAAAGCAGTAGTCTGTATGCCAAATTTGGTGACTCTATCTGTACAGGTGTGGGAGATATAGATTTTGCTCCTCTGTAGGGAAGGGGGTGGGGGGTCCAAAAATGTTTGATGCAGATTTGTCCAGGGGGTGAACATTAGTATGTATGCCAAATTTGGTAGAGTCACCTGTACAGGTGTGGGAGATATATATTTTTCTCATTTGCGGGGGAGGGGGTGGGGGGTCAACATTTTTTGATGCAGATCTGTCAGGAATTTCAACATTATTCTGTATGCCAAATTTGATGACTATAGCTTTAAAAATGTGGAAGATACAGGTTTTGCTCAAATTGCTGGGGAGGAGGTGGTTTGGGGGTGGTCGATCTCGACACTTCATAAATTGGGGGTATACACCAACATGTGTACCAAGTTTGGTTGCTCTAGCTTAAAGATAAAGGCTAAAAAATTGCGTTCATACGGACAGACGGACATTTCGCAAACCCAATATACTATTTTCCTTTCGGAAACATAGTATAATTAAGAAGACCGAATAGCAAAAAAAGAATCGTTTGTAATGTTAAAACTGTTTGTGGCTGATGGAGTTAATCAATCTGTGCACTGGCCGGCTCATATAATAGTTTTTGTCTGGTGAATTGTTTATTAGGCTATCAAAAATCAAAATATCTCTTTAATAGCAAGGTTCATAGCAATTATATGCTCGAAACATGTGCGGTAAATATTTAGTATAAGGTTCGGTTTGAGATTTGTGGATTTAAGCACAGAAGCTGCTGGGAATTAGGAGCTATTTGAAATGTTATGTCTCCCGAGAGTTGGTTGGCTCACTTGGACCGCAGCAGCACCATAAAGGCGGAGTAGGTGAACCTAATCACCTGCAAGTACAATATATCAGTAAGCTGATCCTCCAGATATAAATATAGATAGCTATTACCAGTACGAAAGTTTCCAGGGAGACTGCTAGATAGCCACCCGCATAGATGAAGGAGGGCTTTCGGGTGCGCATCAAGGTGATGATCAGATTGCGCCTAAACTTGGGCAATTGGTCGACCCAGTTGCAGGCATAGAAGGCGTCGTGGAGGAGCTCGCTTTGGGTGCGCATTCGATCCCCAAAATAGCAGATGATTAGCACCTCAAGGGTCACTGCGAAAAAGAATACCAGCGAGAGTACCATGGCCGACAGATCGTTCGAATCGACCACATACAGAAAGTGCATGGCCACGGTGCACTGCACCAAGGCGGAGCACATGAACTGCGCCATGCAGGCAACCGATAGTATCCGCTGAATGATCTCATGCAGCTTCAGTATGTCGTTGTAGTCCTCAATGCACTCGCACAGCTCCATATAGATAGAATTGCACCAGCGGCGGCAGTCGTTGAATTGGAGCATCGGATTCGGTTCCGGGTAGCCAATGCGACGCACACGGAGCTCCAGGGCCCGCATGTGGCCAGTGAGTATGCAGAGATAGGCTGGTGGATACGAATCGTTGGCGCAGTCCTGCAGCGCTTGCACAACCAGGCCGAACAGCTGGTAGAGACAGATGAGCACAAAGCCCAGATCCGACTCCCGCCAATCGATGCCAAACCAGGCGGGATAGAGCAGCTGCCGCTTCCCCGAGAGCATCACACGGATGCAGCTCAATGTGGTGCCAAAGATAAAGATGCGAGCAAAGATGCGAAAGCTGTTCTGTGCCGTGTGCACCGCCTGACGCAGTGCGACCAGCTCCTCGTCATTGCTCACATCCAGCGCACGTTTGTCCAGCTTGTGGAGCAGCCGCCGTATCTCATACAGCTGCCGGCGCACCAGAAACACATTTATAAACTTCAAATTGGCCACAATGTCCGTGATGGTAATGGTCAGATTCTCGCATAGCTCCTGCAGGCTGTTCGTGTAGAATAGCTTCGCCAGCAGCGTCAATGGAAACAGCAGCGTCACCGGCACATTGATCAAGATTGCCCGCAGCCGGTGCAGGCTCCGGTCTCTGCCCACCGGCCGCATCAAGCCCATGAACTGCCACACCCACCAATGGTAGCTCACCGCCCTGTGGGTGTCCAGCTCGGTTTCCTCATCCGTGTCTATTTCCGCTGCTTTCCTGGGCCACTGCATTTTCTTGAATGGTCTTAGTTGGGGTCTGCTCGCTGGATTTTATAGTGGCCAGCTCAAGTGTCCAACTTCTCACTGGGAATATCTGTTGGCTATTAGCCGCCATTATACAATTATATGGCCACATTATATCTATCTGCGAATAGTTTGCGAAAGTTTTCAGCACTCAGACACCCAAGCAAATTGCACTTAAATATAGTGTCTACCTTGGCATTGATCAGGTTGTGGATGGAGTTCTATTTAGCCAACAATCAATCAATAAATGGAAGGCCGACAAATACAATAGAATAGAATATTAGTTAGAATACATTTCTACTCTTACAAATCTATACAGGAATTGTACCAGAACTTTAATTTCCCACAGCCGGAAACTATTTTCTTCTCCGAAATATTCTTTTTTGCTGTTCTTTAAATAACTTAAAGCAAATTTAAGTCGAAATACTACTTGTATGTGCTGTATTTTGAGCTTTGATTAGATATACAAGACATAAGACAACTTTGGGAGTAATATTTGTATAAAAGAAGTTTTAATTCAACTCAATGGAAGTTGTATGATTAAGGGATCTGTTCCGACCGGTTCAGACATAAATAACAATTCCAAGTCTATTAAAGAAAGCTCCAAATCTGGCAGAAGCTTCTAATGAGAAGTATGGTCTAATAGTATATACTTTATGGGGTCGGAGACATCTGCTTCCAAGCGTCACAGAATACCTGAAAATATGAAAATACTCTCTACGACATTTCTTCAGAGTTCCCTTCCTTGCCCAATAATCAAAAATGCATTTAAAATTCGTAACTATTTTTGTATTTATATCGTTTTATTTCTCATAGTTGATCAAGTTGTAGAGTGTGCCCAAGTGGACGGGGTTCTATTTAGCCATCAATCGATCAATCAATCAATCAATCAATCAATGTTGTTATTATGGACTATCTAATCGAAGGGTTAGTTGTATTCAGTATGCGATTCAGTGCAGCTGCAGCAATCAAAACGGCAAACTTTTCAAAAGTCCAATTACTTTCTTGAGTCATTTAAGGGAGTTTATGTGGAGGCAACAGATGATATGATATTGATGTGTGTATGTATATGTATTGTGTGTGTGTGTGTGTGTGTGTGTGTTGCCTATATATGTGTGTGTATAGCATGTTTATTGAACTTTCGTGCAGCGGTCCTTTACAATTCTAATTATGAATGCAAATTTCGATAAAATGCCCTTAAAGACAGTAATTGTGGGGGGAATGAAATAGAGATGGGCGCATTTCGAAAATTCTGGCAAGCTACGACATAAAAATGAGAAATCTTCAAACACAAACAAACTCGAACCATACAAATTCCAAAATATAATATAACGAGATAAAAACGTATTTTTGCAATGTCTAGTTATGGTATAAGTAATTCCATAATAGATTCTCGTCCTATAGCTTTTTGAACATATAGTGTATGGGTTCTATTTTAGTCTATTGATCAGCGCATAAAAGCAAAACTTCAGCCAATTCTGCATGATGTACTGTAATTTTGAATATTTTTCATCCTTTCATCACTGATATTGTTAAACTTTTTCATCCTTTCTTCACTGATATTGTTAAACTTTTGAAGGAGCGCCCAGCTCTAATGCGTTGTAACAAAAATTGTATAATATAGTAGTATATTTATGTAGTTGATGTATTTTGATTTGTTTATTTATATAGGTAGATACATAGTAATGTATGTACATATGTATGTATGTATGTATATGTGTTCTCTTTTCTTTTTCATCAATAGAATTAACATAATCTCAAGATGCGTATATATGTATGTAAGTAATTATGTACATGGGAATTGCAAAGTGATTTAATCTATAAGCAATTGATATATATATGTATATGTATATGTATATGTATATGTATATGTATAGTATATGTCTGTAGGAAACGAGGAACAGGAAGTTTTGGACAGAATTGAGAGATATGCTAAGGATGTTCTTTTGTTTCTGGGAATTCGAGCGGGGTGCGTAAGCTGGACAGAAGGAGGGGGAAAACACACAAAAACAAATCGTAGATGCACACAATGAATATTTTTGTCTAACTCAAACTTAATTTGTAATTTTTAAGAATTAATTTAAAAATACAATTAAGCACAATTATTGTTATATTGTTTACAAAGTGTAAGTCGAAACATGTTACTTTATCTTGATTTATATATTTGAAGAATTCTTCCATATTGTTTTCTATTATTGCATATCAATTTGGTTATCATTGTTTCACAAGAAACACTTTCAAAACAAAACGGAAAAGTGCTTCAAAGTTATTTAATTAAATTAACTACGATACAAACTGGCATTCAAAATGATAATCTATCGCTCTAATTAATATTATTACCATTTATGATGATGGCGTGTTCTTTTGTTCATTTCTTTTCTTTCTTTTCTTCTTTTTGCTTAACAATTAACAGACAATTACAATGCGTTACGTTACGTTACAATCAACAATAATATATGTATGTATGTTTATAATTGGGACAATAGCATTTAAATTATTGTGTTTTATGGATTTATTAGTTTCTGATTTGTTGGATTCAAGTACAATTGAATGCAATTTACAGATAGTATTTGAAATGTGCATTGTATTTCAGTTCCATTTGATTTGAATTCGTTAATTCAAATATTAATATTAATGTGTATTTAAGCTCAGTTCTCAGTCGCAAAAAACAAGTTGACGACACAAAATTTGTTTGGCTGCATTTCTTATAGAGTTTGTTGTTTGTTTCTTAGTTTCTTAGTTTGTTGATGGCTGTTTCTCGCTTGGAGTAATATTATTATAAGAATTCTGAAGGTTTTACGTGTGTAGTTTGTAGCTATGTATGTTTTTATTTTATGTTTTTTTGTTTTTGAGATAGTTTCGAGCTATTATTGATAAAAAATATTGATATTGTTAGCCCCGTTCTTGTTCCGTTTTTTCGGAGGGACTTGAGCTGTTTTTCAATATAATATTTATATTCTTAGCCTCGTTCTTTTTCGGCGGCTGTTGCGCATTTGCATTTATTTCGGTTTGAATTTGATTTGGAATTGTGGCATCTTTTGTTATTCCGACCTTATCGGCGGCGTTCTGATTTGAATTTGAATTTGATTTGTCTTTGGCATCCTGCAAAAGAATAATGTATGAATGTATGCCGACGATATAACAAAACAATTTTCATTTAATCAACTAAGGCGATCACGATAACGATGATTATCGATCATTGCAAACATTTGGACAGTTATCGAGAGAGTTCAATCTCCGACTACACTGGGCAGCAAAACGAGAACCATTTTTGAAAACCAGAAAAGCAACTATACTTCTTGAAAGTACAATAGTTAGGCATCCTAAGGATGAAGATCAAGTTCAAACAAAATTGTATTTCTTCTAATTATGCAAGCGGAAGAATTACATAATTACAAGCACAAGATTTGTAATTTGTATAGATTGAAATATTATAATACATTTTCAATTGCCTTGCTAACCAACTGTTTGTTTTCCTGATCGGTCCCGAGTTGTATAATTCTGAATTTGGGCATCTCCGGTTGTCTTAATACATTCAAAAAGTATCCTGGCTGTTCTGGCTTGAACATGTTGCTGCCTAGAGTTACGAACTTGTCCAGATTAATCAACTCAACAAAAAGCAAAAGAACTAATTACCCAAAAGGAAAGGAAATCTTAACAATTTATGGTCTGCTGTGCTTGCTTTTGTGTTGTGTGTGTGTGACTGTGTGGGTGTATGTGTGTGTGTGTGTGTGTGTGTGTGTGTGTGTGTGTGTGTGTGTGTGTGTGTGTGTGGGGTGTGTGTGTGTGGCTGTGAATCACCAAGTCTCATGGCGCTGCATGGAACTGATCTGAAACTGCATTTTCAATTTGAGGTGTGCCTGTCTGTTTGGATTCGATGTTTTCATATGTTGTTTCTTTTTTCGGCGTCGATGCGCGACACTGAGATGAATGAGGGGGATGGTAGGAAGGAAAAATGAATTAATAAGACCTTGCACCGTTTTCGCATACTTTTCAAAAGTAAAACGATTGCGATTCCGCAACGTTTACGATCCAACTCTATTCGTTTCCGAGGGAAATAGCAATCGTTTTTCTTTTTCGAAGTCATGTTCACATCGTATAACAATTTTTAATCGTTTACAGAATGTGTTTTTTAAAGAACTTGTGTATTTCTAACACTTTTTTTAAACCTTATAGTTGCATTTACATACAGCCGAACTTCCCTAAAACGAACTCGCGAGGGAACCAAACAAATTTCCTTTTGAAGAGAATTTGTAATAGAGAATAATGAACAGAATGTTTTCCCAAAATGATCAGTAATTTGAATTGTGTACGATTTGTTACATTTCAGATTCCTGCTTGGACTTGTCTCTAAAATCACTTCGGCTTTAGTTTGGCAACAGGGGGGTATTCTCATTCGCGGATCAACTTCTTCTTAATAATTAACTGGTTGAACTGGTTGAAGTGAAATGGAGGGAATAGTGTGCAACATTTGGGGGAATCACACAAATATTTACTTGAATAAATGTGGAAATCGATAACCGATAGCAAAAGTGAGCGTCGCGCTGAGACGATGAGAATAGAACATAAATAATTACTGAATATTAAATAAAAATCAATTCAAAATAAATATATATAGAGTTGAAACTGCAAAAGTCTTCATTATAGCGGAAAATTCGTAATAGTTAAATATAAAAGCATAAAATATATAAAAGCAGGATTCGTGAAAAGTTCGTTATACAGAAGTTAGACTGTAATCATATATCATATATGATCAAGAGCAAAAGCATGACGCGAATTTATGCAGTTTAAGTTAAACCCAAATAATAAATAAATAAAAAAGTGATGAAAATAATGTGGATAAAGCAGAAAATTCTACTGGCTCAAAGTGAGAAGCCTTTGAAACCGATTAATTGAATCGTTATTCGAGATATTCGACATTTCGACCGGAAACGAAAACGGGAAGAGGCCTGAAAGCGTTTAAAGTGAATATTGAACGTTACCTTGGCCATAACGATAGCAGCCTCCTGCTTTAGATAGTCCTCGCGTGCCGACTCGTACATGGCAACAAACTTGTCGCGCTGCACTTTGAACTGGGCAAAGAGATCGTCGTCCTTGTTGCCCTTTAAGCGGTTCTCAATATCCAACTTCTCGTCGTGAACGGCGCGTATTTCGTCGTTCACCCAGGGCTTATCAATGGGATACTGATTGACCAGATTCTTTAGTGTCTTAATGGTGCTCTTGCCCTTGACCGCATGCTTGACCAGATTGGCATTGGGCTTTTTGATCTTGCCAGCATTGAGGTTGCCATTCATGTGGCCCATATTGAAGGCACCCGGCCCGCGTGGCATGCCGCGTGGCGGCATGCGTGGTCCCATCATATGGTGCCCCATCAGGGGCGGCGGCATCGGTGGATGATTGGGGCCACCGCGTCCGTTGCGCCGCATAAAAGGCGGCGGCGGCAGTGGACCGCCCATTGGTGGCATTGGGCAGCGCATGGGCGGCATGTGTGGCTGAAAGCCCATTGGCGAATATGGCGACATTGGACCGCCGCCAGCCTGAGCTGGTCCACCACGTGGACCCATCGGTCCCGGACCCATGGGACCACCCATCATGTTACGTCCACCGCCACCGCCGCCGCCGCTGCCGCTGCCGCGATTCGTTTGTTGTTGTCTGTTGAAGTTATTGTTGCGCTGCTGGGCATTGAAACGCTTGCCGTTGTGTGGATGGAAACGATGCGGCTGCCAGCTATTGTCGCCCCCGCTGCTGCCATGCATATACTGGGAATTGTGGTTCTGTTGCTGCTGTTGGTTACCTTTCTGTTTGCCCTTAAGCGGCTTCTTCTTCTGTTCGCCCTCATCCTGGCCTGGCCTTAGCATACCCCGAGCCACGGCGGTTGCACTTGTGATACCGTTTGCAGACTTGACGGTTAGCGTCACCTGCGCCGGCACTGGACTATTGAAGTCTATGTAAAGCGGATCACTGGGCATCTGGCAGGACGAGTACATCAAATGGTTCTGTTGCTGATCCTGTGCCTGAGCCTGGGCCTGGGCTTGGGACCGGAATGGCTTTCGGTACGGGGCCATTGAGGCGCGTACATTTTGACGCTGCTGTTGCTGCATTGCGCGGTTCTGCTGATAATTATTATTTTTTGATACCATTTGGGGTGAAATCGAAACAAATTTTGTCTTTTGCCCTTTTCGTTCGGACCGACTGCCCCAAGTGAAAAAACAAATTTCTATCACACGCTTAAATATTTCTAGTTTAGTTGTAGTTGTACATTTCGTAGAGATGAGCAACAAATTGACGAGTTTGTGACTGTCAAAAATATATACCATCAAGTCATCAAGCATGAGTTATCGATTTCTCACGCGCATTATCGATATTGCAACTAAATTTCAAATACAAAATTCAAATTTAATTCCAGCTACACCTGTACGACAATTGACCAAACTAAAACTAAACTAAGTCATTTCCTGGAGCCAGTTTGAAATTAAATTCCCTCAATGTGTCGGTGTCGCTCTTAGGAACTTTTACATTTTATTAATTTATTATAAATTATTTATTTTTACTTTATTTGTCGACTAAATAAATTAAAGAAATACAAACCAAATTTCTAAAATATTATACATTTTTGCATGCAGTACAATGCAATGAAAATATAAATGCAATTAATTTTATGCTGATTCTATTGCTCAACGCCACGACTACCTGTAGGTCCAAGATTAAAGACTTGTATGGAACTTATTAAACTGAACAGAAACTGAACTAAAACAGTAAACAAGTATAATCTTTATACTTACGTATGTACATACAGCACTTGTCTATGTTTTTATTTCATATTGTGTATCAACTTGTTTTTCTGAAACTTTAACTGTTAAGCTGTTGCAATAAATAGTTTAAAAAATTTGGTTTTAATGCCCATGATACATATTTGCTGTCTGTTTTCTATTGTTTTTCATAAGGCAATTCCAAGTAATTATTCTTGTGTTTAGGGCTCTATATGCGCTCAGTTAAAAGCTTTATACGATTATAAGACACTGAATATAAATGCACACGTAAAGATAGTTTGTTAAAAACAAGTGTACGAAACATAAAGGAATTAATAAATAAATAAAAGCTCAATCAATTTAAAGGTTGAATACTTAAATAAAATTCCTTGTTTGATTTTAAATATTAATGGGCAGGCAAATAAAAAACAGCTGTTTTGTATTTGGCTGTGTCGCAGGATGTGGGCGTTGGAACCGAGGTTGCTAAAAGCTAATCAAACAGTTATTTTGATTTCTAAATATGTAAATATAAAGCAAATCTCATTCAATTCAATTTTATTTTATTTAAGAACTAATCATATACTTAAAAACTATATGATAAGTGTGTGTCAGCAATGGCTATTAGGGCCCTCAGCTCAATTCAATTATAATATATTTAGATTATATGTATAACATGTTCTTAATTGAGTACTTGTTATGTGGTGAGTACACACTGTTTATTGCGCAGGCCCATAACAGCTGTTCTATTAATAGCTGCTGTGCGGTGCGTGGGCGTGGGTTCCAAAGTTGCTAAAACAAAGCGGCAGTTATTGTGATTACTAAATAAGTTAATATAAAGCAAATTACACTTGTTCAACACAATTATTATATGTTTAAATTATATATTTATGTAGCAATTTGACATTTGACTGTTAATTATGAAGTGGATACACACTGTTTCCTGCGCCGGCTCAAACCAGCTGTTCTATTTTTAGATGCAATGCAGTTCGTGGG
The DNA here is from genome assembly GCA_035043065.1 of Hirtodrosophila confusa. Lineage (NCBI taxonomy): Eukaryota > Metazoa > Arthropoda > Insecta > Diptera > Drosophilidae > Hirtodrosophila > Hirtodrosophila confusa. The sequence goes on from JAWNNI010000078.1 coordinate 5,039,134, forward strand.
CGTTGAATCCAAATCCACTAAAAACTTAGAGTAAGGAGCCAGTTGTTGCGTCAAATAAATAAATAAATACAAATCAATGTAAGATCAATCAAATAAGCAATTAAAAATACCTAAAACAATATATTTTTGCTTGAGTGTATTTATGGGGTGGGTACACACTGTTTTCTGCGCAGGCTCATAACAGCTGTTTTGATTTTAGCTGCACTGCAGTTCGTGGGCGTTGCAGCAAATCGCCACCAACGCGCAAAAACAAATAGACCGCTGAACGAAACGCATCGCAACTCTCACGACGGCTGCAACGTCGCTGCAGACGGCAAATCAGTAACAACAACAACATCAATAATAACAACAACATCAATAGCAACAAGAATAGCTAAAATATCAAGCAATGTTTCCTTACTTGAAAAATCAACGCGTCAATTTGGAGCTGCTGCAGGAGGCCGCCTGCCGCGAGCTAATGGAGCAACTGGAGTACATTGAGGGCACCAAGTTTATAGTGCTGGATGAGGCAATGATCGGGCCGCTGGGTCTGGTAACTAAGCCGCGGGTATTTACGGAGCGCGGCATCAAGTTGCTGGCTTTGAAGCCGGAGATGCGCTTTCCCAAAGAGGTGCAGAACATCATCTACATTGTGCGGCCTCAGGTATCGCTAATGGAGTATCTAGCGACGCATGTCAGGAGCAATGACATGCAGGGACGGCTGTTCCATGTCCTGTTTGTGCCGCGTCGTTCGTGCTTGTGCATTAAGCAGCTGGAGAACAAGAACGTGCTTGGGTCGTTTGGGCGGTTCGAGGAGCTGGCCTGGAACTTTCTGCCGCTTGATGCGGACGTTGTTAGCATGGAGATGCTGCATGCCTACCGCGATGTAAGCATTGATGGCGATACAACGTCGCTGTACCAAGCAGCTATTGGGCTGGTGCAGCTGCAGCGTCTCTATGGCCGCATACCCAAGATCTATGGGAAGGGCGTACAGGCGCAGTTGGTCTGGGATCATGCCAAGCAGCTGGCCATTGACGAGAAGTCTCTCTATAATGGGGACAAGGGCGCCATAGATCAGCTCATTTTGTTGGATCGGAACATTGACCTGCTTAGCCCGCTGGCCACGCAACTCACCTACGAGGGTCTCATCGATGAGTTTTTTGGCATACGCCAAAATCAAGTTACTCTGCCGGCGGAGCATTTCCCTTCCTATTATACTGCAGGCAGCAGCGATTCAGCCCCTGGCGCTGAGGAACCGGAACGTCTGCTAGCCGAGTCGGACACTAAGACAATTTTTCTCCATTCCGGCATACAGCTGTACGATGAGTTGCGCAATAAGAACTTTAACGAAGTGCGCATGTTGCTGGCACGCAAGGTGAAGGAGATACAGACCCAGATGAATGTCAACCGGCAGGAGCACTCCGTGCAGGAGATCAAAAGCTTTGTGAATAGGCTGCCGGAGCTAATTGAGCAGAAGAAGATGACCTCTGAGCACACGGCCATCGCTGGGCTCATTGACGAGAAGCTGAGCGTTGACTCCTTCCACGATGATCTGGAAGCCGAACAGGAGTTCATGATATGTGCGGACATTGACAGGCCCAGCTCCTATATTGAGGATTTGATTGCACGCCGCACTGAGTTGCGCAATGTGCTGCGTCTCATGTGCTTGCAGTGCGCGGCCGCTTCTGGCTTTAAGGAGCGTGTCCTCAACTATTATAAGCGAGAGCTGGCACAGGTTTATGGCCTGGAGGTGCTGCTTACGGTCAGCAATCTTGAGAAGGCTGGGCTCCTCCATCTGCAGTCGGAATCGCGTGCGTATGCCGTGCTGCGCAAGGTAACTAAGAAACAACAAGTACCTTTTCTAGTTATGTTCTGATTTTGATTGCAGACCCTACATCTGACCGTCGAGGACAGCATTGAGGTGGACCCAAGGGACATTAGCTATGTGCATAGTTTCTATGCACCGTTGACCGCACGTCTCGTCGAGCACTCGCTTAAGCCGCTGGGCTGGCAAACGCTTAAGAGCCAGATCAACAATTTGCCTGGGCCCACCTTTGAGGACTTCCAGGTGCAGTTAATTGGAATTGGTGGTCGCCACGTGGGCGGTGGCACGCTGAACGAGGCTACGCTGCTCCACGCCCGACGTGTGGTGCTTGTCTGCTTTGTCGGCGGCTGCACATTTGCAGAGATTGCTGCATTGCGCTTCCTTGCCGCCCAAGAGGACAACAACGTACAGTTCGTTATCGCCACCACGAAGATCATCAATAAGCACACATTCCTCAACAGCTTGATGGGCTCCTGAAGACAGCGCCTTAGCCGCTTGGAGGCACATCGCCTATCCATCAGCTGCGGCTTGACGCGTGGACGCAACTCTTCAATTCCGTTGAGGCCATGGCCAAAACTGATGCAACAGAGTAGCGTGATGTTTAGATCGGAGCAGCCACCGCGTCGGCAACATAATTAGAACAAAAGAGTATATACATATACACAGATACAAAATATTTAAATACATATACAGAGTGCATATATGATATTTTTTATACCATATGTATACACACACACACACACACACACACACACACAACACACGCACACGCACACACATACACACATACAAATTGTGAGTTTATTGCGGCATATAATAATCGTAATCTAACCAAAAATATTTATGTATACCCATATATTTTATATGTGTAACGTTTGTGAGTGGAAAGCTTTTGAAATTCTTGATATGCATGTATACTATATATCTTATAGAAATTATATCTAAATGTCTATGTTTATGAATATACAAATTTCAACTAAAGCATTAAACAAAAAGCATGGCTCAATCTTTTCAAGTTATACTATATGTGCCACCTCCTAAGTAGTACTATATCAAAAAAATATATATATATATATATATATATTTACATATTTATAAAGTCAAATATAATAATACACAGAAAACGATGTCTCTGGGGCAGAATCGAAACGATTTCCTTGAAAAACATTCCGCGGTAATCTATTCTTAATAATATATTAATAATCGTATATACTATACAAGCTTACATAGATGTCTATACTTTTAGAAGAATTATTGTTGAACTTACATATGTAAGTATAAATATACAAATACAATTTATTGAGTTCAATAAAAAATTTCAAAACTCCCCTCGGAACTCGATTTGTTTTCTTACCTGCTTTCTATCATATAGAGATCCAATCAACAAGGCTGAAACAGCATCTGTGCAAATCTTACAACTGAGAACTGATTATTAGCTCATATAGTGTGTACTACAGCCCACATAAATTGGTATATTTAAAGAATGAATCGAAGTTTCCCCTGGATAAAGAGTTTCGTTAAGCTTGGATAAAAATATCGTTGGAGTTCCTTTTGTCGCTTCTATATTAAAAATGCGTATATGTACATACATAAGCTTTGTTTTTTGTTGTTGTTGTATTTTTATTTTATTGACGTGTATCAATTAAATTGTTATTCGTTTATCCACTTCAAAAAATACAATTTATTAATAATAATTAAAAAAAAAAACAATTTTATAAATATAAAAAATATTACATATGTATGTTCGGTGTTCTGTACCCCTGCCCTCCTCTCCTGGCACGCTCTGATCTATTGTTAACTATCCCCTCCGAGTATAAGGTTTTGTTCTTTGCATTTGTTAATTTCCGTGATCGTTTAGATAAATCCATGCAAAAGTTATTAGTTATGCACTCGAATAGTACTAACACACATTCATGATCATTATCATATACTCATATTATATGATATTAGTGCCGTCCCAGCTTCACTTTTTCATATCCTAAGCACTTATCCCATCCGCTCACGTCTTTTATCGATTGATAAAAGTTATTAATTAATTACTAACGGAAAAAATGTTTTCTTTTGTATTTGTTTGTTTTTTTTTTGTGTTTTTTTTTTAATTATCATTTTGTTTACTAAAAATTTTATTGCTACAAATGTTAAATTTTATATCTTAAGATTGGGGATTGTGATCAATCGGTGATAGTGTGTGTATGGGTGTGTATATATTTATTTGTATGTATACAACAAAAAAAGAACTTTCACATAAACATAAATTTTAATGTATTAAACATTCATATGCATGTAATTTTCTATACAATTTTTATTGTTTTTGACTAAGCATTTTGCATTCTGCATTAATTAAGTCTATAATAGGCTTACTTTTAGTTGTTTTTTTTTTTATTTATTTTTTATTTTTATTTTATATGTTTTTGTTTTCTTTTATAGCAAGTCAGAAGGAAAACGTAACGTAAAAATTAAAAATTTTGAATTCAACAACATGCAAAAATGGCGCCAAGCAATTTCTCATCCTCATCCTCATCCTCAATCTCATTTCTCATCTCTGTCAAGTGGTTCTTCTCCTCATTCTTCAGGCATGGAAGAAGTCAGTTGCTTGTATTCTTTCCTTTTTGTTCTTCTTCTCTATCTCTATCTCTCTCTTTCTCTCGCTCTCCTTTCTCTTTCTTAGTCGCGTTATCGATGCCGACTTTCTGCTGGTTGTAACGATATCCTTGGGCTATACACGAGTTCGTGTATATTCGGATCCTTCAGGCTCTGAAGACATGGACGTCTTTACAATATATGTTCCTTACTTATCTCTTTTTCTTGCTTGTTTCTTGTTTCTTTCTTGATCGAATTGCGAGCATTTACGTTTAACAAAACACATTTCAAACACATTTTTGCAATTCACGATAATTGTTTGATAACAAAGTAGTTAATTAAATTATTATGTAATAATATCAAAATTTCAAAAATAAAACAAACATTTTGCATACATATAAATGTATATATGTAAATAGAAGTATATATGTTTCTTTTGCGATAATTTTGTTGTTGCTTGTGATTTTTTTTAATGTTGTTTGTTGATGTTGTTCTTGTTGTAGTGTTATTGTTTTATGCTTTTTGTTTATGACATTAAAGGCTTACATTTTAATTATGTATTTTTGTTGAGTTTTATATACTTTTCTTGTTTGATTTCGTATTAAATTGTGTTAAATTTATTATTATGTTGTTTTGCATTTTTTTTTGTTTTGTTTTTTTTTTGCTTGAATTGTTTTTGTTTTAATACAAAATTATTGCAGCGTCTTTATGTTGTAACGATTAGAAAATACTTGTGTGTGTTTATTATTGTTATTGTTTGCAAATATTTGTATATAAAAATTTGTTGTTCGTTTAGTTTATCTATTATTAATGCTGCTTGGAAAAACAACGCATGTTTCTTGCATTCAATATATTATTGTTGTTTAATTGTTTTGTTGTTATAGTTGCTTGTGTCTGGCTCTATTTGATGTTGTTGTTGTTGATGTTGCTGTTGTTGTTGTAGTGTTTGCTTTAAAATTTCCATTAAAATTATAATAGTTCATATTACTGTATGGTTGCTGTTGCTGTTGTTGTGGTTGTTGTGGTTGTTGTGGTTGTTGTGGTTGTTGTGGTTGTTGCCTATGCTATAGCGAACCAGCCGGAAAACTTGTTGAACTATTGCTATGCGCTAAACTAATCATGGAACCGGACAAACTGCCCTCCTCATCCGGATAGGTCTCGCGTGATACCTCAGCTAGTGATAAAGTGCTGCAATTTGAATAATCGTTAATAAGTGTAAGTATACGAGTATATAGGAAAGATGTGCTGCATACCTGAAACCTAGGGCTATTGATTCATTATCAAAAGCTTCCAATTCTTTAGCATGCTTCTCGTGTTTCATGCGCAAGCGCTCGGCACGTTCCAGATTGAATTGCTGCAGTTCGGCATCCATCTAAAAGGGGATAAAATATATATATTAGCATATTAGAACAGTTATCAGCTGGTTAGGTTCTTGTACGCTCTCTCATCTACATGGAAACGAAAGCGTATCAATTAATTCGGAGCACCCTAACGATAAATTGGCGTTGCCATTTGTATGTAATTTATTACCAGCTGGCAGCACGACAATTTCATCCACATTGAATATATTTTCAATGTAGATTTGAGACGGAATCCGCTTGACTTGGCTAACATGAATACCCCGCCGGCAGGAAATTGCTCTCGGGTCCCGAAAATTGTATGTTTTAAGTATCTAAGTTACAAAGCATGTAAATAGCATCATTTTCCATTTAAATGCTACTCAGAATTTGTATTTTGGCATTTAGTCACACTTTAAAGGGACATGTCAATGAAGGTAACCAAAATGAAAGCAGCAAAATAAGAATAAGTAACAGAAAATTGTAAAACAATTGTAGTAAATGCTATAAGGAATTTAGGACACGCGGGATAGTTTCAAAATACATCGTGATGGATGGGATTCGGATTGGAAATATTTCACTGAACGGTCTAAATTGGGATTCCGACGCCATCCTTACTTTACACATGAAAAACTAGACGATAACGTTTCCAGGAACATGACGAAAAGTGACTTAAACAAATCAAACCTTATTCTCCAATAGGCCACGCCGTACGCTGACGCGATTCTCGAGCTCGCGACGCTCCCGATCGCGCTGCTCCTGCGCCTGCTTCTTGTTCTTGTTCTGATAGGCTGTGAGCATATCCAGTTCGTATTCCAATTGCTCATTGGTACGTTGGCACTCAATCACTTGACTCTCGTCCAGTTTATAACTTTGACTTTGGAACATGTCGGCAATGCTTTGTTCATACTGCAAAATCCAAAAAGGGTAAAGGGGAAATGATAAAGTGAACAATATGTGGGAGGTGTTGTATATAATCTTTTGATTGGCTTTGTCTTAAATCAAATAAATACTATCACTTGTTGATTAAACTGGAATTAAGTAAACCTAACGGATTCCTTAATTATTTTACTTAACCTTATCCCAATCTTTGAGACCAAACTGTGTTGAGATGGGCAATTTTCATCAAATGCCTTTAACAGATAATTCTTTCAAATGTTGTGTTCGAATTTTCAATAATATTTGCGTACATGCTAATTTACACAGTTAATAGTTTTTATAATTATAAATCAAAGTGCAAAATAAAAATATTGAACTCAAAGACGAAAACATTGAATTGAATGAGTGATAGGTTGGTTTCCCCTGACAAATAAGTTCCGGGTTCGAAACCGCGTGTTCCAATTTGTTAAACCCTCACAAACTTAAATAATATATAGGTATATATATCTATCTATATTGTTGGGATGCGGCATCACCTGTTCACCCAGCAGTGTCAGCTTCCGATGCTTCTCCTCCTTGAGCTGCTTGATAACCTCCTTCTGTTGCTCTTTTGGTGTCGTTTGCAGCACTTGCGCCTTGTAGCGTTTATATTGTTTCGTTTGCGTTTTGCATGTCTCGCGAAACTGTTTACGTATCTGCAGCTCCTTTTGCTATAAACGAATGCAAGAAGTTAGATACGTTTGATTTAAACGAAACTCAAACTTACCTTAAGGCTCTTGGGCTGTTGTCTTAGCTCGAGCGCGTGCTTGCGCAGCAGCTCCTTCTTGATGCGATCCATGTAGTCTTTTTGATTGTGCAACTCCGTGTCGTGTTGCTTGTTTATCTGTTGCGAATATTGATTATTAATAAGGGTTAAGGATTTCAACTGATATAAGGTAAGGATCCGACTCACCTGTTCCTCGCGCAACTGATGCACGCTCTTCTGTTGGCGATACTCCAGCTCCTGTGTCTTTTCGTGGTGTTTCAACAGCATGCCATGGGCCTGTTCCAGCTGTTGCTGTTTCTTACCCAGCTCCTATATTTGTCATGGAAATATATGATTAATAATAATTTGAATAAAGACAGAATTTGCTTAGAATTTACATCGCGCAACAGCTGATCCTCGTGCTCGTGCAGCAATATCATGCGCCTTCGCTTGAATTTGCGCATCTCGAGTTCAATGTATTGCTTTTGCGCCTGCAGCATGCGTTGCTCCTCCTGGGCCTCGTGCTGCTTTAGATTATCCTTTTGCGATTGCAAGGTTAAATCACGCTGACGCTTTGGCGTTGACTCGTCCATTGAGAGTTCGCGTTTCCAGCGCTCCTTGTTCGCTTTGTATTCCTTTTTGCGATTCAAGTCGAACACCTTCCGATCGCCGTCCTGCTTCAATGTAATCTCTTTATGTAGTTTCTTCTCGGCCGTTGTCGTCTGCTTCGAGCGTCGCTCCAAATCCTGCTGATGCTTGGCCTGCAACGATCAAAATTAAGTTAAAGAACGCTCTTTAAAACTGGCGTAGGCTTAAGCAACGAGTGTGAGCGATGAGTGGGTATTTATCACTGCTTAACCAATTATTGTCATATTTATAGGCGGTAGATTTGATGGCTCTATCGATAATATCGAAGGGTTTTCATTACTGTCATATTATGCGGAAACTTGATCCTAAACAGATCTGTTCAACGTAATTCTTATTTCACTAAACAAACATCTTGAGCTTACTTGATTTTAATTACTTTTTACTCCCTGTACCCATAAAATGGGTAAAAAGGGGGTATTGGATTTGTGCAAAAGTATGTAACAGGCAGAAGGAGACATCTCCGACCCTATAAAGTATATATATTCTTGATCAGTATCAAAAGAGATTTCGATTTGGCCATGTCCGTCTGTCTGTCCGTCTGTCTGTCTGTCCGGATGAACGCGTCGATCTCAGCAACTATAATAGCTAGAGACACCAAATTTGGAATGTAGGTTTCTGTATAGCATACGCAGATCAAGTTTGTTTCATATTTCAGATATCTCCCCCCGTTCCCCCGCAAATCGATTAAAACCGTTTTACAGTAACAATTTTCAAGATATAGCTTTAAGATTTGGCATGTACAATACTTTAGTCTCTCTTAATCTACTGTCCAAATTTCAAGTCGATCGGACAATAAACACGGAAGTTATTCACGAAAGAAGATTCAGTAATGCAGCGAGAGGGGGAAGAAGAAGCACAGCCACTTTTGCCGCCTGTGTGCGTGCGTCTTTGTGTATGTGTGTGTGTATGGGTAAGTGGACTTAGATGTGATTGGATGTTTTAGACCTGGGTACAGGGAGTTTCGTAGTCGGGTATACTCGACTATAGCATTCTTACTTGTTTATGGATATATCTAGTTAAAAATGTATTATTGTTGTTAAAACAAATTATCAAATCCCCGCTGTGCCGGCGTGGCTAATAATCTTCCCCCATCGGGTCGGAGATTTCCCACTCTATTTCCTACTTTATAACAACATTATTCTTATGCTTATCCTTATCCTTACACTTTCCACGATCCTTCTTTGCCAAATGAAATCTCTAACCAACCCAGCTGTGAGTTGGCGCACAGCTTGCTAAACTGGCTACTAAAACTTCCCCCACCGAGTTGGGGATTGCATTCCTATTCCTAAACTTTTCTTTAGTTTCATGCCTTAAATTCTATAAGATTTTTCTTTATAACTAACTCTTTACAGTCTTGCTACAGGCTCTAATAACGCCACCGGCAATTCTTAGCTGAATAGGGGCTGAAACTTCCCCCCAACGTGCTGATGTCGTTATTAGATTCAATTGTAATTCCGTGCAGGCTTTTAAATATTATCTATATTTATTGATTCGAGGCAGCACTATTTTGCCTTCGTAAATAAAAGTAAACAATAAAGAAAATTAACGTTTCGTAATTACTTTTTTTTAAACGTTGTTCAATAGTAGTATCGATAGTATCGATATTTTCCACTATCGATATATCACAAATGTATGTATGCATATGCTTACCGCGAGTCGTTCCAGGTCTCTGGTGAAGTTGTGCAATAGAGTATCATACTCTTTGTCCAGCGACGTCTTGTGCGTCTCCATTTCGACCTTGCACTTCTCCTCGAGCTTCAGTAGCATCGCCTGATGTTCCCGTCGCATGCGTTTATAACCGGACATTTGTTCGTGCATCTCCTCCTAAATATTAAAAATTGGCAGACAACACAAATAATGTACATATATAACATAATTCACTACGGTTTTGTGTATTTGTGTATGTGTACGAGGTGCAAAAGCAGCAACAACAACTTACTAAACTGCTATTCAACGCCCATTCGAGTTGCAGGCGCATTTGTTCCTTAACCTCAAACTGAGCAAAAGTTAAGCAAGAAAAAATCATACTTAATTTTTTTTAAGCTGGCGGGCGGGTTATGTGTTTGACTCTGTTTCTGTCTTCGGATATTGTTCAATACAATAAAAAATAATTTTAAAAAAAAAACAATCAACACAAAATAACAATAAACTTTAAACATTTGAAATTGCAGCGTCATAAAAGAAAAGAGAAAATGCCGCCGCCTCCATTTGCTGCTGTCAGATGTCAAATGTCAAGCAAGCTGAGAGTGCCAGTGCAGTGCGCCGGAATGAGTTGAGAATGGAGGAGTGGAGTGGATGTAAAGTTGAATTGAGTGGAGTGTAGCAAAGAAAGCAAAGAGGAGCCGTACAATTAGAAAATATATAATTGAGTGCATGTGTATGTATGAGTGCGCTCGCTGCTAAGGTGAAAATGTGTGTGCGTGTGTGTGCTTAATGTACTCAATTTGCAAAGTCTTGCGTTTATTGCATTTTGGTTACTTATAGACATTTATTTCTCATTTTATTGTCATGGATTCGACCCATACACACACATAAGCGCGCATACATTAATAAATATATCCACTCGCTTTTTGTTTTAGTTTTTTTTAGGAGATCACACAGGGACAATGTTTCGAATCTGGGTTTTGGCTTTGCTTTAAATTGCCACTACTCTTGCCCTTATGGAAGTAGCTGTCATCGTGGCCACCGCAGTCATCAGCATCTGGCTCGTTGGCGCAGCAGAAGCAACACAGTTGGGAATAGAAGTTATAGCGCGCCTATTTGTGATGCAGAAGATTAGAAATAGAAACAATAAACAACAACAAAGATTGCATGTAGTAGAGAGCAGAAGTTAAAACGAAACGATTTGGGAGAAAGAAAGAACTAGAGAGAAGCGGCGAGCAATGAGCGAAAGCAACTGGAAATGGCAACTGGAATGGCAACTATGAATGTGACAGGATGTACTAAACACACACAGCACAACAAAAATGCAGCAAGAGCGCGCGCACACGATGACAGCAATGAGAGAGCGTGAGCGCTAGATAGATTAATGGATCGATTGCAATCGATCACTTTAGCGATATATCTATTGATTTTAAAGCCAAGCATCCCTGTTTGACTAGACTACAGCTAGAACATAATATCCTGCACACACTCATACACACACTGGAGCTGCTTGTTCTTGTAGTACTTATGTATGTATATGCATATAAAATAATAATGTTGTATGGAAGCGTTCAAAATAAGTTCAATCGAACGATTCACTAAACTGTCAGAACGTACTATCAAAGGCCCGGATACACTGTGCACTTTCATGGTATATTTCATTGTATAGTTGCATAGTTCGTATACCGTCGTATATCGATCAAACATGGGTGCACAACAGAAACAGATATGGATATTTCTATACCTATACGGTGTAATGTTTGCCTTGGCGGGATCATTTTGGCGCTTGAATACTGAATATTATTCTCATCTTCATTTTGTTTGTGGCCTCAAATGCGCGACCTTCTTCTCTATGTGTGGTTTAAATTTCTCGAATAGGTATTTATATTCTTCCAGATGCATTCTCAAATAATTACGATATGATTATTCATTATTATTCATTTTTCCAATATTATTTCTTTCCAATAGTATACTTTTCAAAGTTATTGCTGAAATTGTAGCATCTGCTAATTATGCTTTTTTATCAGTTGAAGAATCCGAAGATGACTCAAAATCTATGCCCATTTCATTATTTTTGTCCATTTCAACAAAAAGTTTAAAACTTTTCAAATTTGTACTTATAGAATACACGATGTACAGTGTCAACCAGCCATTTTATACTCTGTATATTACTGTACCGAAAATTACGTACAGCAAAATATACAACTATACGGGAAAATATACACAGTGTGGGAACACGCTCTGTATAGTACCTATACGTGTCCGGGCCTTTAGAGCGATGGTTTCCAGCTATACGAACTATATTTATGATTATGATCGAATCGTTAATCGTTCATTTCAAATTGATCGACTGAACTTATCAAATGTATAGGCATATCTATGATTGATCAGTGTTGTGCATATGTATTTATATGTAGTATAACTGAGCTGTATTGATTCTTTCAGAATAAGTTCAATCGAAACTATTGCGAACGAACTAATCGAACGTTTGTCGTTCATCTAGTTCGTTTATACATTTGTTTTTATACCCTAGCAGAGGGTATTATAATTTTGTCTCGAAATGTATAAGGGACTGAAGGAGACGTTTCCGACCCAACAAAGTATATATGTATGTATATTCGGAATCAGCATGAATAGCCGAGTCGATATAGCGATGTCCGTCTATCCGTCTGTTTCTATGCGAACTAGTCTCTTAGTTTTAAAGCTATCGTAATGAAAACTTGGCACAAACCGTTCGTTTCGGAGCCAGCCGGATCGGACCACTTAATATATAGCTGCCATGGGAATGATCGGTTGAAGACTATGTTTTTGTATAAAAATCTTGTTTGTTTATAAAGATGTGCTTATCAAACTCACCCAAACCGAATATCTGAAGAGTTTATACAATCTGACTACATTTGGTTTGAATCGGACCACTATATCACATAGCTGTAGGATCGGGTGAAAAATGAGCTTTTGCATAAAAATCGTTTTGTATTACATCCAAACTAACTGAAAGTTTTACTATACTTCAAATAGTTTCCCATAATTTTATCTAAATCTGATCACATAGCTCCCATTGGAATAATCAGACGAAAATTGAGTTTTGTATAATAAAAAACATTGCTGCTAGGGTATATAGGCACTCGGCACTCCGAAGATAGCTTCTTGCTTGTTTCTGTTCGTTTAAACAAAAGTGTGAACGAAAGAACACATATAGTTAAATTGAACGATTGAACTTGTTACTTGAAGTGAACAACAATTTACAGCTCTATTGTATACTAGGTGTATGAATCTGTGATCAATTAGTAGACGCACCTGCATGTGCTCCTTTTGCTGTTTGGTCACAATGCTCGTCGTTCGAATGGTGGCAAAATTATTGGGACCATGATCGTTGACCGCATTGGAGATGGCCTGCTGCGAGGATGCCGAAGTTGACGCATAGACGGCCGCCTGGGCGGCTGGTGTTGACAGATAGCGTGGCCCCATGCCAGGCAATCGATGATCACCGCCTGCTGGTGAGCCGCCAGTGCTGCTGCTGCCACTGTTGGCAGTGGCCAGGCCGCCATGGCCCATTGCCCCCACGCCCAGATGCGGCATGACCGCATGAGTCGGCGCTGGCGCCGGTGCCGGCACCACAGATGCTGAATTCGTTGGCGTCACATTGTTATTCATGTTGTGCATGATGTTTGGCAGCGGCGGCAGATTGCGATGGCGCGACGAGTTGCGGGACACGGCACCACAGCCAGCGGACACCGATGAGGTCGGCTGCTGATGCTGCTGCTGCTGTTGACTTGACCAGTTACCCAGGTGCTGCTGCTGCTGCTGCAGCTCGAACTGGCGGTGCATGGCGGCGGCAACGTCGGATACCTGCAGAAGATGATGCGCTCCGATATGGTGATGATTCTGTGCCACAACCGGTATAGAACTCGACGAGGAGCTCTGCAAAAGGCCAGGGTAATAAATTAATTTATTGTGCCTTTAGAATCAATTCTACTGCATTCTGTATCCCGAACATAAGAATAATTCGCCATGCGACGTCCGAAAATGAATTCTAACATACTATTTTAAGTGAAATCGTTTTCAAGAAATGAATCAATTGATCCGAAATGGAAACGTGCTCACGGTTTTCCCAGTAAATATGGATATCTCCGTATTATGTTTGAATCGCAAGTAATTCCTCTGGCTGAAAACACAACTTTTGAACCCGAAAAACTCTCCTTTTTTGTCGGGATTAGGAACAGCTAACAACTTGGATTTTAAATGATTTGATCGGAATCGGAAATGAAAACGAAAATGTTCGCGCTTTCTTGTTTCGAACAAGGACATCCCAGTAAATATGGCTATCTCCGAATTGGTATGTTGATGGTAAAAATCATTGCGTTATCCTATCGAACGACTGTAAATTACTTTTAAAGCGGATGCTCAGACATTATTTCGGCATTACCGTCAGATGTTCGGGATATAGAAGTTGTGTAAAATATATTGCAAGGTTTCTTGAGTTTCACCTGACTACTGGCCGCCGATACACCCATGGAGTGTATGGAGTGTTCGGAAGTAATACTATTGCTCTTGCTGCTGTCACCGCCGGCATGATCGTCCTGCTGATCGTCTGTGTCACCGACGGCGCTCTCCGTTTCGGTGTCCACCATGAGTATCTTTTTCATTTTGCGATAGTTGAGGTTATCCAGCTCACGCACCGCTGACTTGGTGCGCGCGATTAGCTCCAGGAGCACCGTCTCGGAGCGTGGACGCGTCACGTATGCGTGCTGAAGCAGCTTGCCAGATGAGGGTCGCTCCGCGGGCATCTTCTTGAGGCAGAGGTCCACAAAATGGCAAAACGTGTCCGACCAGTCGTTCTTCTATAAAACCGTATACAAAGATCGATAAATATTAATCATAATTCATGAATTGTAATTCGACAATTGATCGACAATTACCGGCAACGTTGGCGACTCGTTTTGTGCAATGTGATACAGTGCGGACATGGCATTCATATTGAAGTATGGTGGCTTCCGCTCGGCGAGCTCAATGCAGGTGATGCCCAGGGACCAGACATCCACCTTGCCATCGTATTGGCCCTCATCCATGGCCAGTATAACCTCGGGCGCCATCCAATAGGGTGTGCCCACAAAGCTATTTGCCGGACATTTGATTGCGGCACTGCCAAAGTCGGCCAGCTTAACAATGCCATTATCCGTTAAAAGTATATTGCCCGCCTTGATGTCCCGATGAATGCGGCCCAGGGAGTGTAAATAGCTCAGGCCGCTCAGCACGCCCTGGCAGATGGCAGCGATCTCGTCCTCGTGCAGCGGCTTCTTGTGCACCTCAATGATGTCCGAGGCGGAGCCGACGCAATATTCCATTACCAGCCAGGCTGTGGATTCGCGCAGATAGCAGCCCTTATATTCAATGGTATTCGGATGATTCAATTGACGTAAAAAGCTGCAATGACAATTATTGATTATAACGTAAAATAGTATAATAAATATATATTGAATATGTACCGTATTTCCTTGAGTATATCCTGCCATTTCTCCTGGCTCTGTTTGCCCGTATACGACATCTTTTTGATGGCCACAATCTCCTTGTTGAGATTGCAGCGGGCATAGTAAACAGCACCGAAGGATCCATGGCCAATTTCGCGCAAATCCTCGAAGATCTTCTCCGGATCATGCTTATTAAATAGATCGGCTATTTCCGGATCTTTGAGACTACCAGGACGTGCCGATGGCATCTCTGTTATTCATATTCTTCCCCCCCTACCGATTCGCTCTCACTCTCTCGCGCTCGCTCTCGTTTTGTTCACCGCCCCTCGCCGTCTTCCCGAAGAGCTGACAACTTTTGTTGTTGTTAGTTGTTATCTCCTCTTTAGTTGTATGCCTTCCTTCTGCACTCTGCAAATGAGAGTTAAATTGAAAGTTAAATATGTATGTGATAAAAAAGAGAGTGTTATTCTATGTATATGCATATGTATGTATTTATTTTATGTCGCACTCAAATCGATCTAGTGATTCACACACTCGTTCAGCGACTGTCTCACACACACACACTCATACACGCACACTCATATCTCATTCAGTACTTCACACAAGCTGAGCCCCTTATCAAAAATATGTGCTGTTTTTTTGTGTGATTTATTTATTATTTCGTTGCGCTCTCTTGACACTCATTTCGCCAGAGAGGGGCGAATAACGGTGCATCATCGAGCTACGCACATTATAATGGCAAAGTCGTCCGACTTTAAGCTTTCTACGCAAATCTAGCAAATTTATTGATGCGCTCGTGATTTCTATTTCAATTTTGATGAATGATTTCAGTCGTTTATCATTTTTGACTCGACAACTGAAACAGTTGCTCTTTATTTTAAAAGCTAATGCTGCTCCAATGTTCATACACCCGGGAATGAGCCAGTTCATTTTGTCCAGCTGCTTAGCAACTGAAACTAAGGGCAGGGTGTCATAGATCCTGAATATGTATATCTTTGGTTGATTTATCTTATCAATTGGCAATGAATTGATTCCAAACGTTGCTACGTTCTCTTCTCGTAGCCATTACATCAGTAATAAGAGAACGGACTGAACCAAATGAGCTGCATCGTTCATGAACGAGCGAATAGGTTCGCACGTTTGCTTAGATGAGCCGCTCAATTTAACTATGCTGAACGAAACGGCACAACTCTAATGCGGAGTTTAAGAGCGTTTTTGTTGTTATGTTCAGCAGGCGTAAGGTGGCAAGCGTAACACACGTGCATATACATCTATACATACATAAGTACATCTGTATGTAATTCATAATGGGAGTTAATAGCGGTACTTATTTATTACCCAGCTGCCGCATGCAGACAAAAAAAAGGGTTGCAGCCAGCGCTCTGCTTCATTTTTAGTCATTGATGCAGCGAAAATCATGCGATTTGTTGAATGAGCTTTTAGTTACAACAGGCCAGCAAACGTTGTGCTAATTGTTGAAAACTCTGTATTGGATTTGTTTTGAATTCTTTTTTGTTTAAAAAAGGAAACAGCAACACGCCTATTTTTCATACAAACGCACGCACGCACATACAGCCAGCCATGTCTCGCTCTCACATACAGCGTACAACATGTGTGTGTGTGTGTGTGCTGTCGGTTGTTGTTTTGCATTCGCCCGTCCTTTTGTCTCTTCACTCTTTGCCTTGTCAGTTCAATTTACATAGATTGCGCACCGTTGCTTTTTAATTTAATTTGTTCGTCGTTTTGTCTAGCGTGCTTGCCTGTTAATTTTAGTTAATCTCATTTAATTTTTGTTTATTTGCTTGGATCTTCTTTTTTTTTTGGGTGCGGATACAACACATACAAAAAGCAAATCGCACGACGACGCTGCGACGTCGTCATCGACAGCGACGTCGCTGCTGGTAGCCGCTGTTTTTGTTGTTGCTGCTTGCATGTGATGTTGCTTGCAATTTTAGTGGCCCTTGTAAATGGAGTCTGTCTTTATTTTTTATGTAATCTGTAACATTTAGTCCACTAAACTCTCTTAGGGCAATTTTGTACAATTATAAATTGTTTTGCTTGCATACACACACAGACAGACGACTATGGTGCGTGCTCTTTCTCGCTATGCGGCTGCGGCGCACTCACACCCGCATACAAAACACACACATGCACAACACACACGTTTGCCTGCCAGCACGAAAATGCATGTAGAAATTATGATAAAACTATGTTAAATAAGTGCTTTTCTTAAATTTAAGCCGCTTACTTTTGCTATCAAACACTTTCGTTAATTTATCAACACGGTTGCGGCATTTTTCTTCTGCATGCGTCGTTTTTCTTTCACGTTGGGTCGGCCTCTGCTGGCTCTGCTGCTGCTGCTGCTGCTGCTGCTGCCGCTGCTGACTGACTGCCTGCCTGCTGGTATTGTTTGCTTTGCTATGTTTCGCCTTGCACTGCACACGCGTTGCGCATTATATATTTACACTTGCAATGCATTCCGTTTAAATGATGTGCGATATATATTTAATTATATTCGCTTTGGTCTAAGCATTTAGTTTTCCAATTTTCCTGCTTCAATTAATTTGTATGAGTTACGTATATATACATATGTATATGTACATATGTATTTTGGAAGTGTTGGGAAATTTCATTTTGCAGCATTTTTGCAACAAGTTGGCAGCTCGAAATATACGAAAATAAATACCGCAGCTGTTATTAACAGCCATGTAAGCCGTAGACAGTGCTCACCTACATCTGTTACATTTAACTGCTAAATTTCAGTTTGATCATGTTAAGTTTGAATTCTCGTTTACTTTTTGTGTTTTGGGGCCGACAGCATTAATTTTAAACAATTTCACGTACTAAGTTCAATTCACAGTTTTCGGTACTTCATTTTGATCCCCAAATTAACAAGACTTTATTTAATATCAAGTCATTTTTCGTATATTTCGAACGTTCTTTTTCCGCTTTCGTCAATTTGATTTCGAATACCAAAACAGTTTTTTTCTCCTTTTGTCTCCTTTTTAATCAAATTGGCTCTTTTTTGAATATTTTTTGGCGCATTCTGATTTTTTTAAGTGGCAACCGTGGTTTCAGCCAGAGTACAAACGCCAAGGGAGGCAAAGAACTTCGATCTTTCAGTTCTCTGAGGTTTTTTTCAGCTTCTGCACAAAAATAATGTCTGTATATTAATTAGTAAATAAAGTAAGGGCATATTGAACAATGAATAACGCGGCAAAAGCAAACCAATAAAAATGGCAACAACAAAAACAATGCTAATAATGTATGCGGGAGAATATATGCCTCACACACACACACACACTCGCACACATACGTACGCAGGCCGAGAGAACGTTGGAGCCGAACGCCACAGAATTGATGGCGAGATGGAGAGCAGAAGAAGAAGAAGAAGATAGGCACGTAGCGCACAACAAATGCGTCGTCGTCGGCGCAAGGTAGATTGTGGCCCCCAATCAGTTTTAGTATTTAAAGAACAGTCGGGCAAGCAAGTAAAAGGCGCTGCGGAAGCGACAGCCAAAAGTGAAAAAGGCAAAAGTTTTAAAGTAAATAACGGGCAGTACATATATATGTACATAAATACATTCATACATACATATGTATGTATGTATGCATGTGTAGGGGCAGCTTATGAATCGTTCAGTTGTCAAAAATCGCATTAAATCAGCAGCTAAATTGCATTTGTCGTCAGGCTGCTTGTTTGTTTTGTGTTGTTGTTATTTTTTTGAATTTATTGTGTTCTGTGACAATTGTTGCTGCCTCGCTGGAGCGTGTATGTGTGTGTGTGTGTTAGCTGTTTGTTGCTACGTACGAAGAAATGCAAAAGCTTCAAACATGATAAAAGCGAAATTAATAAGAAACAGACATGAGACATGTGAACATGCGCATATGTACACAATCACATACAAATATATATATACACATGTATGCATATACATATGCATACATATATGTGTGCATACATTAACAACTTCGAAAAACGTGTGCGTGTGTGTGTGTGTGTGCTTTAAGACGTTGAAACTTTAGCGCTGTCTGCCCCAAATGAAATAATATGCGAACAAATAAACATTTTCATGTGCATATAAACATGTACATACATACATATATACATTTGTACGTATGTGTGTAGCTATGTGTACATATGTACATATGTACTTTCGTCAAGTCTGCGGGCGTGCCCCCCTCTTCTTCCGCGCTGCCTCGATCGTTGCCCCCAATTCAGAAGCTGTAAATGTCCACAGCGGAGCATTTAGCCAGCCCATGGGGAATGTTGGCTATTGTTGGGGTTTCTGGTTCAATTTGATGAATTAGTTCAGTCGCTCAGTTTTTGAATTCAATTATTCATTCGTTCAATAACGATGCAGATCATTTTGCCCAGTTCTGAAGCTGTTGTTGAGTTTGGTTAGCTCATCTTCTTGCTGGTCCAAAACCAAAGTGACCAAAGCAATATGCTTGAGATATCATTATCACTTACCATTAGAGTTGCACTTTCTAGTTCAATTCGCTGATTTAGTTCAGTAGTTCATTTTTCACTGAACGAACTAATCTTTCATTTGAGTCCCATTATCGTTCAACTGATTTGAATCCCAAAATCGTTTAAGTCCCATTTTGTTCAATTGATTTTAATATGCAAAATCGTTCATTTGGTCCGATTTTCGATTTAAATTTGTTTTTCAAACTGTTTTCAATATTCATATTTCTGGAAGCTATTTCTTATTCGGTTTCTTATATATATATATATGTTATATATGGTAAGTTACCATGAAGTGATTCCCTCACATTAGTAGTAAGAGCAATTTGCTTATGTTTATTCAAAATTTCACTTCAAATTCAAAAGAGGTTATTTCATAAGCAACTGAACGACTAAACAAGTTCGTAACTGAATAAGATCACCTCCTGCATTGCTTATGATCAGGTGCATAAGTTCCATCGTTCATTTAAATGAACCACTGAATTGAATCCATTCTGAACGAAAGTACACAACTCTTATGTTGGGGAATGTGGCTGCTGGTTGTTTTCAATTGATGATTTTATTGCTACGCACATTCACAGCAATCAAAATGCAATGTAAAGGCAATGTAAATAGCATTCAATTAATAAGCATGTAAATGCCACCGCAACTCATTTCTTCCAGTTCCCTCTCTCTCTCTTTCTTTTCATGTGAGGCAGCTTTTGAAGGGCTTTTCTAAGAATTCCTTTGGAGCTTGTTGTTGTTGAATTGCTGGAGCTTCGCCGCTTTCGACAGCTGCATGCACATATGTATATCGATAAATATTACGCATTTGCATATATATTTATCGATCGTTCGATTGTTTAGGGATGAGCCCCATTTTAAAAAGGTTTTAACCTGTTTCGATGTGCGATATCCGTTTGCATGAAAATATTGTGTAAATACAATTTATATTGTTTTGCATGTGTGCGTGTGCTTATTGGCATATTAGTTGCAACAATTTGTTAACCATATATGGAAACAGCTAGTCAATAAACCCCCTTCCCACACAACGCCGCCGCAATAGTTTGACTTCTGTTGTTGTTGTTATGAATTTTTAGCATTTTTCGAGCATTTTTGTTGTTGCTGCTGAAATCAATCGTTAACTAATGCCATAAGTGGCAATCATTCAATAGAAATGTGCACACATTCCTATATATGATCAAATAAATGATACACATTGATACATGCATACATATACACGGGGCGAAAAAGTGTTGATTGCAATACAACAAAAATGACATCAAATATGAACCGATAATATTCTCATTCTTAAGCCAAGAGCAAGAATTAGTTAAAATAACAAACAATTTCGCTGCCCAGACGCTGAAAAGTTCTCAGGCTAAAATGCTGACTTTTTACTCGACTTTAGATATTCATATTACGATCAAATATCACCATAAATATTTGTGTCTACGCTGAGCGACAAAAAAAATAGATGAAATTGAGCTATGAGCTCACAAAGATCGAACTATAAACACATTTGTAAACTTATCTGTGTCCACTGGGAGTAAAAATTATATCTATAAATTGCAATAAGAAAAAATGTATAAACTGATAATATTTTCATTCTTAAATCAAGACTAATGATTAGCTATGAATAAATCAGTCTTACTATCTAGACTCGTGGATTTTAACTCATCTTAAAACTGTGCGTTTCGACTTGACTTCAGATAAAACTTTTGGTTCGTATAGTTTTCTTGATTTGAACACGTTTCTTCTCGCCGTGTATGCGTTCAGTCGTGTGTCAGTTGGAAACTAGAGTTGCACTTTCTAGTTCAATTCACTGATTTAGTTCAGTAGTTCATTTTTCACTGAACGAACTAATCTTTCATTTGAGTCATTTGAGTGCCATTTTCGCTCATTCTAGTCATTTGAGTACCAAAATTGTTCGGTGGCTGCTTAGAAAGCTCAATACGTGCGCCTTTTTGAGAGAGGATATTATTCTCTGTGGCTGGCCAAATTATAAGAGATAGACAAGCAGCTATCTAAATAGCTTCCAGAAATATGAATATTGAAAACTGTTTTAAGAACAAATTTAAATCAAAAATCGGACCTAATAAACGATTTTGGATATTCAAATCAATTGAACGAAATGGAATTCAAATAACTGGAATGAACGATACAGGCATTTAGTTCATTCGTTCACTTTGAAGATTAGTTCAATCGAACTAGGTTCAATTGAACTAAGTCTGAACGCTTTGGTACAACTTTATTGGACACAAAAGATCGAGCGAAGATTTTCCGTTGCGTTCGCATAATTTCTGTTAAGATTTGTTTTTTTTGTTGTTTCTCAGCAAGGTGTTTTAAACGCCTTGGCGCCAGTTCGCTTTGATGTTCGACACCCACCCACACACACACAGAAACACGCACACACGCACAACCTGTGCACTCACCCACCTGTATGGCACATGCGGAACTTGTAGTATTTTCAATGCCAAACCTTGGATTTATTTCGCTTTTCCACTTTTCACCTTTCACTTTCGTTGTAAATCATTGCCAATTACGAGTATTAGGAAAGGGTGCGGAAATGGACCTTCCACTGATACCGCAAAGTACCGCATTAAAAAAAAAACGATATACACAGGCGAATTGTAAACAGTGCGTCATCAGTGTTGTGTCTGTGGCCCCCTGCTCCCCCCGCCGACAGCAGCGACAGCACAGAGGGAGCGCGAAATGTCTCGCAATGACCTCACAGTGTGCGTCATCAATAATGAAATGGCCAAACTGAGCACAGAAGCAGAAACAGACGAAATTGAAAAGGAATTATTAAATAAGACGCCGCCCCAATTCGAATTGAAGCAATCTACATATGCACACATACATACATATGTACATACATACATACACATGCTCGTACAATGCCGCTCACTTCAATAGAAGCATTTGCACGTAAACCGAAACCTGTCTGGGCCATACTGTATACAATTATTATTTACGCGATCAAATTTAATACAAATTATATCAAATATTATAAAAAAGAGATAAACTATTTGCAAAAATAAATACACATAACTTTTTCAGACAAGAGCTCGTTTTTCAACCAATTGTTTCTATAGCAGCTAAATGATATAGTGATTTGATTCCCTGCAGCAGAAATAAGCAACTGTGCCAAGTTGCATCATGATAGCTATAAAACTGACGCAAATTCGACTCGGTTGTTGATACTGATCGAGAATATATATACTTAATGGGGTCGGAGTTGGTTCCTTCTGCATGTTACATACAGTAGCGCACAAAAAAATACGGACACTAGATATAAGCTAACTTCAAGACGATTAAAAATAAATATATATCGACTTTTTTAATATAGTTTTTTTATATTTTTTATTACAAGCAACATTCAGTTTTGTTATAAGTGGTAAGGTACATACATATGTATGTACATACATGCATATATACCAACCACAAAACAATTTTAGATTATAGATTGATTCATTTCCTTTAAATTACCGACGCGCTTTCCTATCGTAAAGTGAAAAGTGTACAGAAAATTTTTTTAAAAAAATATAAAACCGTTTTTTTTTGTGCTGTCCATATATCATTGTTCGCTACTGTATATTTGCACAGTTTTCATAACCCCATTTTTCGCTTCTTTTTTTTTTTAAGTAGTTGGGTTTGGGCACTTTTGGTTAATGGTTCGGTGCAGAGTGGGAAAATAGCTTAAATTCCACGCTTGAACCGGTTTGCCAACTTGGTTCTAGTTCAAGTGATCGGCGTTGTATATATGTACATAGATGAAATTGAACAGCTTCTCCTCAAACATACGATAAGACGAGTATGCTTCAACAGGTGGCAGCTTCGTACTATCAGCGACCTGAATCTACAACATGTCGAGATAACACACACCCACACACAGACGCACACACAGACGCACACACAAATACACACACTATCTTATACCCTAGAAACTTGTTCTTGTTTTCGAAATAAGCAGCAAAGCTAAAAACGCATATTTATCAATATTTTTATGTATTTCAGATCTCATTGAATTGGCTCGGAATAGAAGGATATTAGACACAGACGCCCACACCCACCGACACACACTCACACAAACACACACACACATACACACACATCCACACACACACACACACACATTGAGGCACGAAAGGAACTCAACCAAATACTAAAATGCCCGTCTTTCACACAAAAACAATCGAGAGCATATTAGATCCTGTTGCCCAGCAGGTAAGAGATCGGGGAAAGTGGGGTTGGGGAGTTGTGTATATGTTGTACAATATATTCGAACTATAAGCATAAAAGTTCAAGTGTCATTATCTTTTATAGCTATAACTACTAAGCATATTGGCGCCCAGAAAGGTAAATTTACAAAAGTTCATAGAAAGTTCGAATGGATAGAATTGAAAGTAGTTTACTTGGTATATTAAACCCTATGTTATCCCTTAGAAAGTAGTGTAATATACAGTAAACGATTGTAGCGAGATTCCAAATATGAACTTTGTTTTGAAACCCGAAATTTCCCCTTTAAATGATATATTACGAGAAGTTGTAGATTTATAAATTTACCTCAGGCTTGTTGTAATTTTAATGTATATTTAAGCGATCTGGCAAATAATTGAGTTATAATCAATTTTAATTTCTCAAGAATCTTTTTAACTAATATTGAAATATTTCGTTTCAAGTTAATTAGTTTGCTTTTATTTATTAGATCATAATATGAATATTTTATATAATAGAACAAATGAAACGTCAACGCAGCTGTGTAACATATGTAGTAGTTAGGGATTGTACATAAATTTGTATCTATATAGAATACTTACATATAATACTACATTTATAGCCCAAACTCAATTTATGAGCAGAGCCAAACAAACTGTTGTTGTTTTTGTTACTTAACAAATCGTTGTTTCTAAAAATAAATGAGGTAGAAATAATAATAATAAGAAGGCCGATATTGGACCAACCTGAGCCTGAGGACAAACGAAATTTTAATTTAATAAAGCAACAAAAGAAAACAAATTGAAGAACAAAACAACAAAAACGTTTGCCAAAGCGTCAAGAGAGAGATTCATGTTCCAAAAATAGCGCCATAAAAACACACACAAAAACAATATAAAAAAAAACATATATATATACAAAAATATACAAAATAAAAACATTTACGAGCAAAGGCATGAAAATGAAATCATAGCGATAAAGAGAATGAAACAAGCGAAACGCTCTGGGAACATGTGGAAGCCGTTGAGCTGATGGACCAACCGTTCCGAATGACAGAGGGACAGACACAAGGTGTAGGTGTAGGTGTAGTTAGGTGCTGATGCGGCTGACTGAAGATTATAAGTAGTTTCGGGGTAAAATTGTGCCAAAAAAGCAAACCCAACGCATTAGTCATCGCCCATGGGGCGGATGAGCGAGCGAACCAACCAAGGAATGGGTGGTAGGTGCGGTAGTGCGTCGGTACTGCCGTACTGCGGTACTGCGGTACTGCGGTACTGCTGTACGGTAGCGGCGGTAGTTCAGTGCTACAGCGGATGAATGGCTGGTAAAACGCAAACAAAACGAATTCAAAATGATCATTCAGCACATCAATCAACACATTGATACAAACGCACACACACACACACACCGATACACACTAAAATAATGAGATGGGGTAGATAAATTTAGATACGGTGCCAATTTGGTCAGCAAATGTCCCAAGCGAACCGCTGATGGAGCAAAACTTTGCCACGTTGCTCATCACTTTGCCTCCTGGGCTGACTGACATGTTAGGTCTGCGGGCATCAAATTAATTACATAATTAATTCATCAACAAAATGGCAACAAACCGCTGCTAAATTAGATGAAACGAGTGCGATTCCCATTTGGGGAAACAACAATGGATTGGCCAGGGGTAGCTACTGTAGCTGCTTCCTTTGGTGTGGAAACTACTTTGTCATTGAATTAGCTTGGGAACCTATAACAATTAAGGGGAAATAATTGCTTAATAGACTAGCCCAAAAGATACTTTAAACATCCATAGGAATAGGAAAAAACGTTTGTGAATAAGGAGAAGAAACTGACTTTGATTGTTTTCCAGCCTTAGTTTGCACAGTATACTTAAATTGGTAAATATATGAGTACATATAGTATATTGGCAATAAATGTTTTGCTGTTCACACTATGTCATATTTACGTGCAATATTGCGTCACTTCTGACGTCATCAAGTGACATTTTTATGTAATATTTTGATAGTTGCGCGAGAATCTTGTTAGTAAGTATTACACGTAAATATCAGATAGTGTAAACACATATACAACATATATTCTATAAGGTATCTCAGTGAAGCTTTCATTTTATACGGTTGGAAAGAGAACTTGTGTTAGTTTGACTGCCGTTATCAATGAGTCTTGGCTTAAACCGAAGGCGTGTAGAGGGGCTGATGCGGGGCAATGCGCTTAACTGTTCATGGCTAAAAATAGCTGGCAATAGCGAAGCGAACGAAACCGGCAATAACAAGTTGAATGTTGCGCCAGTTGATCGGCGATTGCGGCTAACGGAGCAGGTGCCAGGTGATGTCAAGTCTCCCCAACCAAATCCAAGTCCAAGTCCAAATCCCAATGACATGTGGCGTTGCCCACGCTTCGTTTGGCGGCAATTTTGAGATGCCATCGATCGATCGATCTGTCTGTCTGGCCGTCCGTCCGACAGTCTGTTTATGGTTGTGCGTGTGTGTCGACCAAATCTATGGACATTGAGAAAACAGAGCAATAGAGAGCTTTGCTTACGGCTATGGTTCAATGACAGTTGCCTTCGAGTAGCACTTAATCAATAGATTAATCTGTCACAAAGAAAAACAGTTGCCTTCGAGCAGCACTTAATCAATTGATTAATCTGTAATTGAGAAGTGAAAACTGCAGGTTAAATAGATTGAGAGATCTGAAAATAGCCAGGACACCATAAATAATGATTATTTGAAAATGTTATTGAAAGAGACTCTCTAGAGACTCTGTTTGGAAAAGTTTGGTAAGGATACCTTCATAAACAAAAAAGTTTTTCATACAAAAACAATGTTGTCGACCGATCATTCCTATGGCAGCTATTTGTTAACCGATCCGGCCGGTTCCGACATATGTACTGCCTGCAGCAAAAAGAAGCGTCTGTGCCAAGTTTCATTAGGATAGCTTTCAAACTGAGAGACTAGTTCGCATAGAGACAGACGGACAGACAGACATCGCTTTATCGACTCGGCTATTCATGCTGATTCAGAATATATATACTTTGTTGGGTCGCAAATGTCTCCTTCGGTCCATTGCACATTTCGAGACAAAATTATTATACCCTGCTAGGGTATAAAAAGAATTGAACAAAATATAAGATAAAATACTAGATTTTAAGATACTCAGATACTCATAGAAAGAAATCTTAAAGCCTTAGCAGCTATAGCTTTTTAAGAAGTTACGCATAATTTATAATTTCGTGGTAATTTCTTTATAATAATAATAAACAAAATTCCTTTTTCTTCTGTTTGCATTCTGTCATTGATTTTTTATTTAAAACAAATAAGAATGCTATAGTCGAGTAAACCCGACTACAAAACTCCCTGTACCCAGGTCAAAAATTTTCAATCGCATCTACGTACACTTACACATACAAACACACATACACAAAAGACGCACTCACACGAGCGACAGCTCGAGCGCAGCGCAAGCGAGGCATTTTAAGTGGTGGCTGTGCTTCTTCTTCCCCTTGCGCTGAAACACTGAATCTTCTTTCGTTAATAACTTCCGTGTTTATTATCCGAACGACTTGAAATTTAGACAGTAGATTAGGAGTGACTAAAGTATTGCACATGCTAAATCCCAAAGCTATATCTTAAAAATTGTTCCTGTAAAACGGTTTTTATCGAATTGCGGGGGTACGGGGGGAGATATCTCAAATCTAACATAAACTTGACCTACTCCCGCTATACACGAACCTACATTCCAAATTTGGTGTCTCTAGCTCTTATAGTTGCTGCGATCCTTGCGTTCATACGTACATACGGACAGACAGACGGACAGACAGACGGACATGTCCAAATCGAAATCTCTTTTGATACTGATCAAGATATAGGGTCAGAGATGTCTCCTTCTGTCTATTACATACATTTGCACAGAATCAGTACCCCCTTTTTACCCATTTTATGGGTACAGGGAGTAAAAATCATTATTTATGGTCTCTGTGATTATTATTGACAATTTGATTAAATTGTTGGCTTGAGTGTCGCTTTAGCCAAGTGTCATCAAAGCGTGGCTCTGGGCCCGTTCAGTTCCTGTTGAAACATCAACTTAATCATCAAATTAAAACAAAATATCAAACTGTTTGCTTGTGTGTCACCGTTTAGGTATCTCGCTTGGTTATACTACACGAGGAGGCCGAGGATGGCAACGCCATGCCCGATCTTAGCCGGCCGGTGCAGGTGGTCTCGGCGGCGGTGGCGAATTTGGTGAAGGTGGGACGCGAGACGATCAACAGCTCCGATGACAAGATACTGAGGCAGGATATGCCGTCGGCATTGCATCGCGTGGAGACTGCCTCGCAGTTGCTCGAGGAGGCTTCGGATATGTTGCGCGCGGATCCCTATTCGGGACCAGCGCGCAAGAAGCTGATTGAGGGAAGCCGCGGCATACTGCAGGGCACCTCCTCGCTGCTGCTCTGCTTTGACGAGAGCGAGGTGCGCAAGATCATACAGGAGTGCAAGCGGGTGCTTGACTATCTGGCCGTTACCGAGGTGATTGGCACCATGGAGAACCTGGTGCAGTTTCTCAAGGATCTGTCGCCCTGCCTCAGCAAGGTGTCGCGCGAGGTGGGCGCCCGCGAGAAGGAGCTGACCCATCAGGTGCATAGCGAGATACTGGTGCGCTGCCTGGACCAGGTCAAGACCCTGGCGCCCATACTCATCTGCAGCATGAAGGTCTACATTCACATTGTCGAGCAGCAGGGCAAGGGCGCCGAGGAGGCAGCCGAGAATCGCAACTATTTGGCCTCGCGCATGAGCGATGAGCTGCAGGAGATCATACGCGTGCTCCAGCTGACCACCTACGATGAGGATACCAGCGAGTTGGACAATCTGACCGTCCTCAAGAAGCTCACCAATGCCATCACCAACAAAATGGAGCTGGCCAACGAATGGCTATCCAATCCGTATGCCCTGCGCGGCGGTGTCGGCGAGAAGGCTCTGCGCCAGGTGATTGACAATGCCAACGAGATATCCGAGCGCTGTCTGCCCCAGGACTCCTATCCCATACGCAAGCTGGCCGACGAGATCAGCGCCATGGCGAACAATCTGTGCGAGCTGCGTCAGGATGGCAAGGGCAATACTCCGCAGGCGGTTGGGCTGGCCAATGGCATACGCGGCCGTCTCGGCGAGCTGCAGGGTCTGGTGCGCCAGGCCGTGCTCGGCGTGGATAAGGCGGGTGTGCAGCAGACCGCCCACACCATTCAGGGCCGTCTGGAGCAGGCGGTCAAATGGCTGCAGAATCCGGAGGTCAATGATGGAGGGCTCGGCGAGCGTGCCATCAATTTGATTGTCGAGGAGGGCCGCAAGGTCGCCGAGGGCTGTCCGGGCCATCAGAAGGCGGAGATCATGCAGCTCTGCGACGAGGTGGAGCGCTTGAAGCGACAGGCAGCCGGCAGCGGTCCGGCGGCCAAGCAGGCGGCCAAACAGCTCACCCAAAAGCTCTACGAGCTGAAGGCGGCCATACAGAATGCGCTGGTCAATCGCATTGTGCAGGACTTCATGGATGTGAGCACGCCCCTTAAACAGTTCACCGAGGCGGTCATGCTGCCCGAGGGCACGCCCGGACGCGAGCAGAACTTCAATCAGAAGTCGAACAATCTGCAGGCGTTCAGCGATCGCGCCTCCAAGACATCGCGCATGGTGGCAGCAGGCGGCGCCTGTGGCAATAAGAAAATAGCCGAGATACTGCTCTCATCTGCCGCACAGGTGGACTCCCTGACGCCGCAGCTGATCAATGCCGGACGCATACGGATGAACTATCCGGCCAGCAAGGCGGCCGATGAGCATTTGCAGAATTTGAAGCAACAGTATGCGGATACGGTGCTGCGCATGCGTACGCTCTGTGACCAGGCCACCGATCCGGCTGACTTCATCAAGACCTCCGAGGAGCATATGCAGGTCTATGCGAAGCTCTGCGAGGATGCCATCCATGCGCGCCAGCCCCAGAAGATGGTCGACAATACCTCGAACATTGCCCGGCTAATCAATCGCGTCCTCCTGGTGGCCAAACAGGAGGCGGATAACTCTGAGGATCCCGTCTTCACCGAACGCCTCAATGCGGCGGCCAATAATCTGGAACGCTCGCTGCCCGCGATGGTCGGCGATGCCAAGCTGGTGGCCACCAATATTGCCGATCCGGCAGCAGCTGCCGCCTGGAAGAAGTCATTCCAGCGTCTGCTCGGCGATGTCCGCGAGGTGCGTGACGCCATCGCCCCGCCCCAGCCGCCCCCACTGCCCACATCGCTGCCACCGCCCATACCAGAGCTCAGCGCACTCCATCTGTCCAATCAGAATGGTAAGTCAATTGCCGTTCTCCTTAACTGCGGTTCAAGCGAGGGAATTCGAAAATCCATTTTCGAGCTATTGAATTGGACAAAAGTGTTTATACAGTTCGATTTGCAAATATCCAAGCTAACAAATTTCGAAAGTTATATAATTTTAAAAATTCTTGTTTAGCTGTTATAGCTCGTTAAAGTTAGGAACATTTTTAACAATTCGCAAGGATACAAAAAATTTGCTTAAAAGGGTGAAGCTCAAAAGTCTTTTAAAAACCACTCAAAATAAGGGACTAGCAATCATTTTTCTCTTGAAAGGTACAATTTTAAAATACAAACTCGCAAACAGATTGAAAAATTATAATTATTTGGTTTTTAAAGTTTTTTTTTCTCCTAACTTTGTATTGACTTTTTTTTTAAATATCCGGACGTGCAAGTGTATTTTATTTCACTAAATATAGGAGATATTTATCAAAATATATATATAAAACCATTGCTACAATCGTGCCCGATTTGAGTTAATCTCCTTTTTTCATACTAAAAGCTAAAATTGATTTATTATTATTATTATTATTTAGACGGCACTCCCTTTCGTTATGATAAGCTTCATTGTATCTACCTCATATTGCAATAAGCTTTTAGAAATGTTCAAACAAGCGGTTCTATAAATAGAACTCTAAGGGTTAACAACTTAGATAGAGGGACTAAGCTTTGGTGCGGACTTCAAATGGAACTATTGATGAAAGTAATTAGTTCAAGGCGGGAACGGCAGTGGGTCAGAGGTTAGGCAGTCGGTAAGGAAATAGAAGTAGCATTACATATTAAATGATAAAGGTTGTTATAATAAGAACATAGAATACGAAAAGGGTTATGGATAGATCGCATAGTTAGTATTACAAGCTTGAAGAGAAAGAGGAAGAAAGTTTCTAGAATTTCTGATCGGAACTGGAAAACTAATTTGGGCGATTAACTCAGAAGAATCAATTTCGGCATTATACTTTTTATATCCATGTTTCTATATTCGCCCTGAAAATTAATCTGAGAAAAAGTTAACCCGATATCTTAAATAGTTTAACAGTAAGGATTTTCGGAAGAAGTTTTGAGAATACGAGTCACAATGAGTCGTTTAATCCTTGGCAAAGCGATCGTAGGATGATGCTTCTGGTCTGGAATCCTCCCTTGAATTTCAGTTTTCGTAAGGCAAGCAACAAGTTTTATAAAATCCAAAGACCAAAGGATATTTCGCATGAAATTCGGTTTAAATTTGATAAAGCTATGGAAGTTGGAAGTATAGGAAAGCATTTGCTCTGACAAATAGAATTGATTTAATTCTATTTTTATACTCTTGCAGAAATATATAATTTACTTAATTATCCATTTAGCCCTTTAGTTTGAAATCTCAAACTATTATAACTTATATTGTAACTATTTGAAATTGCAACTAATAAATTCTATTTCGATTCCTTAGCGGAGCGTGCACCTCCGCGTCCACCACTGCCACGTGAGGGCCTGGCGCCCGTGCGTCCACCGCCCCCGGAGACGGATGATGAGGATGAGGGCGTTTTCCGCACCATGCCGCATGCCAATCAGCCCATACTGGTGAGTCTCGAGCCGCGCACTGATTGTGAATCGTTGAAAAATCTGTTGTTGCGACATTCTATAGATTGCAGCGCGTGGTCTGCACCAGGAGGTGCGCCAGTGGTCGTCTAAGGACAATGAGATCATTGCAGCCGCGAAGCGCATGGCCATATTGATGGCACGCCTCAGCGAACTGGTGCTATCGGATTCGCGTGGCAGCAAGCGCGAGCTGATTGCGACGGCCAAGAAGATTGCCGAGGCATCCGAGGATGTGACCCGACTGGCCAAGGAGCTGGCGCGCCAGTGTACGGATCGACGCATTCGCACCAATCTGCTGCAAGTGTGCGAGCGCATACCCACCATTGGCACACAGCTGAAGATACTGTCCACCGTCAAGGCGACCATGCTGGGCGCCCAGGGCTCCGACGAGGATCGCGAGGCCACCGAAATGTTGGTGGGCAATGCCCAAAATCTAATGCAGAGCGTAAGTAGCAGCCGTGCGTTGGAGTACCTACAATCGCTAATCATTCCATTCCCATCCAATTCGACAGGTCAAGGAGACGGTGCGCGCTGCGGAGGGTGCCAGCATCAAGATCCGCTCGGATCAGACCAGCAATCGACTACAGTGGGTGCGCCGCCAGCCCTGGTACCAGTACTAGTGGCTGGATGGCTCTGTACCGGTACTGCAGCTGCAACCAACGTTCGTGCCTCGTGTAACATAAACAAAACTAATCTTAAATCGTTTGAAGCTAATTTAATATTAATACGCGTAATTCTCTAAACTTCTTCAAAACTAAGTTGCCTGCGTTTATTTATTATGTGCTCAGCAAACAAAACAAAACAAAACAAAAATCCATTCAACTAGCGACCCTCTTTGTACTAGCTCCAACTCTTTAGTTCTTCAGTTCTTCAGTTTCTCCTTTTTTTTTGTTTTTTGTTTGTTTTATATATAAGTTTATTATCGAAAAATGATCGAGTCCTTTTGATCTTACTACGATACGTTACAGGTTCAAATCGCCGCTCTTTTTTTATATTTTTTATTTAGCAGTGTATGTCAATTTTTTCCATTTTCTTTTTAACATGCATATGTTATTTTTTATATTTTATACACAATATATATATTTATAAAGTTAATGTTTAAGCGTGCAATAAATAAATGTACATACATGCAAACACACACACACATACTAGAGCTGCAAAACAATTGTTAATCGATTAATCGACGCAACTATCACTGTAAATCACTTAAAAATCGATCTATTTACTTAGAAATCTGAAATCTGTTGAAAACTAAATTTCTCATTAATTATTGTGTGCAGTTTCTCAAAAATTTCAATTCCTCTTCATCTTTGAAGAAAGCAAAAACCATTTAAATTTTTCGATTAGGCATTATCAATACTTTTGCAGCTCTATAAAACACACACACACACACACACACACCACACACACACACAGATGCAATGTATATATAGCAAGAAGCATTTGAGCATCTTGTGAAACAGCAAATAATAATTATGAAAGATGAAAGTTAAGCTCCCCTATTAACCTTAGAGATGATTCCTACTTTGTAGCTGCTACTAAGAGAAGCATTTACAGAGACTTCATCCTAAAAACTAAAATGAAAAGTGAAAAATGAAAAATGGAAAATGGAAAAACGTTAAATGTAATCAATAATTTGTTAATTGATCTTTAACTAACTTGATAATGTGCGAATATACAAATGAATATATGTATAAATATATGATTATATTGAGTGCCTAATTCATATTGTACTTGCATAGTTATAAACTAGAAACTAGTAGCCCTTAACAAACTAAGCCTAAAATGATCAACGCGTTGTGTGTCATGTTCAAGAAATAACTGAAATAAAACTATATCGAGTGTTACATTTCATGGCGTCTTCGTTTTAATGTTGTTGAGTGGAATATAAACAAGATCTTGCTTTGATTAAATACAGAATATATGCTGCCTGCTACTATATATTTTGTGAAACACTTGGACAGTCTCGGAATACAAGGAACGTACTTTAAAGAGCTTGTTGCGATCCCTTAAATAGTTAAACCTCTTCGGAATTTCAAGATATTTTTGAAAATGTAATTACTTCGAGTGAAAAATAATATTTATTTATTTACAAAATTAAATTT
The DNA here is from genome assembly GCA_035043065.1 of Hirtodrosophila confusa. Classification (NCBI taxonomy): domain Eukaryota; kingdom Metazoa; phylum Arthropoda; class Insecta; order Diptera; family Drosophilidae; genus Hirtodrosophila; species Hirtodrosophila confusa. The sequence continues at coordinate 5,072,951 of JAWNNI010000078.1, forward strand.
AATATACAATACTAAACATAATAAATTCATAGCGAGTACTAATAAATAAATAAAAGAAATGATTTTAATAAACGAACGACTAACCTTTTGCAACGCCATGAAATGCTTTGTAGACTTCCCAAGATATACTTATATGATATATCCTTGCAGCAAGAAGTTTGTTTTTACTAAAACTCAATTTTCTACTGGTTGTTCCTATGGTAGTTATATAATAATGTGGTGCGACTTCTTAAAACTTAAGGAAACCCACATAGATTGTAGGAAAACAACATGCACTGAGAAAACATTCAACGAGGCTATTATTATAATCATATTTATTCAATTTGAGAATGAATAGTTTAGTTTTAATGGATTCTGATGTTAAGTTGACAGACAAGATTACTAACTTACAAATTTAAATGTTGATTTTGAAAAGTTCAAAATCTCTGCAATAGTAGCAATCTTTAAAGCGAAGCCCACAAATAACCGATTTAAGAAAAATATATGGAAGTATGTACATGTGTAGGTATTTGGGTGGGCTTCTCAGCCACAACGTGTACAAGTAATTTGATTTGGATCCATGATTATCCAAAGAAATTGTTGTACAAACTCGGAGCAGCCAAAGCAGTGCCAAAGGCGAACCAGACCTGCTTGGATGGCTGCTGCTGCGTATACGTAATCTGATGCTAGTGTTGCCAGTGCACAGTGGGTCCTGTTGCATTAATTCGTTGCAGAACATTCTCAAAACTTTAAATAAGAACTTTAAACTTGAGAGAGCCGATAAGAACAAGGTCCGTTTTGAGGAAAAACCCAGGTTTTTGCTGTGTTTTTATCATTGCGCGTGATGAAACTTGGCAAAGATCCTTCTAGTTGTTGCGGGCAGTACATATGTCGGAACCGGACAGATCCGACCACTATAACATATAGCTGCCAAACGATTAATCAGCCATCAGAAAACTATGATTTTGTTTGAAAAACTATTTTGTTTATGAAGATATTCTCACTTTACTCACTCAAAGCAAGTTTCTCAAAAGTTAATGCAATCTGACCAAGTTTGGTCCAAATCGGACTACTATATCATATAGCTGCCATAGGAACGATTGGATGAAAAATGAGTTTTTGTATGAAAAACTTTTTGTTTATACGAATATTACATCCGTACTAAACAATTGACAGTTTTATTATACTTCATACAGTTTCCTATAATTTGATCAAAATCTATGCACATTATTATATGGGTTATATAGGAACAATCAGACGAGAATTGAGTTGTTGTACAAAAAATGCAATCAAATGAAATATTGCATTTTTTATTAATTTTATACTATGTTCCCGAAGGGAAAATAGTATATTGGGTTCGCGAAATGTCCGTCTGTCCGTATAAACGCAATTTTTTTGCCTTTGTCTTTAAGCTAGAGCAACCAAACTTGGTACACATGTTGTATACCTCCAATTTATGAAGTGTCGAGATCGACCCCGCATCCCAATCCCCTCCCCGCAATTTGGGGAAAACCTGTATTTTCCCCATTTTTAAAGCTATAGTCACCAAATTCGGCATACAGACTAATGTTGAGATTCCCGACAGATCTGCATCAAAAAAATGTTGACCTCCCCACTCCCACCCCCACAAATCGGCATATGATATCCCCTAAACACGTTTTACAAGTGGTATATCTCCAACAGTTTCATAGATAGAGTTACCTAATTTGGCATACAGACTAATGTTGACCCCCTGGACAAATCTGTATTAAAAAAATGTTGACCCCCCACCCCCTCCCCCACAAAGAAGCATTATCTATATCTCCCACACCTGTGCAGTTTTTTTCGCGTCTCTTTCTGAACACACAAATAACCAAATTCTATAGGACTGGGAACATAGTATTCTGCAGTCGGGTGCGTCCGACTGCAACGTTCTTACTTGTCATATTTGATTACGTTCCGTCGATAAGATTTTTGCAACGTAAAAAGTCAAAACGAGCCACAGTGCGACGTAAGGTTGCAACGTAACGAAGCGCCGCTGCGTATACGCAACGTGTCGCATTGCAGCTTGGGGCTGCCACAAAGTGTTGCCTACTTTCAGGCAGTTACATAAAACGGCGAGCAGCAGCGGAAGCTGACACGGGTCATCATCACTCAGTTTGCGGGCAGGTGCGGACGGGGTAGCAGCTGGAAAATGGAAAATGGGAAATTGGAGAGACCAGTCGTTGGGAGGCCGGCAACTAATTATAGACGGCTGCATGGCAATGCTGCCTGTTGCCATCGCTGCCCGCTGCCCGCTGCCATCGCTGCCTGTTGCCACCGCTGCCTGTTGCCCGCTGCCACCGCTGCCTGATGCCTGTTGCCTGCCTCCATGTCGGCATGCGTGGTTAGCTGAAACACAAACAGAGCGCACAGATAGCGAGACACACTGAGATACTGAGATACAGATACTGAGATACAACCGTTGCCGTTGCGAGGCAGCAGAGTTTCTGCCTCGTATCGGAATTGGGAACGCGTCAGTTGCGATTCGATTATCGGCGCCGCCAGCGATGCCAACGCGAGAGTGAAGCCAAATTCGATTACCCAACCAAAAATTCAAGTCAAACCAAAGCAAATCAAACCCAACCCAACCTCATCCCAAGCAGCATGTCTGGGCTGCAGCAGCTAACGCAGGACGTGCCACAAATGGCCATAAGCGCCTCCACGCAGGAGCTGGCTGGCCTGATCGATGGCCATTTGGGTGCACTGCGTCCGTTGGCGCCCGCCTGGCGTGTGGCCGACTCGCCCATTTCGGGGCGTGGCATTTTCGCCCAGCGCAACATTGCCAAGGGCGAGGAGCTGTTCCGTGAGCATACACTGCTGGTGGGCCCAACGGCGCACCGTGGACGCAACTTGCGCACCTGCATTCAGTGCTATCACCTGCCGGCTGGCGACAGCGATGCCGCTGCACTTTGCAGCGCCGGCTGCGGCCTGCCCGTCTGCGCCGGCTGCGTGGAGTCGCCACGGCATGCCGTCGAGTGCCAGCTGTTCCGCAAGTGGCGCCCCAAGGATCCCACACGGATCGAGCCGCGCGCCCTGCGCATACTCAGCGTGGTGCGCTGCTTCTTCCTCAGCGAGCCGCAGCGGCAGCTCCTCTATGCGATGCAGGCCAACGCGGACAGCTACTACATGCGGGAGGTGCAGCGGGCAGCGGAGTGCTTTGAGCACTTCCCACGGGATCAGGATATGCTCGACTACTTCTATCGCACCATCTGCGCCTTCAACACGAATGCCTTCGAGAGCCGCTGCCAGGTGGATGGCCACGAGGTGGTGGCACGCGCCCTGTTCCCGCTGGCCGGCCTGCTGAACCACCAATGCACGCCCAATGCGGGGCATCACTTTGTGGATGGGGAGACCATCGTGGTGACCGCCACGGAGCGCATTCCGCTGGGTGCTGAGATCACCATGTCCTACACGAAGCTGCTCTGGTCCACGCTGGCCCGCAAGATCTTCCTGGGCATGACCAAGCACTTCATGTGCCAATGCCCGCGCTGCCAGGATCCCACGGTGAGTAGCCAGCCAGCCAGCCAGCCAGTAATTGGCCAACGCATCGAGATCTGCCTATAATCTGGCCAAGATCTGGCCAAGATCTGGCCCCAAGAACTGTTCAGGCATTTCAGTGTGTTGCAATCAGCGCGTGCCCCACCAAAATAGCACTGGCAATGCGTGAATGTATCTGTATCTCTATCAGAATCTGTATCTGTATCTGTATCTGTATCTCTATCAGAATCTCTATCTGTATCTGTATGTGTATCTCTATCTATAACTGCATCAGCATCAGCATCTGCATCTATAATGTAGGGCAATAGATACTCGCACATTCGTTCATCAATGAATCCCATACACGGAGAGAATTCTAGGCACAATTCGTGCATTTTAGGCACAGCTAGTACAACAATTAGGCACAAAATCGAATCTAGATTAACTAATCACAGATCTATGCCTTAGGAACCATTCAACCAAGGGACAATTTATTCCCTGAGTGAAATACAGATTGTACTTTACTAATCACCGATTGTGCATAATCAATGTTCAATTTGTACTTTACTAATCACCGATTATGCTTGATCAATGTTCAATTTGTGCTTTACTTATCACCGATTGTGCATTATTATATCCAACTGTCAAAATTCAAAATTGTCACTGAGTGTATATCATAAATTGTGCCCAAAAAATGTTCTCCGTGTAGCGCTCAACAGTTTTCAGGTTCATTCACCTGTGCATCAACTAATTTATTGAGGCATTCAGTGGATTTATGGACTGATTAATGGCTGTATCTATCATTGCCAGCTGCTGAATAGAATGCGAATGAAACAGCGGCAGTTTAATGACTTCTCATTAGTCATATACTACCACTTTACCCATATCATACCATACTTCCACCTTAACCACATCCGTCCAATCTACTGCCATTCAAATCCAACAGCTGCAGTATTTTCATTTACCTTGATTTCACATAAATACCGCATCGATTTATCGATTTGTGTGTGTGTCATCTCTAGTATACATATACTATAACAAAATGGCGGCAAAGAAATATGAATGACGCCGTAGAATAAAGGAAATGTTGTTGATTTTCTTGTGAATGGAATTGGAATACTTGTTAATAGGGTTCCTTGACATGTGAATGAAATGTTGAAAATTGGCGAACGCATCCATTGATACCACTTAGTTCAGTTTGTATGCTTAGAAAAGATCAAAGCATCCACACACTATAGTATATGCTATATGCCACTGTTGGCATTGAGAGCCGATTTCGCGATACGATTGTTCTCCCATTCAAGAAAAGACAAAGCGAATGCTCAGAATGACAACTTGTTGCATGACCAACATTTCTGTGCTCTCTCTTGCTCTCGCTCTCTCTCTCTCTCTCTGTCAGTTTGCTCGTTTGGTTTTGAATGAATGCGCCTAATCCCCAACACAACCCATTGCCCAAAATCCCCCCTTTTATGACCGTCCGTGTCCCTGTCATAATGCATATTCCTATGGGCCTGGGCAACTTGCCAGTTAGAGCTAATGGAGGCCCAAACTAGTTCAAGTACAAATCACACCACGCACAGGCACAGGCACAGGCACACGCACACGCCAAGGGGGCTGCTGGGGGGCCTGGGGGCTGCTATAATTCTTTAGATGGCACTGGGCACATACGAAGCACACATATCAAAACTCAACTGACGTACGATCCAACAAAATGTTGTTTTCGTTTTTGTCAGTCTTGCATTTGTTTTAAATATACATTTTGTGCGAGTTATTCAACAGAATGAAAACGGAAAATATGTTCTGGTTTTTTTTGTTATTTGAAATTCGTTGTGGTTTCAGGTTCTTGTGTTTTCCTCATCATTTGTTTTCCCATTTACGTTTGGAATATGTTTTTAATGCGTTTTTTCCAGCAGACCTGAGCATTGTGGGGCTTGCCTGGCATTCTGTTGGGTGCTGCCTTTGGGGGTTAGGGTTGGGGTTGGGGTTGGGATTCGAGGTTAGCTCCACGGGTTAAGTCATAAAAAAAAATGTACAACTGATTTACGGGCTTCTTTCATTTTATACCCTACGCCCAAGCCCAATATGGAAAAGAGTATGCTGCTTTTTGACCAGTAACTGTTTATTTCTTCATCTGCAATCTATCTTTTATGTCAAGTTAGAATTAAATTTGTTTGCTCGATATCTGCCACAACTTTACAGCCAGAGTCAGCAAATTTAATATGTGCTCTATTGATGATCTACTTGAAAGACAAGCTCCAAAATATTCCTGCCACGCCCATTTGCGCTGCCTTAAATAAGCCAAAATGATCATAAGGAGTATGTTGAAGTCGGGTGATTCTTACTTGTATTTCTATACCCTTGCAGCGGGTATTATAATTTTGTCACGAAATGTGTAACCTCATTGAAGGAGACCCTTCTAACCCCATAAAGCATATATATTCTTGATCAGCATCAATATAGCGACGTCCGTCTGTTTCTCTGCACAATATTCCAAAAGTTTTTGAGCTTTTGTGATAAGATACAGTAATTGCGTGTTCTATTATACTTTATATCAGGGACCGTTAATAATGATTATTAATATATTTTTTTTAAATCAAAAAACTATCGCACTATAATCTATTTGAGATTTGTGCGAAACAATACAAATAATTCTCAATAAATGTTTTTTTTTGCATTGGTTGGTTCCTTTTTTTTGTTTGCGAATCTTTGTCGTGATTTTGAAGGCACAAATTGAACATTGATAATGCACAATCTGTGATTAGTTAGGTAAAAACTGTGACTTACTCAGGAGATAAATTGTCCCTAAGGCATAGATCCGTGATTAGTTAATCTAGGCCTATTTTTATACCTAAAATGCACGAATTGTGCCATAAATTCTGTTTGAATGGTATAACAAGCATTGCAAGGGTATATATATTCGGATAGGACGGAGATATTCGTTCTTTGTTTTGATATTTCCCCCTGTTAGATGGCACACTGCGTATACGCAATGTAAGGTGCGTGTGGAACGTGGTGACAACGTGTGGCAGTCACCTGAAACAGTCACCTGGTCACGTGCGTTGTTGTTATGTTGTTGTTCTTGTTGTTGTTGGCCTGATGATGCCATTTGGCATTGCCATTGTCATGGTCGCGGCACGCAATCAGCTTTGGGTATGTCTTAATTTATGAGGCGTCAACACGCTAAAAAAAACGAAACTCCCAAAAGCATTGAAACAAAAAACTGAAACTCCCAATCTGAGCTGGGAAATTGGAGATGGGAAATGGGAGCTGGTATATGGTAGATGGTAGATGGTAGCTGAGCTCTGCTGCAGTGAGAGGCGCAGCTGGTTTCTTGGAATCTCAGCTGTGGGGCTTGGAGCGTGTGGAAGCCCCAAAAGCGACAACAAATGCTCGCCACGTGGCACATGATTCTGGCCCAGAGCTGTTGACGTTTGTTGTGGCACACGGCGTTACGAGTATGTTGTATTTATAGGCGGCTCATAACCGCACAGCCAGCAGCGGGGCGTGGCATTGCGGGGGGGGCCTCGTACAAATTGAAATGACAAATCGAAGTGACAGCACTGAGAATGAGGAGGAGCTGTTGTTGTTCAGGAGGTAGCATGCCTAGGCGCCGTGCGGGGTGTGGGGTGCGTGGGGGCGGGGGGGGGTTTGGCGTCGGCTGTCATGCGTAGCGTTTGTGGCATTGTGATTCTTGTTGTTGTTGTTGTTGTATTGAATCCAATTGAATGCAACAGAAAATTGAATAAGCGTCAAAAGCAAAAGCGGCTTTGGTCTTGTGTGTGTGTGTGTGTGTGTGTGTGTGTGTGTGTGTGTGCGTGTGTGTGTATGCGTGTGTGTGTAAGTGAAAAGTCATATTCTTGTTGCTGCTTCTAATTTGTGTTCTTCAGTTGCGCGCTGCGTTTAGTGCTCTCTGAGGGCGTCGCTGTCACTGCCGCAGTCGCAGCCCCAGCCGCTGCCTCAGTCGCTGTCTCGGCCGCTGCCACTGCCTCTGCCGCTGCCCAACGCTGACGCAGACGCTGAGGTAGCGCCTGGTCTTGTCGCCAGTCGCCAGTCGCCAGCTGCCATCGCCATCGTCGCCTTCATCACTCGCAAAGTTGCGTCGCGTCGCGTCGCTCGTCGCTTGGCTCGCTTTTGTTGGTGGCCTTTTTGCCGAGCTTGTGCTGCCGATCCTGGCTGCCGAACAGACAGAGAGAGAGAGAGAGAGAGATAGAGAGATAGTGAGAGAGAGAGGGAGAGTGGGACGCAAAGAGCATGACTGAACGCATTAATACAACGGCTGCGATGGTCGCCCATATGGCGCCCAGTCGGAACACAACGCCCGAGCAGCTGGCGCGTCTGATTGACGTGCACCTGGGCGAGCTGCGGGAGGAGTTGCCCAACTGGATGCTGGCGCCATCGACGGTGGCGGGCAGGGGCGTCTTTGCCACACGCGACATTGCCGCCGGCGAGCAAATCTTTCGCGAGCGGGCGCTGGTTGTGGGCCCAACGGCGCGCAAGGGCTCACAGCTGAACACGTGCGTCTGTTGCCACCGTCTGCTGGCCAGCAAGCAGTTCCTCTGCCCGCACCGCTGCACGCTGCCGGTGTGCGGGGAGTGCGCCGATTCGGAGGCGCATCGGAACGAGTGTGCGCACTTTCAGCGCTGGCTGCCCAAGGACCTCAGCGAGGAGTGCAAGGAGAGCAAGGAGAGCCAGGAGGGCAAGGATGGCAAGGAGGGCAAGGAGGGCAAGGAGGGCAAGGAGGGCAAGGAGAGCGATGCCAGCGGCAGTGCCGCAGACAAAACGGATACAGTAAATCCATTATCCTTGCGCATACTGACAGCGGTGCGTGTGTTCTATCTGAGCAAGGAGCAGCGCGCATTGGTCGATGCCATGCAGGCGAATGCGGAGCGAGGATATCGACAGGAGATCATCAAGGCGGCGCAATGCTTCCGCAAATTCCCCACCACCGACAAGCCGTTCATGGATCAGCTGTTCCGCGTGGTGGGCGTCCTCAATACGAACGCCTTCGAGGCGCCCTGTCGCGCCGATGGACACGAGACCCTCCTGCGCGGCCTCTTCCCCCTGACGGCCATCATGAACCACGAGTGTACGCCCAATGCCAGCCACTATTTTGAGAATGGACGCCTGGCGGTGGTGCGAGCAGCACGTGCCATACCAAAGGGCGGCGAGATAACCACCACATACACCAAGATCCTCTGGAGCAATCTCACGCGCGGCATATTCCTCAAGATGACCAAATACTTTGTGTGCAACTGTGAGAGATGCAACGATAACTCTGTGAGTAGAATCGAACCTTGATCCGTGATTCCGATTTCCGAGTTCCGAGTTCCGAAATTCGAAATCCTTACCCAAGACATCGCTTCAAATGTCCACATATCTAAATTAAAGTATTGTAGCATTCTGATGTCGTAGATTGAACGCAAAGTAATATTTTCATGTAAGAATCTTGTTCGAAAACATTAGAGAGTGTGAACAGACCTTAGCTCGTGTGAACTGTGTGTAGAAAATTCATAGAAAGATTCAATTTTATACGGATCTTTTCCTTTTATAAAGAATAAGTTCGAGTCCCAATCGATATGAATCTTAAGAATATATCTTTGGAATAAATCTTAGAAACACTTTGAAGAAAGAACAGACGGTGAAAATATAATGTAATTGTTAGTTAAACGTTCAGGACTGGGTTATTTTTGAGAATTGGGACCTTTATAATACAAATTGTGAAACTAGGTGCTTTTTTCAATTTAACTAAGTAACAACTCTGTGTTTAGTTACTGGGCAACCCTTTAGAGACTTTAAAATCTAATTTTTGAATTTGAAACATAAGAATATAAGAATATAAATATTTACTTGCCTAGCCTATCCGACAAATGATATATTTTTCAGATACGGCAACATCATGTATTGAATTTGTAGCTTTGGTATCAAAATGTACACTGTGTATTTGATTTATGTCTATTTTTTGAAACCGATCACCAAATTGGCGTATAAGAAATCAGAAACCAAGAATTTTGCAGCTAAAATCAAGCATAAAATATTAATTTCAAGAATAGAAATACTTAAATCTTCAAATTCTCAAAACAGAAACTCAAAACAGTAAACATTTGAGAAAAAAAGTAAGAATGTTGTAGTCGGAAGTGGAAACTCCTGCTTAGAGCCTGTTTTCCTTTGCTCAAATCGGTTTAGAAGGTCGTCTGTAGCTTTCATATCAAATTTGATGGCACTAGCTATACATTATTATAGTGAAAGATATAGGTTTTTGAAGGTTGGAAAGACATTTAGTCTTTCTTAAGTACTCGTAGGCTGATACGTATATTCTAACTGTCGATGAAAATTGAGTTTTTACAAAGCCAAAACACAAATTCTCCCCATTTTGGAAAGGAAAACAGAGTGGAAGAATTCAAGAATCCTGGTCGTGTACCAATTCTATAACGAATTTATAATAATTTTGTGCGATCCATACATACGAAGGGAGGTACATAGGAGAGATTTGCACAGGATAGGAATCTCTTGAAGTTCCATTTAGAGGTCAAAAAGAATGGACCACGTTTTTGCCAGACCAAAAACAATTATTGGAATTTCTGAAATGTGAAATGATTGCGAATGTGTTGGTGTCTCTCAAGAAATGTCTTTGAATAGATCCGAATGAGTCTGAAGATGTCAAGGTGTGTGTGTGTGTGTGTGTGTGTGTGTGTGTGTGCGTCATATGCTTTTAGGAACACACTCACACAGACTCGTACCACGCTCTTACCTAGGTACTAGTATATCTGTTGGATTAGATGAATAATGGCATTTGGCAGCGACATGACAAGAATGCGGCTAATTAGATTAGTTGTATGATTTTTGCATGAACTTGCTCTGATGATGCAGAACTGGCCCCCATGCCCAGAGACCCACGAACAGGGCGGGCCGTGAGCGGGAACATGGGCGTTAGCTCATTAGTGCAACATGACCAGACCCAGACCCACAGCCAACGGAGACAGCCAAGACAGCTGCTGCAGGGAGGGGACAGCGCTTTTCGTATATAAGCGGTGTGGTACTCCCGCCCCAACCATACTTCCCAGTTTGTAGTCTCAGTTCATGACAGTCCGTCCCCGTCTGGCAACGCCGCACAGTGGGCCAAATGCACAACTCGGCTCAAGAAATATAAATAATTCAGGGACCGTAAGAAATGGTTATCTTGTTTTTAATCGAAGAAATCAATCACTTATAGTAACTTTGAGAGAGTGAGAAATACACTTACTATATACTCCTTTAAGGATAATCTATGCTTTGTCACCATGATCTAAAAATTGATGAGTTTTATAGATTCTCTCATTAAATAATGATTCATTTTGAGTTCTACTTTACATCTCAACTAATAATCATTATTTTTGAGCAAACAAAATAAATCTCATAAAATAATGATTATTCCTTGAGTTTTATTTTTTGCTTAAATATAAAACTCAAGCTGTAAATTTGACAATTTTATATGGAGTTAGAAAAATTTTCCTTGTATTCTTAGCCAAGACGAACCTCTCCAATCTATTTTTAAGTTCAGAACAAATTTAAAAAAAAACAAGTAAGAATGCTATAGTCGAGTATACCCGACTACGAAACTCCCTGTACCCAGGTCTAAAACATCCAATCACAGCTACGTCCACTTACACATACATACACAAAGACGCACACACACAGGCGGCAAAAATGACAGCGCAAGCGAGGCATTTTAATTGGTGGCTGTGCTTCTTCTTCCCCTCTCGCTGCATCATTGAATCTTCTTTCGTGAATAACTTCCGTGTTTATTATCCGATCGACTTGAAATTTGGACAGTAGATTTAGAGAGACTAAAGTATTGTACATGTCAAATCTTAAAGCTATATCTTGAAAATTGTTACTGTAAAACGGTTTTAATCGATTTGCGGGGGAACGGGGGAGATATCTGAAATATGAAACAAACTTGATTTGCGTATGGTATACAGGAACCTACATTTCAAATTTGGTGTCTCTAGCTCTTGTAGTTGCTGAGATCGACGCGTTCATACGGGCAGACGGACAGACGGACAGACAGACGGACATGGCCAAATCGAAATCTCTTTTGATACTGATCAAGAATATATATACTTTATAGGGTCGGAGATGTCTCCTTCTGTCTGTTACATACATTTGCACAAATGTAATACCCCCTTTTTACCCATTTTATGGGTACAGGGAGTAAAAAACATTTAATTTTGAATTTTTCTCAATTTGTAGTGTTTGTAGTGTAGTGTTTGCATAAGATGTTCGCTATTTTAATTAAATGTCAGAATAAAATCAATATTAATATTAATCATGAAACGTTGAATTTGATTTTTATTTAAATCAAATCTTCTGAGTGGTATTTCCAATATTTTTGTACACCTGCACTTTCAATTTCACACAAAGGTACTCAGATATTTAATTATCCATTTAGCTTTACCTAATTAACATCTTCTGTGCATTTTTAAGCTCACGAAGTACATTTAATTATATTCAATTTATTCGAGTTTGTTCGTATATTTAAGTATTCGCACTGCTCAATTAAAATGAAGAATGCTCTAGTAGAGTATACTCGAGTACGAGACTACCCTGTGCGCAGGTAAAAAATTCCACAATCAAGCAGTTAAGTGGGCAAGCAAGCAGTGCATTTCAAGTGGCGGCTGCGCTGCTGCTCGGCAGATTTTTTCCGACCGATTGTTTCTATGTTGCTGGTTAAATAAAACTAAAGCAAACTATCAACACTATAATAAAACGTGCGTATAATAATATGTGAGGACTCGTCCTTGGGAAGTGGACAAGAAGGACATGTTAATGCTGTTTAACAACAATTTACTATAGTTTGACGAACTATTTTATCAAAAGTTTCAATTAGTATGTGTATGCCGAGCATATAAGTATTTTATATTTCTTAAGATCATTGAAATATTATAGAAATCAAATGTTGTAGTATTGGGATGCAAATGGTGTTTTGCAATTTCTCTTAAGAACTTGTATAAAACACTTCCGTTTCATTAACGTTTGGTCCATTTATTTTCTATTGGGAGCGAACTTTATGGTTATATTCGCGATCTACTACTTATTGTCTTCAATGTGCAAATATGTAATTGGTATTAGGCAGGGATCGTAATGGTTGTAAGGTATATACAGAACAAGTATGAATGCTATAGTCGAGTAAACCCGACTACAAAACTCCCTGTACCCAGGTCAAAAATTTCCAATCGCATCTACGTACACTTACACATACACACACACATACACAAAAGACGCACACACACGAGCGACAGCTCGAGCGCAGCGCAAGCGAGGCATTTTAAGTGGTGGCTGTGCTTCTTCTTCCCCTTGCGCTGAAGCACTCAATCTTCTTTCGTTAATAACTTCCGTGTTTATTAACAGAACGACTTGAAATTTGAACAGTAGATTAGGAGTGACTAAAGTATTGCACATGCCAAATGCCAAAGCTATATCGGGGGAGATATCTCAAATCTAAAATAAACTTGACCTGATCCCGCTATACACGAACCTACATTCCAAATTTGGTGTCTCTAGCTCTTTTAGTTGCTGAGATCCTTGCGTTCATACATACGGACGGACAGACGGACAGACAGACGGACGGACAGACAGACGGACATGGCCAAATCTAAATTTCTTTTGATACTGTTCAAGAATATATATACTTTATAGGGTCGGAGATGTCTCCTTCTGCCTGTTACATACATTTGCACAGAATTAGTACCCCCTTTTTACCCATTTTATGGGTACAGGGAGTAAAAATACGTTATTTATTTATTGCTCAAGAAATAAAAGCTATTTTTTCTTGAGTTATATATTTCGACAAAGAATAGCGAGTATTTTTTAAATAAAAATAAAACTTATTTATTAAGTTTTACAGTTTAAAGAAAAATTAAAGAAATCAAGTCTGTATTAAATACTGCATTATTATAATGTATTTTTTGAAGTATTTGGTATTCAGCAGTCCAAAAATATCGGAAGTTTTGGAAAATTCTGAAGGACATAAATATTTAGTATCTTTTTGGTATTTTTAAGAAGGCGATAAATACTAGAAAATACCAAATGTATTCAAAATATCAAAATATTGTCAAAAATATCAATAGTTCCTAAAAATACCACAATCAGTATTGTTAAGTGTCAAAAATACCTAAATAAATACCAAAAAAATACCAAAGTCGGCATTTTTTGAATTTTTTGCCTTGTGGAAGATACCGAGCTTGGGTTTTTATTTTGGTTTTATTTGGTATTTGTTTTGGAATTTTTCGTATTCTGAAAAACACTAAAAAGTATTAAATAATGATGTCCTTCAGAATTTTCCAAGACTTCCGATATATTTTTGGATTGAAGTTAAAAATATATTTAATCTTAAGATTCAGTCAATTTTTAAATGGAATACCACACATTTCTCGATGTGACGCCAATAAGATGGACCAATTAAAATGAATCCGAGCCGCATTTAGACTCTCTCCTAAAGTCGTTCTTCGTCTCTCGTCTCGTTTACAGGAGAATGGAACCTATCTGGCGGCGCTGTTCTGCCGCGAGCAGGGCTGCAAGGGGCTGGTGATACCCGTGCAGACGAAGACCTTGCAGCCGGACTGGCGGTGCCTCACCTGCGAGAATGTCTTTCCCCACGCAAAGATGGCACGGTACCAGGACTTTGCACTCAACACGATTAACAATCGTATCAATACGTGCAGCGTCCCTGACATGATAAACTTCATCAACGAGTTCTGTCCGCGCTTCTGTCCGCCCTCCAACTATGTGCTCATCGAGGCCAAGCTGAACGTCATCTGGCGGATGACGCGACTGGGCGCCGAGGAATACACGCCCGAGGAGGTGGCCCACAAGGATCGCTATCGCGAGGAGATTCTGGCCATCCTGCATAAGCTGGGCGCCGGCGAGTGCACGCTAAAGAAGCTCATCACCGAGGAGATACAGTGAGAGCTGACAGTTGTGAGACCCCCAATGTGTGTATGAGGTGTGCGTATGTGTGTGTGTGAGTGTGTTGTGTGTGTGTGTGTGTGCGTGTGTGTGAGCTGGGGCAGCTGTCGGCAATTCAATTGTTATAGCTAGTGAAAAGTTTTTTTTTTCTTTTATTTTGTAATCGCTTTAGGAATACAATAAATATTGAGCTCTTTGAAAATCTTGAAAAATCGCACTGTGAGACTTATTTCTGGGAATCCCCCCGCTGTGCCCGCTATAGCCCCTCTCCTCCACTTGTCTATGGTTTTGACATATTTGTGGCAGCTGTCATAAGCTGAAAAAATAACCGAATAGAAACCAACAAGGCACGTGTTTTCTATGTATTTGTGTTAGTGTGGTCGATGTTAAAAGTATTTTTTATTTTGATATCATATAGTTTATGAATAGCATTTTTACCAGACATCTAAAAACATACAGTCATAACAGCTTAATATTAATATTATATATGGATTAGGTGCTTAAATTATGATGATCAGATCAGTTAAAACCCAATCAATATGGTAACTAGTGCAAATTTAAAAAATACAAAAAAAATTTCAATATATTCCTCTAAGTTTGACTTTGACAAATTCGTAATATTCATTTAAACTCACAACTAGTTTTTTATTACCACTTGGCAACCGTTGCCTTCCCTTTGCTTAATGAATACATACTAGAAACACTATATACTATACATATAATCTTATAATCTCTTGCAGATAGTGCTGCTCTTATACCAAGCAGAAAATCTTACCTAAAATTATTATTTCTCATTTTATTTCATTTTTATAATCAAACGACAGATATTCATTTAAAGATCTATCGATATGTCGAAGCTATATAGCTACACTTTCATCCGATTTTTCTAATATGTTATAGAAATCCGATCCAGCCGGTTTCAACATATGTACTGTCTGCATCAAAAAGAAGCATCTGTGCCAAGTTTCATCATGATAGATCTAAAATTGAGAGACTTATTTGCATAGAGACAGAAGGACATCGCTATATCGATTCGGCTTTTAATGCGGATCAAGAATATATATACTTTGTCGGATCGGAAATGTGCTACGCAGTTCGAAAAGATCGAGGGAAATCAATGAATGTCTTTGACTAGGGACTTAGGACTAATATTACTTTGGACTTTCGGGCATTGTAGAAACCTATTTGTTCATTAGCAGCGCAGACTATAAAAAAGAAGACCTTCCACAATATTAAACCTGATCTATATATGCATTATTTGTAAAAGCTTTACTCTAAAGTGTATTCTCAGAAAAAAAGACCCGGTCCGAAAGGTTCGATTTGTTGTTTGTATCCACAAAACAATCGGTTCATTAAAAACGAACGACCTTTTGGTAAAATAACAAGTAAGAATGCTATAGTCGAGTATACCCGACTACGAAACTCCCTGTACCCAGGTCTTAAACATCCAATCACATCTAAGTCCACTTACCCATACACACACACATACACAAAGACGCACGCACACAGGCGGCAAAAGTGGCTGTGCTTCTTCTTCCCCCTCTCGCTGCATTACTGAATCTTCTTTCGTGAAAAACTTCCGTGTTTATTATCCGATCGAAATGAAATTTGGACAGTAGATTAAGAGAGACTAAAGTATTGTACATGCCAAATCTTAAAGCTATATCTTGAAAATTGTTACTGTAAAACGGTTTTAATCGATTTGCGGGGGAACGGGGGAGATATCTGAAATATGAAACAAACTTGATCTGCGTATGCTATACAGGAACCTACATTTCAAATTTGGTGTCTCTAGCTCTTGTAGTTGCTGAGATCGACGCGTTCATACGGACAGACGGACAGACGGACAGACAGACGGACATGGCCAAATCGAAATCTCTTTTGATACTGATCAAGAATATATATACTTTATAGGGTCGGAGATGTCTCCTTCTGTCTGTTACATACATTTCCACAGATGTAATACCCCCTTTTTACCCATTTTATGGGTACAGGGAGTAAAAACATTAGCTTAAAGACAATCACAATATAAATATACATAAATGCAAAAACGCAGCCCAAAATCGACAAAATTTATACCACGTTCTTACAAGGCTTGGACCGAACCGGTTCGATCCCTTAAGTTCAGCCTGTTTTCTACTCTTAACACTGCCCAAAAACCCGAACGAATTCTTAAGAAGCTAAATTGATTTTCAGAAAGACCAACAATTATAAATTAAAGTGCTTCGTCTTAATATATAATACAGGGATTAAAAACGTTCGTTCGTGGTTCTAAAAATCGTTAACTGCTGTACCAAAACTCACCATGTTTTGAACCTATGTTAAGTTGGTGGCGAGCATGGTGTTTCTTAAGTTTATACCCGGTAGGTGGCGCTGTGCCTTGACACAAATTCTAAATGTATGTATATTAGACATGAGAAAATTTTCCTTATGTGTGCGTGCTTTTTTGACATTTCAATATCATAATTTCATTTTGTAATGTCGTGCACTTATAATTGAACGCGGAAATAATCTAAAACTAATGGTAAGTGGAAGTGCTTGAATTTGTTGTTAACATGAATTGATTCATGTATTTCTAACGATTGAAAAAATAGCAAAAATTCAACAAAATTTAATTATAATCTAAATATATCGCCAGGCATCGCTGGTGTGTTACCAGCTAGTTTTATACATATGTATTTTATATGTAGTACGTATATATATGTTTTTTTTTATCAAAGAAATATTTATTTTTAACAGTGGCCATTGCCCTGCGGCATTTTATAACTGAGAACAAATCCGACAATGTAAGCTTCGAACCAAGATCTGGGTTGAGGGATATCTAAAACTGGTTTTATCCAACTTCAACTTCGAACCGCTGACAATTGTTTTAACACTACAACATTATAAGTTAACTTTATGACTAACAGCAAAATGTAAAAATTTAGTTTTAGGGTTGCTGAATTCTAAACTGTATCATAATATTAAAAAATATTGTATATACTTACAAAAAAAAAAAAGAAACACAATTGCACAATGCTTCCTTATAAATACATAGTATACATATATCTGAAATGTGGGTTGGTTATTTGCTGTATAGCCGAATCCCACCATTGATATTTTACAGCCAGCCTAGACAACGATACGATTACGATAACGGTTACAAATACGATGAATAGATGGCGAATTAGCAAGACGGGGAATTCGCAACCACGACGAGTAACGAGTAACGAGTAACGAGTAACGAGTAACGAGTAACGAGTAACGAGTCACGAGTAACTAAGGAGTTCTGTGTGAACATAACCTAATTGAACTATTAAGATAACTATCTCTACTTAAATATAAATAAAAACTAACTTATTATATAAACTCTCCACATATGCATGCAAAATTGACTTTCTGAATATGCAATTGGATCAAGACCTTAAGTTTTTGGATATAATATGTGGAATTTATAAAATAGGTGCTCTGTCCTTATAAAGTAGTCAAATATACTCGTAAGCATGAACAGAAGTAGATAAAAATAATATAATCAAAAAGTAATATTTATAAAATATATATTTTCAAATGTAACCAAATGAACTCAAAATAATGATGTTCGATGATGATGATTAAGAGTTCAGGATTCCAGAGCGGATTAATTCCTGCTCTCGTCCACGAATGGTATAGATTTGTTCATCATTTTGATACTTGTTATGTTGTTGTTTCTTTCAGTGTAAAATATACATTCGGGTTGACGGCATATGCAAATGGTATTTATCTCGTGTCATGAATAAACATTGGGAACAGTTAAGCTGGTGGAAAATATATTGTTGATTCGTTTTTTAATGGCATAACAAATATCATACAGTAAACATAATTGTCAATACACTAAAACTAAACAAAAACTAATTATGCATGTATGCAGTACGAGTATGTAGTACGTACATATATAAAGCCATTAACATAATAACAAAGTACTCGAAACAAAACAAAATAGTCTTACAAAAAAAAGAAGAAGAAATATAGAAAGAAATTGTGCGTTTTCCTGTTGGTCCCCCCTTTGGCGATGCATGTTGATTATAAATAATTTATAGCTATGAATACATATGTATTTATGTACGATATGCCTAACTAGTGTATTGTCATATAAGCAGCTCACAATTTTCTTATTGTGTTTTGAAAAACTTTACTTACAAGCTAAGAACTCAAGAAACGACAAAAAAAACGGAATAAAAAAATATGAATATTTAATAACAGGATGATTTAACAATGTGCAAAATTGGAGTTAAGGGTAAATACCAGAAGTGCGCAACCCTGCCTCCTCCCCCCCCCGCGCATACCAAGGCCATACCATACCATGGAGAGAACTAACTTAAAGCTAACTGTTCGGAATTGATTTTCTGCTCGTTCTTTCGCTCCTGGCAGCGCTGCAGGGAGGGAATGGCGAACATGACCAGCCCACTGATGGCGATCATCAGACCAGCCATGAGAAAGGCCGGCGAATAGGAGCCCGTTAAGTCAAACAACCAGCCTGGGGGAGAATCAAATATATTATTGGCTTTGGATCTTTGTTATAGTATGCAACTTACCGCCAATGGGCGAGCCAATGAAACTGGCAATGCCCTGGAAGAGCAGCAGCAGACCAAAAGCATTGGTCAGCTTCTCCAGGCCCAGCAGATCCACCAGTATCACCGAGGTCAGACCCACATAGGCGCCGATCGTAAACCCAAAGACGGAGCAATAAATGAGCAGCGATTGGTAATCCCCGCACAGCGGTACCATTGCAGTGGCTGCGAAGGGACATGGTTATGCTTGGCTTGATACTTGGACTAGTTAGCTATTGAATACTTACCGATGCCACAGGCCGTCAGGCAGACATTGTACACAAGCAGGCGATTCACCCAGGGCTTATCCGAAATATAACCTAGAATGATACGGCCTACGGTGTTGGCCACACCAATCGTTGCGATCAGATAGCTGCCCTCTGATTTGGAAATGCCCAAAATTTCTGCTTGGGCGGCCACATACAGATAGGGTATGTTGAAGCCGATGCTTGTGCAGAAATTGGATACGGAGAATATCACAAAGATCACATCCTTCAGCAGCGAGAAGTTCATCATTTCGGCGAACGTGTCGCGCGTCTCCTTGGAGCAACTGATACAGCCGCAGCATTTGGTCAGCTCCTATGGAAAGACACCAAAATCATAAAAGGGTTTCAAAGTTATGGTAAATAGTACTCCGAAGTTTCCCTCCGCTATCATGAAATAGAAGCTAAAGGTATATCATTAGAGGAATGTCAAGGTAAGCATAAAGAACCAAGAAACTGAGATGGTCTATATTACGTTGACTAATGGAACCGTACTTTCAGTAGTACTCTAATCTTATACATTTGTTTCCCACAACTGCTTAGAATACAACCCGATCAAAATGCACCATGTTACGGAATAGGGTTTGCGGGGTTCGGGTGATATACTAGCAAAAAGCACGCTTATTTACAGGTCTTGACCGCTGATCTAATGAATGATTTATAAGCTTGGAATTGTAGCCAAAACCCGGCGATACTTTGTGTTCGATTGTAGTGTGGCCGTGGTCGCAAAGCTATTAATATCTGGAGCAAGTGCTGGTGCTTTAGCTACAGGTACTGCTAGGAGTGTAAGAATAACAAGGTTGCGTAGCAATGCCACAACCAATAGACGAGTTCTTTGAGAACAGCGAGATCTTTGTGACCGGCGGTTCGGGTGTCGTGGGCAAGGCTCTGATTGAGAAATTGCTTAGATCCTGCAATGTGAAACGCATTTATATGCTGCTCCGACCACGGCGTGAGCTGAACGCTGAGCAGCGTCTGGCCAAGCTGCGAGAGGCCAAGATCTTTCAGGTACTGCGCGTAGAACGGCCGGACGCACTGAACAAACTGGTGGCCGTACCGGGGGATGTATCACTGCCTGGTCTGGGCATTCATCCCAGCCAATTGCAACAGTTCTCACAGGTCTCCATTGTGTTTCACTGTGCCGCCACAGTGCGCTTCGATGAGCCGCTGCGCGTCGCCCTGCAGCTGAATGTTGGTGGCACCCTCGAGGCGATCAAGTTTGCAGAACAGCTGCGTCATCTGCGGATCTTTGTGCACGTTTCCACCTTCTTCAGTAATCCGTATCTGGAACGTGTGGAGCCCAAGGTGGGAACGTTTTTAGCATTGATGTTTGATTGATAACGATCCTAAGATCTCTCCTGGCTTATTTCCAGTACTATTCCTCGCCCATGGACTGGCGCCTCTGCCTGCGGATGCTGCACGAGATCAAGGACGATGATATGCTAAATGCTCTTACCCGAAAGTAAGCCACATTCAAGGACCTTCTAACTCTTTGCTCACCGTACTCTCACATATAAATGCTAGACTAATTGTGGGCTTTCCCAATACATACACGTTTACGAAGAACCTGGCCGAATCCCTTATCAACGATTATCGGAACCGCCTGCCGCTGATCGTCTATCGCCCCTCAATAGGTTTGTAGTGGTTCTCTATTTCTTCCATTCCTTCGATCGATTATGTTTGGATGCCTTTGAAGTTCTATTTGCCGTCAATGATCCGAAAAGCGGCTATGCGCCCTCGCTGATGGGCGCCATGGGTCTGTTTGCACTGGTTGCTGTTGGCCTGCTCAAGACCGTCTACATAGGAAGAACCGTACACCTGGACCTCTCACCGCAGGATATGGGCATTAAGGGCATGCTCTACTATACAATGTGCGGCTATGAGGCTTATAGCAAGGGGTAAGCAGTCCTTAATGATAGTTAACCAGCGGCAGCTTTGATCAAGCGTATGTATTGCTGACAGGACGCCCAAGGAGCTGCCGGTGTATCAAACATCCTCCCGCACACATATACCGCACACATTCAAACAAATGGCCGAACGCATGGATAAACTCAGTACATGGGACCGCGCACCCATACTCAAGGGCCTCATGATTCCCGGCTGTCATTATACGGATAGTCGACTTGTCTACAAGTTTCTGGTCTTCACCAAACAGATATTTCCCGCCATATTAGTCGACCTGCTGCTGATGTGCTTCGGACGCAAGCCGGCAATCATGCCAATTATCCGAAAAAGTTACCAAACCCTCGAGGTGATGAAGCCCTTCATGTTCAACAACTATGACAGTCCAGGCACCACCGATATAGAGCGCATGCTATCGCACTGCCGTGGGTAGGTCCCAGAATCTAGATCTTTTCTGATCACAGATCACGGATCACTGATCATTGTTACATTATTACATCGCAGCACCGAGTTTGATCTATGCAATGAATACGAAGCCGCCGCTCGTTTGGATCTCCTAGATATAGCATGCAACCATATGATATTAAGCATACGGCATGATCTACTTAACGAGGATCCGAGCACCTTGCCCCGAGCACACCTCATCATGAGAATGTAAGTAAAGGCGATGTTAAGACAGTCCCTCAATAATCCTAATATTGATCTCTGACTGCAGCAAGAAAGTCATCTATCATGTAGCCCGCTTGTTTCTGCTCTATAAGCTGCTGAGCTGGCTGTGGCATCCGCTTTGGTCTTATTTTCATCTAATGTACGAGTCATTATCATCTTAATTATGCACTTTATTTTAGTTTATAAATTGGCATACTCTTTAATTAGAATAAGGTTATACCAAGGTTTTAGGGGTTTAGTTTCGAGAGACAAAGCTTAAGAGACATGGGCGTATCCAGACTCTTGGTAAGGGGGGCCTTGGGAGAAGATCTGGGAGGGGCTCTGACTGGGTTCGATTCCCAGTAAAAATATTCCTTTGCATCTATAAGAACTAACATTATGTTACAAAATTGGTGATATAAACTTAGAACCAGATATTTGCGCCATGGTGCACATTTTCCAAAAATTCATTTTGTAAACTTTTTTTTGTTTCCCATCTATAATATTAACAATGTATGTTGATTCTTTTTAAAGCATTAGTAGATAACCTGCTGAAAGTGGGCAGGATTTGAATAAGACGCTTCAATAATGTAATATAAAGAAAACGCAACAGTTATTTGAAAGTAGTTTTTAAGTAAACAATATTAGGATATTGTGCAACTACTTGTACCTCAGAAAAAAAGACATGCCATTTTCTCTGCTGCTCAAGGAGAGATTTTTTTGTGTTTTTTACGGTTAACAATATAAATATTTCGCTTTTGGAGGCACACCACTTCCCCTTCCTGCCCTACTGTAGCCACAACCTTTCTCCCTGCCCCACTGTAGTTACACCCATGCCTACATTCAGAAAAATAAATGCCAAAGAATTCAGAAACTCGCAATATATTTCTTAAAATCAGAAAAAAACAAGTAAGAAAGGTTATATACGCTTATAGCAATGTTTTTAATACAAACAAGTAAGAATGCTATAGTCGAGTATACCCGACTACGAAACTCCCTGTACCCAGGTCAAAAATTTCCGATCGCATCTTCGTAAACTTACACATACACACACACACATACACAAGGGCGCACACACACGAGCCACAGCGCAAGCGAAGCATTTTAAATGGTGGCTGTGCTTCTTCTTCCCCTTGCTGCAGCACTGAATCTTTCGTTAATAACTTCCGTGTTTATTATCCGAACGACTTGAAATTTGGACAGCAGATTAAGAGAGACTAAAGTATTGTACATGCTAAATCTTAAAGCTATATCTGAAATATTTAGCAGGCTCGACGTCAACAATTCAGGGTGAATATAGAAAGGTAGATATTTGAAAAGTATTGGCTGGTCATATAGCGCTATTTCGGATGCTGCCAAGCATCCTCATCAGTGACCTTATTGTTAGAAATTTTTGTCCAAACTTGTCCGTATATGAGAAGTAGTCGGCTAGATTCGAACCCGAGTGCTCCCGTCTGTAAGGCGGATGCCTTAACCTCTGACCCACTTGCTGTCCGATCCCGGCTTGAACTAATTACTGTCATCAACAGGTCCATTTGAAATTCTAAGTCCGCACCAAAGCTTAATCCCTTTATCTAAGTTTCTAACCCTTACAGTTCTATTTTATTATTATTAGAACCAATTGTATTGAACTTTTTAATCACTTTGTAAAAGCTTCGCTTTAATATCCCAGTGTAAGTTCGGTACTAGCTGATCTATGCAGATCAGTCAGTTGGTTTTTGTTTCAATATGAGGTTGATACAATGAAGTTAGTTTGTCATAATGAATGGGCGTGCCGTCCCTTATTGATAGAATGTGTGTTTTTAGCGACGTATAATTGGAAATTGTTACTGTAAAACGGTTTTTTATCGAATAGCGGGGGAACGGGGGGAGATATCTCAAATCTAAAATAAACTTGACCTGCTCCCGCTATACACGAACATACATTCCAAATTTGGTGTCTCTAGCTCTTTTAGTTGCTGAGATCCTTGCGTTCATACATACGGACGGACAGACGGACAGACAGACGGACATGTCCAAATCGAAATCTCTTTTGATACTGATCAAGAATATGTATACCTTATAGGGTCGGAGATGTCTCCTTCTGCCTGTTACATACATTTGCACAGATTTAGCACCCCCTTTTTACCCATTTTATGGGTACAGGGAGTAAAAAACTCAATTTTCGTCTGATTGTTCCTATGGTAGCTATATAATAATGTGTTTCGATTTCGATAAAATGATAGGAAACTGTATGAAGTATAATAAAACTGTCAATTGTATAGTTTGGGTGTAATATTCGTAAAAACAAAAAGTTTTTCATACAAAAACTCATTTTTCACCCGATTGTTCCTATGGCAGCTATATGATATAGTAGTTTGATTTTGACCAAACTTGGTCAGATTGTGCAAACTCTATAGAAACTTTCCTTGAGTGAGTTTAATGACGATATCTTTATAAACAAAAAAGTTTTTGATTTTCTATGGCAGCTATATGTAATAAAACGTCAGATCCGGTCGGTTCCGACATATGAACTGCCTGCAATCAAAAGAAGGGTCTGTACCAAGTTTCATCACAATAGCTTTCAAGCTGAGAGACTAATTTGAATAGAAGCAGACGGACATCGACTCGGCTATTAATGCTGATCAAGAATATATAGACTTTGCGGGGTCGGAAACGTTTCCTGTAATGCGTTACACATTCCGTGACAAAATTATAATACCCTCTGAAAGGGTATAACTAGGCTAGCTTCCTTTAGCTACAAGAGTATAGCGACTTTCTGCATTTAAGGGCATTTATTTTGTTCTCCTTGTAAAGGTTATACCTTACCTTTATAATGTTTCATGGTTATTTTAGCTTTGATGCTCCGAAGAAACGGTTTTTTTTTTTGTTTTTTTTGTAGCCTTAAGTAGCTTTAGCTTTGATTGATGGAAGGCGCGGCAAGGAGTGTGTAGAGAATTGCCCGTGAATAAAGTGTGACAGCAACCATACAGAAGTATAGCTAAGGGGGGAGAATGGTGGTGTTGGTGTTGGTGTCGATCTTACCTGACTCTGGGCCAGCGGGCGGCTCTGCCTTAGGGAGCCATAGCGCTTGATTACGTTGGAGCCGGAGCGGGAGCGCGAGAGATCATTCCGTGAGCTGGCGTACTCCGGAATATTGTGCAGCGAGCCCTGAAAGTGAACTTAAGATCAGAACTGTTTGCTTTTGAATAGTACTGGTACTGGGCCCTACCTGGTAGAGGGCATCCGGGCGGTACATGGTACCACTGACGCTGCGCTCCCGCAGCGGCATCAGCTGCGGCTGGCTGGCGAATGTCCGGGCAATGTCATCGTTGCTGGTGCTCTTCACCACCGTCGTCATCGGGATGGCCAGTCCATTGGCAATGCCATTCGTATTGTTGTTCTGTGTGTTGGAAATGAACTTTTAACTGGTGCCTAGCAAGAACTGGAGACTGCACTTACCAGACTTGGCTTCAGATTGTGCCCCACGCTGTTGGAGCGACACAGGCCGTTGCCCCCACCGCCGCCAACTGTTGGCGCATCTGTGCGCTGCGGCAGCTGCAGATACTGATCCGCAGCTGGCTTCACAGCGGCAACGGCCTTGAGCGGCTCCAGCTCGGCGGGCGTGGCATTTTGGTCCATAATTGCCGCCTTCTTGGCCAGCTTTGAGGATTTGGGCTGCGGCGCCTCCAGGGGCCGGAACATGGCACCAAATACAATGCAATTGAGCACCGTGCCGCCAATAATCAGCATTGCACCACGCCAGCCATAGGTCTCAATGAGCAGCTCGGTCAGTGGGGCAAACACGAATGTGCCAAAACCGGAGCCGCAGACGGCAATGCCCGTGGCCAGGGACCGCTTGGCCTCAAAGTACTGGGTGACACTGACAATGGCAGGCAAATAGATGAGCCCAAAGCCCAGTCCGGTGCCAAGGCCAATGGTCACAATCAGCGTGGCGACATTCTGGGCAAACATGCTAATAATTATGCAGGTGGCTGCCAGGATGGCACCCGCAATTGTCACCGCTCGACAGCCATAGCGATTCACAAAGGATGAACTGATGGGACCTGCAGGATCAGGATGAGCTGTCAGCATTCAGATTGTTCGATTTGCCTCGCCTTCACCACTTACCCGATGAATATGTAACGCCCACCATAATGGATGCTATCATGGCCGTGTAGCCATTTCCCTCACAAAAGTATTTGAGAAACTCGTTGTAGAATATGCCAAAGGAGTAGGTCATCCCATCGGCTGAGTGTAGGGAGAGAAAGACAGCAAATGTTAGCAATGTGGCTCAACTCAAAAATCCGATCAGCTCTGTTCTATGTTGCTTGAAACTTCGTTTAAAATTCAATCCTATACTCAGTAAACTAAATACCATAGAGGTCAGAAAAACTCCCTATAATAAAGAGCCAGATATATTTTTTATATAGAAGAAATGATTTCCAAATTTAAGAAATATATTTATTAAATTCAGAAAAAACAACAATTAAGAACGTTGAAGTCGGATGTACCCGACAGTAGAATACTCTGTTTTAAGTCCATTATAATATAGTTTTGTTATTTGTGGAGTGGGAAAGAGACGCGAGAAAAACAATAGTCTGTATTTCAAATTTAGTACAAGTGTGGGAGATATAGATTTTGCTCATTTGCGGGGAAGGGGGTGAAGGTAGCAACAATGTTTTAATGCAGATCTGCTAAGGAGGTCAACGGTACTCTGTATGTCAAATTTAATGACTCTAACTGTAAAAATGTGGAAGATATAGGTTTCCGCCAAATTGTGTGGGACATTGACACTTTTTAAATCGAGGGTATCCACCAGCATGTGTATCAAGTTTGGTTGCTCTAGCTGCAAGGGTGTGGAAAAAATTGCGTTCATACGTACAGTCGGGCAAACGGACAGATAGACGGATATTTCTCAAGCCCAATAAATATACTCTTTAAAAAAAAGTATTTTTTTCTGTTTCTGTTTAATAGAAATAATTTCTAAACTTGAGAAATATTTTTCGTGAATTCGGAAAAAAATATGGTTAACTGCCTTTGGCTACAAAATTATGGCAACTTTCAAAATGTAAGGATATTAATTTTTCTGAGTATAGCAAACCTCCGAACTTGAAAAAGTTGCAGGGGGCAAGTCCAGCGAATAAGTTGGCTGAGGCATGATTACGGTGTTGCTTTTGGCCAGAACTCATGATGCTCTATAAGCCATTGTAATCAAAGAAAAAAGTTAGCAGTGGACAACCTTTCTTTTTGCACAAGCCCGCATATCTTCTGTATTTTAACCCTCAAAGTAGGCTGCACGATTTTATAGGAAATTTGCAGCAATATCGTTTCAGGGCTTTCAAAAATCTTAGCATTGTATTTAGTATCCATAATGGGCAAGCTAATCAAATTACAAAATAAGCTCAACCCAAAAGTAAGCTACAGTATTTCACTGGGAACACAAAAAAGTTGAGGCTTTACCATGAATTATAATTCAAACTGATATAATACATCCGATGTAATCAGTTGAGTTCATTTTCCATATCTTGGATCCTAGGCTAGTCAAGAATCACCCTTGTTGAAGAAAATCTCTTTCAGTTTGGTTAAACTTCAAAAGGCGAAATTGTGACGAAATCGATATGAAGGCGTTTTAAATTTGGTATTGCCGAAATAGTTTCAAAAGTTGGCCATAAATCAGTTTAGCGGCCCATTAATAAACTGGTCCGGCATCAGTTTTAATCAGTAATGCTACCGATGACATTTATATGGCCCAGAGCTAGCCAAGATAGGCTCGCCGTTGGCCACATGTAAAGTTTCTTATGACATGGCAATTAGCCAATTGATAAGATTAGCCATCAACCTGGCCAATTACCCAATTAATAATTATGTATACGCTTTTATATTATTTGTGGCATGGATTCCGCTTGAGCTTCAGCCGCCCTTCGTCTGTCTGTCTATATGCCCAGCCCCAGCCCCCACTGCTCCATCATAAATCGGCTATTAACAAATATTTATGGCTTAGCGCTAATCGCAACTGACTAACAATTTTGATTTGGCCGATTAGTGAGCATATTTACGGTCTACTTCTCCCGGGGAACGCACATGTTCACAACCACAACCCGGCCAAGGTTTCTACCGTGTTTTATTGATTTATGAATTCAACTGCATGCGGTTGCCATGTGCCTGGCAATGTGCCTGCCACTAACTGTTGTAAGGGAACGTATAGAAGTTGAGCCAGAGGTTATGCTTCTGGATCCAAGCCCTGTCAGGCCAGGCAACCAATCAAATGCAACAGGCACTTCACATATACATATGTAGATGGGGATTCCGCTGTCGGTACAGTGGTTCCTGGTCTATGAATACGCTGCGAAAATGCAAGCAGATGCCAGGCTGTGGATAACTGTCACACAATATGTGGTCACACTGTTTAATTGCAAACACTTTCAAATTTTAGTTATGAATCGAAATTTTAAAGATACGTGTTAGTATAAGTATCGGTGGAATTTTTATATATGTATATATCATAGATCATATTAAAATAAATTAAGCTTTTGAAACCATTTTTATGCTTTATTTATTCCCAGTTCTTGACTAGAATTTTTGAGAATGCTGGAGAACTTATTGAGGCCCATTGTTTCAATGTCTATATAAAGTCTCGCTAAGCTAATTGTTAGATAAAGTTATTTGTTTTCATTTTCCAATCGATCTATAAATTTATATACTACGTTGAAATGCGAATGGCAAAAATGTTCGCATTGTGGCAACGCTGTTCTTCAAAACTGCTGCTTTTTGGTGACTGGTGGCAACATCAATGTCATTTTTAAGAGCGAAATAAGAAATTGGTTAAAATTAAAGGCAGAGGAAGAATCAGATCGCTTGTTAAAGTTAACTAGTTGCTTCTGGGGTGTAAGAAATCTCCCAACGAGTGAAGATAAATTAACGGCGTAAGCTTAAAGCCAATTTCGTATAGTTTTATTTGTATGCAGCAACGGTTGTCCAACTGTTAGCCAACGGCTACCATCAGCTGTTTTTATTTATAAGTCACATTTAGCTTATAGGTCAGATAAAGTAGCAGATAGCACTTAAAAGTCACATTGCAATATTGAGGTATTGAAAAATCGAAAATATCTCTATATGAAAGTTTATCTGACACATAACGTTTATTGCGACATTGAAAAACCGGCCCTGAATAGTCCTAAAGTATATACTCCAGTATAGTTTTCATGTCTTCTGAATCAGTATTTAAGGACTTTCGTTAGTTAAGTGGCTGGAAACGAACTAATTTTGTAAGATTTCGGTACACACTCTATAAATATACACATTAAATCGTACATATGTTTTTAAAAACTTCTCAGGCTCTCATTTATTTTCCGTTCTAAAGATTTCCCGAGTCACGTGCTGAAGATCTTACTGTATCTATTACATATATAGTATTTCGATATATTTTTTTTAAACATAAATCTTTAATCTTTAAATATAACTAAATGTATTGTCAGTCCTTTCACGAATCTGCAATCATTCTATATACAAAAACTATGTGGAGAACGTGTAAATCCTGTTTATTCTTAGCCCTCAGCCAAAGGTTCTTTTTATCAGTTAGGTAACTATGAACAATCATAAAGTTCACATTCCAATGCTATATATAGCTGCTCAATCTATTAGATTACACTAAGATATGGCAATATATAGGGCATTAAGTGTTTAAAGTCTCCTTAGTCCTCAAGTATTCTAGTAAAAAACACTAACCGCACATGCTTCTACTGATTTTAAATAGTTTCTTTTGCTGATTAGATATATCAAGCAAGTTGACGGCCATTTTGATTTGATTTGGCACTTTGTTGCCTATCGGATTTAAGTATACATGTACTATATACGACAATATCATGTTATAATATAAATCAAATCTGTCCCACTGTGCGTTAAATGCCATTGAAATGCTAGGTCCGTCAATTATCGGGGTTAGGTTAACTAATTAACTTCGGTATGACCACTTACTGACAATATGTATCATGAAGGAGCCAAATACCACAACCCAACCCCAGCCGCCGTCGGGGGGCGTGGGCAGTGCATCCATTTCCATTTCACAGGACCCATTCCCATTGCTCGGCTTCTGTTGTTGCTGTTGTGATTTTCTTCGTCCTGGCGGTCCGTGCACCATTTTGTGGACTTGTGGAATGTGTGTTCCCTCCGGCTCTGCTGGCAACTGTTGTAGCTCCTGCTACGTGTATGTGTGTGTATGTGTGTGTGTGTGCGTGTGTGTGTGTGTGTGTGTGTGTGTGTGTGTGTGTGTGTGGCTGTTCCCTATCTGAGCTGCGACTGCAGCGGCATGTTGCGCCGGGACAGCGGGGTGCGGGCTGGCGGGATCGACTGAAATGAGTTTTACATCTAATTAGAAATATTTACGTGTTGGGGAAATGTTAACAGTAAATATCAATAAAAACTGTTTGTTTCGGCTTGCCGAATGTGTAAATGCTCTTTCAAATTGTAATAATATCAGGTTCAATGATTGCGAGCAGAGTATATTGCAGCCGGGAGTGTACGATAGCAATGTTCTTACATGGCTGCAACCCAAACCAATTTCGTTAGTGGTTCGGCATGCGGTTCAAACCAATTCGAACCACGTTCGATTCGTGATCCTGGTTTTTGATTTAAGGTTAGATTGAATTTAATTGTAAAATACAATTAAATTGTGTCACTTTTTAATTTAAATAAATAAGTAGCAATATTAAGATTAAGATTCAAAGTTATATTATGATTAAATACGAGATTAAGATTAAGATTACGCAAAAATGTAAACACATTTTTGTATGTACAATAAATTCAAAATATGCAGAAATACATATTTCATTTGGAAATGCAAACTAAGTTTCCTGGAACCGAACCTTTTTTGAAAACAAATGGTTCGGTGCGAGCTTTATGGTTAACTGATTCGGTTCAGGTTGGCAACAGAACTGTAACTACCGGCTCGATCCGGTTCGATTCAAAACCAATTTTCAGCCTTGATTTTAATTATGACTTGAAGCCGAACTTTTCAAACTGCTGTAACTTGTTTGAATTATGTACCTTATTGTAAATTATTAAAATGTCAAAAGTAACTTAAAGCTTAATTATATATTTTAAGTTTTCAAAGCGTGCTGTTATTTGACAAAATTTGGTAACACTTTTACTCCCTGTACCCATAAAATGGGTAAAAAGGGGTACTAAATCTGTGCAAATGTATGTAACAGGCAGAAGGAGACATCTCCGACCCTATAAAGTATATATATTCTTGATCAGTATCAAAAGAGATTTCGATTTGGCCATGTCCGTCTGTCTGTCCGTCCGTATGTATAAACGCAAGGATCTCAGCAACTATAAGAGCTAGAGACACCAAATTTGGAATGTAGGTTCGTGTATAGCGGGAGCAGGTCAAGTTTATTTTAGATTTGAGATATCTCCCCCGTTCCCCCGCAATTCGATAAAAACCGTTTTACAGGAACCATTTTTAAAATATAGCTTTGGAATTTGGCATGTGCAATACTTTAGTCACTCCTAATCTACTGTCCAAATTTCAAGTCGTTCGGATAAGAAACACGGAAGTTATTAACGAAAGAAGATTCAGTGCTTCAGCGCAGGGAAGAAGAAGCACAGCCACCACTTAAAATGCCTCGCTTGCGCTGCGCTCGAGCTGTGCTCGTGTGTGTGCGTCTTTTGTGTATGTGTGTGTACGTAGATGCGATCGGAAATTGTTTTCCTGGGTACAGGAGTTTTGTAGTCGGGTATACTCGACTATAGCATTCTTACTTGTTTTTACTCATTTAGAAGTAAGCGCATTTCGAGCTTGGTTCTAGGAGAATTCTCATATTAATACCTCAGTACATAGAAGCAGGAACCGTAACGGGTATATATAAGTAATACTATATTAAAACAATTTTTTTTAAATCTAAAATACTTCAATTACTTTAAATTTAAGTAATCCTTGTGCTAAAAAAAATGTCAGAGCCCTCGAAGATGTTTTTTCGTTAAAGTGTCATATTCAAATGGCGCAAAATTAGAACCCCTAATTTTGTCTGTTTTTGGCTAATTATTTTAAAATAATACTTTAAGATTTAGCATTCCTTCTGAGTCGATTACAACAATTAAATGAAATTTATATTAAAATACAATTAAGAGTCTACCGTGCTTGGCTTGGAGTATCCTATTCAAGAGGCGGAAGTGTATATAAATAAATTTTTGAGCATTGTTTCTTGAATTGATTTATTGCTCAAGAAATAAAACCTATTTTTGGTAATAGTTGCTATCTTTTAAAATAAGATTTACCTTTTGAATATATTTTTCCGTCCAGAAATAAAAGTTATTTCTTGAGTTTTATATTTTGCTTAGAAAGCAAATTTATACCTTGAGCTATATGTAGTAGATTATTTTGAGTCCAAAAATATAAGAAATTTTGGAAAAAGGTAATTTTTATTAAGTATTTTATTATTTTTTTCAAAGTACGAAAAATATAAAAAATAAATACCGAATGTATGTATGAAATCATTATTATTATAATTTTTTTTGAATTTGTAAATAATTATTATTTACGGTCCCTGCATAAAAGACATGATTTATTCTTAAGGCTTGCTGGTTTTATGATTATGATACACTAATTTTATTCATATCTTTATCTGTTTATGCTTATATCTGTTTGTGCGTTACAAACACCTTGGTAGAGCTAATATACCCGCTGGACAGGCCCATAGTTTGTGTGTGTGAGCGATATTGAAAACCGGACTTGGGCCACTGCAGTGCTCTGGTGTAGGAAAAACCGAATCGAAGCGGTTATCAGGTCGAAGCGCCACCTCCTGAACCGCCTGTCAATCAGGGAGCTGTCAATAAGCAAAACATAACAGTTTTTTGGCCTGGATGGGGCTCTGAAGTCCAGAAGCTTCGTTGGTTGCCATTGTTCGTGTTTGTGTTAGTGTTGTTGTTACTAGGGTGTTCTGGTACTATCAGGGCCCTATTGAACTGCGCGGGCGCAGACGCTGGGAATGAGAATGGGAATGACTTGACGTGATCTGATCCGATCCAAACCGTAACGATCATCAAAACAAATGGCAATGGTGAATACAGTTTTATTTTTAATAAAACTCATTTATAGAAATACGCTGATTATCAGCCAATTCTCTGCTGTATAGACCCCCAGCGTTAGCAAATACGCAAAAACATTGAAATTATATAGGCATTGTACTATAAAGATAGTCGTGAACACACTGTCAGTGATGATCGTGCGCTAATGAAATACGTGATATTGCTATAGGGTAGTTGGAAATCGGGCAAAAGATCAGATGAAAATGAGATTTTGTATGAAAACTATATGCTCCCTGTACACATAAAATGGATAAAAGGGGCTATTAGATATGTGTAAATATATATAAGAGACAGAAAGAGACATCTTCTTATAAAGTATATGTATTCTTGATCAGTATAGACGATTCGATCTAGCTCTGTATGTCTGTCTATCAATCCATCCGTCTGTCCGTCCGTCTGTCCGTTTTTCCGCCCGGCCGTCCGTCTGTGCGTCCGTCCGTCCATTCGTCTGTCCGCCCGTCTATCTGTATGACCGCAAGAATCTCAGAAACTATAAGGGCTAGAGACACTGCATTTGGAACGTAGGCCCCTGTAAATCAAGTTTGTTTCAGATATTTCCCCCCGCACCTCCTCTATTCGACAAAAAACGTTTTACAGCAACAATTTTAAAGACATTTTTTTGGAATTTTGCATGTATAATGCTTGACTTACTCTTTATAAACTGCGCAAATTTCAAGTCAATCGGCTAATAAACTTAGAAGTTATTCTAGAAACAAGATTCAGTACTACAGAGTACTACACTTGAAATGACTAGCTTGAACTGCCGCTCGTATGTGGGCGTGTTTGTGTATGTGTGTGTGTGTAAGTGTACGAAGATATGTTTTGAAATTTTAGACCTGGGTACAGGGTGTCTTGTAGTCGGGTATACTCGACTAGAGCATTCTTACTTGTTTGCGTATACAGATATGTCACCCAATCTCAGCCATTGCTAGTGTTATTATACTTTATATAGTCTGACTTAATATTATCAAAATAGAAACACATTAAAAAACATGTAAAACTGTCATCGGAAAAAAACTGACGAAACTTTAGCTAAAAGTAATAAACTAAGACTGAAAATTTCTGGAGATTTACCTTGAAACTGTTAAGTTATTCATGTTCAATCCGAACAGCGGGCATGGCTGCCATAGTGTATCCTGTAACACCCTATTTAAGTACTACTGTAAAATATACCAACAGGAAGTCGAAAACTGTATCCGCATAAGTGTTGCTTGGTCATATTATCGGATGATTCTATGAGGTATTTATTTGCGTGTTCATGCGGACAATAGCTGATGTCAGCTGGTTAAGCGCCTTATAGAGACGGTGTCTGCATATTCATCCGTACATTCACATATGTCTTGGAATGTATGTACATGCATATATGTACATACATAGTATGTATGCACAATGTACATAGTACATGCTGAAGCGACGCTTTTGTTGGGGCTGTCATATAAAAACAATGCGCAAAAGTTGCAACAACGCCAAACGATGATAATAATGACACGATAATGCACAGTGGGCAGAAAAATACATAAACAATCGAAATAACAATAACAAGAACAACACAAGAAAAGAAATGAAGAGGAGCCAATGCGAATGAGAATGAAAACATTAAAATCAAAATGAAAATCAAAATGAAAATGAAAATGAAAATGAGAACAAAAGTGCTCCAATTTCCTCCCCGCTGACTATCAGCGAATGCAGCCATGTATTATGTACATACATGGGGACATACTTACATACACATACATACATTCATGCACATATTATGTATATAATGCATAAATATTACAATAGCAAACAACAAGCTTAGCATTTGCCGCAGCTCGGAGGCTCAACAAAGCAACCTGATTAGAATTGGGATTGGGGCAACTGAGGGGCGTCTCAGGCATTCAAATAACAATAATAGCAACAACTTAAATACTAGAGCAACAACAACAAACAGGAAACGGCGCCTGCACTGCCAGTGACTCACCAATCGCGGTCACAGTCACGAGTCACGAGTCACAAGTCACAGCATTTAGTCACTTTGTGGCGGCACTGAGCTTTGTGCAATCAAAGGCAATTAAAATTTTGAGAGGTTGACGTACCTCAGCTCCCCCGAAAACAGCCCCCCACCCGGCATAGACCATTTCGCTGACAACACAAAATACAAAATACAAAAAAAAGAGCATAAAACACAAAACAAACAAACAAACCAAAAACAACAAACACATTAAATGAAATCAGAAGTCTTGACCATGACTTTCAGTCGGACATATACATACGTGTATATACGTAGGATAGATAACTAGATGATGCTCCTAATCTCGTCAGGGCAAATTACTTACAAAGTTTTCTGATTGTGAAAATATAACATCAAATAACATATTGCGCATACGCAGCGTGAAACGTACGAACTAATTGAGTTAATTATGGACCGCCCACTCAATATAATATATTTAATGAGCGTAAAAACTGCTAGTTTCTTTCTTTTGTGGAACTAGTCATATACTTTTCTCATCACAACTATCTATAAACTCAGACATGTCACCGCCCACTCAATACATTTAATAAGCGTTGCCACCAAATCAGTTATCACAACAAAATTATGTACTCGCATAGAACAAAGCAAAGCTGAAGTCATGCGATAATCGCATACACTGCTTGGAATCATGTATTTATAAATAATGATTATTTACAAAGTTTTAAAAGGAATAAATCATAATAAAAGACATTTTTATGCATGAAAATTGACTACAGTAAGAGCATCCTTGTTGCCAGGACTGTCCACTGCTCCAAGGATTCTTATATTTTCAATTTATTCAGAAAAGCTCAATAATAAAACTTATTTATTAGATTAAATTTTTCCTTAAAAACAAAACTTTGTGAACCTAATTTTCGCTCAGGAATAAAATGTATTTCTTGAGTTTTATATTTCGACGAAACAAAAAAAACGATTGTTTTTTGAGTTTTATATTTTGCTTACAAATAAATATTATTTATAAAAAGGATCCCAAGTCTGTATTAAATTAACACTGCTTTTTGGTATATTTTCAGTATTTTTGTATTTTTGATATCTAGAAAAGTACGGATTAGGGTATTTTTGACTACTCAAAAATACTACATATATTTGGTATTTTTCGTATACTGAAATATATTAATAAATAAATAAATAAAAATCCTTCAGAATTTTGCAACACTTCTAAAATAGTTTATATTTTTAAGGAAAAAAAAATTTTCCAAAAATATGTTATACTTCTCGAGTAATAAATAAATAAATACAAAAATTATGCTTATTTTGTAATGTAATTTTTCTATATATTACTTACATCACTTATAACTTACGGTCCCTGATTTATAATATCATTTACAAGCTCCTTGAATTTGACCTACTTACAATTTGAAAAATAAAGCATGAATTAATCACAGCATTGTGTGGTGCACTGCGCAAGGATTCTCGAAGATTGTAGCTACATACACAAGTTGATAAGAGTTCCATCACAATATCATATGTACGGAGAGAAATTTTACTCAGTATTCATGATAAGGCTCATTATGAATTTGAGTCTGGACCGTTGAATATCAGCTAAGCGCTTTATGCCACTAATTATGCATTTACTTCCCTAAATGATGATTTCTAGTGCATAAATAATGCGTTATTGCTTACGATTCGATTTATGCATAAGGTAATTGTCGCGTCGGGCCAGCTAGATATATACTATTTACAAATTATACTTATTAACTGAAATTGTATTTAAATATGCATGTGCTCGTTTGTGTATACGGGATCATATGTGTACAGCGGGATCAAGTACCGAAGGGGAACATAGCAGGACAAGGATCAAAATCCATAGGGGATTGCTAGAGCAATCAAATGAGGTCACAGCAAGAAAGAAAAGTTCTCCGGGAGTTTGTGTAGCAGAAAGGTATAGAATCTAGCCCCATAAAATGTACTCCGATTCAAAATATGAAGTTTGCTAAGTAAAATTAAGATTAAACAGAATATGTAAGTAAAGTAATCTTAAGCGAACCCATTTCTATTGTTGCTTTGGTTCGACTTAGTTCGGCCTAAAGTCGTATATTTAATATCAGAAGCGTGCGATAACAACTTCTTTATGAGCTTATCTAACGGGAGTAAGTGGCATAGGGTGCTGGTTAGAGGTTGCAAGGGTACTGGGTGCAGGCTGTGTCATGCGTCATGCGTCATGCGTCATGCGGGCTGCTTACTGACCTATCCCTATGCCCAGGTCAGAGAATCGACAGTTGGCAATGGCAACAAGTAGTACAGCATGGAATGGGGCTGATGGTTGCAGGTTGGCGCTAGAGGGTTGCGGGTAGATGGGGTCGTTGGCAGTGCGCTTGTTTTGATTACCAAGCATTGAACTGGTCTGCATTTTATTTTTGTGGCAGCTATTGCGTTGTAGTTGTTGATGTTGCTATTTGCTGGCAGTCATTGAACCAAAAACAAGCTAATAAAGACAATGACAATGTCGTGAGTGTGAAAAAGCTAAACGTGCTAAACACACAGACTGAGAGAGAGAGAGAGAAAGAAAGAGGGTTACAGAAGCATGCACTTTGCATGCGGTACCTCAGTGGTTCAGTTTCCATTCAGAGTTCAGCTGCTCCAGCTGACCATTGGACAGTTTCAGTCACCTTGAATTGCGGCCGGATACACATTAAGGAAACGCATTTAATTTTCTTACCACATGGAAATGGTTTTACACGTCAAAATGGTTACGGAATTTGTAATAAGATTGAGAATACTGCTGTACGAATGACGTTTATGAGGCTGACAACCTTCTAGAAAACTGTCGCCGTTGCATTTTCCTTGTCTTTATCGCTCCCCGACTTCTCCCCCGCCCTCTATGTCGCTCTGTTGCGATGTCTCTCTCCCGATTCGCACTTTGTTCATTACAGATAACCTTAATTAGCATTTTTATTAATTTACACGCCTGTCACAATAATCCAGTCGAATTGTGCGGTCAGACATTTTAATTGCTCTGGCCTTGGCTTTGATTCACGCCACATCATGCCCCCGCCCCGCACCCTTGCACTGCATCCTTTGGGCCTTCCAGTTGACCCAGTGGCATCAATGCAAGTGTTGCATGTACTCAATCTATAAAAGATCAAAAGTATTATACAACAAAACGGGTGCAAGGGTAACGAGTAAAACTGTATACTTGTCTGTACACTCCCGGAACCCACATGGTCATATATTTTGACCAGTATTAATGGAAACTCGAAACTAAAAGAGCTAGAGTTACCAAATTTGGACTAATCCCGCTATATTTCCGCGAACCGATAAAAAAACGATATAAAAGGACAATTTATGAGATAATGCTTTGGTTTTTGGCACACATTTTCGTGGGTCCTGTTTTATTGAAAAGATCTCAAATCTACAACAAGCCGAAACTTGAAGTGCTCTGCTTACATGCAATGCCGCTGCACTGCTTGATGCATATATACATATGTGTATGTGTATGAAGATGGGTTTGGAATATCACAATTTCTGCTATATACATCTTTTGAAATGTTGCTAGGAAAACAAATAACAAATTATTAAAACTCCAATAACACAAAATACATGGTAATTGAAGTAAGTACTTAAGTTAATCAAAGTTAATCGAAGGACTTCAGATAATGAGTATGTGCTATATGTTTATCGTATTGTAAGCATGGTTTTCGTAAGTTCTTATACTTCAGATAAGATATGTGCACTTATATTTATATATATGTAGGAGAAGAGTATATAGTATAAGTTCTATCGGTTATAGCAGTGCCATCTGATGTACATATATACTGCTTTTATACCCTTGCAGAGTTATTATAATTTTTCCACGAAATGTGTAATCTATTGATAGAGATGTTTTCGACCCCACAAAGTGTATATATTCTCGATCAGCATCAATATCAGATTCAATTAAGCGATGTCCGTCTGTTTCTATGCAAACTAATCTATCAGTTTACGAGCTTTCGTGCTGAAACTTGGAATAGACGCTTCTTTTTTACTCCCTGTACCCATAAAATGGGTAAAAAGAGGGTACTAAATCTGTGCAAATGTATGTAACAGGCAGAAGGAGGCATCTCCGACCCTATAGAGTATATATATTCTTGATCAGTATCAAAAGAGATTTCGATTTGGCCATGTCCGTCTGTCCGTCCGTATGTATAAACGCAAGGATCTCAGCAACTATAAGAGCTAGAGACACCAAATTTGGAATCTAGGTTCGTGTATAGCGGGAGCAGGTAAAGTTTATGTTAGATTTGAGATATCTCCCCCGTACCCCCGCAATTCGATAAAAACCGTTTTACACGAACAATTTTTAAGATATAGCTTTGGGATTTAGCATGTGGAATACTTTAGTCACTCCTAATCTACTGTCAAAATTTCAAGTCATTCGGATAATAAACACGGAAGTTATTAACGAAAGAAGATTCAGTGCTTCAGCGCAAGGGGAAGAAGAAGCACAGCCACCACTTAAAATGCCTCGCTTGCGCTTGCGCTCGAGCTGTCGCTCGTGTGTGTGCGTCTTTTGTGTATGTGTGTTTGTATGTGTAAGTGTACGTAGATGCGATTGAAAATTGTTGACCTGGGTACAGGGAGTTTTGTAGTCGGGTTTACTCGACTTTAGCATTCTTACTTGTTGTTTATGAAAACATTTTAACCAAGCTCACGCAATGGAAGTTTCATTATGTTTCAAGTCGAACGGAACCATAGAAACAATCGGATGACAGCGGGAATTTTTTGTTGAAATCTTTCATCCAAACTCAGCAATTACGAGTTTTATTATAATGTAACAAGAGTTTGCTTTGATTTTATCAATTATTATAATTATTATAGAGCAATCGATCAAAACTTGAGTTTTTATATGGAAAACATTGCTGCCAGGGTATCTATCTTCGGCACGTTGAAGATATCCGTACTTTCTTGTCTCGCTTTGTTCTTGACTTGGCCATATCTCTGGCAGGTTCATTGCCATCGGGCACATCGATGAGTTTACGCTTTCTATAGCGCCCTCGGACGCTATCGATAAAGTGTTGGAAATTTCAGATCTGTTTGCAGTGCACTCTTTGCGGCAGCCACCTGTGGAGGGTCGTTACCAAGTGAGATTAGTGCTGTCACACCCACACTATGCGTAGTTCCTGCCCCATCCCTCCACCCACTCTCGCTCCCGCTCCTTCTCCTGCACAGCCAGGCCGCTCGCATGAAGTACATGCATATATATTTTGGGTATTTTTAGTAATATTGTATTGGATCTCGCAAGAATTTTAAAAATAGTCGCACGTTTCTGTTTATTTGATGTTTCCTAACTGTGAAAAGTGCATGCGTTGCATTTAGGTGACACTAATTTGAATATACGGTACTTCATGTATAAGGTCGTAACTATATAACAATACATAATACCATATAGAACATGGATCGTACTATATCTTACCTGAACTTAGTCTGTACTGACCTTAGTCTCAAAACAGGACAGATCGCTCTTAAGCACTTTGATATATTATTGTTTATATAGTTTGTTGTCAACCACTTGCTGCACTTTACTGTTAGTAATTGGGTTAATTGATTAGGTCCTTGATCCTGTTTAGAACTTCACTTTGCACTTGGTGCGCCCTGCTGAGCTGTCGATTTCAAACTGACTGCGACAGCTTCAAAATAAGCGCGGTTCAACTTGAGTATAGTATACAAAAAAAAATACAAAAAAATGAGAGAAAAAAGGCGACGCAACGGAACCGGTAAAGCAGCGTATCGGTTAAATTGAAACTGTGTTTTGTTTATTTGCCAGCGGGATTCGCTGAGCGCCTTTAATCTCTCTGGAGTGGACACAGCCGATGCCGTTGTCAGTGCGCGACCAAATAAACTCGAAAGAACAACGAATAATATGACGATGCCGCTCAGCGACCGACGCAAATCTACGAATGAGAGCAGGCTCTCTCTCTCGCTATCACCGCCTAACGCTCGCTCTCGCTGTTGCTCTATCGTTGCCTTCTTATCAGCGCAACGAGCGCCAGAGAGCGCACGCGAGAGATAGAGAGAGCGCATATTTAACACAATCTGATTCGCATTATAGACTCTTATCACAGGCGAT
Organism: Hirtodrosophila confusa; assembly: GCA_035043065.1. NCBI lineage: Eukaryota > Metazoa > Arthropoda > Insecta > Diptera > Drosophilidae > Hirtodrosophila > Hirtodrosophila confusa. The sequence goes on from JAWNNI010000078.1 coordinate 5,113,877, forward strand.
TTGGAATCGTCACATTTTGTGCTGCTTCGGTAACATGATTTCTTATGGGGTGGCGTGCTGGGGGAGTAGCTGAGTAGGTGTGCAGGGTAGGTGGGGGGAAGATACTTGTTGTATATCCATTGGACTTGTGTTAAATTTTAATTAACAAATTTGTGTATACAACCATAGCTAGAGCATGCAGCAACTGGCAAGCCATATAAACATGCCAACTATCTACGTAACGTATTGATTTATTAAACACTCTCTCCCCCCAACACCGCGCCGACCATCGGGCTGAGCATTACAACTTTGTACTGAAGTTGGCAGCGTTCTACAAAGTTGAGCATTTACGGCCAACGACAGATTGTTAAGAAACTATTTCAAATTGATTCTGTAGCAGTCTATAATGGAATTCAGACCACAATTCAAAAACCCCATTGGGAAGCCCTCGAAAACGGTTAAGGTTCAAAGCAATGAATACGATAAAGAGATTTTTAACCTCTCCTGTATTTTGATCTGTTTCAAGGCCAAAATATTGCAGCTACAAGAGTTATAAGAGATATAGAGTTATTAAGATATGGTATGTGTATTCAAATGATTATCTTTATAGCATTTGTATAGGGTATATTTTACTTCGGTGTGTTAAAGATAACAACATACTTATTTCTGCTGCAATTTTAAGTATTTACACATTTTGTGCTCTATCTAATAAAAACTTTAAAAATGTATTTGCTGGAGAAGCGTGCTGCACAGTGTGCTCAGGTGCATTGGATATGGAACTGTACTTGGAAAGTGACCATTCCAAGGTGTTTTCAAAACCCTGTATCCATAAAATGAATGAGAGGGGGTAATAAGACTGAAATAGCCATCTCAGACACTAAATAGTATATATACATTCTTGATCAGCACCAACAGCAGTATAATACCTCAATAACTGCAAAAAAAAAACTTAATTCAACTCCTCTCCCTGTGTGGAAGTAGCCATAATTGTTTTACCAGGTTTAAAATACTGAATTCCAGAGTTTTCCACCACTTTTCAGACTTTGTACGGCATTTTCCAACATCGGTGAGACACGTGTCGAATTATTTGAAAATAAGTTTAAGCTGATTGGAATCAAATTAGCTTTGAGACTCGCATTTTCCATGGGACGAATTTTCCAAAATCGGTAAAGAGCGTTTCGGACGATTTATAGTATAGATCTTTGAAAATGAGTTTGAAGCCGATTTGATGGTAAGCAAAAAAAGTTGCAAAAAACAGTTTTTCGCAAATTTCCACTTTACTGGAAATAATTTTCCGGCAATTATTTCAAAGTGCCATCCTACAATATAAGATGAGCTACTGTAAAAATTGCAGATCTCTAGCTTCTACTGTTTGGTCTGTCCGTGAGTCGCCAATCAGTCAAGTTAAAGATTTATATATATATATATATGGATAATACCTATGATTAATACCCTTGTTTTATACAGCACCTAGTACTTGTATAGTTAGCTGTTTTTGATTTGATTCTGATCAATTATCAAAAACAATTATCCGTCTTTTTCGTTATACTCAGCCCACTGTGTGCTCCTCCTAAACATTTGCTGTGAATGGTGGAAACGATGTTCGCACTGGTCGCCTAATTTGTTGAGTAAACGAACTTAAAAGGTTCAATGTGTGAGGGAAATTGATTTTATGCTCAAAAAATACTTTCAACGCGAATTGCGAATGCTTGGAGGCTTGATTAATTGTTGGGCACCGGCAACAGGTTGTGGGTGACAGCGGGTGGGGGGTGATTTTTGGATCATTTTGGTCTATGCCCTGTCAATGGTAGTGCCATCGACATCGACATTAGTCGCTAATCAGTCCGAGTCCATCAAAACTATTTGGTTGAACTGCAATTGGGGGGCCCCGTCAAGCTCAGGAGCGCAGCGGGGCGGGTTGGGGGTGCGCAACTCGTGATCGGGCCGCCATCGCAGCCCCTCCTTAAATCCCCCCACAGCGTCGGCGCTGCCGTCACACGATTTACGATCGTCGTAATGCGGACCTGATAAGCGACCAGGCTGCAAAACGAGCATTGATAAGCGATTGATTTTGTTGTTCCCGTCTATTTCAATACTCAACAACAGAAAAATAGGAATGTAAAACAACCGTTACATACCAGCAACACCTTATATACCCTGAGCGAACCAGCTTTCTCCAGATTTTCATCACATTTATCCATTCTTATTTTCTTTTCATCATTACAAGCCCACAGATTAACCTCCTTCAGTTCACTTCACCTACACTGGTCGCAGTGCCCCCTTTCTTTTTCCCTTCTAGTGGGACTCCCTCCTCAATAATAAGATAAACCTCCTTCAAAAAGGTAGATCCCATAACACTTATTTCTAGAACTATTTCTTTTCTCAAATTAAGCAACATCTATCACTTAATCTAATTACTTATAATATAACCTCTTTAGGTAAATGTTTTTACTCGCTCCATCTCAAACTAACTTCAGGTAACTCTTAATATCAATATCATCTATACATACTCATAAGTCACACATTACTTATTATACCATACAATAACTTTTACATAGCCGAAGGCCCTACCAGCCAGTGCTAATTAATCTTAGGTTAGCTATAGTTTTCACTAAGCAAATCTACTATTAATATAAATGATAAAAAAATACTTGGTTTCTATTACAAAACTTCTAAACAAATTTGGTAAATAATTCAGTTTATTTGCAATTATTCAGTTTTTGTTGAAAATGAAATAACATATAGCTCACAAAAAGGTTTTCTTAGTGGCTTAATATATCATTTAAAAGCTTTCAATTTTAAATATCCTGGTCAAAGTAACTGTCATTTCCATTAAATAACATTTCTCTTTTCTAACATGATGTAGGGCATACACAGGCTAATATTAACCGATGTAGAGGGCGGCCCCTGCACTCCTATAGTGCAGCATTCGATAAGTAGCGGTGCGATAACACATTCGATTACGATTGCCCGCTGCAGAATGCAAATAGAGTGGAACCAAAATCAATTACAAGTAGGCAGAAAAAAAAAAACAAAACAGGAGCGGAGTAGGCTTTGATTCGGGTGTCTTGTGAACTGGGCTTCGCTGTGGGATGATATCGTTAGTTCACTTCGAATTCTACAAAGCTAACAACTAAACGTGTCATTTTATATTTGCTATTTTCTATATTTGTAAGCGAAGTGAGAATTTTGAGTATTTTTCTAAATTTTGTGAAGTAGTATTTTGTTCGAGTCCTGTATCCACAGCTATATTATATATAGATTATATTGGATACGTATATATATTTTTTATTGATGGAATATAACTATGAATACCTCCCCAAGCCTGAAGACAGCTGGTGCTGCATCATGGACAACAAGTCCACTGTGGGCGAGGGGGATGGGCCAGCACCCACCGAGCCAGTGAAGCTGTTCAACTGGCTGGCTGCCCAGGATTTGCCACAGATTGAAGATGAAACGCCGCCACCGGGCTTCTATGAGGTGATGGAGACTGCGGACATCGCCTACTATTGCGGAAGGTGCACCAAAATGGTCATCAGCGTGGATGCCTATATGATGCAATGCAGCTTTGACAGTCAGACTCAGACCCAGGCACCAGCCTGCATTCCAGTGGAGACCCAGACCCACGCATCAGCTTGCATCCCAGTGGAGACCCAGACACGGGCACCGCAATGCATCTCAGTGCACACGCAGACAGCGAGCATGCCCCTGAAACACAGTCCCAACGTGGCCAACGCCCAGACACAAACAAGGATGTACACCTATGACCGTAAGCCGAAGGAGATGGCAGTTGTCAAGGCTCGACGACCTTACACCCAACCCTTAACTCGTGTCCTGGACGGCCTCGCGTGGCTCTTTGGCAGGCCACGCTGGGCACTGATCAGGGCGCTGTTAATCTTGCTCTCGGTGTTGCACGGCTGCTATCTACTGTGCCGTCTGGTCCATTACCTATCCAATCTGACTAGTCTGATGTTGCCAATGTTGGTGCCACCGCCAACGCCACCGCCATCATCGCTGCTGCGCACATGGCCCACACTCATCTGGAATCGCCTATGCCGCCTGGGCAACAAGCTGCGCTTCTTTTAACCGAACCCGCTCCTGGCAACGGCTGCGCGACCATAGAGGTACTTCAATGACAATTTCAGTACTTGGCTATTTTTAAAACGTTTGCAACTCTATTTTAAGGCTTTAATCCCGCCGGATCGTGACTTCATCTCAACTGCAACGCTGTTGTGACCCTAGGTTGCCTATTCCCCACGTTCCCCCACTATTGTTTCGTTATAAATATGATTGATTGTTCAGTGCAAGCAAAGAAACAAATATCGACGAGTTGGATTACCATATTGGTGTGGCTAAACCTTGTTGTGTACCAAAAGGCATTGATAACGCCCTGACACGATTTCAACACGCACACAGCACGTTATATGTATATATTTGTAATAGTATACCTAAATGTAAAGGTATCGAATAAATGCAGCAACTGCGCGCAACATCGCGCTCAATATATTTGCAGAGCTGTTTCAATAGACGTGGTCAATAACCGCCAGATAGGGTCCTCTAGCCTCTGGCTTTGATAAGCCTTGATAAGCAACACCTTTCACCAAATGCACGTATACTTTAATAGGTGCATTCACTTGCTGCCTCAGCTTCACCCTGAGTCCCCAGTGACTCCCCAGCCATATCGCATCCAAGACGCTTCATTCCCAGCCTGCTCATTAGAATTTGAACGCTATATGGAAATCATAAATGATCAAGTCACCCAAGATAAGCTTGTCGAAAATTTGTGTCTTATGATTGTGATTAAAAAGCACGTGCTCCAATAACAAATATGTGCGTAGACACTATATTTGAGGTCTGAGGTTCACGCAATCAGTGGAACTATTTGAATACGTAGCCCCTAGCCTACTGCATAAACAGGTGACGGCGGCTGAGGTATATTTAAGCCCTCCAGTAAACATGGAATTGGAATGGCAATCCCTAAGGTTCCCAAAAATTCATCGTAACTAGGACAAATTTCAAAGACGAACCTACATTCCAAATTTGGTCTCTCTAGCTCTTATAGTTTCCGAGATATTGACTTTTTGTTTCCATAGTTGGCTGGTGAGGGGGTGAAGGCGTAGTCTAATTTAAAAAAAAATCAAAAATTCTACTTTAGCTTTACTTATATATATGCCAAATTTCATGACTCTAGCTTTCTATTTAGAGTTTATGCAAAAAAAAAAAAACTTTCCCAAAGTGCGTTCGTTCCTAATGCAGCTATATGATATAATGTAAAGATTCTTACCAAAATTGGTCAGCTTGTTTGAAGGTTAAGAAGCGAGTAAGTTTATAAACGATATAGGAGCTGGAAATCTAAGAACGATTCGAACTTTTTTTGAACTTTTAGAATGAGTTTTGACCCATAAAATGAACGGCCCCCGAAAAACTTTCAAAATTGCATTTTACACTAGTTTTGATATTCGCAAATATATGTTTCAGTATAAGGCAAGCAGAAATCTTAAAATCAAATACTTAAAATTTTGTATTTGAATATGAATAACATTGAAATTAGAAACTCATTCCGTATGGAATTCAATTAAGTTTTGCAAAAGTTATGGGAGTTTGCAATCTTGAAGGTAGAGTTAAACTTTCTCAGAACAAGTTTTGAAATACTTAGTTTTGTATACTAACTTTAATGCCTCCAATCGATTAAAAGTACAATATCTAGATTTTATTTTTTCAAAATTAAGATTTTTGGAAATCAATCAAATTGAAATGCCAAGTCAATTTAAAGTAATTAATTAAGGAATTCTTTAATTCATTAACGAAGTGCTAATCACCACACTAATATTGTTAAATTTCTCCCAACCCCCGCCAATCGCTTTAATTCGATGCAAGGAACCTAAAACGCAGAAAACGCAAGAGAGCATTTCATGGCCAACTGGCAATGCGCAGTCTCCTTGAAAATCGCCCACGGTTAGCGCAGCTTCCTGCCACACCAAAAGAACAACAACTGCGGTTGGATTCATGCACCTCCACCCGAAGCAAGCCGCTTGAAGACAGAATGTAGGAGACCACCTGCTGGTGCTTACAGAACATTTGAAAATTCGGGTAATTAGATATCCCGCAATACCCTCTCAAAGCCAGTCAAATATATGTTTTCTTATAATAAAACACTTCTTATCATAACGTCCATACCAAAAATAAAACGGAAATAGGCATTGTGTTGACAAAGTTGAGATGGGTTGATCTCTAGAAAGAGTATGTGAATATATTTCTAATAGAATGAATTCAGAGATATGAATAAAACTGAAATACCATAAATCAATCTAAAGGACCAACCATTTATAAAATGATATTTCCCGTGGAAATCCGTTCAGTTTTAACAAAGTTATGGAAGGTTGAAGTCTAGAAAGACGACTTGGCTATTGATGCTGATCAAGAATATATATAGTTTGTGGGGTCGGAAACGTCTCCTTCAATGCGATACACATTTCGTGGGAAAATTATAATACTCGCTGCAAGGGTATAAAAAAAATCAAATTCTTCATGCTTCAAGGAACTAATTCAGGACGCGTGCCACACGTAAGCACACGTATAAGTAAGGCAAACATGGCTGACACCCTGTACCCAAGCAAGCATCGCATTCCCTTCTCTACTAATTTCTTGAAAATCTTCTGTGTTTTTTATTCGATCAAATTTCGAAATATATCAAGTGTAATACTTATATTATTTTTGATTAATTATAGATTGCCAAGACTATATCTTTGAAATCTTCCTTATAAAACAATGAGGGCCAGATTGACTCGACTGCTAAAACTGTTCAAGAATATATATGCATACTTTATATGATGTCTCTTTCTACCTTTTACATATGGCAAAAATTTTCTCGTTATGGGCGGGATCCTTATGGAATTACTATCTCGATACCATCTCTGCTCTACTAGGTGTTGGTGTCTAAAAACAAATGTTGAAATAACACAGGGAAATACAAGGTCGGGCAATGAGTATAACTGTATTGAAAGGTGATGTCATTTTTGAAAAGGTCATGGAATGTCTGTTTGGTATTGACATTTTTATAGAAGACACATGAGGAATTTATTGGGTATATCAATGAAACGCTGCAGAAGTCGAGGACCCGTGAAATTTGTGACAATGTTTGCGAGCTATGTACATCTGGCGACCCGACTTAAAGAGAACCACAAGACGGGATTGCCGAAGCTCCGAGGGACCCGAATCCGCCGCACATTGGCCTGTTTTTCAAAAACTGTTTGTGAAAATCAATTTTGGGCAAAAGCGTTTACAGAGATCGATTTGGGAATCATCAAGCTACCAAATATCAAATTATGTTATCATTTTATAATTTTAAACATTTTTTTTGTAGCATTTGTAAACAGTGAAGTTTAACATTTTGAAAAGATGCAATGAACTTGTTCAAAATCGTGAAGTTAACTGCGTGTCTCTGAAGAACCACTCAAGATAAAAGACTAGCAAACATTTTTCTGTTAAAAGAGACAGTTTTAGAATACGAATTTGAAAACAAATTGAAAAATTATTATTTTTATTTTTATTTATTTATTTACGAAGGCAAAAATGCTGCCTCGAATCAAAAAATACAATCTAATACATAGATATATGGAAAAAAAATTAAAAGCCCACACGAAATTACAATTTAAGTCTAATAACGACACCAGAACGTTTGGGGAAGTTCAATATAATAATAATAATAATATTAATATTTAGTTTTTTGCGATGTATTTTGAAAAGCTTTCATTTTTTCTAATTTAAAAATTGGATTGATTTTTAAAAATCGACAGGGCGTGCAATTAAATTTTATTTCCTTAAAAATAAAGGAGATTCTAAAGAAACATTGCTATAATTGTGCCCGATTTGTGATAAACGCACAGTGCATGGAAAAAAGTCCGTGCCATAGTAAGAAAAAAGGTTCTCTTTGTAAATTCTTTATAAATTTGTTATCTTATATATATAATATTTAAGAAATATAGAACAATTTGCATACTGCATGTGTCTTAAGATTTTTGTTTAACTTGTGAAACCTTATTTCATAAATAATAATAAGTTTGAGCTTGCAACTAAATTACGTTTCTTTTATTGGGCGTGTATATTCAACTTTTACATTTAAGAAGATTGTGGAAATCTTGAGGTCACTCTGAAAACAAAATGTAATCCCTTTTTTTGGAACCAGACTGATATGGATCTTCAGATCTCAACTGAGTATGTTTTTTAATCAAATCGTCGTTCTTATTATAATTTTGAGAAATGTAAAAAGTTTTATAAGAAAATCTAATCTTATACTCTTTAATAGTTTGAGAGCTGAAATATTCGGAAGCTGTTCCAAAAAATGACCCACTGTGCATTCGGGCGAAAATCCCAAAATAAAATGCTCACAACACATTACACAATGCGCGGATTAACCTGCGCCGAATTATGGCATTCAGGTGGAAAATAAGCCCCTATAAAAATCAGGTTGTCCAGCAATTGTTATCACATCACTGTAAACAACCGATTAGCACACATCCCTACAATTTTGGCAAGTCAACGACGAAGTGCATCATTTGTATAAAAGATCTTTTAGTTATTATTGCATTTGTACTCCAGCAAGAAATCGAAGAGAATTTAAGATCGCATACTATATAATGAATATGTGGAATTACGAGCCTGAATATAACTTCTGGTTTGATGACAACGCCTATGACAATGATAATGCCGCCAATTGGGACAATGGATTTGAAAGCATGTGGCAGCAAATTTATGAAGAGCTGCATCAAGAGCCGGAAAACAACGACTTGTGGAAATTATTTCCAGATAATCAAACTACCCAAAGCCGCTCACAATTGGAGAAGTCGAATACATAAACGTCTATATACATATATATATTGTATAATGTTGTAATAGTTGTCAGCATTTTAGACAAGTGCCTCATCTTCGAAATGCTGTTTGTAAAGTCGTCGTGTTCTTAAATAACACACGATTGTTAGTTATTTAAAATGGTGGACTTATGTACACTCTTATTGACATAACACTCAGGTTTTATAAGCTTTACAAGTATTTTAGTGCAAGTATTTTTGTATATTATCATAAGTCAACAATTTATGATTATTGTACTAAATTTATGCTCTATTTATTGTATACTGAGACCGATATTCGGTGTATTGCCAACTTTTTAGCACTAGCATTTTTTGTAACTAACAATTTTGTACAACAATTATATATGCAAATAAACATAATCTGTTTATTGTCAAATGAGTTTTCACTTTAAGCTTAAGTTTCAGCCAAAGAATATCGGATGATGATTTTTGCCTCACCCTGTATATAACTGATTTGAATTGTGATAATAAATGATATTATAACTCCAATATACATATACACAACATACATATACAACATGCCACACTACTGCATTTTTATTGAATTTCTTGTTGTCGTATACTCTGTTTTCAAACGGAAAAAGGAGTATGTCGTGTCTGCCCAACGTTCGCCTGGTAATCAAATGAATGGTACCGCTTTTGGCGAATAATCAAGCTACAGTAAGTTCGATATAAGTATGCAAGTATATTCTTGAACAGCATCAATAAGCGAGTCGATCTAGAAGAGTCCATCTATCTGTCTTGTTCTGTGCAAACTACTTCCTCATTTTAGGCGCTATCCTAATTGGGCACATATGCTTCTTTTTACTCCCTGTACCCATAAAATGGGTAAAAAGGGGGTACTAATTCTGTGCAAATGTATGTAACAGACAGAAGGAGACATCTCCGACCCTATAAAGTATATATATTCTTGATCAGTATCAAAAGAGATTTCGATTTGGCCATGTCCGTCTGTCTGTCCGTCTGTCCGTCCGTATGTATGAACGCAAGGATCTCAGCAACTAAAAGAGCTAGAGACACCAAATTTGGAATGTAGGTTCGTGTATAGCGGGAGCAGGTCAAGTTTATTTTAGATTTGAGATATCTCCCCCCGTTCCCCCGCTATGCGATAAAAACCCTTTTACAGTAACAATTTTCAAGATATAGGTTTGGGATTTGGCATGTACATTACTTTAGTCACTCTTAATCTACTGTCCAAATTTCAAGTCGATCGGATAAAAACACGGAAGTTATTCTAAAGCACTAAAGCATTCTTATTTGTTATTGCAGTGAATATGTCAGAGCCTGACGACTTGGATCGGTATAACATATAGCAGCCAAAGAAAAGATTAACTGATAAACATAAAATTTATGAAAAGCTTTCTTGCTTGTAAAGATATCTCGACCCAACTCACCAATTTCGAGCACAATTCTTCCCTACACAATATCGGTCGAAAATAATTTGCCGAGGATAGCCAATTTTATACTATGTTTAAGAAAACAACTTTTTTTGAAAAGAGAGTATATTGGGTTTGTGCAATGGTCGTCTATCCGTCTGTTTGTCTCTCCGTGTGACCCCAATTTTTTCCACACCCTTGAATCTGAAGCAACCAAACTTGGTACATGCTGGTGGCTACCCAAAGTTTTTCAAGTGTCACGTTCATATTGTACCCCCAAAACATGGATTTAGCAGGGAGATATAGGAGATATCCTACAGTTTCATAACTAGAGTCACCAAATTTGACATGCAGACTACTCTTTTCAAACGTCCATTTCCGACCCCACAAATAATCAAATTATACCGAACTTGAAACAGAGTATTCTGCTGTCGGGTACGTCCGGCTGCAACGATCTTACTTATTCTAGTTTATGCAAGAATTATTGGCACAGTAAAATAGTTGCTATGCATACAGAGTATACGTTAGTCTGGTGCAACCTTATTACATTTTAATATTGATTCCATTCTTGCAATTTGGTTTACTTCTTTTGTGGGTTGCTCCTTCTATTGTTGTACTGCAGACTGTATGTGATTGTTCAGTTGTCAATCAATTGTCATTGTCATTCATTGTTATTGCAAGTGTCTGTGTGCGATGAGCATGCAAATGTCACCGCCCCCACCGTCCCACTCCCCACCCGCTTGCACATCCCTGCTGACGCGTGTGTCAAGAAGTAATTCATGCAAATTAACTGACAAAACGTGCAGTAAATGTAAACAGTACACACAAAGTTGCACACATACATATGTATATGCATATGCATGTGACCATATTGTGTAGTAAGATTGGCATTCAACAATCAGCGGTAAATTGCAGCCATTTTGTTTTTGCATGCACAGCAGCAATGAAAACAAACTTTGACACAGTGCCGCCTAAAAGCAGGCAACGAGCGCTTAACAGCTTTAAGTAGTTGTAAGCGCGCAAAAGGCAAAAGGCTGCCCGCTTGAAAGGGGTTAGAGCGTGGTCTGAAGAAAAGAGGGCAGCGGGATAGTGAAAGTGGACACGAGAAGAGAAAGTGATGCTGGCATACAGAGGTCACTCGGGTCGTTTGCATTCTTGCCGCTTTCTATTTAACATGCACTTGTTCATTGTGCGGCATAAATAATGCAAGCTGTGTCTATGTGTGTGGGTGTGTTTGTTGGTGTGTTTGGTGGTGTGTCTGTGGGTGTCTCTGTTGATGTGTCTGTGGGCGTATGAGCGGGGTTCAGCGGGGAAGTCGCACCTGTTGAGGGCTGCCTCCGGCAACAGCAGCAGCTCAGATAACAATCATATGTATTCATATATGCACATACTGTCTGCAAAAAAAGTATGGGCACACCTACGCTTATTAAAAAAAAATTTAAATAGTGGATATGAAATTATATTTAATAAAGGGTTGAATTCTTCTTATTTTACTCCCTGTACCCATAAAACGGGGTATTTAATCTGTGCAAATGTATGTTACAGAGAGAAGGAGACATCTCCAACTGAATAAAGTATATATATTCTTGATCAGTATCAAAAGAGATTTCGATTTGGCCATGTCCGTCTGTCCGTCTGTATGAACGCGTCGATCTCAGCAACTATAACAGCTAGAGAAACCAATTTGAAATATATATCTTCGCGATTTAACAGGTATATTACTTTGGTCACTCTAAATCTACTTTCCAAATTTCAAAACGATCGGATCATAAACAGGCAAGTTATTCAAGAAACAAAATTCAGTACTGCAGGGCGGGGGAAAGAAGAAGCGCAGCCACCACCTAAAATACCTCGCTAGAACTGTTGCTTGTATGCGAAAGTTGTGTATGTGCAAATGTGCAAAAATTTCTCTAATTTATTAGACAACCAAACAGCTGAATAAATCAAAACTACGCAAGTTGAAAACGTCACGCCACAAAAGCTTGCATGCACAAAAACTAAATAATTTAATACATCTCTAACCAAGGGGATAAGTCTTAAGCAATACCATGGTCAGCTCGCAGTGCCTCCCGCTGATTATCGTCTATAAAGGCTTCTGCTTATTAATTATTATTGAAACGAGCGCATCGGGAAATTAATTAATCTGGCTTTCAATGTAACTCGACCCAGTTACAAAATAATTGGTACGTTGTGTCTCCCTTCTATCCACATTTTCTCTTTTTTTTATAATTGCAATTAATTTCTACGTATTTTTATGCAACCTCCTTGACCTAAAGGGGATAATTCTAAAACGAGCTAAAAAAAAAAAATGTATTACTGTGGCTTACAATGTAACTCTACTCATTTAGATAGTGATTGGCACCCTTCCATCTCCCTTCTATCCATAGTTCTCCCCCTTGTTTGCGCAGCATCTTTATTTTCTCACGAGAATAATATACAGTTGCAATTCCTTTATGCAACCCCATCAAGCTAAAAGAGGTAAATCTTGAAAAAAAAAAAATAACAAAAAATGGCAAGTCCCAATTACAAAATTACACCCTTCGATTCCCCTTGTATAGATATTTTCTCCTTGTTTTCTTAAACAAATAGTATTTTATTTCAATTTCGTCTTCCCGAAGTTAATACGTCTTAATATAGGTAGTAAGAATGATAATGATTTTAAAGGAAAAACGAAATGTATTCATAAAATATAATAAGCTAAATTATCAGTTGTCGAAGGACTTTTAACATTTACTTAATGAGTACATACATACGTAAGAGGGTTAGAAACTTAAGGATTGGGAGAAGAAAAAAACGTGTTTCTTTGAGAAACTTTCTTATCATTAGTTTCAGGGCATTAAGTCATCGATATATTCACACACGAAATCCTTTTTTGAAATTTATCCAACTAGTACATTTTACCATGGAATCGGTACAAAAATGGATTGTGCGGTATCCATTTTATTTAAACAAATACATTATTGTATTTATATACACAATCTTCATTCGTTACTTTATAAACGTATGCGCTGGTGTACGTCAACTTCTGCTGCTCAGTGTATATATGCTACATAGTATATATGTATGTATGTATGTGTGTGAGTACATATGTATGTATAGTATGCATGTGCCGAGCTAATTATGTATGTGCAACTAATGAAAGGTTCCAGTTATGCGAACTGGGCAGTCAGCCAGAAGAAAGCTCTCGGGTAATAGAATGGTCAAGGATTCACGAAAGGCGTTTGCTACAAATTTAAACTGCTTCGCCTTAAATTGAGGCCTTACTGTGTACTCTATTGTTTTTATTTTCACTGCACGTGTCTCGGACTCGTGCCAGCTCGGGTTATGTGAGTGCTTGTGTGTGTATGTGTGATGTATGTTTATGACAGGTGGTTATATCGATGCAGCGCTGCCATTTGCATGTCGCTTGTGAGTATTTGTCTGCCTTTGTCTTTCTCTGTCTGGCACGTAAACTTACGATTGCAGCGTTGCTTGTTGGTTTTGGCGCGGTGACAAGGGCTGGGGCTGGGGGCTTTGGGCTTTGGGCAGGGGGTGGGTTGGGCAAAGGGTCTGGGACTTAAGGCTTGTGACGAACGCTTACACGTGGGTCGATCTTTTCGACTGCAGGTCACGGCCGCAAGCGAAACAACGGTGACGCGCGGCTCGGTTTACGGGACACAGCGCATAATCCAATTTGCTCACGTAATTAATTTGTAGGCTCGCGCTAATTTGGATAACAAACAATTAGCCGGTTTAACGCAATTTTGTCACGCACACACGTTAGCTCTCGGCTGGTGGCCAGACCCGTGAGTCGGTTGTATTCCTGTTGCCCGGCCGGCAAATTGAAAATCCCTGGGCTGTGCCAGTTGATGCGGTTTGCGGGTTTGTTGATTGCCCGTCGGCAGTTGCCTGCTGCGGATGCGGATGCGAATAGACAGGCGCACACGGCGACTGACAATGCCGCAGTGGCCATGGCATTTGCGCAACGGCCACCTGAGGATTCGGCGGCTTTTGCTTTTGCTATTTTGGCTGCCAATCCTTTAACATTTCAAAATGGAGCGCCAGGACAAAAGGCAGCTAAGCTAGCAAGCTTTTGAGCTTTACCTGCCATGTAAAACAAGCCAAGAAGCTTTCGTGTAAACGAAAGCTCCAGCACGGGACCTCTGCTGCATCTGTTTACTTTCCATAATAAAACATATGAAATCTGTTTACATTTATTTCTTTAGTTCATCTTATGATTGAATGACAAATGTATTTTGGTGTCTAAGGATCTCCTCCCCTGGCGCCATCCTCGTCGTCAACATCCACCCAGCCATCGTCACTGAGCTCGGCGACGGTGTCATTGTCATCGGCCACAGCAGCCACACTGAAGTCGTCTTCGGTGGATCCGGAATTGGTATTGCTGTTGGCTACTTCAGCTGTCCTCCAGCCGGCAACGGTTGGATGCTCCTGAATATCCCGTTGGGTAACTGGCACCTCAGAAGTTGTCTCGCTGCTTGTAGATGGGGCCGTTTCTGTCGCGGTCATCGTTACGGACAATGATGATGCCCGACCGCCATCGGCAGCTGTTTTGCCGTGATTGCGCCTACGTACAGCCTCATACTCCTCTAGATCGGCTAACTTCAACTTTATGCTTTGCAATGGGCGTTTTTGCATAATTGTTGCTGCAGAAAATTGTGCGTGTACCAGAAACAGTTACAATACTGGGCTGCCACCTCGGTGGTGTGTTATTCAAAGCGCGCGGCAGCGCTGCCAGCTTTTCGATGCTCGATTGTTATCGAAACTTTAATAATCAAATTAAAGCTTGATTTTTTGTATAATTGCACATGTATATATGAGTGCACTGTATATAATCAGCTGAAAATCTTATTATTATTTTTATAAGTTCAACAATAGAAGAATTTATTATAGTAATTAAAATTGAATCGATTTTTAATTTGACGATAGTCTCATCGACAAACCGCCACAGTTTATTTACCAACTATCGCAAAAGTTTGTTTTAAAGAATGCAATTAGTTTGTCTTAAACAACAAATAAGTTGATAAATTGGAGCGCTACGTGGAATTGGTGCGGCTCTCTGGCTTTCCTACGCCTTCGCTCTCTATAGGCAGTGCCAGTGAGCACGATTGTTTACATCGAAGCTTTGCCGCCGTCTGGCGGCATTTGTTGTTGGCCTCTGCTGGCTTGTTGTTGTTTTGTTCTTAGCAGCAATCAGAGCGACGACAGCAGCTTCAGCTACAGCAGCAGCTGTGCTGATCTGGCATAGCCCGCGGCCAGAAGCACGTCGCACATGTATTTTCAAGCCACTGGTGCTTAAAGAATAGACACGGTGGCCACTTGATTCCTAATGAGCAGCAAACAAGTGGACAAAATGAACGGACGCTCCATACGCATCAATCGGGTGCCGGCCACCATTACGGCCATTCTGCTGACCATCGTGCTGGTGTACTTTCTCAATTTTCACAAGGAGGAGCGGCCGGCCATCTATGGCATGCTGCGCAGCGGCAGCGATGGTAAAGTGAATCTGCGCAAGATGCTCATTGCAGCCATACAGGCGGCACAGCGCGGTGGTCTCGAGGTGCTGGATGTGGCGCGTTCGCGTCAGCTAAAAGAGCGTAGCAAGGGCAAGACGGATGAGGGTGCTAACGATCCGTTTACGGACGCAGATGGCCGTTCGCACTGTGTAATGAAGCAGGGGCTGCAACGCATCTTTCCACGTGTACAGATCTTCTCCGAAGAGGATAAGGAGCACTGCAAGGATGCGCATAGCTTCGATCTGGATCCCACGGTGCTGCACGAGACTGCCATAGTACCGGACGTGTCAGTAACCGCCCGGGATGTCACCGTTTGGGTGGATCCGCTCGATGCCACCAAAGAGTTTACAGGTACATATCGTCTAACCATTGCCTCCGCTTGTTGTCGGTATAATCTTTACCTTTTGCCCACCCAGAGGAACTGTACGAGTATGTGACTACCATGGTCTGCGTGGCTGTAGCCGGACAGCCAGTAATTGGCGTCATACACAATCCATTTAGCGGCCAAACCGCTTGGGCGTGGGTTGGCCAGAGCATGTCCGAGTACCTGGACGAGCTGCATAAGCTGCCACGCCTTAACTCGGCTCAGCCCATTCTCACCGTTTCGCGCTCACATGCCGCCGCCGTAAAGGATGTGGCGCGCAGTGCCTTTGGCAATAATGTTAGCTTACTGACGGCCGCCGGCGCTGGTTACAAGGTGCTGCAAGTGGTGGCTAACAATGCTACTGCCTATCTGCATACATCGAAGATCAAGAAGTGGGACATTTGTGCCGGCGATGCCATACTGCGGGCTCTGAGCGGCACCATGACCACGCTCAACGATGAGCCCATCAACTATGGCCCCAACGAATCCCCAGTGAATAGTGATGGCCTTTTGGCCAGCCTTGGTCAGCACGAGGAGTACATGGAACGCCTCTCCAACTATCGCTCTGCGCACAATGGTAAACTCAGGTAGTAAAGGATTATAACCGTGCTCCCATTTTTTTTAAATCTTTCCCGGCTGCTGCTGCTGTGCGCGTGCAACGTCGTCAGCTTAGTTCTAAGTTTTAAAGTAAAAACCTGTTTTTGTGTGGATCGCTTTGTCAGCTTTCTTGGCGGGTCATGAACCCGGACAGCACAAACAACAAAAAAGTTGAATCCAAATAAATGATAATACTTATACTTGTAAATTTGTGTTTATTTTAAACTAAGCTAAAAGTTCAGAAAAAAACGTGCTTATACATTTTCAAATATCTATCCACACACAACATTTTAGAAAATATTTATGCTCAGCTTCAATAACTGAATTTATTTGTATTTCAACCTAATAAGAATCAAGAGCTGAAGTATAATTGTCCTTAACAGCCCTATTATAAAATATAAATATAAGATATATATATAATCCCATTTTAAAATATAAATCATTAAGTATTTCGGTTTTAAGGAAAACTGATCCTAGATATTGTTTCGGTTCGGGTTTTTCGGGACGTGGAGGATCGGCATCGAACATCCAATCTCATCTCTAGTTTGAAATAACGCCCGAATAGTTCATTTTTATTGGTTTTTGTGTTGAAACGGGATACAAACAATTATAAAATAAAGATATACAAAAAAGATTTAAAACTATGTGTATACATATATTTTATTTCATAATATATACACCTTTGGCGCCACAACTTTAAAATTTAAAGTTTAAATGCAAAATGATTGCAACAAGATTAGGCACGGTTCATCGGTTTATGCATGCCATGTCACGTGTCCATCTCTAATTGGATCAGCTGGTCTTCTTTAAATGTATTCAGCTGTTTGGCGTTTATCCAGTGCGCGTGTGTGAGTGTGTGTGTGTGTGTGTTGAGATTAGAGATGTGCGCGTGTCGCGAATACGATACCAACACGCACGAGTTTCACGAAAGTTAAAGTTCATTTAAGTTAAAATTAATGATTTAATCGCTCTTTAGTAATTATATATTTAATGTTAACTTAAGGTTAAAAGTACAAGCAAGAGGAATTAGTCGTGGCTGCCAGGGGAATTTAGCTAGTGTGCCAATAGGTATCACCCGGTGAACGTCGCCCGCTATAGAGCCATGCTGACTGAATTTTTCTTACCAGAAGTTTCCGATCTGGATTTGGACGACATGTAGTTTTAACAGGACGAGATCATTTGTCAAACAGCACGCGACACAATGCGTATTTTGAAGGATTAAAAGAAAATCAGATGATGGTTCTTGCCCCAGACAATTTGAGAATTTGGAATCTCTAAAATTCGATTTAAAATGGAAAAATTATACAAATTTAAGTTATTCTATTGAGAGCTGAAAAATTAAACAATTTTTTTATATATATTATCAAGGTTTAGTTAGGGGTTTAAAAATTATTAATTAAACAGAATATTATATATTGTGCTTTCTGTTTTCTTAATTTAATATTAAAAGTACTCAATTAAGCTGGAAACTGTTGAAAATTTATCGCTAGCATAGATTATGCCGATTAACGACTATCAAAGCTATCGAGTGAACGACTATCGACAATTTTCACGCAAGATGTGCGATTTCTTAGCACGAACACGCCGTGCTGAGTCGTGCCCGTTCGTGTCACGAGAGAAAGCACGCGGCCAACTCTAGGGTGAACAGTGTTTGTTGGGTAGCTCGCCGTAGGGAGCAATGACCAGCAGCGTCAACGGCTGCAAACGCGCCCATCACATCGAGGTCGAGCCACTGAAAGAGGCGGATACGGTGCAGCACAGCCTGCTGCTGATCAAGGGACGCCTGCAGCCGAGCTGTGCCAGTGCCAAACAGCTTAAAGCGACGCTTGCGCTGCGCGAGGGGGAACAGGAGCAGCTAACGCAAATTTCCGCTGCCGGCGAGTTCAAGCTGCTCTTCGATTTGTCGCACGGTGAGTCAGAGGAGGACTGGGAGTCGGAGCAGCAGCCGGAGCCGAAGCCGGAAGAGTGCCAACTGCAGCTGCGCTGCTGCAGCGGCCAGCGTTTGCTTAAGTTTAGCTATCTGCCGCGACGTAGCGCTTATCGCTTGCAGCCGCTGTATTTGGTGTGCCGCCCCAGCGACGGGCAGGAGGCGGCGGAGCAGTTGGAGTCGGAGCAGCTACAGCGCGAACGCTGCGCGCTAATCGATTTGAATCTGCGCCTGGTGCAGTGCATCTATGCGCATAAGCTGAGCGCCGCCGGCTACGCAAATCGCACCTTCACCTTAAACAGCGCCTGTCGCGTATTCCACTCGCAGCTGAGCTGCGCATCGGCGCGCGCCAGCAGCGAGGACGAGCTCTGGCAGCATTTTGCCAGCGAGATACTATCCTGCCCGGCCTGGGGCCAGCAGCTGCAGCTGAAGTTTGTCGCGTTTGTCGGCTGCACGCGCTACGACGGCGCCGCCGTTGCGGCCAGCAGGGATTACAGCTACGCGAACATACGGCGCCATCTACACGGGCACGCGGCATTGGGCGGCGGGGGACTGGCGCTGTTTGGCAGCGGCCATTTCTATGCCTGGCCACGACGCTTTGCGGAGATTGGCGACTGCATAAGGAGCACGGAGCGCGTGGATGTCTCCCGTTTGCCGGATGAGAGCAATTATCGACGCACCTTTGGCGGCGTCTATGCCAGCACCCTGGGCGCCGTCTGTCATGAGCTGGGCCACTGTTTTGATCTGGGACATACCCTGGAGGGCGTCATGGGCCATGGCTTTGACTATTTGAATCGCGTGCTCACCGTTGATCAGCCCACGGAGCATTTGCCGCAGCGCATTGTGTCCACAGTAACAGATGCCACGCTCTCCGCATCATCATCAGCATCATCTCAGACGCGTCCGCGATTCACACAGCTGAAGCTTAAGCAGCCCGCGGGCAGCCCATTTCTGGATAACTATCACGCACAGCGACGCAACGATAGCTTCTATTTTGCCCACAACTGCGCTGTCATTCTTGCCCAGCATCGTTGGCTGCGGCCAGGCCTGGAAGCACCTGCCTTGGAGCAGCTGCCAGTGCTGCACATTGAACTGTTGCCAGCCAGCGCAGAGATTGTATCCAGCGTGCCGCTGCGCCTAATCGAGCTGCGCTGCAATCTCAACAGCCTGGTGGCCCACTACGAGGAGTTCGAGCAGCGGACTCATCGCTTTCAGTTGCCAGACTCGCTCTGGCATCTCCTTGCCACACAGCGCACCCACTACGCCTTCGTCCTGACCATTGACGGGGACACTAAACGCTTGACCTGTGACTCAGCGGCGTCGCCAGCGCCTGACGCATCCAATTAGACATTCCAGCTTATCCAGGTGAGCTACCTTAGGTGGGACTCCCCTGCGTTACTCTGCTATCTCTAAGATAACAAAAAATTACAACCGATTCAGAAATTTGCGACTCGTTCTAAACATTTCTATTGATTCTTAGTTTCGTAATTTTCGGATGTGGATTGTCTCTTGATTAGTAAATTTTTTATATTTAAAGTATAAGTTTTAAGGATATCAAAATCAATCAAAAGAGGTCCAGTTTTCTAGTGCCATAACCAAAGGGATGGAACTGGTTACCATAAGTAAAGCTAAAAACCGCTTTCTGACCGGAATTCAAATTTTGTCGATGCGGAAATTAACCAAGATCCCAACTATACCAAATCTTGTACACTTTCACATAGTTTTTGAACATTTTATTCACCTTCTGAACAATACAGTCGATTTGAAAATGTGTTGAAAATAGAATATTATCTGTTCCTTAAATTTATCTATATACTTTAACATTTTTAATGAAAATATTAATTATTAGAACCAACTTATTGAAACTTAGGCATGTTTCAGGTGCAATACTTGTTGAGAATACGCGTATTACCAATTGCTGCCCTGCCTCAATAGGCCAATAAACAGGTAGTTGTGATTCATATATCCACCTACCCATGTCGTATATTGGGAATACTCCACTATACTATGCACCCCACATGATTCATCAACGCGTCAATGGCTGCCATAAATGACTGTCGAACTGTGGTAAATGCTCGCGTGGTGAGTGAGTGAGTTTCAAACTGCGTTGCTGGGCCTGTTATCAAAGTTCGATTACAGAGCACAACACAACGAGCCCAAGTGGAGAGACGAAACACTAGCTGAGCTGAGAGACCCCCTGTAATAAATAGAGACTGGTTTATATTTGACACCGCAGCGCTCTATCGATCGAGAGCTAGCAAAACTTGAGAGAGTTCAAGACTCTCACAGTGGGCCGCTTGATCGTTGTCTATGCCAAATAGGTTAAGCTGCTGCGTTGTCAGCATTGCTGCACAGTGTGCCAAACAAAAAGAAAACAACTTGATTTTCAAAAAGATAATGAATATAAATAATTAAAATCAAAATATGCTTCTATTATAATTAGTTTGTGAAATTTGTATGTTAAAAATTAACAAAAGCAAGATTATAATAAGAAAAATGCTTATTTCTAATGAAATTTCTATGGAATCTTATAGCAAATATCAATACAATTATTAAATCATAGTTTCTAATATATAAATTATAATCCCTGGTATAAATATGATGTATACTTTCTACTTTCAGCTTTCAATTTCAAAGCAGCTAAAAGACAGTCAACCAAATCACAAGAACTCAGATACTTCTGCAACAACATATATGCATGTGTGTAATCTTAAGCTGAGTCGGGCAACAAGTGAGTTTTTTAATGGACTTTCCCTCCGCAATTTATGTGCATCCATATAACACTGTGCACTGTCGCGTTGTCTCAAAAACTCGTATTTCTGATACGTTTCCGTACTTATTTGCTTTGCTTTATTATTTTGCTTTTTTGTTGTTTTTTTTTTCTACGGAGAGCTCACGGTTCGATAATGAAAATGCTTTAATAGCAACGACAAACAAAACAAAAGGAAAAAAATGTATTAATATTTGACAGAGGCGCTGATAAGATAAACCGTCAAAAAAAAAAAAAAAAAAATAGAAAGAGTCATAGTCGCAAATTGGTGTTTAAAAAAGTAGTAAGCAAGACACGAAAACCTTTTGCAATAACATTAACACTGTTCGATTCGCAACTCATTTGTGTTTCAGACCTTAACTGGAGCAGAAGCGGAAAATAATAGTAGGATATATTGTACGATATTATCATGACGGAGGCCCGAATACAATTTAAAGCCTTGAAAGGCTTTCCCGACGCCCTGGATAAAATTGAAACTCAAACGTTTTTGAATGCGGCCAAGGAAATTGTAACTGTCATTGGTAAGTCATCGATCAGTTGATCGATCGCCTTAAATATCGTTAATTATTATGTATGTATATTATGATTATTTATCTAATTAACAGAAACCTTTGGCAAGCTCTTTACGCCCGTAATCAGCGATATGAACGGCAACATAAATGTAAGTACATTGTCCCAATGATAAGTTCCAATTTTATATTCATATTATTATTTTTACAGAAACTGACCAAAGTCTATGGTACGAATGTGCTGAAATATCAATATCTGGAGGATATGATAGTGCTGAATGTGAATGTCGATGATTTTGCGGCCAATGCGCTGCTCTGGCTAAAGCGTGGACTCCAATTAATTTGCACCTTCTTCGAGAACATCTACAACGATGCACAGAGCACAGAGCCCCTCAAACAGCATCTACAGGATGCCTACGAGCGCACCCTGAAGCCTTACCATGGCTTCATAGTTCAGAGCACCATCAAGGCAAGTTTGACAGTCTCTACACCACAGTTGGGTTTAATAATGTTACTGTTTATATTTTTGTTGTTGCAGATCATCTACAGCTGGGTGCCCACACGCAGCCAGCTGCTGGGCCAGGGTGCTGCCCACGAGGAGAACATTAAGGTGCTGACCAATTATTTGCCCACAATGCGGGCGCAGCTCGATAGAATCGATGCACTGCTGAAGGCCCACAATTTGGATGATGTGCGCAAAGTGTGATTCAAGTGATTCGATTCGATTCCTTAGCTTGTAGCTTATTTTACTATTTGATATAATCCAACATAACATGTATGATGACCGATTCTTAATAATTAGCTAAACGAAACGCCACGTCATGACTTGGGCATTTGCTGTGCGGGCTGACTGTGGTTTAGTGCACAACACGTACACCATTCAAGCGTCCACAACGCCACCAGGAAAGCTGCAGAGTCGAGCAACCAGCCAGCGCCAAAGAAGTAAATCAAACATTACGACACAAACAGGCGAGATAGTGTTATACTTCCGCAGCGCATTAAAGTAAGAGTTTCCGACCCCCTAAATATGTTTATTCTTGAACAGCATCAACAGCTGCGTCGAACTAGCCATGTCCCGTCCGTATGTCTATCTCGCATGTGATATTTTTCCAAGTGCTACAAGCTAAAACTTATTAATAAGGTCACCCCATTCACTATACTTTTTATAAAGAACATTCAAGAGAAATTGATAAGACATTTGGTTACAAACAGAGCTTTTTATACTTATAACATATTTCATATATATACAAACTATTCTTTGAGTCTTAAAGCTAACTTGATCATGCTTCATTTTGTTGCAAGCAGAACAAATGTCGGAATTGGTTCACTAAGGTTCATATAGCTGCCATAGCAACGATAGATTGACAATCGAGTTGTTGTATGAAAAACTGTGATGTTTTTCAAAACATCCTGAGCAAACTCACCACATCAAAGTGCCGACATGCATTGACTGACTAAATCTTATACAAATCGTATCACTATTTCATATAACTTTATAAAAGTGTTTCATACGATTATTTGTTTACGACCAATTGTTCCTATGTGAGCTATGTTTATGATATAGTGGTTCGATTTTGATCCAATTTGGTCACCGATTTGGTGAGTTTGTTTACAATATGTAGAAAAACATAAAAGATTTCATACAAAAGAAAGATTGGCCTTCTTTCCTATGGCAACTATATGTTATAGTGGTTCGATCCGGTTAGTTTCGATATGTTCTGCCTGCAGCAAGGAGTAGCATGTGTCTAGTTTCATCACTAGTCTGCAGACGGAAATCGCTGATCAAGCTGATCAAGAAACGGTTGGAAACGTTCCCTTCACATTTCATGACTAAATAATTATACCCTTTGCAAGCGTATAAAGAAAAACAACGCTTATTTTAAGTTAAGAAATTTATCAATTGAATTTAATCGTTCAATGTGCTTTTGAGTGTGGAATAGACGACATTTGAACTGTCTAGCAGGGCACGCTAGAATTAACGGCCACTTCTAGTGAATTTACTGCAAATAAAGAGAAAGAGGGAGATATTGAAAATGTACATTGAAGGTTAATGCAGCAGGTACTTACAAAATTTATGGCCTTGTTTGTAGACTAGATTAGTGAGTATTGTGGCCAGCATCTGATGGCAGCGTATGTAGGTGCGCTCGATCTCGTCCACCTGATTGAGGGCCAGATATTCAATGGCATTGACACGCCCAACGGTGTAGGAGCTGCTCTCATCAATATTTTCATAGCTGCTAAAGCTATCCGTGCTTACATCTACGCTGAGCGCATGAGATTCATTTAAATAGCCATTGCAGCTATTCCATTCCATATCCAGGACGAAGACCAGGTGAAAGACCTGCTCCAATGCCGTGCGAAAGTCGTTAAAGTCCTCGCTGAGCATACAGTGCGTGTAGAGTTGCTCGAGATACTTGTGGTGCAGAGTGCACAGTTCCCGTATGTTGGTGCTGTGATTTAGCTGTTCCGCAAACTTACCGCCCATGGATTGCATCACATGGGTGCAGAGATGCGAGTGAATGCCGTTGATTAAATAGATCAGCCAGAAGCGTAAGATTTCAAGGCGACGCACCGTCAATCCGAGCAGATCGAGCGGCGCAAAGATTTCTTTGGGTGCACGACGTATAAACTGCATATTCTCCAGCTTCCAGGCGGCCCACTTGACCTTCAGGAGCAGCCGCCAAATGTCATTGTACTGCTCCATGTGCTTAGCGGTAATAATGCGCTGCAGCGCTGGTGGCATTTGGTAATGGAGCTCAATGGCATGCAGGGCCTCGTAGACTTTATTGGATGTAGAGCACATCTGCCAGATGGGCTGCACATGCAGCTGGTCGGCCTTATCGTGATAATGTACATCCAGAATATCGATAAGCTCCCAGGTAAGCAGCGTATGGTGGGCCCACTCCTGACCGGACTCAATGTGGGCAAAGAGGCAAGTGTAGAATGGATAGATCAAGTAGTCGGCCTCCAGCAGCATTAAATGGCGCAGAAAGCGAACATGCTCGCCGAGGCGCAGTTCCTCGCGATACCAGCGCATCACAAACCCGTTGGCCAACTCACTGCGACGACGCAGCATCTTAAAGAGCGCAATGGGCAGCACATGGGGTCGTTGCAGTGTCAAGCTGCGGTCCAATATATCCAGCGTTTGAATCGCTGGCGGTGACGGCGTTTCGACATCCTGCAACTGAGCCCGTCTAATGTGTCCCGTAAATATGCTCAAAAGCTCTTGATTGCCCGAACGGTATGAGCGCTGTAAGAGCTGCTTATCGTGCACCTCCAAGCGCCAGCGTGCCACTTGTTGCATGCTGTACACCTTGGTCTCGGGCTTTGGTTCAACGCCGTCGCGGCGAATCAGCAGTTCGCTGTGGAGTTGCTTGGTGAGCTCAGCGTGCAGTGGTCCCATCTGTTTGGTGGCAATCATCAGATCTCCTAGCAAATTAACGCTGGCCAGCAGATCCTGTGTCTGGCATGCCTCCAGTGCGTGCTCCACAAACATCTTATAGAATGAACAGCGCTTCAGCTTCTCAATAATCTCCAGATGCTCGTCGCCGTCTTCCAACAGCAAACGCTCGCGCAGGCTTTCGCCACGGAATCCCATTGGATTGGGAAAACTCTCCACAACATATTCGTTGCTCCAATCGTCCAGCGCTGCCTGCTGCCACCAGTTATCAATGATGACACAGTAGCGCCTCAGCGTAGCCAGCAGCAGCGACACTGCGAACTTCTGGTATGGCGTATTCACTGACGCTTGCCGGCACAGCCGGGACAGCAAATAGGCGCTGCTCAGATACGGCGGCGCGTCCACAACAGCATCAGTCGCCAGCGACTTAAGCTGCATCAGCTGCTTGAACTGCTCGTTCATGTGCCGCACAAAGCAAATCAGCGTTACGTGCGGCTCCTCTTTCCCGCCCACAGCCTTGGCCAGCAGTCGACGCTCAAAGTCAATCAGACGCTCATTGATCGGCTGTATGAGATCTCGCAGAGCAATGGCAAAGCATTCGAGTGTGCCCGCGCTGGGCGGATCCTCTTTATGGAGCGTTTGGTTACTGATAATCTTGCGCAGATGCATCATGGCATTCATTGGCGGTAGCAGCTCCTGTTCCAGCATGTTCCTTAGTGTGTCCTGTCAAAAGCAAACGCCAAATAAGTGATATTGTCTTATGTATAAGCTAAGCACTGGCGAACGTAGAATTTAAACAAAAAATATATTAACAAATAAAATGTTCTGTTCCTTCTGTGACTGTTACGAATTTGAAATGGCGTCTTATAAAACTTAGCATGGCAAACTTAATTTTTTACTTTTCGGTGAGGATTCTTATTCGAGTGCATTTAACAAATCTCGATCTTAAAACGAGTTATGCTGCTATCTCGCAGGAGAGTCCTAAAAGTCTTCCTTTTCACGTACCTCACCTATTGTCAACGACCCTTCCTGTGACTATTGCCTCTTGGCAATATATATACACTATATATACTATTTACCTATTTACTATTTGAGCAAGGTATTAAGCTTTACTTACGACGCTGACGCTGCAAATGGAAACGTTATGGCGCACGGTTATCTGCTGCTGGCGCGGTTCCAAGACAAAGAAAAAGCAACTGGCCGGCTTGAAGAACATGAACAAGATCTCACGAAGCAGGCAGACTTCGGTGACTGTATTGGGCACGCTTTGTTGGAGCATGGGTCGCATACTTCTATTCATATGCTGCACGCAGGCAATGGCAAAGTTCGTACACGGATTATCATTGATCATGTGAGTATTGATAATAATATCCGGTTGCCACCAGTATGTGTGAATGGACATCGACAATTGGCTGGGATTTATGTTTCGGTTGGAGTAATGGTCCAACTGATGTGGTCGCTGCAGCGGTGTCAGTAGTGGCACCATGGACCAATTCGAGCGATCGCTGATCTGGCTACGAAATGAGATCGATCTGGGCTGGCTTATTTCAAATAATAAGTTCTGGCTAGTACTACTGCTTGATTCGGGCACAAAAGTATTGGTGCCGCTGGGATAATTTTTGGCATTGTCGTACACCTCGGCCATGTTCCGTTGCTGCAAGCTGGTCTTCGAAGTCTCTTCGGTCGCGGACAATTTGCAATCCTCGCTCTCGCTCTCCTCGGACCAATCCTTCAAATAGCACAAGTTTTATTAAGTGACATTTGGTTAATTATAGGATAACCTACGCTCAATGAGCTCTCACTGCCCGAGCTGTGGCTGGGCAATGCAAGGAAATCCTCGCTTAGCAGTGCCACCCAATCGATGTCCTTTTCTGCCGTATTCTCTGTGGAAGTGCCGACTTCGGACGCCGCCTTCAGCGCATCTTTAATGGCCCCTAAACGTGCAGTCATCTGCATTCTGTTTCTTCGCACATTCTGTATAGGCGCGTTGGCCATGGAGAGCAGAAAATCGAGCACGGAGTATTGTATGTCCAGCTCGTAGTGACCCTTCCACGACTCATGCTCCAATATCACCTTGCTCAGCTCACGCACTGCATCCGCCTGCAGTGCCATGCCCTCAAAACAAAAGCGTTCGGCCAGTTTATCGAGATTTCGGCGCACCTCATGGCTGTTTGTGCTCAAGTTGCGGAAATGGCGTATTTTGTGTAATGCATACTGTTCATGCGCTCGTTTTTCCGCCGCTGTGGCCTGCACAAATAGCAAAGCTTTTTGGGATATTTACAGATATTCAATAAACATTTAGTCAACTTACGCTGGCGCCCGCCAAAGACTTGATCAGTTTATCCAGATTCTTGAGAATAAACTCATTGCGTGTATCTTCAGACATTTTTTACGCTGTGACGTTGTTAACGACGTTGTATTAAAGCCAAAATTTTTGGTCATTTAATTAAAAACACAGAATTTAGCAACAAATGTAGGTTTTTTTGGAGCTGTTTAAATTGTTGAAATTGTTGACACTGTTGTGTGTGACCAGATGAATATAATAACGAAATTAAAAACGTAACACTTATTACGTTGTTTTAATAAGGTAGCCAGATCTTGCCAAACTACGCGAGTGGTGTGTGACCATCGATTATTTTAAAAATGTAAGCAAAAGCAATTTCTTAAACTACTTGACTATTTCAGTAACAATTATGAGCGAATCGAAGTATCCCACCTATGTGATACTCGGCTCTGGCGGTCACACCGCTGAAATGTGCAAAATCAATAAAGCGCTGCTGCAGAACAACCACAACAAACATTACCAAATGCGTTACATTGTGGCCAACACCGATGAAACCTCGGAACGCCAACTGCGTGCAGCGGTGCCCGCGGCAAAGGACAGCGAGTTTATTAGTGTGCCGCGTAGTCGCAGTGTCGGTCAAAGCTGGCTGAGCAGCATATTTACCACGCTTTGGGCGTTGCTCTGGAGCTGCTGGCTGATTTGGCGGGATCGGCCAGAGCTGGTCCTATGCAATGGTCCCGGCACCTGTGTGCCCTACTGCTATGCGGCCTATCTATGGCGTCTGCTGGGTCGTCTGCCCAACCACACCAAGATTGTCTTTGTGGAGAGCTACTGTCGCGTCGAGACGCTCTCGCTCAGCGGACGCCTACTGCTGCCATTGGCGGATATGTTTGTCGTCCACTGGCCGGGCCTGGCTATACGCTATTCCCACAAGCCCAATTTACGCTATTTTGGTCGTATTTTATAAGACTTATGTGACAAAATAGCTATACCAATAAACAGCACAAAATTGCGGCAACAAAGTGTCTATAAAAACACCAATCAAAACTGTTGCATACATTTGAAACCACGAGATCCCTATACAACGCCAGTATTCAAGTCTCACATGCAGACATATTTCTTGCACTTATCTCGTACATAGGGCAGCTATTATCTTGTATTGGATTGTATGCATTTCTGAACTGTTCGAACACAGTCGCCACGAGAGTGAGCAGCACAGCAAAACGCTGCAACATGACGAGAGAACAAGACAGACACAAATTCTGTGCGTCCTTTTATTATAAATCCCTTCAATGATTATGCTGTACACAATCCTTTTCGTATTATATGTAGATAATACAAATATGTTTTTCATGTGTTCTCCTCTTAGCACTCTCTTCCCTCTATTAAACTTTCTCTTCTAAATCACATACGGGAAATCTCAGGCCGATCCCAGCTTGTAGTTGGGTCACAGCTTGCCGGCGTGGCTACTAATTTTCCCCCATCGGGTCGGAGATTTTCCACTCTATAACTATAGTATTCTTATCCCATACGTACCCTTTCCTATATCCTGCTTTTCTTAATGTAATCTCTAACCAACCTAGCTGTGAATTGAGTCACAGCTTGCCGGCGTGACTAATAATTTGCCCCCATCGGGTCGGAGATTTTCCACTCTATAATTACATTATTCTTATGCTTATAGATCCTTCTTACCCTATTGAAATCTGCTGAACTGGCTACTAAAACTTCCCCCACCGGGCTTGAGATTTCATTCCTACAGTTTTTATACTATGTTCCCGAAGGAAAATAGTATATTGGGTTTGCGAAATGTCCGTCTGTCCGTCTGGCCGTCTGTCCGTATGAACGCAATTTTTTTGCCTTTATCTTTAAGCTAGAGCAACCAAACTTGGTACACCTGTTGGTGTATACCGTCAATTTATCAAGTGTCGAGATCGACCACCCACCCCCACCCCCTCCCCCGCAATTTGGGGAAAACCTGTATCTTCCCCAATTTTAAAGCTATAGTCACCAAATTTAGCATACAGACTAATGTTAAGATTCCCGACAGATCTGCATCAAACAAATTTTGACCCAAAAATTTTGACACCCCCACCCCCTTTCCCGCAAATGAGAAAAATCTATATCTCCCACACCTGTACAGGTAGAGTCACCAAATTTGACATGCACACTAATGTTGACCCCCTGGACAAATCTGCATCAAAAATTTTTGGGCCCCCCACCCCCTCCCCCACAAAAGAAGCTAAATCTATATCTCCCACACCTGTGCAGTTTTTTTCGCGTCTCTTTCTGAACACACAAATAACCAAATTATATAGGACTGGGAACATAGTATTCTGCAGTCGGGTGGGTCCGTCTGCAACGTTCCTACTTGTTCTTTACTCGTTCTGATATTCTATCTTTTTACTCCCTGTACCCATAAAATGGGTAAAAGGGGGTACTAATTCTGTGCAAATGTATGTAACAGACAGAAGGAGACATCTCCGACCCTATAAAGTATATATATTCTTGATCAGTATCAAAAGAGATTTCGATTTGGCCATGTCCGTCTGTCTGTCCGTCTGTCCGTCCGTATGTATGAACGCAAGGATCTCAGCAACTAAAAGAGCTAGAGACACCAAATTTGGAATGTAGGTTCGTGTATACCATACGCAGATCAAGTTTGTTTCCAATTTCAGATATCTCTCCCCGTTTCCCCGAAATTCAATAAAAACGTTTTACAGTAACAATTTTCAAGATATAGCTTTAAGATTTGGCATGTGCAATACTTTAGTCTAATCTACTGTCTAAATTTCAAGTCGATCGGATTATAAACGCGGAAGTTATTCACGAAAGAAGATTCAGTAATGCAGCGAGAGGGGGAAGAAGAAGCACAGCCACCAATTAAAATGCCTCGCTTGCGCTGTCGCTTTTGCCGCCTGTGTGCGTGCGTCTTTGTGTATGTGTGTGTGTATGTGTAAGTGGACGTAGATGTGATTGAATGTTTTAGACCTGGGTACAGGGAGTTTCGTAGTCGGGTATACTCGACTATAGCATTCTTACTTGTTTCTTTATAACTAACTCTTTACTATCTTGCTGCTATAGGCTCTAACAACGCCACCGGCAATTCTTATTTTTGAATAGGGACAAAATCTTGGCGCACTGGCAAATAAACTTTCCCCAACGTGTCGGTGTCGCCCTTTTAGATTCAATTGTAATTTCGTGTAGTCTTTTACAATTTTTCCATATATCCATGGATTCAATTGTATTTTTACTCCCTGTACCCATAAAATGGGTAAAAAGGGTTTACTAAATCTGTGCAAATGTATGTAACAGGCAGAAGGAGAGTCCGTCTGGCCGTCTGTCCGGCTGTCCGTCTGTATGAACGCGTCGATCTCAGCAACTATAAGAGCTAGAGACACCAAATTTGGAATGTAGGTACCTGTTTAGCATACGCAGATCAAGTTTGTTTCCAATTTCAGATATCTCTCCCCGTTTACCCGAAATTCAATAAAAACGTTTTACAGGAACAATTTTAAAGATATAGCTTTAAGATTTGGCATGTGCAATACTTTAGTCTAATCTACTGTCCAAATTTCAAGTTGATCGGATAATAAACACGGAAGTTATTCACGAAAGAAGATTCAGTAATGCAGCGAGAGGGGGAAGGAGAAGCACAGCCACCAATTAAAATGCCTCGCTTGCGCTGTCGCTTTTGCCGCCTGTGTGCGTGCGTCTTTGTGTATGTGTGTGTGTATGTGTAAGTGGACGTAGATGTGATTGAATGTTTTAGACCTGGGTACAGGGAGTTTCGTAGTCGGGTATACTCGACTATAGCATTCTTACTTGTTTGTCTATAGAAAATCCATTAACACTCATCCGCGCCCCCCAATTACTAAATGCTTAACTTGCTAACACTTATAAGGTTTTTAATATTCATATTCATGTTTATCCGTCTTCGCAGTAGGAGACAACAGCGCCGATACATATCAACAGTTACAGTAAATTTGAGCTTAAGGCCCCATTATTAGAGCACTTACAAAAAAATTGTACTTTTAAAGTTAACTATAATTAATTCGCATGGTATAAGTATATCATTTTCTATGTACAAATAACCGTGGGCCAAATATTCACAGTCCCACGGCTAATTGAACAAATAATGCATTAGACATTCAAAAAAAAAAAACAAATTTAAATGTAACAACCCAGCGTTACAAATACAATATGTACTAAATAATAAAAACTAATAACATCAAGAAATAATAATAGGTTTTTGGGCGCCTAACTCTGATCTTCAGTAATATCAATTAAATAACTAGTTAGTTCTGTTTATGGCATATTAATTATTTGCTTTAACGCTTCTTGCGGCTGCAGATTTCACGATGAGCTTCCAGCTGATAGGGACGCAGCTCCTGGCCACATTTGGGACACTCAGTTGTTAGCTTGAAGAGATTACGCTGACGGCGCTGACGTGGTGTCAACTCATTATCCTCCTTAGTCGATTCGTTGGACGAGCTAATATCCAGCTCATCAATTTCATTCTCCGAGTAGCCAAAGCTCTTAAGAATTCGCTGGGTTCTCTCGCGTTTACCCTGCCTTTTGGCCACTTTGGATTTGACATTGTTAATACTGTTGCTATTGCCGGGAAGATTTGACTTCCCCTTCAGGGATGGTGGCAGCACTTTAATAACAATGGTACATCCCTCCAAATGATTGGCAAACTCGGAGCGTTTCATCTTTTCAAAGCATATAGGACACGATGTTATATCGTTGCCCTCATCATGATGATAGCGGGAGCCAGAGGGCATTACATCGTTTTCACGCTGAAATTCCTCTAACAGCGTATCCTGCCCGAATAGATCATCAATTATAGACTGATCGGCCAGCTCGGCGGCAGCGGTTAGATCATTATCAGTGCCATCGTCGTATTCATCGTCTATCATGATAATGTCATCATCGCTGTACAATGATTCCTCCTCCATAACTTCACGCTTAATGTTCAATGTACGCTCTTGGCTGCTCAAATGCGGCTTTACGGCTGCCGATTTTTGTTGCGGCTGCACCGACGACTCCGGGTCATCCTCGCTGTCTGATAAGCAAATGAGCGGTGTATGCACATCGCGCACCATAACATCTTCATCATAGGACTCCCAGTGTCCCTGGTCCTTCGAAACACGGCGACGTTTCTTCGGATTCTCTGAACTGTCCTTAATCTTTACATTCGGGTTGGAAAAACGATTCGACCAGACCTCACGCACATGTTTGAGGTTTACATTATTCGGCGGATTTGAGCTGCCGCTATTAAGGCTATAGCCCCGACCCTGCATCACATTGGCGGGCTTCGAGTCAGGCTTCTTCTCGCCATCGTCGGTGCTGCTGTCGAGATCCTTGATGCTGAGGACAGTGCCAGGCTTTTTCTTAGCGGCGCCTTTTGGTAGCCCACCAAATGGATTGCTGGATACACCGGGATACGAAGTCGGTGGAAAAGCGCTGGCCAAACCAGCAGCTGGCTGCCCAATTGTGCCAATGTTTGGCTTTGGTTTGCCAAAATAGTTGCGAATATCATCAGCGGACGTCGAGTCCTTAGTTACCTTTGTAGCCGTTGCCTTGGTCTTTGTCGCTGTTTTGGCTGTCTTGACTGCTTTGGCGGTTGGCTTGGCGGGCGGGCCGCTTATCTTCTCAAAAGTGCCAGTACAATCGCGCTGATGCTTGGCCCACCACTGATCATTGGGACCGGGCGGACGGTTCGAGGTGCGCCTCACCCAGCCCTGGAATGGATTATGGTGCTGACATATGCCATTGCATCGCCAAATGTGAGTCTTATAAGCGTCGACCTCATCGTGAAAGTTATGGTAAACGGTTATGTTTGTGCCGGCCACTTTGTTAATGGTCTCCATGATGCGCTTGAAGTTCGGGCCATGCCCGCCATTTCCCTCGCGTATGTTTTGCACAAAGCAATAGGCATGAATCATCTCGTGCTGCAATTAAAGCCAAATGCAATTAGAACGCAAGCAAAAAACAGCCATCTTCAGGCTGCCGCTGATATGTACCATTGCAGAGATGTTGTTAATGCTAAGACTTGATTTCGGCCGATTCTATACCGAGTATAGGATCACTATACACGGCTCTAGGATACGCCTCCACGTGAGAAGCATTAACACGCTCTACAAGGGCACAACTAAATAATGTGGCGGGGCCTTACCAGCAGAGTCTCAACCAGGTCCTTGCGCGGACGTAGCTTTAGTAGCGGCTCACTGAGGCGTATAATGACCTCCTTGCCGTATCTATTTCCACGCTGGTAGCAAATGCCAGCGCACGAGTACATGCGTTTGCTCCATTCAACAATGACGCCGCCAAGACGACGCTGGAAGAACTTTTCATCGCAGCGCAAGAACATGGCAAAAATGTCCGGAGTTGGATCAGCCAGCTCCCAATCTGGATGCACCAAGTTCTGTGTCTGATCCAAATAGGTTTTGAAGCCTGGCGACACATTGGGGGCATCCTTGTTGTCGTTCTTGCGCTGCAGTTAGCAGAAACAAAAACTTTGTAAATTCTCCCGCGCTTTGTGTGAATTGAATACTCACGCTTGCCGCGGGCACCTTGCGCGACTTTTTCTTGTCGCTCATGTCGAGTGCAAGGACGTCCGTATCGGAATGTTCGTCAGCGCCAATGGTAGGGAGTGCTCCACTCAAATCGCCATTGGCGATATCAATGTCAGCGTTTATTTCCGAATGCAGCTTTAGTGCTAGCTGATAGTCACTGTCCTGTGCTGGGTCAGACGAGTTATTTTCCTGAGAATGTCAAGTCGAGATTTTCGTGTGCGTACGGAAATTGCGTTGTTCGTTCTTTAGGCGACTTACCTGTTCCGGATTCGACTCGTTATCGGATGTATCGAACTGCTGTTGCAGCTTTAACGCATATAAATAGTCAGGATCATCCGACATTTTTTTTTCTTGTTAATTCTGTGTACGCAGCGAGACAAACACAACAATTCTTTAAAAGTTTTCGCGGTTGCCGGTACGCGCAAATCAGCTGTTCTTGTACTTGTCTGGCAGCATTGGTCAACTCTCTTTGCAGAGAGAAAAAGTAACTATCGACATGTTTTTATTATTTCTCGATAAGCAAAATATACGGTTCCTGCGAGCCTGTACAAATATTCTTAAATATTATTGCAATTTTCTTGATCTGTTTAAGCAGCTTTAAGTATCCGATAAGGTTAGTTGCGTTAAAATGAACTGCAACTTGTAATTGATTTTTCTAACAAACAGGTATGTATTTGGTGTTCAGGGCGCATGAGCGCGTGATTCGAATTGTTCTGAACAGCTGTTTGGTGCAAATGACTACTGCATCCGTTGATGATTTAAATATATTTTCGATGGGGCAACACTGGTTGACTGGCCAGGAGAAAACCGCGTTGCACATCCCGATTCGCCATACACAGTTCCACCTCGATCTCGCGCGTCTCGAATTATTTTTTGGTCGGGAATCACAACGGAATTGGTAACATGGAGGTTCGCTTGTTGCCATGATTGTTGGTAAGTCCATTTTACACTTGGAAGGTCAAACAAATGCACACAACTTAGTTTTCAAATGCAGCGAAACACATGCATTTTGCATATCAACAAGCAAAAAATACAGTTAGCAAAGCTTTGGCTAAAGCTTATGGAAAATACTGTTTGGTATTTTTTAAGCACAATTGCAGTTAGTTCACACAGTTTCAAGTGCAGTCGTGCACACTGCCAACGCGAATCTCGCCGGTCAATAATTTATTTGAATTTATTTTTAGTGTGCGCTTGGTACCCAATCTAAGTTAAAATGAAATACCTGACAAAGCGACAGCGAAAAAGAAAGAAGGTGCAAATATTTAGTCGAATTAGTCAAGTTTTATATCAGAGCGATACGGAAAGCGAGCCCGGCATTGAGCTGGACTTGGAAAGCGACCTCGAAACTGAAGAAGTAGTTAATATATTATCATCCAATAAGAAGGTAAGCGCCTGAACTGAATTTGTGGCTGGTGATTTAGGGCAAAACTGCACCGAGCTATTTTCAGATTCCAATTAGTCCCAAAAAGTGCATAACGATGCAAACAACATTATCAGCAAAGGGCAGTGCTAAAGGCGGCTTCAAGTCCAAGCCGCAGCAAGATGGGGGGACGGTAGCGGGAAGCGGTGAGTAACCGCCGTTGCTGGCGTCGGCGTCATATGCCGCCGCATAAACAAATACCAACAATTTTTAAACAAATGTTCAGAACGTAAACAAAGCGGCGCTTGAGACGCTTTCGGCAAGCCAAGCATTCCTATTGCATACCTTTCTGTAAACATGCGACTAGATTTCATCAAGTATGTATATAACGGTGTGTAACAATAAGCCAAAAGTGATAACTTAAACAAAAGCTGCGAGGATTCAATGATTTCGGCCATGTGCACAGTCGATCAGCTGATCAGCTGATCAGCTGCTTAACCTGCACTCTCTCTCCCACGCTCATTCTCTCTTTGACCGACTGTCGACTCTCTTCCGTATTGCGTCCAGGCGACCCGCCACAACAAAAAGATCTGCGTACACAGACGTTAGCTGGAAAAGGCGATCGAGTGTCTGCTTTGTTCCTGACGTTGTCGATCTCCGCTGCCGGTTTGGTGTCAGGCTACCTCTCGTTTCAGCCAACCATGTGCTTCTCAGCCCCATCGATAGAAGGAAGTTCCCAGAAAACGCATACAAAATGTAATACAAACTTTTCCAAAATATTTGCAGATCTCTGCTAACTTTGGCTTGGCTTTTTATTATTTTTGCAGTCTGTAAAGTATTTACATATATACTATATACATTTTCAATTGTAATTGCATATTTCTTAAAAAGGTTTTGTCATTTGTTATCTTACACTTGGGACTTTACACTATTAAAGTATTTCATTTGAAAAACTATGTTTTTATATTTGATTTTAAAATTGTACAAAAATTGTATAATACCATTGTGCTTTGGGTTTTGTATTGTTTGTTCCCTAACTATGAAATTCTTTTTAGATAATAAATGTTTGTTTTTATTATTAACCTACAAAATAATACAATTAATATAAACATTTTTAAATTAAAGTTAACCTCACATTATTAACCAATATTTTTCACTTTGCCATCAACTAATACAAAGTTTGAGCGTATTATAGTTTTGCTCTTATAATACTTTTATAAAACTCATCAAAACTAAATATCTTTATGCATTTTGGGCTTTGGCTAAATTAGATAAAAATCTGAAAACTATATAAAATATATAATCGATCTTAGACTGAGTTTTTGTATAGAAAACATATATATACATATATATATATATATATATATATAGCAACAGCACGCCGATATTGGCTTATCCTAACTGTTTTATATGCATCTTTATATTGTACATATATTAAAACAATTGAATTTCACTTTATAGATAGTCGCCGTGGGTACTTGGCATTCGGAACGGGCAGTTTCCCGGCGCCTGACCGTGAACTGGAGTGTTACTATCATCGGAATGAACCACTCACCTTAGGCAGCTTCATGGACATGGATCGTCTTAACCAGTGTGAGGGGCTGCGCTTGAAATCAACAACGAGCACGTCGGAAACGTCACCGAGCTGTTTCAATGCAAGCGAACAGAGGGCGGAGCCAACACCATCCAGCAGTGGTCACAACAGCGTCAAGGATATTTTCACAGCAGGCGAGGATAATGGACAGGGGGAGACCAGCGATGAGAGCTCGGATGTGTGCGTGAATGAGCTGCTGAATCGATTTGTCATCCATACGCCCTACCATGAGTTGGCCAGCTTGACAATGGCCAGGCTGAAGAATACGGCGTTTGGTGCTTTGGCCACTGGCAGCCCCAGCACCGTGGGCCACATACCGTCCTTTAAGTATTGGCCGAATCCCTATCAGATCAATACACCTGATGCCGCCGAGTCGAGCGGTGTCAGCAACAACCTGAAGAATCCGGCAAATGCAGGGGCTGCGCAGTGCTACGTGAAGCCCATTGGCTATGAGGCCAGCTGTAAGTTGGCCAACAACGGGGAACTCATATTTCAAGGTCAGCAGCAACAGCAGCTGGCCAAGGAGAATGGAGACGCCTCGCTGTGGGTGCCGTGGCAGCAGCAGGCCCGCAATGGCAACAAATTGAACATCTTTGAGCATGGCAACAGCTGGGCCGACAACAGTTCCAGCTCCACACGCATTGTGGACAGCATCAAGTGCATTTGGCAGCGTCATTTGCAATGGGAGAGCAGCTTTGAGAGCTGGGCCAATGGCATCAACTGGGGCAGCAATCGCATTGACAGCATCTGGAGCGTGCAGCCGCATCAGCTAAATCAGCAACCATCCGAATTAAACTGGGATCAGCGCAGTCGCTCTGTGTGGGATGCAACCAGAATGTATGGCAGCTACTGTATGCCAATGCCGATGCAGGTGGCAGCGCCATCTTCAATGCCAATGCCATCTCCAATGCCAATGCCAATGCCATCTCCAATGCCAATGCCAATGCCATCTCCAATGCCAATGCCAATGCAAATGCCAATGCCAATGCCAATGCCAATGCCAATGCCAATGCCAATGCCAATGCCAATGTCCATGGCAATGCCAGGACCAGCAACAGTTGCTGTGCCGGAACAAAATCAGCCTGGCTATCAGTTGCCAGCAGCTAACAACGGCAACAGTTGCTACGAGATCAGCAGCAGCAACACTAACAGCTACAATAGACACTTTGGCAACTGCAGCGCTCGCGTTGCCAACAATCGCATGCAGCAGCAGCAGCAGCAATATCAGCTGCAGCAGCAACAGCAACAGCAACAGCAGCAGCAACAGCAGCAGCAGCAATACTATCAGCAGCAGCAGCAGCAGCAGCAGCAGCAGCAGCAGCAGCAGCAGCAGCAGCAGCAGCAACAGCAGCAGCAACATGCTCATTGCAGCTATCCGTATCAGCAGCAGGCACAGTGGCAGTGTCAGCAATATAGGCAGCCAAAGCCACGCCCCAATTTCTATCCAGGACGCTACTATAAGGGCAACAACTACAACTACAACTACAACCATGCCCATAACTACAACTATAACAACTACAACAATTACAACTACGGCAACTATTATCACAATAACAACCACTACAATCACAACAACAATGCGGCACGCAAATATAACAAGCATTGCTATACCAATGGACGCTACTACAACAACAATAACAATAACAATAACAATAACAATAACAATAACAATAACAATAACAATAACAATAACAACAACAATAACAACAACTATTACCACTACCACAGGAACAACAACAACAACACTAGCGACATGGCCAACATGGATCAATTGATGCAGAATATGTCCCAGCAGGATCTGGATGCAACCCAAATGTACGCCATACACGGCGAACACTTCTTTGAGATGCCCCTGGGCCGGCGCTATAGGCGCAATCTGTATCCCATGCCAGGAGCAGGAGCACAGGCAACAGACATACCAACGCCAATGCCGCAAGCTCCACCACCACCACCGCCGCTGCCGCTGCCGCCAGCACCAATTGGCCTGTATTGCCACGCTGCCCCAATGATGCCACAGGTGAGTTGGACTTGCCCTTCCTGGCAATTCCTCAATTGATCCATGCCTGCTCCTTAGTATCCAGCGACTGCAGCTGTAGTACCATCAGCATTATCAGCAGATCCGGCTCAGGTGACGGCGCCAGTCTGCGATGATTTCAACCAATACACCGCCAACTTTCCGCCATTGCCGGCGCCGAATCGGAAACGTGTTGGCCGCAATCATAAGGATTAGATTGCCCCAGAAGATGAGTGAGTTGCTTTTTCATACAACATTAACAAAATAAATACTTAGCATACACTCATATTGTAATTTCAGTGTTTACATTCCCTTATCCCAGCGTATCGCTGTTACAACTGGAGTCTCCTATGCTCGAGCTTGTATCTTTTTACATCAAATGATACTTAGCTTTAAGAAAGTAACTTTTAAGATCTCCTCGCGTACCTAACAGGATCTGAGATGGTTTTCAACCGAGATATTCTTAAGAAGTTCATTATTATCAATATTTGTGTTTAATTTACTATGTTGTTTAACTGTTTAACTATTAGAGTTTAAATCATGAATGTAAATTTGATGTTTTAATGAAACAATATATGTGTGATTTCAATAAATGATCTATAACGTTCCCATGTTCAAAACAAAAACCAAAGTTCTATATAGTATTTATTTGAATATTTTATAATAATAATAACTGATTCTAATCTTTTTGAGTATGCCAGAAATTGATTTAATTCCACTCTTTTTTCCCAAATCTTGAATGGTAACTTCTTTCCTAAATCTCTCTTGACATCGGCATATACTATTAATAAATGGAAATACAGACATTGCTAACTTAGTTATGTTTCTAAACTATTCGAGCGTTCCATTGTCAGGAATATTGCCTTCTTGATCAAATCATATACCGATTCAAGAACTCCTGGGTTCTAGATATACTGCCAGATCTACTGTAACTAACTAATCAGTTTTTTACAAGCTAGTTATCAAAAATTTTACCAGTCCATACTGATTTTATCAAAGACCTTTAAGAAAAGGAAAGGAAGGCCTTTCTTGATTATGACCAAACGGTCAATTTTCAAATATGCGGATAACATCTTATATTCCTATTAAAGTAATGTAATTTTCCTCATTTGCATTGAAAATATCAACCCGCGGAAATATGTACTACTATATGTATTTAAATAAAAAGAACAGGAATTGAAAAATGCATATACCTAACGTATATATATTATCTTTATATATAATTCTCTGTGTCCTCATCTATTCACTCACTGATCATCGCACAGCCGAAGTGGTAAGAGCTAGGAGGCTGAAACTTGTACACAACATAGCTGAGACAAATTTATATTGCCATAAGACGGCGTTTTGCGAAATTCCAATTGGAAGGGGGTCGAATTTGGGGTCAAAGTTCAGTTATTGCTTGGTGCAAAAAACTTGTTTGTTTCTTAAGATATCTTAACTAAACTCACAGATTGTTTACTTGGGACGGTATGCTACATCCCGACTAAATTTGGTCAAGATCGGATGACTTTATCATATACATAGCTGCCGCAGGAATAATCGGAGGCAATTTAACCTTTAGTATGAAAAACCATTTTGTTTCTTTAGAAGATACAAGAGGGCTTCGCTCGCGTTGTGTCCAATTGATGCATTGATATTCACACTTTTTATGCAAAAAAAGTTGTGTCCAAATATCCAACTATCCACCATTTTACTATAACTATTTTTTGTTGGCAAATAATGCAACTAACCAAATAATTTTGTACAGAAAAATATTGACTCGCGCGTAAATATTTTCTTATAATTATACTACCCTTTGTTAGACCAAATTTTATTAACATACTTAATTTTAATATACGCGAGCGTAGTGCTCTAATATATTTTAAATCAAACAAAAATGGAGCCCAGCTCTTCGAATTTATTGGTCTAACAGAAATGTTAGTTCGCGCGTTAATGCTAACTGAAATGATAATTCGCTAATCGGCGTTAGGTCGGCTGGATCGACAAATGTTGAGATAATAAACTTCCGCTTAACGGTCTGCAATTTAGCAGTGTTTTTAGCACCTTAAGAGCTAAACGCCTTTGCGCGCTTTCAAGCACTGTCCAAAGAATGCACCAAAAAATATCGAAATTGTGCGATGAAAATACTTTGTTAGTAGATTGAAATTTGTGTTGTAGTATTTTGTAAACATCCAAGTAGGCGTGGGGGGCAAACACGGGGACCTGGTAGCGATAGAAAGTATAACATTTGAAATTGTAAACTAACTTCGAGCAGAGAGGAGCTAAAAAAAAGTATTTATTTTTTTTAAAAATTTTTTACAATGAATTTTGGGCGCGAGAATTTGTGTAAGGACGTCTTTGATAAGCTGCACAGGTGAGTGGTCGCCAAGGCCAAGGCGAAGGGTCCTGATCCTTAACAATGCCTTCCTCCTTCTTCTATAGCTCTGATCGTCCGCGCAATCTGCGCCAGATATTCGAGGACGATGACAAGCCGCTGGAGAATGAGAGCAGCAATCTGCGCTATCAGCCGCAGCTCTCCCGTAAGCTAAAGGATAAACAACTGGAGAAGGAGCCGTCGAAGTCGCACAAACATCGCTGCAATCACGATAATGTGCCAAAGCCAGTCCTCAACTGGACCACTCTTGTCGCCAAGGTGGTGGTCGGCTACAATGGCAACGAGCAGGTTGGCCGCGTTGGCGTTGCCCTGTCCCGCAATGATGCTGGCGGCGCCAAGCTGGTGGTGTACAGAAGCCGCACCCAACTGCTAAGCACTCTGCTGCTGACTAAGACAACGACATCGTCATCGCCACGCGGCGCGGCGGCCAAGGTGATAATGCGCGAGTCCTATTTGCAATTCTATGACGATGTGAAGACGTTTTGGAGCCTGCGCTTCGAGTTGGACGACGACGAGGAAGAGTTTCTGAAGGCACTGGAAAAGCAGGGCCTACCCGTGATGGAATCACCCGATAGTGCTGGCAGGAAGAGCCCAACCACCGATCGGAGCATTGACACTCCGCCACCGGGCGCAGATACGTTGCCCACACAGGACGTTGGCACCCTTACTGAAGAAACCGGTGCTGACAGCGACAACGAAAACGAGTTGACCAATGCACCACCGTCGATCCATGTGGAGATGCCCTCGGAAAAGAACGCTGCCCTATCGCTGAATTTGGCCGTAGTGCCGCCAGGGTCGTTCAACAACAAGCAGCAGCCGGTTGCATCCACCAGCAAGCAGGCACCTGAGGCATCGTCCACCAGTAAGCAGCCATCGGAAGCCACCATCAGCATGCAACTGCATTCTGCAACTACCACCAAGCAGGAGGAAGGCCAAGGCGAGCAGCGTGAAGACATATTACAAATGCGGTCTGAGTTTTCCAACGGCAGCGATGTAAACGCTGCTGCTGCAGAGCTGCTTGAGAAATCCAATGCCAGGGATAGGAATATTGAGGCGATATTTGATGCAATGAACCGCCTGGCCAATGCCAGTCAGGATAACATACAAGATGCGACTGATAATGAGGACGAGATCCTTGAGCTGGAGCAGAAGCTGCTTGACATTAAGAAAAAGAATCGTGTGCTTGCAAAAAACCTCAAGGTTAAGGAGCAGGCACTGGCCGATCTGCGCAACTCCACCTGTGGCCTCTGCGAGAGTCTGATGTCCCAAACCAATGAGCTGAAGCTGAAGAATGCAGCCCTAATCGCCAGCATGTCCACCCAAATGAACAGCGACATGGCCATGGACACTCCACTGCCGACACCGGACTGTGGCACCTGCAAGCAGTATATGACCAAGATAGCTACAATGGAGCAGCGTCTGACCAGCTTGTACAACGCCTTGATTACCTACACCAACGGCAGCTCTGCCCCAACAGCAACACCCACAACTGCTGCAACTGCTGCATCAAATACCCCATCCTAGACATTCCTTCCCCTTATTGTTCTATGCCTGTTTTTGTATTATATTTACTAATCGTGTACGTGCGGGCAAAAAGTTATGTTATGTTTATAGCTCTTTAAATGGATGTTAAATTATTATAAGTGTATATAGGCCATTAGTATAACAAATCAACTGTATATAAAAATTTCGGACAAGTGCATTCCATAAGCTAAATAAATAAAATTAAAAAATAAAAAAAAATATAAAAAATACATATGTATATGTTAACCGGCAACAACTAAACTTATCATTTTTCTTTTGAGGAAATGGGCAGGCAAAACTATCAAAGATCAGAAAGAAGGTTGCACAAAGCACAGAGAGCGTGTGACGTCATACCAGTTAAAATTATTATTTATTTTTGTTTTGTTAAAATTTGGTATATCTATTAAACTTATGTACCACGTTTTTTGACAGTTTAAGCTAGTTATACATATTTTTAAATTACTTATTAAGCTACATAATATTAATATAGCTACGAAATGGAAAAAAAATTCAAAAAAATGAGGTTATGATTATTTTTATATACATAGTATGTACAGTTATGAATGTTTCAATTTGGCTAGAGGACGTTACGATGTGGTAAGTCCTGAGGGTGGAATCTTTTGAGTCTTCTTGTCCTTGCTCTTTGTATTATTGCACCAGTAGCTGAACGTCTCTTACCAACAAAGGTTCTGGCCAGTCGTAATTTATTGTTCTGACAGAAGGTTGCGCAAAACCCCTGAAAATTCGAGTTTTCCATGAATAAGAAACAGAAATTCCAAAGTAAAGAATTTTTGTCAACACTCGCTTTTTATTATATTTTAATTGCTAAATATTAACAAAATACATGTATATTTAAATATAAACTCTGGAAAAAATGTATTGTTACTGTTTAAAAGCAAAAATACTCGTAATTCGTCGATTTAGGGCCAATAAAAATTAAAATAAAAATTTTTTTTAATGCCAGTACCAATATGGCTAGAAATGTTGCTAAGAATGGTTTTAAATTAGGAAAA
This sequence comes from Hirtodrosophila confusa, assembly GCA_035043065.1. Lineage (NCBI taxonomy): Eukaryota > Metazoa > Arthropoda > Insecta > Diptera > Drosophilidae > Hirtodrosophila > Hirtodrosophila confusa. The sequence continues at coordinate 5,157,920 of JAWNNI010000078.1, forward strand.
ATATAAAAAAAAACGCTACGTTAATTAGTAGTGTTAATTGGTTTGCTATCAATTAGAGTGAACTATGAATAAACTATTTCTGTACACTTAAGAGGAGGTCTAGTTTAAAATCTGATTCAGTTATTCCCGTTCCCATATATGTATGTAGTCTGCCTGTACTTTTCTTCAACTTTATAACTCTTTTTGAATAAATACAGGATAGACACGCATATGTATGTATATTTGTTCCCTTAATAAGTTTTATAAAATATTTTCAAATAAAGTTTGTCGCTTCAATTCCTGCAAGTTTTGGGGCGACACACGTACAATCCACACGGACGCAGACGCTTTGCAAGCTCAAAGCACAGCGCATGCGAAAGCAAGGCGAGCAGAGCTTTTTCGCCAAGCTAATACACCAATACATTGCACGCATTTACGCATACATACAAACGCACCCAACCCAACCCAACACAGCCCAGCACAACTGAATAATAAATCAAAATGTACATACGAGTATTCAACACTTTTGTACAAACTAATTTGTTGTATTTGCAAATCATAAAACACTTTCAGGAGAGAATTTTCAACTTAACACTAAGAGAAAGAAGTCTATGTGTGTGTGTGTATATATATATATATATGTGTGCATGTGTGTATGTGTGTGTGGGGGGGTGTGTATAAGTGTGGCATTGATCGGGCAGTCTGTTAACGGTTTTCGGTAGGGGAAGCGCTGGAAAGCTGATCCGACAGCTGTGCTCACATTGGCTTCATATGCATGTGGAATATAGTACTATATAACTAGCCTAGGTTGCTCCTAATTTCTTTCCTTATACGCTTGCAGAGGGTATTATTAGTATGAAGTATATAAAAATGCATCAATAGCATCAATAGCTGGGTCGACATAGCGATGTCTGAAGAAGCTACTGCAGGCACAACATATGTCAGAACCGACCAGATCGGACCACTGAAACCATTGGAACAATCGGTCGAAAATGGAATTGTATGAGTAAGTTCTTTGCTTATGCAAATATCTTATCCAAACTCAGCAATTGCGAGTTTTATTATGCTTTATATAGTTTGTCTTTATATTTTATCAAAATCGGACCACGTTATTATATAACTGCCATGGGAACAATCGATCGAAAATTGAGTCTTTTGTATAAATACCCATCGCTGCAAGGATATATAGCTTCGGCACGCCGAAGAAAGCCGCTCTTTCCTGTTTGTTGTTAATTTTTGTTTTTAACTAAACGGTAAACAAACTAAATGCCGTTAAGTGCTTTGGGTAGTCGTTGCTAGTAGGTGCTGCTATCGCTGACGCTGCTGAGGTAACTGCTGGCGCCCGGTGCGGTGGAACCGCCGACGCGATGCCGCTTGCGCTTGGCCTTTGCCTTCTTGCGACGCGGCGCTGCCGTTTCCGCTTTACGCTTATATTTGCCCTGGCGCTTCTTCTTGCGTCCGTACTCATCGGATTCGCTGGTGCTGGAATCCTCATTGTCGCTGGAGTCCGACTCTGGATCGCTGCTGGACGAAGCCGCGCTGGATGTATCGTCATCTGATGATGAGGATGATGATGACGACGATGATGAGCTTGTGCTGCTGTGAGCAGCACGGCGACGCTTCGATTTCTTACTGCTACTCTTGCTCTTGTGTCTTTTGGTCACCTCCCTGCGGCTGCCCTTGATTTTGGTATCATCGCCGCAGTCTCCGCCACCGTTGCCGCTGCTTTTCTTGTACTTCGTGCTCTTTTTCTTGCCCTTCTTGTGGCGATCGGCTTTTTTGTGTTTCTTGGCTGAGGTTGAGACTGTCGCTGCGGTTGTTTTGCTGCTGCTTCGTTTGCTGCTGCTGCTGCTGCCCTTCTTATCTCGCTTGCTTGCTGTTGTTGTTGCCGCAGCAGCTGATACCTTTTCGTTTTTAAGTTCCTGAGCGCGCAGCTCGGTTAGCGGCGTCAAGTAGTCCAGTTCCGAGTCTGAGCTGGTGCTTTCCACATCAAGCAGTATCTCTTTGTTGGGATCAACCTATGTAGTTAACGTAGCGCGTGTTATGCTCTGCTTATTGTTGTTGTTGTTATTGTGTTTGCGGTATTTGCTTACCTTGAGAAAATTGCGGCACTGGTAGGTCAGGTGACCAGCGTAGCCGCACTTCTTGCAAGCCGCTCGCAGCGTGTCCTTGTTGGCATTTGACAGCGGAAAGTTCATCTTGCTTGCGGAGTTCGTTTGCGTTATTTCTTCAATATTAGTTGCCCATTAATTGACGAGATTGCGGCTCAGGCTCAGTCTAGTCTGCTCTAACCACCACACGGCGGCTGTTGATGTTGTTGTTACTGTTGAGTTTGCATCGATTATCGATATTTGCTGCTCGATAGACAACAGGCAAAGAAAATGTTCTCACTGTCAGCATTTTTGCATTTCAATATATTGATAGACCCAATTTTCGAAATGATTTTATTAATATTTTAAGGAGAGAACGTTAGCAATGGTTGAGCGAACGCACAAGTAAAAAGTAGCAAATAAATAGCAAGATTACAAGCGTACAAATTTATTTAAATAAAAAGTTTACTTAATTTAATTTTAAGCATCTAGATGTACCTAATCGAATGCAAATTTAATTATAAGCAACTGAGTTCAAATTTTTGATAATTATCTATTTAGCGTCTCCAGGTAAAGAGTGCATTAAATTATCTGATTTTGGTCTTAAATAACGCATCTATATATTAAAAAGCAATATTTTTGTCCGGAGCAATACTTTATTGTAAGAATAATTGCATAAATATCGAAATATATACACGATAGTTTAAGTTTTAAGGTGCTGGTAAGTATCGTAAAATTAGTGGGGCTGCCGTACTACTCGAACAGTCTGGCAACTACGGTAATTTTACGATACTTACCAGTACTAAGAATTCTGTGTACTCTTATCGATATACACATATCGGTCAATTTGTGTATGCATTTATTTTGTTATTCCTGCAAAAAAGTCTTTCTCTACATCCGAGAATTGCTTTCTTAAATTAAAGCGCTTATTACTTGGGGCATTAAAATTAAGAATTACCCCAATTTGGTATTTACCTTATAGCGCAACTTCTGATATCGACAAGCCAAAAGTCGATACTATCGAACTGACATCGATTTTTGACAGCTCTTCATGCAACCCTAGATTTAGTTAGTTCGTTTGCAAAACTGACTCGCTCTTAAGTGAGTTCTGCGTCCTGTGGGCTGAAAAATTGCATATAAAAAGCCAATAATATAAGCTATTACCATGTAAAGGAGCAATTTTAGTGTAAATAATATATCGTATTATGTGTGTGCGTGGGAATCGCTGATATGTATAAATAAGCGTTTCGAACATTTTTTCTAGCGTCGTGAGTGGGTTGTGTCTGATGATGAATTTTATAAATAAATATATGGTGACTGCCTGATATTGCTTCCCCTTAAGCCCACATATTAAAATGTTCGCGTTCTGGAGCAAAATTCACAATCATAGTCGTCACTTTTCCACTTTCCAATTTTGAGAAAGATATTTCACTTTGCGTAATTCGTACGTTGCCTGCTTGGCCGCGTATATGTACATGGATATGTATATATGTATGTGTTTGTGTTCGTCGTCCGTGGCGTGTGTTAGTGTGTCGCTGTCGCCAATATCAACATTGCTATCTCATTTGCGCCAATGGCGCTTATAGACCAGGCACAGCAGCGCAGTTTTACTACTGCCGCCACCGCCGCTCCGCCCCACCAACGGGAACGTGGCGACCGCCAGCGCCAGCCAGCTGTGTGTGTGTGCTTTTAAGCGCTTTTATAAATAGATTCGCTTTTTTCTGCTTTTTTGTTGCTTTTATTATAATTATTTCGATTTTTGACGCGATTTTCGGCATCGTTGCTTCGTATAGGCGCATTGGAATGTGTGAATCTGAATGAGTTGTAGTTGTAGTTGTATTTATGAACGAGAGATCGATATGATAGTGGCCATGTGTCTGTCTGTTTGTTTACGTATGTGTGTGTGTGTGTGTGTGCGTGTGTATGAGAGAGTTTGTGGCGCCCTACCCCACACATATACAAACTCACGCATACTACAAAATGTGAGCAACGGTTTCCTCGGTTACAATGACATTGCGCGCCGTATAGGGCCGTAGACAGCCTGGCGGCGTCTTCAACACACATACATATACAACTTCACTGTTACCGCATAGCTACCCCACTAACGCATACATGCGCCGGTAGTCACAGTGCGTTTTTGTTGTTGATATGGCAAGCTGCAGGGCCAGCTTGAGTATTGTGATTTTTCTGTTATTTTTGTAAACAAGTGTTAGCGTTACAAATTGATTGAATTAGTAGTAAGCCATAACTGTATATCATAGTGCATAGTATATAAAGCACAAATTTATTTTTATATTTATCAAAGGTCATTCATAATGAATAAATACTCTTATTTCAGTTTGCCTATTCAACACTGCAACAATAACGGGTCTTACATGTAGCATAAGCAGCAACAGCCACAACAACAACAACAATAGTAACACACAAAAAAAAACCAAACATAATTATATTTATATAGCAACTGCAAGCCAAGGTGAGTGAGTGCATCTCGCGTAGCCATTTTGAAAGTCACTCTCACACACAGCCTTACACTTTCACTCTCACTATTACAGCAATAATACCGGAGCAACAATAACAGCTAGCAAGCACACAGAGAGCGAGAGCGAAGGAAAGGACGCTCTGCCAAATACCAACAAGAGCAGTAGCAGCAACAACAACAACAAATACCCGAGTCAATTCATAACGGAAAAGCAAAACGGCAAACTGGTCCGATTGAAGCGGTAGAACGCTGCTGCCACTAATATGCGTGTGATTTCGCCGCGTAGATCGTCAACGTCAGCAGCGGGCAGTGGCAGTCTCTACGGCACAACAACGGCCAGCGGTGCTGGCAGCTCGACCAACACCGGCACCAACATCAGCAGCAGCAGCAGCGGCAGCGGGGGCGCCACAAGTAACGGCTACTCGCGCTACTCCACTACAACGTACCACGATCATCGAGGCAGCAGTCTATCCAAATTGCTGCCCTCATCAGCTGGCGCTGGCACATCATCATCCGCTTACAATCATCACAGCAGCAGCGCAAGCAACAGCAGCTATTATCCCAGCTCGTATTCATCATATTCAACGTATACGCCGCGCTCAAGCATACAGCGTAATAGCATTGGGAGCACATCGTATCTGAGCGGCGGTTCTGGTTCGATTGGCAACTCTGGATATCGAACCAGCTCAACGTATTCGAACGGTTCCAACTATGATACAATTTCGTTCGGCCGATATGGAGTAAGTTTTAATGTTTACAATTGCTTTAGCCACAGCCCACAGCCCCCCACCCCTTTACCTCTACCCCAATTAATTTTTGATGTACATGCATACATACTTATACATATATGACGTTCAATTTGGTGGCTGAACAGAGTTCTATATAATATTCTGTATTTGTATTATGCTGGGCATACTATTTAGTGTAGATCTCTATTCACCTTAAAACTCAAAACTTCACTCTTGAACTTGAATTTGGGCTTGGAAAACACACACACACACATAAACATACATATGCACAACCCTCACACACCCCTCCCCCGCCCCCTACATGCACAGACACTCTCAAACCAAACGAATCATTTGGCGAGTTTTGTATGTCAGTCGCTAGGTTTAAGAGCAACTCGATCCACCTACATCGAACCCACCATTATATTATATGCATATCATATGTATATCGTTCAACTAGCTAGCATATATACATACATAAAGTTCATATCGGAGCTGGTAAAACATCAATACGATCATTTTCGATATTGATAGTTGACAAGATCGGTTTTATAGATAGCACAATCAACAAATGAGACACGTTCAATTATTAAACTACAAAGTTGGCTTTAATAATTATCAACTTATATTTTCGCTTTTAAAAACCTGTAGAGCTTAAATAATCTAATTAAATTAGATATTTGTCCCAGTGCTACAAGCTAAACCCTTTTGAATCCATAATACCCATACAATATAGTAAATAAAAGTAAAGAAATTCCAGATATTTGTTTATGAACAACAGAGTTCAAGACTTCTGTCTAGGAGTTCAAGATATCGCGCAGACCCATCGATAGTAAAGATCATTTCAAACTATCGATAGTATAGATAATGTCATCGATGTCTTACCACCTCTAATACATAAGTATCTAACTGACAGGGCTTATTCGAATTTTGTAGATTTTTCAAACTTTATTGTAGTAAAAACTTCTCAAAACTATCTAGAAATGTTTTAGGGATAAAAAGATGAAATTTGATCTTTATGATTGTAGATTTATAAAAATAATGGCTTAGGTTTTAGACTTTAAGCAGCTGAAATTCGGAACAGCCCTGTGTATTCAGTATATGTATGCTTGTAAATGTGTATGTACGTATGTGTGATTAGTATCTAAAAGTATTTTTAATCAGCATTGGTTGCCTGTTTCATGCTGTGCACTGTCCAAAAGTCACCCCATGACATACACTTAACTGTTTATGAATCAACGCCCCCGACAACTTCCCACGTGCATACAGAGTTGCATCGAATCAATCAAGATAAGTTCGTTTTAACGAGTCACTAAACTAAATGAACCACGTTTCTGATTGTCGTTCATATACAGACTACCTTCGTTCTCTTTGTCCTTTCTAGTTCCATTTCACTTCGTTCTGTTGATTTGAGTTCGCGGCAAATGAACAAACCGAACCGCGAGAGAAAGAAACTTAACGAAACAGTGGGAACTAGCAAACGAACGAACTAATTCGTTGAACACCTGAAAGAGAATCGAAGATACTATCGATAGAATCGATCGTATTTGTCCCCCACTCTATCGGCATGGATAATTAATATGAAACATTGTACATAGTATATCTTAATTTTGCAGTTCAATGAATGAATTGTCTTGCTTATAAAGATAAACACATTCCAATTTGTAGTATAAATAACCAAATTGTGATTGAGCAAAGCTGAATTTCTTGAACACCGGTTGAGTTGTTTACCACCTTTGGTGAGGCTGTCGGTAATCGATAGTATTGATACTTTGCATCTATTAAACTATCGGGGTAGTGATGAAAACAATCGATCTGATACTAATCGAATGCATCTAATAGATGCAAAATATCAATACTATCGATAACGTTAAGCCATCGTTACTATTGATAGTGACATCGATTGTTTTGCCGCTCTAAAGGAAATGTATGCCATCCAACCCACAGGCACTACTCCTCTCCCTCCTGCCGCTGCTCGCTATCATGTCAGCTCGCCCCATGGCGAAAGCCACAGCTCCGATTCACCTTAACCTTCATACATATTGATGTATGTATGATATTTATTGTGCGTTGTATGTACTGTTAGTTCTGACACTCGTTTGACAGTTGGCGGCATTTTGAAGTTGCATTTTCACTTTGCTAACTTGTCATTTGTTATTGCTCTGTTGCTATTGTTGTGTGTGTGTGTGTGTGGAATGTGAATGTTGTAAAATCTGCGATAAGGCAGCGGATGCGTCATGACAATGAAACATATAACCACCCGCTGCCCGCGAAACGGCAATGGGATGTTTTGGCCAAGCCTAACCACTTGTTGGCACCGCTCCAACAGCAACACCAACAACACCAACAACAGCAACAGAAACTGCAACAACAACAACAACAACAACAATAATAAAAACAACAAATGTGGCTCGCCGCCCTTGTGCTATCTGTGTACATAAATACATACATACATACATATAAAAGTTGTTGTTGTTGTTTCTTGGTGGCATCAAAAATGAAAATTCGCAATAAGTTAAATGTGATGATGCATTTGTTAGTGAGTGTGTGTGTGTGTGTGTGTTTCTGGCTATAACTATATATGTACATATGTATATCAATAATATACATACATATGTTTGTATATATAACAAATATTGAAAAAGGTGCTCCATCAACCGATAAACTAATGACGGATAGTATTTATAATTCATCAACTTTATGTTGATATCGTACATCAGCAATATAAACCGATGTAATATCGATATTTGCATGATAAGATGAAAACAAACAAGAACGGCTATCTTCGAAGCTATATACAAAAACTCAGTTTTCGTCCGATTGTTCCTATGTGTATAATAATGTTGTCAGATTTTGATCAAGTTATGGGAAACTATATGAAGTATAATAAAACTCTCACTTAGCTTGGATGTAATACAAAAAGGTGTTCATACAAAAACTCATTTTTCACCCGATCCTATGGCAGCTATATGATATAGTGGTCCAATTGTGACCAACTTTAGTCAGATTCTTTCATCTATCCAGAGACTCGGTTTGGGTCAGTTTGGTGAGGATATCTTTATAAAGAAACAAGTTTTCATACAAAAACATAGTTGTCGATCGATTACTCCTGTCGCAGCTATATGTTATAGTGGTCCGATCCGGCAGGTACCGACATAAGTACTGCCTGCAGCAAAAAGAATGGTCTGTGCCAAGTTTTATTATGATTGCCTTAAAACTGAGAGACTAGCTTGCATAGAAACAGACGGACATCGCTATATCGACTCGGATATTCATGCTGATTCAGAATATATGTACTTTGTCAGGTAGGAAACGTCTCCTTCAGTCCATTACACATTATAATACCCTCTGGTAGGCTATAAAAAACTTACAAATTAAATTCCAGATTCCAGCATTTTCCGCCTAAAATATTGAGAAAATGAATTAAGGAACAAAATGTTACAAATGCTAAATATATGAAACGACGAACCCATTGATAGTAAAGAGGAATTACAGCTTTCGATATTATCGATGGTAGTGCCAGTTGGGGAATATATCGATACTTTTGCATCACTATGGACTAGTGATGCACGATTAATCATGTGATACACATTAATCGATTATTTTGTCTCAGCTCACGATTCGATTGTATCGCAAAATGGGTTTCGATTAATTGAATCGTTAATCGATTATATGCTCAATTAATCGCATCACTATTTGCGCGTAAATGCAAAATAAAAGCTGGCAGAGCAATTTGCAAAGTTTGATTATGGCATCAACAAACAGCAAAGTGTGCAAATATTATTCCAAAACTAATGAAACATATCATTTATGTGCACTTTTATGTATTTGCCAATTGTTGTTGGCATTGCATTACACATTCACATGTAAAAATTTAAAAAAAATTGGTGTAAATTTCGAAAATCATTTGATTAATCGATAAATTTCATTTTTCTTCGATTAAGTTCATTTTTCTTCGATTAATTGCGATTAATAATCGCTCGGCTTAAATGAATTGTATGATTCAATAATCGATTATTGCCATTTGTTTGCCATCACTACTTTGAACGCATATCTTATCAGAATCGCATAACATTTGTGTTTGGTAAACATATTGGCATGTTCTTAACTATTTTGTGGGTTTCAACCTGACTCACACTCCGCTAACTCAGCTAATTACTCGGTTGTTAGAAGGAACATGTTAACGCACCCAGTTTGTGTTCATTCGCTTATAAGATCCCAGTTCAAGTTTGTTCTGATTGATTCTATGCTGAATTCAATATACTGATATATAAGTGATATTCTCTTAAGGATATTTTGATTTGATTTGTGTACAAAGTACAAATAATATGCGCAACAGAGTGTTCAGCGTTAAATATAATAGTTATCGAAGTGGTAATTGTTATAACGAGTTGATATCATTATTAAGTGTGACCGTATTCAAAAGTATATATTGAAAATCAATCAGCACTGTTAAATTCTTTATTTATCGCAACACTTTATTTAGTTTCATATGTACCTTCATGTTTTAACAGAACTTAGCTTAATAGAGTTCCTATATTAGTTGGGAATTAGGTATATTCCCTGACAATAAAATACAATTTCGACTGTGTGGAATTCAATAAATCAATTGCTATTTTGACATAGAGGTGCGTTCCAAATAAAACTCACAGAAAATTGAAAGAAACTTTGGGGTTATTCTATTTATGTCCTGGTTCAAAAAGTGTTAAATTGAAATTGATACAAAACTCAAGTTCGGAATAGTTCGAAAAATCAAAAAAAAACATACAAAATTGTAGAATGATCAGCTGTCATACTATTTAAATCAGTTGATCGAGCTCCTTATAAACGATTCGATTGTATATAATATAACGGGCCTGTTTCGAGTTAAACTTTCGTATACATTACACAGAAATATGTTAAGAATTTTGGATTGGAAAGAAGAATGGCGACCTAAATGAACTCAAACTAGACTGATGCGATCTTAAGGTCGAGATCAGTTTGAAAAGTAATCATATAAGAAGGTGTGCTATCTCTTCTGATCCAAAAGATCTGTTAAGCTATGACATTTTGACATATCTTGATCGAAATCAACCCCACAAAGTTTCTATATGTTAAGATACTTGCTCACAAGATGTGCCAACGTGCCACATAAGTTTATAGCTTAACATACATATCTAACATATATTTCCATGTTTGACATATAGAATTTTGTAGGGCTGATTTCGATAACGATAGCTTTATACGCACTTTTCTGTGGAATTGACTCGCATGTGAAATTGGGAACAGGCCTGAAAAAACGAGAAGCATTTTGTGCCCTGTGGGCTCTGCAATTTGTTTTTGAGCGATTTTGATTTTAATTTGTAATTTTTGATGTCATTTTTGTTGATGTTTATTCAATTTCATTTATTTTCGTTTTATATATATATATATATATATATATATATATATATATATTTTGTTTTGTTTTAATTCAATTTTGGTTTGTGTTGCTGCCCATCATGAAACACATCATCGTTATCGTTATCGTCATCGTTATCGTTAACCGTTATCGTTGCCGTTACCGTTAAATCACAACCAAACAACCAACCAAAAAATCGCCCTCAAACGTCACACATCTGTATAAATGTTTCAACAACCACGACACGATACGCAACATTGCAACATTTGCAACATTCGCAACACTCTCAGCTGCCGCGTAGGGGCACAAAGGGCACGGCATCCAATGGCGATGTGGTAGCAACAACAACAAAAGGATCAGCGGCAGCAAAGAAGGACGATTATGCCACGCAACGCAGAGATGCTGCTGCCAAAATGCGGCCGCCAAGCGGCGCTGCCAGCAATGGCAGCGATGCCAGCGCCAATGGCAGCAACAACAATAAACGCTCATCCTCATCATCATCCCTAGCACATTTAGTTGCCACATCCGCGCTGGAAATATACGAAAAGTACAGTCCGGCCAACTATAAACCCAACTGTGAACTGTCACGTTCCAGATCGGCGCACAATGATGCCGACGCTGATAACAGCAGCAACAAGAATGATAACAACAACAACAACAACAGCAGCAGCAGCAACAACACAACCTGCACCGTTACACTGGACAGGCCGCGCAGCAGCCGCTACAGCCGGCTATACAGCAATAGCAGCGATGCTGGCAGCGACGCTGGCGCCGATGCAACGCATCTCAGGCAGCGCAGCGGCTCAGGCCGTTATACGCTGAGCGCCAGCAACAGCAGCGGGGATGTGCCGACGGCAACATTTACGCTGCGCAGCAATCGAACGCGTCGCAGCGCGGCATTGGATGGGGCAGCGACGGCGGCAGCAACAACCAATGGCCATGCTGCGCCAGAGGGTAGCAGCAGCAGCAGCAGCAACAATGGGCTCGATGCGAAGCTCAATGGATTAACGCTGCTGTCGACGTCGCCCAAGCGCAATGCCATCTATGATAGCTCCAGCCAGACGCCAGCAACAACGGATACCACGGACGATGCAGCAGCAACAACAACAGCAACAATTACAGCTGCCAATGGCAAGCTCAATGGAGAGGCGGAGGGTGTTGGCGACGTTAGCGCAACGGCAACGTTGACGCTGGCAGAGAGCGCCGCTGCGCGCAGCAAGGTAAACGAGAGCTGAAAACGCAGCTGAGCAGCCAACTGCCTACTACTAATCGCATGCCAGGGTTGCATACGCGTCGATACGCCAGCCAGTAGAGCGATAACTATGTTAACTAACTATCGATAAGCATCAATTTTCTCAGTATGTCTGTTGTTTCTGTGTGCGTGTGTGAGTGTGTGAATAATGCGCGCCATATTGCTTTTTCTTGCCTTGACTCATAACCCTTCGACCACCTGCCGCCCCTCCTCCCAACCCCTACTCCCCCCACCCACACACACACACACACAAACCCTTTTGCTACTTTTGCAAGGCCCACTATATTTATTAGTTGTTCGTTTTGCGGTTAATTCAACTATAATTATTTTGTATTCATGAGTTCATACGATCGACTCAGTTGTGTATATCTCGTTTATCGATCTTTCTTGGCTTTATTTGTTCTTTGTTTTGTGGCTAAGCCGTTACACGCAATCAATTCAAATCAAAACAAATCAAAGCAAATCAATTTCATTTAACCGATTTACATATATATGTATTTCTATATATTTTTAGCTAAACTCTTGCAGCACGCGTCCCTTTTAAAACTAACTTGAAACAACTAACTAACTCACTTGTTTGAACTTGTTTGAACTTGATTGAAAGCTATATAACCATAATAACAATTCCCCATAAGCAATCGAAACCAAATACCAATTATCGATAAACACGCGATAATCGCAACTATAGTAACTGAAATTGAAACTGTAACTGTAACTGTAACTGTAACTGAAACTGAAACTGTACTTTTATATGAATCGATAAGGATTTAGGCAGGCGCTCCAAACAAAGTTCAAAGCATCTAAATACAAATGTATATTTGAAAATTTTAGTTAAACGTAGTAGTTTGTATTTGCAAACAGTCCAAATGTGTGTATAGGGTATAGTTTTGAGAGTATGTATTTTTGGTAAGCACAACACGCCTTTTCAAATTCGACAAATATATATACCCAACAAGAACAACAACTAATTAAAATATCAAGCGCAATAATTGTAACAGATACATACAATTATTCTAAATAATTACAACAAAAATATACATATATAAAAGCAAATTTCAAAAGAAAAACAAAAATATCAATATAAAAAGACAAGCAAACGAAACAAACAAGACAGGAAACGTCGCGCCGCCTCGTTGCAGCAGCCAATAGAACAGGAGCTGTTGAAGGATGTTAGACATTAAGAAAACCAGAGGATTCCACAAGATTCCAGCGTCCAAACTGCAGCGCGAGGCAACTATAGCAGCGGCAGCAGCAGCAGCAGCAGCAGCGCCAGCAACAGCAGACAACCAACAACAACAGCAACAACAGCAGCAGCAGCAGCGTAGTAGCAACAGCAACAACACAAATCATACACAAAACAAACAACAGCAACAACATAACAAATCAAACAAAACAAGCAGATCAACTGTGGTTGCCAGCTCAAATGTTTTGAAGCTGGCGACGGCCAACAAATACGGCGCCAGCAACAGTTGCAACAACGGACCCAGCAGCAGCAGCAGCAACAACATTAACGGACGTGCAACAGCACTGAATCCAGCTGGCACAGCTGGCAGCGTTAATCCAGTGCGTGCTGCCAACCAGCGTTACTTTCTGGTATCCAGCTACAAGGATCCCAGCTTTCTCAAGGCCGAGTGCGATCTGGCGCATGCTCAGGTTAATCTGAGCAAACAGTCGCAAGCTGGCAAGGCGCACAGACGACATACAAGGCCAGGCGACGATCATAGGAACAACAACAGCAGCGGCAACAACAACAACAGCAACAGCAGCAGCAGTAGCAGCAAACTAGCAACAACATTAACAACGACAACGACAACAGCAGCAGCAGCCTCAGTCGCAGCAGCAGCAGCAGCGTTGGTTGCCACTAAGCCGCCAACGGGCAGCAGCCTTCCATTGCATGACATGCGTCGACCGGCGACGCTCAATGGCAATCAGACGGCCAGCGGCAACACTAGCAGCAGCAGCAGTAGCAGAACAACAACAATAGCCAGCAACACAACCGTCCACAGGATTGATATTAGGCACAGTCACGGCCAAAGCAAGCCACCCTTGGCATTGGGCCAAAGGACAACGGGCGCGGCAACAGCAGCAGCAGCAGCAGCAACAACAACAACAACAACAACAGCAGCAACAACGGCTGGTGGGCGGCTTCTGGCCGGCAAACTCAAGCCGCTGGTGCTGCAGTGCAATAATAATCACGGCGTCATGAATAATCATACCAGCTACAACAATAATAACAACAATATTGGTGGCAGCAGTACAAGCAGCAGCAACAACAACAGCATGCAGCGTCAGCAGCAGCAACAGCAGCAGCAGCAACACGATGATATTAGCTACATTGATAGCGACGAGACGCCGGTAGCAACAGCTGCCGCAGCAGCAGCCGCGGCGGCGGCTGGAGCTGCAACAACCTCAGCAGCGGCAGCGGCAGCGGCATCCGCAAGCAGAGCAAGCAATGTATGTTATTTTAAGCCCATAACGCCGCCATTGCAGCTGCGCAATCAGCAGCTCGGCGGCAGCGATAAGCCAATTGGGCAGCGCTCGGTGAGGCCCAAGTCAACGATCATTGCCTCAAGCAACTCGAATTTTGCGGCCAGCTATGAGAAATTCAACAGCTTCAAGTATACAAACGGTGAGCAGCGGCCGAAGGAGCGTGACAGGGAGCGTGACCGGGAACGAGAACGGGAACGGGAGCGGGAACGGGAGCGAGACCGTGAGCATAGGGAGCGGGGGGAGCGTGAAAACGGCAGCAGCAGCGCCAGCGCGAGCAATGCGCGTCGGTATGGCATCGATTCCCTTAGTATTAAAGCCTCCATTGAGAAGTTTAATAATCTCAGCGAACAGAAGCGACAACCAGCGCCAATGCGCAACAATTCCACAGCAACTGCGATGACAGCAACAACATCGACAGCTGCAGCAGCAGCAGTGGCTGCAGCAGCGGCAGCAGCAGCAGCTGCAGCAACATCCACGGGCAGTGCCGGCGGCAGCAGCAGCAATCTACAGCAGCGGTTTGCCAGTGATTTGGAAAATGCGCGCATTGCTGCCGGCTACAGCAGCTCATTGACACGTGCCGCTTATCGTACCACCGGCAGCAGCAACACCGCCGCCGCCGCCGCCGCCAACACCACTGCTGGCAGCACAACGGCAACTGTGACGCCCATTAGCAAATCGGCAAATCGCATTGCGCATGGTTTGCTGGCCAGGGCGGCAGGCAGCAGCAGCAGCGGACCAAATACGGATATTGCTGCTGGCACGGCGGCAGCGGCGGCAGCAGTAGCAGCAGTAGCAGCAGCAGCTGCGCCGAGCAGCGGCCACAAGGTAAAACATCATCAACAACAACAACATCACAACGACAACAATGCGGCGACTGTTGCAACTGGCAGCGTCATGTTCTCCTACACCTCCTCTACCTCAGCCTCAGCCTCAGCCTCTGCCTCTGCCTCTGCCTCTGCCACAGTCAGCGTAACAGCCAGCGACAGCGTAAGTGGCGCCCACCATTCTTGGGGCGCTCTTTGCGCTCTTTGCTCTCTCTCTCTGTCTCTCTTTTACTCTATTATAATTTCACTCTTCAGCAAGCCTTTTACCATTTTCAGTTTCCTTTGTTTGCAAAAGTTTGCGCAAGTGAATTTCCCTTGGGGGGATATTGTTGAGGGGAAGTTCACAGTACCCTCGAGGGAAATTCACTTGCGCAAACTCAAAATGGTAACCGGCCAGAATATCTCTATTTATTCTCTCATTGTCTGTTTGCGTTTATACTTTGTTGAAATTGTAATCCTCTAAGCAACAGCTAAAGCAGCTCGTTATAGATGCTCATGCTCATCTATATATCACCAGCACCAGCACCAACCACAGCAGTATCCAGTATTCATTTAGTGTCTTCTCTTCTGTGTTGTAGCTTATTATGTATCTTCTTCTTTTTGTATTTTGTTGTTGTTTTTTTGTAGATTCTTAAAGGACGCGTCTTGATTTCTGATTGGGTTTTGGTTTCGTTTAGCCTTTATCGCTATCGATTGCGATATCGATATCGATTTTGATACCATTTGCTATTGGTTTCATTATGTGCCCACTCCTCCTCCCCCTACCCACGCTTCCCACTCGCGCTCGCCCAATTCTACTCAGCAGCACTTGCATTGTCTTTATTTTAATGTTTTAATATTGTTGTTTAATTTAATTTCGTTTCGTTTCGTTTGATTGTTATATTCGTTTGTGCGTCTGTATTAACGCTAGCTTGTTTGTTATTTTAACTGCCATATACACTCATACACTCACATTCACACACACTTTCACTTCCACACATCAACTGACCAAGTCACCAACTCACCAACTCACCAACACCAACCAAACCTACCAATTAGACAATTTAAAATATATATGCATCCTCTTCTAACGCTCGATTGCTCGCTGCTTTTGAATACTAACTGTAAATCGATTGGCATTTTTTTCGGCCAGCATTGCATTTACAATAAACATATTAGCCAAATATATCGATATGCACAACTAATCGATATTCAATTCCGTTCAGGCGACACGCAATACCACAAGCACCGCTCGGTCAGTGCTGCCACCTGTTTCGCCCACATCCAGCCGCTATTGGGATCGGGAGAGCGCTCGGAGCAACAGCAATGCCACATCTTCTTCCATTGGCCCATCGCCACTAAGCAATAAACATAATAACGTCGACGATAGCTACAAGAGCACCCGTGACGAGAAGTTCGAAGGTGAGTTACAATCCTATGCACAAAAATATTCATTTTAGATGGGCTCGGGATGAGTTTAACTCTCCTATTGACAATAATATCAATTTTGGATGGGTTCGGGATGAGTTTAACACTCCTATTGTCAACAATATCAATTTTAGTTGGGTTCGGGATGAGTTTAACACTCCTATTGTCAACAATATCAATTTCAGTTGGGTTCGGAGATGGGTTCGGGATGAGTTTCACACTCCTATTGACAATAATATTCACTTTGGATGGGTTCGGGATGAGATTAACACTCCCATTGACAATAATATCAATTTTAGTTGGGTTCGGGATGAGTTTAACACTCCTATTGACAATAATATTCACTTTGGATGGGTTCGGGATGAGTTTAACACTCCTATTGACAATAATATTCACTTTGGATGGGTTCGGGATGAGTTTAACACTCCCATTGACAATAATATCAATTTTAGTTGGGTTCCGGATGAGTTTAACACTCCTATTGTCAATAATATTCACTTTGGATGGGTTTGGGATGAGTTTAACACTCCTATTGACAATAATATTCACTTTGGATGGGTTCGGGATGAGTTTAACACTCGTATTGTCAACAATATCAATTTTAGTTGGGTTCGGGATGAGTTTCACACTTCTATTGTCAATAATATCAATTTTAGTTGGTTTCGGGATGAGTTTCACACTCCTATTGACAATAATATTCACTTTGGATGGGTTCGGGATGAGTTAAACACTCCTATTGTCAACAATATCAATTTTAGTTACGTTCGGAGATGGGTTCGGGATGAGTTTAATAAACCTAAATATTTACAATAATATACTTAAATTTAAGATAGATTCGGAAGAGAAAATTCAAGTCCGTCCCATCCATTTTGCAAATTATCCCCCCCGGTTTCGATTCTATAATACGATATGTTTTTCATAAAAATTTTCGTCCGATTGTTTCTATAAGAGGTATAAGTTATATTGGTCCGATTCTTATCAAACTTGGTGAACTCAAATTGAGCATTATAAATCTTTGAATTGGTAAAGTAAAGTTCATACAACAACTTAATAAAACTTTCTTAAAAATACTTTCAAAATGACGATGCTAGCATGCATAAAAATATGCTGACAGATAGACGGACGAACATACAGATGATCAAGAATATATATAACTTATGGGGTCAGACACGCTGCAGGGATATCAAGTTCCTATTCATATACTAAATCAGACCCATAGAACATAAAATTGTTTGGCTTTTGAGAAGAATTTCGGAACAGATAGGATTGCCTAGATAGCCATCCTGTGTTGGCACTACCTTATCGACGAGTTGGCAGGGCAGCGATCATACGATGAATAAGTATAATATATAGAACAAACCTTTCACCAGAAGAGAATAGAGCGGTTGACACTGCGGATTGAATGTGATCCTTTGGGCTTAAGAGCTTTCGAAAAATGTGAAAACTTTAGAGACTGTTGTCTATTTCGGTCACAAAATCAAGTGCACGGTAACTGTTACCGTGAACATGCTAAAATTGTTCTCCAATTTGTCGTATGGTTACCAATTTATCAAATTGTTATTTTTGTTACCAATATATTGTGTCTAAGTTGGAAAAAAAAAACCAGGTCAAATAAAGGCGAAGTGATCTAAAATCCGATCGAATTTTGATGTTATGAAATGTAGATTAAACAGCCAGTCCAGTAAATAGAACATTTGTGATAGTAGGCTGTGCTTTAAAGCAAGTGGATGTCAAAAGCATTCTAGGATTTTTCGGTCATTGTACAAAATTGTTGTCACTACTACGTTATGGCTGTATATAAACTCAAACGTAGAAAACGTGAATCGTGTTTTCTTAAACGTCTGTTGCTCCAAGGTACACAGTCTTCCACTTTTGGCATTATAAGTAAATATCTGAACATCTGGCCACTCAAGAATCTGTGCACATACTTAACACGTGATCGTAATTCAAGTATGCCAGTTGACATAGTGAGATGTTGTATATAGAAAATATTAATATATTTTGAATCCTTTGCAACACAATAGATTATCGAGCTATTCAAAATGCCGGTGGTGAACCAAATACGGCGCAGGGAGACCCAGCCGACAATGAACGAATTGGGGAGTGCCTTCTGGGCCAAGCCCAGTTATACATATAAACATATACATATATGTATATCATATATGAGAACAACTCTATTTAATTAATAAATGTATTAATTCGAACATATGCTTGCGCCCACCAACAGGTCTATGCGGGCTACGAAATATTGGAAACACTTGCTTTATGAACTCGGTCATCCAATGTCTGAGTCACACGACTGAGCTGACGCGCTTCCTGCGCACCCATAATGCCGGCGCCCGCGCCCCAACCAGCAAGGATCAGCAAATACTGAACGGTGAGTGTGTGTGCATATGAATAGGATTGAACTAATAGAACAAACTCTGTGTCTCTTTTAGAATTTGCCAAGCTTATACAGGAAATGTGGACAACAAATGTGCACAGCGTGACGCCAATGGAGCTGAAGCGCGCCTTCTCGACAAAGCATCGCATGTACAGCGATTACAATCAACAGGATGCGCAGGAATTTCTCCGCTTCTTCTTGGACTCACTGCACTCGGCGCTCAACTCGGGCGACAAGAGTGTTATGCTAAGCATTGATGATAATCTCAGGTGAGCTTGAGTACAGAACAGAGAACTGCACGAGTGCCAATTGACGCGAAGCTATATATATATATATATATATACATAGATATATATATATACTCAACACACTCGATAGCATATCGAGTATTTCAGTGACTGAGTCCGTCGCATACTCGGTTTGCAATCTTTCCATACTTTCTTTGTCTATCACTGCATGTTCTATTCGTCGTCGCTCGGCAGTCGCATACTTCATACGAACGAAACTCCGCATACCAAGACATGACTCCTTCGGCTGCTCATACATACAGAGTGAAACAAATTGACTCTAAATACATTGCTTCAATGCGGTGGCGATGTTTACACACACCGCCTTCTTGCAGTCGCCGCTTTGATGCGGTGGCAATATGACACACAACGCAGTCACAACTCTTGTCGCGTATTTGATGTGACTCGGGTATGCTGGCTGTTTGCAGTGGGCTTGTGCAGTTCTCTGATACAGCCAACAATCGAAACATTATCTAAAGCATTGCCTTCAAATGTTTGTAGTGACAATAAGAAGGCCGATCTGACCTGGGACTGGTATTCGCGGCATGAGAATTCCCTGATACGCGATCTATTTGTTGGTCAGTTGAAGAGCACATTGAAGTGCACAACTTGCGGCAATACGAGCGTTACCTTTGATCCGTTTTGGGATTTGAGCGTGCCGTTGCCATCGTCGACGCGCTGCAAACTGGAGGCCTGCTTGGATCTGTTTATACGCGAGGAGGTGCTAGATGGTGATGAGATGCCCACATGCTCCAAATGCAAAACGCGCCGAAAATGCACCAAGAGTTTCACCATACAACGTTTTCCCAAATATTTGGTTATACGTAAGTATAATGTTCACAAATGTTCAACTCTTCAATTAAAACTTCTTGACTTTTGCAGACCTAAAACGCTTCTCAGAGACGCGCTGGAGCAAGCTATCGAATGTTGTTGAGTTTCCCACATCGGATCGTGAGCTCAACATGGCCCCCTATGGCGCCAATCCAAATTCGAATGTGCATTATTCGCTCTATGCGATCTCCAATCATATGGGTATATTTATATTATTATCAAACTTGTCAAACTGCAATTCACAAATATATTTTTCATTCGCAGGGTCAACTGCAGGTGGTCATTATGTGGCGGTCTGCAAGCATCCATCCTCATTAAAGTGGCATGAGTTTAATGATAATAGGTAATTGAAACATAATAAAGCTCGTCTTTCCAAGTTTGCACATTTAAACATGGAAATATGTGCTCTTATTAATTGGTATTGTATTTGAAATGAACATTTGATCTTATTGAATTACAGCGTCAGCGATGCTTTGCCTGAGAGCTGTCTCATTTCATCTAGTGCCTACATTTTATTCTACGAACGAGCATAAGGCTAACTCCGCAACACAAAATACCTGCAGCTGAACACCTCAATAAGCATTAATAGCGCATCAACAAAGAAGTCAAATAAAACGGCAATAGAAACAACACGATAAGCAGCGACACCACCACAACTGAAACAATATGCAAGAAGAGCATTATCGAACACCTTAGCAAATGTTTCGTAGAATGTTGCAGTTATGCCAAGCGTGCATAAAATTTAAATTTAACTAACTCTTAACTCAAATTCAAAAACCAAACCAAATCATGAATCGGATAATTGGACGGCAATCATGTATGACCACTGGAAGCTAATGATGTATATATAAAAGATGGGGCTAACCCATTAATTGAAACCAACAAGAACATAAAACATAAACAAACGAATGAATAATGGATAACTATTTGTGCAACACCGCCTTCGGCATGCAAATATATGAAACTATCAGCAAAAGCTATTTCCAAATACAACAACAAAGCAACAAAATTGTTCTCTTAACAAAATTATATTTTGCATTCCTCTGGCATACATGTATTAGTTTGTTCTTCCTAGCCTCGTTAAACCAATTTCGACTCGTCCTCATTAGAATACGTATAACGTGAAAACACATTGAACAAAAACACAAAAACACATCCAACAATTAAGTACGATCTACTTCAAGTAGTAGAGGGGAACTTAGCTGCTCCCAGAGCCACATGCAAATATGAAACACAATTATAGTTGTCATATATGTTGCAATGCCGAAAGTGGTGTCAATTGGTTGTGTAAAATGAAACTGAAATAAATTAAATGAAACGCAAAGCAAGAACATATAACATAACGAATTGAGCTAAAAGCAATTTCAAATATACCAGACATTGTGCAATGTATATCAGTATATATTTCATTATAAGCAACAAGAACTAAAGACGGATGATTAATCAATATTAATGAAAAAAGGGGGAAATATTTGGGAAAAGGGGCGCTGAGCGGCGCAGCTCCATAAACATAAACATACACACACACACACACACAACACACAACACACAACACACAACAGAAACACATACAAACACACAGTGGATAACAACCAATAAAATGGAAATGCTTTTAGCAAATGAATAGTTTAAAAACACACCAAAAAGAAAATGAATAAAATGAAAAGCTGACAACAAATAAAAGCAAATGGTAAAGAACATTTGGCGTGAAGTGCGACAAAGAAACAAACTAAACAAACTGAAGCTGCATTGTGAAACGTACTTATGATAAATGCTAGCAGTTAATTACAAATTATAATGGATAATGGAGATGAGATTAGCACGAGAACACCAACAAACACATCACGAAATACCTTACAAAAAGTTTACTACGTTTACAATGCGACCTTCAAAGATTTTGTTCGTTATCCCAATTCAAATCAATTCAACTCAATTCAATTCAATTCAAAATCCAATCCAATATATATCTAATCGTCCGATGCGTGCAACGTTCGATTTATATACACAACTAGTCTCAAAGATTGCATACACAATGTACATCGTATCGATATAAGTACGAAAGCTACTTAATGTCCACCATATATATGTATGACACACTCATATGGCGGTATGGAGAACCTTGTTCAACATATATATATATATATATATATCTTATATTTTTTTGATTGTTTTTTATACGTATGTGTGTATTTGAGTTGCATATTTTCGTTGTAACCAATCCTCACTCCGTACAACCTTACACGCACATGAATACATACATATATACATATATACATACATACATACATATATTTGCTGTTGCTACCTACATATTTTGTTGCCTATTTAATTTATATTATTTATTTATTTATTTATTGTATTGTATTTATGTAAATGATATATACACTGAGAGACACTGAACCGAGACCGAACTAAATACATACATATGTGTACATAATGTAACTTGTTTCCACAAGCAGGCAACATAAAACCAATAACAACAATACACCTACCTACAACTACTTACTACTATTACTAAACACACACAGACACACACACACAAAACACACACAGCATAACAACTAAATGAAAGGAAAGAAACAAACAAAAACAAGACACATTATTTATTTATTTGTAAAAGAAGAAAAACAACAAGAAAACAACTACTACTATATATATTTTTTCTGGCTTAACTATTAGTTACAATTATAATTGTTGGATATTTTACTAACGTTACAAACAAAGCAAAAAACAAAAAAAAAAACTAAAAAAAAATGATAACGAAATATAAAATGCAAAACAAAATCGAATTAAATTGTGTTTTTATTGACAATTTGTCACTTGGCAATCAGAATATATGTATATATATATATACTTATCTCTAATAGCTCAATCTTGCTTCAATTTAACGACATCTAAAGAATAATCAAACCAAAGTTGAAGTACAATTTTGATATGAGAATGGAATGTCAGGATGAAATTTCCTTGCCTATTCAAAATCAAGGAAAAATGAGCTAGTCGAGCATACCCGACTACGAGTCTCCCAGTACACAGGGGTGAAATTTCCCTTGTACACTTACACATACACACATAGTAAGCATCAAGCAGTCCAGCGGTATTGCAAGCAAGCAGAGCACTTCAAGTGCTGCAGCACTGAAATAAGTTAGTTAAATAATGACGGTTTTCCGATCGAATTGGAACAAAAAGTGACCAAAAAATCTTATAAAACGTTTTTATAGATGTGAGATAATGCCAGGCTGATTATTTCAAATTTTAATTTAATTTAATTTGACCTGCTTGGCTGCTAAACAGCAAGCTACATTCCAAATTTGGTGTCTCTAGTTCATATAGTTCCAAACATTAAGACGGAAAGGGCCAGATCGATCTAGCTATTGATACTGATCAAGAACAGGGTCGGAGATATTTCCTTCTGTCCTTTATCTTATGGGTAAAAAGGGTGTAAAGGTTCACCAAGGAAAAAAATTAATTATTTGCTCGCTTCTAATCTTCTATTTTTTTAATTAATGGAATGTACTTTGTACTCTTATAAATGAAAGGAAATCTAAATCATAAATCTACAATTTTTCGATAGCACCATTCTTTGAGAACCTTTTATTTTCAATTTATTACAGTATGAATAATGAAATTCAATAATAGTATAGTAAAATATTTAATTATTAAATTAAAACTGGTTACTTATTTCCTTACATAATCGCATATCAACAATTTACAAAAGAGGAATTACTTTTTGGTGCCCGTGTAATTTTGAATATCAAAAAAACTCGCACATCTGGGAAATTATTAACTGTATTGTTGATGAAACAAGTTATGAACTAATTGATAATGCCATTGAAAAGCTTTCAAAGCTACTTACCAGTCCCGGTCTAGGTAAGTTTCAAAAATTAATTGATCTCCAATTCGATTTAGGAATATGAACTCAAATGTCACGTCCGTAACGCAAGTGCCAATTGCCTTACTGTTCTCTTGCAGACAGAAAGACAGTGGATTCGGCTGCAGTTGTTGATCAAGAATATATATCATTTATAGAGGCATATATGCTGGCTTCTGTCTGTCCATAGATTATTGTTGTATTACATCCTTTACGCTCAGCTTATGGGTAAGGGGTGTAACAGGTATTGCATTACAGAAATTTTAAGGAAATATAGAATAGACAGTTCCCACATTAATTTGGTAATGGCTGAGCTAAAGCGAGATGGCCTGATAAAGAGCAAGACCTCAATACGTATTTATTTTGTTTTCAGTGTTTATTTATCAACACCGTCTGTGACAACAATATAGAAACGCTTGCCAGCTGATTTGTAAATTGGCAACTGGTCGGTCGGCTGAATTAATAGAAATAGAAGAAATGAAGAAACAGCTATCATCGGCGCGCCGAACATATATCTATATAAATATATAGATACCCTTGCAGAAATCTTTTTAATATAATAACTCATATTTCTACAAATTTTTCCTATGGGATATGGCCCGATTTGAATCAAATTTGGATTACATGTATAGTTAGTAATGAACTTTTGATTTGATGACTTTGGTTGAGTTATCTTTATAAACAACATCTGTATTACGAACGTTCATTCTGGTCGTACTTAGCTATTGATGCTGATCAAGAATGTCTATAGTTTGTAGGCAAATTTCCTGACAATAGCATAATTCATAGGCATGGATTCAAGTAAAAAGACGTTAAGTTCTCGTTTTATACCAGACAGGTTTTACTTTTTCAATAACTTTTAAATTACATTTACAAAATATACTACACTTCTTGTTTTGCATTGGTTGCTGCCTTACTTTGGGGGTGTGTGTGTGCATGGCTGAGTTGAGTGTATGTTGCGTGTGTGTGTATGTATGTGTGTGTGAGAGTGGGGCATGTGTGTCACAGCGGTGTGTACAATGCCTCCTAGCATGCAACAACGGCAACGGTTTCGTAACTAACAAAAATCTACAGCAAATATGTTTTTACAAAATATATATGTATGAATTATGCAAGGATGCGTTTGGCTCCTCTTAAGCAGCGGCGTTTAGTATGAATGTCCCCGTCCCGGTTGATGTGTGCGAGCGCATAGGCGATTGGTTAACGCCAAGTACGGCACTTGCATAGGCAATGTGCAACAGTTTAACAAAAAAATACAAGTGGCCAACTGAACGCCGCGTTGGGGAGCGACAACGTGAACGAGAACGAGCTAACGATGACAACAGGCGGTAAGGTTAACGCCCAGTGGCCAGCGATCATTTGTGATTCTCATCCTTGTGGGTCTTGGCGCTGGCGCGTGTGGCCTTCGTCTCCTCGTACATTTTCATCAATTGACTTTTGGTTGGCATGGGCTTAATATGGCCCCATTGTACCAAGTATTTAATTGACACCGTGGTGCCGCCTGAAAGTGTTGTTCATAGAAGTTTAAGCTGCTGGCATTAAGGTGTATTGGATCACTTACCCAACGTAACAGCATAGCGGACAGGTGTGGCCACCTTATAGCACAGATAGGCAATCGCATAATGACCCATATCGGAGCCCTGTACCTTCTCAATAATGTTCTCACTCAGATGCATATACTGCAGCAGGGCTGGCACATCTACGCCGCTGTATACAGAATAGAAGGGAATGAGTAACGATGCTCTGGCATTTGCCGGTTGCCTACTTACCTCTTCGACAGATAGTAGAAGCCGCCGAACCAGCCGATCGATGTTAGCACATGCACCGGTATGAGCACGTACCAATATTGTTTATACATATGCTTAAATTTGGCAAATAGCCCCATGTTGGCCGCCTCGCCAAAGAGTTCGGTTGTGCTGGAAACTGAGGCGGTCGATGATGACTTGGTGTCCGCCTTATTGGCGCTGGCACAGTGAGCAGTCGATTTGGTGCTTAAACGTGCATAGCTGCGATATTTTGTAACAAGCAGCGGCGACAAAATTGTTGTCGTTGATGTGGCTAAAGGCATGGCTGTTGTGGATGATGACGACGATTTACCGTTTCCCATATTGAGGCTGCCCAGGAGGCTGAGGCATCGTGGATTCACATTGAGGCTCATTTTGGGACTAGCGATGCGTGTCAGCAATCGAATGCAGAGATTGCCACTGCCGCTACCGGTGCCGGTGCCTAGCAGGCGCGTTAGCAATCCAACTGTTACCATGGCTTATCAGCGGCTCTTTGGCCTTGTCTTCTACTCAAATTTGGTTTAGTTTTCCAATTATTTTTATTTAGTTTTTTGACGAATTGTATAATTCGTTTTTTATTTCGTTGGATAAGTATTGAGGAAACGTTTGCTTTTGTGTATTTTGTTCAATTTTTGTGCTCCACTTTCCCACTCAGTTTTAGACAACCCGGCACAATTTCATCTACTGTTTAGAGATGTGCGCGTGACAATATTCAGATGTATGATGTCACGACCAGGCAAGATCACGAATCGACATTTGTTTGTCACAAATGCCTCGTAATGCATGCAACTTGTATTGGGTTTCTTTTAAAGATTCAGCTTGCATTTACAAGACGACTTTCATGGCGCGACCCTTTTGGTTGCTGTCGATTTTACAAATTTCGATACCGAAATTATATTGAACTGCAAGCTATTATAACCCTAACATTTTCATTAAATAATTTTATAGGCTTTCAAGCTATTTTTGTGCAAATACTATGCTAATAATGGCATAAAGTTCAATGCTTATCATACATATTATTACGTTATTACGCTGTTAACTAATAACAAATAATTGATAGTTCAAAAACTAATATTGGATCATGCGACACGCGCTATGAGCAGCATGCTGAAATTATTTCGAGATATTTGCATCATTTAAAGAACTCATAATGAGCACGAAAATGCAAGAATTTAGTTAAACTAAGCAACGATTTTTTTGCTCACGGTCCCAAAACTATATATGCCAACTCTACCAGACAGTGCCAATAAAGCTCTGCAAAGCAGCTGATGTAATCGCAACACGTGTTTCAAGTGTGCTGGCAACGCTTGTGTGGAAGCAGTGTTGGCTAGTTACAATACAAAGCTATCGATGAATCGATATCATTTGTGTACCAACATCATTTCAATTCGCACCGTGTGTGGCGCATTCGCAAGCTTTATTTGCATTGTTTTTAGTACTTAATCTTGAAGCCGAAATTCGTTAAACGCCAAACGGCATGGCTGCTGCAACTAGTGAACTGTCCAAGAAGTAAGTACATGCAATCATTGCATTGATTGCAACATCAAGTGCCAACACGGAAAAGCCAACAATCGCGCCAACTGTGAGGTTAAGTTGAACTGCTTAGTTGGTCATCATCAGGTCCAAAATAAACCAATTATTTAAAATTAAAATCAATGCTAGTGCAATATGCTTGCACGCTGCGCATTAAGGCAGCTGCTGCTGCTCTCGCCGCTCAGGCAGTCAACGGCGGCTGCTCTGAGAGTTCATCATGTGAGCGCCCTGCAGCGGGCGCCCAGCAAAGGCACTAAACTGTTGGTACTCAATACTTGCAATTATTCAATGTTTCTGACTTCACACACTTTGCAGTGAGCTAAAGCGTCGTCTGAAAGCTGAGCAGAAGGCCAAGGAGAAGGCTGATAAGGAGGCAACGCGCTCAGCTGCCGCCGAATCAGAAGCGCCGGGGCAAAAGAAGAAAACTGCCGCTGAGCAGGAGGAGGAAATTTCACCCAATGAGTACTACAAGCTGCGTTCGGCTGCCGTCGCTGAATTGAAGCAAACGCCCGATGGTCATCCGTATCCACATAAATTCCATGTGAGCATCTCACTGGAAAACTTCATTGCTCAGTATAACGAGCTCAAGGATGGCGAGACACTGGATCAGGTCAACCTAAGCGTTGCTGGGCGTATTCATGCCATACGCGAGTCCGGCGCCAAGCTCATCTTTTACGATCTGCGCGGCGAAGGCGTCAAGCTGCAGGTGATGGCCAGCGCCAAGTCATACAAAAGCGAAGCCGCCTTTGAGACCGATACGGCAAAGCTGCGACGTGGCGATATCATTGGCGTCACCGGACATCCCGGAAAGACCAAGAAAGGTGAACTATCCATTATGCCCACTGAACTGAAACTGCTGTCGCCCTGTCTGCACATGCTGCCACATCTCCACTTTGGGCTCAAAGACAAGGAGACGCGCTATCGCCAGCGCTATCTGGACTTGATACTCAACAACAAAGTGCGCGAAACCTTCCAGACACGTGCAAAGGTAAGCAGCTAGATGTAAGCGCTAAAGCAGCCTTTAATCGGGTTCCAAACGGCTACCGCAAAGTAAAATATCAATTTTGGAGTATATAGAACAGAGTCAGATTTGGTTAATCTAGGGGAACATTTTTAAGTTGAACTGTTAATCCTCCAATAGAAGAGCTAAGAGGCAACACAATTCACCGTTCTTTCCATCTCTATATATAAACAATTAAGAACGTACCAGTCGGACGTATCCGACAGCAGAATACTCTGTTCCCAGTCCGGTATAATTTGCTTATTTGTGGGTTCGGAAAGAGACGCGAAAATAACTATAGTCTGTATGTCTGTACTATAGTCTATCTGTACAGGTGTGGGAGATATAGGTTTTGCTCATTTTGCGGGGGAGCGGGTGGGGAGGTCAGAAATTTGATGATGCAGATCTGTTAGAAATTTCAACATTAGTCTGTATGCCAAATTTGGAGACAAAAGCTTAAAAAATGTGGAAGATACAGGTTTTCGCCAAATTGTGGGGAGGGAGTGCTGGTGAGAGGGTGATCTTGACACTTTATAAACCAATATGTGTGCCAGGTTTTGTTGCGCTAGTTATTCTCTTCGGGAATAGAGTTTAAAAACGAGCTTGTCCTAACTGATTGACTGACTGAGTAAATAATGAGATCTAGAACGTAGAAAGAAAATATATTTCATTCTGGAAATGGTTGAAGAAACTTATTTTCACTTCACCCATTCAACATCATAATACGACAGAACGTTGGGAAAGTATTTGGCATAGATAACGCTGGGTAACACCAGCTCGTATATTTAATAAATAAACTAGCTGGTAAAACCCCAGCGCTGCCCGGTGAAATATTTAGATTAAAATGCATTATGGTGAATTTGATTACTTTTGTCCATCTAAGGAAAAGCGCACCATGATTTTCCCGCCCGCGGGGCTAGATTATCCAAAATCTTTGAGCACCACGCCTATTATGTTTTTGTGTAGAGCCTTGAAAATGAGTTTGAAATCAATCGCTTGAGAAAAAGATTTCCACTACTTTGAGACCACCTTTTTCCACCATGGAGTGGATTACCCATTATAGATCTTGGAAAATAAGTTTGAAGCTGGATGGTTGGTAAACAAAACAGTTTCATATAACAGTTGTCCGCGATTATCCACACTTGTGGGTGGAATTTTCCAAAATCCCGTCTCAGTGTGCACTTTCGACATAGATGGAAACTACTTTCAGCATTCTAGCGCTTATGGTTTGGGCTGTGCGATGATTGCCAGTCATTCCCCAATCAGGGTAAACTGTTTTATATATATAGATTAACAATGTATATTTTTCTACTTAGATAATATCATATGTGCGTCAGTTTCTGGATCGTTTGGGCTTCCTGGAAATTGAGACGCCCATGATGAACATGATTGCTGGTGGCGCCACCGCCAAACCATTTATCACTCACCACAATGATCTCAAAATGGATCTATTTATGCGCATCGCACCGGAGTTGTATCACAAAATGCTCGTTGTGGGCGGCTTAGATCGTGTCTACGAGATCGGTCGGCAGTTTCGCAATGAAGGCATTGATTTGACACACAATCCGGAGTTTACCACATGCGAGTTTTACATGGCGTACGCAGATTATAACGATGTAATGGATCTTACCGAGCAAATGGTTTCTGGCATGGTTATGTCCATACACGGCTCGTACAAAATCAAATATCATCCGGAGGGGCCCGATGGTATCGAACAGGAGCTAGACTTTACGCCGCCCTTTAAGCGTGTCTCTTTGATTAAAACGCTCGAGGAGAAGCTGAAGGTCAAGTTTCCATCGGCGGAAACCTTTAACAGCCGGGAGACCAATGAATTTCTGTCCAAATTGTGCATCCAGCATCAGGTGGAGTGCCCGGCACCGCGCACCACAGCCCGTCTGCTGGACAAATTGGTTGGAGACTTCATCGAGGAGACATGCATAAATCCGACATTCATTTGCGAACACCCTCAAATCATGTCGCCCCTGGCCAAGTACCATCGCAGCGTGCCCGGACTCACCGAGCGCTTCGAGCTCTTTGTGGCCAAAAAGGAGGTATGCAATGCTTACACGGAATTGAACGATCCTGCTGTGCAGCGTGAACGTTTCGAGCAGCAGGCAAACGACAAGGCTGCCGGTGATGACGAAGCTCAAATGGTGGATGAGAACTATTGTACGGCCCTAGAGTACGGTCTCCCACCCACCGGCGGCTGGGGCATGGGCATTGATCGACTAACCATGTTCCTCACCGACTCCAACAATATCAAGGTTTGTACTTAAACTGCTGTTGTCTTGGTTGCAATTATTGAATTGAATATTTAATTTCAGGAGGTACTGCTCTTCCCTGCCATGAAACCGGAGGAAGCTAATCGCACACCAGCAGCAGCTAATCTAGCCGAGGTGGAGAAATCAACGCAGCAGTAAACGACCATCTCTTTACCTATTTCCACACAATAGTCACAACCAGTTATTTGCGCTGCTTTTTAACTTATTCGTTGAATAAAAATTGCATTTTTATTTCAGTTATACCACGAGTTAAATATGTTATTTCTTATAACAAAATAGAGTATCATAAAGAGAAATGTACTGTATGCAACAGGCAGGAGGCAGGCCGAGTCACTCTTAGGGAATTATAATCAGAAAAGATTCAAGCAACTAATACCAATGGGAAAGAATTCACACAGAATAGTCACCGGCCTTCTAAGAGGGCACGGTAGACTGAGAAGCCATCTTAGTAAGCTGGAATATTCTGTCAAATTGAGGCTGAAACCTCATTGCACATACTAACAGAAGAAGAAACAGACACCTTGGTGTGTATATCCTTCAGACAAGCGAAATAGGTACTCTCGACCCAACTAAAATTCTTGCATTTATGCAGGAGTTAGGATTGATGAGTGAGCTTTAGGCTCAGAAGGGGGTACAATATATCTTATAGGTCGCAGTGCAACGCACCACCAATAATAGTATAACAGGCAGGAGTATCCTTGATGCTGTAGGTTATACTTATGTATATATGTTTGATCGACAAGGAGTCGTTATAGTCGAACTTTTTACTGATATCATCAGAATCGGAATGTTTCGCTCTTCTGATTTCCGAAAAAAAAAGAACGATTGCTTGCCTTTCTTAACACTTTAATCGATCTATTGAGCTTGGGGGTTTCCCTCAAGTGTGTAAAGAGTCTTACATTATCACCATTCATAAAAAAGTGTTAAAGTCTGACATTTCGAATTACCGCGATATTTCAATCCTTTCTGCAATTGGAGCATTTCTGCCTTCCCCTTATTTCACTGTGTCAGCATAGCTTTGCCAGAAGGCGTCCAGTTTCGTCCAAACTTCTCCAGTTCTCTACTTTAGTAAATGCCGCGTTTTTTAGAAAGTATCAAACGGAAGTAGTTTATATTGATTTCAGTAAGGCCTTTGACTTAGTTAACCATAGTCTGCTTCTTTTTAAGCTAAGTTTGCTCGGTATTGCAAAAAACTTCTTCAGTAGATAAATACTTATCTTCCTGATCGATCTCAACGTGTGCGTTTCAATTCATCTTTCTCAAATCAAATTTTTGTAACGTACTATGGAAAACCTCACGGTAGCCACCTAAGACCTTTACTCTCCAATATGTTTATTAACGATCTTCCACTTGCCTTAACATTCTCCCGGGTTTCATTGTACGCCGATGGTGCCAAGCCCTGTTTATACTTTGATGACCTACTGTCATGATCTCAATTCTCTAAGCTCTTGGTGTTTGCTTAACCAGGCTACCACTCAATATTGCTAAATGCAATTTTATGACTTTATATCAAAGTAGACCTTATCTATTGGATTATGCCATTGACAACACTCCTTTGAAGCGTCTCCACAAAGTGAAGTATTTGGGTATCCTCTTCGTCCCAAATTTAACTTTTAACTGTCATTTCCAAGAAAGCTGTTGGTGTCCTTGGATTTATACAGAGAGGATTCAAGGAATTTACTGATCCTTGTACTTCCAAGCAACTGTACATCTCTTGCTGGTCTCCCCAGTACCAAAAGTTTCAACCGGATTGAATCGGTATAGAAACAGATTCTTATTTTCGCTCTTCAAGGCTTAAACTGAGATTCTAGCCGTCATCTTTCTCAGTATGAGCGCTGGCTTCGCCCCATCAATCTTCCATCTCCGAAAAATCGTGGTTTGGCACGGCATTTTATCTTCACAAGCTCTTGCCCGGTGAAATTGAATCCAAACTATCTGTTCCGTCCGGCTCTTCTAGAAATTATATTCCTCGCCATCTTCAAGTCTGTTCTCGTAATTACTCTCAACAAGAATTATATGAACATCAATTATAATGAACATCACAAATTCTCACTTGACAAAAATGCCTGGCTTGTAAATTAGGCTATCTATCTTCCGACTTGGCGTTATCTTACCACATCGCGATGTGAGTTGGGTCATAGGGGCAACTATGGCCAATAGTTAGTCCCATTGGGTCTGCTATTGTCGAAGTAGTTTATAATATATTGTTAAGTCTTCCTGCTTACTGTGTTTTGGTAAACACAATTTAAATAAATAAATATCCAGTTTAAAAAGGTTTACCTTTGTGCTTGTAGAAACAACTTATACAATTAAAAAATTCTCACCAATATTTATATTTACTTTTCATAGTATTTTTTTAAATTTTAATATTCATTCATTTTTTATTTCTTTGTTTGTCTCAAACTAACATTTTACAATAAAGAAATGTATTGCATTTTTGCCGCAACTTTACCCAAACATTGGGTAGAATCTTAATTTCTTAACAACTAAGTTACATTTAAAAAAAATATAACTTGGTATTTCTTCAAGGAGTAAATGAAATTCACAAATTTCTCGTCAGTACATTTACTTTTTAAATACCAAGTATTTTAATATTAATTTTCATTCGTTTTACATTTCTTTGTTTGTTTGTCTCAAACTAATACGGAACAATAAAGAAATGTATTGCATTCTTGCCGCAACTTTACCCAAACATTGGGTAGAATCTAAATTCGTTAAAAACTAAGCTTACATTTAAAATAAACTTTTGGAATTCATTGAAATAGTAAATGATATTTACAAATTTCTCGTCAGTAAGTTTACTTTTCAAATACCAAGTATTTTTTGTTGTATAAATTTTCATTTGTTTTACATTTCTTTGTTTGTCTCAAACTAAGAATCCAAATTCTTAAAGAACTACGCTTAAATTTAAAATGAACTTTTGGTATTCATTGAGAGTTGATGAAATTTACATATTTCTCGTCAGTACATTTACATTTGAAATAATCAGTGTTTTCTTTTTAATTTTCATTCGTTTTACATGTTTCTTGTTCGTCTCAAACTAGTACGGTACAATAAAGAAATTGATTGTATTTGTGTTTTCCGCAACTTTACCCAAACATTGGGTAGAATCTTAATTTCGTATAATCTAAACTTAAACTTCAAATGAACTTTTGGTATTTCTTGAAAGAGTAAATTAATTTTTAAAATTTGTCGTCAGTACATTTACATTCCATATACCAAGTATTTGTATTTTGATTTTTATTTGTTTTACATTTCTTTATTTATTCGTTTCAAACTAAAACGGTGCACAATAAAGAAATTTATTGCATTCTTGCCGCAAACATTACCCAAACATTGGGTAGAATCAAAATTCTCTAAGAACTAAACTTATATTCAAAATGAATAAATGAACGAACATATCAAAAAGTAAAAATAAATGTGGTGGGTTTCTTTTGCTACAAACTTAGGATAATTGATGAAATGTAGTTAGATTCTGTGCCTGAGTGGTTACTGAAACTGCTGCTCAAAACTCCAGCTCATCGTCCGGCCTCTTGTACACGCGTCCTTTCATG
The DNA here is from genome assembly GCA_035043065.1 of Hirtodrosophila confusa. NCBI lineage: Eukaryota > Metazoa > Arthropoda > Insecta > Diptera > Drosophilidae > Hirtodrosophila > Hirtodrosophila confusa. Next base: position 5,192,071 of record JAWNNI010000078.1, read on the forward strand.
CACATGTACTGATTGATAAAGTCCTTCGACTTGTGCCTCACGGACTCTGTGCAGGCCAGTTGATTTCCGGATATGTCGCAGTAGCGCATCTCTTTGGTAGTTATATGGTGACTTAGCTGAAGAGTATAAAGCGCAAAGTATTTAGATTATTACAACTAATATTAATATAGATATACATATATATATAGTAATATTAGTAATATAGATATAGTATAGTTAGTAATATACATATACATATCAAAAAAAGAGCTTTCTGTGAAATATCACCCACAAGCGTGGAAATTGGCAGAGAAAAAATCTATGCAAAGAAATCATCACCGATTTCGGAAAATCGAATTGAAAAATTTAATAGATTTCTGTCACATGAAAGTGTAGCAAATATTACAGATTCCCAAGCTGAGCTCATTATTAAAATGATCTGTTATGTTGTATGGTATTAATTGAAACTTCCCATCTCCAGATCTGTTGTTTTTGTTATAGAAATTTGTCAGTTAGGTTCTCAAATCTAGCATAAACACATATCTTGCTTATCATTTAACATTTTACACGGTTTTCGATGACAGTTATAGACATAAACAGAAAAGGGTTAATCCAATAAGATATCTAGCCCACTAAACCTTACCCGTTTGGTCAGATATTTAAGATCCTCATCGCTGGTTATGCGGCCCCGCTGGCAGTTATCCTTGCGATAGGGACGCAAATATTCAGCCACATGCTCGCTAATCTCAACGCGAAACTTTTCACTGGACTCGCGACCGCTTGACGTGCTGCTCATTGACCTGAAAATGATAAAGAGCATATTTGTATTTGATGGGATCATAATGTTGCAGTGCATGCAGGATATTGTACTTACTGTTTGCGATTCTTGTCATGCTTGTCGTGCCTGTCGTGCTTGTCATACTTGTCGTGCCTGTCGTACTTGTCATACTTGTCTTGCCTGTCATGCTTGTCTTGCCTGTCATATTTGTCATACTTGTCCTGCTTGTCATATTTGTCATACTTGTCGTGCCTGTCGTACCTGTCATATCTATTGTATCTGTCGTACCTGTCGTGCTTGTCGTGCTTGCCATGACTGTCGTGTTTGTCGTGCTTGCTATGCCTGTCGTGCTTGTCATGCCTGTCGTGCTTGTCATGCTTGTCATGCTTGTCGTGCTTATCATGGTCGCCACGATACTTCTTCTGGCTATCGGACATGACCGGCGGCATTGGCAGCTTGCGTTTACAGCCCAGGAAGCCGTCAGCCTCGCTGAATGTGGACAGCGGCTTTGGCAGCATTAGATGCTGCTGCTGCTGCTGGTTGCCGAGCGCGGCCAGGGCCATTTTGCTGGTACTTGGCTCCAAGCTAAGCGCGTTCTTTATGTTATCGTTGTGCTGGCTACGTTTTGGCCCGTCCAATTCGTTTACGTGCGTGTCATTGGTATTTTTGATCGGGGGCTGTGCAGTGCAGCTAAGCTTACTGTTCGTGGCAGCCGCGCCTGACTCCTCGTCCTCCTCCTCCTCCTCCGAGGAATACAGATAGCTTTGAATGGGCAACGCGGCGTATGGCTTGCTTGGCAGCGTTTCAGTATTATTCGACTCGCTGCATTTTTGGCGATACAACTCCTTGCGGCGGCGTATTTTCTCCTTGTTTTCCTTGTACTTGCGCGCCTCCTGCTGACCGTAGAGGCGATCCTCGTCACGCCGCGGACTGATCGTGCGGACCGAGACGAGGCGTCTGTGTCTCGCCTCGCGCCGCTCCACAATCTTCTCCTCAATGTACTGTCTGAGCGCTGTTTCACTGAGGGTCGTCACAAAGTTGTCAATTTTTACAAACTCATCTCCATCTTCATCATTTTCTGATTCCTCCTCCGGGGATGAGTCGACCAGTTTATCCAAGCGTTGTTGCTCATTCGGTGGCTCCCATTGCGGTATCCGATCCCGCAAATTGAAGTAATATATGTAGCCATCGCTGCTCACACTCCAATGCCATGAGGGCGGCAAGGTCTTCACGCTATCAGGCAGCGTATACTCCATGCTTTCAGACCCTGTCGAGTCTGAATTACTCTCGGAGCCGCTATCATTGCCGCAGCGCTTTGGTGGTGGCACCGGCTGATTATCCTTGTTGAACCACTCGTTCGTCCCCGATCTTTTGTAGAAGGGCAACAGCTTGGGATCGGTGCTCAAATCAGCGCCAAAGTATTCGCAGCGCACTCTGTGCTCGATCATTTCCTCACTGCAACCGCGCCGCCTTGCCTCGGCTATTTCCACCTGAGGAGATAAATGAACATTTTAAACTCCAAATTAGATAGAAATCTATTAATTGTTATATTTATATCAGGGACCGTAAATAATGATTATGTACCCATTTTTGAAAGACAAAAATCATAATGAAAGCGAATTGATACATGCAAAGGACTACACCTAGAGCATCCTTGTTGCCAGGACTATCCATTGCTGCAATGATTTTTATTCCTTTAAGTTATATAGAAAAGCTCCATAGTAAATCTTATTTGTTGCATTTATTCTTTTCCTTAAAAATAAAACTTATTTTTTAAATATAGTTTTCCGCTCAGAAATACAAATTATTTTTTTTAGTTTTAAATGTCGAAGAAAAATAACGATTATTTTTTTATTTCACTTAAAAATAAAACTATTCCAAAATTCAGTATTTTTACGGAAGCCAAAAATACCAAAAACACTGAATTTTGGTATAGTGTTATTTTTAAGCAAAATCTGAAACTCAAAAAATAACTTTTATTTAGAATATGTTTAGTATTTTTCAGACCATAAATTTTATAAGGAAAAAATATACTAAAAATATACTTAAAAAGAAGTGGGGTTATTTTGTAAGCCCAATACTTCAAATAATACAAAATAATAATGCAGTATTAATTTAACTTAAGAGGCAAGTTTTATATGTAAGCAACATTTTAAACTCAATAATTAATCGTTAATTTTCTTCGAAATTTAAAATTGAAAAAATAAATTGTATTTCAGAGCGAAAAAATATATTCATAAAATAAATCTTATATTTAAGGAATCAAAGAAGTCGGAAAAATAAATGTTATTTCTTGAGCAATAAATAAATGCAGGAAATAATGCTCAAATGGTAATTTTTCTGAATATTACTTATAGCCGTTACGGTCCCTGATTTAAATATCAATATCTTTTGGCAATCTTTACTTACCTGTCGCTCGAATAGGGAACGTCGCAGCTCCTTGGCACGCTGTGGGTCCTTGGCCTGCGAGGAGCGCCTGCGGGAATCAGGCTTGCTAATGCCGCTAGCCTCATTGCCGCCGCTGCGTTCCTTGGGCTGTGAGCTAATGGAGCATATGGTATTGTTGCCGCTCATGCTCGTGCGTGTGGCCGACTTGGGCTTCTCGTAGCGGCTGGTAGTGTCGCGTCTGAAACGATCTTGCCGGTAACGATCGCTGACGAGATGCGCGGAGGCGCTATTGCTATTACTGTCCTCCAACGCGGTGGGCGCATGCAGCGGCTGCTGTTGAAGATCCGCCTCGCGTTCGTGCTCCTTCATTTGTTCAATGCGTTCGCGCTTGGGTATGCGAAAGACTTCTGGCAGGGCATTCCACTTTTTCAGAAGCGCCAGCATACTTTGTTGTAGTGCTGCACTTGCCTCTGGCTCCGTTTTTGATTCTGTGCACACTGCCGCTGTGCTCCAGAGCTGCACGCTCTGGTAGACACGACTGTCCTTCAGCATGGTCCTGTTTGGTATGGGCAGCGAGTCCAGTGCGCTGATCAAGGCCGGACGCAGCTGACTGTCGCTACCGCTCTCGCTAATCCAGTTGTGCAGCAGTCGCAGGCCATGGTAGTCAAGGAAGAGGCGGCGGCAGGGCAGCTCGCCACGTGTGAGCAGGCCCAGCAGCTGGAGACGGGAACGCACTAGCTTGACGCGCACCATGCAGCGCGAGAAGCGCAGCGTGTCTGCTTGATTCTTCAGCCCGCTGCGATTCAGCATTGTCAGCTGTACCATCACATCGGGATCCTCCAGCTGGTCGAGTTTACGCGCTACAGACTTCTGAGCGTTACCTTTGCCAGGGACAGGGGCAGTACCAGGAACAGCGCTAGGGGCAGCGCCCGACGGACGCAGCCAACGTCCGGCCTTGTATTCGCGATCCTTGGCCTTTGTCCGCTCCTTACGCTGTCTGCGCGTTACCACGGGCAACTTCATTTGTTTGCCACCGCTTGGCTTTGGCTTGCTGGCTTTGGTTGCTTTGGTTTTTGGTGGCACTTTTTGCGATTCCAGCTCCTGCTCGTCCGGCAACTCATCCGCCTCACTGTCGCTCTGCTTATTTAGCTGCTCGCCCTCATCGGAGAGCGGCTCACCACCAATCCAGCCGCGACAATTGGCAGCCTCGCAGAAGCAGCGCTGTGCGTCGCGTCCATAGCGCTGATACTGATAATCAAATGTGATCTCCTCGCCGGGCATGATGGCCTTAATGCTAAAGAAACCAATGCGCAGCTCCCCGTTAACCGTCCACTTCTGGGTTTCCGCATTTGGATCGCAGCTGTGATTGATATACCGCGAGATGTTGCCCTTGGCAGTTGCATCGATGATCGCCTCGCCGCGCAGTGCCATAAAATAATAGTGACGATTGCGGTCGCGGGAATACAAATGCTGGCGACGCTCAAACTCCTCGCTGTCAATGACCTCGCCCACATACTCCATGATGAACTCGCCGGCGGGTATCTGCAGCTCGGCCGTAATGCCGCAGCCCTTCTTCTCGGTGCGAAAGACGCGACAGGGCCAGCACTGATGCTGCTGAAAGCGTTTATTTGTGCAGGCCTTGCCATTGGCGCAGAGCGGACCGCATTCAATCATAAGCATGCGATTGATGCAGCCGGAGCCGCAGCAAAGAGGACCCGTTGCATCATCGTCGCCGGAATGAAAGCAATCGCATTGCATTTCCGCATTCTCCTGGCTCACCTGGCGGGCGCAACGATAATAATTCTCGCGCAGCGTCTGGAAAGTATTGAGGCTCTCCTGGCGCAAAAATTTCTCATTAATGGCATCAATGTGCGCCAGCTCGGCCAGTTGATTCTCCATGCTAATGGACGAGGTCTTTTGCCGGCTGCTGCTGTCGCTGCGCACAATGCTGGCCCGCTGTGGCTTCTTCCTAATGCGATGCGAGCGCCGCACGCCACAGCCCGACGTCGAGGAACCATCATCAGTAACGCCTCCGTGCTGTGGCGATGTGGATGGCGTTGTTGCGGGCGTTGTTCTAGGCGTTGATCCCGGCGTTGTTGCTGGCGTTTCCATGTTGGCCACACGCTGTGCATACTCATCCTTGGACTGACGTTTCCCCTGCGCCTGCTCGAGCTGCTTAACGCCATCTTCTATATAGGTCGCAATGTCCGTGATTGGATCTGTCGCCTCCAGCTGCTGCTCCAGCTCAGCAGTTGGTGTGGGCATGTCGCAGCTGTGCCCCTTGCTGCCGGAACAGGTCGATTCACAGGATTCAGTATCGGCGAGCGCCGTTTGCAGCGCCTCGCTTGATTTGTGCGGCTTGCGCTTAAATGCGTGCTGTGTTTCATTTGAGTTGGAGTCCAGCGAACTCTGGCGACTCGCGCTATTCGCTTTTTTTGGTTTCTTGGCTGCTCCCGCTTGGGGTGTCTGTTTGCCTGGTTTGTCTTTAGTGTTGCCACGCTTGGATACAGCTGCTGCCGCATCTGCTTCGGAACTGGACGCTGCCTTGCGTGGATGCAGCGATTTGCAGCGTCTGTTAGACAATGGCGCGGCAGATCTCTCGCGACGTGCATCGCCAATTGTATTGCGACGTGCGCGACTTCGGCCACGCGACATTTTGTTAACAGTTGTACTGTTCTCGCTGTGTCGCTCTTGATCCTGCTCCTGCTTCAGCGTCTGCTCCAGCTTCTGCTTGGCTGTCTGCTCCTGCTTCTGCTTCTGCTCCTGCTCCTCGTCCACTGACTGCTTCTGCTCGGTTGTCTGCTTCTTGGCGCGCTGTTTTAACTTCTTTTTGGCTTTCTCCTCGTTAAGCATCTGTGCGCAGGCCTTGTCCATGGCCTTGAACATCGCATCGCATTCCACAATGGCAACGGTGCCCGAGGCCTTGTCTGGCTTGACCTTGTCTTGCTTGGCCTTGCCGCTGCAAGTGGGCGGTGAACTGCAACCTGTTTGCGCCTGCTGAGCTGCTGCTGACGGCTCCCGCTTGGGCTGCATCATGGTCAATTTGTCTGGAGCAGCTGGTGGCTCCTGAGCTGGTGTTCTCTTCTCCGTCGGCAGCTGCTGCTTCTGAGCTATTTCACTGTCCAATTTCGGACACAACGCAGCTAAAGGCTTTGGAATTGTATTTATATTTGGCTTGGCTGGTTTGGGCAGCGGCTGGTTCACTTGGACAGCGTCAGGTTTCTCCAATTGGATACCGACGGCGGGCTTTGGCTTCTGTGTTTCCAAGTTGAAATGTGATGCCGTGTTGTTATCCAATTGCGACAACAACTCGAGTATATTACTGCTGCTGCTGCTGTTGTTTTTGCTGTTGCTATCTCCGACAATATCTATGAGCGAATCCTCTTCAACCTGTAGCTCTGGTTCCAGTTGCGGCTGTGCGGCTGCCTTGCTTTCGAGTGCCTTCTTCGAGCTTTCGGCTGCAATTTCAGCGAAGGTCTCCTCAAGCGTCATTTTCTTAGTGCTGTTATTGCTACTGCCACGCAGACTGGAACGCTTGCTACGTCGTTTCTCTGGTGAACTTGTTGAGCACTCGCTGCTCTGTTGAGCCCGCCGCTGTTCCTCAGAGTCATCATCGTCAAAAGAGCACATGCTGGGCGAGTCTGTGTCTGTCTCTGCCTTGGGAATGATATGCTTGAGCTGCTTGCTGCCTTTTTCTTTGCCCGTTGCTGTTGCAGCCACATCAGTTTTTGCTGGCACGTGTGCTGTGTGTGTATCAGAGTCCTTTTTATCAGCTGGCAATAGCTTTATCGCCTCAGACACAAGCTCAACCTGCTGTTCGCCCTTGGCCAGCGGCTGCTTTTCATCAATTGTAGTCAATTTAGGCAGCGCCATCAGCGTGCCATCCAGCGAGGAGCTGGAAACATTCACCAAACTAGCAGCCTGCGCTGTGGCCTTTAAGGACTTACCAGGATTCGAGGAATTGCAATCCATTGGCATGCTCATGCGCTTAACTAGGACGCGCAATTTCGACTTGCCTCTAGGTTTGGTTGCAGGTGTGTCGCTGCCGCTGGAGTTTGCCAGCGAGTTGGTTGAATTCGTATCAGAGTCCGAGAGGTTAAAGCTGCGTCTAGCTGCAGCTGCAGCGCCAGCTGCGCTGCTCGCCACCACATCCTTTAAGCGCACCACGGGCTGCGTCTTGCGCGGACGCCCACGCTTGCGGGGTATAAAGGGTGGCGCAGCGGAGGGCATGGCTGTTGCCGCCAGTTGCTCCTCGCTGCCCACATTGTCCACATTCAAGCACTGCGTAGGCTGGGACTTTGGAGAAATATCAGGCGCGGGCAGCGCCGTCGGCAGCGGACGCAGCGTGGAGGCTGATGTTGTTGCTTCTGCTGTTGATTTTGCAGTTGTTGTTGTTGTTGTACTCGTGGTTGATGTACTTGTTGTTGTTGCTGTGAATATTTCGAACATCGCGGCGGCTGCTGCTGCTGCTTGTGGCGCATTGGAATCGTTGCCCGCCTCAATTTGTAGCTTGTTAATTTTTTTTTTATTCAACAAATCTAACAAATCGAATTTAACAATTTTCTTGCGCGCGCTGCGCCGACATTCGCTTAATGCATGAGATTCTTCCGCCTGCAACTCCACAACCGACGGCTCGGTCAGCAAAACTGCCTCAGCTTCCTGAGCGCTGGCATTCGGTGGCCGACCGAGACGTTTTCGCGGCGTCGTCGTCGTCGTCGTCAACGTCGGCGTTGGCGTTGGCGACGGCGTCTTCGCTGTTGTATTTTGTGTCGGCTCGTCCATTTGTGTTTAGTTGGCGCGAAAATCAACGAGCCGGCACACAAATGCAATAGCAACCTAAAATCGTGCAAATCCCAATTCAGCAACAATATGAGTAGTTTATTATTTAATACAAGTTTCGACTAGCTTACCTATTGATGCGAATATGACTTCTGACAGCGATATGTCAAATCTAGACCGTGTTCTTTTTCTATTTTTGACATTTGCAACCAATTTAACTGTATCGCTGCACAAGTATATATGTACATATGATATACACAGTCAGAAACTATACGTAGCGTTGCCAAGACGTTTCAAAATTATTATTATTCGTTGAGTATATCAGCTGTTGATAATAGTGGCATTCCTGACATTGCTTATGATTATCTTGGCATGCGCACAAAATAGTAATGAAATCATACGGAGAAACTGTGGCTGATTATTATCAATTGACTTTTTTTTAATATCAACTGGTTGCAATATTTTAGCTTACATTATTGCTGTAAGAAGTATATTGAAAAGGTGAACACAATCTATATGCATGCTGTATATTTTCTTTGTTGGTAATTAAAAACCTTTATAATTTTCAACTTGATTAATGCGAACCAAAATTTTAATTAGACCCAGGTTTAAAATATATTATTTGTAGCTCAATCATCATTTCGAGTGCCACTGTTCTATTTGTATTAGGTACACGTGAGCGCACATTCAAACATACATAAACATACGTATGTATTTCATTCAAGTGCATCATATATATATTATATATTGGAAAAAACGATTTGTCATGTGATATTGGGCAACATTTGAGCATACTTTAATCATAACCAAGATTATGTACCCCACATTCCCAATAAGTAAACAAATATGTTTAGTTCTGGTTCGCTCATGAACTACCCATCACTAAACGAATCGGCTTCGTTCAGTTCAGACGCCCGCGAGAGATTTGTATTTGTTTTTGGTGTTTTTAACAACTACTCTCCCGTTGCATTTATACAGTTAATGCCATCGACTCCAACAAGATGGCGGATCCAAGTGTATTTAAGCTGTTTAGAACAGTTGATCCGACCACGGTCAATGTGCCGATTAGAGAAAAGTTTGCCAAACTGACGCTCTCCTCGAACAAGAAGAAGCAGCTCGCCAAGCCGCACGAATTGAAAATAGACGCAGCAGAGTTGAAAACAAGCAACGCCAGTCGCCAGCTCCTTAATGAGCTGAACGAGTCGAATAAGAAACCAGCTGCCAAATCCTACGAGCATCCATTACTGCGCAGTTCATCCTCCTCAATGGGCAAGGAGCATACACCTAAGGAATTGCAGGATGAGCACACGCAGCTGGACGTCTCTGATTATATGGAGGCACTACACCTAAGCGGCGAAGGATGCACACAGCAAACACTCGACGTGGATGTCGAGGGTCTCTCCACACAGGTGTCCAACTTAACAGTGCAGCCGAAGGAGCTGCTGCCGCAGGAGGTATCCATATGCATATCCTCGACGACTGAGGAGGACTGTGATGACGTATCCTGCATTACCATATCAGATACAAGTGGCAGCGAGTATGCCCACAAACAGCAGGCTCAGCAACAGGAGCAGAAGCAGGATAGCATGGCTATAAGCGAGCAGCAGGGAGAAACAGCTGGAATTCCGCTAACCAGTGACAAGGTGGCGCGCATTGAGGCCTTCTTGCGTGACGTATCCTTGGAGCGGCATGAGATGCAGCGTCGTGGTGACACAGTCGAGGAGTTGCACACTCGACTGGCCAGCGCGGACACGGAGTCCATGAGCCAGGATATCGACTGTACAGCGCTGCCCGCACGCTCTCCCACGCCCCCACCCACCGTCATGCCCAATAGGCAGCTGGATAGCAGCAAGCGCCTGGCAGACAATGACACGGAGGTGAACACGCTGTGCTCCGAGGAGCAGCTAGAGCTAGACGCCAGCAAGCGACTGGTGGACAACGACACTGAGGTAAACACGCCGGACATGCCGGAGCCGCTGTCTGACCTTTCGGCCCATCAGTCTATACTGCACGACGAGAATCTAGACGATTCGGTTACCATACCGGAGACCTGCAGCGAGGCAGAGCAAACGCCGCCAAGGTCAAGCCTGGCCTCATCCGCCGAGGAAGCAGCGGGCACGCCGGCCATACAAGTGAGCAGTATTAATATATCCGCGAAGATCAACATAAAAATACACATACCCCAACTTGACTCGAGCTCGGCTGAATCTGAGTATGCGGAGGAGGAGGAGCAGTCCCATAAGGAATCCTTGCCAGCATCAGAGAGCAGCTCAGAGCAGCAGGAGAAGCAACAGCAGGAGGAGCGAAAGCAAGAGCGATCTGTGCTGAGTGGCGATGCCTCAGAAGATGAGCAATTTTTGACACAAGCTGAAAAGCTATTGAATCAACTATATGGCAAAGCCTGGCAAACGCCGGATGTAATACGCACGCTAAAACGTTCCAGCAACAGCGGTGGAAAAGCTGTACCCGCACCTCCATCCGCAACCACACACCGCACTCCGCTAGCGGAGCTCAGACGCCAGACGAAGGAACGCTGCGCCGCTGCGACGACTATCAAAAAGCGCATAGCGCCCAATGAGAGCGCGCTGGGAGAGTTTAGCATTTGTAAGTAAAGATTTGCGATGCTCCAACATTATATTCAATGATATTTGATTTGCAATTTGATATTTCAGTCAAGCGTGCGCTGCATTCTAGCAAATTGAACTCCACCCAATTGCCGAGGGGCGCTAGAACTGAGAGACGAGCGTGCGGTAAGCGTGTGCTCACCAAGCATGTGGACGAGGAGCGCTGGCGTGCACTTGTCGATACGGATAGCGGCACAGATGCCTCCGATGATGAGGATGCGGACGCAACTGACTGTAGCGCCAGCAGCGATGCCGATGAGAATGGACATGTTACATATTTGGATCTAACCAAGGCCGAGGTGGAGGTGGTCAGCAATCCCGATGATGAGCCTGAAGTTGCGGGTATTGACTTCAAAATACTGTTTGTTTCGATAGTTAGTAACTATATATTTATAAATATTTGCAGCGTCTAAATTTCCCAAAAGACTTGATGATATTTTACGCACTTGCCGCGCCACTGAGAAGCCCAAGTTGCCAGCAACGCCCACAGCACAGAATCCTATACGTCGTCAGCTCTTTACGCCAAATACGGGCTATGAAGATGACAATGCAGCCAAGCGCATTGTGGATCAGGCGCTCGACTTGGACAGTCTGGAGCAACTGGAGAATGTCTACATGCCGGGCACAACAGTTCATAAGCGTCTGGTTGAGGTAAAAAAGCAATTGGGCATTGCCATCGAAACGCCAAAGGCGAAGCCAATCTTTAAGCTGACCACGCCGCAGACGGCGCCGCCAGCCAAGTCGTTGGAACGCAATCAAAAGCCGCCCAGCACACCCAGGCAACAGGACAGCAGACGTGTGCCGCAGGGCAAGTGCAGCTTCCTTAAGTCTTTGGAGAGCCAGGTCAATCGGGATCGTTGCGACAATGAAGCGTATTTTTATCGAGAGAACTTTGGCAAGAACAAGGAGCAGCTGGCAACACGGCTCTACGACATGTTCAATAAACAGGTCTTTAATAATGAGCTAAAAGTGCCCATCACCTGGTCCAAGCTGCTACGCAACACGGCAGGCAGATGCAAAAATAAAAGAAGGTAAATCTAAAAAAAACAAGTAAGAATGCTTTAGTCGAGTGTACCCCACTACGATACTTCCTGTACCCAGGTCTAAAACTTCCAAACATATCTTCGCACACTTACACATACACACACATACACAACTACACACGCAGACAAGCAACAAAGCTAGCGAAGCATTTCTGGCGACGAATCTTCTATCGTGAATAACTTCTGTGTTTATTATCCGATTGACTTGAAATTTGGACAGTAAATTAAGAGTGACCAAGGTTCTAAAGCTATTCTTTAAAAATTGTGGCTGTAAAACGTTCTTATCAAAATGCGGGTTAAAAACTTGATCTGCGTATGGTATACAGGAACCTACATTTCAAATTTGCTGAGATCGACGCGTTCATACAGACGGACATACGCACATGACCAAATAAAATTCTCTTTTGATACTGATCGAGAATATATATACCTTATAGGGTCGGAGATGTCTCCTTCTGCCTGTTATATACATTTGCACAGATTTGATACCCCCTTTTCTTATCCATTTTATGAGTACAGCGAGTAATAAATTAGGTCATAAATGTCTCCTTCGATGCATTACAGATTATAATTATACCGTCTGCAATGGTATTAAAAACCAATTATAATGCTAAATGTTCCTTTACAGACTGCAGGAACGCTTCAGCGTTTTGGAACTGAGCGTCAAGGTGCTGACCAGCGCCGATCGTTTGCGCTGCACGCTTATCCATGAGATGTGCCATGCGGCTGCCTGGGTGTTCGATGCTGAGGGCGGACATGGACGCGTTTGGAAAAAGTGGGCACAGCGAGCCAATGACAAGTTTCCGGATCTGCCACCCATTCGGGTTTGCCACAACTATAATATTGAGTTTAAGTACACGTATAAATGTACGAGCTGCGACACGGCGTAAGTTTTAAATAGAAATTGTAATATTTATAATCGAATATGTTGTTAATTTATTACTCCATTGTTCGACAGCTCGCATGCACACTCCAGATCTCGCAAGGTGGAGAATTTACGTTGCCGCATTTGCCGTGGTCCCATTACGCTGCTGTTGAACAAGAAGGACAAATCCGGGAATATTGTGCCGACACCAGTGCGGGAGGCGACTGGCTTTGCCAAATTCGTGAAGGAGAATTTTCAAAAACACAAAAGGGACAATCTCACAGCTGCGCAAGTAATGCGCATTTTGAGTGCCGAATATGCCAAGGCGAAGGGTAACGGTCAGTTGACAAAAGCTGATGAAGCTGCGGCGCAGGCCTCGATCGTTGACCAAGTGGGGGGAATAGCATTAATTAACCTTGACGATGACTGACCTGAGCTAAACGTTCAGTTAAAAATTACAATTTGCATATATTTTATGTTATTATTCATGTATTTTTTGTTTAATGTATAATAAGTAAGAGTAGCATTTTTACCAACGTTTAAAATTAAAAGAAAATTTCGTTTAGCATTTTAAACATTTGTTATCAATTTTTAGTGTTTCATAAATAATCGAATTGCGGTCGAGATAACGATTGCAAGCTGTATGTTATCGATGAAACTGCGATGCTGATTTACCAAGGCAACAGTGACGTCATAGCCGGTTTGAATTTTAAATCTGTACAATATTTTGAATTAACAAGTGAAATATTAAATAAATATTGAATATGGCTTGTGTATAAAAGTTATATATGCCATATAACTTAATAAATAGTCGTATTTCTGCATGGTTGCGGAATAGGGCAAGCAATCATGACGTCAATAATAACTTGTCAGGGCTCTGTGCGCTGTCATCACTTGACAAACGTACGCAATCGTAAACATTAGAGTTGGGATATCTAGTTCAATTTATGAATAAGTTCATTAATTAAATGTTCACTGGACATTTTATTCATTTTTTTCTGTTTTAGACAGTTGTAATGCTTGAAATAGTAGCTTATCGACTTCCCCAAAAAAGGGTTGCAACGTTGCCAAAAATGAAAAAAAAAAACAGTGGTTTTCACACACACTAACGAGTGATAAAAAATTCAGTTCGTGACTTACTCAATAAGTTCAGACATTCATGTAAGCGGTCCGTTCAATTGAACTTATTCTGAACGAAACGAACCAACTCTAGTAAACACTTAGTGCAGAACCGAACACGTCAGCTACGACTAGTTGGATTGATTGGCAAACAATTTGTTTTGATCATTCCAAATTAGTTAATTTATTACTCATTCCACACATTACCACAAGAAATTTTAAAGTTTTCATTCTATAACTGCTGCATTAAAATGGTAAACTCGCACACAAACATGCATACATGGATTTACACACGCACACGCTTCTACGTCGGCTCTTTTGCTTAACTAATTTACTATTACATTATTTTAGGTATTAATTGCTGCGGCAGTCTGCACAAAGAATGGCAAAGGTAAGCAAAGTCTTAAGTATACTTAAAGCGTCCAAAGGAAAATCTAACCTTCCACACACACACATATACACAGTCATATTGTCACGTCAGTTCGTGGAAATGACAAAGGCGCGGATCGAGGGGCTGCTGGCCGCCTTCCCCAAGCTGATGACCGCCGGCAAGCAGCACACCTATGTGGAAACAGACTCTGTGCGCTATGTCTACCAGCCGATGGAGAAGCTCTACATGTTACTGATAACAACAAAGGCCAGCAACATACTGGAGGATTTAGAAACCCTTCGCCTCTTCTCAAAAGTGGTGCGTGCAATGAAAGTTACAATTCTTATTCAACTAGCCGAGTACGACTTGTATTGATAGGCCTACAATTGGATCGACTTTACCCGATATTGTCGTATATGTGAACCCATTGAAAAAGTGTCAAATTTGTATATTAGGCATCTCTGATGCTATATTCTTAGGCAGCATACACAGCCGTTTCAATCTAACCTTGTCCGTCTGTCTATAGCAAATACCTTATCTGCTATGTTTCAGAGCAGTGTTGAGGGTATCTTGTAGTCGAACACACTGCATCTAAGTCCCATAGTCACTTTCCTACTCGTTTGCTGAGTTAGTTTTGCAGCCATCAGTCAATACACCTTGCTTATTGTGCTTCTATAATGTTTATAAATGTCTAATTATGCATGTACCGATATAGATACCCGAGTACAGTCACTCGCTGGACGAGAAGGAGATTGTGGAGAATGCGTTTTGTTTGATATTCGCCTTTGACGAAATTGTTGCGCTTGGCTACAGGGAGAGCGTGAATCTAGCGCAAATTAAGACCTTTGTGGAGATGGATTCGCATGAGGAGAAAGTCTATCAGGCGGTGCGTCAGACACAGGAGCGTGAGGCGCGCCAAAAGATGCGCGAGAAGGCCAAGGAGCTGCAGCGTCAACGCATGGAGGCCACAAAACGTGGCGGCTCCTCAATGGGCGGTCTTGGTGGACGGAGCGGCGGTTTTAGTTCCGACAGCTTCGGCAACAGCGGCATGAACAGCAGCTTAGGCGGCGGTGGCGGCGGCGGTAGCGGCGCACCATCCATTGAACTGGACAATAAGCCTGTGGTCAGCAAGGTGGCACAGTAAGTTTATAGCATTATGAGCAGCTGCTTTAAGCTTGGTTAAACAATACTTGAACTCTTACAGAAAGCCTGCATCGCGCAATGCACTCAAATTGGGCGGTAAATCTAAGGATGTAGACAGTTTCGTGGATCAGCTTAAAAGCGAGGGCGAGAAGATCGCCAATCTGGCGCCAGCAACTTCTGCCGCCAACTCTGGTGCAGCGTCTAGCGCCAGTGCAGCGGCAAAGGCAAAAATCTCAGCGGACATTCATACAGAAAGGTATGTGAAATGCAGCGTTTCTCCGTTCAGCAGACCGTTCAACGTTTCTATTTTGCAGTGTGCATCTTAAAATGGAGGACAAGCTGGTGGTGCGCCTGGGACGCGATGGTGGCGTACAACAGTTTGAGCTTGCCGGCCTGCTGACATTGCGCATTACCGATGAGAATTTGGGTCGCATCAAGGTGAAGCTGTCCAATAATGATACACAGGGCATACAGTTGCAAACGCATCCGAATGTCGACAAGGAATTGTTTAAGACGCGCGCCATGATCGGACTCAAGAATCCAGCTAAGCCGTTCCCCCTTAACACCGATGTGGGCGTACTTAAGTGGCGATTCATTACGCAGGACGAATCGGCCATACCCTTGACCAGTAAGTGGGTTTGCTTACAAGCTACACTCCTGTACGAATACACAGTTAATATAGCCAGTGTCTTCATAAATGATACTTGATGATAATGTCTCAACTAACTTTTAAGCACAACATCTTTAAAATCGTAAATAGCTGCAATCTCAAAAATCAATATTTCATGAAAAAACAATTTATTGTTGCAACTTGTAAATTAAAACAAGTCACATTTCCAAACTTTAGACTATTTATCGGAGCCTAGCATCAAGTAATTCAACCAATGTTGCATGATTGCGATCATAATATCATGAACTGCATTATGCATCTCTCTGTCTCTGTCTCTAACTGTCTCTCTCTCTCTCTGTCTTTTGCATAGTTAACTGCTGGCCTTCCGACAACGGAGAAGGCGGCTGCGATGTCAACATTGAATACGAACTGGAGGCACAACATCTGGAGCTACAGGATGTGGCCATTGTCATACCATTGCCGTAAGTAGTTATGAATTGATGATTGAAGTTATGTTAGTTAATTGTTTTCGTGTATTGCAGCTTGAACGTACAGCCTTCAGTGGCCGAATACGATGGTACCTACAACTATGATGCTCGCAAACATGTGCTGCAGTGGCATATTCCCATTATTGATGCGGCCAACAAGTCTGGCTCAATGGAGTTCAGCTGCAGTGCTTCCATACCGGGTGATTTCTTTCCCCTGCAGGTGTCCTTCGTCTCGAAGACGCCTTATGCGGCACTTAACGCGCTAGATGTGGTTCAAGTGGATAATGATTCGTCCGTGAAGTATTCAAGCGAAACAATTCTGTTTGTGGAAAAATATGAAATCGTTTAAATGCCACACACTTACGATATCGAGAGTAGTAGTATACCTAGTATCAATACACATAACTTTATATTTTTGAGCGATTAAGATCCACATTATGTGCGATTATATGAATGTTAAAGCTATATTTACAGGCAATATATGCTATCCAATATACATATACTATACCATATATACTATTTCAATGATGCGTGTCATGCCGCGATGCACTTGTGAAGTCGCTACACGGTCAACAGTAATTCCAAATGTCGTGCTCCACAACCGTCATCATAGAGTTTAACACAACAAAAATAAATACATTACATATTATATTATCTGCGCGGACTGCAGATTAGAATTGGATTTGAAATTGAAATTCGCTAACCTTTTGTTAATTGCGGGCGCATTCATGCAGATTGTAATGTAATATGTCATAAATTTAGCGTATTTTTATGGAAAATGCTATAAATAAAATAAACACATGTCAAAGCTTATTTTCTCTTGCTCTTATATTTCATAAGGTATGGGTAGGTTCTAAGGTTCTAAGTCAAGATACAGTGTAAATATAACTTCGAATATATTTGATTTCTAAAGTTCCCAAATCCTTAGCAAATGTATTTCTATATTTTCGAATCATAAGATGCTTTCTTTCCTTATAGTTTTATATCTATGCAATGGGTATTATAACAAAAATCGGTCAAATATTGAGCTTAAGCTTTTTGTTTATTAAGATATCCTGACAAAACTTATCAAAGAAGTGTCATCATATTTCAACAGGCTGATTAATTTTGGTACTGGTCGAACTACTTTATCTTATAGCTGCCATAGGAATAATCGGATGCTACCCCATAAGAGATAATGCATGTCTTATTTATGTGTGTATTTATTTAGACATTTGTCAACACATTAAGAAATTTTAATATTGTATTTAAAAATCTCGTACAATTAGGTGCTGTAAAGTGCTTATTCGACGGCATTTTGCAACACTCTCGCAAACAGTTGGCAGCCCCATTTTTCGATATTCAGCTATCGATAGGCATTTTCTTAGGAGCATTGTTTTGGTTTCGCCTTTGTTTTCATTTTTACAAATTGTTGGTCAAATTCTAATACGACATGGAGCAGCAGCTGGAAAAGGTGTTAAGAGAAATGTATGTACGTGCTAAACAAGAATCCCAACTATTATTAACCTGCTGTTTACAGCGTAACACAACAGGATACGGTGGGTGCGCTATTGGCGAATCGACAAGGCCTCTGCTTGGGCGGTGAGTGTGAGATAAGAGATGAACATTAAAATATAATACAAACAACAATACTAACGCGCTGTTATTTGCTTTGGTGATGCGGCGTAGCCAAGGGCCAAATAAATCCAAATGTTTCCGGCATTGGCATGGCCATATCGGAGCAGGTGGCCAAACTGGAACCAAAGAGCACTATGCCGGCCACCATATGCCTGTATAGTGGCAATAAGTGAGTAACTGGGCTGTAAAATATTGTAACCTTAAACTATTGATTGCGAATGTGTTTATGACCATTCTGTTTTATATTTTCAGGCGCTGTGTCATACAGAAAAACGGAGAGATAACTGGCATCATTTATAAGCAAACAGCATCCCCAGCGACTTTGGCCAGCAACTAACACTAAAGTTTACGGCAAGTCTTGGGCCAATTTAAGACAAATTTCTTCCATTCGCAATGCTTGACATTGCAACAACAGCCTCAGCCACAGCCACTGAAATCAGCAATTCTCGTTAATTTGTTTTAAATGGCAAGCCGTTTATTGCTTGCTCCATTTTTTTATATTAATAATGTATTAGAGTATTGAGTACTTCTGTTTAGTAGCATTAGGCAAAATTAACTTTGTGCTATATATTAAAGCTAAATTAAACATCATGCAATTGTATATATATATATATATATACATATATACATTGTGTACGTTTAAGCCTATAAGAGATCAAAGCGTAAATATATTGTATATTCATGCACAATCAGAATTTTAACTTGCCCTACTTAATCAGAATTCGTATAGTATTTTTTGCAATTTTAAATCGATAGCTGTTCCAAATTAAAAGTTAAATAAAATACTTGTATCGATATACATAAGTAGTATCTGTAAGAAAATGAAATCTAAATACGCCTATCATTTTGGTCAAAATGTGATTCAGGGAAACAATATCACATCTCAAATAATTACATATAATTTTCGCTAATGATTGAACTCTTCTTCAGTTGTGTGTATTTCATTTGAACTTGCAACTTCAATAGTTTTGTTAGAGCTGTAAGAATATGTTGCATGCGGAGTGCCTCTGATTGTCATCCAGATCGATCTGGCATACTATCAAACTAATTGCATGTGACAACACCATTTTGAAATAAATAAAACTATGGGAATCTTATTATCGATACGTTAAAGCAACTTTTGGTCTGTTTTATTATTGGTGAAAGTTCAGATTTTCAAGGTCCAAAGTGTACTGTTCAGTTTGAAAATTTGGTTAAAACAAAATCTAATCTTAAACACTATCTTTTGCGAACATCGTAGTATCTTTCATTTGAGTCTCTCGGACATTAACTTTCAAAGCTTGAGCTAATTTTCTAGTCTGTTAATATTCATCGATGTAAGTCCCTAGCTAATGTAATTGATGTATGTACGAGTATGTTTGTATTTTAATAATTACTCAATCATAACGACGCCTGTTCGTGCTGCACTCAAAAACACATCGCATTTTCCGGATTGAGCAACATTGAGGAAATGCAGCCCGCCTACGTCATAAAAAACATGATACATTGTCGTCATGCAATATGCAACATGCAACAATTTTATAGAGCCGCCAAACAAATTGCCGTTAATTTCAGCCCACAAGTTTTCTGCATTTTCCAGAGTGTTTATACTGTGCACCCAATACAAATGCTTCAAGTGGGTATAATAAGTTGGAGAAAATGTAATTCGAGCTTATAGCAGGTGTCTACGATCCGAAAATGTATACTATAGTGGTGTATATGCTTGATCGGCATCAACAGCATAGTTGATTCAGACAGAGAAATCAAATATGCCATACACTCAGAAAAAAGATCACTCTATGATTTAGAAACCAGCCCTAAAAACCAGAAATAGTTTATATTTTATAGAAATAATTTCTATTTTATAGAAATAATTGCTAAAATTAAGAAACTTATTACTTAAAAGTAGAAATGCAGGCCCGAATTCGGAATTTTCAGAAATATTTTCTATTTTTAAGAAATATATTTCTTAATTTTGGAAATTCAAACTCTAATATTTAGAAATTTCTTTCTAGTATGTATTGAGGAAACGCTGCTCTCAAATTTAGAAATGATGAGCTTAGTTTCTAGAAAAACGAAGCCATGTTATTTAGAAAATGAACTTTCTGTAAAATAAGGCGAGCTGCCCTTGGCTTCAAAATTATGGTGATTTTCTGTATTCCAAACTTTTGCTACGCAATGCGTATCTCCCAGTCGAGTATTTAAATTTGATATTTGTTTTTTCATGATGTAGATGATATGAAAGTCGTATGACGACAACTTGGCGCCCATCACCATCAGTTATTAGGAGCCTGATGTACAAATTGAGTTTTGTTGGCGCTTTTGGGTTTAATGTAGTATTCTTAAGTGCGCTGTGGCATTACCTGGCGCCAAGTGCCACATGGCCACCAAGGGAGCTTGCAGCCAAACAAGTTTGTTGCTTTGTTGCTGTTGTCAATAGCGACGTGTTGCATAAGCTCGACCATTGAACGAGCTAACGGTGTGCTATCAGAGTTACTTATCAATAACCATCAAATGTGGGTATCATAATCCATAAAATATGAGCTTGTATATGTTTGTATTCCTATGAGTCAGTCGGGCATTTATTGTTGGACTTGTATTCAGCTAAAGACTATAGATTAGTCGTTGCATAGTATACAAAATAATCTATATATTGGATACTTAGGGCAGGTTAGCCAGATTGATTACAGATTCCCATAACTTTGTCAAAAGTTCATCGATCTCCATATGAAATGTCTTTTTGATTATTTCTTGTGCTCTAAATTGCCTTGGCAATTCAATTTTATAAAGTATTAAAGTTTTTTTTTTTTCGAAAATTGACAAATTTTCAAAAATAAAAATGTTTAAAAAATCAAATCTTGAAATTTCACTTAAAAACTAGTATACGAAACTATTGCAAAACTTGTTCAGAGTAAGTTCATATTCTGGCTGAAATTTATGATAGAAATTCAACATTTTTCGAATTGAAAAGTTTGAACCACCTCAGAAGCTCTACCTCTTAGATTACAAACTATCATAACTTTGTTAAGACCTAACCGATTTCCATATAGAATGTCTTTTTGATCATGTTTTGCACTCTAAACTGACTTGACATTTACATTTTGTTCACATTCCAAAATACAATTTTTAAGATTTTGACATTACACAAAGTTTTAAAAAAAGTAATATTTTGAAACTTATATTTTAGTTAATTGTGATCTCTCCGATACTTATTGGAAATATTTTTTGCTTGAATTTCTTATTTTATCCGCACAACTCTTATTTGCGATACCTGATAAAAAGTAAGCTGAAATTCTATGCTGGTTGTATACATTGGGTTCTTTCAAGAATGAAGATAATTTTGAAATTGTGAAGCAAATCGAACAAAGCAACAAAGAAGCATAAACTGTATTTAATTCCTGCTTTATTTTGCCACTCCCCCATCCCGTTGGAACTGAACTATATCCGGCCTTAAGCTTGTCAAAACCCTACTAGAAAACCTGACTAAAAACCTTTTCAAGCCTTAACTGAAACCGGTTAAAAATTATTGCTTTTTAAACATAATACATAATACTTATATTTTGAAAGTTGGAAGTAAATTGGGCTAGATTGTGGTAAATTGCAGCATAAGTCATGAATATTAAGTATAAGCTGGTAAAGCACAAATGAGGCATTTCAAATATAGCCTTTTGTGCTTCAAAGGAAACAAACAAATATTACAAATATTACTGAAATCTTTTTTTGTTCATATATTGAAAAGGTCATAACCCTTAACTGCTTAACTCCTTAATAAATATTATAATCACATTATGTATTAAATATTAAGAAACAAGTGAATAAATTGAAGTGAATTGAAAAATTGACTGAAATGCTTGTTGAAATTCAAAATGAAATGAAAATAAAGTAGATGAAAATAAATGTACAAATGTAATATCCAAAACAAGTAAGAATGCTATAGTCGAGTATACCCGACTACGAAACTCCCTGTACCCAGGTCTAAAACATTCAATCACATCTACGTCCACTTACACATACACACACACATACACAAAGACGCACGCACACAGGCGGCAAAAGCGACAGCGCAAGCGAGGTATTTTAAATGGTGGCTGTGCTTCTTCTTCCCCCTCTCGCTGCATTACTGAATCTTCTTTCGCGAATAACTTCCGTGTTTTTTATCCGATCGATTGGACAGTAGATTAAGAGAGACTAAAGTATTGTACATGTCAAATCTAAAAGCTTTACTTTTAAAAGTGTTCCTGTAAAACGTTTTTATTGAATTGCGGGGGAACGGGGGGAGATATCTGAAATTGGAAACAAACTTGATCTGCGTATGCTAAACAGGTACCCACATTTTAAATTTGGTGCCTCTAGCTCTTGTAGTTGCTGAGATCGACGCGTTCATACAGACGGACAGACGGACATGGCCAAATCGAAATCTCTTTTGATACTGATCAAGAATATATATACTTTATAGGGTCGGAGATGTCTCCTTCTGCCTGTTACATACATTTGCACAGATTTAGTACCCCCTTTTTACCCATTTTATGGGTACAGGGAGTAACAAAATGACCAAATCTATAATACACCTTTGAAATTGTTGTATAATAATAAGGACTGTTGGCCCTAACTAATTAGCATTAGGAAATATAAGGCCATCTTTGTGCCCACTCTAAGCTGGGGCTTTCAACTTTGGGGCACGGCCTGCAATACCTCAATTCAATGGATCGTTGTCATGCCAAAGCTGAATTCTCCGGAGGATTTCTGAAAGATACCAGCAACTCCTAGCAAGGCCTTATATTATAAGCAGAAGGCTTGTTCGATACCAACCTTCGGATAAATGGACGCCCCAGGAAGGCTATTGGACTTTGAATGTGGTAAAGTCTTGCCCTACCATACTGACCTCTTTCCAATACCCCTGTTAGAGCCCTGCGTACCTCTGCGCTGTACCACATTATATTGATGAGAGTGTTTTAAGGAAATATCAAATAAATAAATACAATGAGAAATGCATATGTACAAACAAGAAAGCACACAAAAGGCGCCAATGCGAATGACCCACGAAGTATACAATTTTCTTTATCCAACGGCAATGTTTGAACAATGTTTATTAAAATGTTGTATTTGCATGCATATGCATATGCATATGCATATATATGCATAAATAATGTAAGTATGTATGTATACATATTTATTTTTCACGGCTTACTTGCTGCACCGGCGACAGCAGCCTTGAACTTTCACTAACAACTCCCCAGGGGCATTTTTGAGGTACTTGAAGTCTGTGGCAGCGGCCCACGTGTCTGTGGCCCAGAAACTGAAACTGAAACGTAGATGGAGACGGAGAGGGAGACGGAGACAGAGATGGAGGATGGGGCCAGTGTATCTGCAACTGTATGTCAAGTATCTGTATCTGTAGCTGTATCTGTATCTGTATCTGTATCTGTAGCTGTAGCTGTAGCTGTGGGTGTTGGCTTGGATGTGGGTGTGAAAAAGCCGCGCTTGTGCGTGCAAGGCAAATACTCGCACAACTCTCCAAATATATACAACATGCCAATGTTGAAAACTCGTTGTAGTACAATATATTCGAATTAAAACAACAAATGTGATAAGCTAAATACAAATTGGCAGCCAAGGCGGGTTTGGTTTATTTAGCCGGCCAAAGCCACCGAAAGCCTTCAACTTGAATAAGCGTACGGCGGAGTTCAGAAAATCCGTCGACCCGTGGCGGCATCGCAAATTGTGTAGCAGCTGGACTGGTGGGGGAAGTGGGTGGAGTGAGCTAACGTGCGCTCAAACGAGTGGCAGCACTTTCATTTTCAAGCAAACCGCGTGACGCCCCCAGCAGTTAATAAAAGTAGCTTACAAATTAAGCATACGCCTATTAGATAAGTTTGATAAAGTTGGGAAGAAAACCAGCAACAGCAGCAGTAACAGAGGCAGCAGCAACATTAGCAATCTAAGATGCAGCAGAAGCAGAGAGAGGAACAAAAGCAACAGAGGCAGCAGCAGCAATATCACTAGTAACAGAGCCAGCAACAACAGCAGCATCAGCAATATCAGCAGTAACAGCAGCAGTAACAGAGGCAGCAGCAACAGAGAGAGCATCATAAGAAACAGGGGCAGCAGCAGCAATATCACTAGTAACAGAGCCAGCAGCAGTAACAGTTAGCAATACCAGATGCAGCAGAAACAGAGAGAGCAACATAAGTAACAGAGCCAGCAACAACAGCAGCAGTAACAGTTAGCAATATCATATGCAGCAGAAACAGAGAGAGCAACATAAGTAACAGAGCCAGCAACAACAGCATCATCAGCAATATCAGCAGTAACAGAAGCAGTAACAGAGGCAGCAGCAACAGAGAGAGCAACATAAGCAACATAAGCAACAGAGGCAGCAGCAGCAATATCACTAGTAACAGAGCCAGCAGCAGTAACAGTTAGCAATACCAGATGCAGCAGAAACAGAGAGAGCAATATAAGTAACAGAGCCAGCAACAACAGCAGCAGTAACAGTTAGCAATATCATATGCAGCAGAAACAGAGAGAGCAACATAAGTAACAGAGCCAGCAACAACAGCAGCATCAGCAATATCAGCAGTAACAGAAGCAGTAACAGAGGCAGCAGCAACAGAGAGAGCAACATAAGCAACATAAGCAACAGAGGCAGCAGCAGCAATATCACTAGTAACAGAGCCAGCAGCAGTAACAGTTAGCAATACCAGATGCAGCAGAAACAGAGAGAGCAACATAAGTAACAGAGCCAGCAACAACAGCAGCAGTAACAGTTAGCAATATCATATGCAGCAGAAACAGAGAGAGCAACATAAGTAACAGAGCCAGCAACAACAGCAGCATCAGCAATATCAGCAGTAACAGAAGCAGTAACAGAGGCAGCAGCAACAGAGAGAGCAACATAAGCAACATAAGCAACAGAGGCAGCAGCAGCAATATCACTAGTAACAGAGCCAGCAGCAGTAACAGTTAGCAATACCAGATGCAGCAGAAACAGAGAGAGCAACATAAGTAACAGAGCCAGCAACAACAGCAGCAGTAACAGTTAGCAATATCATATGCAGCAGAAACAGAGAGAGCAATATAAGTAACAGAGCCAGCAACAACAGCAGCAGTAACAGTTAGCAATATCATATGCAGCAGAAACAGAGAGAGCAATATAAGTAACAGAGCCAGCAACAACAGCAGCAGTAACAGTTAGCAATATCATATGCAGCAGAAACAGAGAGAGCAACATAAGTAACAGAGCCAGCAACAACAGCATCATCAGCAATATCAGCAGTAACAGAAGCAGTAACAGAGGCAGCAGCAACAGAGAGAGCAACATAAGCAACATAAGCAACAGAGGCAGCAGCAGCAATATCACTAGTAACAGAGCCAGCAGCAGTAACAGTTAGCAATACCAGATGCAGCAGAAACAGAGAGAGCAACATAAGTAACAGAGCCAGCAACAACAGCAGCAGTAACAGTTAGCAATATCATATGCAGCAGAAACAGAGAGAGCAACATAAGTAACAGAGCCAGCAACAACAGCATCATCAGCAATATCAGCAGTAACAGAAGCAGTAACAGAGGCAGCAGCAACAGAGAGAGCAACATAAGCAACATAAGCAACAGAGGCAGCAGCAGCAATATCACTAGTAACAGAGCCAGCAGCAGTAACAGTTAGCAATACCAGATGCAGCAGAAACAGAGAGAGCAACATAAGTAACAGAGCCAGCAACAACAGCAGCAGTAACAGTTAGCAATATCATATGCAGCAGAAACAGAGAGAGCAACATAAGTAACAGAGCCAGCAACAACAGCAGCATCAGCAATTTCAGCAGTAACAGAGGCAGCAACAACATCAACATCCACAACAGCAGCAACATTAGCAATATCAGAAGCTGCAGCAACTGAGAGAGCACCATCAGCCACAGAGGGAGCAACATCAGCAACATCAGCAACATCAGCAACATAAGCAACATCCACAACATCAGCAACATCATCAGCTTCGTTTCATACCGAAAAGCAACAGGTTTCAGTGCCTTTCCCTTTTGGTAAAAGCAAAAGCAAAGCCAAAAGCGAAAGTGGGAAAGGCAGCCCAATGCTCAACTGGAACCGAGGCTGGAGCAAGTGAGTTATACTAAACACACATCAAATATACATATATACATCTATATATATCCATACAAAATTCAGTAGTTTGTCGTGAGCTTTTCACAAAAAATAATAAAAACAAAAAACAAACAAAAAAGGCCAAGCATTTTTGTATTTTCTTGATGCTCATCGCTTGCGTCTTTCGAGTCTTGCAACATTTTTCGAATAGTTTTCATTAGATTTGTAGCTGGAAACTGTTGACTCTTGACCACATGCTCGTTTTCACACCATTGCCAAGCTGATTTATAGGCACTTTGCTATAAATCAAGTGGGGATACTATATATGCACGCCATGCAGGCATATTATATACATTTTAACCTAACAATTAGCAGCCTACTTTGACTTTTGGGGACCTCAAGTTTCAGAACTGAAGAGTTATGTGATTACTTTTGCCCTTAGACGACTTACGGTTGAGTTATGTCAAACATAAACATCTTCTCATGGCAATTTTTTGTTGTTGATACTACATGATAAATCTTTAGTTTTTGTATACTTTGTGGCTATACTCAACTCTCTGAGAGCTGGTTGCTTTTTTATTTTATTTTCCTTTTTGTTGTGAAATCGCAAACGTGTTACTGACAGCACTGTCTTCCTGCTTAAGCTAAATATAAGTAAGCTCTTATGTGATGGCTTTTATATTTACAATATAAGTAGTATATTCAAAGTTTATAAGGAGACAACATCTTCATTTCTATTAGCTACATTTATGCATATGTTTTGATCAGCATTGATTGCCAGAGATTGTAAGATTTAGTGACTCTAATTTTGATTTTGACTTAAATTAAAACTTTATTTATTTATTTTAATTTGGTTCCAAATTCAACTTAACTTTTATGTATGGAATTTACATACGAGTATATATATATTAAAATCGGAGAAAAAAAACAAACTGTTTCCATTAATCTATGCATTAAATTATATTTGTTTTGATTCGAAGCAGCACTGTTTTGTCTTTGTAAGTAAATAAATAAATAAATAAAATATATAAAAATAAGTAAAATAAATAAAATATATAAAATAAGTAAACAAATAAAATTAAATAAATAAATACAATACAAAAAAAATGCAATAAATAAAATAATTTAAAATAAAATAAATACGATAAAATCAATGAAATAAATTACATATATAACATTAATGAAAGAAATTAAATAAATAATATGAATAAAATAAATGAAAAAAATACAACAAGTAAAATAAATAACTAAAGTCAAATAAATGCAACAAATAAAATGAATAAAAAATAAATAAAATAAAACATTTACAATAATAAAATAAATACAATAACTGAAATGAATAAAATAAATGAATTAAATAAAATAATAAAAAGAAATAGAATAATATAAAACTAGCTGATTAGTAACTTAATAGCTGCGTTAATTTCTCGCATTTACTTATAATAAATTTAAATATATTTTGACTAATTTGTTAGCTAAGGAAAGCAGTATACTATAGCCGTGCCTGCACCCTACTGGTACTACTTACTAATAGAATGATTATGTATTCAGAACTTCATCTATGGATAACTATGTGACGTGGCCCACTAAGCGCTGAAATAGTCACAATTCTTTGGCCCCACAAATAATCACGTCATCAAATACCAAAAATGACGACATTTGGCCCGGCAATGTCGGCTTTAGTTTCAAATATAAACACATTTGTATGTATGTAATGTATGTGGGCATGCATATGCCGATATTCGGTTTGTTTACAATCTATATTTGTTTGATTTTGTATGGTATTCAATGCTGTTCAATGAACAGAGCATAGGCGCCAACAATTGCAAGTGCTGTCTAGTACGAATATACTCACTCTATAGTATATGCCATGAAATGAGCATATTGCGATTCGAATTAATTACAATTTATACAGTTTACAACATTTGTATACCTATTGTTTAGAGGCGGCACCTGCTATTTGTCAAATTAAAATAAGTTTTATATGTATATATAGTTAATTTGTATACAAATGTATGTGTGTTAGTTTTATAAATGTGTATAAATATTTGTATAAAAGATTGTATTACGACATTTTCGACGCTGACTTCTTTGCATGATTCATACCAAGCTCGTCTTAACCATATTTGGTTAATTCGAAAATTTATTTTATTTTACAGCAGACAAGCTCGCAACACGAGCATGAATCATGTGACAAATTTTAGCCATATGCTTAATAAAATGCTTATAATTTAATTTATATTCATATTTTGGATATGTGTGTGTATATGCATGGAGCTGTTGAAATATTTTTGGCAACATTATTGTATAGTTCTGCAGACGTAGCCATATCAAAACAAGAATTGTTTTTAGATTACCACTTGTGTATTGCCCCATTAGTCATTTTAACTGACGCGCCAACCGCCCACGCAGCGCTGCATCCGCAAGGCGTTGCCCAACACTGCAATCAGATAGTGCATTTTGTTATCGATAGCACGATAGCCGCGCGAATTATTTGCAATCGTTTATTTGACTTATGCGTAAGTTTAATTGTAATTATATAACATGCTAATTATAAAAGTAAAGTAATCCACTTCAATAATTAATTTTGTATGCATAATTTGAATTCTTTTAAATATCTGCTATAGCATAACTAGTACTTCGAGTAGCAGGAGAGACATTTAGAAAGTACAGATGGCGTACAAAATGTTATAGAATAGCCAGCAAACTGCTGTCCAATATTAGCCATTATTCATACAAAGTTGCTATCTAAAAACAAATTCGAATTGCATAATATACATATATACATACATAACAACATATGTACGATTATATACGTACATATATGTATGTACATTTAGACAAACATGCAGTGTTTATTATGGTTGTTTTTTTTATTTTATTCGTTCTGTAATATGCTTTTGTGCTCTGCTTCTATATAGAGGAAGAGGATTGAGGGTGTAGCTGATGCTATATACACGTACTGTGTTTTAATAAAATAGCGTTTCTATGGCGTACATATCGCCATATAGCTAAACACATCTCGGACACGTCTATTGTACAATTAAAAACAATCGATGCGATTTTTAGCACAAATGTGCCAAACACGAACATTCAATTTATATTTAGTCGATCGCCTTCATACGCCAAATGATAGCAAACGCTCCGCAGCACCACCCTCCCACCCGCCACCCGCTCATCCGCCTCCCCAGCCAGCAGCTCCCGCCTTTATATGGGGTTAGAGCAAACTGCACGTTTGTCATGCCAACAAATAAAAAAAAGGAAAATAAAATGCGCGTAAATTAACAGAAAAAATAAAAACAGCTCTCGACTATAATATACTCTGTTTCCAGTATTTTGCTCATATCAAAAATGATATCTCTTAACCTCCTCTTTGATCTTCCAGAAAGACAGCTAAAATTCATATTTTTCTTTTTAATTATTAGAATTTTTGTTTACAAGATTCCTATCTAAAGAAAATTATTCATTTATTTATATAATGTTAATTTCTAGTTACAACTATTAGGCTTTATATCTTCTGTCTTAAATAATTAAAGAAATATTATTTTTAAAAAAATATATCTCTGCTAGCTCAAATTGTGATTTCTGGCTTATTTCCGAGGGTGGGAAATAAATAATAGCACTTGTACTGCTTTTGTTATTTATATATGCTATTATTTATTTTTATATTTTATTCATTCCTATTTTTTATTATTTATATTATACATTTAGTTTTAATTTATATGCATATAGTCTTAAATTACGTTCCTACGCACAACAGCCGCAAAACCAATATACTCATTGCCTTTTCGGAAGTAGAGAGTATAAGAAATACAGAAAATGTAAACACTCGGAACGGCCAAAGTTTTGTAATTCTTTTGCAAACGTTTATTGGCCTGCATTGCGTGTTGGCCAAACGAAAGCCGTGGGCGTTGCTCGCTCCACTTTGCCCTGCAGCGCAATTTGGGATTTCGTCATTTGGACCACTTTCTACTTTCACTGCACAACAAAAGCGAGAAAGAACACCAAACTGTAGCCCCGAATTGCAATGCCACAGCGTCTGCAACCGAACCGGGGGCCAATAACTTCCAGAGAGCTTACTAACTCGGCCCGCTGTCAAACTAAAGATCATTCTGTATGCTATATACAGTGGCGGGTCTAGAATTTACTTAGCAGGGGGCTCACTTCGTGTTGAACCAATGTTATGCATATAAAATGAGCAGTATTCTTAACTCTTTATAAACGTCAGAGCAGTCTGAAAATTCAAGACGTGAGGTTTATTCTTACGACACTTTTCAAGAATTCTGGCGAGGAAAATTTTTCAAAAACGCAGCTCAAAGTGAAAAATTGTAGCGGATATTTTAGTTTTGTCACGAAATTTGTAATGCATTGAAGGAGATGTTTCCAAACCCAAAAAATATATATATATTCTCGATCAGCATCACTATCGACTCGGGATATAGCGTTATCCGTCTGTTTCTATGCAAACTCATCTCTCAGTTTTAGATCTAATATGATGGCACTTGACACAGATCCTGCTTTTTGCTGCCTTATGTCGGAGCCGGCAGGATCGGACCATTATAACATATAGCTGCCATAGGAACAATCGGTCGACAATTAAGTTTTTGTATAAAATACTTTTTTGCTTATACAAATATTACATCCAAACTCAACAATAGAGTCGGTCAGTGCACACATTGATTAACTCCATTAAACACTAAACTGAATGCTATGAAATAAGGTCAAAGTTTTTAAAATTACCTTTATAAATCCTAATCTTAATTGTCTGTTTAATAATAAGATTAATGTTAGTTATTCGTGACTAGCGCAGTAATGTAAAAGTGTTAAACTTGTAGCGCTAGGATGACAATAAATAAAATAAAATAAAATAAATATAGTATCAAATATATACTGAAGTAGCCTTAAGTACAGATATAGCTTTTATCTAACCCTACATCAAATTAATAAGATAGAATAGATAGAATCGTTCGAAAAGTTAACATTTTTTTTGTGTGAGATGGAGTTAAGCAATCTGTGCATTGATCGAATCAATTTAGAGTTTTATTATACTTCATATAGTTTCCTATATTTCTTAACAATATTGGATTACAATATTATATAGCTGCCATAGCAACCATTAGACGAAAATTAAGTTTTTGTATAAAAAACATTGCTGCAAGGGTAAATAGTAGCTTCGGTAAGCCATGTAGTCCGACTTTGATCAAATTATAGGAAACTATTTGAAGTATAATAAAACTCTCACTTAGTTTGGATGTAATATTTGTTTAAGCAAAAAGTTTTATATAGTGATATAGTGGTCCGATTTTGACTAAATAATTGTATAAACTCACTAGAGACTTGGTTTGGGAACGTTTGGTAAGGATACATTAATAAACAAAACGTTTTTCATACAAAATCATATTTGTCGATCGTTCATTTCTATGGCAGCTATATGTTATAGTGGTTCGATCCGACCGATTCTGACATATGTACTGACTGCAGCAAAAAGAGGGGTCTGTACCAAGTTTCATTAGGATAGCTTTAAAACTAAGGGACTAGTTCGCATAGAAACGGATGGACATCGCTATATCGACTCGGCTATTCATGCTGATTCAGAATACCATATATACTTAGTGGGGTCGGAAACGTCTTCTAATACTCTACTCCTAATACGTCTTGTAATACACTCTGCTAGAGTATTAAAATATGATGGAGGATTCTCCTACTGGGAAGGTCCCTTGGGAGCTTCAGCCTTTTATTGCGGGATCTTCTGTTCAGAAATCACAAAGTGCATTTTTACTTATTTTTGAATTTTTGCTTGAGTTGGCGCCCTTTTGGCTGCGCCACTGTATATTTAGTGTATATATAGATATTTTGGCTGCTGGCTGTCATTTTTGCGCTACATCGCAGCTGCTGAAAACGCTTTAGCACTTCCTGGTTACTTAGTTGGGCAAACACGCTGCGGCACACGCGGCACACGCCCTCAGCTGTGCACACAGGGCCCAAAGCGACGCACTGGCCCAAGAGCCGTGTAAGCCAAGCGTACATTGGCATTACAATACCAGATGTTAACACCCTGTTTATTTCTTCTTCTTATTATTTTTGTACTATGTATATCGTGTACGAGTGCATATTGAGTCTCTGCTTTGCGCTGCTCTGGTTTGGTTTGCTTAACAAGTACTTTCATCTCGCATTGACCTCAAATTGTGTGGCCCAGATACTAGGTGGCATCATCATGGACATGTGGCCAACTTGAACATGGTCATGTTACAGCTGCTGCTGCAGCAGTGGCAACATAAAACAGACTGACGGACAGGCAGACAGACCTCTGAGAGTTGAGATCACTGCTCGGCAATTATTATTTGGAAACCAAACAAATCGTTCAAAATACTTCGAGATCTACGCAACTATTTTGATTTTACAAATATCACACTTGCCTGCTACTAAAAATAACATTTTTTACATTCTAGAAAATTTGAATAAAATAATATTAGGTTATATATTCTACGTTTATTATTTATGCTCAAATTCCATAATATTATTTAAGCTTGTAAAGTTTACAGCTTCATAGCAAATGTTTATCCAACATTTATTTTTTCCTCAGATTTATTTGGCATTTCTTTTTTTGCATTCCTGAAAATAATATATTGAAAAATTATTGGAAAAACTTAAATATTGAAAACAAAAATATAAAAAAACAAGTAAGAATGCTATAGTCGAGTAAACCCGACTACAAAACTCCCTGTACCCAGGTCAAAAATTTCCAATCGCATCTTCGTACACATATACACACACATACAGACACATATACACACACACATACACAAAAGACGCACACACACGAGCGACAGCTCGAGCGCAGCGCAAGCGAGGCATTTTAAGTGGTGGCTGTGCTTCTTCTTCCCCTTGCGCTGAAGCACTGAATCTTCTTTCGTTAATAACTTCCGTGTTTATTATCCGAACGACTTGAAATTTGGACTGTAGATTAGGAGTGACTTAAGTAATGCACATGCCAAAATCCAAAGCTATATCTTAAAAATTGTGCCTGTAAAACGGTTTTTATCGAATTGCGGGGGAACGGGGGAGATATCTCAAATCTAAAATAAACTTGACCTGCTCCCGCTATACACGAACCTACATTCCAAATTTGGTGTCTCTAGCTCTTATAGTTGCTGAGATCCTTGCGTTCATACATACGGACGGACAGACGGACAGACAGACGGACATGGCCAAATCGAATTCTCTTCTGATACTGATCAAGAATATATATACTTTATAGGGTCGGAGATGTCTCCTTCTGCCTGTTACATACATTTGCACAGGGTACTAACCCCCTTTTACCCATTTTATGGGTACAGGGAGTAATAAAAGTACTCGTTTGGATGTTACTTCGAGGGTAAATAAAGAAATATGTATAGTACTTATACTATCCGAAATAAAAGCTCTCCTCACTATATATTACTGGGATTTCCTCTTTATTCATGAAATGGCGAGGCGCTGCCAACTTAACACCGTACTTCAATTATGTGGCAACTCTGTAAAGATTAATTTCGTGAATTCGTAAATAGCACAGCGCAGTACGATTTTCCGGATTTTGTTGATGTTTTCCGTGGTATCTGCCGTATTTGACTGCCCAGAATGTTCAGTGTCTTCGTTGTTACTATGATCCTTTTTAAATTTATTATTCGCAGTCGCAGATTGTTGGTTTTCCAGGAGAAGATATGCTAAAATGCTAATCAAGTCCACAGTACTTTTTCCCCTCTAAAAAACAGTGTTTTAGTAACGCAGGATTTTCTTCTTTTTTCTTCCCAAGTTCAACAAAAAGTAAAATATTGTTTTACACTAACCGCCATAATTTAAATACCAATAGTTTGATTGTCATGATACTTAAAGCACAATCTTATAAAAGATGGTACTATCGAATAGTTAAAAGGATTTCTTTGTCTACGAGCAAGTACGGCGACTTATTGACTTATCGGACGCACCCGACTGCAGAATACTATGTTCCCAGTCCTATATAATTTGGTTATTTGTGTGTTCAGAAAGAGACGCGAAAAGAACTGCACAGGTGTGGGAGATATAGATTTTGATCCTTTATGGGGGAGGGGTGGGGAGGTCCAAAAATTTTTGATGCAGATTTGACCAGGAGGTCAACATTATTATGTATGCCAAATTTGGTGACTCTACCTGTACAGGTGTGGGAGATAAAGATTTATCTCATTTGCTGGGGAGGGGTCAGGGGGTTAAAATTTGTTTGATGCAGATCTGTCAGGAATCTCAACATTAGTGTGTATGCCAAATTTGGTGACCATATCTTTAAAAATGGGGAAGATACAGGTTTTCCCCAAATTGAGGGGGAGTGGAAGGTGGTGGTGTGTCGGTCTCGACACTTCATAAATTGAGGGTATACACCAACACGTGTACCAAGTTTGGTTGCTCTAGCTTAAAGATAAAGGCAAAAAATTGCGCTCATACGGACAGACGGACATTTCGCAAACCCAATATACTAATTTCCCTTCAGGAACATAGTAAGTATAACAAATACTATTTTGCTTTAGCTTGAACGCTCAAAGTTCCCAGCCCATTGTAAATAAAAAGAATATATTGCTTTTTTTTATAAATGTTACATCGTTTGAAAACAAATTAATGTTTCTTTTATTATCAGCATCGTTTTCATTTGTTGTTTTGTTTTGTTTTGTTTTATGTGTGTTTTTTCTCTCTTGCTTATATTTTTGTGCTTGTCATTCAACAACTGCACTTGCAAATTGAAAATTTGATTACAAAAATACATTTGCTTTCTCTGGTGAATTGCATTCGTGTGTGTGCGCCAGTTGCTGCTAGGAACATCAATTCTACTTGTTGTTGTTGTTGTTGGTGTTGTGCGAATGGATAACACAGCGACAGAAACAGGATAATCGTCTCTCTCAGAAACAATCGTTACATTATTACAAAAGTAATAACTACAAAAAAAAAAAGAAAATAGTGTAGAATAATAATAAAATATTCATAATAATTCTAGCATAAACATTACAATTTCTTAGACTTTAAATGTTTACAAATATTATTATAATTTTTAATATTGTTGTTTGTTGTTGTTGTTGTTGTTGTTGTTGAATGCGATGTTGTTCAATGTAAAAATTATACACTTGAAGAAATTTTCAATGAACTTTGCATGTATCTCTGAATATGGAACTCGAACGAACAAGCTCGATCAAGTTCGCTTTCAGTTAATCGGCATGAATTCGTTACAATAAATAAATGTTTAAAACTAGGCGAATAACGGCAAAGAAATTACTCAATAGGATATCTAAGCTACTTTTATGTTGAGGTGTCTGTAAACAGTTATTAAACTCCTTATATATGAGATGCTTCATTCGTACTTTTGTCCTTTGCAAAGTGGGGGCGAAAAACATGATGAATTCGTTAAATAATAATAATAATAAAATTAAACATAAACATAATAATTATACTCAGCATATGCAAAATGGAGTGATTTTTGTGCTTTCTAGTTTTTAGTTTTTCGTTTCTTCTCCTCAGATGCGGATGAAAAACGCTCATTATCGAATTGTAATTGTTGGATTGTTTTTGTTGTTTTTGCCATAGTATGTGTGTGTGTGTGTGTGTGTGTATGTATGTATGTATGTGTGTATATAAACTATTTTTATTTTCTCAGGTTTTTTTTTGTGTTTTTCGTTTTCTTTTGTGTTTTTTTTTGTTTGTTTGTAAATATGTGAGAAAGTGAAAAAAACATCACAGCTAAAACTTCAGTACATTTTTCTTGTGGTTACTTCGAAAACAAAAAAAAAAAAAAGAACAAAAAATTATTGAACAAAGTGTGTATATAATTGCTTAATATACATATGTATATATATATATATACGATATATATAGCATATATAGTATATATGCTTACAGTTTTATAGTTATGTAGTATGTATTCATGAATCGTATATCTTAAGTTAGGCTTCGCTTTATGAACGACATTTGTCATTTTGTTTTTCTTTATTATTATATTGGGCTTATTACTCTGCTTGCCCCGCATTCCCCACACACCCCCGCAAGGGGGCATTGTCGGCGGCAGGGGGGCGAAGCAAACATAGGCTGAGATTTAAATACAGGGAGGCAAATGCCCCAAAATGAACGGCTTAAACGCTAAAAGTACTTGCTGGCCCCGCCCACAACTGAACTGATCTGAACTGATCTGATCTGATCTGATTCCCGCCCATGCATTATATGGTAAATGTACAACCCCCATACCCCCAAATTCTCCCCCCGATTCCCCCATAACTACCCCAAACTACCCCGTGTTTATTTCCCACCCAATCCAGTTCTCAATCCTCCCAGCTGTAGTCGGAGTCGAGTTCGCAGCGGACACGCCACAGCATTAGCTCCATGCAGGCGCGGGAATCCTCGAAGCTGCTGTGTCCTGTGGCCCCATCGCCGGTCTGGATCTCGCGATTCAGATGCGTTTTGGTGAGATGGCGCAGGGCGCGCCGATAGGGGAAGCCGCTGGAGTGTGGAAACGTTATCGAGGTGTCGATTAGCGTATAGTGGACTAGCCGCAGAGCCCGCAAATCATTATCCAGTCCGTGGCCAATCAGAATGGTGTCGGCATCGATCAACTCGAGCAGATCGCGCTGCACCTCGGCCAGCGTTTTGACGCCGCTCGATTTGAGATCCTTGGCGGTAACGCCCGAATAGCGTGTATTATAATCAACAATATCGGCATCGGGCCGAACATAATGCTCATAGACCAGCTGGCCGTTGAGGGCCACCAGCGATACCTTGGTAACGTCGAGGCCCCTGCCCGTATAGCTCATCTCGCAGTCGAGGGCATAGATGGCATTGCCGCCCCGATTGCGCTGCTGCTGCTGATGCTGTGGCGCCGCCGAGCGCGGCTTGGTGCGCACAAAATCATGATAGGGCCCATTCACGCCCACCACGGAACCAGTCCACACATGCAGCTCGTTGCGCGTGCAGCCGGCGATGCACTCATCGGGGGCATTGCAGCATGTCCAGCGGCTGCCCCAGGCGCTGCCATCATAGTGGCGATGATACTTGCCCCAATGATAGCTGCACTCCTCCCCGGTCAGATACTGTCCGCTCAGCTCATCCACCAGAAAGTCACGCTTGCAGCGTACGCACTGCTTGGCCAGGCTGCGATCAAAGGCCGCGGCGGCGGCGGCAGCGGCGGCGGCAACGGCATCGTGACTGCAGTAGAGCTCCAACCCATAGCCGCTGTCGGCACTGGGAGCCGACTCGCACTCGCTGCCGCTCCACTCGCCGCCGGACTCCGACTCCAGCGACAGCGGCGATATGTTGCCCGAATCTGTTGAGTTGCTGGCGGGGCTGCTGGCCGGCTCCTGGCTGGTGTTCAGCCCGTCGTGGCAGTTGATTACCGTTAGCGGCGTTGTCTCTGCCACAGCCATGACGTGTGCCGCTGCCGCAAAGTTCATGTGGGGCAAACACTTGAAGAACTCAATGGCGCCCTCGTGGACGACACTCTCCACCGGAAAGCCATAGACGCGCAGCAGCTGCTGCTCGATCAGATAGCGACGCAGATGATGCTGCAACGTGGCATCGTCCATGTCGAGGCGCTCATATTGCCGCAGCGGCGGCATCAGGAAGTTCACATTCTGCCGCTGCGCCTTGTGCATCTGCCGATCAACGCGCTGCCAGCTGGCCGCCGAGTTGGGCGCATGGCTGCCGCTGCCGCTGCTGCTGCTGCTGCTGCTGCTGCCGCTGTTGACGCCGCTGCTGCTGCTGATAATGCTGCTGATGCTGCTGCAACTGCTGCTGTTGCCACCAATGCTGCCGCTGCTGCTGCTGCTGTTCGGGGAGCTGCCCGGCGAGCTGAGCGCCGAGGAGGAGGAGCTTCTGCTGTCACAGAAGCTCACATTTGACTTTGTCTTCTTGTTGTTTTTGTTGCTGCTGCTGCTGCTGCTGCTGCTGTTGTTGTTGTTGTTTGGCTTGCTGTTGTTGCCCATGTTGGCCATGTTGCTGCCGCATTTGGTTTGTTTCACTTTGCTGTTGTTGTTGTTGCTGTGTCGCTTTTGGTTGTAGTTGTTGTTGCTGCTGCTGCTGGTGCTGCTGCTGCGCCACTTGCCCTGCTTGCTGCTGCACTTGCTGCTGCTGCCACCCTTGCTGGCCTGCTCCAGTGGCACTGCTGGCTGCACCTGCTGCTCCTGATCCTGCACCTGCACCTGCGCCTGCACCTGCACCTGCTCCTGCAGCGCTGTCCTGCCCAAGGACTGCTTTGTGGGCTGCGGCTTTGGCTGGCGCTTGGCCCGCGACTTGTTGTTGCCATTGTTGTGGTTGTTGTTGCCGTGGTTGTTCAGCGGCCTGGTCTTGGCCTTGTGCATCAGCTCATCGCTGAACTGGATGTCCTCGCTGGTCGCCTCGCTGCTAGTGCTGTTGCGGTGCTCAGGATTGTGCTGGCCCAGAAATTTGTCTGCAAAATAATAGCAAAAATATCAAACGCATTAGTTTTATATTCATATTATACATATCAGATACATCAGCGTATATAAAAGCAAGAAGTTCACAGTCCTTTTCAATATGCCAGCTATATAATATAATATATAATATACATCTAAATCAAGTTCCATTGAACAATATAAAGTATTTTTGATAAAACTTGTGAAAAACATATTTAGACTTTGATTTCCTCGGTTTGCTTAGAAAACACAGAAAAGTTGTCGAACAATCGTTCCTATGACAGTTATATGTAAGTATATTATAGTATACTTATATATGTATGTACTATGTACGACTAAGAGACGAGGCTAGCTTGTCTCGGAAAATACTGATGTTGGTATTTTTGGTATTTTTTTTACATCTGAAAAAATACTGCATTTGGGAGCTTTGGTATTATTTGGTATTTTTTGGCATTTTTTTGGTATTTTATTTTGGTATTTTTTTTATTTTAATTTACTACTGGGAAAATACTGCATTTGGGTTCATTGGTATTATTAGGTTTTTTTTTTGGTAGTTTTGGTATTTCAATTTACTTCTGAAAAATACTGAAATTGGGATCTTTGGTATTATTTGGTATTTTTTTTGGTATTTTTCGCATCTGAAAAATACTAATAAGATATCAGCCATTTATAGCAACTTTATAAAAATCGGACCTTAATCATTATATTTGAGCATAAGAAATAAAACTCACAGAGAATCGTTATTTAAAAATAAGTCTCACAAATAATTATAAAATACTCAAGTTGGTATTTTTGGTATTTTTTTCTTCTGTAAAAATACTGAATTTGGGATCTTTGGTATAATTTGGTATTGGTTTGGTATTTTTTTTTTTAAATACTAAAAAGATACTAAATCAAAATGTGCTTCCGAGTTTCCTCAATAATAATGATTCATCCTTAGCAATTTTATAAAAATCGCACTAGAATCATTATATTTGAGCGAAAAACAATACAAAAAAGGAAAAAGATTCAAACTAAATTATGCAATTATTAAAAAAAAACAATAAGAAGAGGGAAAAAAATAAAACTAAATTTGGCAATTCCAAAATGAAGCGCATTTGAAATTTGTTATTTCAAAAACCAAGGGGGGTTTTATAGGGGAAATCTTTATAGGGAGTTCTCTTAGCTAACTCTGAACACACTCAACGATTTATTAAATAATTTATTCTTTGAAAGGTGTAGTAAATTTGGTTGACGTCAATTTACGTTGCTAATTTGTGCGCTGATAACACACGGGGAGTGTGCGTGTGTGCGTGTGTGCGTGTGTGTGTGTGTGTGTCTGTGTGTGTGTGTGTGTGTGTGAGTGTGTGTGTTGTTCTATTGATGCCTCCGCTTATCAGCTGCCCGAAAGCGTTGCCCGCCACGTGCTTTTTATTTTTGTGACTGTGCTTAATAATATTTTGTTTATTTGTTTTGGTAAAAATGTGCTCAACCCCTAATACCCTGCACTGGCAAGGGCAAAGGGTGGCTCAGCTGACAGCACACACATAATAATACCCATGAAAAGGACTTCCTGGGTATCTGGGCGTCGATCACATTTGTAACACGTTGAAATAAATGCTACGCATGACTTAAGATGGCAGATTATATTTGATTTGTGGCCTGCTGCTCGTGTTCGCTTTGTTGTCGTAAAAAAGCAAAAGAAACGAAAAAAATAAAAATAAAAAATAAAATATAAAATAATGTATAAAGAGCTGTCACGCCCCCAGGGCGTAGGCCATTACAAATACGGGTATTACTCATTATCAACATAATTATTATAAATAAATTTGTGACTTCCGCATTGTGCTCATCAAGCGGCTGCGACTAAGGCGGGAAGACACACGCAGAGCAGGAGGAGGCGGAGGAAGAGCGGGGCTGAGCTGTTGCCAAGCGACGCGACGCTTTGCGTTAAATGAACAGAGCACATGACCCAAGCTTTGTGAACAGGGGGCCCCCGAGAAGTGGGGGGGAGGTGGGGGGGGGGGGGGTGGGCGGT
This sequence comes from Hirtodrosophila confusa, assembly GCA_035043065.1. Lineage (NCBI taxonomy): Eukaryota > Metazoa > Arthropoda > Insecta > Diptera > Drosophilidae > Hirtodrosophila > Hirtodrosophila confusa. The sequence continues at coordinate 5,232,377 of JAWNNI010000078.1, forward strand.
CAAAGCACACCTGTGAACTTGTTTTTGGCAGACACGTGGCAGAGCAAGCTCTGATTTATGCCCCGATCAAGCCAAAGATACATATTTAGTTAGCGGGCAGATGGGGGAGGGACATATCAAAGGCAACTGAACTTGTTTTTTCCTGAATTTAGTTATTATATTTCTTAGATTTCGAAAATATTTCTAATAGTAGCCAAAGGTAGCTAGTTTTATATCTTTTTACTCCCTGTACCCATAAAATGGGTAAAAAGGGGTATTGGATTTGTGCAAAAGTATGTAACAGGCAGAAGGAGACATCTCCGACCCTATAAAGTATATATATTCTTGATCAGTATCAAAAGAGATTTCGATTTGGCCATGTCCGTCTGTCTGTCCGTCTGTCCGTCTGTCCGCAAGGATCTCAGCAACTATAAGAGCTAGAGACACCAAATGTGGAATGTAGGTTCGTGTATAGCGGGAGCAGGTCAAATTTATTTTAGATTTGAGATATCTCCCCCCGTTCCCCCGCTATTCGATAAAAACCGTTTTACAGTTACAATTTTCAAGATATAGCTTTAAGATTTGGCATGTCCAATACTTTAGTCCCTCTTAATCTACTGTCCAAATTTCAAGTCGATCGGATAATAAACACCTAAGTTATTCACGAAAGAAGATTCAGTGCTGCAGCAAGGGGAAGAAGAAGCACAGTCACAACTTAAAATGCCTGGCTTGCGCTGTGGCTCGTGCGTGTGCGTATCTGTGTATGTATGTGTAAGTTAACGAAGATGCGATCGGAAATTTTTGACCTGGGTACAGGGAGTTTCGTAGTCGGGTATACTCGACTATAGCATTCTTACTTGTTTAAAGGGTGATTTTCTTAATTTGGCATTTATTTTTCTGAGTGTGGCTTACTTAACCAACAAACAGGCACAAATAGTTGCCAGTGTAGGGTGATCTTGTGTGTGCTTTCTTTCCCAAAGGATTTCCAATAGATTATATCAGAATTAGAAATCTCGGAAATTTAATTAAGCTGAGTAATCGAATCCGATTTAAAGTTCTTACAGTCGGTTTCCAAAGGAATAAAGAATATATTTAGTTTCGAAATACAGTCAGGCACCATATTTGGTTTAGGGACATCCTTAAGAACATTGATAGGATATATAAAAACTGTTGCCAGGCTGGAGCAAGAACCTCAGAACCTAAGCGTGTCCCCAACTACAAGCTGGGAAAGCAAATGTCAGCAGCTGACAGATAAAATAATTGAAAGGAAGGAAAAATGAATAAGGAAGATTTCCTGAATCCTGGAAAGGGACTATAGGAGACTAAACTATAGAGAATTTCCTATGTTCTGGGATTACGAAACATCAGAACAAGCAAGCGAAGGAACAACGAACAAGGGAGGTTATCTGGATCCTGGAAAGGGATTAAAGGAGACTAAATCAAAAAGAATTTCCTATGCTTTGCGGGACGTCACAATATAGAATTGAGTTCAGACAGAAATATAAAGTCAAAGGCAGGAAGGTTTTCTTAATCCCTAGAGAGGAGGTTAGGAAGGGAAATTCTACGGAACGTCACAAAAGACCCCTAATAGGAAATAGAGTTCATAGCGATTCAAGTGTTGCTCTAGCTGATTCACAAGACTCAAGTATCAACTGGTCGTGTATCAACAATTGTAATTGTCGCACATCTGTAGTACTCGTAATATATATGTAGTATCTGTAACAAGAGCAACAATGTCATTTGCGTACTATATGAATGCATTGCATTGGCGGCTTCCTATTTGCTCTGCCAATTTGTATAGTTTTTCCCAGACAATTTCATGGCAGTGACTTAAATTGGCTTTGAGCGGTGCTCAACGCATTTCCTCAATCGACTAAGTCAACTTTAATCAGCAGAACACATAAATCATGCATAAATAAGTATACATAAGCACTTACTTGTGCATGGACTTATATATATATGTATGTATATGTATATTAACGAGCGCACAAGTTTGTTGACTCTAGGCTTATGAAGGACACTTGGACGTAGCTCCATTTTTGGCATCATATTTGTTGCTACTATTATTGCTGTTGGCTGTGCACGTGACCTGGAACGCCAATTGGCCAATAACCAATCGTTGGCTTCTTGGCCTGCGGCTGTGCATGTCAAGCAAATTTCTCCGTTCCTAGCCATAAATCACGCATACGCCGAGTTGTGCCCGCTCGACGACAGCTGCCGTCCATCCCAGCAGCAGCAGCAGCCAAGAGCTCCAATTATTGTTTACATATGTGCAACACGTACTTTAACACACATTGAAAACTGTTTGGCCCGACGATTAGATAAACGAGCTTCCGAGCTTCCCGAACACACACACACACACGCACACACACACACACACACACACACACACACACAACACACACATTCTGATCGATATGTGTGTGCACATGCTTTATCACAAAAATACATAAACACGCGCCAAAATCTTCAACAGCCTTGAAAATCATATAAATATGCATGCTTGTGTGTGTGTATGTGTGTGTTTGTGTGTGTGCATATTAAACATACACACACACACACACACACACACATACATATACTGAACACATGTAGCATGTACATTGAAACGTAAACATAACATAATTATGCGAGGTGCGTTCCAAATGTACTTAAAAGCCAGCAAGGCGCATTCGCGAGGCTTCGCGCTGACAAATGACAGCGAAATAGACTAAACAGCTGCTCAGTTAGCGATGGCAACGCCAATCGATAGTTTCGATAGCATTATATTAACTTATCGATACTAGCGATAGTGTGAACAAGCTAACTACTGTTTAATAAATTATAAGGCACAATCAAAATATAGTTAGATTTGGCACACGTGAACTTTTATCGATAATATCGATAGAGAAGCAACTCTTAAATAATATCTAAATATCGATTAGTAGCAGAGCTTATCATGGTATATATCTCTTATAACTCGCAACCTTATTACAAATTCTACAATAATAAGTTCAACCATAATTCTAATTAGGTACAGTATTCTAAAATATAGTTCAATATAATAAGAGGTTTATATTGATAATATCGATAGTCTTGGTCTTAGAAATGCGATAATATCGATAAGTTCATGGCTAGTTCTTAACTTAGACAAAATAAAACAAGCTTGTGTCTTAGATCTTCAGTTGCTAGGGAAATAGTTTAGATCTTAACAAGACATAGAAAGCTGGGAAGTTAGCTGTTAACAGTTCTAAAAATCATTTAAAGATTAAAAACAAACCATTAAATGAGGTTTGTTGAAGGCCCATCTATGACATTTGAATGCTTTTCACAATGATACTACTCTAAGCTCTGGTTTGTTTGCCTCAGCTGTCCGATGGAGATGAAGTTGTCGAGATCCGATTAATGTCATTTTAGATTGGTTGTACTAACTATAGGCAGTGTTCAGCAAAGGCATTCAAATGAGCTTACAATGGACTTAACATTTGCATAACTTGGCAAGCAACAAAACTACAACAACTCTTGAAAGTCCCTGATAAGATAGCAAAGCTAAATAAATGTGACTACTGTGCTGAACGAGCTGAACGATCTGGCCGATGATAATCTATGTATACACACTATATATGCTTTGCACAACCATGTGTAAATATATATGTATAAGCCCAAAGTAAGTATACACACAGTATGTAATATGTCATTTGTTGTTGCTTTTGCTGTGCGAAAACAATGTAGAAAATAAAACAAATCGAGAGCCCCCTAAAGCCCCAAAATCGAAAGCGAGACAAATTATAGTATATTGTAGTAAATAGTATATATATGTTGTTTGTCTGTTGTCTGTTGTCTGTTGTCTGTTGTCTGTTGTCTGTTGTCTGTTGTCTGTTTGCTGTGCCCTGTGGCGTGAAATGATTTTCACAATGATACAGTTTAATTCTGTAATTCAGCTTTAATTTGAGTTTAGTTTCACAAATTAACGACGACCGGAAATTGAACTCAATTCTATATCATTTATACATATTTAAACAAATTATGGATAAGGGGGATAACAAATCAGAAGCTGTGCGGATGTATTTGACAGAGAGATAGAGGTAACTCCGATTAAAGTATTTAAGTTATATGTTCCTGATCAGCATCATAGGCTACTTCTGCCTGTTACTAGGCAAACTTTTCTCTTGGTTTTAGAGATTTGGAAAATATCTTAACCAAACTCACCAGAATTGATTAATATCGCAGCATAGCTGAACTTATAGCTGCCAAAGAAATTGATCTGAGTCACAATCAAAGTCACCAGAGTCATCGTTAGGTTGTTTTAGTACACCAAATTTGATATAAATCGGAACACCATATATGGCAACAATCGGGTGAAAAAGCTTTATTGTTTATCAAGATATTTCAACCAAACACAGCAAGTGCGATTTTTATTATACGCTCTAAAGTTTGGTGAAATTCGATTAAAAGCAATCGTACGAAAATTAAGCGTTTTATTTTATGGAATTCTTTTCTGCGGGGGCTTCCCGAAGATGTCCGTTCTTTCGAGCATAACTGTGAAATTTAATAACATTTTTATTTATATTTGCTCAGTCATCAGTGCGTGTTTTGTGGCTTTGTCAGTTGTGTGGTCAGTCTGACTTTTTAGCCAGAACCAGGTAAGTCTCTATTTGGGGCGTGTGGACGCATATTTATTTCGGTTGCCGGGTGGCGATAAGATGTTGCCAATAGCGTTTCAGTTACGTTTTAGCCTACGGCAACAGCAGCAGCAGCCTGGAGTGCCATCGACTGTCTGTAGTCAAGTGGACTTGTCGTTGCCGTTGCCGTGCTTCTAATCAGCTTTAAATGTCGAACTATACACACTTTTGCCACAGCCAGTGACGGCTATCCCGAAAAATGGAACAATAAAAACAAAAAATATAAATAAATAAATAAATACGAGTAATAAATGCCGTGACAAGCACAAAATGTCAGCGGACAAGTTGTATGGCTGGCAGCTACCTGCTTGCTATGAAACTCACAGGAAGTGAGAGAGCGTGCCGTAGAGCTGGACAATATATCGATGGTGCTGTCGATAGTATCGATGATTTTTCGCTTATTCTAGCCTGTGAATCGAAAGGAATCGCGGCACGGTTAAGTATTCGGTAAAAGTTTTCTCTTTGATTCGAACATAACTTCAAAATGTAAATACGGTTTAGATTTTCTCCGAATTCTCCGATTCGGATTCAAAAGTACTAGGAAATGCTAACACACCTGAGTTTGTCTGGAATTAAACATTTTTATTTATTATTAAAAAACAAAGTGGTTTCGAACTAAGCAATTTTCAAAATCATTCGTTTCAATTTAGTTATGTTTTTTTTTTAGAATCAATTATAATTATTGGATAGTTCCATAGTTGAAGCTTTCATCCTCTCACCATCTCTAGCGTGCAGGGTGCAGCAAAGAGAGCACACGAACGCAGGCAGTACATTGGAGAGAGTACAGCAAAGAGAGCACACGAACGCAGGCAGTACATTAAAGAGAGAGCGCAGCTAATGTGGGAACATGCTTGTTTGCATTGAACTGAGTGTAGACAATGCAGCCATGTGACCCAAATTCACAAATAGTATATAATATGCAAATATGGATAAATTAGCAGGCCGGGGCATTGCCATCGCAGTGTCATTGATAATTCCACTGAGCCCCGGCTGGCATGGGGCAAACCATATGAGAATCGTGTCAAAAACAGACTGAAAGTCTCTCAAATCTGAGAGACCTTCGAAGTAAGTAAGCAATTGTCAAATGGCAAGCAGCATTTCCTGTACCAAATAAAATCTGGCCAATAACTCAGCTCAACTCAAGTCAAGTCACATTTCACAGTCGAGATTTAATGGTTGCACAATTAGAGATATGTTTTGTATTATGTATTATGTGGTATTCACGTAACGTGCTGCTCGTCACAAGTAACGAGTCGCAGTCACAAGTAACGAGTCACTATCACATGTATTACATATGTACTATTATATTACGATTCACTGACAAGCCAGAGAGAGATATGTATTGGAGAAAACTGATGCTCGTCACAAGTAAAGAGTTACAGTCACAAGGAGCGAGTCACTATCACATGTAACGAGTCACTCTAACAAGTATTACATATTACATTACTATATAACGATTCACTGACAAACCAGAGAGAGATTTGTATTCGAGATAACTGATGCTCGTCACAAGTAACGAGTCACAGTCACAAGTAGCGAGTCACTCTCACAAGTATTACATTTGTATGTATGTACTATATAACGGTTCACTGCCAAACTAATAACAGCTCAATCTTAAATAAGTGCTCTGCATCTACGCTTTCACCGACTCTCTTGGCATTATTATGCTTGCTGCAATACGGTCTCACTGGCAGGCAATAGGAAATAGCCTTAAGACTCTTTATAAATATGTTGAAAGAAGAAAAAAAAAAACAAGTTATATTCATTAATATGAATATAAATATCTTGTTTTTCTATGCATATAAAGATAATCGTTGAGCTTAGTTGCTTTTTATTATTCACACGTGTGCAGTGTGACCTGATATTGAGGCAACTGTACTTGTCACTGATGTTTTATAAGCATCTCTAGAGGTATTGCTAGTCGAAATGCTTCATACCTAGTTGGGGTTATGGTTATGCTAATGCTCGGTACGTGATAATGTGTCAATAGGCTCGCTTGAAATGTTAACTGATATGTATTTGGCTTATTAATCAAACAGTCACAAAACCAACAACTAATGGATAATATATTAAAAGGAAAAAACAAAAACACACTGGGCATGCAAAATGGCCATTGAGGTCAAAGCGCCAAGAGGCGACGACGACGTTGTTAGAGTTAATAGCCAATTGGCTAAAATGCGAGCCGTAAAAAGTTGGCAATGCATAATACAAACAATACGAGTACAATCTGTATAATTTGAATAACTTATATATATATTAGATATAGTATATAAATATATATATGCATGCTTGCTTTATATACGCGCTGTTACATGATTTTACTGTGACATTTTTTGCAGCAGCAGCAGCACGCAATCTTTGGAGGTCGTCAAAGCTGGCACGCCAGCCAAGTGAAGGGATGAGCATTTCTAGCAATGCCCAGATAATGCCCGAGGTTTGATTAACAAGATTGCACATGGGCATTGTCTACAGTATCTATAGATAATGGCTGCGATCTAATCGGCAACCGACAAAAAACGGGCTATTAAATTACTCGGTCTAGGCATTAGAGTGCATTAGATAACAAACAATTTATTATCCCTAGATTTCCGCATGTTGCGACCTTTAATATATTCAGGGTATGTATATACCGCATATGTATAGTAAATTGAGTATCTGCAAACTTTGTTCGTATACTTCGAACTCCACAGATGCAGCTATACTAAATATACAATATACTAAGTATATAATTAGTTTGCAGATCTGTAAACTTGGGTCGCAAACTCATCATCAGTATTTTAGGTAAATGGCTGGTACTCAAAGGCAAACGTGTTAACCTTGGCCATTGCCAGCGGCAAACAGAGACCCAGACAGAAATACTGAACAAACATACAGATACAGATACATATACAGATACAGAGGCTGGGATAAAGATTGAGATAGACAGAGCTTTGGTCTCTGCCCAGTTCAATGCGAGGCATCAAAGAAATTGCGATGACGGGCCGCATAATAAACAGAATTGTGTGTGATTCTTTTTGTATACTTTTATAGCTCCAGATATTTGAGACAGACGGAGCATTTAATAGGTTAATAATGCGAGTACTCGACCATTGGGGACGCAACTTCACTGTGTATCTGTGTCTGTATCTGTGCCTGTATCTATTGTATGTATCGGCATCTGTATCTCACTTCACTCTTCACTCCACATTCCATCTGTCTGCAGTCTGCGAGTCGCCGCTAAAAAGGCAGCAAAATGAGTTCAAGTTTTTGCCGCAGCTTCACATTACGCAGCCGTCGCAGCGGCCAAGGGGTCTGTGGTTAGGTGGGGATGGTGAGATACTATAAACACCAACGCCGCACAACCTTAAGAGATGCAGCGAGGCGTGAATTGTGCGGCTGCAATGGATAAACAACAAACTGGCTGCCACAATTTCTTGGCCAGCTCAATGACTTAATTGCGCACACAAGGTGAACTATAAAACGTTAATTAGAAATTGGAAACTGAGGCCAAAAACAGTTTAAAATTACAGTTTACGGAAAAGGCATCTCCTCCAATGAACACAAAATACGCCGAATTCACTCACGGCACAAATGTTACGCAGCATTTTAAGGTTAGTTAAGAGCCTTACGCATATATTATGCATTATTTTGCATAAATTTAACAATGCCTAACCATAATCTATGATAGGCCACTAATGAATTCTGCTTGAAGTTACATAGAGAACTTTCCATCAGACAGAGCTTTATGATTAGCGCAGAATTCTAAACTTAAAATCAAAATAACCATCAATATATGTAGGTTGATGGGTTAAAACTGCTTGAGAATTATAAGAGAATAGTGAAAAAATTTGCTTGGAGCGTGCTGTGTTACCTGAAAACTAATCAAGGATATATTTAAACTGTTTTGTTGTTGTTGTTTTGCATCAGTGAAGTTCAGTAGTTGTTAAATTGTTGACATGTTTACTTTTTGGCCCTCTGATAGAGTTTTCATGTTTGTGCAATGTGTAAACATGGAAAATGTTGTTCTGATATCAGACTGGAATATCAAAATGTATATATATATACTATATTAAAGCTAAAGTCTGCTGCTCGGGCGCTAATCAATGACAAAACAAACGACTTATGTAATTCCGAGCGGGGCTGTGTCAGGGCAAAATCTATTAACTGATGTTGACTTGGCTATCAGTTTAGCGATTAAGCGGTTTTCAGATACGAAACGAAACAGAATGGCACGGAACGGAATGGAATGGCATGGGGTGGCGCCAGTTACGGTGGAACTGAGAGATCTCAGCTGATTCCGTCGAGTACTGCGTCTTAATTACCGCACGGCATTGCTAAAAATAAATGCTATAAAAGCGTTTTACAAGCGACACTAAAAAGCAAAGAACATTTTTGAAAAAAAAAAGGTAAACAATATAAAATCTAAATAAAAACAAATAAAGCATACACATATTGCAGACAGCAGGGAGTTAGGAGGCGAAGGCACCTTTAAAGTATTTATTCCGATCATCCGGTTTTCCATGCCATGCAACTCACAAATTAGCATCAATTTATATCAATAGCGTTTGCTATTAATATTTTTTCGAAAATACTGACATTTCGGGGTGGTTTTTTGTTAATGATATCAGCTAGTTATAGAGCCAGTCTTATCATATCTTAAACTATTTAATTTCATGTCATAACACAGCCGCCCATGTTGAACATTAATTTATTGGCGTTCATTTTGTTGTTATTTCTGGATTACTCGTATTATTATTATTATTGTGTGTTTTCAATCTTGATTTATTTGGCTCTTGCTTTCTCAGCACGCTTTTGTTTATTTGTTTAGCTAATGAAGTCTTTATTTTTGCTATTCTTTTGCCATTCTTCTGCCTTTTTTCGGTCTGAATTTTTAATTGATTTGGTTATATTGAAAGCGAAAGTTGAAATGAAGCGACAAATGTCGCTTTACATAATCTCCCGCTTTATGGGATGACGTTTTTTTTTCTTCCAGTGTATGTGCGTGTGTGTGTGCGTGTGTGTGTGTGTATTGGTGACGACTTTCATTAAGGTCGCGCGGTCAGCTTAAGCGAAAATTTCCTGCAATTTTCTTATTTATGAGTCTACATTGCAATTGAAATTGGAATACCGAGGTCTGAAAATAGTTTCGCAAATCAGAGAACCGCATATTAAAAAAAAAAAACACAAACAAACAACGCGTGTTGTTTATTTACCGTTCTACCCACACCCAAGTATTTATAGTAAAGGTCTTTGAGATGAAACATTATAATAATGTATGCATGAAGTACTGCCATAGGGTTCTCTGTTCCTTTTGGAAGTATCTTAATTATGGCACTCAAATCTAATTGAATGCGTTTAGGGTTTTCCTACCGTTCTATCCACACCTAAGTACATATAAAGGTCTTTGAGATGAAACGTTTTACATACTCGTATGTATTGTATTAAGTACTGCCATAGGGTTCTCATTTCTTTCAGGGCGTAACTTAATTATGGCACTCAAATCTAAATGTTTGGGATTTTCTACCGTTCTATCCACACCCAAGTACATATAAAGGTCTTTGAGATGAAACATTCTACATACTCGTATATATTAAGTACTGCCATAGGGTTCTCTTTTCTTTCAGGACGTAACTTAATTATGGCACTCAAATCTAATTGAATGCGTTTAGGGTTTTCTTATCACTTCACAAATTCTCAAGCGCATTCACTTGAAATCTCAAAATGTGTTTTAAATCAATATTGAAGCATTTATATTGCTACCTTTAGAAACACCCAACGGTAGTGCATGCAAACTTAATGGAGTGCTGAATGGGAGGTTGGGGAAATGTTCAAGAGCTGTTTATATATTGTAGATAAGTTAAATGAATATCTGTTAAGGAACTGCGCCTCAAATAACAGACTGTAAGCCATAAATACTATATTGCTGTTCCTGTCTGTTCTAACTCAAAGACTTTTAAGAGAGACTTCTAGAGACACCTCAGTTTTATAGATAATGCCTTAGCCCTGATTTCTGGTACACAATATCTTTTGAGGGTCATCTTTTTATTGTAAATATTTCGGGCTAGTATCTTTTGAAATATTCTAACTGATTTTATTCTTTGTATTGTTGTGCTTTTCCCAGGTCAACATTTCCCAGCGCAGCGTGTGACTTTGTGTTTTGTGGATAATTATAAGATTAGCATTTTTTAATGATGGTCATTTAACTAAAAAGGTAAACAGCTGATTTTGTCAGCTTTGCATATAATAGATAACCCACATACATGGGACATTAATTGTATTGTTGAATACAACATACGAGTTGAGATATTCGAACTAATATTCCATATTTGAACTTGATAATGTATATTCGGGAGAGTCTAGCCAAAGACCTTATAATTACAGTGATATAATTAGTAATTATGAGGTCTTTGGTGCTGTTATACTCTGTTCCCAAACGAATGTAGTAGATGAAATCTAGAGCACATGTTTTGAGTAAAATTTCAAATACAAAGTTCCAATTGCGGTTGAGTGAGAACAGCGTATACAACAGTCGGAACAATCCAACTTACAGCTAGTTTCTTATATTTGTAAGTATATCTTCTCCCTAAGGTGGCATATTGTAACCTGTTGTCTTGACTCGTTCCACTTGCTGCAACCACTAAATTGGCTATCGTTAAAGTGATCTGCCAAGCAACAGTCAAGAGGCAACTGTGTGCATAATTATGGTCGCCACTGTTGCAGCTGGTGACCCAATAAAGAACTCGAATGCGTACACGCCAGAATGCCTAATTAAAGTGAGTGCTCTCTAAGAAGATATGGCTTTTGATTTGATTTCATTCGATTGGAGCCAGGCTATATGCCATATAGGTCAAGACTGAAGTGTGTGTGTGTGTGTGTGTGTGTGTGTGTGTACATTTATGGAAGCCAAGTGAACTCTGATTAAGATAATACTTGGAGAAATCTGCCGATGACGTTGCCACTGTGACTGATGATTCATTGTGAATGGCGTCGCGATTTGCTTGGAATTTTATAAGCAGCGGCGAATCGGATTGGGAAATGATTCAGCGTGTGATTTTGTTGGTGTTATTGATATTATAATGATATTGTGGCTATTGGTGTGTGGGCTAATAAACCATTAATTGGCCCTGAATTCTTCTGCGCTCTTTCTAGGGGACATTACACCGGAAGCGGCAGATATTTGTATAAGAACAAGAGCAGGGCCCAACAAATGAAAGCAAGGCAAAGCCAAAAGTCTCCCTAGCACTAAAATAGAATCGATATATATATGATATTCATAGAATCGATATATATAGCGACGATATTCATATCGGAAATGAAATTTAGAGGCGACTAATAAATGACCGCGCTTTGAGACGGATCAAAAATATGTAAGTAAATAAATAAACATACGAACATGTTATCGATAGTGCGCCCCGTCGCTAGTTTCGATAGTTTTTTGGTCACACCAGCGACAGAACTTTCAAATAAAAGCTTATTAATTTTAGAATTATAACAAAAATAATGGAAATCTTGTCTGCTGTTAGATTTTGGTTTATATAGCAGCTATGCATAGTAAGAAAGCAAACGAAAGTAGCCGAAAATGATAAAAACTATCGATAGTATCGATTGTTAGCTGGTGGAACTTAAATTTTCAGAGATCTAAGAAAGTACAAAGAACATACATTTGAATAATATTATTACCTTCGATGCATGAAGAAGAGGCAAAATGTTGCCAGGACGAGGCGGATCCTGCGACATTTGGGCGCTTTTGCATGTTGTAGCCATTGGCATCCTGACGCTTGTTGTTGTAGCGTGTCTTGCGTGCCGCATTGTTCTTGTTGTTGTTGCCATTGTTGCTGTTGTGCTGCTGCTGCTGCTGCTGGTAACTGTTAGCAATGGTTGCTGCTGTGCCATTGGCAGCAGCAGCTGCTAAGTTGCCATTGGTGTATTTCTGTGTGCAGCGTCTGCTGTTGTTGCCATTGTTATTAATATTGTTGTTAATATTATTGCTGTTATTATACCGTTCCATGTTGTCATCTAAGAGAGGGAGAAGATGCAAGAGGGAAGCTCATATAAATAAATTGTTGTCATTATATTCATTGTTTTATTTTCTTTTGGTTCTTAATTTCATTAGAATTATTAAAAACTTGTATTGAAATTGATTTTTTTTGTTCACAAAATCATCAAATTTGACTTAACATTTAACTGTCAAAATATAACTTGGCGTTCAATCTATTGCGCAATAAATTCGATGAAAATAAGTTGGCTTTACAACACTGTAAAGTTGTTTTTTGTTTCTATTGTATTGAACTTGATTTTTTTAGTTCACAACATTTTCAAATTTAACTTAATATCTAACTCTTTAAATATAACTTAACGTTCAAACTGTTGCGCAATAAATTCGATGAAAATAAGTTGGCTTTACAACACTGTAAAGCTGTTTTTTTTTTGGGTAAGAGTTACCAAAAGATTTGTTTTGTTCACAATATGTTCAAATTGAACACTCAAAATATAAGTTGACGTTCAAACTATTGCGCAATAAATTAGATGAAAAAGTGTTGCCTTTACAACACTGTTAAGTTGCAAGTATTAAATTGTGCATTGCACAACACTGGCCATCAATAACAGTCACATTTCGCGCACATCTTGCACGCAAATATTAGATGGTGTGAACACGCCCTAACAGCGCCCGCGACCACTTACAAATCTTGAATAGTTGCGCGTGCAAGAAATCAGCCAGCTGTAAATGCATGAGACGGCCGTATAGTACATAAATGCGCACAGTTAATACGAGAGAATACGAAGAAAGGCAACTGAATTGAGAAATCGAGAGATCTGTGTATATTTGTATATTATTATGTGGAATTAAGACTTGATAACTTCACGACTCGCGATTCGCCCGACTGCACTTGCAGCTCAAATCAAACTAAACGCCTCGATTAGCGACGAGTGTGATATAAACAATAAAAACACAAGCGGGCAATAAAACGCGGACAGGGCAGAACAACAACAACAACAATAACATGAGGGGGAATTAAAAAACAATACAAAAAGAAAGAAAAAATGCCCAGTAAGACTACAGTTCAAATCGACTGCTTGGCTGCGACTCGAATTGCGCTCTGCCATCGATGACGCCACTGTGAATCACCCAATGAATCGGCGCTGTGACGACAACGTTCAGGCTGATAACTGAACTCGTAGTGCTGTCAGCTGGCCTGGAAGTGGGCCAAAACCCAAGCCAAAGCCCAAGCCCAAGCCCAAGCCCAAGCCCAAGCTCAAGCCGCTGGCCAAGCACGTGTTGCACGCCTGTTGACGCCACACGTATGTGTTGTACGTGTTGTTGCATGTATTGTACATATGTTCGCATTTCAATAAGTGCACACCAGTTTCACGTCATCTATATCAGCTTTTATGAAACAATACCGAAAACATAACTAATCCATTGGCTAGCACGGCCCACTGCCGTGGCCTGAACCAATCTAATCTAGAGATGGACGCCATGACGCAAACTAGCCACAAAAATCAAAATCAAAATCAAATACAGCACGCACGTTTTCTTCCAAGAATAACACTCGAAATAAGCATACACTTCTATTCATATATTTATAGCACATTTGATTTTTCCACAACCTTGTTTTATGCTGGCGTGCATCTAACAAAACCTTAGATGAAACATTTATTGCATTGCTTGCGAGAAGTTTTGATATTATTTTAATTATAAATATATTTATAAAATAAGTTCTATTTTTATGGAAAACAATAAGTTTGAAAGATCAGTTTTATTTCTTGAGCCATAAATAAATTCGGGAAAAATATATTATAAATATTACTTTTAACCGTTCGGGTTCCTGCTGCAAACACAAATTTGTTTTAAAGCTATAAACTAAATTTCTGAAACTATTTCAGAGTGCCAACCTACAATATAAGAGGAAGCAACTGTAAAGCTCAGTTCGGCAATAATATTAAAGAGTTTTACATACTTATATAAATAAGATTGATATATTTAACAGCACTCTTGCCAAAAATTGGTTTTTCATTGCATAGACACGTGTCAGTTTGCGTGCAAGTTGCGTGAGTATTCGGCAATTGATTAATTTTGTATTTCCACCAAACAAGACTTTAAGCAGTAAGGCAAACGACAAACATTTCTTGAAATTTGTTCAATATAATTTGGAATTTCGTTATTGTTATCCCACATTCAAGACAAGTCGTGAATGTTCGTGTCACGACAGAAAACACGCGTAGCGGCCATCGCTAATCTTATCTATCGGAATAGAAAGTGTCGTCGCAGCCTGCGACCTTTAATACAAATTATAACTCATCAATTAGAAAAGAACATTTCTAATATTCTTATGTTATTTTCTTTTTATGAGTTTAATCTACAAATTTCTGTATTAAAAATAGTTTTCTTTTTTGACAAATTGTAGCTTTATGATATGGCAAGGCGATTCGGCGAGCTCAGAACCCATAGATTAACTGAAATGGAGCTTGTGTACCAAGTTTTCCCAAGATTGCTTTAATATTATTACGCTTGCCCAAAGAAGAAGACATTCACAACCCTATCGTGATGCACCTTAAGTTGTTACATGAAATATTTGTTTGCTTATGAGTTTCATTATGTCTTGTACCATCTGATCCAATTTGATCGAAGCACTATATCTTATAGCAACTTAACAATCGCTTGAAAATTGAGTTTTTGGAAAAATAAAACGAATATGTTTTTCAGGATATGGCCAACAACCTTAGGAAGTTGAAAAAAACAAATTTGTTTTTCCGGATATGGCCAACAAACTCAGGAATTTTTAATTTCTGTGTGCTCTTTAGATGTAGATTAATGTTTTAGCAAAATTTGATTACTATATTTTATAGGAACAGTCGGATGATTAATGAGTTCAAAAGTTGCTTGTTTTATTCCGATCGATATAGGTTAGGTTAGGTCGGAAGGTCTCCCTGCACAGGATGAGCTCACAAGACCATCTGGTCGATATAGATTGCATTCATTTGATAAAAATCAGAGCACTTTAGTATATAGTAGCTGCCATAGCAACAATCGGTCGAAAATAGCCGTCCTTTCTTGTTTATCAATTGAATCGAATGCCAGAAATAGCCAAAGTATGTATTTCTGGCCAGTAGGCAGTGCAACAATTTTTGGGGCAACGCACCCCGTCCCCGTCCCCGTCCCCGTCCCCGTCCCCGTCCCCGTCCCCGTCCCCGTCCCCGTCCCCGTCCCCGTCCCCGTCCCCGTCCCCATCCGCATCCCCGGATGCGGAGGCACCCTCCAATTTCCATTTGCTTTCACTGCGCTGGAATTTCTGCAATTTGTTTATGACTTTTTTAAAGCTGCTTAGAAATGCGCAAAAGCGAATAACGGCACATACCTAACAAAACGTATGTTTAATAAACAAAAACAAAAAACAAAACAAGAACAACAACGGCCAAGAGAAAGAGAGCAACCAGAAACTAAAAACAATAACAATAAGAAATGACCAAATAAAACAAACAAAAAAAACCGAAAATTAAAAATTAAAATAAATACAAGAAAAAAGCTACCAAAAACGACTACAATAAACAGGTACCAGCTCGTGCCTAGCGCCGCTCCATGTGACTATGACCATGTGTGTGTGTGTGGTGTGCCTGTGTGTGTACCCCACCCACCACGCCTACCGCTTCAACAACAACAACAGTGAAAGATACTTTGAAATTGTAGCGTAATTTTTTGGCGAATCCAAAAATTTTAAATTCAAATTGAAATTGAAATTCAAAACAAGACCCGCAACCCACCCCAAAACCCGCTGCTACCACACCACACCATCCCACCCCACCCCACCCCACCCCACCCCAGCCCGGTACGGCCCGGCCCGGCCGGCAGTTATGCGCCGTGATTTATGAAAGAAAAGACGGCGACGACCGATCGGATCGGTTAGCATCGTGCCTGAATGGAATTGCGTAGTGGGCTAAGCCAGCAGCACCAGGCGGAGGCAATGGCAATGACAAGAGGAATGCCCCCAACGATAGCAACGAATTTGCAATACCCTGCAATTTGCATAACATTTACATTGCACAAGTAAAGAAAATGAAAACGTTTCGAAACTAGAAAAGTACGTTGTGAACTAATCGTTTGATGTAACAGAACAATACGAGTACATTGTTTTGTTTTTTCCTTTCCTATTTCTACACCCTGACCTCGTGTCAGTTCTATATCAGCTGTTAGATTGCGACAACATCCAACATCTCATTCATTTCCAACGTGATCTGATATTTTTCAAAGCTTTATTGCATCATTTTATGAAACTACACTGTTTGTGATCTCTCAAGAAATCTCCTTGGAAATATCAAAATAAAGGAATCATCATCAATTTAACCAGTTTATGTGAGAACCCTTTATCATAGTTTCCATTGATACTGATCAAGAATATATATACTTTATAGGGTCGGAGATGTCGCCTTCTGCCTGTTACATACATTTGCACAGATTTAATGACCCCTTTTAACCCATTTGATGGGTACAGGGAGTAAATATATTATTTCTGGTTGATAAGGACCACAGCTCATCAAATGTTCATGCTGCCTTGGCAGAAATTCTTCCGTTTTCTATGCCTCTTCTCATATTTACATGCCATATTGCGCTACTTTAGATGTCACCAAGTGTGACCACGAAATGATTTCTTAAGTCAGAGTTGAATGTGATGTTTGACCAGTGTTGTAAAATTTTACTTATGGGACTCAGTCAGTGTGTTATAATTGCACAAAATTATAAAACAAAATATATAATATCAAATATGGTGAAAAGCAGGATTTCAGAGCAGGAAATATATTATTTATTTATTTGATTTATTTATATTGAGAGTCAAGCTTAAGAAACTTAGACTAACAAGGGAATATATTAAAACTTGTTAGTTTAAGGGATGTTGCACTTAAAAAAGAATCCAAATTAAAGCAAACAAAAATTTCTACCTTAAAAAAAATAAAATAAAAAAATTGTAATAATCAAAACAAAATTTAAAAAGAATGTATTGTAATAAAAAGCCATATTGAATAATATAAATAATAAATTTTCTTGGCCTTTTTAACGCGGTAATTCGATAAAATCTATATACATAAATAAAAAGCAATATTTAAAAATATAAAAAATAAATTTTGTTGGTCTAACGCGGTAATCCAAAACAATATCTACTAATTCGGACACTACCTGGTCCTTAATTGTTTGTATTAGCGAGACTGTACTGTACTATCATGTAGATATTAGACAGTGTGAACAGGTTCTTATAAACTCTACACAAATGAAATTTCTAGAAGACTCTACCGTTAGTGTATATTACAAAAGCGATGGCAAGCCAGTTTTCAAAATATTTCGCATTCAAAATCAATGCAAAATCAGCCATTCAAATGTGTCATAACTTTTAATATGATATCAGCGCGAGTTCGTTGAAACCAAGCGCCTGATACAAATGAGTACACATGTGTGGGAATATACATATATCTTTATAAGTATGTATGTATGTGTGTATGTGTGTATAGGACTAAATGGCATCCCTGGCTTGGTAGTATTTGTTGCCAGTTGGCAGCACTGTGTTGCAGCTCTCTGGCAGCGTTGCCAAAACGGAAATGCATCGCAATGCGATCGGCGCGTGTTGCTATTTGTGGCAACAAAAACACATCATCAGCATTATCATCATTAGCTAATGATCATTGGCATCATTCATAAGTTCCCACAGACTGCCTATGTATAGTGTGCGTTGCTGTTTGCACGTGTGCGTGACCAAAGTTGAATGAATTCCACGAAGACGACGACGATGACGACGACGACGACGACGAAGACGAAGTCGAAGAGGCAGACGAAGGCCCCCCAAGACAGACGCCGAGCGAAGCCATCGAACCAACGCTCGAATTACAGCAAGCAAGAAACTGAAGAACTGCGCGGTGAAGTGCGGCGCAGGAAGAGCAACAAAAGAGATCATTAAGGGAAGAGCACAAAAAGGAGACGCAAGAAATACAACGACAACAACAACAAAAATTCAGCAAAAACACTAGCAATTTTTCGCATGGCAACACACAAAAGAAACTTCCACGAGGAGCCCTCCAGCCCGCCCCGCCCGAACGAAACTTGCACCCCTCGGGTCACTGGGCAGCTTTACTGGAGCTGGAAAACAATCGATGGCTTTTTTCGACAGTATCTATGGGGTTTCTTTTCAGCTCTAACAACAAGTTGGAAGTTTTAATATTGCTTCAAATTAATATTGTTTATAAGAAAATAAACCCATTTCAAAACATCTAGTTTCAAATGTGCTTTATATTGTAATTACTATTGTCGAAACTGTCGAAACTAATTACATAGGATATCTCTCAATAGAGTTAACTTACTCTTTCGATACTATCGTTAGTTAGATGCACGTTGATCAAGGACAACAAGTTATTGTTTTTCTTATTTCATTTACTGTATATTACTTGAAAAATGATCTGACACATGATATTTAGGTCGTTTCCCAACCCCGAGCTGTTTTCATTTCTAAACGTTTTCAATATTGTTTTTCCATTTTGCGCTGGAAATCTCAATAGTTTTTTAACTTTTCAAGTTATATGCGATTAGTTTACATTCTACTGCTTTAAAGTGAAAACTTTCGATACTAAATGATTTGATCGGAATCGGAAATGGGAACAGGCCTAATTGTACAACATTTCAACCTTATGGAAACAAAAAAAAAGTTGCGAGCCATGAGTTAACATTAGTTTTACTTATGCTGACTTGCGAATAGTTTGGACTGCGAACTTGCTCAAAAGTATTTAAGATTCTGTCGCATTTTTCAGTTAATAGCTTGGACCCTAAACGAGTTTCTATGTGGGGACGGAACAAAATGAGTTTAATGGATTTTGTGCGTATTTTAAGGGTGCTGAACTTCAAACTCGTTTCTTTTTTTTTAGTTCATACAGTGCACGTGGAGTTTGCTTGAATGGATACACGAGTAGATAGATCACATGGCTATAATTAATAAAAGCTTAATTATGATTTATAGATTAGATTGGAACATTTGAAATGAAGCTTGATTTAAAGCTTAAACAAGATTAAATACGTTTGTTAATTTGTGTTACAAAATATTTTGATATATCTTAATAAATAAATGTTTTGAGGATAATAAAATACCAGATGGATGAGCTTATAGCTTGGTTAATATGAAACATTCAGGTAACAAATCAACATTGACTTAAAAACTTGAATATTATACAGGCTTTAAGTACATGTTGGCCCAGTTAAGAGTTCTCGGGGGTTATTAGTGTCAAAACTGACTCGGAAATGTTTTTTTTTGTTTGAATAGAAACTTTGAAGCGTGCAGAAAATAACACTACTCGTATATTTCTATAGAAACACATTAGGTGATTTTAGAAGTTCTTTTTATAATGTTTGTAAATGATTGCATTAAAGTCAAATTTGTAAACAACAATAAAGAAACAAGCTTGTTAATAACAATGTATTGTTGCCTAATGAATGCTAAAAAATTGCATGTTCAATGAGAGTTTTGTACGTTGAATGTGATTAGATATAATTGTAATAGCTTAACCGATTGCCAATGGGCTTTTGCGCTATTAGAACCGGAAATTTAAATGACGCTTTAATGTATTGTATAATTGTGGCCAGGCCATCAAAATAAATCCACTGAAAATGAAGCCATTCGCATTCAATTACGTGCCCCATAGTCAAACCCACAAAGCAGGCAGGCTGCCAGTTAGACAGACAGACAGACTGGCAGACTGGCAGACTGGCAGACAGATAGACATATAGACATATAGACAGAGAGTTGGCGTTTGTATTATGCCCACATGAAAACCGAAATTAGATTCATGTAAGACACAATAATACAGGAAGAGTTACTGTCTACGCTACGTGCACAAAGCCGGAGACTTGGGCCGGACTTGGCCGCGGGGATCTGCCGGGTCTGTTGACGTGTGCTTAACCGGGCCGAGCAGCTGCTAATCAACATTTTGAAGGAAGAAGCTCACGCAACTTGGCGCGATGACGTTAGACGGCCAATTATATATTTAATGCTCGACTGGTTGCCCGGCCCCAGTCTCAGTCTCAGTACCAGACCCAGCACAGATACAGATACAGCTACAGCTACAGCTACAGATACATTTACATATATGCACATTCGGATTCTCATTTCACATACACTTTTCTGATTACAATTAGAAAAGAAAATTAAATACAAAATAAAGTATAAGAGCGTGGGTACGGGCTGAGGGGTGCCGGGGTGCCGAGGGGGCGGCAGGGGCGCGTCAATCAAGCGCGCTTGATAATCGCTTTGTTGTTGCTAGCAAATCGATAAACAAATCACTTCCGATGACGACATTGAGCACATGGCGTATGCGCAATGCGCGATTGCGTCTAAACCTCAGCCCGTTAATGTTACCGTTTCCACACCCACTCCCTGACCTACCCCCCCCCCCCCACCCACCCGACACTTCCACAGGGCGGGTGCAGTGCTGGGCTGGCCAGTGCATTCATGCGTGGGAACAGCCGCCTTATCAGGCGCCAGGGCCCCGATAACTGGCCGACTAATAGAGAAGAAGGGCCACAAGCAGCAGCAATACCAGAATATATATCCTATATAGTATATATTATTGATTGCCAACCAAATATCGGCAGACATAAAACGTTTGGTCTTTAGTCTCTGGCTTGACAGCTTGATGAATCGTTTAAAAGTACAAACAGCAATTCAATTAGATGCAGCAGATCCAGTAATACGAGAAGTTCTTATCAGATGGTAGTCTATATCTAATCTATACATTAAACAAGTAAGAATTCTTTAGTCGAGCATACCCGACTACAAGACTACCTGTTGCCCCTGCTCTTCAGTACTGAATCTTGTTTAACACAAGTTATATCTGTGCTTATTAATTAATTGACTTGAAATTTGCACAGTAAATTAAGTGCGACCCAAGTACTTCACATGCCAAATCCCCAGGTTATATCTGTAAAATTGTAGCTGTAAAACGTTTTTATCGAATTTTGGGGCTGCGGGGGGAAATACCTAAAATTGAAAATAAACTTCACCTGCGAACCTTCATACAAAGTTTGGTGTCTCTAGCTCTTATAGTTCCTGAGATCGACAGGGCTAGATCGACTAGGCTATTCACATTGATCAATTATATAAATATATATATTTTATAGATTCGGAGACGTCTCCTTCTGCTTGCTACATACATTTGATCGCATGTAATATCCCCTTATTATGGGTACAGGGAGTAAATTTCAGCTTTGTTAGCGATAAGCTTTGTCTAAACAAACTCACCAGCTTAATAGTGACGTGATATGTGAACTCATATATATCTTTACAGACTGCTTAAATATTTAACCACGCTATTTATCACAGCTTTTGCGAATTCTTTCAGATGACATTAACTAAATTGTTTCATCAACCACATAGTAATATAAATATATAATTCAAGTGCCGTTGCGGACGCTACAAAAAACAGAAGTCTCTGTGAATTTTGTTGTGTAAGCAAAAAAAAAATCACCTAACATCTGAGAAAGTCTAATATTTGAGAACATTAAAACTGCTGATTCTGGTTCCTAGTTGCAAATAAATCTTCTTTCATTCTACATTCTTTTAGCGTACGATCGTTGCGGACGTTACGCCTTTTACAGTCAACTTACAATATTGTATCAGTTCTTTGAGCTTAAGATAGTACTTCTGTTAAATATCTATCCTTGGTAACTTCAATGACTTCCAAGAGTCTCGACTCATTTAACCTCCTTTAATCCAATTACCGAGCTGATAATAGCACTTTATCCATTGTCCCAGAAAGTGAATACATATAACAACAAATAACAAAATAAATACTACAATAAGCAATAATATTAATGAGGCGAAAATTTTGATAAATTAGGAAACTGGGTAAAATTGCCTGCGTCATTGCCAATATAAGTGTGGGCAGGCAGGGCGTGGGGGGAAATTGTTGGCACTTGAAGAGGTGGGAAATATTCCGCATATCATTCACAATTGTTATTAATTTGAAACATTATGGGACGCAGTGTTTACACAACAAAATAAAAAAAAAGATACCCAAAAACCAAGCATATACGAACGAACAAAAAGTAAAAGTGTTTCAGTCAAGAATGCACGACTAACAGATACCCAGTGCACCAAAACTGTGCAAGTTACCTTATTATTAAACATGTAACATGTTCGCAACAAACACTCGTTCTTATCAACTACTTAATTCTTATTAGCGTTTTTTGCTGTATAGATAGTTTAGATGATAAACTACATACATACCAAATTTACTTATTCTAACTCTTAAGATCTTTAAGTTTGACGCGATGATACAGACGGACATGCCCATTTCATGTGTATTTTTGTCTAAGTATGAAAAAACTAATTGTAGCGACGTTTGCATTTTGTTTTTGTTTTTGCTATGTTTCTGTTTTCATTTTCGTTTCGAATTTTTATTGTTTTAGAAAAATGAGATGGTAAAGTATTTTTATACATTTTCGGCATTTTTCTCGCTAAACGGCAAATGAGTTGAGTAGGCCGTGGCGTCCGCGTGCTGCCTGTCACAATTCTATGATGGTGACATTTTTCTGACATTCAACAATGAAAGAACACAACTTGAATACAACCAAACTCAGCAGTAATACTACTACTACTTATATCAGATATATACAATCAGCTTTATACAAAAATGTATAAGAAAATGCATGTAGGAATAAGGCATTGCACTTTAAAGTTGAGTTTTTACTATGGAATTGCACTTGTATGCATTAAGTTTGTTTCCTCCTGAGCTACCAGAGCGTTTGATTGACTTTATGTGAGGTCTGGCAACTCTAGCAATTAACTGCAGTCTGGCAAGCTTAGGCAAACACTTGAAAAAGGCTATTCAGTTATTAGATCAGCTTGAATCAAGCTATGCTTATGCCAACTTTGTGGTTTTGAATTTTAATTCTTGATTTCTCTCCTGTTGTAGCGCTACCAGAGCGTTAAATTGACTTTAAATGAAGTCTGGCTACTCTAGCAATTGGCAAGCATAGGCAAACACTTGAAAAATGCTATTCAGTTATTAAATTTGTTTATGCCAACTTTGTGCCTTTGATTATGATGCATGTTCTTGATTTCTCTCCTGTTGTAGCGCTACCAGAGCGTTAGATGGAATTTAAATGAAGTCTGGCAACGCTAGCAATTGACTGCAGTCTGGCAAGCATAGGCAAACACTTGAAAAATGCTATTCAGTTATTAAATTTGTTTATGCCAACTTTGTGCCTTTGATTATGATGCATGTTCTTGATTTCTCTCCTGTTGTAGCGCTACCAGAGCGTTAGATGGAATTTAAATGAAGTCTGGCAACGCTAGCAATTGACTGCAGTCTGGCAAGCATAGGCAAACACTTGAAAAGGCCTATTCAGTTATTAAAATTGCTTATGCCAACTTTGTGCCTTTGATTTTGATGCATGTTCTTGATTTCTCTCCTGAGCGTTAGATTGACTTTGAATGAAATGTGGCAACGCTAACAATTGACTGCAGTCTGGCAAGCTTAGACAGTTATTAAATCAGCTTAAATCAAGCCATTAAAGCATGCTGATTTCCACATAAAGCACTTGATGAAGAACATTACTCCAGAGTTTCGAAAGTAAGTACTACTTCTTGAGGCTAATTTCGTTTCCAGTCTGATGATTGCCAAGAAATGCAATTAGCGCTGCCAGCTATAAATGTAATGATCATTAGAACTAACGGCCAGCTGTTGATGTTGATGAAGATGATGATGATGATTTTGGCCCAAAACCTGGTTACACATACACATTGTATCTAATGCTTTGTAGATTGTATCTAGCGGCGACCTATATAAGTATGTATGTATCTATATAATGTATATATGTATATATATTTATATCTATTGTGACGCCTACGGCAATACGATTATTTCTCAGGTGGCTTTCGTACACAGATGCGAATACTATATAATAATACGTAAGAAATGTTGTTTTGATTTGTGCTTATGACAAAATGATTTCATGCTTTGCTTTTGTGTGAATTTGTTGTTTGTTTCTTCTGTCTTAGTGTTTATCGGCGTATTTTGTTTTGATACGTTCTGTGCCAAAATTTCATATTCATTCATACAAAATGTACGCAAAAATTCTTAACAATATATGTAGCATAGATTGGAGATGCATATACTTTAATTATTATTGAAATACACAATCAGTATTTAAATGCATGCATAAATAATGACATTAAATGCTAATGCTGACGTGTGTTTTCTCACTCGATGCTTCTCCCTAAAATATCTCTATGGGTTTTCAAGTGTAAATATGTATGTACACACAACATACATATTTATGTATGTATGTATTTTCAGCAACATGGGGGCACATTATTTTTGAGCACATAATACAAACCGCAGCGGCAAAATGATTTATTTGTGCACAACGGGCAAACGACAAACGCCAAAAGTAATCAAAGTAATACAAATGAGCGCACAGTTTATAAAAATAAACAACAAACAAAATAGAGCAGACAGCCTGACAGCCTGACAGACGGACAGACAGCATACTACATACCCAGATAGCTAAGGAGGCCAGTATCTGTATCTGCATCTTAGAGATGGCCAACAAACGAAGGTTCTATCGGTTATGTAGTTGGAAAAGCTATGAACCAGCTTGAGACCCGAATTCCACTCCCTTTTCCCACGCTAAACCGAACCACGAACCAAACCAAGGAAGCTGTGCCAGTAGAAGTATATGTATCTGTATCTGTATCTGTATCTTAGAAGTGACCAACAAACGAAGGTTCTATCGGTTATATAGTTGGATAAGCTGTGAACCAGCTTGAGCCCAGGATTTCATCAAATGGGCTAAAAAGATTGCTAAGTCTGAAGGAGACATCTCCGAATTTTCCGGATATTTTTCCAGAGTGCCAATCTACGATATAAGAGGAAGCTACTGTAAATAAGGCAGTTTTCTAGCTTCTACTGGTTCGCCTGCCCGTGAGTTCCTATATACATATATAGATATATATTTGAACAGTTGATCTGTCCCCGTTCATTCGGACTCAGAGACAGTAAATTTGGAACTTTGAATATCAAGTTTGTTTTAAAGCGATAAAATCTATTTATAGGATAAGTTTCAACGTTATTTGCCTGATTTGTTAGCAACGAAGAGATTATTGATTAAACAAATTATGAAATTAACTTAATTATAGTATTTACTGAAAAGTATATTTTTGCAAATGTGACACATTTATCGATCAAAAACTATCGATTACTGTCATTTGGATGTTTGGCCCACCTCCATATGTATCTGTATCTGTATTTGCAGCCCGTATCTGTAGCTTCTATCTGCTAAATAAGTATCTTTGGGATCTACAAGGGCAAGCTGGCTAGAGAAATGATGGCAAATTTTGATGCATGCCGGCAGCTGTGTGAAAAATAAAACCAACGCAACAACAACCAAAACAAATAACAAAAAATCAAAATAAAAATAAAAAGAAAAGTCAAAAAAAAAAGAAAAACAAAATAAATAAATAAAAATAAATAAGCGTTGTGCGATGATGGCTTTGGCTCTATTTGCATGCGTACTTATGTATTTAATTTTAAATAGAAAGTAACCTCAATTGCACTTGTAAAAAACATAAGTAAATAGCATGAAAACACATAAGAAAAGAGAAGCCAGATAAACATGGCCGGGCCCCGAAAACGAAGGAGAGAAACCCAGATAGAGCGAGAGAGACACAAAACTGTGAACTGCGACTGTGACTGCGATTCGAGTGAAAGGCCAAGTCACAAAAAAAAAAAAAAAAAAAGACACAACAAAAAATGACATGATGAGAAAGTAAGTTGTGTATGGATAATAATAGTGGCTATAAAGAAAACTATGTTCAAGGTATATTTATGCATGAAAATTGCATTCATTTGTGGGGAACAACTGACGGAAGCAATGCAGGATGATAATAATGATCTGGGTACAGGAAAAACTAAAAAATCAAAGAAGAAGCCCATGCGGAATTGCTGTTAATGACTCCGATCTTTGGCCTAAGCTTAAATGTCTAATTTCCCCATCCAAAAGGTACTGGAGAAGGAAGCATAATGAAATAGTTGTTGTAAAATGTAATTTATTGTTACGCTTGTCATACGACGCGATGAGTGTGCAAATCAACAAGTTGGCGCACAAAACCGCAAAAACCGAAACGAAACGAGACGATACGAAACAATAACAAGAAACAGAAACAGAAACAGAAACAAACTACAATTAGAGGAAACGACACATAAGTGCCCTATACTATATGGTATATACAGTATACATAAATACATAAATATATTGCTTGTTTTGGGTAGACCATTATAAATATGGCAGTGTATTTAGGCACTGTTTGGCAAATTCGGCTGTTTACGGCCTGTCACAACAATTATATCAATTTCGTTGAATGAAATGTCATCAGAAATGGAACATCGAAGCGAATAAACAAACACAAACTAATCTCATGCGACTGACAAAAATAGAAATCAAAAAACAAATACTTTAAAACAGTCCAAGCTAAATGTTTACTATTTACTTGCGGTGTACTGATTGCGTCAAACCGAATTAGCACAATATGTTAATGTCACAATAACATTGAGATGTTAACAGCAGGCTGTTAACCCAAATGAGATGACTTTTTAGAAATATGTATGTAATAAATATGCATGTTAATAACAATGTTTATTAACTTAACTGCATAAGTAATTGACTGCAGAGAAATAAGCGTAAGCATAGTTTGCTTAAAATAATGTTAACTGTTTGTAACAGCTTGCTGTTAAAATGTTAAAAGTGTCTTTTATTGCTGCTTTACTTTGATATACATATATGTATCTTTCTGTAAAAGAGCTATAGTTTTTTATATTTTATTAATAAGTATGCATGTTAATAATAAGGCAATTTTAAGTTCACTGATTAAATAATGTTAACTGTTTGTAACAGCTTGCTGTTAAAATGTTAAGGTGTCTTTTATTGCTGCTTTGCTGTTGGAGAACATTCAATAAATTAAACGTTATATACATAAATATATGTGTACATATATGTTTGTGTAAAAGAACTATGGTTTTGTATATTTCTTTTTTTTTATATATACATATATGCTTATATTAAGTTAATTCCTTAGCTGCTGTTGTGACTGAATTCGAGAAATAAATATATTTCAAGCACACATATGCGACGATTTATGTGTATTTTATTAAATATATACAGATATATATAGTATATAAGTGCTTAGTATATGTGTATATATAAGTAGTTCTGATTTGATTGTAAAATGTTGCTGCACACTGTCAACATGTTGCCGGGCAACATGTTGCTGGCGCGCGAGAGTAAAAGTGCCCACAAATTAGCCTCAATTTTGTATATGGTTTTCACGCTGGCAAAATGTGACTCTGCCACTAACAACAACAATAAAAATACAAATGTTTAGCACTCAAGTGTGTGTAAGTGTGTTGTGTGTGTGTGTGTGTGTGTGTGTGTGAGTGTGTAGTTGTGTGTGTTGCAATTATGTGCGCGTGAAAACGTGTTAACAACTCAAAACACAGCGCACATTTTGAGTTATTAGTTTTGGGACGGCTTCGGTTCGGGCCGGGCTTGACCGGCCGGCTGGCCGGCTGCCTGTTTGGCTATTTGGCTATTTGGCTATTTGGCTATTTAGTTGGTTGGCTGATTGGCTAACAAACGGACTGCCAGCCAACCGGCTGCATACTTCTCTGGCTTTAACCTGACCCTTGACGAATTTCTGTGTCTAAATCTTGTTTGGTTTGCATATTACCTAACGTTAGCGGCTGAAATGCCGATGATATTGCCTTTTGCTTCTCAATTTTGTTGACTTTGTTTTGCTTGGCCAAATCGGTCACACTTCATTTGGGGCATGCGGCTCCTTGTATAACACTTCGCTTGGCTGCGTCTTCATTTCGCATTCAAATGAAAGTCGCGAAAAAGTCAACATAATAATAATAGTAAAACTTGTTGCCCGGTAGAAGAAAGTGGCTGACTCGTTTGCCAATGTCACTCAGTCAGTCAGTCAGTCGAACTTACAAAGGCCAACAATGGAATGTAAAAAACTGCTTAACAATTTCACTCAACAACTTTATCTCTCTGTCCCAAATGCACTCTATTCCCCATTTAATATATTGTTTATTTGTCAGTTATATAGTTTATATACAGTTAAAGGCATATATCTTTGATATAACTAACTGGCGCTGCCTAGTACAAACTGTTTTTTGAAAACCCAAACTTATTTGTACCAGTTTGCCAAACACTCTCCGCAATTCAGGATGGATTTATCAAAATTGAAAGGTCATATCTCTTAATATTTGTATTGTGTAGAGCTTTGAAAAGTACTTCGAAGTTGTTCATATGTTTATTTCACCTGCATTCATTATCCACCCTCATGGGGTGGAATTTATTAAAAAACCCGCATTTTAGGGTGTATTTTTTTAAAAATTGGAAGCTCACACATTTTGGTTATTGTTTTTGTGTAGAGATTTGAAAAGGAGTTCATATGTAAATTGCACCCCTGTTTGCATTATTCTCCCCTATGGGGTGGAGTTATCAAAAAACCCGCAATAAAAGGGTGGATTTTTCAAAATTAGAAGCTATTGTTGTTTTTGTGTAGAGTTTTCAAAAGGAGTTCCTATGCGAATTTCACCTCTGCATTCATTATCCACCCTTATGGGGTGGAGTTATTCAAAATCTTGTCTCATGCCATAAAACAAAGCTCTTGCAATGCATAATGTGTATGAACTAACAGTCTTAGTTTATATAATTATATACATATCTATGAAAAAGACACATTTTTGATTCATGTGCTGCATACTGTACTCAGCTGAAAAAGCCACAAAGCTGTTGAGTGAGTGAGTTAAACGGCTTGAGACATATTCATCGAATGATTCAAACCAAAAATTGCAATTCATTTGATTGGAGAACAGAAAACTGTTATATCTCAATTAGGTGAACTAAGTGCCCGTTGAGTATAAGTACAAGGGAGCCGTAATATCTGAACAGTTGGGCTCGTTTTGGACTGGACGGCCAGCTCATTCATCAAAGTGCTCATGATTTATGTGACCACATAACAGAAATGATTGTGCATATATATATTTTTAATTCATCATATACTATATGTATACATATATACATATATAGTGTATATATGCATGTAAGTTTATTTTTAAGCATGGTGCTTGGTTTTGAATTGCGGCACGTTCAAGCAAGCAGCAACAACAACAGGCCCAAAGTGAAAACGAAGCCAAGTTAAATAAGAAGTTCAAAAAACAACAAAAAACAAAAAGCAAAAACTTTCGCTTTGGCTTTGGCTTTGGACTTGGCCATCACCATTGGCAACGAAGAAAACCAACAAAAGCAAAATACCAAAAACAAAAACAAAATATCATGTATCTGTATCTGTATCTGTATCTGTATCTGTATCTGTATCTGTGTATCTGTATGGTAACAAGACCTATAAAAAAAGGTAGCTGCAAATTGAAATGAATGACAATCCGCTGTTCAGGTCGCCGGATCTCTTGGCCATATATCATGACAATGACGTTCGACCTTTCTTATGTCACGTATTTTATCTATGTTTGTTATATTATATTATTTTTTTGTTGGTTTCCTCTGCCAATTTCGCAATTTCTTTGACTTTTCACTTTTGACCAGGTTTTTCTTGATCTTCTGCTGCTTCTTCTTCTACTTCGTTGGTTAATGCTAATTTATTGTCTTAATCGCATGGCCGATTATGTCACGACATATACGCGACACGAGGCACGACCTGCCCCCCGTCTTGGCCCCAGCATCTTCAGCGGCCAACTCTGCAGTTGGCCAGGCCAATTGAAACATGTTAAGGCCACGGCAGACGCGTGATTTTCAGATTATATAGAGCAGCTGATAAAAAAGACTATGAATGTATACATATATATATGTATATGTCGAGAAATTACTTGGGAAAAAGATAAGATCATCAATGAAAAATTCTCAAATCGATAAAATGCCCTAGTATTTTAATTTATGCGCAAACTATTAAGAAATGTTAATTAAAACAATGTTTAAAAAATATAAATAAAAAATTAAGGGCAATTACTTAATAGTATTATTTATTACATGTTCACCATGTTCACCAGCATGCCTTGATCCCTGATCATTTATCTGATTACTATGATCTTTCTGGGGAACCCAACTGATAATGTATTTGTTTGTCGTATCATGATCCATGAAAATATATCATAGAAAAAGTATGATCAATTGAAGTGATTGTTATACAATATATGTTTTTATCGAAATGCGTCTTAAAATGATCGGTATTTTCTATGTAAACAAGGGAATTCCAATTAGTGATCATGGATCAGTTGTGCTGGTGAATATGGTCAATATCTCTCCCGCAAGCCTAGCTAGAAACACGAAATTCGGCACACAGACTGGAAACAGAGTATACTGCAGTCGGGCACGTCGACTGCAACGCTATTACATTGTTTTTATTAGCCAGTACAAAATTGCTTAGAAGACGGGGAAGCATTTAGTTCTCATACTTAGTAAGAACAATAAGAAAATTATAAAGAAGCAATTTATTTTATGTTTTACTTTAATATGAAGTCAGCAATTGCCAGTAATTGAGAGCAGAGTTTTCTAAATGCTAGAAAAATGTTTTTGAATGTTAGAGTTTGAATTTCTACAAATAAGAAATATATTTCCTAAAATAAGGAAATATCTCTGAATATTAGAAATAACAAGTAAGAATGCTATAGTCGAGTATACCCGACTACGAAACTCCTGTACCCAGGTCAAAAATTTCCGATCGCATCTTCGTTAACTTACACATACATACACAGATACGCACACGCACGAGCCACAGCGCAAGCCAGGCATTTTAAGTTGTGACTGTGCTTCTTCTTCCCCTTGCTGCAGCACTGAATCTTCTTTCGTGAATAACTTAGGTGTTTATTATCCGATCGACTTGAAGTAGTTAGAGGGGACTAAAGTATTGGACATGCCAAATCTTAAAGCTATATCTTGAAAATTGTAACTGTAAAACGGTTTTTATCGAATAGCGGGGGAACGGGGGAGATATCTCAAATCTAAAATAAATTTGACCTGCTCCCGCTATACACGAACCTACATTCCACATTTGGTGTCTCTAGCTCTTATAGTTGCTGACATCCTTGCGTTTATACATACAGACGGACAGACGGACAGACAGACGGACATGGCCAAATCGAAATCTCTTTTGATACTGATCAAGAATATATATACTTTATACGGTCGGAGATGTCTCCTTCTGCCTGTTACATACATTTGCACAATTTAGTACCCTTTTTACCCATTTTATGGGTACAGGGAGTAAAAACTACATTTTTACTCCCTGTACCCATAAAATGGGTAAAAAATTGGATTTGTGCAAAAGTATGTAACAGGCAGAAGAGACATCTCCGACCTATAAAGTATATATTCTTGATCAGTATCAAAGAGATTTCGATTTGGCCATGTCCGTCGCTGTCCATCTGTATGTATAAACGCAAGGATGTCAGCAACTATAAAGCTAGAGACACAAAATTTGGAATGTAGGTACCTGTATAGCATACGCAGATCAAGTTTGTTTCATATTTCAGATATCGCCCCCTTCCCCCAAAACGATAAGAACCGTTTTACAGGAACAATTTCAAGATATCAACAGACTTACATTCACTTGTCCAAACTTTCAAGTCGATCGGATAATAAACACGGAAGTTATTCACGAAAGAAGATTCAGTAATGCAGCGAGAGGGGGAAGAAGAAGCACAGCCACCAATTAAAATGCCTCGCTTGCGCTGTTGCTTTTGCCGCCTGTGTGCGTGCGTTTTTGTGTATGTGTGTGTGTATGTGTAAGTGGACGTAGATGTGATTGAATGTTTTAGACCTGGGTACAGGAGTTTCGTAGTCGGGTATACTCGACTATAGCATTCTTACTTGTTTGGATTGATGATTTAGGGGCTGCATTTCTACTTATAGGAAATAAGTTTCTTAATTTTTGAAATTATTTCTATCAAATATAAATTCTTTCTGGTTTTCAGGGCGATTTTCTAATTATAGGGCGTTTTATACTTAGTTTACTAACTTTTAGTTAGTTTTGTTCTTCCATTTTGATATATTTTTACAGTGGAGAGTCCTCATACTTTGTGTGCTATACTTTTTGGTGAATTGAATAAAGACAGGGTAAAGAATATATATAAATATCCATATGTATATATACTATATATATATACAATGACAATATAAATTGTGTTCTAATATCAACAAGAAATGCGACTAAATGCCAGCAAATTAGCATAAGAGTTCAAATAAATTAAATAAATAAACGAGCAATGTGAATGAGCATAAACAACCAGAGAAGCAACAACAACAATAACAACAACAATGCAAACATGTTTTTTCTGATATCAATAATCAAAATCATATGATGATGAGTGCCCCGCAAAATTGTGTAATAAAATTAAATGCGAAAAATATAAAACAGAAACAGAAACAGAAACAGAAACAAGAACTGAAACAAACCAATAGGTGAATCAAATTAAATTCAATCCGCACCGAATAAAGATATTAGAGGCCCGGCAACGTTTGCGATAAGACTATGAGACTTCAGGGTTGCCCAAAAAAAAGAAACCCGGATAATGAATGAAACATTAGTGAACACGTGCCAGCCCATGATTGATACTTCGTTAATCTGGAGCGTCACATCCGTGACGGTCAACTAAATAGAAACGAATGATAGAACAGGTTGACTAATCTATGTTTAAAAAAACAATGGCAGAGAGATTTTAAATGATTTGTCAGCGATTATTAAGGATATTACTTCTAGTTATCTATGCAGAATATGGGCTAGTGCTGCGTTGCGGACGTGACACTTAAAATGATAAAAATAGCAGAGGATGTTTAAAAAAACAATGGCAGGGAAATTTTAAATGATTTGTCAGTGATTATTAAGGGTTCTCGTTATCAATGCAGATTATGGGCTTATGCTGCGTTGCGGACGTGACACTTAAAATGAATAATAGCAGAGAATGACTAACTTATGTTTCAAGAACAATGGCAGAGACATTTAAAATGTTTTGTCAGTGATTATTAAGGGTTTTACTCCTAGTCAACTACTTAGTTAAAACTGAATTGATCCTACGTTGCGGACGTGACATTTCAGCTCATATTTCTTTTATTCTGTTGGCGCTCTACATAAAAATAAAAGTGAAGAATAATAACTTCTTTGAGCGTACTTTCACATGTTATTAACAAGTATATCCCAAACTTGTTTCAGGCAACAATATAATTGAACTTAAAGTACCGTTGCGGACGTTACAAAAAAACGTTTAGGGTATCAATTTTCGCAACAAAAAAATTACATTCATTTGACATAAAAAAAAGGTGGAATATTTGAGAAAATTATAGTCAAACTAACTGTGTAGCTTCAAAAGGGGGAAATGAGTTATATTGTTGATTTTGGGAAGGCAGCAATAATGGTAAATTAGTGGTAATAGTACTAGCTGGTTATACATTACTCACGACTAATAGTATGCATGTTAGAACTGTGGGCAAATCAACGGGGCGTATACGTGATGAGATTAAACGATTTGCATCAGTTTGGCGAGCAGAGGCTCTATTGATGTCTATAATTACAAAATGTTGCCATGACGTTGCGTAATGCCACGCAACGCGACTGCTTAGATT
Organism: Hirtodrosophila confusa; assembly: GCA_035043065.1. Taxonomy (NCBI): domain Eukaryota; kingdom Metazoa; phylum Arthropoda; class Insecta; order Diptera; family Drosophilidae; genus Hirtodrosophila; species Hirtodrosophila confusa. The sequence goes on from JAWNNI010000078.1 coordinate 5,266,664, forward strand.
GAAAACTATTTAACGTATACTCGCTACCCAACGGGAGAAAAGTGGGTGCGAGGAAAGCCCGGCAGTAGCAATAATAATAATAATAATAATAATAATAATAATAATAATAGTAATAATAATAATGCGCATTAGGCTGAAACTTCAAGTTTGGAAACGATGAGAGCGTAATTAGGGATACGTAAGTACTGCATGCCACAGTTGACAGGCCGTTGAGCATGCAACAATGTTGCAAAAGATATGGAAAACCGTTACAAAACCCAGCTGGGCCGCTCTCCATCCCCCTCCTGCTAGGTCCCACATACCAAACCCAATTGAAAAGGTGTTGAGCAAACCAACAAATACTAACTAACAAGTTTCGTTTGGTGATAAGTTTAAATTGGTGAAGCCAATTAATCTCAAGTTTTCATTTCAGCTGCTTATGAAACTAACAAATTGTTGAACTTTTTACTTCAACTTATTGTTCGAAGCGTTATACAATATATTACTTTTCTAGATAGTATTATTCTGCACTTTAATTTTCAATACTAAACTCAAATGATGTCAACTTTCATAGTTTGTCACTTTTCATCTGAGTTTTCCTCTAGTTATTAGTAGTACTTTTAAAATTCATAATATTGTTATTCTCCCAATATATTCCTTATGATATTAAATTGTTTGGTAAAAACAAGTCCATGTCCATTGCCGAATCGGATTAAAAATTATAAACGAAATTTTTCCGAATAACTCCGGTAACTCTTTTTTGGGTGCAGGGAGTAAAAACGGGTTAAGTTCAGGATGAAAATGATGACGTGAAATCAAGCTTCTGTCCGTTTTCGATTCTAAATTGAAATTGTGGAAAGTTGCGAAAGGCTTGATAAGTTTTTTCGTACAATAAACTATTCGGAATGGGAAAAATGTGTTTACTAACTGAAAACGAAATCGAAACCTTAAATAATAAACTAAAAATGCTTAAAAATTTGTATAAAATTCAAATGGCTTATCTAAACCTTAAGTAACATCAAGTTCCCCCCTAGTTTATTATAACAATAATAGTATCTTATGTTATATAAGGTCTTGTGAAGTCTGCTCAGGCGGTTTACCGCAGCAAGGATGTGGTCTGGCTACTTTTGGCAGTCACTGTACTGACTGCAGTGCCGGCGTCTTTGAATCTTATTTATTTAAATTCATTTACTGCCCACCCTTTGGCTCTGTGGCACACATAAAAATAAATGAACTCAATTTGAGTAGCCGAACAACAACAATAACAAACGCAAGGCAAAGACAAAAGTCAACGAAAATAGCTGGCAAAAAAAAGCCAAAAACAAATATAAATAAAAATGTTAACTCAACTCTTATTTGCACACCTATATATACTACGTATATATATATATATATGCTCTCTTTGGGTCTATAGTACTACGTTTAATTACGGATCACGGACAGAGGGGCAGACCTTTCTCAACTGAAAAGAAAGTAAGCCGGCCAAAAGTTGTTGTGCTAATTTAATTTGCTGCCTTTTGGCGACAGTTCGACAGTTCGACAGTTCGACAGTTCGGATGGCTTTTATTTTTTGAGTGGGAATGAAAGTTGCTTGGATTAGTAACTATTATGTAAGCCATCAGTTTGGCGTAACTTAAAACTTGATTTAATTTGATTTTTATAGTGTTGTTTTTTGGCATTATTTTTAGTTGATGACTCGATGGTTGCTTAACTGTCGCTTGTCGGATTTGTTTTTTATTCAGCCCTGCTCCCATTTTCACTTTTGTGTTTCCGTTTCGAGCAGCTCCCAAAATCGCCAAGCTTCGATTATCGCTTTAGCGCGCTATACAACACTGTTTAGCAAGCTGGCAGCGCTGTGGTGACTATGAAATTTAAGCTAGATTAACTTTTAACTTAACCTTTGATTAAGGCAGGCCAAAATGATTTCGAAAACATTGCGAATAATCTCAAGTTGTGCCTTGCCACATTCGGTCCATGGATGAGAAAGTAGAAATAAAGCAAAATAACTTATCACTATTTCCCTCCCGTGTCATTTTGTATTCAGTATGAAGAACTTAGAAACCGATTTAACAAAAACCTTCCTTCACATATTTGACCTTAAACCCATTTCCCGTCCGTAATGACGGGTGGGAGTAGATTTTTCAAGTTTCAGACAACGGTTTTCCACCCGTGGGCGGAGAGCCTACTGATGCTGGTAAAAAGCTGTTTTCTCGCGTTCGTCGGTATGGTATTGATAAAAAAAATAGATAAAATCAATCCTTGAAGGGAACTGTATATTGTGTCAAAATTTGCGCTTAATCGTTGCAGAACTTGTCCAGTTTTTGACTTTTGCTTATAGCAACATAACATATTTACATATATATATATGTACATTCTAGTAAATTGATTGATTGATTCGAATTGGGAGCAGTACTCGAGCATCGTAAGGTTGCGTCGTCATTTGACAAGACAGAGTATTGTTAAGATAGCAAATATTGTTGGTTAACTTTTAATTGGCAGCTTGCACTGGCAAATGAATATTTGCTATTTGCACACTGGAAACTAGAAATACTAAGTATTTTCAATAGAATGGAAGTAGTACTACCATGTGTGTATACCAAATGGTCGTCGTTATCATTCGAGATACTGCAACGTAGCCGAACACAGCACAAAATGTGCTGAACAACACAAAATGCGAGGGATAGGTCAGGCATACCATACCATATACCTTATGCCGCATTATAAATACTATATAGTATACTCTCGTATATTTATACCGTACTGATACTGATTGCCGTTTAGCCGGGATTTCGAATCTTTCTGAGCTTATAGCATCTAACCGAGTCTCTCTCTCTCTCTCTCTCTCTATCTGTCTGACTCCAACAGCTGTTTCGCCAAACACGTTCTGTATTTTTGCTCAACTTTAGTTGAGGCTATTAATACAAGCCATATACTTATAACTGCGACCTGTCTGAGAGAGGTTGGCCCAACAGCACGCGTCACATTCTATGGGAAAGACCCAGGGGGAAAAAAAACACACACAGTTTCTTATTTGCATTGCGAATACATTGCAGCTGTTCAAACTTGAGGCTTTTAAGCCTGCCCCTAACTGTTTGGTGGTTTTTTTAAAAAATATTTTATGTGTCATATTTGATTCAGCCAGTAATTAGGCTGGTAAATTAAGATCACTGTTAACCTGAGCATATTAATATAGTTTAGGGAGTGTAGAAGATTTTCGTAAGACTGAAGAATGTTTCCAAAGTTCCTAACTGCAGTAAACTACAACCTAACTAAGTTAGGTTAGGTTAGATTGCAATAGATATAGGTTAGGTTAGGTTGAGACGGCAGATCACCCCCACGGGTTGCCTCATGTAGACCATCTGGTTCTAAGGATTCTTTGAAGATCATTTTGGCGAATTTTAAGACTTGGCTCAGCGGTGTCCTCGATACACGCTCCAGGGAAGTGAAGGTATGGTATCCCAGATGGTTGAGTCTACTTCTCCTGAGATAGATATATGTAGATATGTAGATATTGCAACCTACCGGTATTTGGGAAGTCTTTAAAAATACAATTTTGCGAACTTAAGGAGTTGTGTCCTGGGTTCCCTTTCCAGGGATGCCAAGAAAATTGAGTCTGCTTCTCATATAGAAAATAGAGCTCGATAACTTCGAGAGTTTTTGAAAAAGGATAAATAAACAATAGTAAGTGAAAAACCATTAATATCATCGATACCATTCATTGTTATAGGACTGATATAGAGCCTAGAAAACCGCAGAACTTTAGGGGAAACAAACGCAAACTTTAAATTGAAATTTTTTGGTTCAGCTTAGACTCTAACTTGGTACCCATTTCGTATTATTTAACTCAACTTTAGCTGGCTTATTCTTTCAATAACAATATCATATAATATTCTGAGCTGCATTCCCAATTCGCTTTGCTTCTTGGTATTACTACTCGCCCCTGGCGTATAACCCCCCTTGTGCGTCATTCAACAACAAATATTCGTGTTCCTTTGAAATGTTGAGTCACGGATGGGGGGGAAAAGTTATAGCTTACAAGTTGAAGGCCTGATCGAGAGGGAGAGGGTGAGGAGTGTCGCACTTACTATTGCCCTTGTCCATGCCGGTCACTTGCAGCAATCCATAGATGGCAATGATAAAGCAGGGTAGCCCTATCACGCCAAAGGACACGTAATCCATGTTCTCAAAATAGTGTGTAATTTGCTCCATATTTGTTTTTGTTTCTTTTTTGTCACTTCACAACACTGAACACATAAAAGAACATAAAATAAAACAATGCCACTAGCTGCTGTTAATCAAATAAACAATAGTATATTTTTTTTATCTGCAATTTTATATACTTTTTTCAAATTATTTTGCGCAGGCGCGCATTCTTTTTGAATTTGAATATTTTGCAATTTTTCTTTTTTAGAGTTTTGAAAAAATATTTTGTATTTCTTGATTTGTTTGAAATCCAATTGGATTTGTTTTGTGCAAATTTCGTTATTCACGTTTCGTAAGAGTTTCGCTGTTATTTGTTGTTGTGAATTTTGTAGTTGTTCAAGCGTTTTGTTGTTTTTGTTGTTGTTTTCTCGTTTTTGCTTCTGCGCTTGTTCACCTCTGTCGCGCCGCTTTACTTGTTGTTGTAATTGTTGTCTGTGTATCCTTCGGCTGCTTTATGTGCCTGTGTTGCGCTCTTATTGTGTTTGTTGTAGCCAGACGTGGTTGCAGCGCCATGTTTTGATTTGCATCCAGCCCCCCCAAAAGGACTCACACAGCTCGCTTGTCTGCCGTGTGCTTGTTGGGCTTTGTGCGTGCAGAATTGCATTCGATTGCAACAATAAAAATATGAATATTTTTATATGAAATATGACAAAAGAAAAGAAGTTTTGTATATGTAGTCGCGACGCGTGTATAAGTTTATAACTTATATGTTTTCAAATGCACACAAAAAACAGACCGGAATTGGGAATCACAAATTGCGCTCGTTCGCACCGACCGTTACACACGTCCGTCTCGTTCGGCTTTGTATTTGCATCTGCCTGCTATGTTAAGTTTACATATTGATGTTATGGACTTTGTTGCAACTGTTTGGCGGTGCTGTTAAGTTGCGCATGTTAAATGAAATTCAAAAAGCATGTTGAAACTGCTCATGGTGCGCTGTTAACGCAAGCACATGTTAATATTATACTCGCTATGGCACTGCCAAACGCACAATGAGCGCAACATTCTGTTAACATCACTCTCACGCTATCTCGCTGTAGGAAATGCGTGGTATGAGTCAAAGCGGTAAATGTGACGACAAGAACGGGTCGCACAGTAGGCACACAATAAACTAAAATTTACAGTGCACGCTTGATAGAGTGAACCAACTATATCTAGGCTGTTTGCCATGTTGAAAGTGTTCATTCTAAAGACAGTCAGAAATTAGTTTTCTTTCTTTATGGCTGATATTTTTAAAATAAAATAAAAAGAATCCAATTTACGACAGGTAGGAATGCTCTTTTCGAGTATACCCGACTATGAAACACCCTGTGATCTTGTCTGAAATTGACAAACATTTCTTTGTACACATTGATTTGCTCATTTTCTTTTTATTCGTTGCTTCATTTTAATTTGCTCTTAAGTTATTAAATTTTCAGTTGAAGAAAAGACCATCAATGTGCAATGTTTTTGTATTATTATCTGGTTAATCAAGTGTTATTATGTAGCAACATAACCTCTTTTGTTAAAAAAAAAAAACATTAATTGTAAGCCGAATAAGATTGTAAGTATGAACATTCATCTTCGAAGACAACTTCTCAGGAGAACAGAAAAGGAAACAGGAAAAAAAATCTTATCATATTGAATCTCAAATCTCGACCGATAGTTCCTAAGACAGCTATAGGATAAAGTCATCCGATTAATTCAAATTAAGTTGAATATATAAAGTATTTCAAAACTAGCTTTTGCTGAGTTTGCTTGAGGTAAAAACAAAATAGTTTTTCATACAGCACTTAATACTTTTACTGATTGTTCCAATGACAGCCATAACATATAGTGGTGCGATTTTGATAGAATTTAGTTAGGTATCTGAATGGAAATTGGCACAGATGTTACCTTTAGCTGCCCACAATACATATATGTATATGTATGTTGCCAAAGGTCGAATCGGATCACTATATTGCCAAACAAGTATTGATAGTGAGATCCTCGAGTTTTGCCAAAAAAAGTATCGATAGTATCTATTGCTATAGTGACACAATAGAAAAGATTATCCATAACAATGCTCTCGACACAAGATTGACCCTAATAACTTAAGACATATATATATATACATTCTTGGGTTCAATTTAGCATTCATTGAGCTAGTTTTTCAAGTGTCCACTCAATCATAGGTTACATTAAGTTTCTAGATGATGTGTAATGTGTAATCGACCCAAATGTCACTAAAAACTAGCTCAAGTGAATTTCTAGTGGAATTCAAGAGGAACGCATCCGCTAAGCAAAAATTATCAACGCATGCCAATCAAACAGGCCCCACTGTGCGCTCCCTGAAGAGCGCAGGCTTTTGAATCAGATGGGGTAGAGCCAACAAACATCAAGGCAAGTTGATCAACAAAGGGTTGCATGGGGTGCAACCGAGGACGTTGGGTTGGCCTGGCTACACAGGCAGGAGGGCAGAGGATGTGTTCTGTTTGATTCTGGTACTGTAGACACGTACGTGTACAACAACAAGCGCCATTGTTGCGCCATTGTTGCACCAATGTTGTTGCTGTTCTTGTTGCCACAAGGTTACGTGCATACACAGACAGACAGGCACACACACAGCCAGACATGGGACAGCTCAGCATTTTCAGTAGACGAAATGAGGGCCGTTCGTTGCCCATAGAAACTGAAACCTTGACGACACTTATCCGCACCTTGTTCCCACAAAACAAAAAAAACTTCATCCTAAAGGCGTCAGCGAGATTTTGATATTAGAATGATGTCTGTACTTATGTACATACATACATCATAATGTATGTCTGTATTTCTACAAGCCCTTAGATTATGCAATAAAAGTTCTGTGTATTGTTGTCTTTGGATTACGATTCTAGGGTGGAGACAAGTAAGAGCTTTGTAGTCGGGAGTTCCCGAGTACAGTCTAATCTGTGCCAGCCTGCTATAATTTTTAAATAATGATTATTTAATAACAAGCATTTGCACAGATTTAATACCCCCTTTGACCCATTTTATGGGGGAGTAAAAATCGTAAATAACGAATATTTGTGAGTTTTATTTGTTCGCTCAAATATAATGATTACAGTCCGATATTTATAAAATTGCTCAAAATTAATCATTATTATTGATGAAAACCCTTATAATCATTTTAAAATCATTACCATATATGTACTTTTTATAATATAACATATAATGATAACGGTTTGTGGTATAATTTGTAGAAGGGGCGTGGCAAATACAGTAGTCGGTATGGAAATCGCCCTATACTAAAGGTCATCCTAAAAGCCAGAAATAAGTTCAGTTCAGCAGAAATAATTTGTAAATTTAGGAAAAATAATTCCTAAAATCAGGTTTCGGCTAAAAAAGTATGGCAATTTAAGGCATTAATTTTAAAAAAAGTGTAGGCTCCAGGTTTGGAAAAAAAATTAGAAAATTATTTCAAACGGAGGAATAATGTACGTTTTTACGTACAATAGGTGTATTAATTTGATTACCTATATCTATATCTATATCTATATCTATATCTATATCTATATCTATATCTATATCTATATCTATATCTATATCTATATCTATATCTATATCTATATCTATATCTATATCTATATCTATATCTATATCTATATCTATATCTATATCTATATCTATATCTATATCTATATCTATATCTATATCTATATCTATATCTATATCTATATCTATATCTATATCTATATCTATATCTATATCTATATCTATATCTATATCTATATCTATATCTATATCTATATCTATATCTATATCTATATCTATATCTATATCTATATCTATATCTATATCTATATCTATATCTATATCTATATCTATATCTATATCTATATCTATATCTATATCTATATCTATATCTATATCTATATCTATATCTATATCTATATCTATATCTATATCTATATCTATATCTATATCTATATCTATATCTATATCTATATCTATATCTATATCTATATCTATATCTATATCTATATCTATATCTATATCTATATCTATATCTATATCTATATCTATATCTACATCTTTGTCTTTCAGCGGACTATTGAGAATCGTTCGATTCCAAAACTGGGCATCCTATCGAGCAATCACCCCGCACAATCCGCACATGTCCTTGCACAATACACGATTTCGTACTCCGCCGTCGTCGTCTGTGCTTGCATTGTGCAAGCAGTTTCATCATGAGGCAAGCAGATGGCGTAAGGCCAAGCAACATGTGTCGCCAGTTGGTATCTGTATGTGCCCGCTCCTTCCGCTCTGTCCCGCACTTCCCTCCGATATCTGACTGAGCTCAGGTTCAACGAAACATCGCTGCCAAAATGTTAATGACTCGACGCGACGCGACGCCTCGACGCGCAATTGCAACCCTCAAGCAGGCCCCGCTCTCCACTCTCCAGTTTTCAGTCTCGAGTCTCGAGTCTCCACACTCCAGTCTGCGGTCTCCGGTCTCCATACCACTGCTGTTCCCAGTTGGCCCCCAAAGTCCACGTTGTTGTTGTTGTTGTTAATTCAATAGTCACACATCTGGCCGGGCGAGTTTTGGCCGTTGAACCCAAGCGAAGGACTTCAATGCCTCCCCCTCGACCCCACTTGGCGCCTACACTTTCGTACACACACCACACCCACGTTTCCTGTTTTTAATTTTCGTATTATCATCTTTTTAATGGTTGATAAATTTTGCTGAAATTTATGCGCTATTCGAAAATTATACAAATGCAACAAGTTTCACATTTAATAATATTTATGTTTGTTGTTGTTATTGTTGTTTTTAATTTTTATTTTGTTTTTGCCACTTGGCAAATGCGCAATTTCTAACGCGTTTGGCATCATAAATAATTGCACACACAATTCTTACCAATATCTCTGAATTGCGGACGGAATTTCGTTAAATACGTTTATTTTTTTGTGTATAATTATTTAATTGAGTTTGGGGCGGGGCAAGCCATAAGTTTCAGTAGAACTTACCCAACAAATTGTCAAATGCATAAATCAAGTTATGTACTCACCTGAAAAAAAGGAGAAAAATTAAATCAATTTTAGGCAACTATCATGACTAAGTATATTATAACTATGTATGTATGTATATAACAACACTTGAATTTTTTCGAGAATTAAGTCATCTGAGTTATTTGAGAGTCTCGACTAAGTATATATGTACTTATTCACAGTGTAAAGTTACGATCACACTTTTACTGCAATATTAAATGGTAGTTAATCAAAAAGGTATACGCCCTAAAGCTTTGTAGAGATATACGAGCCTGTTCCCATTTCCGAGTAATTTTCATTCCGCAACATTTACGATATCGTGTTTTCAAATAAAACAGCCACCACAAAAACCCTGTACCCAAAAATGGGTACTAACACTGTGGAATTGTATGCAACAGGCAAAAGGAAACATCCCCGATCCTATAAAGCATATTTTTTTCCTGATCTACCTCCTTGACTACCAACTCCCATAGCTTTATCAAAACTTTACCGATTTCCATACAGAATGGCATGTCTTTTTGATCAGGTTTTGTAGTCTAAAATGACTTGGCATTTAAATTTCAATCATATTCCATAATAATATTTTTGAAATACTTTCGAAAATTGACAAGAGTTTTGCAACTTTTATCTGCCTGAAATTACGAGTATAAAAAAGTAATTGTACCAAGTTTCAGCAATATATAGACCTTGTAAACTGAGAGAGTACATTAATTGGAAACAGTCAAATGGAAATGCCTTGGCTCGACTTCTTTATCAAGAAATTTGTAGATAATATTCATACACATTTACACATGTATGTATGTATGTATATTATTTATGTTTACAATTCTACGGTGGAAAATTTCCGGGTATTGAAATTCTTATTTACAATATACAGGAAACAGAAAAAGCAAGTAAGAATGTTTTAGTCTCAAAAATGTGTTTAACGATGTATTAACATTCATCGAGAAGAACGATCTTACTTCGGAGACACTTCTAAAATTGACAGGAAGACAAAAGCTTTTCTTAGGTTTTGTTGAATACAGTGCTATTGCCAAAATCTCAATTCAGAATCTATATTTATTTTTGAAGGAAAGGCTCGTGAAAGCGCGTTTCCAAACTAACTGTCAAAAGCAGCTTTAATGTGCAGTTAAGAATTCAAAAACGAAACTTTGAACTTTTGCCGTCAGGCGAAAACTTACACCCTTGAAAAAAGCTTATCGATGAAACGAACCGTTGCTTTCCTGCTTCTATATGTTGTTGTTGATTTAATATACGCCGCTTTCATTAATCAGCGGGCGTGAGAGCAAGCTATAGAATGAGAGAGCCAAGGAAGAAGATCGACCGAGAGTGAGCGCACACAAGAGAGGGAGAGAGAGTGTGTGTGCGTGCAGTTAGAAAAGCTAAGCGACGTCATTGCAGGTGCTTGAACTTTCTGCTGCAAGTTCCATTTCTGTCTGATAACGTCTGATGACAACATAGAGCAGAGGAGTGTGGATAAGAGAGAGGAGAGAGGAGAGCCGAGCAGCAGCAACTGTTGCGCGTGCCGCAGGCCATTGGGCAACAACAGTTCGTTCAACTGGCGCAATTTTTAAATATTAGACGCGACACAGGCCTGGTTGATTGAACCATCCATATTTTACGTATATATGTATGTACATATGTAAGTATGTATATATGTTTGTACGGGTATGCACCACTCCCCACAGCCAGGCGTCCTTGCCTTGCAGCAATGACAACGACGCAAATTGTTGGGGTAGGCGACATTTCGACAGTCAGGCGGGAAGAGAGCAATGCGCTAAATAATTAATAAATTGTTAATTATCACCATATTTTATAGCGATGTATGTGCTCACATACTCGTATGTATGTATGTATTGTTGCCCCGTTGTCATTCAATTTGCATTGCATTGCATTCTTGGCTCATGGTCATTGCATGCAACAAAAACAAGAATAACCTTTTTGCTTGTTGTTTTCATTTGCCCGTTTCCTGTCTACGTCTCTTTGTTCATCTGCCGACAACGCCCAGGAAGTAATATACATATGTATGCTTACTTACATACAATCAAAAGCTCACACACAAACATGCACATGCACACTTGCGCACACTCTTGGAGCTGATTAAGCTGTGGGCACAACTGTACCAGCGCCGTTGCCTACCCCAATCCCCCAGCCATCATATGGCAAGCTTAAGTACACCTGTGTCAAAAGTATTTGGCACGTGGCGAATTGCCTGAACTTGTCGCGGAAACGCTAAACGGAGTTTCTGATTCTCAGAACGGAAGTCGAACCGAAAACATTTCTGCGGGTATGTGCGGTGAGGCTTAATTTAATATCAATTGCAGGCAACAACGAATTAATTATAGTCATAAAAACGATAAGAAACTGTATTTTTAAATCCACCACTAATTTAGTGTGTTGTGCTTGGTTATTTTTGTAGCACACTTGTTTGGGGGGAGATCATAACACCTTATCAGGCAATTTAGCTTCAATATACGATATCTTTTTCAAGCCCATGCTGCGTATGCGCAATTTTGTTATTTATAGGTACAGGTATAAGAAATGCAACTCTAACCTAAGTCATAATTATCAAACATTATATTTGTTTAAACTCAATGAAAACATATGCGTAAGGGTGAGAAATTTCCTTTTTCCAGCTGAAGGCCCTGGCAGCCTTTGCTGATACACATTTGTCATATACTTTTAATTATGTTATAGTATGATTAGTTTTTAAGTGAATAAATCAAATTTCTTTTTAAGTCAAAGTCTATTTCGAACCAAAATTACGATTATGTTCGATATTCCAGATTAAATAAATCGTATGTATAAATTATTTATCATCTTTTTTTAAATTTATTTATTTAGGAAGGCAAAACAAAAATATAATTTATAGCATAGCACTATTGAAAAATTTTGAAAGCCTACACGAAATTGCATTTGAATCTAATAACAATAACAAACACCAACAAATACGAACAAATTCCGAATCGTTCTGATTTTCATATCACGTCTTTCTTCTTTTGTTCTATATTCGAAACTTATAACAATATATTAATATATTAACTAAACTGTCACAATGGGAAAACTTTTTAAGCCGATTATGCAAACAGTTTTTGGAATTCAGAACAGCTAACCATTTGGATTGATCGGAAGCAGCGCCCTGAACTAGTATTACTGAGCAAGTTTTGTTTTATTATAAATAAAGAATATGTTTTTCACAAGCCACTTTATTGTAAAATAAATATCCCCTGATTGGGTATAATTACCCATAAAATAACACAAGTTATTGTAAGTAGCTGAGGATGTGATGTATAAGAAATGCACGCTTTTATCTGAGTGAGCTTGCGATAAGCTTTAATTAAAATGAATGACAACAATGTGAAGATATTAAAATTTTGAGTAACGAGCAAAAGTTGAATGAGCAACACGCAAAAGCAGATAAAGGAGATTGCAAAAGAAAACTTGGAGTGTTGAGGTAGCACACCATATACATATATACATATGTATGTATGTTTATACTTAGTATACATGAGCAGACACAGACATACATATGTATGTACATATGATACATATGCCTGTGTCTGCTCACAAATATACACGTAGATACACTAGGATAACATTTCCGAGTGCATGCAAGTTGCAAGTCGACAGCGCAATAGCAGAGCAAACAAAAAGCTTTTGCGCAATAGCTTTTGAAAGCTTTCTTCGTTGCTTCTGTACGTGCGTGTGTGTGTGTGTGTGTGTGTGTGAGCGTTTGAACGTTTCTACTGTGTCTTAGTGCATTGAACCCATTGTTTATTTAATTTTGGGCAATTCATTTGTGTGTCTCGATATAAGACGCTAAAAACTGCTGATATTTGCGCACCGACAAAAAGAGCAAGCTAGGGAGGGTGAGAGTAAGCAGAAGAGGTAGGGAGCGAACGAGAGAAAGCTGCAAGAACACACACATACACACATATGTACATATGAATATCAACTAAATTGCCCAATGCCAATGCTAAAAAGCCCAACAACCCCCAAATGCTCTGCACCCGCCCCTAACGGCCAACACCGGCAGTAGTCACACGGTGGGGGGCGGCGGCGTTGGGGAGGTAATTTTAACCTCGAAAACAAACTTTTGGCATTCAAGTTCATTGCCGTGCCTTAACCTCACGAGTGCGTTGCCTTATTCTTCTTGTTGTTGTTATTGTTGTTCTGGCTCTTCTCAGTGCCGGCGCATTTAATGTGCTTGCATTTATGATTATTTTTATTATTTTTGTGGCGCATTGCTTAGAGATATCTACAAAAATTGACTTGTAATGCCCATGTTCATCCTTGGCCGGTAATTAATTACTATGATTATCATTGCCTGTTCCGGGAGTAGCATGCTCAAAATACAAACATTTCATAAATGAGCTTGCATTTTATGGAAACGATAATTGAAACAGTTGCCAAAGATTTTCAAAGTAGCAATACGGAAAATTTTATATACATGTGAAATCCCCCTCATTTTAAGTAATTCAATTATTGTGTTTCACCAGAAATCTCATAAAGCGTTTGAATAATATAAAAATACAAGCAAATCTTTAGTCTTATTATTATACAGAAGATCTTGCTAATCTGAAACACGAAAGTCTATTAATAGTATGTGATTTCCGCTTACAGCAAACTTTTTATTTTTTAATTACACTTGTACATTTGAGCAACTAAATGGGAAGACACCCATATATGTACATATGTATGTCGAAACCATAGGAACGATTGGGTGAAAGGTGTTTCTGTGTTATGTTTTTCAATATCTCCTGACCAAACTCTCCGAATTCAAGTGTCGGTTAGAGCAGCACTTCTCCCCCCCGACCGAAATTTTTCGCGACCCAACTAATGAAAAAATACCGCATATTTCCCATTTCGAGCGCTATCTATTTTACAAAATGGAAGCTGCCCTTGTGCCATTAGTTTTTACTGCGTTGCCCATATTGTAGTATTGTAGTCTTTGGTTTATCTGAAGTAAAAATATACTGCTTATGCATTTTTTTCTTTTTTTCAATTTGTTTTGCGACACGGTAAAATTTTTCCACAACCCGGTACCGGATTGCGACCCACACTTTGGGAAACGCTGTGTTAAAGTACACAAACTGAACAATTTTGATCACAATCAGAGCACTATATCATACATGTGCCATAGAAACGATCGATCAAAAAACTTCTTTGCTTATAAAGATATAATACAATAGAGATATAATATAGTATTTCTGTAGAGGTTGTAATTTATAGGAGAAGAAGAGAACGTGGAGAACTTGCTTCTCTCTTTGTCCCGCACTCAGCAGGAGGCTTTTCCGCTACCTGGGAAACTTTAGCTTCAACTGTCTATCGGATTTATCCGAGGTTGGGATAAATAATATACTCAAACTCATGAATTGCGCCAATTGGTTCAAAAGGGGAGGAAGACATTGTTTAAAAGAAGTCATGTGGCATCACAAGGGGCCAATTTTGGCCCAAGTTGTGTCAGTTCTCATGCTCCAGCCACCGCAACCTAACCTAACTAAAGATATAATAACTAAACTCACGTATACTTTATAAAGTTAACAATTGACATCATTGAGTATGAAGTATTACTACTCAATGAATTTACATAGACATATGTAACTATTTCGATCTATGATTTGCTCGCAAAATGCCTAATTTATACCACTGTGCGCAAGGTCTGCAATCAGCTGTTCCCTTTGCGGTTGCACAGCTGTTCGATTTGTTGTTGTTGTTTTGTGCTCTTTACTGCGAAACGTGCGAAGCGATAAACTTGACTATTTATGTATGTGCTTATACAGCGCTAAACAATAACAATAACAATGTAAGGAGAATCAGTGTAAGGCACAGAGACAAGAATAAAGCTCAAGACAATAACAAAAGACTCACATGTTATTGCTGCTGCTGCCGTTGTTGTTGTTGTTGTTGTTGTCACTGATGCTTGCTCGATGTTGTTGTTGTTGTTGCTGAAAAATGTCGCTGATATTGCTGCTGCTGCTGTTGCTGTCGTTGTCGTCGTTGTTGTTGTTGTTGTTATTATTGGCGCTCTATATTTGGACCACAATGGACGCGCATTTGAATTATAATACATCTTCGGCTGCTGCTTGAGTTTGAAGCAGTTCTTCTTGCTGTTGTTGTTGTACATTTTGTTGTAATTGCATTCAAGCGCTCCCCTTCTGTGCTGCTTGCCGCTCTGCCCCTGCTCCTGTTCCTGCTCCGGCTTGCGCTTGCAGGCAATTGATGCGGATGCGCTTGTGCTTGCGGATACATCCGCATCTGCATGCGGAACCAGCTGCATATTCTTGTATTATTATGTTACTTTTTGTTATTGTTCTTCTTCGAATTGTTGTTGTAGTTGTTGTTTTTGTGAATGTTTCCGCAACAATACGCACATAGCTTCAAAAGTTGTTATTTTATTTTGGAAAATACTACCAAAAATACTGCCAAAAAGTCAGATACTACAATACAACAGAATTTCGCGCGATGTACTATTTCAAGCGGTTCGGCGGCTGACGTCAAATTGTGGCGCGGGAAAATTCTTTTTACGCAGCACTTGAATATGCCTGGATTCAAAAAGAGATCTTTTTATTGAAAATGCCGCCCTTGGCCTTTACACAAGGTTCACTGACACAACAACAAAAAAATTGGCCAACAAATGCTGCACATATACTAATTGTGTGTGTGTGTGTATGTGTGTTAATCACAATTGAAATTTGTAAACTGATTTCGAAACTGGCGCAAGAAATTGCACGCCCAGCTGCCTAACTTGTTGACCAGCAACAACAAAATAAATGTCTGCGGCCCCCGTGTATGATTGAAGCTCAGAATGGCCTGGCAGCGGCTGAGGCTGAGGCAGAGGCAGCAGCAGCGACAGCAGCAGCGACAGCTACAGCGACTGCGGCTGTCTCTCCCATACGTGTGTATGCACATACAAATGTGTGTGTGTTTTGATGTGT
Organism: Hirtodrosophila confusa; assembly: GCA_035043065.1. Lineage (NCBI taxonomy): Eukaryota > Metazoa > Arthropoda > Insecta > Diptera > Drosophilidae > Hirtodrosophila > Hirtodrosophila confusa. The sequence continues at coordinate 5,282,776 of JAWNNI010000078.1, forward strand.
GAACGAATGAACTTGCCAGCTTTTGTTGCTGCTGCTGCCGCCGCTGCTGCTGCTGCTGCTGCTTTCGCTTCTGCCGCAAGTGTACTTGTAGCAGCGACGCTGGCGTCGAGGTATATGCAAACAAAGAAAAGACAAGCGGTGCGCTTCGCTGCGCTACGCTGCGTTGTTGGGGCCCGATGCTGACGCATGTTTCCAATTGCGCCTAACCCAAATTCAAGTGTCACTTGCGGTTGTGGTCATGGAGCAGCAGCCATCGGCAAAAGCTTTCAAGCTGCACCAGTTGAAAGCGCGCCAAAAGCTCTTGCCAGTCGCGCAGCACCGTGTGTCCATCTCAGTGTTTTGCTTTGAAATTGTTTATTTACGTTCAGCGACCGCCAGTGGTGTTAAAAGTGCAGTCAACACTTTAAATGGAACGTATTATGGCCAATAGCGTACTTAATATATTCAAGTGCTGAACATTTCAATTTGCAATTATTTTTTATGTTTACAAACAGGCCCACATGTAAAGTAACTTTTGCATTTTTAGGGACAGCATTTCTAGCATTTATCGGTGCCTTATGACAGTTTATGTACATTTTGCTGTTTCGATATATACCAATAATGTTTATGAGCAACAATATATGAAAACATACCACTTGGATGGACTAGGCTTTAAGCATAGATACGAGCGTATACGTAAGATCTGTATTAAATGTAATTTTGCACAGTGTTAAGGTAAATGTGTAATCCTACTTGCCACATGTGCTCTAATGTTTGTATGCCCTTTCAGGGAGGGTACTATAATTTGATAACGATATGTGTAGCGAAGTGACGTTCAACCGTCTGGATTTTCCAGTTTTGACAGCTAAGCAACTTGTCTCTGGTAACTATCATAAAGAAATAAAACTTTCTCAAAGAACAAAGATTTTTCTTCTTGGTGCACACTTTTTCACTCCTATGATATTATCGAAAAAACTTAATATTATCGAAAATTGTAAAAACTTATTTAGCTAAAATAAAATCTAAGTTACTTTAAATTCATGTACTATGGCTTCTAGCACACACTTACCAAATCGGATCCACAATTAGAACTCTAGTTTTTCACAATATGTAAATTTTTAAACATTGGCAAGCCAATATCTCACAAGTTAAATTTTGATCTGGAATAATATTTGTAAATATGCGTAGCGATAAAAATAACCTTACGGGATCAGCTCAAATAGTCAACTACTGAGTCGCTTGCCTGATGACACTTTTATATGTAGGCCACAGTCCAGGCGCAGGCCAAAATATGCTTAGAAACAGATTAAAAACACATTGCGAGCGATAAGCGACCAGCCAACAGGTAGTTAACCGTAACGACCGACAGTGCCAGGATATTTATTCCCTGTCCCAACCACAACGCACGACAAGCGGGCGCGTGTCGCTAGCATTCGTATACCTGCCACTTTACAAGAAATTGCCAGGAAACTATTGACCTGTGTACCAATGTGCAGCGAAGGCGGCCAAAAGCTTTCTAATGCTGCGAAGCTTTAGGCGAGCTTTGATCGGCAACTTGGCAGTGCGTGCTTAAAATTTGGCGCCAGATAAGACGTCGACGGCGCTGCAATTGTTGGTTACTTGTTTTACGCTCGAAATTCTAAACAGAATTCAACGTGTTTCTCAATTTGCCCATACCATGTGCATGCGCCTCTGCCTGTGTGTGTGTGTGTAAGAGTGTGCGTGTTTTGCATGCGATTGCGGGTCAGAGTCGCGCTCGAGGCAATTCCAGGCACGTACGATCTTTGACGCCAGCGTCAGCGTCTCAACGCGCTTTCAGATACTATTAGCATTCGCATCCATTGGATACAGCACTGCTAGAGCTACGACTACAACTACAGCTGGCTAAAGGGTGCCTTTTTTTGTCAATGCCATTGCCAATTGCGTTTTAATTTCAAGATTTGTGACGGCGTCTTTATCACTACCAAATGCGCAGCCTGAACCGAATGCATGCTCGGCCGCTGAGTCACGCTCGTATTCTCATCAGTCCACGAATACGAGTAGCCCGTTCATCAAATTAGAGCACACGCATATAGGTGAACACATATGTACATACATGCACATACATACATACATACATACGAAAATTTGCATATCAGTTAAAGCTCCCGACTGCCATGTACTCTGCTGCCCCACTCCTGGAGATGATATTTTCAGAGAGGGACACAAATGCTGCTAATTTGCGGGGGCGGCTGTGTGCATGGCAAACATATTTTTGATCCAATCTTTGAAGCAGGTCAGCAGTACTCCTCCTATCAAATTTGATGATTCTAGCTTCAAAATTGTAGAAGATATACATACATACGTAGGTAGTGATGGCAAAAAAGCATTAGTCGATTATTGAAGCATATGTTTAATTTAAGCCGAGCGATTATACATTGCAATTAATCGAAGAAAAACCACAAAAATCGATTAATCAAATGATTTTTTAAATTTGCACCAATTTTTGCAATTTTTGATATTTTTACATGTGAATGTGTAATTCAAACGCCATTTAATACCAACAACAATTACAAATACATAAAAATTATCTTTTTCATTAGTTTTGGAATAAGATTTGGACACTTTGCTGTATGTTGATGCCATAATCAATCTGTGCAAATTGCTCTGCCAGCTTTATTTTGCATTTACGCGCAAATAGTGATGCGATTAATAAAGCATATAATCGATTAACGATTCAATTAATCGCAGCCCATTTTGTGATACAATCAAAACGTGAGTTGAGACAAATGAATCGATTAATGTGTATCATATGATTAATCGTGTCATCACCATACATTGCCAAAATGTATGCCAAATTTGGTTGATTAGAAAACATTCCGTTCATTTGAATGCATATACCCAATTTCCCGTTGGGAACAGAGTATAATCAGCGACAGGCGATGGGCGGGAGATGAGAGACGAGTATCGAAGTACGCGTTCTCGTTTTCGTTCTCCCGGAGAACGGAGAACGCGCAACAATTGTGTCACCGTGTCATGTTTAACTTTTGAGACGGCGGCGGAGGTGTTGTCGTCTACCGTTTAAGCGGGCACTTAAACAAACTTTCAACTAAATGCAAATATCATAAGGAAGTCATGCAAATAAAACAGTCACAAAACAAAGTAATACAAATAAAAAGACAAATTGTCGTAAAGAAGCCTAATGACTCAAACGTTGGGCATCTTGATATCTCCAATTCGAGTGGAGAGAGAGAGCTGCATTCCGATTGCGATTGAACCGTTATTCTTAAATGTAGGGATTCCTTTGGCGCGCCCATCTTTAGTAACAACTTCCAGATGTTCTCTCAACCCACTTAAATATATATACATATTACATATTTGATTAGTAATATGGGATAGTAAGGGTTTGTAGACTTTGAAAAAATTGATATACTTGAACGTATTGCCCTTAAGATTTAAATATTGTGTTAATTTTAGTATAATATTATTAGGAATTTTGAAAATTAAAGCCTATTCCGTTGTGAAAACGGTACGGAAAATGTTTTTCATAGTCTGCATCAAAATTTGTAAGCATTTTATTCAATTGGATTATTGAATTTTGCATTTTATAAGTTCTCTAATCAAATTTTGCTCGAACGCGGGAGATGCTAACTTGCTTTACATAAAACCCTTGAGATGCTAACTCGCTTGATATTGAGTAGAGTTGCCACATAGTTGCTAAATTTGGCTAGCAAAAAGTGCTCTAATTTTTGTTTTTATAACCTTAAAATGATATAAGGAATTCAAGTTAGCAATACTTTCAGTTTTTAAGTGTGTTTATCAAAAATAACACTAAATATAAGAACGAATTAATTATAATATTTTTTTTGTAGTCAAAATCACTTAAGAAACCCGTGACACCCCTAAATATTCGAATGTTGAAAATATAAAACCAAACACATGTTAATCAAAGTATTTCATTTAAGCTAAGCCTTCATCCCAAGAGCATGCTGATATTTTTCGATCTTAAAATAAACTCACCTGATTGTATATTCGCTATATGTTTCTGACTGTTCCTTGAATGTTGCTGCCTTCGGGTTCACTTTGATAGGGCTCTTTCTACTGATATCTTCACGCCGTACTCGAACTTTACGCGGTTCTCGGAAGCGGAGTTTATTGAAATTGCTTTTTTTATATTTTTTTTATGGCAAGTCCGCTCACAAGCGCGTTCGTTTATCAACTAAGCGGCGACGTGCGCTTCAACGGGGGAAAAATATAATTATAATAAATGGAAAATGAAAAACATACTCATACATACACACATACATAAGTAAGTGTATGCAAATATATACAAAGGTTTTATATATTAACTTTAAGCTTTGAGAAAGGTCAGTATTTCATAATCTGAGATGAAATAAAAGCCAAAAGTTCTAGGAAACTAGACACCTAACACAGATCTTAACACATTACAAACCCAATTTTTGCAAAAAATAAAACGAGTTTTCTAAATACAAAGTATAAATACATAATATAAAGGTTAAGTTGTTAATTACTTGTTGTTTATTCTAAGATAAATAAGATTTCGCAGATATAAAACACAGATCTTAATTGGGCATTTAAACAAAAGCGGAAGGGTTTTTTTCTTCCGAAGAACTTTGTGCCTCACTTTCCACTTTTGTGCTACTTTCTAGGATTAGGATTATTTGGCTACCCTGGCTAGGATATTTGGTATTTTTTATAATTCTTGGCATCTCTGGCTCTGCTGTAACTGTCACTTAGACAGAAGGCAATTGACGTCTGCAAAAATCACAAAGTCATTTCTTTTCTGATTCAGTGCCAATCAAGTCGGTTGAACACGTGGGAAAAGCTGTGAAAAATTTATTAAACATTCATTTGATCAGTGTACAATTTGAGTCTTTCAATTGATGAACAATGAATCGTTCTGAAAATCGTCAGCTAATGTCCAAGAATCAGGTTAGTGTGTTGAGATTTGAATTTTTCTTTTTTATTGTCTGCCTAATGTCAATTGTTGACTGGCAGCGTTACAGGATTCGCTACCCTGGTCGTGTGGGACAGTTTTCAGGGTATGTCGCCTATAACAGCACTGTCTATAAGAAAGGTTTCGGTGAATACCCATCGATGGGCAGCAAGGGAGCAGCCAACAGCCCCAGAGATGGCCAGGCTGATCACAAGCAAATTGCCTCAGCAGCACCTGATAATGTGCCCTTCTTTGCCAGCAATCTGCGGCTCTATCCGGAGTTGCCGCAGCCGGAAAAGTGGGAGCCCTATCAGACCTATAGGAACTGGTCAGTGAGCTGTGACCGCACGGATGCCATGAAGGTGAGTCAGCAGTTATTGATGTAGGCTCACAGATATCTTAATGAAATGTCAAGGCGCAGGAACCAAGGCAGTTTATGAAGCAGCGCCAGGACCACGCCGTGGGGCAGTCACAGGCGCTGGCCGTGGTGCATAAACGGAAGCAGCTAATGGGGCCGCCCAAAACTGAAGCTGAGATTTGGCAGCTGGTGGGCAAGAATGTGTGTAAATGGACACAGCACCCGAACGGGCAGCCCCTCTTGCCCATTGAATCACTGGCCAACATGGGCGGCGTGAGCCTCGCCTGTGTCCTGATGGCTGCCCATCTGCTGAAGCATCGCTTTGAGCCAAATGGCACCAGCATGTTTAACCAGTACAATGAGCTGCGCAGCTTTGTGGTAATGAGCGATGAGGTGCAGCGTCTGATGAATCACTTCAATCACCAGGCGAGCAATGGCATCCACAGCTTGCCACATCAGAGTGCGCCAATGACGCGCGATATGCCACTGCCATCGCCGAGCTGGCTGCAGGATCTGCAGCAGGAGCAGGCGCTGCGGCAGGAGCAGGCCCGGCGTCAAGGACAATCGTTGAAGCTGGAACAGGCGCTGCAACAGCAGGGTGAACAACTATTTCCGGTTACCGTCGAAGCAACCAGGGAACGCGTTAATTTCATTGATCACATCAACTGGCAGCCAGCCCCATCCTTCTATGACTAATACAGCTCAAACACAACCTTCTATAACTTATACAGCAAAAACATATTAGTTTTCTATCACAGGACAAAACAAAACGAAGCTGAATTTTGGCATACAGAAATTAGATAACTTTACCGTGTTGCCAGCTTGCAAATATGCAGTAAGGTGGTAACACTGTTATAAAATATAATATTTATATTGTAAAACATTCTATATGTCTACAACATTGTGCAACTGTTTCAACTGACTGAAGCCAAAACCTTACTCCTTTTAACTCAATTACCAATGTTTGTTCCTATAACAAATTATGTTTACATTGCAACAGGCATACAATTAGCAGCGTTGCCTGAACATTCAAAAGAGAAATGTGGCAACACCTTGGCAGATACTCAGTACTTACTTTCGAGACTAAGGTATTTGCAAATAAAACAAGTAAAAGTACTCTGGTCGAGTATACCACACTACGAGACACCCTGCACCCAAAAAATCGACGAACGAACTAATCTAGATGGAATCGGATGTAAATTCTAACAAAGAATACAGGTTGTAAAAGTTGTCTCAGTATGGATGGTACAATATCAATCATCAAAGTGTAATATGTTTGGACGTTGACGAAAGGTACAAAATATGACCTATAAATTACGCAAATAACATAAAAGTGAAGTTCTAAGAAAGGAAATAGAAGTAGCATTGCATATTGAAGAAATATGCTTGTTAAACTTAAGCTTGGGATCTAAAAGGATACCCAAATGATCAACCGACTCGATGACTTCCTTGTGGTTCTCCGGAAGTAGTTTGAACAGACTTAGAGACTAAGCCTTTGAAATAAACTTTTTGATTATATAAGTTAAATAGTTATAAGTCCAAAGCATAAAGTTATTTGGAAATTCAAGAAGATGAAGTTTGTAAATGAGAAAGATTACCAGAACCTAAAGCCTTTTATCATGACATTCCTTAATGACAAGAGAATTGAATTCCAATAAGTTAGTGATAGTAGATCCATATTTCACAAACAGGGTGAAATAATACATCTACACAGTTGTTGACGTTGAGTTGTTAATTTCTCAAAAATCTTAGGCTTAGCACACAACTTAGAAATTTCTCGATAGTTTTAGCAGACAACTTAGAAATTCCTCTATAGTTTTAATCATTTGACTTGTTTCCTTATTTATGGAGAGGAATAATAAATAATTCTTTTCAAATGTTTGGAAAAGAGCACAACTCTATGGATTGTTTAAATATAATATACAACGGCTTGAAAGCACCTTCGGCACAGCATCTAAGCTCAGAGCCTGGTACTCCATCAGGTTCCGGTGAAAATACAGGCTTCATCGACTTTAGAAAACATAGAAGCATCACTTCATCTGGTCTTCTTATTAACGAGTGCTCAGATTGTACGCTCCCAGAGGATTTGTTTTAAGTTTCAATTCTCCCTTTCGAGGAGGACTTTCCTGCTGGTAGGGCTGGTTTGTAGGTGCTGTTATCTTAACCATTGAATGTAAACACTTCTAGTGCCGCAAAAATAAAAATAAACAACTTTATTAACTCCATAAATTTGAACTCAGTGTGCTATCAATGTATATGTTAATCTTCTTTTGAAGAAGCTACAAGGAACTACTATCCCAATCCATAGGTTCGATATTTGATGCTGCTGTAGTGCGAACCTTAAACAACCACAAATTTTTAATTTGCGCAAACAGATTCGGGCGAGGACGAGGACGACGACGAGGCCGGTACAAAATATATGGATGCGAGGCCAATCGTTGCTTATTTGTCTCCAGTAAACGTCCCGATGCTGACACCCGAACTGGACTCCCTAAAAATATCTTATTGAACTCATGCGGTTGCACTCGAAGCGATGTGTTGGACACACCCTTAGATGGGTAAGATAATGCTGGTAGAGACTCCGGCATCGGAGTTATCTTTGTCGTGGTGTGGATTATTGTGAATTCCATACTGAATATCTGCTTATTTTAGTAATATGTTAAAAGTCACTTTATTTAAAAAGTAGAAAACTTACATGATGATTGTATAGATGTGTTTACACGTTGAATGACAAGTCTCATTTGAATATTCGGACTGTATGTTAATCCCAAAGATTCAAAGTTAACTGACTTATGAGAGAAATGTTATTTTGTTTTAGATGTTTATACAATTGTTACAGTTATACTTGCTCTATTCTCTGAGAACTTTTCATTTTCTGCAGTTTGATGATGACATATAAACATTTGTATATCCTTGACGACATCCATAAGCTGAGGTCCCTAGACACGTCTTTTTTATAAAGTTCTTTGCACAATTCTTCTCATATTTATCCAACTCCCAGTACAGTTGAGCGGGAGGTACTCAGAGGTTCAAAGGACAGATCCCGCCCGTGGGGATCAGTTATCATTATTATTTATTTATTGTGTAGAGCTTTAGCAATGGTTTTGAAGTCAATGAAAATGTCGATTTCAACAGCTCTCCGCCAATTTTCCGACCGTGGGAGTGAACTTTTAAAAAACTAAGCGACACTTATCGAATTATTTGGTGTGTAGAAAATGAAAATGAGTTTGATGCTGCTCGGACGAAATTTCGGTTTTGACCCATACAACTTTCCGACCCCCATTTTCGCAAATTTTTTTCTAAAATTGGTAAAGTGCGATGTGTTCTATAAACCGTTGAAAATTACTTTGAAGTCGATTGGATGATAAACTAAAAAGTTTCATACAACAGCTTTCGGCGAATTCACACTTTTCCGCACAGAATTTTCCGGAAAATATTTCAGAGCGCCAGCCTACGATATAAGGGGTAGCGACTGTAAAAATTGCAGATTTCTAGCTTCTACCGTTTGACCTGCCCGTGAATCGCCAATCTGTCAGTCAGGTTAAAGAGTCTCATATATATAGATACTATATGTATGTTCGCATATCTTAAGAGTTTTGAGAACCTATGGTAGATTCAATGAAATCCAGTTTTCTAAATTATATAGTTCAACTACTTTGTTACTTAGCTGATTGATTACTTGGCTCTTAATATAATTTTCGGTTAATGGAATGATTTCGTTTAGAACCAACTCATTCTATCGTACAGCTAATATTGTTTTCAAAAGCATTTGTATTATCTTTTTACTATTGCTTACTCAGGATTCAAATAATGCGCAGAATATAGTTCAAGTTCAGTGCATTTTTTTGCGCAGCAATTAAATTTATATTGATCCACAAGCATACCATAAATATGTATGTAAGTATGTACTATAAGTAAATATGTCTATATGTTATGTTCTATCGGAAATCTGGCGCACGCCGCTTCTCAAGACGATAGGCTACACAATACATACATATTCATAGTTGTATATATAGTATATATATTAGTGATGAGCGATATTGTTATTTTGTATGTTGTCACAGTGACAACAACACCCTGACCTGGTAAAACAGACATCGAAAATGTCCTTTCCCATATTTAAATTTGAGCTACAAGTTTAGGATTTGAAAAGTTACTTACTTTTGAAAAATACCTTGAAATATGACTATATTTAATTTAAAACAAGTAAGAATGCTATAGTCGAGTATACCCGACTACGAAACTCCCTGTACCCAGGTCTAAAACATCCAATCACATCTACGTCCACTTACACATACACACAAAGACGCACGCACACACTGGCGGCAAAAGCGACAGCGCAAGCGAGTCATTTTAATTGGTGGCTGTGCTTCTTCTTCCCCCTCTCGCTGCATTACTGAATCTTTCGTGAATAACTTCCGTGTTTATTATTCGATCGATTTGAAATTTGGACAGTAGATTAAGAGAGACTAAAGTATTGTACATGCCAAATCCCAAAGCTATAACTTAAAAACTGTTCCTGTAAATCGTTTTTATTGAATTGCGGGGGAACGGGGGAGATATCTGAAATTGGAAACAAACTTGATCTGCGTATGCTATACAGGTACATTTCAAATTTGGTGTCTCTAGCTCTTATAGTTGCTGAGATCGACGCGTTCATACAGACGGACAGACGGAGAGACGGACAGACAGACGGACATGGTCAAATCGAAATCTCTTTTGATACTGATCAAGAATATATATACTTTATAGGGTCGGAGATGTCTCCTTCTGCCTGTTACATACATTTGCACAGATTTAGTACACCATTTTTACCCATTTTATGGGTACAGGGAGTAATTAGCGGAAAGTCTAGCCGATGTTAACATTGCAACAAGGTCTTTGACTGTAAATCGATGTCGCACTGTTAGTTTTAACAGAGACGCTAAGCGCGAATGTGACTGTTAAAACTGGACTGTTAATATTTGGCCTGTGACTGTTACTGTTAATAACAGGACTGTGACTGTAACTGCTAATATCAAGACTGTAATGGCGAACCTGTTACTCTTGATATACAAATACATTATGACACATATTTGTCAGTCTGAGACTCAATCAATTATTGCTGATATCTATTATTAGTATATAGACATCGTGATATATGTGAATCGGTACTATAGACAGAGTACTTAAAAATGTCTGTGGTACTTGAGTTTTGACATAGTTTGAAATGGTTTCGAATTTGCTAGAAGACGCACATAGTCAATGGCATTCCGCTGTGCAAATAGCCATAGAGCTACGAGTCAATTATCTATTGAGGTATACGAGTACTTATAGACGTACTTCTACTCGTATCGTTTATACGTAACTATCAAGTTCTTAAATTAATCAATTGGTTAGCCACACTATTGTCAATAACAGATAACTGGCATTTATGCCAAGACAACGCATCTGAAGTGCGTGAAGGCTGATATGAAATGCATACTTCAATTATCTGCTGTATAAGTATTATGTTCTCACAACGGGGCCTAAGACAACTGAAATGGCCTGAAATCTTTGTTTGTCTCTATGTTTTTATAAGTCTTTGGCAGGATTTAATTCTTTTCTACGAACTTTGATTGCGCTTTGTTTCCTACAACATAAATATAAATTGGCAAGAATTCCATCTTGCTCAAACTCATATGTTAATTATTAGTTTAGTTGTCTGTTATTAACACAGCTCTGGCGCGCTGTTATGTTAAATTAACAGAGAACAGAACTTCAGCCTTAAGGTTACAGAGAGAACCCAATAACAATAATAGAACAGAAGGATTTCCAAGACTTTAAGAGCTACAGTTGAGACATTAGGAATGTAGGGTCCTTCTCCATACACAACATAAAAGTTTTGTATCAAATCTAAGATATTTCCACGATTTATAACACAATATATGTATTTCAATGGCTCTGCTTGCTTGCAACTACTTGCTTGAACTGCATTGTCAGTTGATATCTTATTTTCAGGATAATTCGGTTTGACTGCATATATTGCAGAACGTAAGATATCAGCTGGTCAGTGCACAAATTGATTAACTCCATTTACCAAAAAGTTAAGAAATGCGACAAAATAATAGTAATGAAATAATTATAATATAAATTCAAATATATATTGTAGAAGTTATAAATACAGAGATAGTGTTCATCTGTATATATTATTAATAAGATAGAATAGCCAAGAAATAATCCTGAGTAATGTTGAAAAGTTTATTTTGAAACCGAGATATTCCCCCCAACACCCCCGCTATTCGATAAAAACGTTTAACAGCAACAATTTTCAAGATATGGTTTTGGGACTTAGCATGTATAATACTTTGGTCACTCTTAAGCTACCGTTTAAATTTCAAGTCGATAGAATCATAAAGACGGATGTTATTCAACAAACAAGATTCAGTACAACAGGGCGGGGGAATGAAGAAGCGCAGCCTTAAAATGCCTCGCTAGCACTGTTGCTTGTATGCGTGCGTAGTTGTGTAAGTGTGTGAAGATATGTTTGGAAGTTGTAGACCTGGGTACAGGGAGTTTGGAAGTCGGGTAGACTCGACTTGAGCATTCGTACTTGTTTTCATCCAGATCCTGCAAAGCTTTTATCCTCAGTATCACTATACGGCTGTTTCGATAACCTCACCTGAGTGAGCGAAGTATCAGTATTTTGTCGGGATAAGCGCCTAATCCCAGTTTCCACCTCAGCTGGTACTCATTGTCGACAAGGCCGTCAGTCAGGTTGTAGACCTGGTTCAATGCGTCATTGTGAATTCAAATTAGGTGTGTGTGTATTCAAGATGAGTGCATATCGGTGATGAATTCAGAGTAGTTCAGACGTCTCGTATGCATCATCGAGCTCAATGAAACTAGACGGCACTCAGACTATCCACTGATAGTGCTGGATCAGCTCAGAGATCACAGATAATCAGATTCATTGATTAAGCGTGGGTCGCATTTTCGGTATATGTATTTTGAGTTCTCTTTGTTTAATCACGTAGTAATAGTCGTGAGAAGTGCAGAGGAAGGCGTGGCGTCATCATATCTGATTTACCACCAATTCACCAATTCTTTCCCATTGTCTGGTTGCCGGTGACGTAATGACCAATTGTTTGTTTATTTTTAGTATTTCCACTGAAGAAAAGCGAAATATTATTGAGTAATAAGCGAAAGCGGCAATCGCCAGAACAACAACATTTCAACTGCAAATCAAAACACAGTATTTGTTGTAAATGCTTCATCATTGGGCGCATTCGTAGCACAATTCTGATCAATGATACTTGTTACATTTCCTCACTCTGCTGAATGCAATGATAGATATCATGCGAGCACAAGATTTTCCAAAAGTGGTAAGCAATATCAGCTCGAAACACACAAATCGAAATCACAAAACGAAACTATCTAGCAGGAAATTCGTTTAATTATTGTTGCAATCTTGCAATTGAAGCTAGTATAGTATATTTCCAGATCAATCAATAGCAAGTATCATATATTTTGTATACCCTTGCAGAACAAAAATGCTTTCTGAATGCGCCCATTATTTCACTCGATAGGTTTATTGTTGCCATATTGTATTATTTTTGCGGGCCCCAAGCGCAGCTCAAGGTCAACACAGGCCCAGACATGGGTTATCTATACTATAATATTTAATATTATACTATACTCAAGATCTAGAGGCATGCACTCCACGCAATAACTGCAGGCTGCCTTTGAAATCTACAAATCTATAGCCTTGAATAGACCACCTCGATGGGAAATTCGAATTTCACTTTCGAACAAATAGTAATCGATTGTGTCAGCTCGAAAGTGAATTGCAGTCAACAAATTGAATTCAAATCGGAATATGAAAGAAAGAAATGTGTTTTGTAACCATATAATTACTTTATGTTTTATATTGTAAATGATGTCATAAGTTATGTTTTGTAAATCTAGTAAAATAATTCTATTAATTATTATTAATTAAATTAGTTTATCAGTTGCTTTTCCGAACTACATTTATGTACTTATTTTTATTATATTCTGAACGACAGTAAACTTATTGGCAGCATTGAGATTCTTCACGTAAAGAGTCTTCTTTTCAATATATTTTCTTTTAACCCTTCAACCCTATTCAATCTAAATCTGGAAGATATGTAAAAAGCAAATAAGAGAAGCATGGAGCTCTTGAAAAAACTTGTTAAGTGCACCAATTATTCCGATTCAATTAAAGCTTGCAAGTTTGTTGTAAGTTTTATTTCCTGATTAGTTTGAAACTATCGTTTGTCGGTCAGTTGTGGTTCAAGGTAATGCCAATAGTTGTCAAAGGTATAAAACCTACAGCTGATAAGCCCAAAAAGACAAAGAGCCAGGTGCACAACTCTCGAATATACCTGTATCGATACCTACTTAGTCTTTTTACCTTTTCCTCTACCTGTATCTATATTTTTACCTTTACAAGTGCTGTTACTATACCTGAACTTATATCGAAGAACTCGTATCTCAAAAAAATGCATCAAATCCAAATTACATACTTATTAAAGTAAGCTGACCAAGTTTGTTCAAAATCGGGCCACTATATTATATAACTGCCATGGGAACGATCGGTCAACAATCGAACTACTATATATTATAGCTATAATTATATATATAGGAACAATCGGGTATCGGCAGTTCTTATTTTCGATGTATTGCTGCATCGAAGTTTTTCTCCGATTTTCATTCCAAACCTACAGCACTAATCCTAACTATAGCTACTAATCTATAAGTGTGTGTAAGTATGTGAATGTCTGGAATTACGTGTATATATAGTATATATATATATATGTCGCTGGAGTGGAGTCCACGTTCTAGTGGCAGACAAGTCGTATACAGTCGTGAGTACTTCTGTCTGGATGTCATTTATTGGACCCAGTGTTGCGAGTGTAGCATGGCGACGCAACCACTCGACGGTTTATTAGATAGATGTATAAGCAAATATTATGATTATAGCACTGCAGTTCAGTTAAGTGTATATAGAATCTATACTGTGCACATACAACTCTCTCTCTCTATCTCTCTCTGTGTATTTGGCTGGTTGTTTGACCATATCATGTGCATTAGACTTAACCCGTATCGATATGCGATGCCGAACTCGACAAGAAGTCGAGCTACCTTATATTTAGAGGAGTCGCCTGCCCTGGCCGCAGTTTTCCAAGCGGCGCAGTCGAAGGCAGCAAACTTATCGAACGTTTTAGCCAATATAAAGGATACAGGATACAGGATACAATCTACAGTAAACGGGATACAGTGCAGAAAGTGTAGACAATTCCGCGATACAGTTAGTATTCCATTTAAGAGCATGAAGCTGGAATGCGAGAAACGCTCCTGTGAGCCCCCAAAGTATCTTAACGAGGAATTCTTCAAGGCTGCACTGGAGGATGGCCTGCGGGATATGCGTATCGATATCAAGAAGATCATATTTGCGGACTCCAGCGGCGGCGGTGGAGAGAACTACTGCAGCAAAATCTATCGGGCCAGGGCACTATATAGGAGCAGCAAGCGTAAGCTGGATGAGGAGTTGGCTTTGATTGTGAAGAGCATTGCCATAACCCCAGCCACACAATTTCTTGAGGAGCTGGCCGTCTATTTGAGGGAGAAGATCTTCTATTTTGATGTGCTCGGCAAGCTGGAGGTGCTAATTGGTGATGGCTCCAAGTTTGGTGCCAAGTGCTTCTACACAACCCGTGAGCCCATCCAAACGATTGTCTTCGATGATCTAACCCAGTATGGATACAAGCTGGCCAGTCGCCAGAATGGACTCAACGAGGAGCACTGCGTTGTCATACTCCAGAAATTGGGCAAATTTCATGCCAGCTCCATGTTACTGGCCGAAAAGGTAAGTTAACAATCATAAATTGCAGGATGTCCCATTGAAAGATCATCTGAGGGTTCAACCAAAGACATTTTGAATATTAATTATTAAATATTATTATTAATGCGGATGACCAAAGGACTTCCTATTCGCGGAAGAGTTGCTCAGAGCAGTTCTTCAGTCGGGGGCTCCCTAACCTGTTCTATGTGAATGCTCTGCACAAGTATTCCGGAGAAAGAAAAATTCAAAAAAATTAAAGTATTTTATACATCATTTGAAAACGTTTCAACAACAATATTGCACATGTTAGGATTTCTTTTTGTTTCGAAATTGAGCATTATTTCTCACAATATTTCACTTTACTTTATTTACTGATTGATGTCTTGATTAAGAATTTCTATGCATAAGATCCGAAAATATCGTAAGAATATTTTCAAAACTAAGATTTTTTAATAATCTACATCTTCTAAAATTGCCAAAGTGGTCAAAACGTTCGCATTGGAAAACGCATTTTATTTTTAGATTCTGTTTCCCAATTTAAGGAAAATGATTTTAAGATCGGCAAAAAACTATATCTTAGCTAGTCTTATTACTACACTCAGAGAAATAAATGCTATGAAATTCAGAAAATCTCCCAATAATAAAGGTCACCCTAAAAGCCACAACTAATTTGGATATTTATTAAAAAATTTTCTTAAATTCAGAAGAAGAAAAAAACAAGAAAAAACGGCTATATTCGGTGAGCCGAAGCTATATACCTTTGCAGCATTGTTTTTTTTTTATACATAAACTCAATTTCCGCCGGATTTTTCCTATTTGAGCTATATAAAATTGTGATCCGATGTTGTCAGATTGTGTAAACTTTCAAGAGACTCGCTTGGGATGAGTTAGAGAAAATATCTTCTCAAACAAAAATATTTTTCATACAAAAACATAGTTTTCGACTTCTCGTTCCTATGGCAGCTTTATGTTATAGTGGTCTGATCCGACCGGGTCCGATATATGTATGTACTGCCTGCAGCAAAAAGAAGAATCTGTACCAAGTTTCATCACGATAACTCTAAAACTGAGAGACGAGATTGCATAGAAAAAGACGCACATCGCTAATCGACTCGGCTATTGATGCTGATCAAGAATATATATTCTTTGTGGGTCGGAAACGTCTTCTTCACATTTCGTGACAAAATTAGAATACCCTCTGCCGTTGGCTACAAAAGTTTGCCGACTTTCTGCAATTTATGGTATTTTTTTTTGAGCGTAGACTCACCAAATTTGATATGATGGCTACTGATGACCTCCCTAACTGATTTAACTTTAAATAGTTTCTGCACGCCCACAGCCCCAGTCGCAAATTAGCAAGAGATCTCAAAAAATACAATAGTACTAGAAACCGAGTATACAGGCGGATACAACGGACTGCAATGTTCCAACTTTACGGTTTGTTGGAATGTCAAAAAGCGAAGAGGAGGTCCAAATCCACTGTAGAAAGCTCATGGGCATGGTCTTGTTATTTGGTCAGCACTTGAGACTGTGATTTTGAATATATAAACCATATTTTCAGGAGCCGAGCGCGCGGGAACACTTCACCAGCGGCATGTTGGATGAGAACTATATAAGGACCAATGAACGTTTTATAAACTTTATAACGCTGCAGCTGAGGACACTTGCCAAATTGGTGGCCAAGTGGCCGGGCTATGAACAGCTGGCGAGCAAGCTGCATCGCCACTGCGATAATATCAAGGAGAATCTGGTCCTGACAGGACAACCTATCCCCGGTGAAATAACGGTGCTCAATCATGGTGACCTGTGGGTGAACAATTTTATGTACAAATACCACGACGAGCTGCCCACAAAGCCCATCGATGCGATTTTTGTAAGTACTAGCTGGAAGTAGTAGAATATTTGGAATGCTAATTGACTTTTCAATTGACAGGTGGACTTTCAGAATAGTTTCTTTGGCAGTCCCGGCTGCGATATCAATTTCTTTCTCAACAGCAGTGTCCAGCTGGATGTGCTGATCCACAGGCGGGAGTTCCTCATACAGACCTATTATGCCTCGCTCCGGGAGAGTCTGGAGCGTATGCATTCCCAGTTTGTGCCCAGCTATGCGGATATTCGGCATGAGATTCGCTCCCGCGAGCTCTACGGCTTCTTTTCGTCGTATGCCTTCCTGCCGATGGTTACCATGAGGAAGGAGGACTCTTTCGACATTAGCATTGAGGCACTGACCGATCGCGATTTCGCTAAAAGAAGGTTCAGCTAATGTTATCCTCAAATCCACGCACCACAGATATCCTGCGCTATGCACTTAGACGATTCGATGAGCTTGGCATCTTTGATTTATAGCTCCCATTTGGTTATCTATACTTTTTTTTTGATCATACGCCTAAGTCTTATATTGGAATTTTTTTTTTTTTTGTATTAATTTTAAGCGCATTTGATTATTTTTATTATACATAAAATGCTTATTGCTATGCAAAAAAAGGAAGAAGGAAACTGTTTAAAATTCCCATGTCGACAGCCACTTAAGGCTGTGCATTGTGGAGTTGGGCTCATTGGCCAGGGGCCCACTCATCCCATAGGCCAGTGGGGAGAACACCACAAAGCTATACACAACCACCGAGAGTAGAGATCCCAGCAGGACATGTTGCAGCCACCTGGGCAGCGATCGTATAATGTAGTTGAATATAATGCCTGAAGGAAGTGACAAAATATCAGAAATGTGGAAGGCGGCTTCAATTTTGAAACTTACCCGTCAGCAATGAGTTGAAAATTAATGCCGGAAAATAATGATGAAAATAGAGCACTCGGCCCATTGCCCAGAAGGGCAAATAGTGCAACAGCCAGCCAATGAATAGCCAGGCGGCTGCCTTCATTTCCGTATTTAGCTCGGATTGGGACGTGTTTTCAGCTGGCTTATGCTCGCTGCCAGCTGGACAACAACTGCAGAGATCTGCTCCAGACTGCTCCTCAGGACGTCCAGTCGCCTGGTGAGCCATTTGACCGGCGCGTCGCTGCTCCACAATGGCATTGCATAGAAAGACGGCAACGAAGAGCAGCAGAAAGATCAGATTGCTCCACCAGATCACTGGATTGCCAAGCAAGTAAATGCGATAGCTGCTGCCGGAGAAGAACTGACCCTGCACGGTCAAACAGATCTGATTAGATTTATGCTAAGGATGAGGAATGCTTGGAGCCTACAATTATTGCCTACTTTTTGGAGTTGGTTTGGTTAAGGCTTGGTCTGAGGTTTGGTTAAGCTGGGTTGGGTTAAGTTGGGTGACGCAGGATGCCCAATTTAGAGATAGAGTTCACCCTGTGATGCTAGGAAATCGGTAGTGAGTAAAGGGTGGGAGCAAACAGCCTATTCTAATTTCTATCATCCCAGATAAAAAGCGTTAGCTCTGCCAGTTGCACATTTGTCAGACTACGCAGTTGATCGAAGAATGCCTAAAAACGGGCATACTTTCTCCAGAGAACAGGAAAGTCGCGAAGGATCTTCCGAAGGAAAATAGTTCGTAGTTAAAACTTGCTCTTATCGTTACATTTTTCATCCTATGTAGCGTATTTCTAATCAATACTCTGATCGTTTGTTATGCTAATAGATAATATTTACTTTACTAAAGAGGTGCTGGATACGTTTTATATATGTTCCCTTCGCACAGCTACGACAGATGTTATTAGATTCCTGTTGAGCTTGATTGAGCATCGGCCGATACCCGTCAAAATAAAAATCTCAATTTTGCTAAGATTCAGGACGTTCAGGAGGTGGTCTGGCTTGTTTCCCTGTTGGATTGACTTTCAATAAATTCTCAAAGGATGTGCTAAGGAGGTGTTAAGGAGTGCTGGATACTTTTTATATTTGGAAACATCCGTACTGCTTCGAAAGAAGTTATCAGGGACCTGTTGAGCTATTTGGTCTCCGTTTGAAGACACGTCAATATTAAAATCCTAATTTGGTTAAGGCTTAGGAAGTTCAGGATGACGTCTAGCTGCCTGCTTTGTTTCCTTATTGGTCTTACCCGATAGTTAATGGGCCATTGCCAGGGCCGGCTTGTAATCTCACCCTCCTTGGGCTTAAGGCCAGCATTGCCCTGCAGCATGACTGCATGGGACTCAAGAAAGCGTGCAAAGAAGCCTGGCGCATAGACGCTGAAGTTCACACTGGGCACTGTAAGTATACAGACAGTTCAATTGGATGGCTGTCATCCGCTAGAATCGTATATAGCTTACGCAGCTTGTGCTGATTATCCTCGACATTCCAGTGTGCATTCTTGTCGCGTATGTTCAGATTGCAGGAGACCTCCTGCTGCTCAAACCCCCACTTGGGCAACTGTTTGCCGCTGGACGTGAGCGCACAGTTCTGCAGATAGTGCACGAACATCAGCCGTGAGGTAACCGTGTGAATGGTGTCATTGGCTCTCCCACCCACAATGAGCACGCGCCAAACATCGTTGGCATCGCCCACACCTGACTGCAACAACAAGTTGATTAAGGGGCGTGGCATAGTTGATATGATAAGAGCGAGGGGGTTGCTTACCTCGCCATAGCCCGTGACCTGTAGATGCTTTTTGGTCATTGGGGCTGGCTCGCTGTGGGAGTGCATGTTCCGCTTGGTTACCAAATGCTCCAATCTCAAGAGATCGCCGTGTCGCAGCAGGCGCAGCTCTCCATTGGTTGTCTGCTGCTTGTTGTAGGGCTTGATCAGCCAGATATTGTTATCATCCTTGTGCGTATACGTGGTGATCTATAAGCAGTAGGTACACAGAGAGAATTGCAGCCACAATTAGTCATAACTTGTGCATTTTAGTGACAGCTCATTAGATTAACTAAGCACAGACTTATGCCTTACGGACAATTCAACCATTGCTAAGGGATGATTTATCCCCTGAGTACTGATTCACTGTTTGTGTATTATAGGTCACTGATTGTGCTTTATCAATGTTCAATTTGTGCCTTAATAATCACCGATTGTGCATAATAATGCTTCTATATAAAAATCAAGTATGATCGGTAGTGGTTCACTGGATCAATCTAGAATTCATTATTAGATCAAATACGAACATTCTTTTAGGGGTTATTAAGTCTCATTCGCTCTTGATTCAATTCTCTTATATTAAGCTCTGAGAGCAAAACCAAATTTACTCTCTCGGCTGCTCTCAGTCTCTTTGGTAGTTCCGCTGACTAAGTCGCTGGTTCGTCGAAGCACTTAAACAGCGGTCCCGAGTTCGAATGCTGGCGAGAATTTTAGATGATGATGATTTTTTTTTTAAATTGATTGGGCTCAAATTATTTGCTTAAATTTCTATGCAAGACAATTTGTGTAAAACTTATGTCGTTTTTGGCAAAAATCAAAAAGGTTATGGTGAGAAAGGGTAAAACGACTAAAGCAGTTTGATAGAGAATTGCTTTAAGAGTGAATCCTTTTTACTCCCTGTAACCATAAAATGGTTAAAAAGGGGGTACTAAATCTTTTAAACTCAAATCTGTATTAAATTAATACTGCATATTAATTTTGTATTATTTGAAGTATAGGGCTCAAAACATAGCAGATTTTTTTTTTAATTCTGAGGAACACTTTTATTTAGTATCTTTTTAGTATTTTTCAGATCCGAAATATACAAAAAAAAAATACCAAATTCAAATTTTCCAGGAGTCAAAAAATACTAAAAATATCAAAAAATACCACAACTCCCAAATTGAGTATTTTTGATATTCACAAAAATACTGTAATTTTTACGGACCCTGGTACTTGGCTTGAGGAAATCCGAGATTATCTGACTTTTGACGCCATTTGGGATTGATTTATGTACAGAATTATTGATTGGTTTCATTGAGCAGCGCTTCTAATCAGCACCACACTCACCTGCTGCTGGCGAGCGCCGTTGCCCTTGGGATAGAGATGGGAGTGCGAGTGTAAATAGCCCCCGCCGGTCTTGTGGTTCTTGATGGTCACAAGGGCGCCGTATGCCACATCTCGGGGCATGCTTGCATTGTAGAGGGAGTTGCCAATGAGCCGCGACTGAAACGCGGAGCTGTAGAAGCCATCGCCATTACCGCTCCGATTCAGCACGCTCAGGTGTATGTAGAAGAAGAACGTGTAGAGGATAATGGGCCAAAGGATGAGGAATAGGGCGCGGCAGGCAATCTGCTTGAGTGTCTCCACAATCGGCTGGCGCAGATCGCCCAGTATCAGCCAGAGTTCACTGGCCGTATGCAGACCCACTAGCAGCACCACAAATAGACCCACAAACTTAACGCTTATTGTGCAGGAGAGCATTGTGCCGGTTAAGAGCAGCCAGAACCACCAGCGTGTTGAATAGGATCCACCCGCGGCGGTGGTCTTTGATATCTTCACCATGCCCCACACCGAGCCCATCATGAAGAACAATAGTATCGGATCCAACAGTATATACTGATTAAGCGTCAGCAGGCCCACATCTGTCGGGTGATATAAATGAAAGTTAGCTGGCATTTAGGCGAAGACTTTGTCTACTTGCCAAATATCAGATATGCCGCCGATAGCAGAGCCGCCTCATGGGATCGTGTCAGATCGTATACCGTATCGAATCCCATGGGCATTATGAGTGCGCCCAGGGTTGTGCAAAACTGTAGGAACAGGGATTAGCTGGGCAGGGATTTGTCCACAATCGTTACTTACATAGCGCATGCCCTGATATCGGGTTTCATTGTATTTATCGCCAGGCTTCTCGAACGGAAAGGTGCCATTGTAGCCCGTCAAATAGCCAGAAAGTCCAATCAACATCTGCAATGGATAAAGTTCACAGAGTGAGATAGAGCGAAAGAGATGACGGGAATTCCAATAGGGCTAACTGGTGCTTCTGGATTGTTTTGATCGATTTTGTTTGATTTTTGTCTGTCAAGGATGTCATCAGCAGTCCTTATATTAAATTTAGTGACTCTACCTATAAAACTGTAGAAGATATAGGATTTTCCGCATTGCGGTGTCGGGGTTTGGAAAATCTTCTGACTTTGCTTTTGATGTGTAACAAAATTTGTAGCAAATTCTGTTTCTATAGCTCTAGACAGGCAGACGAATAATATACTCTTTCCCATCTTGGAACGTTTTAAGATCACATGATTAATTGATTAAATTGATTTGAATAGATCTATTCTGTTGAGCGCTCCGGATTCAAAATTTTATATTTTGAAGGACATAGTCGAGTATTCATTCTTATTCAGAACACCCAACGGACAGTTTCAAAAATTTTAAGCCGAATCGGGAATGGGAACATGCCTGATACAAGCACTGAGAACAGTAAATGCCACAGTATTCAGAAAATCCCCCTACAATAAAGGTCATCCTAAAAACCAGAACAAATTTCTATTTAGTAGAAATAATATTTAAATTTAAGAAGTATATCATTTCAATTTTGGAAGAATATAGGATAGCTACCTACAATGGTATGGCAACATTCTAAATTTGAGGGCATTTATTTTTATGAGTGTACTTGGTACTCACCTTGCCCAGCGGAGGGTGTACATCGAAGAAGAAGGTGCGGTTTATGTACCAGCTGCCCATTTTGCCAAAGTGTGTCTCATCCCAGCTAAAAATGAAATTTGTTATTGGCCTTATTGGAAACTGATTATTGGTAGTTGCAGCACTTGCCAAATGTGATCCGGTTCGGTGACCTTGTAGAAGCGTGTGCCAAAGGTGATAAGGAAGACAGCGCCCAGCAAGGCCCACCAGCGCCTAAGGAGGGGAAATTTCAAAGAAAAGTTCGTTGCCTCAGTCTTCTGATTTTGGCCCATGCTCACCAATTGGCATCAGTTAGCTGGCCAGGCTCAGTCTTAGCCAGCTCCTTTGTTTTCTTTGTACATTTGGCCGTTTTAACCACACTTGCTGCCATGTTTTCACACAAAATGATGTATAAATATTACAATTAAATAAGAATCTTTAACATTTTAACTGTTGCACACGTCAACAAAGGCAGACCAAGCTAGCTAGCGGCCAGAATGCTTTCTCTTCTGGCATTCTTTCATTTCCCCCACAATCACAACAGCAAGCCATTGAAGAAAACCGGTCTTGGTCTCTTGGCCAACTTAAAACAGCTGCTTGAGACCTCCGCAAGCTTAGGGCTGTCGTGGCCTTTTGTTATCGATAACAGACTTGTCGATCAATTCGATCGACTGCCAAGCTTTAAGCTAATTAGAGCAATACTATTAATTATTGTAAATAATACTAGGTGTACGCAAATTAAGTTTGCAACTAAAGTAGAATTACTAAATGTGCTGCATACTTCTCGGCGGCCTTTGCAAATTCTTTGCTGTGACTTAAAAAGTGTTGCATATTTGCGGGCGGCGCAGGCAATTCATTTGAGTTTCTTCCATGGCCGTTTAGTATCCATGGTGGCGCCACCCTTTAACTGCTTGGCAGCGGCTTCAAAGCTTGGAATCAACACTTTAGGCGAGTATGCTTGATACCCAGTTTCCAGGCCTGAAATATACACACACATACGCATCAAGCAGTTCAGCGGCAGCGCAGTCAACCAGAGCCTTTCAGAATAGTCTCTTTTCATACTCTGGTTCAAGAAAATTGTTTTTGAATAAAGAGTATACTGGGTTTGTGCAATGTCCGTCTGTCTGTTGGTCTGTCTGTCTACCTGTCCGTATAATTGCAGTTTTTTCCACATCCATAAAGCTAGAGCAAACAAACTTGGTACGCATGTCGGTAAATATACTCGATTTATTAAGTGTCAGGGTCGCCTCCACACCCCCACCCCCTCCATCAGAAATTGGTGAAAACTTATATCTTCCACATTTTTAAAACAAAAGTCATCAAATTTGATATACAGACTACTGTTGACCTCCTTGATAGATCTACATAAAAAATTTATTGCCATCCCCACCACTTCCCCCGTAAATGACAAACTACTGTTTTTTCACGTCCCTTTCCGAAATTAATAAAAATTACTAATAAATAATAAAATTATACAGGACTTGAAACAGAGTAGTCTGCAATCGGAAACCGGCCTATCCAAAAATGAATCCCTTGATTTGTCGGGAATTGGGTGTAAAAAGCCAAGAGAGAAAAGCTTGAGTGAATATTTGATTGTTAGATCCATAGTCGATGTTCTGTCAGTGAATGTAAGCCGGCCTAAAGTACGATGAAAATAGATTGTTTGGATTGGGCCAGGTCATCAGAGTCTTGACTTTCTAGTCGGGCTTGGTGATTGTGGCCAAAATCGCAAAGATTCACATGCAAGTTTCTTAATTTGTATAAATGAGCAACCAGTTAACATAGTGTGTAAGCGGCTTTGGTAAGTAGAATGAGTTATTAGCCAACTGAGAGGCTTCGTGCAGCGATTTGTCTTAACGGTTTTGGCTTGATCGCCCCCACTGGCCAAATGAGCCGCATTTATAATCGAAATTGCCTCTCGCTTTTGACTCGAACCACAGCGGATTCTCTGCTCTGGCCAAGTTTAATGCACATTTAACACTTGTAAATGGCCAAGAATCATTTGAGCGGCTTACAGGCGGGCGGGCCACAGCCGCAGCTTTTTTGATGCCTGCCCACTATGCTCCTCCTCCACCCACTTCAACCCCTCCCTGGGCAATCGCCGTATGTTCGCCTTCGTTTGGCTTTTGGGCACGTTCTTTTGTTGTTTAGCCAGGCAGCAAGTAAAACAACAACCACCAACCAACAATGATGATGGCGATAAAGCCTCACTGTTTGGCTTGGCTGGGTTTCGGTGTTTGGTCGGCGCACAGTGGGACAAACGATCAAAAGATACGAGCGATCTGACTATCGAGCTACGATATTTTCCATCATTTCAACCTTAGCTTAGATCAGATCATTTTTATCAAGACGAACCTCCATAATCCATTATTTAATTTCAAAGATTCTGGAAAAAACATAGTTTTGAATCTTTTCAACCTTTTTCCCTCCGATATTTTCCAAATTTTTAACCTTTGCTTAGAACAGATCATTCTTCCCAGGGAATGTAATCATCATGATTTTTATTTAAAATATGACAATGATTATAATGATTATATTCAATTTCTTTTTGATTTTCTCATAATATATTGACTAATTTTTGGTTATACAGTACATGTCAATCAATAATCGTTATTTTTGAGCAAGAAAATAATCAAATTCATAAGATAATGATTATTTCTTGAGTTTTATTTGATTCAGAATCTAAAAGATATAATATTTCTTAAATTTATAAATTATTTCTACTTAATAGAAATTTGTTCTGGCTTGTAGGGTAAAAGATCACCCCAAAAGCGGGGCGATTTTATAAATTCGATGGCATTTATTTTTCTCAGTGTATGTATCAGGCATATTCCCATTCCCGATTTGGATCAAATTATTCGAAACTGTCCGTTGGGTGTTCTGAATAAGAATAAATACTCGGCTTAACAAGTTATGTCCTTCAAAATCTAAAATTTTGAATTCGGAGCGTTCAACAGAATAGATCTATTCAAAACAATTTCTAATCATGTGATCTTTAAACGTTTCGAAATGGTAAAGAGTATATTATCCGCCTGCCTGTCTGTTAGAGCTATAGAAACAAAATGTTGTACAAATTTTGGTATATATCAAAAGCAAAGTCAGAAGATTTTCCAAACCCCGACACCGCAATGCGGAAAAAACCATATCTTCTACAGTTTTATAGATAGAGGCACTAAATTTGATATGAGGACTTCTGATGACATCCTAGA
This sequence comes from Hirtodrosophila confusa, assembly GCA_035043065.1. Lineage (NCBI taxonomy): Eukaryota > Metazoa > Arthropoda > Insecta > Diptera > Drosophilidae > Hirtodrosophila > Hirtodrosophila confusa. The sequence continues at coordinate 5,308,561 of JAWNNI010000078.1, forward strand.
CAGGTTTTAGTGAACAATTGATCGAAATCGCTCAAAACAATCTGGAGTTAGCTTTCCATTATTGTCAGTATACAAAAGTAACCCCAGTTGGCTCTATTGAAATGGGAATATATTTCTGAAATTTAGAATTTCTAATTTGTATTAAACTAAAAATGATTTTTGGCTTTTAGGGCGACTTTATGAATACTATGTCATATATTTTGCTGAGCCAGCCCCACTGTGCGGCGTCTGGCTCGCTCTGCTCTGCTTTGCTCTGCTTTGCTCTGCTCTGCTCTGGCAAAGGGGCACTGGCCCAGCCCCTGCTGGACGCGGTTTCAGTCGGGGCAGCGGCTATAATCGCTTTGATCTTGGCGCACAAGAGTTAATTGCACGCTTGCTGCACAGTGGCTGTTGTTGTTGTCGCTTGTGTTGCTGCTGCTTGCACCGGCAGCGTGGCAATTTGTAAGATAGAAACGTTGCAAGGCACGCCGTGTGGCAGCTTCAATCAAATTAATTGAGCTTTGTTGTAATTGTTGTTGCTGTTGTTGCTGGTGTTGCTTGTGTGTTTTGTATGTGACACTCACAGGGTGGCTCCGTGTCCGAGGGGCAACCATCGGCGAGTCGGCTCAACATCAACTTCAGCTTCAATAGGAACCAAGTGTGCGACCGCGACCATCAGGCGGCAACAAAATTGTTGTAATCAAGTTGAGAGCTATCATTAAACATTTTTGTAGCTGCCCTCCCCACCACCACTCACTCCCCTTGACAAAACAGTAGCAACAATTAGCTGATTTCTGCCAGACACAATTAAAACATATTTAAGATACTATTTCATTCTGGCCCCTGTGAGACAGGTTCCTTTCCTAGCATCCGTGCGTTCTCAGGCAGAAGGAAGGTTCCTCAGTTGGCAGCTATATGTATATAAGATACGCTTACTCACTATCCAAGCTGATAGGTTTTACAGAAGTGTCACGAAATGTGTTACATTTACCAACCCATTAACTATATCTGTTCTTGATCAGGACGACAGGCTGTATAATACCATGAAAGATAATCTCTCAGTTCGTGGCCGTTTATCGGCTTGATTATTATACACTTGCAGAGGGTATTATAATTTTGTCACAAAATGTATAACGCATTGAAGGAGACGTTTTCGACCCCACAAAGTATATATATTCTTGATCAGCATCAATAGCCGAGTCGATATAGCGATGTCCGTCTGTCCGTATATTTCTATGCAATCTAGTCTCTCAGTTTTAAGGCTGTCCTGATTAAACTTGTCACAGATTCTCCTTTTTGCTGCAGGCACTACATATGTCAAAACCGGTCGGATCAGACCACTATAACATATAGCTGCCAAAGGAAAGATCGGTCGACAACTAGGTTTTTGTATGAAAATCTTTTTTGCTTATAAGGATATCGTCATCAAACTCACCCAAACTAAGTTTCTAAAGATTTTATACAATTTGACCAAATTTGGTCAAAATCAAACTACTATATCATATAGCTCCCATAGGAATATTGGTCAAAAACTATGTTTTTGTATGAAAAACTTTTTTGTTTAAGAAGATATTCTCATTTAACTTACACAAGCCGTGTCTTCGGTGAGATTGTACAAACTGACCAAAGTTGTTCAAAATCGGACCACTATATCATATACATAGCAGCCATGGAATCAATCGGGTAAAAAAATTAGTTTCTGTATAAAATAATTTGATCAAAATTGGACCACATTATTATATAGTTTCTAAAGGCACAATCGGAAGAAAGTTGAGTCTTTTAATAAGGGGTATATAGCTTAGGCACACCTAGCACAGCCGTTTTTACTCCCTGTACCCATAAAATGGGTAAAAAGGGGGTACTAAATCTGTGCAAATGTATGTAACAGGCAGAAGGAGACATCTCCGACCCTATAAAGTATATATATTCTTGATCAGTATCAGAAGAGATTTCGATTTGGCCATGTCCGTCTGTCTGTCCGTCTGTCCGTTTGTCCGTCCATCCGTCTGTCGGTCCGTATGTATGAACGCAAGGATCTCAGCAACTATAAGAGCTAGAGACACCAAATTTGGAATGTAGGTTCGTGTATAGCGGGAGCAGGTCAAGTTTATTTTAGATTTGAGATATCTCCCCCGTTCCCCCGCTATTCGATAAAAACCGTTTTACAGTTACAATTTTCAAGATATAGCTTTAAGATTTGGCATGTCCAATACTTTAGTCCCTCTTAATCTAATCTATTTCAAGTCGATCGGATAATAAACACGGAAGTTATTCAAGAAAGAAGATTCAGTGCTGCAGCAAGGGGAAGAAGAAGCACAGCCACCATTTAAAATGCTTCGCTTGCGCTGTGGCTCGTGTGTGTGCGCCCTTGTGTATGTATGTGCGTGTATGTGTAAGTTTACGAAGATGCGATCGGAAATTTTTGACAGGGAGTTTCGTAGTCGGGTATACTCGACTATAGCATTCTTACTTGTTTTTTTTTGTTATTGATTATTTTTGCTATGATATGTAAAGTTAGGACTCAGCCGGATCTGATCAGTCTGTATACATAAATATACAAAATGCAGCAAGGCGTCATACTTCTCTGATGAAATATATTTCTTTAATTTAAAAATTTTATCTGCTAAATATACATTTTATCTGACTTTAAATGTGACTTTTATTCCAGCTTTTTTTCTAAAGATAGTGTATATTGGACCAAATTTGGTATGCACACTACCGTTGAGCTACTTGTAAGAGCTGCATCAAAAAAATGTTGCCATCCTCACCCCCTCTCCCGCAAATGAGCAAAATCGATGTCTCCCACACCTGTACAGATATAGTAATCAAATTTGACATATTGACTACTGTTTTCATCGCGTCTCTTTCCGAACCCACAAATAACCAAATTTGCCAATTTACTAAGAAGAAAACCATAAATATTATATATTTAAATAGTTTTATATTTATTTTGTTTTTGTTTTCAATAAACTTAATCCGAGTTATTAAAATAATAGTATTTATAATAAGAAGCGCTATTTACATATAAGTTTACTTAAAAAAATACTCAAATTGGATTTAAAGCTATTAACACATTTGATTTAGGGCCTTACGGGCTAGATTTAGATCCTGGCTTAGAGCCGCCCACGCCCGGGCAAGCCGACCAAGTGGGCGTGGCTATCAAGGCTATATGTATTTATAGATATAACAGGGCTGATATCCGGCCAGGCCAGGCCAGGCCAGGTGGGGCGGGGGAAGGTGTTTGGGAGCGGGGAGCAGCTACACCCTCGACTGGTTGGGATTGTAGACGGGCACGTTGTGGAAACTGATGCCCGCGTAGAGGGGCGCCGAGGCGGATGCAGTGGGTCCGGCGCTGGCCAGCATGGACTTGCCGCTGGCATAGAGATGCTTCTTGGGCAGTGCAGCCGCTGCCGCCGCCACCGAGGCCTTGTGCTGCGTCATCAGCGAGGAGCTGGGCGAACCGGCCACCAGACGACTGCGGTAGCTCTCGCAGGTCTTGCGGGACCACACCCACATGCCGGTGAGTGTGCCGCCCACCAGCTGAAAGAAGACGCGCACCAGCGCCGGCCAGGCGCTCAGCTGGGCCGGCGGGGCGCAATCCTCCGGCGTGGAGCAGCTGGGCACCGCGTCCACAAAGCGCTCACAGAAGGCAGCCACAACGCCCGCCGCCGTTGGCACAAAGAAGAGCAGCGAGAAGACCACAAAACGCTTCCGGATCTGGGCGAAGCGCTGATGCGCCAGCGTCGGCTGCAGCTGCTGCTGCAGGCTGTGCAGTGAGCGGGAGGCACGCAGCGTGAAGTACAGTCCCAGCAAAAGCAAGGCCAGGGCCGGCAGCTCAACGAAGCCGGGGGCGGTGCACATGCCGGTCAGCTCGCTGGGACGCACTCGCTCCAGGAGCAGCGCGGCAATGGGCGGCGCCAGGGGCGGCACCCAGGCGAGCACATGGAACAGGCCAGAGCGCTTCTCCAGCGCCTCGCTGGACCACTTCTTGTGCGAGGAGAGGTAGAAGCAGAGGGCGAATATCAGCCACCAGCTGGCCGCGCACAGGCTCAGATACGAGGTGCTTATGTAGGATGCCAGGCAGGGCGGGGTAAGCGCGCATGGCGCCCGTCCGCCCGCTCGTCCCGGCTCCTGCAGCAGGGCCAGACTGCGCGCCTGATGGAACACAATGCGCTCCAGATAGCAGACGCTAAACAGATTGTAGCACAGGCAGAGGAACAGCACCGGACGCTCCGGATAGCCAAAGCGCGTCGGCTCCGCCCAGAAGGTGACCAGGGCGAACAGGGTCAGGACAAAGCAGACCGCGGATAGGCCCAGGATGAGGCTCTCCGTCAGCTTCTTCTGCTGCGTGCTGTGGAACGCGTCCCGCTGGCACTGCGGCAGGCACTCCTCCCCGTTCAGCGGGCTGGCGCTGAAGTTCTGCGGGCAGATGATGCCACCAGGGGAAGCTCCCCCGACGCCGCTGCTGCCCAGGCCGGCGACTGTGCTGGGCTGAGACTTGCCCAGCTGCGAGGACATCTTCCAGGCCATCCAGGACCAGTACATTTGCTGCTGCTGCGGCGGCTCTGCTGCTGCTGCTGCTGCTGCTGCCGCTGCCGCTTGCTGTGGGCTGCCTCTTTCCGGCGCCGTCTGCACTCCGCCCACGCTGGCGCCCCCTGCGCTGGCTGTCGCCTCCTGCGGTATCTGCATACAGAGCTCATGATTCTCCGGCTGTGGCAGCGACTCACAGCTCAGGAACTGCGGCCACAGCTGCATCAGCTCCGGCGCCGCATTGGCCGCACACTCCCCCTTCACCGTCTCGCAGAGCGACTTGCAAGCGGTCACCGGGCGCGGCACATCCGGACTGCAGAGGGGGAACAGCGCCGAGCAGAGCAGGAAACGCGCCCGCCTCGAGCATCCCGACTCGATCAGGGGCAGCAGCTTGGCTATCTGCAAGAGACAGAGGGAAAGAAGGAAGACATTAGTTTCACATAGTTTGCTTAGGTTTTCTATATTTCTTTATGGTAACTGAGAGATCAATTGAAAGTTATCCGTAAGTTATCCCTTTATATGTTTGAAAAGAGTATAGATCTAGGATGCTAGAGCAACCAAACTTGATACACATGTTTCGGAATACCCTCAATTTATAAAGTGTCCGTCTATAATGAAAGTGCTAAGGCGGCATTTGGAAATATCCACCCACAAGCGTGGATATTCCCGGAAAACTGTTGTATGGAACTTTTTTGTTTACCAACTCATTTTACAAGGTCTATACGAAAAATCATTTGACACATATTTCACCGATCTTGTAAAATCCACTCCCATTGTGGTCTCAAAGTTGTTTGGGCGAAAGTCTACTTTTCGTCCGATCTGGTTCAAACTCATTTTCAAAGTTCTACACAGTAAATAATTCGAGACGTGTATCACCGAAATCGGAAAATTCACCCCCATGGTCGGAAAATTGGTGGAGAACTCTGGCATTTGACATTTTTAACTTTCATGCGATTGTCTTTTAACTCATTTTCAAGGTTCTACACAAAAACATAACAGACAATAACAGGTGGCCTAAGATTTTGGACTTGACTTCAAACTCATTTTAAAAATATTTTCAAGAAGTGATAACCGAATTTGGAAAATCTACCCCCATCAGTTGCCACGGCCGGAATATGAGGGTCATGGTCAAATGTGTGAAATTATTTGTTTAGTTAGATCGGCTTCAAAGTCATTTTCATAGCTATACACTCAGAAAAACAATCGCCAAATACTAAGAAAATTGCCCTAAAATGAAAATCGCCCTAAAAACCAGTAGTAATTTTTATTTTATAGAAATAATTTCTAAAACTAAGAAACTTATTTCTTAAAAGTAGAAAACATAATTTTTATTCTAATTTTCAAATATATTTTCTTGTTTTAAGAAATATATTTTTTTATTTTCGAAATTCAGACCCCAAAATGTAGAAATTTTTTCTAGTATTTAGAAAACTCTGCTCTCAAATTTAGAAATGATGAGCTTAGCTTTTAGAAAAACAAAACCATGTAATTTAGAAAAGGAACTATCTGAACAAGTAAGAATGCTATAGTCGAGTATACCCGACTACGAAACTCCCTGTACCCAGGTCTAAAACATCCAATCACATCTAAGTCCACTTACCCATACACACACACATACACAAAAACGCACGCACACAGGCGGCAAAAGTGGCTGTGCTTCTTCTTCCCCCTCTCGCTGCATTACTGAATCTTCTATCGTGAATAACTTCCGTGTTTATTATCCGATCGACTTGAAATTTGGACAGTAGATTAAAAGAGACTAAAGTATTGTACATGCCAAATCTTAAAGCTATATCTTGAAAATTGTTACTGTAAAACGGTTTTAATCGATTTGCGGGGGAACGGGGGAGATATTTGAAATTGGAAACAAACTTGATCTGCGTATGGTATACAGGAACCTACATTCCAAATTTGGTGTCTCTAGCTTTTATAGTTGCTGAGATCGACGCGTTCATCCGGACAGACGGACAGACGGACGGACGGACAGACGGACAGACAGACGGACATGGCCAAATCAAAATCTCTTTTGATACTGATCAAGAATATATATACTTTATAGGGTCGGAGATGTCTCCTTCTGCCTGTTACATACTTTTGCACAAATCCAATACCCCCTTTTTACCCATTTTATGGGTACAGGGAGTAAAAATAAGGCGAGCCCTTGACTGCAAAAGTGTGGCGACTTTCTGAAATCTAGGTCAGTTTTCTTCTGAGGCATGTGATTCAATTAAAATGCCTTCAAATCTTAATATTTTGCCGGGCAACGCTGGGGTTTTGCCAGCTAGTAAATACATATAATAAATCTTTGCGAGTTCAGCCGGATCTTAGCTGTAGACTACTTAGTGTTATTTGCAGTTGAACATGGAGTTAACCAGATGATGAATATCTGAATATCATAAGATCTACTTTTTGTTGTACATTTTGATACACACAGTCGTACCTGATCTGGGCAATAGCAGCCCCATTAATCTATATCTGGCAAATTGCTACATCTGTTTGGTCTGCCCAACTGCTGTCAATCTTCCATAAAACATTTTCCCAAACTGCTTTAAATGCAAATTTCGTTTTGAAGTCGAGTTCGGGTGAGTTCGGGTGATTTCGGGTGAGTTCGGGTAAGTTCGCGTAAGTCTAAGTAGGAGAGTATATCTAATGGGCATCGTTATAAAGATGTTCTATCGATACAAGCAATCGAGTTTGATATGGCAAGCGATTTTGCCTTTTATCAATTAACAGTTCCATTAAACTTGCGGGGTGTGGTGGGGTGGTTGTGTGTGTGTTGGGGGGGTGTATATTGACTTGAGAGTTTGCCGCCAAATAATTAGATCGAAATGCGCTGTTCGATAAGCAAAACTACACAGATTCAAGGGAAACAAGCTAAATATGAACAAAATGGGCAAAAACATGGCAAATATTTGTGTAAACTTAAACAGCAAACAGCAGAGAACAAAGGCAGAGGAAAATCAAGCCAAAAGTTAAACAATCAAATTGACGGCGTTCCCATTCACACCTCATGCCCCGCACAACCCCCCCCCCCCCCCCCCCCACCCAACCCGCACACACCACACACACCTCGCACACCTCGCACACCTGACGGCGCCGTTGGCTTTGTTAATTGTTGCTATTGTTGCTATTGTTGTTGCTGTTCTCCATTGATGTCTATAATTTTATCTAATAAAAATGCAATAAAATTGTAGTCAAACGCGTTTATCTCTTTGTTGTTTTGCCGACAGTCTGTGGCTGCAACAACAACAACAATAGCAACAACAATAGCAACAACAATCACTACAACAATCGCAAAATGTTTACATTTTCAAATTGGCAATTGCAACAACAACAACAGCAACAATCCACATAATTCCATTTGCTTACATTAAAGTAAATTACAATACGATTATTGTGAATGAATTTGTTAGCAGCGACATTTGTATCTCAATCTTAATCGTAAACTGAATCTGAATATTTGAAGTCTTTATAAGAAAGTTATCAGATGAATATATCTGCTAGACATTTGTATCTCAATCTTAATCTTAAACTGAATCTGAATAGTTGAAGTCTTTATAAGAAAGTTATCAGATGAATACATCTTCTAGACATTTGTATCTCAATCTTAATCTAAATCTGAATAGTTGAAGTCTTTATAAGAAAGTTATCAGATGAATACATCTTCTAGACATTTGTATCTCAATCTTAATCTAAATCTGAGTAGTTGAAGTCTTTATAAGAAAGTTATGGCATGAATATGTCTGCTAGACATTTGTATCTCAATCTTAATCTTAAACTGAATCTGAATAGTTGAAGTCTTTATAAGAAAGTTATCAGATGAATACATCTTCTAGACATTTGTATCTCAATCTTAATCTAAATCTGAATAGTTGAAGTCTTTATAAGAAAGTTATCAGATGAATATATCTGCTAGACATTTGTAACCCAATCTTAATCTTAAACTGAATCTAAATCTAAATATTTGACGTCTACAAAAGCAAGATAGATGAGATTCTCTAAGTATAGTATAGCATATCTGTAAAACAGTTATATCTTTAACTTAATCTTAAGCTCAGTCTGATTCTGAAAACTAAAGTCTTCATCAGTATATTATCAGATGGAAACAGTTGAATTTCAATCGTAATCTTAAGCTGAATCTAAATGTGAATATCTAAAGTCTTTATCAGCCTGTTATCAAATTAATTCACATGAGATTCTATCTTTATTTATATATATATATATATATACAATCTCAATCTTATCTCAGGCTGCAAATTTAATGCCTTTCTAAGTAAGCTATCAAATGAATTCGGATGAGAAATACATGTATACGAAATATCGGAGCTTATTAACAATAATTGGGAATTGTAATACATTTTATTGATATTATATCGAAACTAGAGATAGCATCGTCTCCAACACGACAAGACTGTTTTCATCCTGAACCCACCCATTTCGGGTGATTTTTCAAACTATTCAGTGCAATCCGAATCCTGCTTGTACCGAGAACAGTTCTATTACATTTTTCTGCAATTTTGACACGTTTCGTAGTTGCATTCACTATGCAAAAGAATACTACTTCCATAATGAATTGGCCAAAAGAAGCAGGAGCCACTGGGATTTCCACAGTACTCCCTTACTGATCCCATTTCTAACCGAAACTATACCAAGTTTTGTAGCTCAGCTTGTGCTTGAGGTCGAAGCCTCAACAGTTCCCATTGTTAATGCAGTTTCAGAATATATAAATACATAGGTATAGATAGTCGTAGCTATGTTTGTTCAGACAACTTTATTACAGTGCTATCCTGAAGGACTCCAATGTGGCAAAGCATTTGCATGTTAACATATGTTGTACAGCTGTTAGAATATAGCGTGCTGTTACTAACATTAAGGGGGGCTGTTAAGAACATGTAAAGTAAGAGAACTGTGATTTGAAGTAACTTAGTTTCTTTACTTATTTATGTATTGTTTGTTATCCATTAGCTTACGGGCCTGGTTTGTGTGAAAACTGGCGACAAACTTCACACATGAGGTGTAGAGGTCTAGAGCTGGGGAAGTGAGTCAAAGTATCTATCGGATAGCGTTCCCAGACTCAAGTGTCGAGTGCAATTACCAGCTAATTACACGCAATGCCATCGAATAGCTGCGAACGGAGACGGCTTGCAGTTTCCGCAGTGTTTGGCTTCGAGTTGTTGGCTATTAATTGCGGGCCTGAATCGACTTCAATCGAAATAATCCGCAGCAAAAAGCAAAAATATAAGAAAAGAAAGGGTAGAATGAAAAAAATGATACATAATAATAAAGGCAAACGGTGCCCAGACATGTCCGTCAAATGATGACGATGACGAACCTTGAGTCTGAATGAAGCATAAACATTTATGAGTTTGCGGAATTTTTCGACTAGACTGGCTAAAGGGTTTTGGGTAAGCGTATCCCAGCCACACACAGTAAGAACATTGGAACATAGGAAGTTCTGGGCTGCAGTATACTCTGTTTTCATCCTTCAAAATTTGTGACTAGTATAGGAAATGTGGAAGATATAGATTTTGATCAATTGCAAGGAAGGTTATAGGGCTACTGAGGGTAAATAAATGGCATTTTAATAGAGGAGCGTTTTTTCCCATTCTATTTCTACCATCTTCTTTTTTCAAAAAATCTATTATATATCTCCATTTCCATCTCATTTCTCTCCGATCTTCACTCCACCCTTTAATGCTCCTTCTTCACTCTCACTCTCACTCTCACTCTCATTCTATTTTTATTTTTACTTATCTTATGCATCTTATCTGTTATTTCCATACCTATCTCTATCTCTAAGTCTTCTCTTCTTTCATTCAGTTGTATGATTTAATTAATATTTATTTTCCAAAGTGTAGCAGGTTTGGTTTGCACAAAACGGATATACTCGTTTCGCAAGCCCTGTTTTTGAAAACAGAGCATAAAAACTCAGGCTGCATCAAATTAGTGAGACGGTTTCTTTGGAAAGAGCCAAAAGCTGAAAGCCAAAACCTGAAGGCAGCCAAGCAGCCTCCGAAGACTGCGAATCGCATTGTGACTCCCAGAGCGGCACTTTGACATGCATTTGATGGGTTGACATGTGGTCCCAGCTCCAGCTCCAACTCCAACTCCAACTCCAGCTCCAGCTCCAACTCCAAGTCCAACTCCAAGTCCGACTTCGACTGCGACTCCAACTCGGGAAGCAAGTTCGAGTCACATTTGAGTTCAGTTTGATTCTTACGTTCGGCGCAGCCTCCTTTGCCTTGTTGTCTTGGCTAACAGTAACCGTCCTGTTGTTGTTGTTGTTGTTGTTGTTTTTGTTGGTATTATTATTGTTATTGCTGTTGTACGTATAATTAAGGTACATTAGGGCAGTCAAAAGCAACACAAGAGCCACAACCACCGTCGGGCATCTCGAGCGGCGCATTAGACACGCAATTTCCAATTTGTATACCCTTTACCACTACAATGAGTCAAATGTGTAGAAAAGTGTTGTTCCTAATAGCTGGAAGGAGATACCCTGCATATTACCGATAGTATCGATATTATGACTATCGATAGAGTCGATGATATGCTAAGTGACATGCAGTAACTATCGATAGTACCGATTGCATGTTAACTAGCAGGGTTAACATTAACTATCGATACTATCGAGGGCTCATTTTGAGCCACAGTTAACAGCAACTATCCATAGATTCAAGGGTATTCTTAAGGCCACTATCGAAGCTAACAGTAACAGTGACTGTTAACAGTATTGACGTTTAATGTAAAGAGCATAACAGTAGTTATCTATAGTATAACAGTAACTGTTAACAGTATTGATGTTAAATGTAATGAAAATAAGAGTATTTATCGATAGTTTAATAGTAACAGTTACCGTTAACAGTATTGATGTTTAATGTAAAGAGGATAACATTAGTTATCGATAGTATAACAGTAACAGTTACCGTTAACAGTATTGATGTTTAATGTAAAGAGGATAACATTAGTTATCGATAGTATCGATGGGTTTTTCTTTCAGTTTAATCTATAAAGGCTTTAGCTATTATATTTTGATAGATAAGCTCAATTCTATGTATAATAAACATATTACTCTCACAATTCTACAAGAAAGTATAATATGAATGCTTACTACCTAAGCTTCATATCCATGCAAACTGTCAAATGGATTAAATGATTAAGGACCGATTTGTCAATGTCTTCATAAACCATATGTGTCAGATAAACTGTCAGATAGACACAATTTCGATTTTTCAATAACCCAAGAAGGCAGTGTGACTTTTAAGCGCTATCTGGTACTTATGACTTATCTCCAATCTTTGGAGGATTTATTACAATTCAGAACCATCTGTATATTGTTCAACGCTATCCTTTTATTTTTACCAATCATTAAATTAACTTTTAAAAAATCACATTAGTGTTGCCACCAGTCACCGAAACTCAGCTGTTTTGAAGAACAGCGTTGCCACAATTCGAAGAAAAGCCATTCGCATTTCAATGTGATACATAAAGTTATGAATCGATTGAAAAAGTGAAATTTCTTATGGGACACTTTATGAAATAGATAACTTTATCTAGCAAATAGCTATTCGAGACTTTAGTAGACATTGAAAATTGGCCCTTAGCCATAAAAAAGAACTGTTTATTATAATAGATTAACCAATTCAAGAAATTTGTACCGGGTATTTTGGAGCTGAGAGCTCTTTCGCAGCTGCCTATGGTACTGAGATTAAGAGTATCTTTCTCTATCAGTCACTGTCTATCTCTATCTCTATCTGTATCGCTATCTCTGTCTCTATCTCTATCTCTGTTATCCCGGTTGGTGTGGCTATGGCCTGAGGTAATAATAATTTAATGATGCTACAGTCAGCTACAACAATGGCAACAAGTGTCAGGGCCTCGTCATCATAATCATCATCATCGTCATGAGGCAGACCAAAAATTGAAGGGCAATCAACCTAATAGACAGGCCAACCGCAAGTGCAGCCATAGACAGAAAGACAGAAGGAGAGGTAGATAGATAGAGAGAGAGAGAGAGAGAGAGAGAGAGCGAGAGAGAGAAGGAGAAGAAGCTGTGTTAAGTTTGGGCCACAAGCAAACGCCTGGCCAAGTGTCTAAAATGTGTTATTAATGCCGCTTTGTGCTCTGCCTGTAAATGCAAAAGGGCAACTTGGCAACTTGGCTATAACTATGGCTTGGCCATTGCCTGTGCCTCTGTGTCTTCCTCTCCCTCTCCCTCTGCCTCTGCCTCTGCCACAGTCTCAAACAGAACTACAGCCACATTCCCATTCCACAACGTTCGCGTCTGCGCATCGAATGCAATCTGCAACGCTTCGAGCATTTTTTGGCCACGCAGTTGCCGCAAAAAAAAAAGAGAAAAAAAGAGGCCGCAATTCGCTGCGCCGCGCCGACGCGACGCGTTGTACACCCGACAAACAGACACCAAAGCGTTTTGCTCGAAACCAGATTACAGGAGAGAGTAAAGAGAAGAGCGGAGAGTAGCAAAATGTTATTAAAGACCACACATATTGGTTACTTTCTAAGCATTATAGACTACATTTATTTAAATAAATAAAAAAATCAGTTATAAAAAATTATTAAATATAAATTATTTGTTAATTTTTATCAAAAGAATTTAAAAAAAAAAATGTTTATAAATAATTAAAAAATAATATTATATTGCACTCAAAAAAGAATTATGAAATAATAATCGAGCTTTAATATTTATTTAAAAATCATTAAATAACTCTTATTTTCAATAATTGATAAATAATAATAATAATTTTCACCAATAAAAAAAATATTACAAAAAAATTAATTATTTTATTTGCGATCTCTGATATAAATACATTTTATAAAAAAAAGAAGAAAAAAAAGTTCGGTTCTGATTTTCAATCATTGCATGATTGAACTTAACATCCTATAATCCTAATGAATAAAACATACAGCTTGTTAAATTGGTTTTCAATTGAAATTTATAAATATATAATAAATAAAATTTAAAAAAAATAGATTTAAAAACACATATTTCTTCATTAAGTTACAACATTTATTTTCTTCGCTGCTTCTTTCTCCCTACACAAACCACTTTAATCAATAAATTTGTCTTTCATTTAAAATTTAATTTATAATAATATGGAGCTTTGAAATCATATTTTGGGGGTAGACAAGTGTCAAATTTTAAAATTCCTAAAAATTATAGTTAAACGCACAAAACTTATCAAATATTCCAAAATTTAAATACAACCATTTGCAAATATATAGACCTACTTATTAGAATTAATATTGCTAGATTTAAGTACAAAATAATTAAAATGTTCTCCAGCTAAGGCCCTGGCAGTCATTGCTGATATCATGTTATTTTTCATATAAAATAGAAAAAAATAATATAAGCTAAAATCACAATTAAAATTTCGCATGTTGTTATAAAATAAAAATCAATTTAAAAAATAAATAATCCAAAGAGTTTTAAGTTAAAACTTTTAACTAAAGCGCAATAAATAAGGCTTTTGCTAGAGTTATATATTCAGGTTTATTTCTATTTCCGAAACTTATCCTTTCCTAAGTGTTTTCGATTAAAAAAAAAACTATTCCAGTCGTTTTTCGGAATTCAAAAATATTTCATGTGTGATTTAGTAAAAAACGTTTACGGAGTGCGCACAAAGCAGAGAGTGAAAATAAATACGAGAAGAACTTAAACGGAAACTTTTGTTGGTTGTTCAAATGCGAAAAAAAATGCTTTTAACTTTGGTGTGATTTTGAAAAATCGATCATGAAATTAGCTTTTGTGTCATCGGTGCGAGTGTGTGTGTGTGCGAGTGTGTGTGTGTGTGTGTGTGTGTAAAATGAAAAAGTTATGCTTAATTTGTTTCAGTAAATTAACAGTTTTTTTTATATATATTTTTTAGCGTCTCTAGGTGAGCTCTGAAGCGCTTTGTCTCTATCGCGTTTTCTTTCAAGTTTCGTTTCGGTTTTGGATTTGTATCTTTTTTAATTTTTTTATATTTTTTATATATATTTGGGCTGTTTATTGTTTGACTTGGGGCTATATTCCTTTAGTTTTTTGAAGCTCGCAGCCTGTTTCACACTTTTGTGTTACCTTTGTTGGCTCGACTGTTTCGACGTCTTGAGCGAAGCTAAATAACATTTAATTTTGTTTCAGTTTGATAATGTTTCAGCCTGTCTGGGCCTGGCCGTGTTCACAATTCAATTACAAGCCAAAGAACAGCTACAACAACAACACAGTTGACACCCCAACATAAACGCAAACTTAATGATTATTTCGATTTTGATTAATGATTTGGCCCCAACGAAATCAAATGAAATCAAATGAAGGCAAGCCCAGCCAAAAGGGGGCATTTGATGTTGTTGCTGTCTGTTGTCGGCTTGACTTTGAATACTATTTGAAAGGAGTTACATGAGCAGCACACAGGCCGATGTAGATACATAGATACATATGTATCTACGAGCATGTATCTATGTTTTCCATAGCCCCAATGACTCTGGACTTAACAGCTAGGTGAGTCTGCCTCAGTCTCTGTTGCTGCCACTGCCACTGCCACTGCCACTGCCACTGCCACTGCCACTGCCACTGCCCCTGCCCCATGGCGGCATGTTCCATTCATTAACGCTTAACGCTTAATGCCACAATCCATGATCCTCCGCTCGCCGGCGACATTTAATGCGCTCAGACATCTGCATAATCTGCTCTTAAGTAATGGATTAATTTATAATTTTCTACGCTCCGCAGCCAGCTTCGCTTGGCCCCGCACTGCCCCCGCGGCATTCGATTCTACCTGCCCCGCATACAAATTATAGGCTTAAGCGCCAGGCAACTGGAACCGCGCTCAGTTCCAGCCAAGAACTGGCTGCCACTCGGCCTATAACTGGCCCTAAGCTCTGCCCCATTCCAATTTGTTATAAGATTACTTTGTGCACTCTAATGCGAGCCTGCAACATGTGGCAGTTCTAGATACAGTAAGAGAGAGGCAGGCAGGCAACTGTGTTCTAAATGCATAAAATACCAAAATTATGTCTGCTTTTTTTAGATTCTTCAGCTAAAAGGCTTATAAGGCGAAAATCCTTTCGAAATAGAATGCTAAGAATTACAGCACATCTATCTGTTCTTTCCTATGAGCTGTAATAATCGGATTTTAATCAAACTTAGTCAACATCTAAATAGCATATCAAAGCTTTGAAATGCGGAGTTTGCTTGTCATAACTCGAAAAACAAAAAAGTTGTTCATTGTTCTATAAGATATAGCTAAAGTTGTTCATTCAACAACTCAATTGTCCTCCGATTGCTCTTATATATATAAAATCGTGATCCGCAGATACTATATTATTTCATATTTATATACCAATATTCAAAAACCAACTGAAAATATCAGTAGTCAGCTGTTTATATATATTTCGGAGTGTCCAGAAGTTTGAAGGGAGTATTAACAAATATCTCAACACCATGCAATATTTTCAAAGAACTACCAAGTACTCTACCCAAAAGAAACACAAAATAGACTGCCTAAAAGACATATCGAAGCTCTTATTAATGGCCTGATCCAACTCAAGATCTTCTCCCATACCTCCGTAAGATGAAATGTAATATTATGGATAAGGAAACTTGTCAAATTTGGAAACTTTCTGTGCAAATGTATGTAACAGGCAGAAGGAGACATCTGCGACCCTATAAAGTATATATATTCTTGGTCAGTATCAAAAGAGATTTCGATTTGGCCATCTCCGTCTGTCCGTCTGTCCGTCTGTCCGTCTGCCCGGATGAACGCGTCGATCTCAGCAACTACAAGAGCTAGAGACACCAAATTTGATCAGATCAAGCAGATCATGTTTGTTTCCAATTTCAGATATATCCCCCCCGTTCCCGCGCAAATCGATAAAAACGTTTTACAGCCACACTTTTAAGTTATAGTTATATGTGTAAGTGTACGAAGATGCGTACGGAAATATTTGACCTGGCCACAGGGAGTTTTGTAGTCGGGTTTACTCGACAATAGCTTTCTTACTTGTTTTAAAATACGATGATTATTTAGTGTTCAGCTCAGGCAACATTTGGCGGCGTGACTGAATCTAATAACAATTATAATGGCCATTGTGTTGTATGAACTCAAACTTTGAAGCGAACTCTGTGGCAACTTCATGGGCTTTCAACGCTGCCACTCACTCTCCATTCACAGCTACGATTCACACGATTCACAAAACTCATAGATGTTGCCGCGACAGGTGAGATGCCATTCAGTTGAAGCCATGTATGAGTATGAATGGGCTGTCAGTTGGCCAGCTTTGAATTTGCCTCCAGTATCTGTTAGATGCATCTAGGCGGCACGTTTCAGCGCTTCAATCTTCAATCTTCAATCTGTGGCAACAATTTGCTGGGCTGTCAAAGTGACAAGTGTTGCAAAATGCTTGTTGTGTCAAGTATTGCAAACTATACACAATATAGTACAATATGTTTAACTAAGCCGGCTATACACGCTGAAGCTACATCATGATGTTTTCTTTTTGTGGGCTCTATTTGGTGAATTTACTTCAAGCATAGCGTTCTATCTGCCAGATTGAATGATCCATTGAATATTAAGAACACCCTGTACTGAAGCTGAAGCTTCCATTTTGAGAGCAATTTCAATTATTATTTCATCCTTACATCACTTTATTAAGAACACCCTGTACTGAAGCTTTCGTTTTGAGAGCAATTTCAATTATTATTTCATCCTTACATCACTTCATTAAGAACACCCTGTACTGAAGCTTCCGTTCAGTGAGCAATTTCAATTATTAATTCATTCTTACATGACTTTATCTGCTGAGTGCTTTGTTTTCTGATTCTGATACACAATCTACGTAATCTGTATCATAAATAATGCTTCATATAGTATGTATTATAATACTTGGTACTTGGTAAAATATCAACATTTCTGTTTCCAGCTGAGTTTGTTTGTTAAACAAAATAGATCAATGCGTTCAGCAGGGACAAGACAAATGTATCATTCATAATCATTCATGGCAAAAATGTTCGAATTGTGGCAACGCTGTTGTTCAAAACAGCTGATTTTTGGTGACTGGTGGCAACACCAATGTGATTTTTATTAAAAAGTGAATTCAATAATTGCTAAAAAAGCAAGGACAGCGTGCAAAAAACTTTGCAGCAAAGGAAGAAGATATTGTTTGAAGAATATATATACATTTTATAGTAATATATGTATACAGATGGCCAGCCTGAAGGCCACAGTTGCTCTGGCTACGTTATTGTACTATAGAATTAATTCTAAGTTACAATTAAAATAATAATAATAATACAGATGGTTCTGGATTGTAAAAAATCTTTCAAAGAGTGGACTTAAGCTTAAACAATTTTTGTATAATTTTATTTGTATGCAGCAACGGTTGTTCAACTGTTAGCCAACGGTTGCCATCAGCTAAGTTAAGTAAAATAAGTAAATCAAATGTTAAATTCAAACTTCAAACATTCTTTGCATACAAATATATTACTATTTTCAATATAAAGCGCAAGTAATCGCACAAATAATCGATTGAAAGAAAAGTGGCATGAAATGCAACCCTGCAAGCGTTCAGGGATTTCTCTGTCTCTTTCTGACACAAGCCTTGATAGTCAAGCCTTGAGTTTTCGATGCCTTCTCTGTCTCTCTGGCGCAGAAAATGCTTCAAGCATAAACTTCATGAGATAACTTGATCGTGTAAATGGGGTAGATGGCTGAGATACTAAATCTTAAAGCTGGCCAACTTGGCCCGCTCAAAGTCAAGTTTGGTCAGCCAAGAGAGTCCGTTGAGAAGGACGGCAACGTTTTATCTTTTGGCCAACAGTTTTTGCTGTTGTTCTTGTTGTTGTTGTTGCTGGCAGTGCACTATTTGATTTGCGCTTTATTTGATTTAGTTGGCCGCTAAGCAGCCAAAGCGTCCAAGGCGTTTGATACGAGCTGACGGGCACTCGATGGGATAGGATGGGGTAGGTAGGGGGAGGCGACAGTTGGGGCCGCTTGGGGCGGCGTCGGCTGCTTTGAAGTGCGCCAATTGATTTAATTTGCTTTGAAAGCGCTTGCAATTAGCGAACAGAGCTCGCTCTTCCAGCTGCCGATCACAAATACAATATCCCAGATACAAAGCCTCGAAAATTGTATCTGTTTTTGGGCAACAGGTCATCAGCGTACACTCAGAAAAACAAATGCGCTAGATTTTAAAAGCCAAGGGCAGCTCGCCTTCATTTTCAGAAAGTTCATTTTCTAAATAACATGGTTTCGTTTTTCGAAAAACTAAGCTCAACTTTTCTGAATTGGAGAGCAGAGTTTTCTAAACACTTCAAAAAAATTTCTCAATTTTTGAGTTTGAATTTCTAAAATTGAGAAATTTCTTAAAAATAAGTAGAAAATATGTCTGAAAAATTTGAAATAAAAATGAAGTTTTTGGGGGGCCTGCATTTCTACTTTTAAGTAATAAGTTTCTTAATTTTAGAAATTATTTCTATAAAATAGAAAATATTTCTGGTTTTTAGGGCAATTTTCGAAATTATAGGGCGATTTGTTTTGCTGAGTGTATATATGTGAATTTTCGGCATTTGATTTTTGTTGTGTGCCTCGCTAAGCGCTCGATAATTTTAATTTGCATAATTAAGACGCCGTCGCGACAACGATGCGATGATATATCGATGCCGCCGCAAACAAAACAAGGGGAGCTGCCAATGACATCATGGCAGATTCAATGCTGATAGATCTAAGGCGGATCAGACTTATTTCCACAATAAATAGCCAGCTGATAAGCGTATGCAGATGCAGATAAAGCTGCAGTTGTAGTTGCAGTTGCAGTGGCAGTGGCAGTTGCAGTTGCAACAGCTCGTGCGGCATTCAGCGGCTGTCAACAGTCACTGTCGCTGTCGCTGCCGGCAATGCCGACATATGAATGTCTACTCACAATTAATTGACATTTTGACTGGCGACGATTGTCATTCAAAGTTAAGCCAGGCAACCGACCAATCCAACCAATCGAACAATCCAAGCAACGTACGTTCGACGTTCTTTGGAATGCATCAGCCGCAGCAGGAAGAGCTAGCTAAATACCCAGTACAACGAGCCATCGTCCTCAGCAGCTACAGTCAGCGGCCACACGAATAGAAGCACTTTAAGGCTGGCATATCAAGAGACGCACTTCAAATATTCAATACACTTGCGCGTTTACTCATCCTGAAACTCTATAGGCTTGCTTTTCTCTCTAAGTGTTCAAACTTTCAAGTGAAGAGCTTTTCGGATATTGCACTTAAAACAATCAAGTCTACAACTTCAAGCTCTATAAGCTTGCCTTGCTTTGGCACTCGCATTTGATAACTTGCTCTGCTTAAGCGAGATTTTCAAGTACTGATTCAATTCACGTGCACTCGCTTACTCATCCTGAAAGTTTATAATGATTGTAATGACTTGCTTTCGCCTCAAAGTCTTTGAAGCTTACAAGTACAAGCTTTAAAGCGTACAGCACTTCGGATATTGCACTTAAGATTTTCAAGTCTTTTGCAATCTCTTACTTGGTTTTAAACTCTCTAAGCTTGTCTTGCTTTGGCAGTCGCATTTGATGACTTACTCTGCTTAACCGAGACCTTAATCTTTCAAGCAAATAGCTTGTACTGTATGGCTGGCTTGGGCAAATAATGACAGCTTGTTGGGCCTTTCAAGTGGCTTCTAAGTCATTTGAGCTCTCATTCGATTCTATTCATATGAGCTGCTGGTGTATGTAGTAGCATTCATCTACAGCTCCGGCTACAACTTCGGCTTTGGCTTCAGCTTTAGCAGTTAGACAAACAGCCAGCGACAGCGTCGGCTAATCTTTGGCAGAAATCTGCCAAGCGGCTGCCAGACATCCGGACAGCTGAAAGGAGCCTCAGCTGGGGCCCAGTAAACGTACATGAAAGCAATTGCGCTTAGCGCACGCTACAGTTACAATTGAACGTCCATTGTATGGAGCTGAAGCTGAAGATGGAGCTGCGGGAAGGGTCAGGGCGACCCAGCCACATTCAAGTGGATGCTGCTGGTCGGGCTCTTTGCTCTTAATGTATTCAAGCCACATGCGGACTGTTGCACTTGTGCCTCGACTGTCTGGCCGTCTGTCCGTTTTGGGGCCAGTTCAATGCTGACAATTTTGTCAGGCTAAAAGCCATGGATTAGCCAGCCGAAATGAGCTACACGCAGCTTACATGAAATTATGCCAAAAGGTCTAAATGAAAGAACAAGCGTTGCAGCTGTTTTTTGTTGGTGCAACCCGCTGAGCGCCTTTCGCGGGGCGGTGCAGTGTGGCGCGAAGCGGGTTTATCTTTTGCCAAAGCAATTCACGCGAGCGCAGGCTCGCAGTTCAATTAACTTAATTGCCATGTAATTACGCGCAAAGGCAGCAACAATAACAACAGTAACAGTAACAACAATAACAACAACAACAACAACAATAACAACACTGGCACAGTTCAACGTCATCTTCTGCTTGGCGGCATTCAGCATCCTGCTGCAAAACAAAAGACTTAAGACACAAACCTGCTGAGGCGGCTGCTGCGTTTTTTTGCCTGCGTTTAAATATTTTTTGTTTTCTTTTTGTTTTTGTCTTTTTCTGTTTTGTGTGTGTGTGTGTGTGTGTGTGTGTGTGTGTGTTTGATGCCATCGTTGTTGTTGTTTTTGTTGTTGCCGTTGTCCGCATTGTTGTTTTTTTTTTCCTGGTTTCGATTTTTCAGTTTGTAATGCTCTGCAAGCATATACTTTCGTTTCTCTCGCGAGTTTAATATACTATATAGATCTCAGGCACTGCTCAAGCTGAAGTTATGAAATTTGGTATGCGTGTACCTATATTAAGCTTAAATATATAACTAAATATATATTAAGCTTTGCAAGCCTAGAATATAAGAAAACAACAATGTCAAATAGGCAATCCCTTGCTGCAAATGTTATATTTATCTATATTTGATTTTTTATTTTTGTAATTTATTATAGCCTGCCTTGCTACAGGGTATCTGCTCTTCGAGCACTGCTTGCTGCTGTTTTTTTTGCTCACTGTCATCGCATCGTTACTCTGAAATTCCTGCCTGGCTTTTTCACTGGTGCGGCATTTGAAAAACGTTGCTGCATTTTTTGCGTGCTTTTGCCTTGGGTCGTCGTCGCAGCCAGCCAGCTAATTGTTGTTGCCTGGACAGGGACGGCGACTGCGACTGCGACTGCGAACTGGAACTGGAACTGTGTCTGGCATTGGAACGAAGACGGGAATGGCAATGGGAATGGGAATGCTAACTGAACCTGGACAACCTTTTGTCAAAACTTTTCGTCAACTTGGGATGCCAGTGCTTCATCATTATATCAAATCGTTGTCGGAGTTATGCTGCCCATCAAATGACGAACGATCCATTACACACACACACACACACACACTCTTTCATTTGAGCTGCCTGCGCTATACTTCAAAGTCATTTGTAACCAATGCATTATTCGTCAGCCCTTATTGTTGTTGTTGTTGTTCTTGTTGCTGTTCTTTTTTGTTGTCATTGTTGTTGTTGTTGTTGTTGTTGCTGCTGTGCGGTAGCGCTGGAACATGTGACATTATCGCTGCTAAGTCGCCGCAAATGCCGCCCTGACATTCTTTTTTTCCACGTTGCCCACATAATTACAATACAAATATATAAGAAATATGTGTATATATACATACATATGTACAATATATTTGTATATGTATTGAAAACTTAAACTGGTAGCTTTTACCAACAACAACAACAACGAAAAGCGCCTGTCTGATAACCAACTCTTATCAAAACGCCGCCACGGATTAACTTTTGGATGAGTTTTTCTTTGCTAAGCAACAAAAACAACGAGAAAAAAAGTTAAAAATATTTTTAACGGATTTGTTGCCACACATGAAAGAACTGATAGCCCCAAAATAATGCAAACACATTAAGCTTTTATCAAAAAAAATTAAATAAATAAGAGACCAGCGTGAAAATAAAATATTCAACTTAAAAACTATGTACCGTAAATAATGATTATTGTTGGTTTTTATAAAATTAATAAATCAATGACTTGGAAGAATTACAAAATAATGATCCTTTCAAAATAATCTGCGCATTTTCGCCCTGATTTTAAAGGACTTTCCTTAATAAAAATGATTAATTTTGTGCAATACTATAAATATAGGACTATAATCATTATACTATTCCATTATTTATGATTTTTATTATCAATTAATCATTAAATATGATTTTTATTTTCATAATATAATTATAATAATTGTTATTTATGATTTTCATTATAAAAAAAACGTACCCGACAGCAGAATACTCTCTTACCAATACTCTGTGGGTCGGAAAGTAAACAGTAATCCTTATATACATATACATTTTGCTCATTTGTGGGAGAGGGTCTAAGGGTGTCAAAAAATGTTTGATGCAGATCTGTCTAGAAGGTCAACGGTAGTCTGTATGCCAAATTTAGTGACTCTAGCTATAAGAATGTAGAAGATATGACACTTTATAAGCTGAGGGTATACACCAAAATTTGTACCAAGTTTGGTTGCTCTAGCTTCAGGGGTGTGGAAAAAATTGCGTTCATATGGACAGACGGACATTGCTCAAACGAAAATAATTGGTTAGGTCTACAATTGGGAGAGACTCAAATGAAATACCTAAGTATTATAAAAATACGAAATATTTTCGTTTTCATTTCTGTAATCAAAACTTGAGTCATACTGATAGATATAGATATATAACGAGCTATGGCTTGATACAACGGTATTGCTTTATATATCTGATATATTTAGTACGCTCGAGTCTTTGGAGCCAACGATAAGGGCCATAAATATTTATGGCACCATTTTAAAGGGTGATATGGGGGGATGGTCTAATGTTTTCTTGGCCGACTCTTTGCTGTTTTTTGTTTATCATAAAACTTGTTGCCGCTTCGCATCGCATTGGAGCCCGCCTATACTCCGCTCCTCCGTTACCCCTTACCCATGCTGCTCAAAAGTGCCGCTCTGCGAACAATCTGCTTAATGGGCTCTGATTTCCCAAATCAAACAGTTTTATTGTCACCATCGTTGTGGTCTTTACGGTGCCAACTTTTGCGGCCCCATGTCTCCAGGGAGGGAGCGGAGGGGTCTGTCGGCAATATGGCTCTCAGATCTTGGCTGCGTCAGCGGCTAATGTGTAGTCCAAACAGAGCCCAAAACGCTGTTCAAATATTTACAATTACTTTACATAACACGCTAAAAAGCGCAACGGCTCCGCCAGCTTTGGCTCCAAGTGGGGACCCTCCTTTGTTTGAGCACCCATCTGTCATATTTAAGGCACAACTCCGATTCCAACTCCGACTCCAACTCCAACCCCAGCTCTGACTCCGACTCCGACTCCAACTCCGATTCCCATTCCGAGTCCGAGGTGACTGCGGGGAGGAACTAACTACGAATATACTTGTATGCTTGTTATTTTGAATACCCTCACAGAGGGTGCTATAATTTTGACAGAGGCCTTACCGATCCCATCAGCAACCTATATTATACTACTTAGCTAGTATTAACAGAATTTTCCCAAAATTATTTCAGAGTGCCATCCTACGATATAATAGGAAGCTAATGTAAAAATTGCAGGTTTCTAGCCTCTACCGTTTGGCCTGCCAGTCAGGCTAGAAAGTTTTATATATATTATATTATTGAGCTAAACATTTCTGTCTGTTTCCGTCTATGCGAACTAGTCTTTCAGAATCTGATCAAGCTCGGTAGGACCCCCCCACCCCTAAGGTACTGGTAACACCTATATCGAAAGCTGCTGGATCAGCGCACTATATCTTATAGCTGAGATCGATTGCAAATCTATTGGTGCTTGTCTTTACTTATGGCTTCTACCAAACCCAAATCAAGTTGTAGATTTAACAAAGTTGATCAAAATCGGATAACTATTTCTTATAAATAGGATTAAATCGGTAGAGTTTTTAGTCTTGTATGGAAAACCTTCTGTTTTTTGTTCATCTCTGCAAGGGCATTAGGTCTGCGGTACCCCAAAAATAGTTATACTTTCGGGTCTTATTACTCCCTGTACCCATAAAATGGGTAAAAAGGGGGTATTGGATTTGTGCAAAAGTATGTAACAGGCAGAAGGAGACATCTCCGACCCTATAAAGTATATATATTCTTGATCAGTATCAAAAGAGATTTCGATTTGGCCATGTCCGTCTGTCTGTCCGTCTGTCCGTCTGTCCGTCTGTCCGTCTGTCTGTCCGTATGTATGAACGCAAGGATCTCAGCAACTATAAGAGCTAGAG
The DNA here is from genome assembly GCA_035043065.1 of Hirtodrosophila confusa. NCBI lineage: Eukaryota > Metazoa > Arthropoda > Insecta > Diptera > Drosophilidae > Hirtodrosophila > Hirtodrosophila confusa. The sequence goes on from JAWNNI010000078.1 coordinate 5,333,343, forward strand.
ACACCAAATTTGGAATGTAGGTTCGTGTATAGCGGGAGCAGGTCAAGTTTATTTTAGATTTGAGATATCTCCCCCCGTTCCCCCGCTATTCGATAAAAACCGTTTTACAGTTACAATTTTCAAGATATAGCTTTAAGATTTAGCATGTACAATACTTTAGTCCCTCTTAATCTACTGTCCAAATTTCAAGTCGATCGGATAATAAACACCTAAGTTATTCACGAAAGAAGATTCAGTGCTGCAGCAAGGGGAAGAAGAAGCACAGTCACAACTTAAAATGCCTGGCTTGCGCTGTGGCTCGTGCGTGTGCGTATCTGTGTATGTATGTGTAAGTTAACGAAGATGCGATCGGAAATATTTGACCTGGGTACAGGGAGTTTCGTAGTCGGGTATACTCGACTATAGCATTCTTACTTGTTTTTTGTATATATCATTTCTTTATCAGAGGTGATATGACAAACATGACAGCGGGAACAGCAGACCGAAGGGTTTTCTCGCTGCCACGTGAAATGATAATGGACAAATAATATCTAGCAGACACAGCACAGAAAGTGACAGCGCCCGGCAGTACCGGCAGTACCAGGGGGTGTCAGGAGGTGCCAGGGGAGCAGGGCACAAACAAGTCAAATCAAATAAACAGCTAACAGCAGAGCTCCCCACATGACATGCCCAGTTCAAAGTTAAGACCCTGCGATCCCCTCCTCCTCCACTAAACAATAATTTCTCTCTCTCTCTCTCTCTGTCTCTGTGTGCTCAGTGGGCGTTACGACCGAGTGCCGACAAAGCGCTCGTCAACGAACAATTACAAGCAAATTAATTCAATGTGTAGTGCAACGCCCCTTCCCCTTCCCCTTCGTTTACCCCTTACCAACCCAACCCAACCCTTGCCGTGTTCCAGTGCGACCCTCTCATAGATAAACATCAATGGAAACGCTGGAAATCGAATTGAAGAAATTGGACACTTGTTGAGTGGGCCACTCCAACGGGGTGTGGGAAGGTAAACAAGTAAATTACTTGCATTTTTCAATAGTTATTCAAGTATTAATCAAGTTAATATAGTTGATATAACAGTACCTCAAGCGCTGTATGTACATATGCTTGATTAGCAATGGGAAAAGTATTTTCCGTGATTAAAATGCAATGCAACTCTGAATTTATATTTGGGAAATATTTGGGAATAGGTAAACTTAATAACTGTCTTACCCGCGGGATAGTTAAAAAAAAAACACCCCACGCGAGTGGGAACAGGATCGGAATGGAACTCCTGATCAGGAACCCTAATCATTAGTTTATTAGGATTATACAATTATCATAAGCAGGGACCTTAAATAAAGATAATTTTGTTTTTTTTACTTTAAGAGAGCGGGAAATAGAACTCTTTGACCAAATAAAATATCATTTATTAATATTTATGCATTATATATAGTTACGAAATTCGACAATTAGAGAGGGTTGCACAACGTCAATAATTTGTAGGTCAATATATAGAATAGCTAATAATCCATGTAGATTGTTTGTTATTTCAGAATCTATTTATTGATACAATATTCCCTATATAGCAATACGGTTTATCAGAATCAATTCCATTAGCACACATCCTACAGCTATATATGTACATATGTTAATGCATTAGTCTCCCCCTTGCCCACTCCAACTCCCTTGTACCGTCGCTACCCCGCCTTTGTCTGCACTTGGAGATCGGGGAACAAGATTTGAAATTGGTTCGCATATGTTAATGCATTTGCAGCAGGCCCCAAGTCTTTGATGGTTTCTTGTCGTGGTATTTTATTTCTCTGGATTTTTGTTTTGTTTTTGTTTTTCTTGCCTTTTTATTTTGTTGGTAGTAGTTGGCCTTTTGATTTCTGTAGTTTTGTGTGCATTTTTGAAACTCTTTGATCTGCTTCACGTGCTTCCGATTTGATTTCATTCGTTTTTCAGCTTTCGTTTTTATTGCCCACTTGAAAAGTGTTCGACTTTTGTTTGAGTTTTGTCTAAACAACACACAAAGCAGCCCTGTATCTGCAATTCTTCTACTCAGAGAGAGAGAACGAGAGAGAGAGAGGGGCAGACAGCGGACAGACAGCCATTTAAGACACTAAGCATGAACATTTACAGCAGCTCCAGGCTCCGTGTACGGCTCCGGCTTCGATAAGAGAGCACGCCCTCAAGAAACCAAGAAAAGCAATGTCCTTGTTGAGAACCAGACTTGCAAATACCCTGTAAACATGCGCAAACAGCTGTTCTGCACCACTTTAATTCGATCTCTTTAATATTTAATATTAGTATTGTAGTTTAAGTTCTTTATTGTTACCAGATTGATCAGAACCTTCGGATCTTAACTGTGTAGATATATGTATACATTTTTTTAAATTACCATTCTTATTATAATAGTTGTTAATTAAAAAAAGCATGGATGAAATGTAACGAGTATATATTATAGATATTAAGCATGTTTTTATAAACATATTTTCTTATTTTCTTTTTTTCTTCTTTGACACTTCAACATATACCTCATAAGCATATAGCGAATATCAATTCTTTATTCGAATAATAGTAAGTATAATTCCCTCTTGAAACACATAATATAAACTTTCTTCCATCAGTATCAAAAACGTATACATAGCTTTAAATTGTCAATTATAATATAATATAATAGGAAATTCATCAGAAATGGAATATCTTACTGTTGTGAAAATTGGATGGATTGAACTGCTTGAAGATAATATTATAATAAGAAAACAACAATAATAATAATTCTTCTAGCAGAGTATAGAGAATTTCGGAAAATAATTATAATAATGAATCTGTAAAGTTAAGAGAATTCCGGAATTGGATGTGGGTAGATCGACTCTATTATGATGTTAATGCTGATCAAGTATCAGCATTATCATAACTATTTGATGCCCGCTTTGTGCCACACTATGGGTACAGGGTATAAAGAAGAACGGGGCAGCGGGCACAAGAAAAGGCAGACCAGATAAAGCCAAATGCAAAGAGCATCGGTTAGAGGCATAGTGCACCACAGTTTTATGGGTTTGGGAGTGAGTCGCAGTCGGCATCGGCGTCGGCATCGACGTTCGCGTCGCAGCTGCAATCAGCTGCGTCGGCAATACCTTTGCCTTCTCCTGTGTCCAGTCCGCTGCACTTAACGCAGCGGCGCAGCATCGCTGACCAATGCCCAAAACGGAAAAGGGCGCACGAGGCAGTAACAGGGACAGGGATAGGGACAGGGGCAGGGACAGTGGCAGGGTTAGGCATGAAATGCAAGATATGCTCAAAAGAGCCCGAATCCGTTTCGGAGTCGATGCTCGAGACCGGGGCGGGAAAAAGGTGTTAATGGACTTTGGCCAAAGAAAGAGCCCGACCATGAACCCCGACCCCCGACACCCGACCTTCGACTACCGTCTGCCGACCTGCAACATTTGTCTATGCGCCGCACATTTCTCACTTTGTTCATACTGTGTTTTTTTCTCTATAAGCTATATTAAACTGCGCAGGTATTTCGACCCTATAATATCCTTCATCAGCTGAGTAGACACAGCCATGTTTTATGAACGCATCAATGTCAGAGTCTATAAGATACTCAATCCGAAAAGTTCTTAAAATAAGTGTTCTCAAATCCAGAGTGATTTACGAAATCAGGAACTAATATAATACATAGTATATACATATGTATAATGGTATAATAGAATAATACATATATATTATAATGGTATAATTGAACTTAAGTATGAAATACTTATAATAAACTTTGACAAGAATATATTAGCTGAGAGCGGAACCAAATTTACTCTTTCTGCTTCTCTCAACTTCCCCGATGGCCGAGTTGACTAAATCAAAGCGGGGGGAATCTTGGGTGATTATATTTCTATAGAGTTAGCATATGGTATATAGAAAATAATGCTGTTTACCTTTTGTGAAAGCTTAAAATCGATCATACACAAAGGTTATTCAGAATCGTAGGCAGAAGATTTGTTAGGCGACTTCAGACCTGGAATAGGGGGTATCTGCTGGTCGTGCACTCTCCGCTTGACTAATTTCTTGCTTTCTTTTTCTCTCCCGATGTCGTCGTCACAGATCTTTGAAGCCGCCTAGATTTCCACTAAACGCCTGGCCCATTACCATCACCATTATCCGCATCGACTTTGTCCACATCTTCTTCTTCCTCCCCATCTGCCTCTCATTCTTATTCGTCAGCTTTAGGCACGCACTCTTAGCTCCGATTACTCCCATCTCCCCGATCTCCGACTATTTTCATGGTAAATTATGGCCAAGAATGACGCTGCCGGGCCTGTAGCTGACCTCAAATGCACTCGCAACCAAAAAAAAAAGCAAGAAAAAAACTATATTCTCTTTTTAGTTACAGTTAACAATTTTTGTTTGTAATTTTTTCGTTCGCCTTTTTTCTTTGTAGTTCTCTTCTTTTTCCTTCTTTTTTTTATCATTTTATCTGGAACATGCAAAGGCGGCAGCGCCGCCGACGCCGACGCCGACGTCGCTGATAGCGAGCAGCGTTTTACATTGAAAAGCAATTAAATGTTTGCGGCTGTCGCTTCTCCAAAGTCTTTTGACTGATAACTTTGTTGAGTAAGTGTGTGTGAGTGTGTGTGTGTGTGTGTGTGAGTGAGTGTGTGCTCTTCTGAATTGTTTGCACTTTTGTCTAGATATGCGTAGAGTGCCCGCTTACAGGGCCAGAGACCAGCAGGAAGGAGGCCATCTTTGAGATAACAGCCGGCAGCCGAAAATTCCTTGATCCATAGTTTTAAATCAAAGAAACTAAGGAAAGAACATTTAAAGATACGAACAGGTCTATACTATAAGATAAATCCGTTAAGAACTGTTCCCAAGGCCAAAGAACAACAAGAAGGAGGTAAACATTTAAATAAAAGTCCTAGCGACACAACTAAGAGGGCTTATAAGAATCTAGGGATACCAAAGAAACTAAGGTAAGAACATTTCAGAATAGAAAAAGGTCTATACTGTAGAATAAGTCCGTTAAGAACTGTTCCCAGGGCCAAATAACAACAGGAAAGAGCTCATCATTTTCTTGCGATACAACTAAGTGGGGTTACGAGTATAAGAAACTAAGGATACGAAATAAACTGAGATAAGAATAACTAAAAAAGGTACAAATAGGTACTATATGCTATTAGATAAGTTGAAAGGTCTAGTCCAAAGGTGTTCTAGGACCGCGAAGCATTGTTGAGGAAGACCCAAAAAGTTAATGTTGCAAGAAGAATTAGACTTGTTCAAGAAGTGCAGCTAGGATTAGGCTACAATGTTTTGCAAAGAATTACCTCAGAGCTGAAAAAACGCTACAGATCTTAACATTTTAAGGATGTATTTTTAAATCAATAAAGATATTGCAACATAATGTTAAGATACATGTACTAGAAATATCTTTTCAAAACGAATCGTTCTCCTAAAGTTAATCACAACTATTATACAAATGACTTTTATACATGTACTGTAATGCTGTAGAAAACACTCTTCAGATAGACTCCTCTTCCATCCTGAAAATCTACTTGGGAGTGGAGTTGCCGTATCCGCTCCCAGATTCAGTAGGGATCCTTCCTTGGCACTTCTTCTACATTTCTCTCTCTAAGCTATCAATGGCTGTTGAGGCTCAATTAGCATGCTCAAAATACAGCTGATTTTGAATGGTTTCTGGATAGGTTTTAAGTACTATTGTGTGTGCATTTCTATTTCAGATGAATACTCGGCTTTTTTTATTTTCCTTGCTTTATGTCATGTAGTACATCGCGAAACGACAATGCCAAAATGAGAAGTAACGAAATAAAATACATATGTATGTATGTGGAAAAAACGACCCCGAACACTTAACTTTGGGGTGCCGAAAATGAAATACCCTATCAAACATGCTGAAAAATGGTAAATTAACAACCTGATCTATATGATAATTTGGTGAATTCCATCAAGAATTTTAGAATACCAAAAATACTGCATTTATGACAGATTATTTTTATATCAATTAAAATATATATTAAATAGTCAGAAATCTTTTAAGGTTAGACAACTTACATGCGGATATATAGACTATGAGGAAACATATCGATTTTTCAGGCAATTGCTGATATGGCAACATTAATGACATAGTGATCCAATCCGGCTACACGGAGAACATTTTCTGAGCACAATTTGTGATTTACTTAATCACAAGTTTGAATTTTGACAGTTGGATATCAGCCAAGGGCATTATGACCTCAATTGTACATTTTAAAGCACAAATTGTGCTTTGCTGTGTGCATATAATGTCTCAGGGGTTGTGCCTTGATAAGTACAAATTGTCCCTAAAAAGCATGAGTTGTGCCTAATAGTGCCTGTAATTCTCTCCGTGTAGTTTCGACTACTTCGAAGGAAGCATCTGTACCAGGTTTTTAGATGTAGATTGGAATGGATCAACGGATTTCAGCTGGGATCAAGTATAGGATCGCAGAGAGACATCTCTTTCAGACAGGGCGACAAATTTTTAGTACTATCCTAAAGAAGGGTATCTAAACAAGCGGCAACAAGCAGCTGAAAAGTGGAGGCGCTTTGATGAGCTGCCGCCAGTTACCGTCAACGTCACAACAACTGACACTGACACAACTTCAGCTTCAGCTTCGGCTTCGGCTTCAGTCGGCTCAAGTCATGTCCATATCCACAGTTACAGATCCGTCTCCGTCTGCGTCCCCGTTCCCGCTCCCGTTCCCGTTCCCGTCTCAGTTCGCTGGCTTTCGCAATGGTGTGTGACTTTTGAAAAGATTTTGGTTTTCGCACGTAAGCGTCGAGAATTGTTTTTATGGCCACACAAAAGTAGCGCTTATCGTCGCGCTGGAATCTCGTGTATGAAGAGTCCGGGGGGGTTTTGGGGATTGTCTTACCTGCAATTCAGCCTCCAGCTGATTAGTATGACCAGCCAGATTGGGCAGTGCGGTCATATTGTAGCCCAGGCCCTGGCAGGCGGACACTGCAATGCGCTGGCATTGTAATCCATTGGGGTTGCCACTGTTGCCAGGGTTGCCACCGCTGCTGGCCGTCAGCAGGGCGCTGCTGCCGCTGCAGTGCATCAGGCTGGCGAGCAGCGTGAGCAGCGTATAGGCTGCAACATTTGCATGCATCTCAAGGAATCCAAATCAATGTGAGGTTATCAATGGCGCAGTCGCTGTGGCTTTGCCGTTTGCGTTTTGGGGTCAGTATCAGGATCAGTGTCAGGACCAGGGTCAGGGTCAGATTGGCCTCATTCTGCGGCACAGTGTTCACAGTACGAATCGCTCACGCGCGAAGTGTTTTTTTTTTTTATTATTTTTAATTTTTATTATATTTTTATGTTCTCACTGCACATTAACCAAAGGCACGTGAAAAAAAATTAAGTAAAGTTGGCTATCTTGTAGATGCAAATTTATATTACGGGTACGCTTGAGCACACGACTCTATAATTTAATACTGACGATAAAAAATATCTTTGAAATAAGCCGCCGATTGTCGTTCAATCTGAATTGTGAGTGCGACCGCAACAAGTCCACGCTCGTTGAAGTATTTTCTTGGACTGAACGAGCCAGAAAGCAACTCAAACCAATTGCCCGACCTGCCGCATAGCGAGCGCATGAGAGCTGAGAGAGCAGAGCACAATCGCACAGACTGGGAACAGCTGGAACTGAACTGAGCGAGCGCGCGTAGCGAGATAGAGAGAGAGTGAGCCGACAATTCGAATTTGCTTGCAACGTTTTGGGAGCTACTAAAGTGGAATGAATACTACGAGTACTCACTAACAATGTGAAACTAGTCAAAATACTCCAGTAAGTATGCCCGTCTGGAAGACACATTGTATGCACAAACGCACTGCTGCCAACTCTTACCGCCTTGCACTATTGAAAATAGCCTATAAAATAGCTTTGTTGCTTAAATTCGATCGATTATCCAAAATATTAACCAGACTTTATCTGCAACTAGTTCTTACAGTCTCCGATGTCGGATGGCTTAAGGAAACAAACAGACATAGCTATAGGTCAAGTAGTCGACATAATACTGATCTAAATTCTGTACATTACTTTATAGCATATGCTATACTCAGCCTGTTCTACACTTGCACACTTTGTATCGCTTTTAAACAATTTTATGGGTATACAGGGCATAAAAGTACAAAGATTAATATGAGAGATATTAAAGATATCAATAGCAATGAGATTTATTGATAGTTTTGACATAAACCATTAAACTTTAAACCATTTCCAACAATTTCGACTTGCCAAATACTCTTAACGTAATATATCATATCATATCATATCATAATTCCCAATTAAATATGATAACATGTAAATTTAATGACAAATATACTTTTTTAAAGTTATTGTCTAATGTAAGCTTTAAAATAAATATGTATACTTTGAAATTCATGAATGTTAGCTCTGTAAAAGAATTATATGTGCCAAACTTATTTAAAAACGTATACGTATAAGTATTTTTTATATTCAGTTTTATTGCTTATAGTCATAGACAACAATATATACTTTTAAACTTTTAGAAAACTTATTTCAATACATAAAAAACAATATTTGAAAATATTCTTCATTATAAAGAATTATAAGTGACTTTTTATGATTCTTTTATAGAGGTACTACAATCCTCAGTAGATCAATAATGCACTACATTTCGAGAGGGTGTTGGGCATCACTTTCGTTCATTCTTTTTATCTTAATACCATTCACTGATGACTGATCACGGATCACTGATTATTAATAGATAGATCATTTTTGGGCAGATGATCCACCTGGCTGATGCAATAGTAACAGGTGAATAACACCGCTATAGACCAATCAAGCGCCTTTGACTTGTTCATTGAGCCATACAAATGCACACTCATTTGCGAGTGTGTGCTGAAGTGTGTATGAGTGTGTGTGTGTGTGTGGAATTGGCTCCTTGCTTGTGGGGGAATGGGGAAATTTGATCGCACACACGACGATCAGTGACCACAGCAACAACAACAACAACAATTTCAAACAAAACTGAAAGGTGGCCCATACAGCTAGAAGTTGGCGGAGCAGGGCGGTCCGCAATATCGTAGGGCGCGTGGGCGCGGGACAAGAAGGGGCTGAGAGGGGGCCAGCACTTGCAATTGAACACCGCGACCGTTGCTTGCAGCAGCGACGGCGGCGGCGTCGTCGGCGTCGGCAATCTTTGATGTGCGCTTTGATTTCCGGCAGCGAGATAAGATTTTGTATACTCTGTTCCCAAAGGGAAAAGTGTATATTGAATATGTGCAATGGCTGGCCACCATTTTACTTGACAAAGCAAGCAAATTTTGTATCGTTGCTTATATTTAGTGTTAAGGTTTTTATAGTACCGTAAATGATCAAAATCTCAATAAATTTGCTATACGGTGTACGCTGTTCTCCTTGATCTCTAAAAACTATAACCAAGTAAAATATATCACATATGATCTCATTCAAAGATAGGAAGAGAATCTTAGGTTCGTCACACGAAAATCGGTAGAAGCTGTAGCCTCCACAATTTCAAAGCTAAAGTCACCAAATTTGATACACGATCTGCTCCGCTTACTCCTGCCTTCCTAAAACAGCTAATAACTATAACTCCCACAATTTCAAAACTTAACGAGCCACATCAAATATATCAAATATGATCGGCGGTCGATTTTCCTCAAAGAAAGGAAGAGAATCTTAGGTACGACAGAAGAAAATCGGTAGAATCTTTAACCTCCATAATTTTAAAGCTAAGGTCACCAAATTTGAAAAGCGATCTACTGATGATCTCCTTCAAAGGTAAAGAATATCTTTATTCTCCTCCTATTTATACTCCTGCCTCCCCAGAACCACTAAAATCTATAACTTAACTTAACTTTCAAAGAAAGGAGGAGAATCTTAGGTACGTCCCCGAAAATCGGTAGAGTCTATAGGCTGCACAATTTTAAGGCAGAGTTACCAAATTTGAAAAGCGATCTACTGATGATCTCCTTCAAAAAGGTAAAGAATATCTTTGTTCCGCTTACTCCTGCCTCCCCAGAACCAATAAAATCTATAACTCCCAAATATGATCGGCGGATGATCTCCTTCACAAAGAGGAAGCACATCTTTGGCACTACTACAGTCGCCGCAATAGGAAGTACAATTTGTTGACAGCAACCAGGAACAGAGTGTATGGCAGTCGGTTGCTTTCAGTTGTTTTTACTTGCCTGGCGTTCGCCCCCCTGTTGCACGCTTTTAGCGCTCTCGTCCAGGCTGGGGCAGGAGGCGCAGGAGGCACAGCAGAAAATCGCAAATCAAAACGAATTGCAGCAAATTTTGCGGCAGCCACGGCGCATCAAACGCAGTTGGGCGAAGCGTAGCGAGATTTTATCGCCGCAGCTCAAAAAGGAGGCGTTGCACATGGCTGGCAATGATTGGTGGCCTTATCGGCTATTGCGGGGACACAATGCCAATGCCAATGGCAATGGTAATGACAATGCCAGGCAAAGAGGGAAGTGGCAAGTGGCAGGAGTTGCCTGGCACAGGCATAGAAATGCATAGAACGTTCAAAATCGATGCCAGGTTTGATCGATTGATTGTTGTTGTTACCTGCAACATTTGCTGTGGCAAGCTCATCAGTGCCTATATGCTCAATTGGATGCAAATCGGGGCACACTTCCGCAGCGCTTCAAGTGCCGGGGCACACCAACAATGCCCAAGGCCGATGCCAACTGAGCTCAGCTCAACTGAACTGAACTGAGCTGAGCTGAGCTGATCTGAGCCCGAACCACTTTCAGTGATCTTTCAATTGTCATCAAGGCTAATACCCATGTAAGCCCCCCTCTCAGTCCCTCACACACTCATGATTCCCATATTCCCCTGCCTGAGAAATGGAAAGACAGAAGATAGAATAATAATACGACTACTTGACTACTCATAGCTACAGTGCTCGTCACTTAAATAGGTTCAGCACTTAATATTAAATAATTGTATGGCACATTAAACCATTTATCACGTTTGTTTGCGTTTCGTTTATTGTTTAAAGTTATTGATATCGACATTTATTAATCATTTTCCTAAGCAAAACAAGTAAGAATGCTATAGTCGAGTATACCCGACTACGAAACTCCCTGTACCCAGGTCTAAAACATTCAATCACATCTACGTCCACTTACACATACACACACACATACACAAAGACGCACGCACACAGGCGGCAAAAGCAACAGCGCAAGCGAGGCATTTTAATTGGTGGCTGTGCTTCTTCTTCCCCCCTCTCGCTGCATTACTGAATCTCTTTCGTGAATAACTTCCGTGTTATTATCCGATCGACTTGAAATTTGAACAGTAGATTAAGAGAGACTAAAGTATTGTACATGCTAAATCTAAAAGCTATATTTACTCCCTGTACCCATAAAATGGGTAAAAAGGGGGTATTGGATTTGTGCAAAAGTATGTAACAGGCAGAAGGAGACATCTCCGACCCTATAAAGTATATATATTCTTGATCAGTATCAAAAGAGATTTCGATTTGGCCATGTCCGTCTGTCTGTCCGTCTGTCCGGATGATCGCGTCGATCTCAGCAACTATAATAGCTAGAGACACCAAATTTGGAATGTAGGTTCCTGTATACCATACGCAGATCAAGTTTGTTTCATATTTCAGATATCTCCCCCGTTCCCCCGCAAATCGATTAAAACCGTTTTACAGTAACAATTTTCAAGATATAGCTTTAAGATTTGGCATGTACAATACTTTAGTCTCTCTTAATCTACTGTCCAAATTTCAAGTCGATCGGATAATAAACACGGAAGTTATTCACGAAAGAAGATTCAGTGCTGCAGCAAGGGGAAGAAGAAGCACAGCCACCATTTAAAATACTTCGCTTGCGCTGCGGCTCGTGTGTGTGCGCCCTTGTGTATGTATGTGTGTGTATGTGTAAGCTTACGAAGATACGATTGGAAATTTTTGACCTGGGTACAGGGAGTTTCGTAGTCGGTATACTCGACTATAGCATTCTTACTTGTTTTTCTCTAATTTTATCAAATCGGTGGTCGGTCGTAAGTATTGATATTGTAAGGATAAAATAAAAGTGCACTCGGATCAATTGTTTGCATAAATAAGTTTTTACTTAAATATTTTGTAAATTTGTATATTGTTAATTTTTAAGTTTATTACAGCGTGATCTGTTCTTTTGCGAATCGGTAAGCATCGGTACTGATGCTTACTCTATATGTATACATATATCAGTTCTTCCTCTTATTCATTTAGCATTGCCAGACTGTTAGTTTACACGATGTATTATGTGTATTCCTCTGTGGGCTTAAATTAAATATACATATATCTTTAATTCCATAATAATTCTAATATTTACAGAATAGTTATTTATGAAATACTAGTCAGTTGACAAACATAAAAGCAGGTACAGCAACGGACAGCATATTAACTTATACAGCTAATTTCAATTCTTTGGTGAATCTATTCACGTGACCCACACTGTACACACAAAATGTGTGGATGTACTCGTGGTTCCATTGTTTGTTTGTTTGTTGATTTTCGAAATCTGCCAGTTGTTTGAACTTCGCGCGTACGTAAAAATATCATCAAAGAGATCCATCTGGCTGGGGGTAAGTTCTGCCGCAGCGGCAGAGGCAGGGGCAGCGGCAGAGGCAATCGCTACCCTCTACTCGCTAATGTAAGCACTTACACTTGCCCTCCTCGGCTTGATCTTTTGTTTACACAATATGCCCGTCACATTCTCCATCTCCCTCCCTCCATGTATTTCAATCAGTGTTTGGGCTCTTTGGTGTGGAGTGTTTATCGAAGTGCTTGTACTGGACTGTGCCAGCACCCACAACTTGCTGTACTTCTCAGTTTTGAGCATCAATTTGCTTTGTATCCAGCTACAATCTCTGCCCCAGGACAAATGATGCAAAATGGTTCCGGGTCTATAACAATCAAGATTATTAATAAGTTTTCTTTTTGTTTAAGAGACAAGATGTGGAACATAAAAGTTGGCATACATATACGATCTTATTCTCAATACCTTTCTATTGGAATATCATATGTCCTTTAACGACCCATATTAAGGATCCCACATACTTATATCGATCTAATGCATCGTATTACAAGTCTATAAGTGGATAACGAGGAAAGTATTTCAAGATTTTAGTTTGTTCAAAATTTGAATTTTCAATAAAGTTTAAGAAATAATTTTTGGATAATTAATAAAGCTGAATATCCAAAATATGAACTTCCATAGAACGTCAATTTGACGTCAATTTCCGGAATATTTTCATATTTTTTCTTGGGAAAATAATAATCTTGAAATGTCAAGTCAATTTAGAGTACAAAACGTGTCCAAAGAGACATACCGTATGGAAATCGGTTAAGTTTTGACAAAGTTATGGGAGTTAGTAATCTAGGAGGTGGAGCTTTTGTTTTTTTTTCAATTAATATCCAATTTAATGAAAGAAATTTGTAAATAATTCTTTATACATAATTTGTATATAACAAATAATAATCGTTACTGTTCCTGGTGGAAATTAATAACTTTAAGCTGGCTTTATATGCTGTATAGCAACAAAAATAATTAGTAGCAGTGACTAATAGCGACAAAATCATGATTTTGTTGTTAGAATATCTAGTATGATATGTGATCCGATCAGTTTGGGAGCACATTATGAACTGTGTTGGGGACTGTTTGCGAGCTATTAAATCACCGTATGAATCTTCAAAGAGTCCGCACTGTCACCAGATGCCAAACACAAGCGATTGCATTCGCAGGTTGAGGCGAACCCTGCCTCTGCCTCTGCTTCTGCCAGCGCCTCTGTACCTGCCCCGGCCCCTGTCCCTGGCCCTGGCCCTGGCCCTGTCTCTGACCGCGGCTTTTGCCCCTACTCGGCTACATTTCAATCTCAAGTGGGCACTGCAACAATGTTTGCTCGCTGCTGTCAACAGGGTCGCCTCTTTGCATCTTCGACACCGTCCTCTTCTCCATCGCCGTCTCCCTCGCCGTTTCTATTTATGTCTTCTCCTTGCTATTTGTCTTTGTCTTTGTTTTCATCAACGTTTTCGGCTTTGTGTTTGTGTTTGTATTTGAGTTTGTCGTTTGCTTTTCTCAAGTTGTGCGGCTTTGGACAGTTAGAGTCTTGATTTGTTTGCTTATTTGCGCTTTTCCAATTGGCATTTGGCATGCATTTCCACCTAGCATTTTCCACACCGTTTCCTCCAGGCCCAGTCCAACTAACAGGCCCAGGCCCAGTTCCATAAGGCTGATGATGTTGACAATCCATGGATCTTCACTCCCTTCCTGTATACGTCGGCGCCGTTTGCCGTTTGCTGTTTTTCTTGCCCATTTTTATGCATTTTTTTTGCTGTTGCTTTTTTTTATACAGTTGTCTCTGTTTTATACCCTTGCAGAGGGTATTAAAGTTTTGTTATGAAATGCGGCATTATCGATCCCGTCAAGTGTATATATACTATAGCCGATCTGTTGCTATGCAAGCCAGTCTCTTACTTTTGAAGTTATTTTCATCAAATTTTGGTAAAAGGGTTTCTCTATATGCTACTAGATCCAGCCATGGTCAGATCACTACCAACGGAAATATAAAACACGCAACACGGCTATCTTCGGAGTGCCGAGGCTATATACCCTAGCAGCAATGTTTCCTAAACAAAACTCAATTTTCGTCAGATTGTTCCTATGGGAGCTATGTGATCCGATTTTGTTTAAATTATAAGAGACTATTGGAAGCATAATAAAACTCTAACTTAGTTTGGATGTAATACAAAAAGTTTTTCATACAAAAACTCATTTTTCACCCCATTTTTCCTATGGCTGCTATGTGATATAGTAGACCGATTTTGACCAAATTTAATCAAACTATATAAAATCCTTAGAGACTTGGATAAGTTGAATTCGATGAGGATATCCTTATAAACAAAAAAGTTTTTCATACAAAAACATTCCTATGTTATAGTGATCCGATCCGGCTGGTTCCGACATATGTACTGTCTGCTGCAAAAAGAAGTATCTGTGCCAAGTTTCATTACGATAGCTTTAAGACTGAGACTAGTTTGCATAGAAACAAACGGTCAGACTCATGACGCATGAACAGTCCCATGCTGATTCAGAACATATACACATATACTTTGTTGGGTCGGAAACGTCTCCTTCAGTCCATTACACATTTCGAGACAAAATTATAATACCCTCTGCTAGGGTATTCAAATGAGTTTTTAAATAAAAAGCTGTTTGATTTTCAAAAATGTCCTATCGTATGCATACGTCAACCTAATATTAATTGCATGAGGCATAAAAACGAACAAAAAGGTGTTAGATGTGCATTTGCAACAATGTTTACAATTTAAATATTATATTAAATATGACGAAAGAAATAGTTCTCATAAAAATCAGTTTAGTTATTACAGAGTTATATAAGTTAGAAATTGAAATAAGCATAGGCTTTTTAAGCCAAAATATTCAACATATTTTCATGAATTTTGATCCAAGAATACATTTTAAAATGTAGTAAGTAATATACTAATTTCGATGTCCTCAATACTCATCCTCAGTGTTTGAATTAAACACACCATTTTTTGGATTTATATATTTTTGAAAAAAAAATTGCTTGGACTCGTCAGGTAAATAAATAAGCAAAGAAACGAGAAAGGCTTTATCAGACATGATTTGTGAGCTTTGAAGTTTAGAATTGAAATAGAAAAAACTCCCTTTCGAAAATAAAAAGAAAACGATAAATTGATGGTACTTCCTTCGAAAGATATTTAGTAACTACGAAGAACGATCTTATTTCTAGGATGTCTGCAAGGGTATTTATACTTCGGCAAATTGTATAAGAAATATCTGTTTTGTTGTTGTTGTGTGCCATTAACTAGTTTTCTGGTCGGCTGAGTTCAAAAGCGCTTATTAATCTCCGGTACTTGTGTTTAGTGCTTTTAAATACGTTTTGAGTACTTTATTTTAGTATGCTTGATGTTTTACCGACGCTGCAAGTCACGATGTTTGCTCTTTGCTCTCGTCGATCAACCAAGCAGCTCTGGCATCGATTCAAGCTTCAAGATTCCGGCTCTGTCAATGTTTGCCTAGACGCACGGATTCACATTGGACGGACGGACGGAGAAACTGAGGGACAGTTGGATAGTTCGCCCCCAAACTGGCGCCCGTTTTGCAATTTAATATGTTCTGTGTGTGTGTGTGCGTGTGTGGGAGGGGGAGGGCAATGTTAACAGCAACTTTGCCGAAGCCATAGAATTAATGCGATAATTACAATGCAAGAATCATTCCAAACAGTGGCCAAAGCCCTACCCTGGCCAGGAGCGGCCTCCTACCGAGCGTGTGAATTACCGCCGCTCAAGCCAAAGAACCAGACAACAACAACAACGACATTGGGGCTTCTAAAGTTACCCGTCTAGTGGGTATGGTATAGGGTCTGGGATTAGAACAACGCACAAAGCACAATGGAAAGTGTCGTTGTTGTTGTTGTTCTTCTTCTTCTTCTTCTTGTTGCCACATGTTTCTACACGTACTAAAGAAATGTCTTGTATACCTACATATATGATATGTACTTATCTGGTATGCACGTACAGTCCCGGACGTATTTAAGTATTTTCTGTTAATTCCTGGTATAGTACAACCTTTAATTTAACTCAATTAGCTAATCAAGTTTTCCAGCTTAACTCTTGCGCTTATTTCCGCAAAACTCTCAAATATTTTATAACAATACTAGTTTGAATGTCATATGTCGATAAAAATCTGACTAATATGTCACATTGCTGAGTGAAAGTTTTATTATTATTATATTGGAGATACAAGCAATAATATTGCTCATTTGCATGTGAGTGAGTGAAGGTGGGAGGAAGTTCTTGATATTATAAAGTCTGAGGATACATACCAACATGTGTACCAAGTTTGATTTCTCTAGCTTCAAGGGGGGCTTTGCAGTAACCCTTTTTTCAACTTCAAAAAACTTGATTTTACACAGAGCCTACATTTGATATTCTATATCAATATTTACCAACATTATGCCGACCAAGAGCACATACATACGCATTCTATATAGTGTTGGATATCTGTAGTTAGAGTAGATCCATCTGAAACTTAAATAGAGGATTAAACTCAATTATTCAAACTGTGTGAACTTCGAATGTTTTTCAAAATAAATCACTTTATTAGGCAACAATGTAAGCACATACATAGGTATGTACGTATATACATATGTACATAGCAAGATATATGTACAATATGTACGTACATATGTATGCACTTAATTCGAAAAAATATATAAATAAATAAGTGTAATAAATAAGATTATTTACTTATGAGTTCCGAATGCATAGATCTTATTATAATAATTGCTTTTATCGGTTCAGGGTTCATATTAGGAACAATGATGGAGCTCCGGACTCGAAAGATATATTGTATTGCAGAATTCTTGGGATCAGATGAGGAAAACGCTCAAATGATATAGATGCTTTGACTGACAGTTCAAATACATGTACCAATCTCAGCGTCTATATCATTGAGTATTGCCAAAATCCCTATTTCTTGAGCTAACAAAGTTAGTATATGCACTCGTAGTTAGTTTGGCTGAAGAAGCACTTACAAATAGAGTTTTGTACACTTCCCTTGACGGCTTAGCAGCTTAGAGCTGCTCCTTTGTTATGATTTCAGTTCCGCTTAAAGGCTGGCAAGGATGATGTCCTCAATTGGCCGTATCGCATAATAGAACCAATTGAAATTGATACGACAGGCAGGCAGGCGGCCAGGCTGGCAGACAGACAGGTAACGGAGCCTGGCGCTTGCCAGGATATCGCAGGATACAGCAACAAAGGCCACTCAACTCAAGCTGGAAAGGCAAACAATAAAACCAGCTGAATAATAAAAAAAAACACAGCTTAGAGTATAATAAAAAACCTACGACAACGCAGCAAACCACAATATAATATAATTGCACGATTGTGTAAGGACTTTTGTAGAGACTCTATAGAGTCTAGAGTCTAGAGCTTGGGTTCGCCGTCTGAGCCTGCTCGTATCAAGTGAGGGCGCGCCAAAAATAATTTGCCATATCCTGCGTGCAAAATGAAGAATTGCCAGAAAAAATATTAAAACAATTCTCTTGCTATCTACAACGAATGCAGAATACACTTTCAGATTTGTAGAGTAATTTTATTTGTAAGAAATATAAGGACACTTTCTCAATGTCCAGTTAATATTATTTCCATTTTATTTATTTATTTACGATGGCTAAACAGTGCTGCCTTGAAGCAAAAAATACAATTTAATACATAGATATATGGAAAAACTTGAAAATCCTACCCGAAATTAGTATATTTGCCAGTCCGGCTAACTATGTCCCTATTCCCAGCTAAGAATTGCCGATGGCGTTATTAGACCCTATAGCAAGATAGTAAAGAGTTAAGCATAAAACTAAAGACTAAGAAGAATAAAGAAACGAATAGGAATAGGAAGGCAATCTCCAACCCGGTGGGGAAAGTTTTAGTAGATGGTCCGGAAAGCTGTGACCAACTTACAGCTAGGTTGGTTAGAGATTTCATTAAGAAAATAAGAATCTAGGAAGGGGTATGGATGGGATAAGAATAATATAGTTATAGAGTAGGAAATAGGAAAATAGGAAATAGGTTAAGTAGCTGTCAGTTAAGTGTAGAAGTTGACCAGCACTACGAAGCAGTGCTTACACACGGAAAGAGTAATATAGTTCTAGAGTGGGAAATAGAGGGGGACATAGAGTGGGAAATCTCCGACCCGATAAAGGAAAATTATTAGCCACACCGGCAAGCTGTGCCCCAACTCACACCGAGGTTGGTTAAGCATTTCATTAAGAAAATAAGGATCTAGGGAAGAGTATGGATATAATCAGAATAGTCATTGAGTTGGAAATAGGTGCCGTTTAGCTAAAATGCGCATAAGGTAGCCTGTCCGATAAAGTGTCCGTTATACGTTTTGGTTTTTTCAATGTCATTCGGTAGATAGATCCAAAATTTAAGTTCCAACTCTTTTGAAGACAATCGCCGATGGTAGCACACAAAATAAATATATCCGTAAGACAATCAATGTTGTTTTATTAACACATTATATTGCTCAAGACAAGTATACCCGACTGCGAGACACCCTGCATCCAGTACTGAAACTTCCAAACACATCTTTATACACATGCACACCTAGGCAGCAAGCGGTTCAGCGGCAATGCAAGCAAGCAGAGAGATTCATTAATGAAATATATCCTTGTTGTTGCACTTATTAAAGCTTCTTGTTTGTGGAGTGTACAAAATCTTCCAAAGAGTGGATATAAATCGCAGTACTAAAACTTAAAGCCATTTTTTGAATAGTTTTATTTTTATGCAGCAACGGTTCTCCAACTGTTAGCCAACGGTTGCCATCAGCTGTTTTCATTTATAGGTTGCATTAAGCTTATATGTCAGATAAAGTACCAGATAGCGCTTAACCCATTAAGAGCCAAGACACTTTAAAACCAAAAACCATAGAGTTTTTATACTATGTTCCCGAAGGAAAAATAGTATATTGGGTTTGCGAAATGTCCGTCTGTCCGTCTGTCCGTATGAACGCAAGTTTTTTGCCTTTATCTTTGAACTAGAGCAAGCAAACTTGGTACACATGTTGGTGTATATCGTCAATTTATGAAGTGTCGAGATCAACCACCCACCCCCACCGCAATTTGGGGAAAACCTGTATCTTCCCCATTTTTAAAGCTATAGTCACCAAATTTGGCATACAGACTAATGTTGAGATTCCCGACAGATCTGCATCAAAAAATTGTCTCTATATGACATTGAAAAATCAGTAATTAGTTTTAAATATTTGAAATTAGAAAGCACTCCAAAAACATATATTTATTGGAACTTAAACATTTACATATTTCAATTTTATTTCATCCCACACTACTAAGCTGAAGACCCCGTTGCTATAGCTTACTTAATTCCCAATTACCTTATCATTTTTATTTGAAGGTAATTAAATTATAATATTATAAATTATAATTATTTATTAATATTATGATAAATAAATAAATAATATTTATTGGAACCTAAACATTCATTTCAATATAATTGTATTTAACTATAAGTTTTGTATCTTTTCACCTGTATATTTATCATCCTAGTAAGCTCAAGATCCCGCATGCTATAGCTTAATTGATTCCCAATAAACTTATCATTTCAATTTTGAGGTTATATTATAATAAATAAATAACGTTTATTGTATATTTCAAAGTTGTTGACTTTATTCAATTTAGTAATGTGGCAGCTGCTGCTGCATTGGAAAGTTGTTATGCTCTCTGTACAGGGTATAAAGGCAACTCATCATCGGCGGCGGCATCGGGAGAAAGATCAAAGATGTTAGGGTGCTAATAAAGATGCCAGGGCTACAGATGCTGTTGTTGTTGTTGTTGTTAATAATAATAATATTGTTGTTGTTGGCCGCGGGAGCGCCCTGCGTGTGTGTGTGTTTGTGTGTTTGTAGGTGCTAATTTAGCGACCCCCCGCACATCCTCTGCGACTGCGCACGCCGACTGCGGCAGCGGCAGCGGCAGCAACAGCAACAGCGGCTGCGACAGCGACAGCGACGATGGGGACGGCAAAAAAAGATTTGCATTTTCAAAAGAAATCAACTTCAGATAAGAAACTAAATGTCAAAATTATCTACACACATGAATTGAACGCATTAAAATGGGAACGTGGTTGAGTTTTAGGGATTGGGGAGGATCCCAGGAGGATGTGGTTGGGGGCCGTTGTGGTTAGAGTGGAGCCAGTGTGCTGCCTTTGGCCATATATGAGCGATCAGGCAAAGTGCAAATATGTGTAGGCAAAACCACAAGAGCCGTCCAGACAGCCAGCAACAAGTAAGAACGTTAAAGTCGGACGTATCCGACAGCAGAATACTCTGTTCCCAGTCCGTTATAGTTTGCTTATTTGTAGGTTCCGAAAGAGACGCGAGGAAACAGTGTCTGTATGTCAAATTTGATGGCTCTATCTTTGAAACTGTTTTGGGGATAGCACATGCTGATTAGCGGTGGGGGGGGGCGAATGTGGCAATAAATTTTTAATGCAGATCTGCCAGGAATCTTAACATCAGACGGCATGCCAAATTTGGTGACTATAGCTTTAAAAATGTGGAAGATACAGGTTTTCCCCAAATTGCGAGAGAGGGGGTAGGGGTGGGGTGGCTATCTTCACACTTTATAAATCGAGAGTACACACCAACATGTGTACCAAGTTTGGTTGCACTAATTTCAAGGGACAGACGGACATTTCGCAAACCCAATATACTCTTTTTCCCTTCGGGAACAGAGTATGACAACAACAACAACATTACGGCTGACTGCCTCGCCTTGCCTCGAGATGCCAAAGTGCATCAGGCACTAAAATGCAGAAAATTGAAACAGGCTTTTAATAAAATGAAAGCGCCGCAATGTGGCAGCAGCGAGTGGTGTAGGGGAGGGGGCATGGCAAAGGGTTTGGGGCAACGAATCAAGAGCCAAAAAGGAGAACACAAAGAGTCAATTAATTAGTAGATGGAGCCATGATTATCGCTATATTAACATTGCACCGCATTGCAGCTCAAGTTGGCCCGCAGCGCGGCGCAGAGAGACTTGGGCCAAGTCTGGCTGCCATTTACTTAAGATAACGCACGTGGCAGCGTGGCAGGCAGCTCGACTCGAGTTGAGGCCAGAGCTGCAGCTTAAGATTAAGCTGAGGCTGGGCGTTCATTAAATGATAACAACGGGCGGCAGTGGCAGCTTGCAGTTTGCAGCTTGCAACTTGCAACTTGCAACTGCCAAATGCAATTGTTGCCGCACTGATAATGCCAAGAGACCACAAAGCAGCCGCCCCAATGCTGCAGCTCAGGTAGACACAGCGAGGCGCGACTAATTTATTGAAACTGTGCGCAGCGCCCAATTTAAATTCATTTGAAGGCATTAAGAGGGCAAACAGCATGAAGATGAAGCTGGGCCGCAATCGGAGCAACTGGCAACCTACTGCTGCAACATTTCCAGGAATTGTGGCATCATAAATGGCACCGCCCCTCCCATAATCAGTCCCAACTTGCGCCCAAAACTTGCGGCTGAAGATGGAGCTGTTTTCTGCGTTGTGGGTGCCACCGATGTGAGTTGTAATAAAAAATAAGCATTCAACAGAATGACGACGACGACGACGACGACTGTGGCCAACAGAAGCTGTAAATGGAATATGATTTAAATACACGCAATCCTCGAGGCGCCACAGCGGGACACAGACAACAGACAACAGGCAACAGGCAACAAGTCGGCCATCCAATGTTGCTTATTCAACATAATTTATTGCGCAATTTGGCCACGAACAACAGCAAAGCAAAAGAAATATATATATATAGACATGGAAAAGATCTGGCATGCTCAGAACTCGGAGCATTTAATACCCTTGAAGTAACACTAAAAGATAACCAAACTGTTTAGATCTTAAGACAAAGATCAAGCTGGCAACAAAGAAATTTAGAATATAATATCTTAAGTCATGTGTGGGATGGCTCAAAAACGATTAACACTTGAAATAACATAAACCAATTACATTTCTCTGCTGACAGAAAAAAAAAACCAAACTGTTAAGATCTGAAGATCCAGATCAATCATATGCAATTTCCTTGAGATGGCTTGAAAACTGACTCGGAAAATTAAGCAACAATCAAATGGACTATCAAAGAACTACCATTGAAAAGATATTAACAGTTGCCCTGAAGAAGATCGGAAAAATACTTAATTAAGTTATTAATTCTGATAAATATCAAGTTTTCAAGTTCATTTTTCACACTAATCAAGAAAGTATATGCTTTGATGGGTACAAATATTCATCCTTCAAGGCGTTACAAAGTTCATGAATTAGTTGATATGCCGGGTGTTAGAGTATAGGATTATAAATAAAGTGATTACACGCATGAGAGCATGAAAAAAAACCGAGTTTTGCTAGTTTGCCAATTGAAAACGGGTCTTAATTGTGAAAATGTTGAAATTATATTTCATTCCTTAATGCCGGTCTACTTCAAAGGATATTTGAATTTGGCAGCACGTTTTAAATACAAATTGTGTTCTTCAAACTCATTTCAAAGTTCTACACAAAAATCATTTGATGTATATTTGGCCGATGTAGGATAATTTGCCGCACTGGAAAGAAAATCGGAGTATTGGGGGTTATATAGTAGAAGAGTGAGCCTTAGATTTGTCCGATCAGACTTGAACTTCATTTCAAAGCACTTCACATAATGATATTCGCCACATGTCTTAGAAATTTTTGAAAATTCACTGTGAAAATAGATGAGAAACATGCTAAGCATTTCACCAATTGAATAAATCTATCCCACGGCTGGAAAATTAGATAGGATGAAGGTCAATTGAGCGAAATTCTTTTATTTTTTCATCAGCTCCACTTTCAACTTTGTTCACAATACGTTAAGTAACTGTAAGACGGTAAACTCCACAAAACAAGGCAGAATTCTAGAAAGAATTTGATCCGGGCGACGCCCCACTTGTTGCATAATACTACGTGTATGGTCTGATCTCTTCAGTTCCTGCACATTTTGAACTGTTGCACAATATTATTACTTTACAAACCAAATATATAATAAAAGAAATAAATATTTATACTAAATACTTACAAATTCCAGCACATCGTGCTTAGGAAAATTTTCTTGAAACCCGAGCAGACAGAGCAGATAAGCTTATATAAGATGTATAGTCACCTGAGTTCATCCAATCAAATGGAGAGCGTGCTTCTCTGATCTCTCCTGATCTAAGGATGGCAACGCAATCTAAGTGCTTATGTAATAAAACTGAAGAATGCTGATGAGTCAGGCTCTTGCAGCTACTTATGTAACCTGTAAGCCAGCAAATTGTCCGACTAATTACACAATCAAAGTGTGCAGAGAGTTCTTCCCATCCCGATGTTGAACTGAGGATGAAATGCCATAAAATTTAATTGTTAATCAGACACAATCAGTAGAAGTTTAAGGCTTCAGTTTAAAGCCTCTCACGGTATTTTGATAGCCCCTTCGATTAACCGCTGGTCGCGTTGCTAGCTGCAATTTTCGATGCTGACTAATTGGGCTCTCAATATTTCTTTGTCAACCTCAGGCCCTACTTTAATGCGTCAGCCATATTCATAGAGAGACAGAGAGATGGCTCTTCAGGAGCCTCCCAAGAGTTTGCAATCGAGCAAATAGCCGACTCAAGCAAAACAATCTCTTTACACTTGGCCCTTTCAGCTGATATCGCTTAGCGATATTACATTGACTACCCGCAATATTTATCGTTGAGTCCAATGAAAATATCGGATCAGCCCCCAAACAAACAGCTAAAATGCCGTGGGCACAGACCAGGTCTTCCTTAAACCTGCAACGGAGTATTAGCTGCCGATATTGTGGAGCAGGGAAATAAGTATACAAGATACAAGAATGCGTAAGTTAAAGGTAATCGACTGGGAAGTACCCTATACAGACAGGTCTGAAGTAGCCTAGAACACAGAGAGACGAGATATACAAAAAGTATATTGAGTATACTTTTTCTGAATAAGAAACGGATTTTGGAATTTTCAGAAACTTTCTTTGGTATCTTTGGTATTATGAGCCATTTTCTGTCTCTTGAATACTACAATAAAATACTACAATATGATCAAAATCTGTCAACTAAGTTTCAAGGATAACGAATTCAAGATAAAACTTTTGATATAATAAATAAAATTCAAAAATATAATCATTATTTTAGGACGAAAACAAAAAGCCCAAGAAATAAGTTAGATTTCTGATCGTATATAACCCCACAAAAGTGTTAGATTTCCGCAATGTGGAAGCTTACTAAAATTAGAAAGAAACTTAGTCTGCATATGGTATACAAGAAACAACGAACCAAAACCCGGCATCTATAGCTCTTAAAGTTACTGCCATCGATCCACACAGCTCCAGATGCTGATCAGGGTTATATATTGCACTTTATAGGGTCGAGGGTTCCTACTATTACTTTAAAATACCCTTTTTACCCATTATTATAAAAAGATCGAAACTGTGCTTTGCATGCACATAATGTTGATGATGATGCTGAGAATGAGGATGAGGCCTAAAGGGAGCCGGGTAGTCGAGCTGCGAACATTGCGAAGAGCGAAGAGCGAAGAGCGAAGACGGGGAACCGGTAAGAGGGAACGAGAAACGGCAGCCGGCGTCCAGGAATCGATTTACGTCTTCTGCGAAATATTCATTACAGCAAATTTGTACTGGGAACCGAAAATGGATGGGGACTGGGAATGGCAATGGCAAGATGAACGAACGTCCCCTCTCGTTCGCTCTCTCTCTTTTTATGTGAAATTATCTTTGATGTTATTATGCATTATGGGACTTTAATGTGCACAGTTCCTGTGTCTTCTTGCATTTAATTTGAGTTACAAGCGAGACACAAGAGGTAAGTGGTAAGGGGGGCACTTCCATGGGGGGAGAGGGTTTCATGGCCTAAGGAAGAGTGTATTTGTACAGTGCGTTAATGGACATTTATGAGTGCGAGGACACAAAACCTCTTGCGGAATTTTCACCCAAAGAAAAACTAAAACTACCAGCGGCGATGATCATAATGATGACAATGATGACGACTCAATTCAAGCAAATTGAGCAGACGCGGCCTGCCAGATATTCGGACAGACAGACAGACAGGAAGACAAAAGGGATAGGGCCAAAATACGAGTAAGAACGATCCTCAGCATCGAAACCCAACTCAAAATTGAATGCACGTTTTTTCTCCTTTTTTGTTTTTGTTTTTAACTCCATCTCTTTTTCTTTGCCTTTGCTGCTGCTGCCGCATGAAATATTGGCCCGAAGGGCGGTACAATTTTGATGCATTTACAACATTCAGGGTGTTGGTAATTATAGGGAGTTTATGTCTGGAAGTTTCCTATATGATAGGTTTTTTTTTATTTTTTTAGTGCTCTTGCCGTTGTTTGCTGTTGCTTCTTCGCTTTTGACGCTTCATTTAGTATGTTGGCTCTGGGATTGGGATTTTTGGAGCAAAGCAACGACTTTGATGCGTATGAATTGTATATTTAAATTAGTTGAAACTAAAAACGCATTTTGTCTTAGATAACATTTAGAAAGAATGAAACAACGTATCCTCAACAAATTGTATATTTTAATAGAGATTCCTAAAAGTACAATAATATAACAACAGATACATATGTATGTATATAAATATTTATTTTATAAGCTGCAAATGCATACGCTAGGTAAATCATCAAGCTAGTCGCTCAACTATTATCAAGCTGTGGTAAAAATATTTAATCCAGCTATATTATTTTATGTTGCGCGCAGCACTTGTAAATTCAAAAAGATGTTAAGATTCGCGCCAGCTTGAATGTTGCTGTTCACTGTCGACCAGCCGCCACGAACAATTGACCGACCTCCACATCGTCATATCGATGTCTGTGTATATCGGCAGTCAAGCTATCGGTTACACAGCGTTGCATCCCAGTGCAAAAAATCGACTTATCGTTATCTCTATGTGTTTTTTTATACCCATTTAATGCGAATGCGAACGCAACTGGAACTCACGTTTTTTTTGTTTGCCTCTTGTATACGAAGTGGTTAGGCGCAAATCTATACATACGCTAGAATACTTGATGTGCAGCGCATATTGCAAAAACTAACTCAAGGTAATTCAACAAAAATTACTCAGACGCTGACAATGAGTGTGCAAAAATCTATGGTGACAGCCGGACTGTGGGCAGCGAATATCGAATTCATACTAAATGTCTATCCTGTCTCAACTGTATGCGTGTGTGTGTTTGTATATATTGTCAAAAATTGGGTTGAGTGTACCCGTGATTCCAGTGTGCTGCTTTTAGCCAGCTGCATTGTTGCGTGGCTCCCAATTCTGCGGGCAGCACAAAGCAAACACAACAATTATTGCTGCTTCTGCTGATGTGCTGCTGCTGCTGCTTCTGCTGCTGCTTCTGCTGCTGGCGCCGCTGCTGCCCAATATGGCAGCACATGAACTTAAACTTAACCTCAAACAGCAACGATGTGGTCTTTTGGATTGTCGCACGGCGCTGCGTGCCAATGAACGAACGTCTTGTCAAAGATTTGACCCCAAAAACAAAAATAATGAAAATGTATATTAAAAAAAAGTGCAGCCACCCCTTGTGCGCGCGCCACCCTGTAAATCGGTCGAGAGCAAACGAACTTTTCGCTCAAACAAACAAAAACAACAACAACAAGAAAGAAAAAGCTACATACGGGAGTGCCGAAGTTTTAATACCCTTGCAGAGTTTCTTAGAAAATGACTGTCATGACAACAATGCAAAACAACAAATAATTAACTTGTACATACAAATGATAGTTCCTATATGAATTCAATTTTAATCAAATTTTGAAACCATATTTTTATATAAATAAAATAAAATCTTATAAGACTTAATTAAAATTAATAATATATTTATGTACAATACAGATTGTTCTAGGAATCGTTCCGCGTTCAAAAAGTTGTCATTTAAATTTTTTTTTTTTTTTAAATTTATTTTTACATAAAAGATTGTTTGCTTAGACTTAAATCTTTTCTTTTTATATGCATATGACGTTTTATTATGATTTCATGGTGAAAATATATCTAAATATTCGAATTTTCCGACTTTAACACCTCCTCGATGATAACTTGTTTTGAGACAAGCACCGATAACTTAGCTTATGTTTAAACTTAAGAATATACATATATGCTCTGTATAAAAACTTCATTATCTCGACTGTTAAAACTTGTTTTCGCTAATTTCCTAAGAGGAAATTCGGTTAACAAGTGTGAACAATATGTAAAAACTACTTTGATATGTATATAACAAGCTTAAAACTAAGTTAATACTATAATAACCTCTGCTAGGGCATCCAAAAACTAAACCAAAACTTTTAAACATTCTCGTCTTAAAATGCACGCTTTGAGCTCGAAAGTTTCAAGGGCAAAACTTGCCGTCCCAATACCAATCAATCAGCTTGAAGCAGCTCTTATAAGTAATCGATATCTGATAATCGATTCCGATAAATGCAGCCTTTGATCCCAAATTTGTAAAGACGAAAGTTAAATTTAAACTGTCAAAGTCGCTACATTTTTCACCTAGCCCAGTTAAAATGAACTGGGCAAGAGCCTGACGTCTTTGAGCACTTTATAGGGTCGTTGACATACCACCTGACAAAGTAATAATTCAGTTTGTTAGAGTATAGCACAACAAAGGCGGCCAAGTGTTTGTCGGTCTGTCAAATCAGCTCGAGAATCCATATCAGAATTTAGTAATCAGTCAGTCATCGAGAACGTAGACAAAGCTGAAACGAAACAAAAAAAAAATTTAAAAATTTAATTAACGCAAGAATTTTTCAATAAATCTAAAATTGAAACATTGAAAGAAAGAAAAACGCAAATTTTAAATTGTGCTCAATGGAGAATCAAGTACAAAATTCATGCAATTGTTTGGATAGCAACAAGCAACGAATTGAAAAAAGGAAGGAAAAATTCGAAAAATGTGAGCTGAGAAAAAAAACAAAATGAAATATATGTGTTTTGCTGGCAACTTGAATGTATTGATAATTTGAAATTACACGAGTCCTGGCTAAAATTCGAATTTATCAAATTTCAGTGCGCGCCATAAGGGAGGCCAGACAGCCGCTGGGTCAGTTGAGCAACAGCAACAGATACAGCGGCATCATGGTTAAGAAGCGTCAGGCGGACAAGCATGAGGGCGCCAGCTCAACGGACTCGGGCGATGAGGAACTGCACAATGGCGCCGCAAGTGGCGCCTCCGTTTGCCAGCATATTAAGAAATCTATGGATACCGCTCGGCTGCGTCGACAGCTCAAGTCCATTGGGCTGCTCTACGAGTGTCTGCAGTGCCAGAAAGCAATCGTACCGAATGCCCCAGGCGGCGATACAACCTCGGATTGTGAATATGACAACACACTCTGGCTGTGCCTCAAGTGCGGCACACAGCTCTGCGGACGTGCACGCAATCAGCACGCCTTGCAGCACCATCAGGTGAGTGGCACTGCTAGATACTGAGTTATTGATTCTAACAAGCTAAGCTCCGAGAGACGCTCTACATCAATCAGGCCTCCTCCCATTTCCGTTTCCTAGTAAATCATTCGCGAAAATGGTTGGAAAGGGCAGCTTATAAAGTTTTGCCATTAATCCAGCGAAACTAAAACTATTCGTACATAATTCCAAGGCTGAACGGTTGCTTAAACTTTATCCGACTTAGAAAAATGCCGAAAATACGTACCCTTGCAGGAAAATTGTTCACAAGATGTACAAAATGCCCAGTTTCCCAAGATAGTTGCAAAAACGGAGGAACTATCAACTCAAGGCGTCATCCTGATCAAGAAACAATATTTATTAGGACGGAGACTATACGAGTAGTTTGTTCTTTAATTAATTCAACTGTTATTGAACAATAACCATCTGTAGATATTCCAAATTTGTTATGGTAGCAGTGGGAAAGAAGATTCTATAACAATCCCGCCCCGTTTCGAGTAACGCGTATTTCTTTTCCAAACTTATTTTCATACGAAATCTGCAGCGTAGTTTCCATCAGCTGTAAGCTTTGCCTAAACATGTCGGATCAAATTCAATTATTTATAATTAAATATTAAAATATAAGGACAATCATTAGTAACATTGCTGAGTGTCACTGCTAATCCTGTCTCTCCCTCTCTGCACTAACAGACTCCGCGCTCGGACTCGCATGCGCTGGCCCTGAACACGCGCTCCTTCAAGATCTGGTGCTATGACTGTGACAACGAGGTCAGCGCCAACTCGCGTAAGAATCTGCTTGAGTGCGTGGAGCTGGTGAAGCGACTGGCACAGAAGCCGCCAACGCATTTGGCCACTGTGGAGCAAGCGCCACAGCCAATGATATGCAACATTGAGTACACATTAAAGTCAACGCTGGAGCAGCTCAGCCCGATGGTGCCACTAACGGGCGGCCAACAGTTGTCGCGGCCAGCCCTGGCTAATGGTGTGAATGCTGCCATACCGCTGCCACCGCCAGGTGGCTTGGTGCCCGGCATGGCGAAGCGCATATTGGACAAGCGTGTCGTCTACCAGACGGCGCTCGCAACCCGAGCGGCTGCCACATCCGGCAATCCAGAGCTGGACCGCTTGTCGCGTGTGCGTGGCCTTACCAATTTGGGCAACACGTGCTTCTTTAATGCCGTTATGCAATGCCTGGCCCAGACGCCCTTTCTGCTGGCTGTGCTCAAGGAACTGGCCGAGCCCGGCGAGGAGTAAGCGCACACAAACATACATATATATCCACATTTGTAAAATTTATAAATTTCTTATTACTATTAGATTTGTGCTGCCCGGCGGCACTTTCAACTTTAAGGACAAGGGCGACATTGAGCTGCCCATGATTAAGGGCACGCTCTGCTCATGGGGCAACCTCACAGCCGCACTGGCCAATGCTCTGGAAGAGCTGCAGTCTGGCGGCGGTGTCTTCACACCCAGCAAACTTTTTGACAAACTGTGCGCAAAGTGTCCACAGTTTACGGGCGGCGATCAGCATGATTCGCATGAGCTGTTGCGCCAGCTGTTGGAGAGCGTACGCTCAGAGGATTTGAAGCGCTATCAGCGTGTAATTTTGCAGAATCTGGGCTATAAGGATCAGGACATCAATAGCGTATCCGAGGAGCTGCGCCAAAAGTGCAAAATCTATGGGAATCAGGCTGCCGATCGCATACTGCGTCCTGAGCAAGTATTTCGTGGCTTTCTTGTATCGACGCTTACTTGCCAGGACTGTTACAATGTCTCCTCGCGGCATGAATACTTTCTGGACATGTCCTTGCCGGTGGCTGTCGAGAAACCTCAGCCGCCGCAGCGCCGCAAAACCAGTCCCGAAAACTCACCGTCCGCTGGCACCAGCAGTAACATCAACACCAATGGTGATTTGGATGGATCCTTAACAGCAAACTCTCCGTTCTATCTGCACACGGACGGCGATCCGTTGGGCCCCTCCAAGGCACAATTTAGAAAGGAGACGGAGCGCAAGCGTAAGGGCAAGCGCATCGCCAGACATCAGAATCAAAAAATGGTCCAAAAACTCACGCTCACGCCAAATACCAACGATGAGCCCAACGGCAGCAGCAACGACGGTGGAGGTGGGGACGGGGACGGCGATACCGATGTTTTGCAGCAGCAGCAGCCCGGCAATGGTGATGGCCAAGGCCAGGGACAATGTCAAGGACAAGCTCAGCTACCGGCGGCGGATGCCAACGGCAAAAAGACACGCTCAGCGCAATGGGGCGAGGGTCCGCGCGCGGATACATTATCCTTTAGCGCGGGCACATCGGAGCATTCGGATGCCGATGTGGAGGACAATCTGGTTGAGGACCCAAAAGCTGGCGTCTCTGCCAAGTTTTACACGGACACCAATGGCAATGCTCAGCCGCTAAGCGAGAAACGTGACGATACGCCCGAGCACATGGACAAGGACTCGCTCGAGGAGGACGAGAATGGTAAGTGCCAGAGCTGCAAATGTGTCAGTTAAGAGTAAATGCAAATGATCTTGCCAGTTAAAAGTGGAGGGAAAAATTAGAATGAAAAATAGACAGAATAAATGAAAATGACTGAATGATCTTTCCAGCAAGGGATATAGATATATAGTTATGTATGTATATATTATAGGATTATAAGTAAGAAAGCTGTATTGCTTACAGTAGCTTATAATTTCCCTCATTTCTTAGTAATTCCACCCCACAAGTGTGGAGAATGGTTAAAAACAGAGTGACCTGATTGTTAGACGCGAATCCAAAAATACCTGCTAGTTATATTTGAAATATTAAGAAACTATTTAGTATGTACAACAACTATATATAGTCCTCAAATGATGATGGATAAATTCCAATTATTGAAAGTAAAATGATAGAGATGTGTGCAGATAAAGATATATAGAACTGTTCCTACTTCCGATGCCGATCGAAAGATAATATAAAGTAGTTTCCCAAGTGGTCTACGCAATCAACCAAATTATAGGAACAATAGGAATCAAATGAATTGTATACCCTTGCAGAGGGTATTATAATATAGTCACGAAATGTCTAACGCATTCAAGGAGACATTTCGAACCCCACAAAGTACATATATATATATATGTATATGTATATTCTTGATCATTATCAATAGCCGAGTCGATATAGCGATATCCGTCTGTTTCAATGCAAACTAGTCTCTCAGTTTTATAGCTATCGTCATGAAACTTGGCATAGATCATTTTTATTGCTGCAGGCTGTACATATGTCGGCACCGGCTGGATCGGACCACTATAACACATAGCTGCCATAGGACTGATCGGCCAAGAACAATGTTTTTGTATGAAAAACTTTTTTGTTTATAAAAATATCCTCACACAAACCGATTCCCTGAAAGGTTTTTACAGTCTGACTAAGGTTGGGTAAAATCGGAAAACTATATAATAGAGCTGCCATATGAACAATCGGGTAAAGAGTGAGTTTTTGTTTGAAAAGTTGAGAGTTTTATTGTACTTCATATAGTTTGCTATAATTTAATCAAAATCTGGTCACATTATTATATAGCTTTTATGGGAACAATCGGACGAAAATTTAGTTTTTACTCCCTGTACCCATAAAAGGGGTAAAAAGGGAGTATTACATCTGTGCAAATGTATGTAACAGACAGAAGGAGACATCTCCGACCCTACAAAGTATATATATTCTTGATCAGTATCAAAAGAGATTTCGATTTGGCCATGTCCGTCTGTCTGTCCGTCTGTCCGTCTGTCCGTCTGTCTGTCCGTATGTATGAACGCGTCGATCTCAGCAACTACAAGAGCTAGAGACACCAAATTTGGAATGTAGGTTCCTGTATACCATACGCAGATCAAGTTTGTTTCATATTTTAGATATCTCCCCCGTTCCCCCGCAAATCGATTAAAACCGTTTTACAGTAACAATTTTCAAGATATATACTTCAGTCTCTCTTAATCTACTGTTCAAATTTCAAGTCGATCGGATAATAAACACGGAAGTTATTCACGAAAAAAGATTCAGTGATGCAGCGAGAGGGGGAAGAAGAAGCACAGCCACCAATTAAATTGCCTCGCTTGCGCTGTTGCTGTTGCCGCCTGTGTGCGTGCGTCTTTGTGTATGTGTGTGTGTATGTGTAAGTGGACGTAGATGTGATTGGATGTTTTAGACCTGGGTACAGGGAGTTTCGTAGTCGGGTATACTCGACTATAGCATTCTTACTTGTTTTATAAACAAACATTGCGGCAAGGATATATAGATAAGGCACGCCGTTCTTTTTTGTTTTCATTTAAAATCCAATAAGACATGTCTGTGTGTGATCCAAAGGATTTAAACGTCTAATATATGATGCACAGAGATTATTCTTATAACTTATGAAGGGTATATAAATGATCATAAATTGTGAAATATTTGCCTATTAATATATAGATAAATATGTTTTTATTTTAGCAAATTAAGCAATCAAACAATACTAAACTTAATGATAGTTTATCGAGCACCAGCTGCTAGGGCCTTCGAATCAAATAGATAAATAATTTATCATTAAATGTTCGGATTTTCAATATGCGAATATATTGAATTCAATCGCAGCTCAATCTCTGAACCTATAAGAATGTGGTAATCCCATGAGAATGAGAACAGGCCTGATCACCTGATCGCTCTCAAGGTCTTCTATGGCTTCTCAATAATAAGAAGTAGTAATACTAATAATCCATAGTACAGACTATAACTATAATGCACACTAAAGGTTAGGACCAAGAATCGCAAATAAATAATAATAATAATTTGAAAAATCAAACCCGACGAAAAGTGATCCAAGTGAATGGAAGAATGTTACATATATGTATATTCTTAGGATGCAGTATCCTGAAAACAGGATGAACTTTTATTTTTGATTGATTGATAATTAAAAGTAAGAGTTATACTATGATTTTTAAATAAAAATTGAAATTTAATTATTTTGTTTCGATCGCAAAATAATAGTTATTTTTCAATTCTTTGTTAGAAGAGATCACAAATAATTTGTATTTTAAATATGATAACTTTTACGGTCTCTGGTTAGGATAGTTGCACAAATAGCAATAGAAGTTATCATTCCTACTAACTCGACCACTTTTTACAGACTCTGGCATTGCCACCAGCCCGGCGCCCACCGCAACTGGTAACACCAGCAACAGCGCCAGCACCACCACCAGCTCATCAAACACCACAACCTGCAGCAGCAGCAGCAGCAGCAACAATAATAACAACAACAACAACAACAGCAACAACAACAGCAACAGCAACAACAACAATGCAACAGGCAGCAATGATGTTGGCGAAATAACCGCTGAGATAGAGGACGCCAGCCTAGTCAGCCCTGGGCTGAGCGAGGAGGGCGCCTCTCTAATACGGCAGATCTCGTCGAGCCAGCTGGAGCTGGAGCTGGAGCTGAAGCTGAAGATGGAGCATCTGAAGCTGCGCGATGAGGCACAGAGCCTGGCACGCTCAAAGCGTGTGCGCACCCAAAGTTACTCGGATTGGAGCACCACAATTGCGCCGCGCTATCAGTGCCAGGTGGGTGAATGCTCAGTGCAATCTTGCCTCAATAATTTTACCGCCGTGGAGCTAATGACCGGCCAGAATAAAGTTGGCTGTGAGAGCTGCACACGTCGCATCAATGGCACCGATCCGCAGGCAAAGTCGGTGAATACGAATGCCACCAAGCAGCTGCTGATGTCCAGTCCGCCGGCCGTGCTGATA
This sequence comes from Hirtodrosophila confusa, assembly GCA_035043065.1. NCBI lineage: Eukaryota > Metazoa > Arthropoda > Insecta > Diptera > Drosophilidae > Hirtodrosophila > Hirtodrosophila confusa. The sequence continues at coordinate 5,368,126 of JAWNNI010000078.1, forward strand.
TTGCATCTGAAGAGATTTCAGCTGGGGCCGCGCTGCATCTTTCGCAAGCTGACGCGCCAGGTCAGCTATTCGGTGCTGCTGGACATTGCCGCATTCTGTGGCTCCAAGGTGAAGAACTTGCCCAACATTGATCGCCGGCAGAAGAAGCTGCTGTATGCATTGTACGGTGTCGTTGAGCATTCGGGCGGCCTATATGGCGGACATTATACCGCCTATGTGAAGGTGCGGCCCAAGATAACGCCAGATGACAAACGCTGGAAGTTCTTGCCGCACGGCAGCAAGGCTGAACTTGACCAGGCCGATGAGCAGCGAAAGAAGCTCGACGAGCTGCTGGCCAAGGAGAAGGCGCGCGAAATGCGCATGAATGCCATGGACGATAGCGATGATTTTACCAGCTCCAGCAGCAATGCATCCATCTCAGACGATGCCTCCGCTGATCTACTAAATGGACTTGGCGATGACGAGACTGCCACTGCCTCTGCCTCCGCATCAGCGTCCGGCGATCAAGCTGGCAATGGTGAAACGGATGAGGCGGCTAATGTCAAGGCTCCGCCCGGTAAATGGTATTACGTATCAGATTCACGCGTCCAGGAGGTCAGCGAGGAAATGGCCCTCAAGGCGCAGGCGTATCTGCTATTCTACGAGCGCATCTATTAAAGGGCAACATTATCATCATCATCATCATCGTTCCATTAGTTTAGAATAGTTTATCAAATTTTTATCAATTTTTTTTTTTATATATATATACCTATTTTTGTTCCTGTTTGTTTTTGTTATTATCCTTGAAATTGCATTTGGACGCGTCGGCGTGAACAACAACGAAGATGATGGACTGAAAATGAACACACAGAACTGAGAGCAGCAAAATTGCATTTTTTAGTGAAAAATGAAGGGGGTGGACAGAGCAGCATACACACACACACACACACACACGCACGCACTAAACACACACACACACTCTTACATCAAAATATTGGAAAATTAATTTTGACAAAGTGATTATTTGATCCTTTTGGTTTATGTAAAAATTTGTAGCAAGCGAATCTTGATTTTGGTAATGCGTACCCCTTAAATACAAGCAATCAAATGAATCATATTTATTTTTATTATAATTACAATGCGAAGCTAAGTATGTTAAACGAATCAAAAAGATGTGAAAAGCATAACAGGCAAATATATATATAAATATAAATATATGTAGAAGAGAAAGGACAAAACGAGAGATTTCATTTTAAGATTTCTAGTGTTTATTAGTTTTAAGTTAGTCGCATATATTTGTAGTCTGTGGTCCAAATCAAGTACGATATGAACAACATTGCCTCAGAACATGACAAACAAAACGTTACTTAAATAATAAACAAGAACTAAGTGCATAATATTAGCTATTATTATACATAAATACCTACCAGACGTGTTTCTTATCCTACAATGCGTTGTAAAGAATGTTTCAAATCTGATTCTGTTGTATGATTATAATTCTGATAACTATAACGATGAATGTTGACTTCAACCTATTGCTCGCTTCTGCCAATATATTTAGTTGTAATACTTACAATAAAGTGCAACTATATAGACATACCTACATATATAAATAGATATACACACATAATTATCTTATATATACACATAAATAGTTTGGGGTGTTTACATAAATATATTTACATTAGATTGATGCATGCGAAAGTAAACTTCTTAAATATATAGTTAATGGAGAATGCATCGAGAGTTATACAACATGCATCTAAATATACATACGAGAAAAAACAAGGAAAAACAAGTCTAAATAATACAATACTATAATACATATACACGCATGTACTATACATACACATATATATAAATATAAATATATATATCTTATGACCTAGGTTATGAAATTCGATTTAATTAAATTAAAAAGTGAAAAATGAAAAGAAAAGAAAGTTCTTGGACTATGTACTTAATAAAAGTGTTAATTTTTGTAGAAGCTGAACAAAATACTCGATATAATGCTTCGCACTCGACAGTATGCTTTATAATCCTAACAGTTGCAATTATCATTGTGAATAGCGTAACATACTCTTGGGTGCTCAACTGAACGATGAACTGTGGGGATAGCAAAGGTTTTGGCACAGATCATTCAATCATAACCAAAATCGGGCAACAAATCAAAACTATCGGTATTAAGAGGGAGCAAAAATATGTGTGAAACCCGATAGAGATTGAGTTAATATATCCTATATGACCTCCCATATCAATGTACTACGTTCATTGTGGGGCTTGTGCAACCGCCCATAATATTTGTAAGGAATGCGGTACTAATTAATGATACAATTTGATCTTCATGGCGCCGAAGATTAAATACCCTTAAATAAATTAATCCAATTTATAATATCAATAATCTTAACAAGGCTGCCAACCGGTTTGAAATCGAACAGCACGAACCCGAAGTCGAGATCCGAACCCGAAATTAAGCTATATAATTGATTAAAATAAATACGAGCATGTAAATATCAAAAATTCAAAACTATATTTTAATTAAGTTGGAAAAGATCTGACGATTCAAGTTTTGAACCAAAACCTGGTTTCGGGATGACTAAAAACTGGTTTACAAACCGAACCGTTTAGGATGTTTCTTGGCTTGCGGGCAAATCCTAAGCGATAGTGCTATCGATGGTATCGATTATAGACGGAAATTTCTTTTACTCCCTGTACCCATTAAATGGTTAAAAAAAAAGGGTATTATATCTGTGCAAGTGTATGTAACAGGCAGAAGGAGACATCTACGACGCTATAAAGTGTATATATTCTTGATCAGTATCAAAAGAGAGTTCGATTTAGCCGTGTCCGTCTATATGAACGCGTCGATCTCAGCAACTATAAGAGGTCTCTAGGTCTCCAAATTCGAAATGTAGGTTCGTATAAGCCATACGCAGGTCGAGTTTATTGTGGATCCGAGATGTTTGTCTAAGTGTACGAAGATATGCTTGGAAGTTTTATACCTGAGTACAGGGAATCTCGTAGCCTGGTATACTCGACTATAGCATTCTTACTTGTTAAAGATACTGAACTCTGCCTACGCCTAAGGTACGTAGCATGTTTTCATGGGAAATCCCCTCCGCAATTGTTATCGAAGAGAATCGCGTTTGAGCGGTGTTTTGAAACCGGCTTGGCCTGGAGGCGTGCACTGGCTGCCCCAGGCAGCAACTTCGACCCTATAAACCCGGCAGCAGTGAGGTGTATTACATACTCGTGTACAACAACGCAATTGCAGCTTATCAGCTATCAGTCATGAGCAGCAGCAGCGCAACAGCGGCGCAGCAGCAGAGATCGCAGCCTCCAGCTCAAGTTCAAGCTTAAGCTTCAGTTGTGGCTGGCAGTCGCAAAATGAGAACGGCGGCGCTTGCACTGTTCTATGTGAGCTTGTGGGTAGGCGCGACGGCGGTGCTGGGCAAGCGTTATATGCGCTGTGAGCTGGCCCGAAAGCTGCTTGAGCAGCACAGCTTTGAGCGCAGCCTGCTTTCCAATTGTGAGTAAGGGGAAAGCTTTCAGCTGGAACACTAATCTGTATGCACAAATGCTTCTACACAGGGATATGCCTCCTGGAGCATGAGAGCGATCTGGACACCAACAAGATAACAACAAATCCGAACGGATCACGCAACTATGGGCTGTTCCAGATCAACAGTCGCTACTGCCAAGAGTCCAGACGTGGCGGCATTTGCAATATCAAGTGTGAAGGTGCGCCTTAAACTTAACCTAAAAGCATTCTCGCGGCCTTCACTAACTGTTTGTTATCTTTGTTATTGCAAGATCTGCTCGAGGACAATTTGCGGGAAGGGGCCACATGCGCGAAGCGCATTCAAATCGATGAGGGCTTTCGACATTGGAACGGTTGGCAACGCTCCTGTCGCAACACCCAAAACCTGCCCAATCTAAAGGTCATTTGCGGCATATAACTCAACGCACTATACTACAAATAAACTAATCTGAAATATACTTTGCATTATATATTCATAGTTCTAGGAAATATTGCGATTATATTCTACTTAATTTGATAAATCTGCGATGATAGCTTAAAACAGTGATTAGTTATAATGCTATGCCATTTCTGCTCTCAACTGGAAGAACAATGCGGAGGAGCAGAGCTTAATACTCAAACTGCGTTACTCTCATGTAGGAAACAGAGGAGAAAACCTTAAAGAGCTTTTTATGCTGTATAAATAACCAGCCCCCAGCTTAAAATTTTAACTTTTCGACATTCATACATTCATATATTTCACAATAGCTTTCGCATAGCATAACCGATTTTAAAAAGCGACACCGGGTAAAAAAGCAAATATATAGGACAACAAGCTAGTTATTTGACATGAAGTTAACAGTTTGGAAGTTATTGAATCTGTTAATTCGAAAAATTCATATTTTTGCTAGTTTTTCAACAAAATTTAGAATTTAAGAAGTCAGTAAATTTGGAAAAATTTGAGCGTGGATCAAAATGACACTTCAATCGTGTGCGACTTGTGTGTTTATTATGCGATCGACATGGAATTTAATCAATAGAGCAAAATATCATTATTTAATCGATTTCATCGATCTACGAGGAAGTAGTTGAATTTTGAAAGAAACTTGATCTGCGCATGATATACATGTACCTACATTCCAAATGTTGTGTCTCTAGCTCTTATGGTTCCTGAGATCGTAGAGTTCATCCGGACGAACAGGCCCCGATCAACTTGGCTATTGATATTAATCAAGAATATGTAATATATACTTTATAGGGTAGAAAATGCGTCTGTCTGCCTGTTACACACATTTGCGCAGTTTTATCACCCCTTTTCACCCATTTATGGGTACAGGCTGCAAAAAATTATCAATTTGAACTTCATGTCCCGGCCTTAAATCAAACAATTGTTATTTTTTTTTGTTTTCTATATATATATTTTGTCCACAAATTCTTTTATTTTTATTTGTTTGAATTCTTTTGTTTTTCTTTGTTTGCATTTTGTTTCTGTTTCTGTTTCTGTTTCTGTTTCATTCATTAAATGAAATTCGCTTTACATACATATGTATATAGATTTATATTCTTTTTGTTGTTTTTTGTTTGTAATGAAATGACAACATATGCACTTTATTACTTGTTTATTATGTAAGTGGCTTCTTGTAGGCTTCGATTACCTAGTTACCGACTTGGACTTGGGCCTGCTTGTGTAAGTATGTACAGAGTTTTGAGCTGGGCAATGGAAGTGTTAGTTGTAAGTACTATTCGTATGTATGTTTCTATGTACTTATGTATGTAATATGCATGTCTAGGATAGTAACAGGAGAGAGTGGCGTGCGTGTTAACTAACAGCATGTTATTAGGATAGTAACAGGAGAGAGCGGCGTGCATGTTAACTAACAGCATGTTATTGTGCGTTTTAGGTTAGGTTTAGGTGCGCAGAGTTGGGTGGTGGTGGGCTTGATATCGATCTCTGTTTTGTGTGTGTGGTTGTGGGTGTGGGTGTGTGTGTGTGTGTGTGTGTGCTAGTGCTTTCTGCAAGCTTTCAAAAAGCCAAAGGCTGGTGCACACTACGTACAATTATCCAGTCTCACATGCATCAGGACAAAAGAAAGCATATATACATACATAAATGTATGTATGTATGTATGTATTGGTGTATATGTGTGTGTGTGTGTGTATGTATGTATGTAACTCTAGCTAATTGTACATTGAAGAAATTTTGCTAAATCAATTTGTCATACACATAATATTGTATGTATGTATGTAAGTTACATCATAATATAGAATAGTTTAAATAAATTCTCTTTGTTTTACTCTAACGCGGGGCAGACTACAAGAAAATATTGACATTGACAATTATGTACATACATATGCATACAGATGTACATACATATGTATGTTATGTATGTATGTAATGTACTATATGCATCCATTGATTTTCATTTCATTTCAAGCATTACAAAAATAGAGCATCATATTTAATTTTGAATAGAGTAATTGTTTGCATCTGGATTCGGGTGTTTTCTCTCCTTTACATACATTCGAAAAGGCCTTGAAAGAATTGAATATTGTTGTTGTTTCCTTTAAGTATAGTTTTGTGCAAAAATTGATGGATTGTTCATTATTTTAAAAGCTATTTTCACTGTTATTCTTCTTTATGCCTTTAATTGCATTTGATTTATGTTTATTTTCAAATTTCTTTAATGTGCAAGCAGGAGAATACATTTTTTGTTTGCCTTACCATTTTTCATTTTGTTGATCACAGCTTTTACAATTCTAATGATATACAAATGTGTGTGGCTGTGTGTGTGTGTGGGTGTGTGTGGGTGTGCCAACAAAGTTATGTGTGTGTGTGTGTGTGTGTGTGTGTGTGTGTGTGTGTGTGTGTGTGTGTGTATGTTAATGGGTTTTTGTGTTTTACCTTAGGGTTTCCTTTATGTCTTTATTTTACTAAATTCGCACCAAAAATACTCTCATATGAGTGTGTGTAGGTGTGTGTGTGTGTGTGTGTGTGTGTGTGTGTGTGTGTGTGTGTGTGTGTGTGTGTGTGTGTGTGTAGGTGTGTGCATATGCATATAGTACTTGAGAGCCCGCCAACCGCTAACATTCGAGGCGAATAATCATAGTTGATATGAGGCATCCGCTATATGCATATAGTTATTACATACTTACTTATAATTATAATACTTTAATACTTTTACAAACTGCCTTGGCGAAATTGTTTATATGCTTAATGTTTATACACACATATGTATTTACTTATTTGTTTTTGTCAAGAAAGCAGCCAGTTAATTTTATATATTTATGCATATTTTCTCTGCATACAGTTTTACAGTTTTTACTTATATTTCTCATCCTCAACTAAATATTCATCCTTTCCTTTAATTTGCTTGCCATTTCACATGTTCATCATCTTTTTTTATATTTGTATAATCTTTATATAGTTTTTAAAAAGGTAATACAAAATATGTTGACTTTAGTTTTAGTTTCGCCTGGCATATGAAAATCATGAAAAGAAGGCATGCCATCCATCATCTGTATATAAGGTATGTACTATATATGTATAACATGTACATATATATTATTTATGTAAGCATATATATACATATTTCCATATGCAGAGCGACTCTTCTTTATACATATGCATCTTATTATTTACTTAGTTAAATGTTTAGTAAAATTCCACTACACGTACACTTTAATTTTGTTCTACATTAAAAAATGCTAAGAAATCAATCGAAACAAATAGGAAAATAGTTGAAAATTAGAAAACAATGTTTATGTATATGTATCTGTATATGTATATGTATATGTATATGTATATAATAACATTCAACAGCTAGTACGACGGTATTTATTTATATATTCGTTTTCTTTTTCATTTTCATTTTCATATTCTTTTTATTTGGTTTTCTTTTGTTTTCTTACGTTTTACGTTGATCCTTTGAAAGCGATTAGAGTATACTCAAAACTCAAGTTTGCTTCTAGACTTCTTACAGTTTTGGTACGGGGAGTGGGGTGGGTTCACTTCCTACATTTTAGGAAAATGATGCTGGGGGGGAGCAAGGAAAACTATTTTGCACTTTGCTTTGGGCTATTTGTCAGTATTTGTATGCAACAGTTGAACAATGCTTAAAAATATGTATATATTGTATGTATGTATGTATGCTTATATACTTACTTATGTAAGCACATATGTGTGTATATCGATGTACGCATACATAGCTCTTGATGTACATTTGTGTGTACGTATGATGCCATTATGTATGTAACTAGTTGGCTGCCGCCTTTTGTTTGTTTGTAGTTGATTGTAGGAAATTTGCAGCAATTTGCATAAATATTTATTATTTTTTGTATTATTTATAAACATTATGGTAATATTTAATATTTCAAAAAAAAAAAAGTCCCAAAAAAACCCCCCAGCATTATATAGAAATTGCACAAACAAATTCAACGCCTTTTTGCCTAATTAATAAATTGATTTATTTATTTATTGACTCTCCGACTTGAAATCTCCTCCGTTGCCGTTGCGCCGGACGGTATCAACACGTGTTTCGTCTGCCTCCCCCCTTTCTCGCAATCTCTCCCTGCATTTGTCTTCCCTACTCCTTATACATTCTTGGGGAGGCCTTGCCTTGCATTCCGCTTCGTTTCGTTGTACTTTGCCGCGTTTCTTTAAAACATTTCATAATTTGCAAGTTACATTTGTTAGTTAACCTTTCTCAGGCTGTTAAATAAACATTCTCTTTGTATTAGCATGTTGTTATTTTATTTGATTTGTTCTCGTTTTCTTTTTGTTGTTTTTTTTTTTAGTTTTGTATTGTTTTTGTTGTTGTTTTGTTTGTTTTGTTTTGCTATTTCGCGTAATGCTGCTCTTTTATTTAGTTTTAACTAGTTTTGTATTTTGTTTTTAATTTAATTTAATTTAAATAAATGTACATTACAATTACAATTCTTGTTAATTTGCGGGGCGTTTTGAAGGGAAGTGTGGGGGTGGGGTGGGGAAGGGGTCGTAACTTTAAGGTGTTTGGGTAGTCAAAAAATAAGCATCATTGTAATCATCAAATTATCGCATATAAAATAATTAAATTTTAAATATTAATTACGTACATTACAAAAACTTGGTATAAATAGAAATACATATAAGTATATATATATACATATATAAATATATATATATATATATATATATATACATTTATATGCATGTATGTGTGTGGTGTATCCATGTATATTATATTATGTTATATGCACGTCCTGTTTTGAAGTTGTTTTACAATTATGGTATCCGTATATAAGTAGAAAGAGCTCAAATTATGTATATAACTATAACACACACACATGCAAGCTTTACTTATGTATGTGTGCACATACACATACACATACCACATAAAGAATTTGTTTAGCAGCTACACATTAATGTTCACATAAATAATAATAATAAACATACAAAAAAATAGTCAAATTTACAATTACCAGCCGCTTACATAAAACATTGCTAAACTTCTATCTTTCTCTCTCCCTCTCTCTCTCTCTCTCTCTCTCTCTTCACACACTCTCTCATTCTTTCTCTGTCTCTCGCACTCTACTGCCCTTTCATATACATTTTAAATACATGTAAATGTTGGTATGATTAAAAAATAATATTTATCATTATTATAATAATAAACATAAATTGCTTGTCTACACGTCTACCTCAGAACGAACGAATGAACCATCCAATACACAATCGCAAATATATATATGTATATATACATATATACATATATATATATAATTGTAATAATAGAAAAAAAAAGTTTGACCATAATGTAATCTGTATACAATTTGTATTTCTTGTGGTTGCCCGCTGGCTGCTGTTTAATTGCAGAATGCTACTGCCTACTGCCTACTGCCTACTGCCTACTGCCTACTGTTTACTGTTTACTGTTTACTGCCAACTGTGAACTGTCTATTCGGAGTCGTGTTCCCGTTCATCGAAGCCGGCCAAGTCGACCGTTTGTAGCATGCCGCGGGAATACGCATACTCGATGAGCGCCAGATGACAGAATACATATTGATCCGGCATCTGTATGGAGTAGGCACGCTGCGAGCGTATCTTCTCAACGGTGCCACGTATATCCGCCGTGCCGACATCCTCCACTCGCGATATGCAAATGTCCAGCGTGATGAATGTGCCTTTGATCAAAAACCAAATTGCATTTCAATTAACATCATTTGTGATTCAATTCCATTCCACTTACCTGTGCGTCCAATGCCAGCGCTGCAGTGCACCACAATGGGCGGACCACGACTATGTCCGGCCCAGGTATCCCCGAGGGCCCGCACCAGCTGCGCCTGCTTGTCGCGCACCTTCTGCAAGAAGTTGAGCATGGCCATGGCGGAGCTGGGCACACCGTAGTCCGGCCAGCTGGTGAACTGCCAATGTGACACATTGCGAATTTCGTCAGTCTGCGAATAACGAATAAATATTATAATTATTGGCTATGGATACAGCATAATATCGTTTATGGTGGGGGAGACGGGCCAAGTCTGTTCTAGTATAAAGAAATATGAATTCGATATTTGGGTGGATAACCTTGATATTTAGTTCAAAGCTGATGCACAATATCCTGGACGGCCACTTCCAACCCAAGGGGTGGATTTACTGCAAATCGGATAAGCTCGTCTCAAATGATATGTTGTGAAGTACTTTTTGAATTTGCTTGCTCAGAGCTTTATAAGTAAGTCTTAAGATGATCGGAAGAAAGTTAAATTTCCGCCCATACAACCCTGGACACTCATTTCAAACCCAGGGGGTGGACTTACCGCAAATCGGATAAGCTCATCTCAAATTATGTGTTGTGAAGTACTTTCGAAAAGAACAACTTAACTCTAGCACATACTAACTGGTTCTTGCTATTTGAAATCCCAGAGGGGGGATTTACCAACAATTATTGCACGTAGTGTGGAATTAGATTAGATAGGCCAATCTTGGACCACTCATTTTGCAGCCTAGGATGTATTTTCCATGTCAAAAACTTGTTTGCATAGATAGTAAAAGTTTCCTACAAGAGTTCTTAACTTCATCCACGCTTTAGGGGTGGAAAAAAAACCCCCCGTGTTAGAGATCAATGAAAACCATACAGGTTGCTAGTTCAGTCAGTTGGACAGTCGGTATATACAGATTCAGATGGTTAGATGGAGGCAATCTTAACTGACCTTTAGGTTTCTCAATTCTAGGGAGGCAACCGTATAATCCTCATTGCATTCGACGCTAATTGTTCGCACATGGTAATTTCCAAACTCTAAGGAACTATCTTCAGTCGGCTCCCAGTATTGGCCGCATTTAACACGTCCGCGCTCCATGACGCGCGTTGTCATAACTATAACTAAGCAATGTTGTTCCCAGATCATGCGCCAAAAGTCCTGGGATGTCTTTGGTAATGGACCTGCAGCACAGTTACAAAACATTTTCCATTAGTTTCATTCAGAGTTTTTATGTATGTTTTCATTTCATTTCTTAAGCTGTGTGTGTGTGTTGTGAAGCCATAGCACAGTGCATCGATTTCTTGCCCTCACCTTGAGTTGAAATATATGCATTCTTCTGTTTATAGCCATCGACAAAATTCGCATTTATATAATCGGACAGCTCGTCTCCATCCTCGCGTGCCAGCACCACACGGCTGTGATCATAGCAGAGCACATCCGTGTAACGATTTTTGGTCAGATTGTTGCGCATGCTGTAAAATAAATGGACATTGTAAGTATTCTTGATTTCAAGATATTCCTAGGCCTGTTCCCATTTTCAGTTCCCGATGAAAAGGTTAATATTTTGCCATTTTGCGGTTGAGTTTGAATATTTGTTAACTACAATATTAAAGAATATATACACAAGGATAATTTTCTTTAATTTTGTACTTTTGAATTCACTAATTCACCTTTCGGAGAACCTTACGAACTTAAGAACAGCTAACAATTTCGATGGGGCTTGAAAATGGGTACAGAACTGGTTTGGCTGGGACCAGGACTTACCGCGCGTGTAGGAAGGTGCCCTCGGGCGCCCTATTTCGTATATCCGCATACTCTTTGATTAGACCCTGGCGGCCCCGTTCTCTGACCATTTGAACGATTTGGTCAATCGTTTTTGGGTCACCGTCCTGCCCGGCCAGGCTGTCGTCATCACTGAAACCGGATGAGGCACTACTGGGCGGATTTTCCGACCAGAATTCGCCGGCACCGTTGCCGCTACCGTTGCTTGCAACACCAGCGGCGCTGCCGTTGACAGCGCTGCCAGCAGCTGCTGCTGCCGCCGTTGTTGTTGACCCTGGCGCAATGGCAATGTCAGCACCCCCAGCCCCGTTGCTCTGCTGTATGCCACTTGTGTTGAGCTTGAGCAGCGTGTTGCCCGTGTTGCCAGCGGCACTGCGATGACTTGGACTCAAACCGTTTATTGTGATGTTCTCGTTGGGCTCCGACTGGCCGTTGTTAGATGTGGCAGCGCCAGTTGCAGCTCCAGCTACAGCTCCTGTTCCGACTGCTGTGCCTTGCTCGCCGCTGACCGTCACAACGGTTGTGTTGCTCTCGGCCAACTGGTGTACGGCGCTGATAATTGTTGCTGCCGCGGCGCTGGCAGCGCTGCTGCCGTTGCTTAGCGGTGTTGCCGCTGTTCCGGCGGGTGCAAGCGCTGCGGGGGTAATTACACCACCGACACCCAGACCGACACCGACACCCAGTCCGACACCCACACCCACAATATTGGCAAGCAGTTCGTCTTCACGATTCGTCATCGATTTGCGGCAATTTAGCAACCATGTGGCGTGATCGATAACCAGCGTGCCGCCAAGATGCACTGGCAGCGCCTTGCGCGGCACGTGCAGGCTCAGCTGCGGCACCGATACGGTGAACACCCGCTCGCGCAGCTTCTCGCGCACAAACAGCCGGAGTATCTTGAAGGGCGCCTTGAACCACAGTGGCGCCGTCACGATCAGCACTTTCTTCAGGCGCGCCGGATAGCCGCCCTGCAGAAGAGTAAAGGATACGTTTCAAGTTAGTTCATGCATGTCGGAATATAGTATTTGAATAAGACTAGTATATATTGCCACAACAACCTTAGTAAGAACGTTGCAGTCGGTCGTATCCGACAGCAGAATACTCGTTTTCAAGTCCGATATACTTTGGTTATTTGTGGGGTGGGAAAGGGAGAAAGCACAGTAGTCTGTATTTCAAACTTGGTGAATCTACCTCTACAGGTCTTTCAGAGATACATTTTGTTCAGTTGCGGGGGAGGGGATGGGGGCACCAAAATTGTTTTTCACAAATCTGTCAAGGGACTCAACAGTAGTTTGTGTGCTTCATTTGGTCACTCCACAGGTGTGGGAGATACATATATGTACATAGATTTTGCTCATTTTCGAGGACGGCGGTGGAGTTGCTAAACAAATTTGGATGCAGATTTTTCAAGGAGACCATCTTTAGACTGTATGTCAAATTTGGTGACTCTAGCTTAAAATGAATTTTTGTAGATTTTGGTTTCCGTCAATTTGCGGGGGAGAGGGTAGAGGTAGAGAGTCGATCTTGACACTTTATAAATCGAGGGTATACACCAACATGTGTACCAAGCTTGTTTGCTCTTACTTCAAGGGTGTGGAACATACGGACCGACGAATATTTCAAAAGAACAATATACTCAGACAGACGGACATGGCCAAATTGCATTCTCTTTTGATACTGATCAGGAATATATATACTTTATAGGGTCGGAGATGTCTGTTACATACATTTGCACAGATTTAGTACTCCTTTTTACCCATTTTATGGGTACAGGGAGTATAAATATTTGAGCTAGTTTAGGTTAGGTTAGGTTATATTGTGATATAATATCTTTACAATCAAAAGCGAATTTTGAACCCCTTTAGTACTCAAGTTTTATCATATCTAAGCTAATACATTACAGTTTTTAACTGTTAATTAGCATTATATAAAAAAATAAATAAAATCTAAGCTAATAATATAATACATCAAAGGTTTTATCTATTTTAGGAGAGTAACATTAAAGGTTGGTTTCTTTTTTGATCTTAAAGCTCATCAAACTGAAAGGTGAACAAAATGATTAAATATTTTTAACTAGATATTGTGAATGGTTGACTTAATTTTCTTCGAAGCATCGATTGGCAGCGTTTACCTTTGCGTGCAGTTGCCAGTATGTGTGTGTGTGTGTGAGAGAGTGTGGGTGTGTGGTGTGTGTGTGTGTGTGGGTGTTTGAATTAAGAATTAAGTGAAATGCAAACAACAACAAAATAATGCCGAGCAAATGCAAATATAAGTGAATTTGTTGCTGCCGCCGTTGTTAGACTTGGCGAATCTGCCGCGACACAACCTTCACCCAGTTGGAAATGTTGAAAATTTCATTGCGGACATTTTCAATTGCAAATGGCGTCAACCGCATACAACCCAGCCCACCCACTTTGGACCGGCTGCTTCCAGTTTTGTCATACTCTTGCAGAGGGTTCTCTACATTTGTCAGGCATTGGGGAAGTCCTTATCGATACCCCACAAAGTATATACTGAGTATATTCTAGTTTAGCATAAATAAAACTTCTTGCTGCAGTCAGTACACATGTCAGAACTGATCGGATGGGATCACTAGAATATATATTACAATATATATTACAATAATACAATTGTCCTGTTGAATGAAAGCTTTTATGTTTCTCCAGATATCCCGACTAAAACTTCACAAATCAACGATTAATTTTAAACATAGAAGCTGATTAAGGCTGAACAATCGTTTTTATCCACTTTTTTCATAGTCTTTACCACTTAAGCAATCATTTTTAATTCTATTTTTTGCTTTGAGTAATTTCTGTGGGTTTTTACTCCCTGTACCCATAAAATGGGTAAAAGGGGGTATTGGATTTGTGCAAAAGTATGTAACAGGCAGAAGGAGACATCTCCGACCCTATAAAGTATATATATTCTTGATCAGTATCAAAGAGATTTTGATTTGGCCATGTCCGTCTGTCTGTCCGTCTGTCCGTCCGTCCGTCTGTCCGTCTGTCCGGATGAACGCGTCGATCTCAGCAACTATAAAAGCTAGAGACACCAAATTTGGAATGTAGGTTCCTGTATACCATACGCAGATCAAGTTTGTTTCCAATTTCAAATATCTCCCCCCGTTCCCCCGCAAATCGATTAAAACCGTTTTACAGTAACAATTTTCAAGATATAGCTTTCAGATTTAGCATGTACAATACTTTAGTCTCTCTTAATCTACTGTCCAAATTTCAAGTCGATCGGATAATAAACACGGAAGTTATTCACGATAGAAGATTCAGTAATGCAGCGAGAGGGGGAAGAAGAAGCACAGCCACTTTTGCCGCCTGTGTGCGTGCGTCTTTGTGTATGTGTGTGTGTATGGGTAAGTGGACTTAGATGTGATTGGATGTTTTAGACCTGGGTACAGGGAGTTTCGTAGTCGGGTATACTCGACTATAGCATTCTTACTTGTTTTAATAAGGAAATGCAACAATATTGGGAAAGAAACCTACACAAAAGCCATAAATTCAAAGTGAGATTTATTTTGAGCGAAAAATATCATAAATAATGATTATTTGTGAGTTTAATTTTTTCACTCAAATATAATTATAGCAATAAAATCAGTTAAGATTGTGATAACCGTTGTATGCAACTTGAAAAATCTACTCCCAACCGTCACCACGGACGGGAAATTGGCTTAAGGTCAAATGTGTGAGAAGGTTTTAAGTTCTTCAAGTTCGGTTTGCAAGTTCTTCATACTCTAAACAAACAATCATAAGGCATGGAAGTGTATATAGTGGTAAGTTAGTTTGGCTTCTTTCCTACTTTTCCATCCCTGCAACAACGATGTGTCACAGCGAAGTGTTTCGGGGCTTACCTGGTCATTTAATAGTCATTACTTTGTAATTTTGATAAGATAACCTATAATGATTACGGTCCCTTTCCATATCGTCTAGCTGCTGCTCACAGAGTTGCCAGATGATGCAATTTAATTAGCATCTCTGCAAGGGTATTCAAACTGCGTAGATGGCTGTACTTTCTTGTTGTTGTTGTTTTTTGATATTCTTTGTTCTTTGTATATTTCTGCTTGCACTTTTCGTTTTGTATCCGTGTCATCGCCATTTATTCGTAGGTTATTGGTCAATCTCTCTCTCTGCTTTACTGCCTCCTCTCTCTTTATCTCTCTCTCTCTCTCTGTCACTGTCTCTGTCTCTGTCTCTGTCTCTGTCGCACTTTTTCAATCTGTACACAGCGCAACATTGTACGCTTGTAGGCAGAGTGTCAGAAGCAGAGAGATTAAGGTCAGCAGCAACAAAGCAAAGCAGCGGAAAGCGGCGACAAATAATAACAGCAACAACAACAAGAGTTCTTGCTGTCTTAATTAAAAACAAAGCCCACAACAACAACAACAATGTGCATAGGTAAATAGCTAACTTTAAGCAGATTTAAGGCTAAAAAGCTCAGCACGCCCCCATATTATTGCTTCCACCCAACCCCCGCCTAGCGCTATGCGTCATGTTTCGCAGAATAACAGTTAAGCGCACTTATAGTACTATATATATGTATCTATATATACTGAGTATATATATATGTGCATACTCTTATTGAATTGAATTTAACAATGTTCCGACATTTATTGACTGCATTTCCAGATAACTTCATGCTACCTTGCATCTCCATGAAAATGTTCATTACACCGGCATTTCCATGGAAATGAATATTAATTACATCTTTGGCAACTTGGCGTTTGCCACTAATTGGCCAACATTAACAGATACCAGGAAATTTCAATTCGAATTGCCGCACATGCCGTTGCACATCCAAGTGCAACCTTGGATTTCAGTTTAAATATCCTTGCACTTGGCTGTCATTGTTGGCTTTATGACTCTTTGACGGGGCCTTTGCGCAGATTGCATCATCAGCATTACTGCGTTCTTTTTATTATAACTTCCCACACATCCTACATCCTACATCCTACATCCTACATCCTACAGCCTACATCCCACATCCCACGTCCCACACTGAATACATATGAAATCTGACTGTCCTGGTATACTACAAAAGTGTTTCGGGCTTAAGCTGCATTTCAAAGGGCCCAAAAGGATATGCAAAGAGTTGCCACACAGCTAAAATTAGACATTAATACCAAGGCTAAGTTGTCAGCTGTGATATAATTGGTGCTTTTAATCCCATAGTCAGCTTATGCAAGTTTTTTATACACCAATTATAAGGTTAACTTATAATTGGTTACGTTCTCGACTATATGAAATTCAAGGGGTGAACTGCAGCGAGTTGCCACACAGCTGAAATACACAACAAACTTAAAAACACAATTTCGACTGGCTTTGACGGTGAATGGAGGGATATATAGTTATCGGAGTTACTCCTATTTATTGTTACCAGCTCCTATATACAAATTAATTGTTAATACTAAAAGTTGAGACTAAATTAATATCAATTCTCTCAAGGCGTATTCAAAGTTCAAGCAAAGAGTGTAGAGTCTTAAAAAACTCTCTTGATAAAGCTCTAAGGATTTGAAGATCTGTTATTGCTTATTTTGAATTTGATTAGAAATCGGTGAAAGTTCAATTGGGAGAATTTTTCGTGGCTTGTATTTAATATTTATTTCTTTATCTCGACTGTCAAATTATATTTCTTTGTTTTTTTTAAAAAGAAAAGTGGTTTGAAATTGATTTGAACACTTTACTTCTGTGCTACTAAATGAGCATGTTGGTATATTGATGGTTCCGACATCATTTGATGATGATGATGATGAGGATGAAGTTTGAAGTTCTTGACGTTTAACTTCTTCCTGCTTTCTTGGATCCAATTACCTTTTTAACAGTTAATACTGAATTATAGAAAGCAGTGGCTACATATACATATATGTATATATCTTTTTATTATCACTTTTGAACTACTTAAATATGCCTTAGCTTCTTGTTTGATGAAGAGGCCGCCGGAATGAATTTGCCACCAATTGCAAGTGCGTAATATTTGTAAGATTGCCTAGAATTGGAGGTATAGCTATACCGTAAATCGAGAATATCCTAGCTGGGTTTTTGCGCATCAAAGTAGGCAACGCATTTGCACATCGTGTAAGCCAAGCCAACCAGCTGCAATCTTAGCTTCTTAGCCAAGTCGCTTGGGCCCGCAAATCCTCTCGTCTCGAGTGGCACGTGTCTTGAATGCTCTCAATGTGAATCACAACTGTTGCAGCTACTACTTGACTAAAGCTAACTTAAATCAAAGCCGATTTGCATAATAACAAATACACCTACACATACACATGTGCAGACTCTTGAAAATATTTATATTTAACAATTGTGGGGGCGCTCGCTAAAGGACCAATCAAAACGGAAGCTTTTTCTACTGTTTGGTCCTTGTTTGGTCCTTGTTGTTGCTGTTGCGTGTGTCGTCTACCTTAAGCCTCAATAAGTACTTAATTACTTATGTATAGAAATGGCTTCTGTTCTTTGTTCATTCTTAGCATTTTTTGTGCCAAATATATTGTTATTTTGCAGTCACTTCGAAAGTATACTTATTATAGTTAATATATTGACAAGTTACTTGAGTTTTGCAAATGTTACAAAGTTAATATCGTAACAAGTTTCACACGAGGAGAAATCGTGCAGAAATTATGCATTTTATGCATAAATTATGCGATAATTATTAGGAAAAATCAAACTTTTATAACTTAAAAGGTTGTTTTATGCTGAATAGTAACAAAATCTTGAATCATGACTTGCTTATACCAGATATTGTGCTATAATTGTTAAATTCATGCATAACTATTCATAATAATGCATAATACTTTCAACGAAGTTGATTTATACACGTACTAGAATCTACACAATAGAACCATATTAATTCAATTAGTATTTGTCAGTCACAGCGTGTCAGTCACAGTTACGACGATATCGCTCAAATCTGTTATGTGTATGCTATATACTATATATATGTGGATTACGTAGCAACCAATTGTGTTGTAAATCAAGCGAGAAATGCCACTAAATTATTTCTGGCACATCTACTACTTGGGTATATAATACGCACAGTGGATCAACGGGTTGACTTTCTTATAATTTGTATTTTATATCTTATGTGGTGGTTGTGATCGGCGATCTTATCCAACCATGTATTGAGTTTAATAATCCAGCATCTACATATTAACAGCGTTCGTAGATGTTAACTAAAGACTAACTTAACATAGGTGTGGGAGAGAAAAAATAAAAATAAGATTTATAGCAAAACAAAAATAAAATGAAAAAATATGAAAAATAGAAGAAAATAAATAAGAAAGAAATATTTTGTACATTATTCAAGGTTCCGTGTGGGAAAGAAAAAATAATAATAAAATTTATAGTAAAAAATTTATTAAAAAAAAAAAAAATAAAAATAGGTAAAAAATAAGAAAAAAAAATAAGAAAAAAATATTATATACATTATTAGAGGATTCTCCTACTAGAGGTCCCGTGTCGAAAAGAAAAAGTAATAATAAAATTTATAGTAAAAATATAAGAAAAAAATATGATGTACATTATAAGAGGATTCTCTTACTGGGGAGGTCCCTTGGATAGATGAGCCTCAGCTTTCTGTTGCGGGTTGTTAAACGGTTTGAAAATCCAACCCAAATAAATCAAGACAAGCCCTTGTATACCGAATTAACGAGTTATCTCGTTATTTGGGCTAAACTGACAATTGGTTAAGCAATTTCAAGCTGTTTAATTGAATATTGGTATCAGTTAATCGGATTAAATAGTAACCGTGAATAACCCACAATATATTAAGCTATTAAACATGAAATAATAGTAAAAAGTAAGTGTATATAATACACGCGTGTGTAAAACCGTAATTCATTAAATAACCGATATATTTATATGATATATATTATATATGCATATAGATATGTCTATATAAGCCATGCTCTCACATTTACTGTATTCGTCAATGCTAATATATTTGATTTGCTATGAAATCCAACCACAATCCAATAATAATAATTAAATTTGGTTATTGGTTTGTTTCAGGGTCAAAACCGCTCCGGACCGCACCGCTCAAATTGGAATTTGATGTGTGGGCGTCGCAAGCCGGCAAATTGGACTGGGGGAGAGCGAGAGGGCTGTAAAGCGAGATATATATATTTATATATATATATAGTATATATATAAGTATGTTTGCAACGTAATAAGCGGCATTATGACGCACCTGTTCCCAATAAACACTCAAATGAGCCCCAATAACAACAACAATGCCTTTGACATAATCATCATTGAAGCAATTGACAACAGCCTACACGGCAACAACAATAGCAATAACAACAACAACAACAACAACAACAACATTAACAGCCAGCAGCAAATTAAGCTGAAAATAATAAGTGAAAAACTAGGCACACATAAGTACACACACACATTGTTGCTTTTTTCGTGTTGTTGGCCAGCTGCAATTGGGCCTTAAAGAAAGTCAACATACGTCAGAGCCCCCAACACCCACCCCTCGCCACCCACAACAGCCCGTATGCCCACGCCGCCTCCAAGCGCCATGAATATGATGAAAAGCAGTCGCTAACTTACAGCGTCAAGTGTGGGAGGATGAAAAGGATGGAGCAGTTGGGGCAGTTGGAGCAGTTGGAGCAGTTCGAGGAGCGGAGCAGTTGGAGGAGTTGTGCATCAAGTGGACAAGTCATGCACTCATCGTTACGTGCTCCGGCATGCGACTCGGTTTCTAATTGTTGTTGCCATTGTCGAAGAAAGTGCTTAGCAGCAGGGGTTTGGGAGAAGGGTAGTAAGGGGGGTAGGGGCATTCAAAGTAGCTTTAAGGAGCTGACAATCCTAAGCTAACTGCCTCAAATGTCAATTCCCACAAAGCCGTATCAAATCATTCGGTTCAAGTTAAAAAATATATTTATATTTTTTTTATAATATATTTTTAATATATTTAAAAAAAAATTTTTTTTTTATTTTATATATATTTATTTTTATTTTTTATATATACATTTTTTTTATAAATTTATTTTTATATTTATTTATTTATTTTTTATTTATTTATTTATTTTTTATTTTTTTATATATATTTTTTTTATAAATTTATTTTTATTTTTTTATATTTATTTATTTATTTTTTATATTTTTTTTTATTAATTTATTTTTATTTTTTATATATTTATTTTTATTTAAAAGCTGAATTTAACATTCAACGTTTAACTTCTTCCGACTTCATCTTGATCATAATAATGAACATTCTTCAAATAGAGATCGGACTTCCTACTTCTCAGGGATGTTAATTATAATAATCGCTTATATATATATGGTAGCATAGGATACACCTTGTTCCTTTGATCTCATTCCAGTCGTGGTAAGCTGATCAGCATCAGAGTCCACAACAAGCTTACCATGACGCGAGTGAGATCAGGATATAGGAGATTAATTGAAAATCCAGAACTACTCAATGTCTACAGGTCCACAAGAATATATAATATTCCATATTAATCGAAATTCTGGTTCAAAATTACAACAAACAAAGTGTGGGCGTATTGAGTAGTTTGGAAAACTCGTTTAGATAATTAAGGCAATCTTAGAAAGTACTTAAATATGTTTGAAATAATAATCAAGAACGATCGAGTATACCCGACTGAAATTCCCTTTGTACTCATGTATATAAGTATAATTATAAAAAATATATATTGTGCAAGAACTTTCTTTGTTAAATAACTTCGGTGTTTATCATCCGATTGACTATGAAATTTGCACAATAGATCTAGAGTGCCCAAAGAATCATGAAATCCAGAACATATTTCCTTAATTATCGATTAAAAATCGTAGTAATCGATTTGCGGGTATGGGGTATGTCAAAACTCTGACTTTGAAGGGACGGAGGTATTCAAAATCGGAGACAAACTTAAACCACGTGAAGAGCACAGTAACCTTATCAAAATTTGGTGTACTATCAAGCTCTTAAAGGTCTCTCGATATGTGCGCTCGTATGGAAGAACTCGACTGTTGCTGATCAAGAATATATGTATATACTTTGTCGGTTAGGAGTTGACTCCTTAAAACTGTAAGATTGATAGTTAGAAGAATGAAAACGTGGTTAACAAACGATACTGTCGTTAGTTTTGCGGCACTATTAAGGTAAAGATGATACGGGCTGCTAATTGTTATCGGAAAGGCATTAAACATACGCCGCATTGGTTGAATGCTTTGCATATTGTCAATATGTATGCCCAAAAACCAAAAACAAAAGCCAAAACACTGGCCAAACAATGAGCTGGCCAAATGGCGGCACATGGCATATGGGCGTGCTACACAAAAAAAATAAAATAAAATAAAAAAAATAGCAACAAAAAAAGGAAAAACATAAATAACAAAGTAAAAGACAAGCTCACATGCTAGCGTCTATGTATATAAATACGAGTATAAATGTGTGTGTGTGTGTGTGTGTGTGTGTATGTGAAATTAGCCATGGCCAAAATTGGTAATGCGTTTTAAGCTTGTCGCCGGCTTTGGGCATGAAACGAATTTGTCGTCTGGCCTCAAAAGGCAAACGCTACACGCACGGCCGGCAGACGACAAGCCAGACAGACAGAGAGACAGAGAGACAGACATCCAGATAGTCAGACGGATGAGATATGACAGATAGGCAGCTAGATATATGACAGATAGCATGCATAAACAGAGAGGAAGGAGAGAGAGGGAGAGTTCTAAATCAAAAACTGAAAAACTGAATATTTGGGAATGTCTAATCAGCACGCCGGATATCGACGCCGATTGACAACAACTGGGAAATACTAGTACAACAACAAACCAAAAACCTAGAAAAGCTTCAGCTTCATAGTGTGCTCGACGGGGCAATACCCTGTATAGCAAATTACAGATGGTTTCCTGAATAACTTCAATAATATAATAATTAATATATACTTGATCTGCGTATGATAAAGAAGAAACCTAAATACTTCATCTGGAGTCATCATATCATATCATATCTAATACCTATAAGAGCTATCGATATCGATAGTTACAACTTTTCATAGCATCGAAAGGACTGTATTTCATTTTATGAACAACTTTATAATACTATATACTATTATAAAATATGTATAATATACAAAAATGTATAAGAAAAAGGGCTTGAAAACGATAATAAAATCGATTGTGTTTTAAGGTTAGGAAATTTTTTTATTTTATTTATTTTGCGATCTGTCTTAGGACATTAAACAAATTTTAAGTTTTAAACTAAAATTAACATTGGTTTGCCCAAGCGAGCGAATACAATACACAGTTATATCATCCTTAAAATCTATGAGGAAGATCTAGTACATGATATCATTTTAGTCTCCGCTATTATATGTGCATACATATGTTTATTTACAATAGTTTGTAAAGCCATAGATATCCTTTAAATCACTTTATGGGAACCGGGTAGAGTCGCGATCGTCCATGTTTTTCAATACCCAATACTGGGATGCCGAAAGAAATGTCGGGAACCAAAGGAAATTTCGGAAACGGCGGAAACCCCGGAAGTTTTGAGGTTACTCCCGTATCGGAAGAACTTTTCGCGTACTTTCTGCCCCCGATTAAACTTCTATTACAGCAGCTAAGAATAATGAACAATTATTCTCATATTGCATAGAATTAGCTAGCTTGTAATTCACAGTCAATTCAGCCACAAGTGATTATTTATTTTAATAATCTGATTTTTAAAAACTCTGTATTGTTATTGCTGGGAACTTGTGAGTTAGTTAAAGTTGGTTTTTCTGAGAAAGGAGCAAGCGGAGTGCTCATTGTTAAAGCGTTAATTCACAATTGCAGCTGATTATATTCAATTCTTCGTATTGAATTCATTTTTGCGTGACACAAACTGAAACTCAAAAGTATTTGTCATAAAAAAAGCATTGAAATTCCTTTTTATTTTTATGATTTCTATTAGTTAGTTCTTTTTTTGTTGCTATGCACACAAACTTATACATGTACATGGACATAAATCAAAAGCGTAATTCCCAAACAGCTGTGATTTCATGCTTCCTCTTTGTTTCTTGGTTTCTACTATTACTTATCGTTATTGTTGTCTTTGGCTAATGGTCTTGCCTGATTCTTTTGCCTGAACTGACCAGCAGCTTTTGTTCTGCCACAATAAAAACAAGCAGAAATTCTATATCGATCAACTAGGCGACACCCTAGTTCTAGATACCCTTATATGCATATCTTAGATACTTATATTAAATATTCAATAGCAACAAGCATACATATATAATTGATTGTTATCAGTCTCCAATTAATTTGATTGTCATTAATTTTCATCGATTTGATTTCAGGCTGAGTTGTAAACAACCTTGATATGCACATATTCCATCAGAAGAGAATCATATACCAAATTTAGTATCTCCAGCTGGTATAGTTTCACAGATCGGCTAGATTATTATTAATGTCCATGGGGGCGCAAATGTACTGCGACCTATAAGATCTAAGGCTCACTCTTTTGCCCTAACTCCTGGACGAATGCAAGGATTTTTGTCGGGTTGAGAGTTCCCATGTCTCCTGTTTAAAGGATATACCATTCCGTTAGTATGTGCAATGGGGATTGCTCCTCAGGTCCGTAACGGAATGGTATATCCTTCAAAAAGGGAAAGGAATCTGCTAACAGTTCCTAGTTTACTAAGGTGGCTTCTCAATCTATAGGGACTATTCTGAGTGAATTCTTCCCCATTGTTATTATTTGTTGAATCTTTTAAAATCATAGTTTCCTAAGAGTAACCTAGACCTGGAGAAATTCTCCAGTTTGACTGCCTCAAATTGTCATCCTTTATCCTCAAGTGTTCTCGTATTGTGTGTCTTCCTATGCCACAAAATTGTTCTCCCATTCTAGGTAGCTCCTCTGCTGCTTCGTTCCCGGGTATTTCCCTGTGCCCTGGAATCCATCTAAGGGCAATCCTATTGTTACTGTCCAGTTAGTATGCTTTGGTTCACACTGACGAACTAACGGCTACATTAAGAATAGACCAAAGAATAGGATATCCTTTACATAAGATTTCAAGGCTAACCTATGCTCTTTTGTTTAATTTATGGATACAGGGTATAAGCGTCAAGGTCCTGCATCAACTGTCAGCTTCGGTTAAGCTTCAATACCGAGTATTCATCACGTAGATATAGTACACATGCTGATATTTATCAATTCGCTGGAATTGTTTGTCAACATATGCAAATATCAATGAAATGTTTGTTATTCATTCATTTGTAAATAACGTATTCGAGCATCTACTACAGTTTTGTCTAGAGTTTGACCCAGTTTCGCAAAAGGAATATATATTTTCATTTCCGAGCTCATTTTGAACCAGAATTCAAACGATTTTTCCATATCCTTAGAGAGAACCCAACGATAGCTCTGCATCAACGCTATAATACTTTTATAAAGCTCTTGTATAATTATAAATAAAGCTGATTTCAAGCCATGTCATTATAAAAGATATAGGCTAAGATCGTATTACTAGATCATATTATTATTTTTTATATGAAACTGATCTAAATCTAATCAAAATAAAGTATTTAAAAATAGCTCAATATATGTAAGTTTAGTTTAGTTTTTTCTTAGGCAAACAAAAGAATATTTTTGAATTAATCATAAATTTTTAGTCTATGCGTATTTAAAACAAAGGGGCTGACAATCTTGACTTGATCAAAATCCGCTGTATATAGATACCAGCTTAAAAAATGCAAAATAATTTCTTAAACTGAATCGCATCGATGTCTGATCAGACATGTTTGATCATACCTAAGCTAAGTATGACGATAAAACTAGATTTAGTAGGAAATAATAAATAATCGGTTGATTCACCCAACTATTTACATATCTCAGATAATATTTGAGCTATGATGCTGAAAGTTTGTATGTAGTCAGTTAGCATGTTTATCTAAGTAAACTAACTGTTTCTGTTTAAACAGAGATTGTAATATTGCACAAAAAAGGCTTATGAAAAAAGTAAGTGTATGATATAATTTTCTGTAGATATACACTGATAAAAATGGGTCTAAAATTAAGATCAGAACTACGTATTTTGGTCTTAAAAGTAGCTCGAGAACTAACAGTTCTTAAAAAATATATTGTCATCTTGATTTTAAGAATATTTTAAAAGAAGACCCAATTCTTACAAAGAAGATGAAATGCTCATATATTTTCAAGATCACAAATATAAGTATAAGATGAAAACCTATTAATATTTTAAGAATAAATGTTCTTACTTATAGCTTACTTATAACAAAAGCTGTTTTTGTGCTTCTTTTTAAAATATCTTAAAAAGAGTAATGTTTTTAGTTTTAGTAATTTGGTCTTAAAATGGTTTTATTTAAAGTACAAAATATTTATGATGAATATTCTTGATTTGACGACCCAGATTGTTTTTCTCAGTGTAGTAAACATTAACATTGTTTTTCTCAGCAAACTAAACATCAACAGTCAAAGTAAAATAGCTGAATATTATATATGTATGACTGTATATTATTGTAAAATTTTAATTATATACTGTACTATATATTATACGGGTTTATACGATTTAGGGGGTTTTATTAAGTACCTGATATTTAGTTGTTGGCTTTTTGTTTAATTATTTATATGCATGCATACTATATACACATATAATTGTTATAATTTTGTTGTACACTTTTTGTTATTGTTTTGTTGTTGTTGTTTTTTTTGGCAATTGTTGCTATTGGCTTTTGGAATATTCACACAATTAAATGTTAAATGCGACACACGATGAACGAGCGAGGGGGGGAGGGCGCTAATTTGTTGTACAAACTCAAATGGCAATTTGATTTGTTAGTTTTGTTGTTGTTGTTGTTGTTGTTGTTGTTGTTGTTTATATAATGCGCTATTCAATGTTGTTTATTGTTGCTTACACAATTGCACAAATAATGCAACCAACAAATGCAAATCGCAAAAGAAATTAAAAACAAACAACAACAAGAGAAGAACAAGAAGATGAAGAACAATAACAGAGGACAGACACGCTGTTCAATTACAGTTACATTTAGAGGGACACACCGTTATTACAGCAGTCAGCAGCGACGCCAGCAGTGGGGCAGCGGGGTACGGTGTACGGTGTACGGTGTACGGTGTACGGTGTACGGTGTACGTTATACGTTATACGGCGGACAGCGGACGGTGGGTGGGCAGCGTCTTTTTGCACTTTTGCACTTGTAGATACTTTTCTCGCTGCCAAATAGAATTTTTGAAGCTCTGATCAAATGTTGTAGTATATTTAAGCAACAAATTGTGGCGGCTGCAGTTGCAGCTTTAGCCTAAGCACATAGATACACACACACACACACGCATACACAGCGACTGTGAGTGCGAGAAAGAGAGAGATACGCATACAAATGCGTTTCTTCGCTTTTGCTCACAATTTTCTTTGGCTGGCAAAATTTACAATTGTCAACTTTTTGCTGTGTCATAAAAAAATATACAAAAAAATATATATATAATTTATTTAATGTTTATTTCATGTACTATAATTCTCAAAATCGATGAGCAATTTTTCGCTGCGTTTTTATTTTCAAGTTAAGTTAGTTTAACGGTAAACTTTCTTTGCTGCGCGTCGTCGTTGAAAGCTGAAAGCTGAACTACGTCTGTTTGTCTGCTTCTGTAGCTGCCGCTGCTGCGGCTACTGCTGCTGCTACTGCTGCTGCTGCTAGCGACTACGTGGGCAGCGGTAAGCGTTGAAACGCCAACGACGCTGCGTTCTTGACGCAGGCGCAGGCGCGCTCTCCCACCACCAGCAACAACAATAACAACTACAAACAACAGCAACAAATGTGACAATGAGAGCGAGAGTGAGAGTGGCACAAGGTGAGACGTGAGAGCAATGCAACCCACTGCCCCGCTGCTCTCGTTTAGCTCAACACCCTGCTAAATGTTTAGGGTTGCTGACGACACAAGCAGAGACAGAAAGAGAGAGAGAGGGAGAAAGACAGGCAGCGCAAGAGCAAGGGTTGTTATCGTTTTTGCATTGTGCATGGTTGCAGCTGTCAATTGTTGTTGCTTGTGGGTGGTTATCGCCAGTGTTGCCAGCTAATATCCGCATGCAGTAAGTATATTTAGCATAGAGTTGCCAAAACTTACAAAGAGATCTTGAAGTGTTGCCACAAGTTACAAAACTATGTCACCGATTTCGTGTCAATTGTCAATTACCCAATTGGCAAACAACAAAAATTCGCATTGAGCCGTGACACAAACCCAAAAACACCCACTTGGTTGTTAACTTAACTGTTTTGGCTAGGAAAGGCCAAGAAAAAGGGGTAAAGAATATGTCGAAATTTTACTGAACTGAATATTTACATATAATATAACCGAAAGACCTTAAAAAATGTCTAAGTATCGATTTTACTAAAAGATATAATTGCATAGAAGTGATGCTATTATTGAGTAAAGTAATCTCTTTTTTTTATCATAATTTGCTAAAAAATTATATATTCTTTGTTTAGATTATTGGCGTTGGTTGCTTTACCGGTTTTTATAAACAAAAACCAAAAGACCGCGTCAGCAGTATTTGTAGTAAACATTAGAGGTTCATATGAATTGACAAACATGATTTTTTTGGTGTTTAGTGTAGAAATGGGCGACTTTGCTATTTTGCTGTCACTGTGACAGCTGCGACTAATGGCAATGAAATATCTGTGACAAAAATCGGTTTTTAAATAAATTTCATTTGGCCAATTTCTAATCTCGTTCCTGGATAAGATTCCTGTTTTTCTCTATTTGCGGATTCCCCGATCTTGTCAAAGATATTTCGGATCAACGATTTTTCAGCTATTTGGAAATATCAGTGACATGAAATGTTGCACATCCCTAGTTTAGTGCAATACGATATTAGTATCTATATTTTTTTAAGCAAAGAATATGTTTCAACATCTTGCTTGTGGCACAAAATGATATTCGTTGAGCATGTCGCGATACCAAAATATTATCAATGGTTTATCTCGATATTTTCCATACTTCATGGATAGGTTTTTCGGTAAATTTATACCGTTGAGCATTTATATCATTATTTCGGCAAAAGAGTCAACCTCCCCCAACTGAAATCGAATCCTTAATATTTTCCGCACTTTTTAAGATCAATATCAACATTCTCCGTGCTTTCTCTCTGTGGGGGAACTCAACGACAGATTTACCGATTTTTTGAAACACTATCGATAGTTTGACACTATCGATAACTTGGATGTTTTAATGTACTCTTAAAAACAAAACAAAACAAGGTAAATACGAGTAATAACACCAAACTTCATTTCAATGACTTTGAATTTGCATTTTAAGTTCACAAACAACAATTTTCAACGTTTGCGTCAATGTCAGACAGTAATAACAATAACAACAACAACAACAACAACAACAACAACAACATCAACAATAACAACAACAACAGCGCTGAAAGCGCACATTGTAAAAATAACACAAAAATATCGACGCAATATACTTATTTAAGCCAACTGAGCAATGAATGAACAGACTTCTCTCAATGTGTGTGTATGTGTGTGTTTGTGTTTGTGTGTGTTGGCGTGTGTGTGAGCACTAAAAATAACAATATCAATTCTATATAGCAGATAATTGAGTTGAGTTGAGTTGAGTGCAGGCTACCTACATAAGTAAGTATCTTTGTGTGTATAAGAAATTGAAGTTTAACATGAAACACAAACAACAACAAAAAAGAAAAGAAACGAAACGTAACGAAACAAAAAAGAAAACTTTTGCTTCCGAACCACGCGCGTTGCCCTCCAATTGTTGACGGCGGTGGCGGGGGCGGTGGGTCGGCAGAATGATTGGGCGTAACGGAAACGGTTAACGAGCCGGCACGACGCACGTTTGTAGTTTTTCTTGTTGTAATTTTACTTTGCTTTCTGTT
Source organism: Hirtodrosophila confusa (assembly GCA_035043065.1). NCBI lineage: Eukaryota > Metazoa > Arthropoda > Insecta > Diptera > Drosophilidae > Hirtodrosophila > Hirtodrosophila confusa. Next base: position 5,397,513 of record JAWNNI010000078.1, read on the forward strand.
TGTTGCATATAACCAATCTATTACGTTCGACTAGAACTCGTCAACTGAATTAGTTAATCAAGCGAAAGATAGCCACAAGCGACGGCGCACGTTTGCCACGAGAGCAGCTCGAGAGACGAAGAGCAGACCGAGACATAGAGAGAGAGTGACCAAGTGTGTGGGAGCGAGCGTGCTTTCGGCTGTGAGAGTATGCGCGCTAAAAACCGAGAGTGAAAATGTGTCAGTGTGACTTTACTCTCTGTCTCTGTATATATGTAAGTATGTGTGTGTGTGTGTGTTTGTATAGCAGCTGTTTCCAGCTGTTCCAATATGCCACGCAATAAAGTTTACGATCGCGCTCCAATATGAATAAAATCTGTGTATGGTAAGACGTTCAATCACATTCATAAATATTTATATACATATAATGTTCATTCATATACATATTATCTACACGTAATTGAGTTTATACTTAGCTTACAAAATGGAACACGCTGCGTATGCGTAATGTGACATGACAAACATTACGCATACGCCCGAGACACCCTGTTGAGTGTAAGTGTGTGACTGCGTGTGTGTGTGTGCGAGGGAGAGTGAGAGTGAGGTTAAGTCATGAGCTACTTTACTGCACAGTGTTCACATGATAAAGTTTATAAAGTTTTGATAATCGTAGACCATACCTTAAAGTATTTTTAATAATTTAATTAGTGAGTAAAAGAAAAAGGATAATTCAGAAAATATTGTTTAAGCTACTGTATATTCTTATAATAAATCTTCTGATCTCGACAGAGCCACTACTCAATAGTTTCGATAAGCTATCGATATTATAGACAAAAAGTCGTAAGAACATTAAGGGCGCTTCCAAAATTTAGAATTCTATAAAGTACTTATTAAATTAGTTTTATTAAACAAGTGCTTCATTTAACGATTGTGAAAAAATCGCGATAAATCGCATCGAAGCTATCGATTGTCCAATCCATTGATCTTCAGCCGCTTCTGTTCAACTGTGCAGACAAAAACAAAAGTTCGGCAATAAAAAAAAAATACATTTCACTCGCAGTGCTTTACCTTGCTTAATTCCACCTTGCGCCCACTCTCTCACCCGAGCTCTCGGACACACACACACACTCAGCATGCGCGCGAGAGAGCGCATGATACTCTCAATTCCGTAGCCTCTCAGCTGCTTTGCTGCCGTCGCTGCCGCCGCTGCTGCGCCGCTGCTTAGCGCCCACGCAAATTATTTTATTGCTGAGCTTTTTTTTGCGTGTTGATTTTAGAGCAGTTGTTGTATATACTCGTGCATATGTATGCTGGTATATATGTATTATATACTTATCTGGGTAATTATGTTTAACAAAGGTAAATTTGAGCAGTTCACCTGCTTTAGCCACGGACAATACCATTACCGGCCGGCCTTTGTGCTATACACATTGTCAGCCCAACTCCAAATTCTCAACCATTTAATATCAACTGTTTATAATTCTTACACATATACATACATATACATAAGTATACATAGGTTTCCGCTAAAGAAAGACTCAGTAAACTGAACGAACGAGCGAAGGAGCGAACGAACGAATGAACGAGCGAACTAGTCTGTGCGTCTGTTTTGCCAATGAACTAGTTTGTTCATTCGTTTTGAACATTTCGTTCTTTCATTTCGTTCTGTTCATTACCATGGAATACCATTTACTGATAGAAGTTCTATTCCCATACCGAGAAATTTCCGAACTTGCGGAAAGTTTATATGTCCCGATTCCATCTCTAGAGTTATCGTTTAGGAAAAAAAAGTCTTTAATACAACACAATGTTTAAAATATATACCAGAATTGGCATTGTTCAAAACTTATTTCACTTTAATTAAATTTTCCACCTCCTTTAGGTTCCCCTTACAGTCAAGGAATTTTGGAAAGTTTTTCTATTTGAATAAGCTTATTCTTAATCAGAAATGTCTTATGTTCCGCTTGCAATTTGTGTTGGAAACCATTTCTTGTCGACTGAGATTCGAACATTTGGTGTGCCAAATGAAAGGAACGGGAAACGAACCAGAAAAACGAAGTAACGCGTAACTACTCGTATCTGACGGATACGAGAACGTATCCAAGCCAAAAGTTCAACGATTAAAATGTTCCTTCAATTGAAGTACAATTCATAATTTGAATATGCATATTTTATGTATACATGCCTTGTATATAGTAATACTTATTAATATTCGCTGTCGTTGGCTCAGTTTAAAAAGACGACAACAAATTAAATTAAATTAAATGGAAAACAGGCTACCTGTTGTTGTTGTTGTTGTTGTTGTTGTTGTTGTTGTTGTTGTTGTTGTTGTTGTTGTTATGCCTCCCCTCCACAAAAAGAGAACGCAAAAAACGAATAAAGAATGACGTCTTACTTGCTGGTCCCCTGTTTTTGGTGTAGGCGTGCAAAGGCACCGACTTGACCAACGCACAGTGGGACAAAATGCGCCAAATCGAGCCTTAGCATTTGAAATGTTTCAAAAAACAATTTCCTATTTGCTCCAACAGCTTACAATTGTAAGCTAATTGTATATTTATAAGGAGTCTTAGTTTCTACATTAACATGAATACATAAAGTAGATTTTATTTAAGTTTAGTTTGAATATTTAGAAAAAATACCAACTGTATTATTTGTTGCTATTACAAATAACAGTAAGCATATGTATGTTATAACCTAACTTGTATGACATTTGGTACAGTTTACTCATGTTTATGATCCTGCAATTTCATGAGGATGGACTGTAGTTTGCTTTCTTAAATGGAATTAACCTGAAATGGGTTTTTTTTATATATATATATATATATATATATAAATGGCGTTTTAATAAAAGAGCGTTTAATAATAATATAATTTAGAAACACACATAGGACTGGCTTTGGCGGTGTCAGGATGTTTATTAGAATTATCAGATTTTGCTCCCTTTACCTCCTCGATTATAACCTCAAGCTGTGAGCTTGGAGTGGTGATGTATATGCCTAACTGGAGTTGATTGGTGATGAGGCAGGACTATGAGGCAATCGTGAGCGCTTGGCAGGAAGACTGCGCCTTGGTAGCTGCTCAAGAAATGTTCGCTTAAGTCTCCTGAGTTTCGGATTTCTAACGTCAAATTCGAGAGCTTGGCCAGAGCGTTAATCAGTCGTAGCATTTATTGTTTCAATTATGGTCCCAAGGTCCCACATAATATCCTTATTCCTTGCAAAAGGAAAGCCAAAGGAAATTCTCCTTAAAATTTTACATAAAACAGGTTGGATCTTTTTAAAGAGATATGGGGCCGCTTTAACGGTAACGAAGCACTCTGAGTTCATAATTTAGGATCGTGAGGATAAGAAAACTAAATTTCAGTGTCACAGTACAGAACTTAATTCATTTGTTTTGTCTGACTTTTTCCATAATCTTTCCAGACTCGCATTAGTTCTATAAACATTGAACTTCAAACTTTACGAACCATGAAAGATTTCTCTATTATTTAGAGATATATTAATGAATTGCAGCTAGTTCGTTCATTTTGCCCACTGTGCGTCGCCTCTTCATCCGTTAATGCGTGGTGGTATTTGATCTAAATATATACATATGTATGTGTGGGCGTGCGTGTGTGTGCGCTTGTTTGCAAGTAGGGTTCGTCTGCTGGCAATTGTTGTTGCGCTGATTATTAAGCTCAACTACATCCGTTGCGTCGCTGCTCAAAAGGATTTCCGAGTCGCTCTTTTGTTGGCCCCTACATACAAGTGGCAGTGGGTGGCATGCGTGGGCAGAGGGGAGGGAAAGGTGTGCAAGAGAGCCAGCTGCTTTGAACTAGCTAGCATTATGTTGACATGGTTACCAAAGCCCACGCCTCAGTTCTAATATTATAATAAGCTTGTTCAGAACTTCCACATGTTAGCCCAATAATTGGCGACAAAAATAATATATAACGTACCGCTTGCTACCACTAATAAGCTTGTAATATAAAGCACAAGAAAAGGGGAGGAAAAATGGGAGAGAAAAACACAACCGGAAGCCACCCGAACTAACATTGTATACTCTGTTATCGCTGTTATAATTTTACTTGTGCTTATTTTATGTTTGCTAATCTTTTAAAAAAATCATGCTAGTGGACGTAGACCGGGATACAAAATTTGCGTTCCGGAAAAAGTGTTCCTTTCACAATCCTACCAGTTTCGGGGGTTTCTTTTCTTTTCAAACTATTCTGCGGTTTCCAAATCCCATATGCAACTGTTATAACATAGACCACTTCATAAAAAAATTGTTAATTTTGCTATTCTTAACTATTTTTGATATCATTTGAATTTTATTTGCAAAAATTAAAAAAAAAAAAAAAACTTTGCGCTACCTTTTGTGGCAACTGAAACTAGTTTTACATTTCACGGAGAAAGAAAAGTTATATAAATTATTACAATATTTACAAAAAAGGATTTGAACATATTAATGAATGAATATTAGGAAGATCCAATGGATGGCATCTTTTAATTTCAATTTTGTTACTTTCCTTTTGTAAGCAGATGTTAAAAGACAAACACAGAATTGCAAATACTATTTAATATATGTACAATTATTCAAGAACACAAGAGACATTTCATGGAATTTCAAACCTGCAAGCATTTTGTTAGCGTATTTCGTACTTGGTATCGATAATTTATGCAAAAACACTATCAAAACTATCGATATGGCTTTCCAGCTACACTACTGTTAAACTTGTTCCCTTGAGCACAGCGTACGGGAGAAAAGCCAACGAAATGAAACCAAATTTTCAAGCTTGAAGACACAATATTTCAGCATTGAATTGAATGCAAAATAGATGCATATGGAATTAGAAGCTGCTACCGCGTATTAAATACATTTACATACGCATATACATATACATATTTAGTGTGTGTGTGTGTGTGTATAATGTATATGTATTCGTTGGCCACGCTTTGTGCATTTGTGGGCCACAGCAGCAGCAACTACACCCACATATCATCTTCGTCTCCCCCCATCAGTCAGTCAGTCAGTCAGTCCAGTTGACCGACTTTGGCAATCCCCCGCGGAGACCAAAAAGTGTGTCAAGCTTAGGAATACATAATAGGTATTTGCTTAAAAGATTTCAGCTTTTCAGCTGCCGCCCAAAAGTATGCAACACAAAAACAAACTTACCTTGAGCAATGTGAGAATCTTTTGAGACAGATCGTAATCAAAATTGGAATATTTCGAGCCACTCATATCGTATATGAATACAAGGCCCGCCCGCTGTGTCTCGGTATCCTGCAGGGCGCAGTCCAGCTGATAGACGATACCCTGTAACGTTGTCGTGTGCGAGGCGCTCAGCGGGCTATGCCGGTTGGCAGTAAAGAGCGCGATGGCAGCGCCGCTGGAGGTGCGCGCGGGCTGTAAATCAAAAAAAAAAAAAAAACAACAAAAAAAGAAGCAAACTCGTCGAGTTAGACGGGGTATATAAGGCATTGCTGTGCATACCCTTGCAGGAAAATAAACTCCTTCTATATTTGCTTTTCTATTCAAGTTAGCTTTTGAAAATGTAACGTCCGCAACGATAGAACAATTTAGAATTCACGATAAACTATTTGGCAACCTCGAAAGCGATTTTCATAACCTCAAATATTCCACTTTCTTTTATGTTATGCGATTCAATTGGCTTATACTGCAAAATAATATTACATTAACGACATTGGTTTTTGGTAACGTCCGTAACGGCACTACTATTAGCTGAAATTATTGATAATACACGTTGGGAAGATATTTTTGAGTGGCCTTTAAGTGTACGCTCTAAAAGCCTTATAGTCTATAAAGTTTTCTGTAGAACTGTAGAACCATGTTGAACTCTAAGACAGAGCGCTCTACGAACTTTAAGGAAGAGATTTGAGAGAAAAATCACATAATAGTGTTAACAGATAGATGATAGAGCTCTACTCTAAATTTCCTTACGGCAGCTCTACATAGAGCTGTAGACAAGCTCTAAAATCTATATTATAAAATGAACTTGAAAACTATTTTCCAGGATAGTTTGAGTACGTACAGAGCACAAAACGGATTACAAAATATGAATGCGAATGTCACAGCCATAACGAAACATTATATTACAAATATTAACAAATATTTCTCTTCTGTTAGACCAATTTGCACTGTAGATTAGTTTGATTCCGTTTGGAAAGGAGATTAAAAACTATGAGCGAGAATGTCACGTCCATAACGAAACATTAGACCATGGTTAGGTTAGGTTGTAGTGGCTGGGTTGGAAAAGTTGTTGGTCCCTTGTGGTACCACATGACATCTTTTAAACTGATGCTTCGCCCCTGAACCATTTGGTGAAGTTTATGAACTTAAGGATGTTGCTCATCCCTACCTCGGATAAATTCCATAAATTGTTTAGACTATATCACTTTAAGTGATTGAGCCGCCTCCTACTGAGTGCAGGACAGTGACAGACCTTAGACCATAAATATTAAGAAACATTTGTCCTGCAAGGGTATTTCATATTCTATACTGTTAAGCTATCAGCCATCACCTACCAGTATGGTAAATTTGCCCGTCTGCAGCTCCGAGCGCAGTGGCTCCACATCCGGATCAATATTGTATAGGTATTCCCTTTGGCGTATCTGCTCATGCTGTTCATAGAGTGATACGGCCCGTGGTATGTCAAACTTACGGGCGTACAGAAACTTGACGGCTGTCGTATGCGAGATGTGACGCCCAATTGGCAATGGGGATGATGAGGATGCTGATGCTGATGCCGATGATGATGATGATGATGATGATGATGTTGTTGCTGCTGTTGTTTGTTGTGTTTCTGATGCGACTGTTGATGTTGCTGTCTGTTGGTGTGTGTTGCTGTTGCTGTTGCTGTTGCTGTTGCCGTTGATGTTGATGTGAAAATTGGATGTGCTGGCGTTCGTTGGGGAGGAGGACGAGGCGGCTGTGGCTGCTGCTGTGTTGCAGTTTGCGCCTAAATTGTTGCAGAGATCAATGAATTGTTTGACAGCCTGCAAAGGAGCAAATATGAAACAATTGAAAGTTATATATGTGTTTAAAGGACTTTTAGGACAATAAACAAATTATATTATATTACCCTAGCAGGGTATTATCATTTTGTCGCGAAATGTGTAATGGACTGAAGGAGACATTTGCGATCCAACAAAGTATATATATTCTGAATCAGCATCAATAGCCGAGTCGATATCCGTCTGTTTCTATGCAAACTAATCTCTGTTTTAAAGCTATCGTAATGAAACTTGGCACAGAACCTTCTTTTGCTGCAGGCAGTACATATGCCAGAATCGGTCGGATCGGACCACTATAACATATAGCTGCCATAGGAATGATCGATCGACAAATATGTTTTTGTATGAAAAACATTTTGGTTTTTAATGTATCCTTACCAAACTTTCCCAAGCCGAGTCTCTAGAGAGTTTATACATCTGGCTAAATTTGGTCAAAATCAGACCAATATATGACTATATGCAACTTTTTGTTTATACAAATATTTCATCCAAACTTAGTGAGAGTTTTATAATACTTCAAATAGTTTCCTATAATTTGATCAAAATCGCAGCACATGGATACCGTAGGAGCAATCAGAAATTAAGTTTTGTATAAAAAACATTCCTGCTAGGGTTTATAGCTTCGGCTCCCGAAGATAGCTGCTCTTTCTTGTTTAAACTAAAATGAACAGGATTGGTTGCGCTCCAGCGAACGAATCCAATGAATGAAATTTGTACGGCAGATTAAGAGTGACCAAAGTATTATACATGCCAAATCCCAAAGCTATAACTTTAAAGATGTTGGTATAAAACGCTTTTATCGAATTGCGGGGGATCGGGGGGAGATATCTCAAATCCAAAATAAACTTGACCTGCTCCCGCTATACACGAACCTACATCCCAAATTTGGTGTCTCTAGCTCTTATAGTTGCAGAGATCCTTGCGTTCATACATACGGACGGACAGACGGACAGACGGACGGACATGGCCAAATCGAAATCTCCTTTGACGCTGATCAAGAATATATATACTTTATAGGGCCGGGAGTGGCTCCTTCTGCCTGTTACATACATTTGCACAGATTTAGTACCCCCTTTTTACCCATTTTATGGGTACAGGGAGTAAAAATGGTAAGGATAATCTATATGTTCACCCGTAACGTCCGCAACGCAAGCTGCATGATAATCTTTTAGCTGTTAAAGAATTATTCCATCATTACTTTGTTCAATATAAAATGCAATGTAATTATTGAATAATTATTTTTGAATGTCATTTATTGTCATTTACGATGCGATCTATTGCACTAAAAGATGAACGTTTTAATGGCCCATTACTTTCCCAATAAACTGTGAGCATAATGATTACACTGGCTGTGAAATAGCATAATTATGTGCAATTAATAATGAAAATAAGTGTTTATTAGATTGATAGACTTGAAGAAAAAGCGTTAAGCATATGGCAACAAATTGCATTCATCTCGGGTACATTCAACTAAATGGAAATAGAAATAGAAATAGGTCAATAAACAAAGGCTGGTCTCAGGTCTCAAGAAAACCCAGTAAGCTGGTTTATTCATCAACGAAAACCATCTTAAACCCATTTATTATGCAAATGACTGAATGTGTGGACAGAAAATACTTTTCAAATAGAACAATTACAACAAATGCCAAGAAAAACAAAAGCCCAATGGCCATTTAAATGATTTTCATATTTGTGGTTGCTTTTCAAAGTATTCTATTGTATATTTTGATTCATTCAATTTACATACTACGTGCAATATTATATTATATTGTTCTGCATTACTGTTGACATCCAACATTGTTTGCAGCAAAATCATTCTGACAAATTGTTTTCAATTCGACGGAATTCAGGGTAGGCAGTTGCAGGGGGCGACAATTCCTACTAGGAACCAGCATTTAAACACGCTTATTACAATTCACAGGAATCCTATCAATCAAAATGAGTGCTGATTAAACATCTATGGGCAAAAGTTCCGCAATTTGGCTTCAAACTTTGCACAACAATTAGAAATAATAATATGGAATTATAAATTTCAATTCAATCAAGCCACGCCTTCAACTCTTCCTCCTCCTCCGCACAGACCCAAGGAATAAACCATATTTGTCAAGGTATTAATCTGAAAGTTTAATTGGGTGGATTATTATTGATGCTCTAACACAATTTCTAATTGTTCATCAGAATCGTCAGCAGAGTCCGAATCTACATTTTCTATATCTGAAGTGATTTTTCGATAGTTTGGAAGAGCTGAGATTTATTACTTCAGCTGGCAGTTTTTTTTTTGGATATTAATGGATCAGAAGAGTCCATAGCTTTATAAAAAAAAACAATAGCCATGTTGTTTAATCGGCTTTAATTTCAGGCTAATTTCAGTGATTTCCTATCGTTTTTATAGAACTTTCTCCTTGTTTCTGAAGCATTTTCTCCTAAACATCCAAACGGAACTAAAGAGGTTTGCATTATTTTGTTGTGGACCGGCGATTTTAAATGCATTCAACAAAACATCCTCCAAAAAGTTTTCCGTATATGGTACCAATTTTCATCCGAGTGTCTCTTTGGCAGTCCGATTTTGATCAAATTTACTCAACATCTAAAGTGCATAAAAAACATCTCAGAATGGCTGGTGTGGTTTGAAATAGCTGAAATATCAACTCAATTTTCATCCGAGTGTTCCCAAGGCAGCTAAGTACTATATACTAATATAAAATATTAGGTTGGGGAAAAAGTCATCCTTTATTTCTTTTGTTTTTTAACTGTGTTATGGTTTGATTTGTAAACTATTGGTCGCACTGATTTAAACTTGGGCAGGAAAAGAAAAGGTGGGATTCTCCTTTAAAACACACTGTAGTCCGTTTTTTTTATAGGTGAGCGACAAATATTTTTAAACATGGACAACAAAAAAGCACAAATTCACTATATTTTACAATTTCTTTTTGATAAAGTCGAAAAAGCAAGCCAGGCGACTGAAATTGTGAAAGATGTTTAAAGCCCCGATGCTGTCTCGGCTAATAATGCGCAATTTTGGTTTCGAAGGTTCCGTTCTGGAAATTTCGACGTTAAAGAAAAGTTTGTCTACTAAGATCGTGGAGTTTACTGAAGCAGACCGGCATGTCAGCAGCCCAAGAGCTTAACATTGACCACAAAACAGTTTTTAATCATTTACAAAAAGCTGCATTTAGAAAGAAGCCACCGGAATACGACAATAGGAAAGGTATTGTATTCCATCAGGACAACACTAGACCACACACAACAATAATGACGCTCATCAAATTTAGGGAGTTGGGATGGCAAATTTGAATGTATCCACCGTATAGTCCGGATCTAGCAACAAGCGATTATCATCCGATTTCTTTGTCCTAACAAAACTATATTGGTGGAGATTTTTAAACAGCAAGGATCAGAGCCTTTTCAAGACTGGAATTGGAAAATTATCCTCAAAATGGCAAAAAGTTTTTGAAAACGGGACAAAATCAGACAATCAAAATGAACTTGGAAAATAGGGTAAAAAAAATGGATTTCTTTTTCCCCAAACTAATATTGTGATATGCATGTTTATGAATGCGAGATTCGGAACTAGTTTAGTCAGCATCGCAAGAATTCAGCTTTTTTGTAATCTCATAATGGAACTCTAGACAAGGATCTATTGATATTATTAGATAATGATGATAGAGACGACAATCAGTTTGACGATGACGCCGACGCGTTTGCTGAAGAATGTTCATACTTGGAACATGCTGACTCAGTTTTATATTTCACAACATCTTTAAATTACATGTGCTTATACATATATTATCGTTTCAAGTATACACAACGAGGATTTGATATCGTTATCGATCGTTTTATTGAGATTTTATTACTATCGTTGCTACTGAACCGATATACATTAATAAATATAGCATATAGCTGTGTTTGTAAATATTATAACCCAATTGATACTTTAATTTATAGTTATAGTTATAGTTATATTGCATAAACTTTCTTTGTATTGTAAAGGACTTCTTACGATACTTATCGAAACTATCTAGATCTAGTTGTAAACATAATGATAGATTCAAGGATCTGAGGGTCCCATTGAGTATTTTATTCCCGGAATTTATAGCTATTATCTTCATCATGATCCTATCAGCAGAATCCATAAAACTTTATATTGACTGTTAACTTGGAATGTATCATAAACCAATCTATGTATATAAATATTCACTCATAAATTGAAATATCTCTTCTAGTTTCTCTATACAATATAGTTCAATTTGCAATTGAAAATGTTTGCTAATGTCAATTGCTACGATATACTGAGAAACAATAAATAATGGATCATCAATTTTGAGAGCCAGCGATACACATCATTTTGTGGATACATAAACTGTTTCCTAGTAAGCGGCAACTGTTCTGTTTTCCGTGTTTGTCGAATTTCTTGATAAAAACCCAACTTTTGCAGGCCTCATATCAGACTTCAACGAGCTCAACTGAATGTTACTTATCGAGAATTGGGAGTTGCCCCCAGTAAGATAAGCTCTTAAAGCACTTCCTATACATACATATATATATACTCGCATGTGTATCCAAAAAATCAAATAAAATATAATTAGCTTTTCCGCAAAATGGAAAAACCAAACGAATTCATGGCTTTCCTACGAATCGTTGAAAGGGAATACCATGTAACGAGTTAGAGAAATAGATACAATACAAATTGGAATTGGAATACTGTGTAACGAGTCAAGTATAAATACAATACAAATGGGAATACCAAGAACTCGTTACGAGTTTCACAACCACAACAAGTGCTATACAAAATTGCCATTTGGTTTCGTTTTCGTTTTCATTTTCATTGCTAGGCGTACATTTCTGCGAATTGAACTGGACTAAACTGCAGAAACATTTCGTTTGGAGCTTGTCGCTTGGCTAAACAATTCTAGATACTAGATATGACCAGTGAGTGTGACTATACACAAAATATACATACATATGTACATACATACATATTTGTTAAGATTTTAAAGAAAGATTTTACAAATGTATGTAAGAACAGATGTGTTTCTAATAACCATTAAACTAAATACTAACATTGCAACCTTTTCGTCACCAACCTAATAAGATTTGGCGGAAGGAAACTAACTTTTAAGACTTGTGCAGCTTTTATCGATAAATGGTCTGTCACTGTTATTGCACTGTTAATGTGAATATCGTTAGTATTGAAGCTGCGACTGTTAATATCACGACTGTTACCGTTGATAAGAAGATTTTGACTGTTCATAACAGGACTCTGACCTGTAGCAGCTAATAACAGGACTTTAACAGTTAATATCAAGACTCTAACTGTTAATAAGACGAGTGCAACTGTTTTTTTTAATTTTAAGACTGTGACTATTAAAAGAAGAACTGTAATAGCTAATATCAGGACTGTAACTGTTAATAACAGGACAAGTAATAGCTGTACAAGTAACAGTTAATAACAGTACTTTAACAGCATATAATAGGACTATAGAAGTTTATGCCATGCGAACCTGTTCCTCGCGACTGTTATCACCTCTCTTGCCAATTCAGCTTTTTTCCCGTCAAATCTGATTTATTTCAAGGTGCAATTGCGGGAAATATACAGCAGGAACTCTGGCTTTTTATGAAAAATTGTCGCTTTTTTCCGCTTTTTTTACAAATAATATAAAACAATGTTAGACTTGCAGGCTTAACATATTTTTGTACCCGTAACATCGATAAAACACAATGATTTACCGGATTTAACATAAACGATTCCCACCTCTATTAGTTGTGCAAATTGCAATTTTATATACATTTAGATTGGACAATGCCAAAAGAATATAAACCAAAGTGCCGGCATGTATGGCTTTGCTTGAAATTTCAGCTTTCTTCGGCACTGTTCCCACCAAAAACAGCTTTTTTGCTTCTAAAAAGTTGGCAATACTGGTTAACACGGCTGTGACAGTTAACAGAACTGTGGCTGTTAGCAACAGCTGTAACTGGTAAAACCAGAGTTTACTTTAACAGGACTAAGGCTGTTATCGGAGCTGTAACCGGTAATAACAGAGTGTACTATAACAGGACTGTGACTGTTAACAGGAGCTGTAACCGGTAATAACAGAGTGTACCTTAACAGGACTCATACTGCGCATTCAGTCAATTGGCAATACTGGTTAACACGGTTGTGACAGTTAACAGGACTGTGGCAGTTAACAGCAGCTGTAACCGGTAATAACAGAGTGTACTATAGCAGGACTCATACCGCGCATTCAGTCACAGAGTGACATGTAACACGAGATACAGTGACTCAGTCACAGGTAGTACGTTATTGCTCACGCCTGGCATGCAGCACCTTGACAGTCATCAGTTTCAGTTCCAGTTCCTATTCCCATTTGTCACTGGAAGTTGAGCTTTCACAGTCTGCGGTATTCTTCCGTTGAATTCATTCATGAGTTTCTGCAGTAGTTAATTGGATATTTAACATGCGGGGCACGAGGGCGCGAGAGTTGAATTTGATATTTGAAGCGTTTTTTGAGTGTTTTTTCTTTGAAATTCGTTTGGATTAATGAAATGATGAGGCATGGCAGCCTAATCGCTGACGCCACCCGACATTCAGCACCACCACCCACCTGTTCCCGGCTGCGTCGACGCTGATAGAGATGCACCATTTTCGTTGATTTTGGAACACACAAAAAAAAACACACACAAAAACAAAAACACGTATGTGTATGTACAGTATATCTTGGTACAGGATTGTTACAGGAGTGTTTAGTAAGAACTCGCTCGGCTTATCTTCGTTTTTTTTGTTCTCTGTGCCTGGCGACACTTCAATTCGCGACGCGACGCTTTCAAAGTTTCTTTTAGTACTGAAACGGAAAACGGCAGCGCGCGCTTCGATCTGCCAAGCGAACTAAACAACGAAGCATACAACACACAACAACAACAAAAAGCACAAAAGCAATAACAACAAGAACAGCAAGTACAACAATACAAAGGCAAATGCTGATAGCAAACGCTGTCGCTGCTGCTGCTGCTGCTGCCGCTGCGGCGGCGTTGACGTCGCGCTGATGACGAGCTGCCGCTGCTGTCGAGCCGAGCCGAGCCATGTTAACGAACTTTATTGAACTGCACTGCATTGGGGCAGTCGCCCCCTCCCCACCCTTCCTCATCCACCGCTGGCAAGAACGAGCGAATGAACGAACGAACGAAAGAACGGATAAGCGGACGCACAAAAGAACGGATGAATCGATAGACAGGAACAGTTCTAAGAAGTAAAACCAACAACGCATGCGCTGCTCGGACTGCGCAAAAGCGTTAGCAACACTCGCAGTCGCCTTTGCTGTCGCCGTCGCCGTTGCCGTCGCAGTCGCCGTTGCGAGCGCCGCTGGTGGCATGCCGACCATTTGAGTCATCATTTTTGGTTGTCCATATGTCCCCGCAGTCGGCGTCGCAGTCAACGCTCAGAAGGTTACAGCATTTGTGCGGTCATCGCACACAATTACAACTGCAGTCATGCACTGAGAGAAATAGTTGTGTTGCTTGTCACAAGTTTCAAAAGCTAATAAGAAACAAGAATGCTCTAGTCGAGTATAACCGACTATGAAACTCCCTGTACCCAGGTCTAAAACTTCCACTTAGATATACACACACACATACTCAAACACGCACGCACACAAGCGACACATTTTAAGTGGCGGCTGCGCTGCTTCAAATCAAATTTTCTTTTGATACTGATCAAGAATATATATACTTTATAGGGTCGGAGATGTCTCCTTGTGCCTGTTACATACATTTCCACAGATTTAGTACCCCTTTTTACCCATCTTATGGGTACAGGGAGTAAAAAACACACAACTTTTAAGGGAACTTACAAACTTATTCATTGAAGGTGTCAAACATACATACTATATAACATATATGACATGAGTGATAATACTTCTAAAAACCATGCCCAGTTCCATCATTATTTTGACATCACTAGCTGGATTATTTGTATCTGACTATAAAAATTAAGCTAATTTAAGCTCAACAACATTTTTGATTTGTTGTTACAAATCTTTCCAAAGAACGACAAGTTTACCTACAATTATTACCATAAAAAAAATATAATTTTTGTTTTTTTTTAGAAACTTTATAAGACTCACGATCGCACTGCATTATAACAGATAACGTTATTTTTTTTACGCATTTGTGTACGTGAGAATCTTACGTGTTCAAAGTTCATTAAGAACAGCTTAGGCACGGTCATGAAGTTTTAATAAAAGCAAATATTACAAAAAACGGTACAGCTTAAATGAAACGTCTTTCCACGTATTATGATTAAATCCAATAAAAAATAAAAATAGATCTTAAGGAGAATAAAACAGGAGAAAGGAACTGTTACTGTTGCTAACGAAATAATGATGCAAAATGATTGCAATTGTTTATAGAATAACATGTGTAAAGCTCTTAACTGATTGCTCAGTTGCATTAAGTTACAATTGGGATCTTTTTTTCAGAGTGTAGAAAGATGTTGCTTTGAAAAGGCGATAATTTCGACAGGCCTCACTGGAGAGTGCGTCACCTTTTTGTGGTCGTCCATTGTTTCCACGAAATCATTATTATCAACACAGCCTCAAATGACCATCAGCAGCAACATCATCAACCGTGTTTGGGTAAGGGCAGATAAAGCGATGACATGCATACGAATACTAGAAATTCTAACTCAACTACGACTTTATGTGAGTGTAGTACATGTAGTGCTTATAAGGAAAACAGGAAAGAACAGCTATCTGTGCTCTCCCGAAGATATAGCATACTCGTACACTTGCGGAGAAGTTTTTCATACACAAAATATACATATTTCATCCGAGTACTCACATGGCAGCTATTGTATTTCGATTTTGATCACATTAAGTCAAAAAGTCATCTAAATAGCATAATGTACATTAGAAATGTGGAGTGTGCTTGAAATATCGGAAGAATCAAATAGGTTTTTCATACATAAAACTCAATTTTCATCCGAATAAGATAACATATCAATATCTTAGCATAATTTGGTGAGCTTGGTTAGGATCCACCCAATTTGATATAGTTTCTGTTGTCGGAAACATCTCCTTCAATACGTTTTATATTATGTAACAAAATTGTAATACCCACTGCGAGGGTTCCATACCCAAAGAAAACAAATGGGAACTCCCCCCAAAGGGAGGATGATTAAATAAGAAGCAAATTATCTAAGGTCAGAATCACTTTGTGTGCCGCATTCAGCTTACTGACTGACTGTGCCAGCTGTATAAATTAGAATTTAAATTAAATTTCATGTAAATTATATGCAAAAATTGCTTCAGATCAAGTTAATGACGTCACACAGCAATGCCTCATACACGCGTGTGTGTGTGTGTGTGTTCGTTCAGACCAGGTCAGCTTCAATGGATGACTGTGTCTAATTTTAGCCAACATTTTCGGGGTGTGTCGTCGGAGCGGCTTTCACTTTTCAGCGCCTTTGGCATAGAGGCTTCTCAGTAGTAAGCTTGTTGACTAATTTTAACCAAAGATGGTCACGCCCACGTTCAAAAAAAAAGTAAACTCCCGCTCCCCCGCAAAAGCATACACGTTGCCCTTGTTATTAAGTGTATCCTAGATTGCTGGGCTTTAGATTTTCCGATTTTAAGAAGTACAATCAATAAATTTAGTACATTTTTTATGCATACCATGAGAGGTTACATTATAAGGCGTATTAATTATAATTCTATGCTCATTTTTCAAAAACACAACGTTCGTATCGATTGTATCTATTAAAAGTCCCTATCCACGTTTTTTAGACTACCGATACAATTGCACCATGTCCAATGAGTTTATGTGTGTTAATTTCAATTTTCTTTATGGAACCGTAAATAATGTTTGGTATTTTCCTAATCAGAAGCATGCAAAACAAAAGATATAATAATAACAATAGTAATCCACCATGATTTTAAAATTCTTGAGTTTTAAGACATAATAAGAGGCGAAGTGCTGTTAAATTTATGTTGTGCTTAACAGACTGTTAGTGAACCTTTACACTATGTTATGTAAGTATTAACTACTACTTTTCTAACGTTCTGGCTAATTAAATTGATCTTGCACACAAATCAAATTACATGTGTTTATATAACTGCTCACAAATTTCCTGATTTGGGGATGATTTTTGAATGTCTACACTAAATTCTCTAATAGCTATTTGTTAGATAAAGTTATCTGCTTCAGTGTCCCATAAGCAATTTCAATTTTTGAATCGATTAATAAATTGATGTATCGAGTTGAAATGCGAATGGCAAAAGTATTCGAATTGTGGCAACGCTGTTCTTCAAAATTGGTGACTGGTGGCAACACCAATGTGATTTTTACTCCCTGTGCCCACAAAATGGGTAAAAAGGGGGCTCTAAATCTGTGCAAATGTATGTAACAGCCAGAAGGAGACATCTCCGACCCTGTATAGTATATATATTCTTGATCAGTATCAAGAGATTTCGATTTGGCCATCTCCGTCTGTCTGTCCGGATGAACGCGTCGATCTCAGCAATTATAAGAACTAGAGACACCAAATTTGGAATGTAGGTTCGAGTTTGGTTCCAATTTCAGATACCTCCTCCCGTTCCTCCGCTCGATTCGATAAAAACTTTAAATAGCAACATCTTTAAAGATATAGCTTTGAAATTTGGCATGTACAATACTTTGGTCACTCTTTATCTACTGTCAAAATTTCATGTCGATCGAATAATAAACACGGAAGTTATTCACGAAAGAAGATTCAGTCAGAAAGTCATATTGCCTTTTTGGGGTATTGAAAATCTCGTATTATCTTTATCTGACAGTTTAACTGACACATAGCGCCTATCGATCCATTTTCCTATTTATGTATGAATGTATTAATTCTGCATGACTTCCACAATATCATAAACATCTTATTTGTTCTTACGAATCTTTATCTCTAGTTTGAACTATCACAATCCCAAATCCCTTAGCAATCCTGAAAGTCTAGCATTCTGTAGACTTATACATTGTGTTAAGTTCTTAAGTAAATAAAGGAAGTGAGAAGTCGTTGCCGCAAAAGTATACCAAAAAGACCAAGCTCCAACCCACAATTGTTGCTAAGCACATATGTGTTGCCATATAAACAAATTGCCTTACAATATCTACCTATGTAAACAAATTTGTAAAAATGCTTGTTTAACAAAGATTGTTCCGTCAATTAACCGAACATAGTATATTAAGTCTGTGTATGTGTGTGTGGAGAACAGCATTTCCGGTTCCGACGAGCGCCATGCGGCACATGCGTTGCCTTAAATTATTGGCCATTAGCTCTTAGCCGAGTTAATAGAGCAACAAGTGAAACGTTTTTGCAGCAGCAGCAGCAGCAGCAGTAGCGACTTTCAAAGCACTCATAACTGTGCATGCAAACTAACAGCAACAACAACAACAAGAAACATTCTAAAACTGTAAACCGCTTTGTAGCATGCACGAGCCAGAAGATTGAGCCAGAAGATTGAGCCAGAGATGAATGTAAAACTTCAACGGCATACAGTGGTCCTAAAGGGCCAATTCTAGCGGTTTGTACTTCCAACTTTAAGCTATAAAATAATAAAAAATGAAACCAGCACATATAGATAAACCCTCGATGTACTATAAAAAAGCACTGCTACTCTCAACTCCGGCGCCTAACTTTACACGTCATTATTCCATCTACTTTTTACTCGTTTTATAAAAAAAAAGCTTTAGAAATTATATTGGTCATCAGTCTAAACAATCTTCTTCTTTTATTCAAATAAATACAAATGTTTCTCCATCGATTAAGGCTTGTTCACACCTTTATCTCATATTTACGTGCAATATTGCGCCACCTAGTGTAACCACAAACATTTTTCAGCCATTGGCTTCGTTTCTATCTCAGTTCAGAGCGACAAGTGAAATGTGAACACTGTGGTAAGTTTCTCCTTATAAACTCAGGCATTAACATTAAAAGATAAAGCCGTAGATTGAACGCAAAGTAATATTTTCGTGTAACTTTTTGACAGTTTCTCGAGAATTCGGTCAGAAATATAAACAAGAAAATGTGAAGTAAAGTATGATGGAGTATTATTCTATTGTACTTCTTGTTCATGCTTGTTCTCAAGAAGTAGTATAGTATTTTATAAGCTCTCTGCAGGCGCTAAGTCTCAAGTGTTCGATAGATTCATGATTGGCATCTCATGTTATCGAAATGTGCAACTCTGATAGTTTGATCATGAACTAGAACATCGGCACTAATAGTAATATAAATATCGTAATCAATAAGTATTGTAAGCATAACTATCGTAACTATTAAGTTCAGTTACAATATAATACATGTTACAGTTTAATTAGTTATTATATATCATATCATATGTATATATGATACACAAATTTGGACTAATAATAAAAAAAAAGTAACTTTCTCACTTATTTAAAAGCTTAAATTTAACATTGTATTTCTAAAAATGTCGCATGAATTAGTTAGTGCAAAATCGGCCCTTTGTGACCACTGTGCGAGAGCTGAAGATTGAAGTTGATTAAAGAAAGAAACTGTTGCATGACAGTTCGTTGTCTATAATGTTCTATGATTGAGGCGCCTCTACAGTTACATATTCGTTATTCGTGGAAGTTACTGATCACTTCGCTGTTTAATCAGTGATCAGGTATGATCACACGTTTCCTTTTTTGAATAATGACTAATCAGTGAACACGATTGGTGAACTAAACGCTAAACGTGATCGAGTACAGATTGGCAAATGGGTGAACATGGAATTTGATCATGAAATAATACAATCGGTTATGAAATGTTCAATGATTGCATCAGCATCAACTTATCTCGGCGTTATGATAGTATTAATAGATTCAAATACTATAAATCGTTCCCCCGTTCCTCTGCAATTCGATAAAAACGTATTATACCAACAGATTTAAAGATAGAGCTTTGGGATTTGGCATGTATAATACTTTAGTCACTTTTAGTCTACTGTCCAAATTTCAAGTCGATACTCGAATATAGCATTCTTACTTGTGATTATTTAATTTTTCTTTATCCATATAGTGGACTTTTTGCGGAGCTATCGATTCCTGCATGCTTATTCGGGCTAGGATGCTTAAATATGCGAATAATCAGCTAAAACTGTGCTCAAGTTAAAGTTATGATCAGTTCAATTCTGTGGCATGTTTTGTTTATTCTAGCTATATCTCTGAAATGAATAGTCAGTTAGCCCAACTCTTGGGTCATTTCTCTTGCATGCTGCAATTGCAAAGAGTGGCAGGATGCAGGATATTATTGCTGGCAGATTGCCGCATGCGACACCGGCATCGAACACACATCCGCTGCTTTATGCTAGGCAAGAACTGACGGCCATTTAACAGTGTTGCCACTTGCTGTGTTGGCCGCTTCAGCAGCGTCAACCGGAAATGGACGCCGGCCGCATTGTGCGTGCCCAGGGGGGGGTGAGAGGGGTTAGTGGAGGGGGTGGCTGGCACAAAACACTTTCGCATTGCTTTCAAAACTGCTCTTGAAAGCACATTTAATGTGCTTCCGCCTTGTGCGCAGTCGCGTGGAGATTGAAAAGCAAATGTAAGAGTAGAGAAGGAGCCTGTTGGAAGAGGGGGAGATGGTGTGTGGTGATAGTGAGCGCGAAGGGAGGTAGGTGAGCCGGGCATGAAAACTGTTATCTACCCGTTTGTCTCGGTTTTTTATCTTTCTTTTTTGTTATTTGTCTCAGTTTCAGTTTCAGTTCCAGTTCCAGTTCCATCGCTAATTTGCATATGAAAAAAGCAATTTGAAGAAAATTGAATTTGCGTGCCAAATTGTGTCGGTCTGGCAGTTCAGGCATACATACATACATACATACATACATACATATGTATACACATGTACGAACATTTAAATAGAGTTTCTGAATACATATACAAGTAACAAAGACCTTATCGTAAATGGATCAATTGCAACAAAAAAAGAATGAGATAATCAGCTGTTAAAGGAAAGTGCACACACATGCTATAAAGATCTTGAAAAGGGGCCTTTTCTTCAGTTGAACTAACTTATCGTAACTAATCACAACTATTATATACATACACATGTAGTACTACTTAGAATTGAAAGTGTTTACAAATGCGATGCAAGAAAATTAGTATAGACATCTTTGGTTTCAGTTTTGCACAGATTTGTAGCCGCAATTTATAATATACATACATATACATATGTAAATATTTTCGGACCTATGGCCGAGAGTAACAGTTACAGTAACAGTTCACAGTCTCAACAATAACAGTACAGTACACATATTTACAGTTACAGCCTTGAGATATTAGCAGCTGTTAACATTAACAGCGCAATAGCAATTTTAACAGTAACAGACCATGTTGAACAAAGGCTGAACTGCAAGTATTTTGCAAAACAGTGCTGCCTCGAAACAAAAAATATAATTTAATACATAGATACTATACGGAATAAATTGAAAAGCCTACACAAAATTACAATTGAATCTAATAACAAACCCGACACGTGGGGGGAAGTTTATTTGCCAGTCCGTCTAGCTATGCCCCTATTGCCAGCTGAGAATTGCCGGTGGCGTTTTTAGAGCCTATAGTAAAGAGTAAGTTATAAAGAAATAACTTAAAATGTAAGGGTTATTTAAAGTATAAGACTAAAGAGAAGAATAAAGAAAAGAATAGGAATACTAGGAATGCAATCTTCATTAAGATAGACAAAAGTATAGAACATTTGCAAAAGTAAATAGTCTTATCAAATCTAAGTTTTCCAGGCTTCTCTGGGTCATGCAAAAAGATTTTTTCGAAGTCTTGACAAGTATTATCAGATTGCAGAAGGTAACTTGACAACGATAATACTGAAATATAATATTACCAATCTGTATATAAAGCGGCATAGGGAAACCAGTTTAGTACCATTTAAAGGCGATAAACACAACATATTCGCTTGATTTTTGTTTTTGTTGGAAAGGAACAGTTAGCTTTCTCTGCAATATGCTGTTTCTGAGGCAGGTAAAAACCAGATACTTATAGAGATTGGCGTTAAGAGTTGTGGAGAGCATTACCCATACCTATATTACCTATATTTCCAAGCGGTATTTAAAATACTAGGAAACAGAAAGATTGATCGTAGAGCATTGTTACTGATATTTAAAAGTAACAAGTAAGTATGTTATAGTCGAGTATACCCGACTACGAAACTCCCTGTACCCAGGTCTAAAACATTCAATCACATCTACGTCCACTTACACATACACACACACATACACAAAGACGCACGCACACAGCCGGCAAAAGCGACAGCGCAAGCGAGGCATTTTAATTGGTGGCTGTGCTTCTCCTTCCCCCTCTCGCTGCATTACTGAATCTTCTTTCGTGAATAACTTCCGTGTTTATTATCCGATCAACTTGAAATTTGGACAGTAGATTAAGCAAGACTAAAGTATTGTACATGCCAAATCTTAAAGCTGTATCTTGAAAATTGTTACTGTAAAACGGTTTTAATCGATTTGCGGGGGAAAGGGGGAGATATCTGAAATATGAAACAAACTTGATCTGCGTATGGTATACAGGAACCTACATTTCAAATTTGGTGTCTCTAGCTCTTGTAGTTGCTGAGATCGACGCGTTCATACGGACAGACGGACAGACGGACAGACAGACGGACATGGCCAAATCGAAATCTCTTTTGATACTGATCAAGAATATATATACTTTATAGGGTCGGAGATGTCTCCTTCTGTCTGTTACATACATTTGCACAGATGTAATACCCCCTTTTTACCCATTTTATGGGTACAGGGAGTAAAAATACCTAAATTTCCCATCTCTTATTTATGCTATGCTTATTTTGACAAATCATTTCGTGAAATGGGTCGAACATAAACATATGAATTACGTGAATTACGACTTAGTGTGCATACAAAAGTTGACTTGAAAATTAAGGAAAATTTCTTGAATGCCATTACTTTGAATGTCTAAAATACAGAGGTAGTCAATAGGCTTATATTATAGATTTCCTAATTTTTAATAATCGAATATATATAGATATATACAGAGGTAGTCATAAGTACTTACACAAACAGCATTTTTAACATTTATTACTCAAGAAGCATTTCTTTGTTGCTCCAGGAAATAATTTGGAAAACATTTTGTTGTCAATTTATTTTGCAACTTCTTGGGAGGGAAATGTTAAAAAATGCTCGTTGTGTAAATACTTTTTATTAAAAAATGAGGAAATCTATGATATAAGCCTATTGACTACCTCTGTATTTTATTTGGGTACAGGGAGTAAAACAAATACAAGATGAGGATGATAATATACACGTACATCTTATTCTATTATAATAAATGCAAATACCGCATAAATCTAAATTGATCAAAATTACTTAAAAATAAAGGATCATATCGTTCGGAATTTGTTTGACTAATCTAGTCAGATCTGTGTATCCCTAAACGGGGGGATTTTCGAGCCCATTGCAGAGCCTACCCTAGTCGAGTATACTCAAACTTAGATTTCTTAGCTGAATTATGAATAAACGAGAAACGTAAAATCCATACAATAAACACAATAATTATTCCAGTGCTATTTAGTCTTGAAGCGCTTTGAAAGAGCATTTTGTTCAGGGGTTATCTAGGCAGCGATCTTAAAAAAGCTTTTATCTAAGCTTAAGAAAACAAACAACAAAGACGTATACACAGATACATATGTATGTATGTAGGTATACTATATGCATGTAAATAAATTAACTTGCTACCAAAGATACAACACAGCTTTCTCAAGATTTAAGTTGAACTTTCAGCTCTTGGGGCTACACACACATACATACATACATACATAAATACATAAATGCGCATAGCTATGGGCAATATTTTCATAACTGTGACTGAATATCACGAGTTACAGGTCCGTGATCACAGTCCTGTTATTAACAGTCCTAGTTCTGTTATTAGCAGTCAGTCCGTTAACAGTCAGAGTTCTGATATATTAGAATCTTTATGTTACCAGCTGTTAATGTTAATATTCACATTAACAGTTCTATATCGAATATTAACTGCCACAGCAAAGAAAAGGCGTGTTAAGTTTGGTCGTACTGTAAGCTAAGAGAAAACTGTGCCTCTTTCAACATTTGCTAAAGTAAATTAAATTATAAAAATAATTGCTTTTTGGGCTGCTCTGAGTAAGGGAATGAATTTGTGGCCAAAGGGCTTTTTTTAATAGGTTTCTGTTTTACTCCCTGTACCCATAAAATGGTTAAAAGGGGGTATTACATCTGTGCAAATGTATGTAACAGACAGAAGGAGACATCTCCGACCCTATAAAGTATATATATTCTTGATCAGTATCAAAAGAGATTTCGATTTGGCCATGTCCGTCCTGTCTGTCCGTCTGTCCGTCTGTCCGTATGAACGCGTCGATCTCAGCAACTACAAGAGCTAGAGACACCAAATTTGGAATGTAGGTTCCTGTATACCATACGCAGATCAAGTTTGTTTCATATTTCAGATATCTCCCCCGTTCCCCCGCAAATCGATTAAAACCGTTTTACAGTAACAATTTTCAAGATACAGCTTTAAGATTTGGCATGTACAATACTTTAGTCTCTCTTAATCTACTGTCCAAATTTCAAGTCGATCGGATAATAAACACGGAAGTTATTCACGAAAGAAGATTCAGTAATGCAGCGAGAGGGGGAAGAAGAAGCACAGCCACCATTTAAAATACCTCGCTTGCGCTGTCGCTTTTGCCGGCTGTGTGTGTGCGTCTTTGTGTATGTGTGTGTGTATGTGTAAGTGGACGTAGATGTGATTGAATGTTTTAGACCTGGGTACAGGGAGTTTCGTAGTCGGGTATACTCGACTATAACATTCTTACTTGTTATATATACAATATTTATTAATATTATTATACAGTTTAGAATTCAGAAACTCTTAAATCTAAATTTTAACATTTTGCTGTTAGTTATAGTTATTTAATAGGCAACACATAACATAAAATATTTAGATTTGATATTTCACAGATATTTGAACATTGTCACTGTGGCTGCAAAATAACAGTTGCGCTCATCTCTAACTCTTATATACATACATATGTATGTATGTATGTGTGTATGAACGAACGAGTAAATGTAATTCTAAAGAAGAATAGGAAGCGTAGGCAACAGAGAATCTGAGCATCTGACAGCTGAGATGAACTGAACATAACAGACCTGTGCGAAGCGGCGGGGTACGGAAAGGTAAGCAAGAGGTGCACGCAAAGCCAATGGCAACAAAAACTAATGAAGCGCGTCTATAAATAGCGCAACAAAAACAACAACAGCAAAACACGCCTGGCGACTGCAATTGCAAACTGCAAGTGATGGAGCTGAGCAAAGCACAAAAGACAAGCTCAAGTCAAAGTCAGAGAGCACTGACAAGAGCCAAGGAGGTTTATGGAGGGGGAAGAGGAGGCTAGCGTAGAATATGCACAAATGCTAATCCATGGAAAGTAAAAATGTTAAACACCAAATGCAGCTTTGAGAGAGAGAGAGAGAGAAATCACCTTGGCAATGCACAGGAAGAGGCGTCTATGACAGCTGCTGGCTTTGATAAACGCATAATCGCAGTCTCCTCCTTGTATATCCTTGCTCTGCTGAGGCTGCTGCATTTTGGTGACAACAAACTCATTTAGCACACACAATTTTCACATAAAAAAACAATACATTTATAAACAATTTGCACAATCAATTCTGGTTAATATACAGTGATTTTCTTTTAGCTTTTCAACATAAACATTTAAAAAAAAAAAAAACACAAGACACGCGCGCGGATCAGCAATGGGCAAAGAGACAAGATGAACAACGCGACGCGGCTGCTACAACGATGACGACTGATGGGGCCAGCAACAGGCAAGCAGCAGCATAGTTGTCCGCCAACAAACAACACAAACAATGAAACGGGCAGAGCGACCCAGCGCAAACAGAGCGAGCTGCGCAGCAGCAGAACCAGCGCAGCGAAAGAGCGTGCGCCGACGCAGCAGCCCGCCCCATCATTACACGCTTTTGTTGTTGTTGGTGCTGTTGCTACTGCTGCCACTGACACAGTTCAATGTCAGCCAGCAACAGAGAGAGAGAGAGAGAGAGAGAGAGAGAGGTAGAGAGAGAGAAAGGAAAAGCCAAGCTTACAAATGTTAAGCAAAGGATTAACTCTATATGTTAGCTAACAGAATGCTGTTATTTGTCATTATTCTAATGCAATTAAGCTGTGCCATCAACTGGTTCCAAATGGAAGCTTCCAACTCAATCCTCGCTCATATGAACGATATAAAGTGCGCATTTGCCGAGTCAAAAGTCAAGCACACGCCTCGCTGAGCAGCTTTTGTGCTTAATTTAATTTATGTATGCGTACGAGGGGCGTCCAAAGTGTAATAGAACAAATTTAAACTTAGTATACTTGATGCAACGGTCGACCAATTTGTTTAATGATCAGATTTGTCGAGGCTCACTCGTTCAACAGATGACCTACATATTCAATTGATTAAAATCATATTGCACCGAACCATTTACATATTTAATTTTGAAGGGAGATACCGACTAGTATAATACCGAAATTGGTGTGGGAAGCTAAACAAATTTCAAACACAATGCATTTTTATCAAAAATTGAACGCTTATCAATTTCACCCTGCAAAACTACACAGGGTAACTCTTGACGTATGAAACTTGGCCAGCAATCCGCAATTGGATAATACTAAAAAGAACAAAAAAGTTGAGTTGTTAGCAGACATTCAAACATACGAAAGTGTACACCCATGTTAATTAACATGTAAACAATGTTAATGCTGAAAATAACTTATTTGAGCTAATTTTCCATAAGCTACTTAAATTGTAACTATATTATTGTACGTAATCTTCCGATTGGTAGAGATCAGAAGGCACTGATCGATTCCAGCAATAAGATTTTGAAAAAATATACATATAAGAAATTGACTATATCCAAAATGGTCTATTATGGTACAAGCTTTTTATTAAATTATTGTTTTCAAATTATAAACAATAAATTGTAAATAATTCTATTTTCAACTTTATTTAGTTTTTTAATGCCCATTGGAACAGAACTCACTTCAGGTGTTATACTCAATATGAACTGTTATGTTATAGGCTAAATCCGTCATTGTTATTACTTTTCAAACGCCTCTCGTTGCTATGGCTTGCTCTCTCTCTTGTCGTTGTCAGGCAGACGCTTTATTTTATGACTTCTTATGAAAGTGTTAAGAAATTTCGCCGCCGTTTTGAGTGTCGCCGTCAAAGCGGAGCAAAAATTTCACCCGCCGCTTGCAGCTGTTGTTGTTGTTGTTGTTGTTGTTGTTTTCTTCTGGTCTGGTCTGGCCTGGCCTGGCACTATGCTTCGGATTGGTTTTCTACCATTTGCGCATGATTATTGTTATTATTATTACGCTTTCTTGCGGCCGCATCGATTATTTAAACAAAACGCTTACTTAGACCATACGAGCAGCGGCAGCGCGGGGGAAGGGGCAGGCGTGACATTGACACTAAACAAAAGCTTTGGCATCACGCGTCGCAAGGCGTTGTTGTTGTTGTTGTTACTGCTGTCGAGTTAAAAACTTTCTTTTCAATGTTTTTTTTGTTTTTAATTTAATTTTTTATATCATCTGCTGCTGCCAACAAATAAATAACATTAATAACATTATATACATATATCTACATAGGCTTTTGTCCACATTAAAAAGAAATCACATATGTAATTTGTTTAAGCTTTTATATTTTCTTTCAAATTTATTATTTTAAGCTTTTATAAATATGAGTTTTGTCGCCAGCCCTGAAACTAAGACCCCAAACAAGTTTGATTCACAGCATCGCACCGCCAGCCCACTTAGAAAGTGATCCGAATGGGATTAGTGGGGCTCCACATTGGAGCTGGGTCCACTCCCCACCGCACCGGTTACGCAAGTGACCATCACATACAATATACACACGAGTACATGGCACATGATGATGTGACATTTTGTGACCAAGATGCTCTTGCCATTAAAACGTGACCAGCAAAAGCTTCCCAAAAGGCATTGCCAGCTGCCCTAGATCAGGCGACGAGTATTATGCAAGTGCTTAACTCCAATTTGCTCATTGCGGATCTTTCAATTGTGCACGTATTGCAGCGACAGGGAAGCAGAGGGATGGGATCAAGACGGACAATATCGACGGTTACGGAATAGAGCTTACAAAACTGCGGGGCTTATGTGGGAGGATGGCGTTGACGTATATCAAAGGTAGCTATTTCCACTCTGTTTACATCACTAAAGTTCCGGGACGGCCAGGTATACATATGTATATATTAGAATTAGAGATGCAAGAAACCGATTTTTGTTAGCAAACATCCATGTTTTTCATACAAAAGTTCGATTTTTGACATCACTAATTAGAATACGAGGCGAAATCGCTATTGAATTTGCTTTCCAGATCCCTTTTCAACATTGTAGTATACAATTAAAGGAACAAGTCGGTATTGAATTTGCTATCCTGATCCCAAGACAACAAAGGAACAAGCTCAGTAGTTCATTTCTTGGTGAGCGAACGAATGGATCAATCAATAGTTCGTTGGATCGTTATGTTTCTTCATTCATTGATTTTGTGCCCAGAACGAACAAAACGGAAAGTCAAAAGGATGAACTAGATAAACGGCACATGTGACTAGAGCTCAAGGTGTATGTGTATACTTATTGGGTAACGTACTACGCTGTGACAAGGGGCCATATATTTTTTTTAAGTCTCTCTCTCTCGGCTCTCTGAGGCAGATGACAGGCCCCTCGTAAGAGAGCAGCTGTGATGAGTAAGTCACCTATGAGTAAATACAGCTTGCTAGAGCTTACAAACTAGATTTGTTGAAATATCGATTTCTTGGCAGCATATATCGATGTTACCTTGCAAAATATATCGATAAACGTCATCACCAAATGCAAAAGTTCTAATCAACTTGGAGCACAAAACACAAAAAGCTCTCTAGTCGCATTGTATTTGTGTGTGTGTGTGTACATGGGCATAACGGTTATTTGTAAGCTTTGGGCAAGATGCCAAAGCAGAGCAACAATAACAGTAATAACAGCAGCAGTAGCAGCCGCAGTCAAGGCAAACGTTGCTTTTTAATTATCAGAAATGGCAGCAAAAAAAATAGCCACACTGAATGGTGGACCAATGTAGGGCAAAAAAAAGACGCAAATAAAAGCTCTGCTATACACATACATATAAACATGTATGTCTATGTGAAGTTAGCCCGAAAATGAAAATGAAAAAAAAAACTCATTTCTTTTCACAATGTAAATCGGTCAAACCAATCAAAATGGGCAAAGTAAAAAAAAAAACCTTAACGACAAAGACAACGACAACAACAACAACAATAGCAACAAGCTAGCTCTGGCCAGCGATATTATCAACGCTCTATTAGAGTTCTTTCAACTCCATTTAAACAACAATTTTGAAAGCCAGCCCCGGGGTATCGAACAGCATTTGAATGATTGAGGATGAGGATGAGAATGAGGATGAGGATGAGATGTGAACAACACGTTTGTCGCCCAGTGACTGAACCCAAAGTAGAAATCTCAAGCCAAATGCAATTGAAAATTATTGCAACGAAGACTTGAGCACGCCACAATGGATAAGAACAGATGAGAGATGACAGCAGCAGAATCCAACGGAAGTTAAATGTCAGACAATGATGATGATGTTGGGGCACGGTCTACACACACACACTGCCAGTCAAGTGTAAGTCTAGTCTGCCAGTGTTGTATGGCAAGCTCTTGAAAGACTTCGATTTTCAAATTCAAAAATAAAATCATGGTTAATTAAGGATCAGCTTCAAAAAGACCATTCTATAATTTTTTTTAAAAAAATTTCCTTAGTAGTCCATAATTTTAAACTTAAGTATATTAAACTAAGATATTAACCAACCAGAAAATCCATAGACATTGGTCTAATAAATAAAAATATAAAAGTATAAAAATCACGGATTAGATACCTAAACATGTTGGTCAATGTTTATTATTCTTTTATAAAAAACTTAGCTCTATATCTGGTAAAATCAATTCATTTTCATTGATTGCTCCAATTTTAAACGCTTGCAACATAACAGATCATTTTGATTATAACAACTCAGGTACGTTCTGCTCTAATGTGCATTAACATTTGTTAACATGTTAGCTTACATAGTTGCTAACAGGCACAATAACATGTGCCAAGTCCCGTATCCCGTGACACCTTAACCCCTTTTACAGCCAACATCACTACTGCTGACTATGAATTATTCAACATAATTGAAGGCTGCATTGGATTGTGTGATTTCCAAAGTTGCCAGACTTGTGTAAACACAAAAAACCTGAACCTGATGGAGAAAATTGATAGGACAACCCGCTTATAGCCTAAACCCACTGAGTACATCTTCGGGGAACGCATGGGATTGATGGTAGATATGAAACACCGAATCACACATCAATTCTAGGCTTTGGCGTCAGCAGCGTGGAAAATGTTTAAAATATTAATAGAAATGAATTTTAATATGAAATTGGCTATTATTGTTGCTATTGCACAGCATAGCAATGATTTAATTAATAAACTTATGTCCGAAATCGACAAAACAGACGAAATTGAGCATCCTCTTTCAGTTTGGACATTTTGCAAGTCTTCTAAAGATCGTAGCTTTATAGAAAAAGTTATCTTTGGACTTCAACCTACCATAACTTTGTCAAAACCGAACCGATTTTTGTAAGGAATGGTTTTTTAATTTAGCATGTCTTGTCTGATCAGTCAGGTTAAAGAGTTTTATATATACGATTGACCGTTTTCTCTCTTGCTTTTTTACTCTTGCTCTTCTTGTTTTTGCATTTAATTTTTGTTGACACATGTTTACATTTTTGTACTGAATACCAAATATCCAGTGTTGCATTTGAAAACTATCGTCTTCAAATCGAATGGGAACGTGTAGGAATAGAAACAACCAAAAGAGAGTCAGTCAGTCAGGGAAAGCTCTTTTATATTTGTATGTACATACACTGTTAAAGTTATTCAACTGTATGCATCGAATATTCGATGCGCTGCCCGTGCCAGTGTAAACTGTGCTCTTAACAAACTTGGCAGAGCAACAACAACTAGCCTAAAAGAACACAGATGAGCTTAGCTGAGCCGAGCTGAGCTCTGGGCGAGAGAGAACAAGTCAAAAAGCCCCTGACAGCAACAGCGTCAAAGTCAAAAGCAGCGATAAAGCGCTGAAGAAGAAGAAAGCGTTGCGGAAGCAGCGGCAGCAGCAGCAGCAGCACCAGCAGAGGGCAGAAGCATCAGCAACAGCAGCCTACTAGTACGAGGGTCTCCAAGTTTGAGAGCCTCGAGCCACTCGGCCGGTCGGTCACATGTGGAGTTCATCAACCTGCGCGATTGCTATAAACAACGCAAACAACAAAAGCAAAGCCAACAACAATAAGAACAACAACAAAATATTGCTAGAAAATCATTTGCTCTTACGGGACGTTATCAATTATGCATAAAATAAATGGAATTGCATTGGAATATATAGCACATACATACATACATATATACATACATACATACATACATACTATATGCATGCATTGCAGTAGAAGCTTAAATTAGAACCGCTTGGGTTTTCGGATGGTTCTAATTTCTGGACTTCCCTGGACCTTTTCACACCCCGTCCTTATAAATTGATAAGGACAATTTCACAAATCAGAACCGCTTGGGTTTTCAGATAGTTCTAATTTCTGCACTTCTCACCCAGTTCCTATAAAATGATATGGTATGATATGAATTTCAAGGATCTTTGATCTACTGCGCACTTTTCAAGTCAAAGATAAGAAAAACCGGCTATCTTCGGCGTGCCGAAGCTTTATACACTTGCAGCAATGTTTTTTATAAAAAATTTAATTTTTGTCTGATTGTTCCTATGGGAGCTTTATAATAATGCGTCTCCTTCAATGCGTTACGCACTTCGTGACCTCGGCAAGGGTATAATAAACACCGAAGTTATTCTAGAAACTAGTTGCAGTGCTGCTGAAGCGAGGGCACTGCTTGCCTGCAATGCCGCTGAACTGCTCTATGGGTATTTGTGTGTGTGTATTAGTATGTCTACGAAGAACTGTTTGGGAAGTTACGACCTGTGTATAAGGTATACCCCACTAGATCACTTGTTTACTTCCATAAGAAAAGATCAACAAATAAAGTTAACATTTTCTTTTGTAATTAATCTTTATTATTATTACTTTTTTGAAAGAAATATTCCCCCTAACGGGGACTTACAATTTGTATAAAGTTCTTAGGTTATCATATCTGGACAATATACATATGTATGGGAAAGAAAGCTCAGTTGTATTTTCCTTAATAATTCTTTCTTCTAACTATTCTTCTTCTATTCTCATGCCTGTTTTCTTTAATAATTGTTTTTTCTATTTATTCTTCTTCTATTCTCACGTCTGTTTTCTTAATTTAATAAAAGTAAATGTTCGCAATTATTGATTTTAATTTATAATGCGCATATTAAACGTATTCACGTATAAAACGTGCACGATTGAGCATGGGGGGTCAGAGAAAATAGCAAAAATATTTGGACTCCCATAGGAAAGTACAACGCAATAGCAACAAATGGAAATAATGAAATGCCTTGATGTATAAGTAAGTATATAAAGTACTCGAAAATTCTATAAATAGTACACAGCTCTATAGAAAGCATGCATTGTGTGCTTCAGCGACAGAGGAAGAAAAACATTTTATATTAAAAGGGTTCAGTTTTGTGCCATTTTTTGTGCGTTCTATTTGGCAATTCACTGCACAAAATTAAGTCCTGTGGCTATGTCATGAAATAGTATCAAGAGGGCATATATATATAGCAAATAATTTTACGAATTTTACAAAACAGCTTGAGAAATCATGATTTCTTCACTTTATTTTGAAATAACGTGGATTTCGAGTGCAAATAAACCTAATAGAACCAGAGCTACAGTTTTTAGTTCCTTAAACATTTCTTGGTCTTTCTTTATAAGGATACGAAGTGCATTCTTCAGGAGAAGGAAACAGATATAATATATTCATATTTATAAGTACGTACTACCTATTTAGAACATTGAGGAAAATTAGCTACGTTCAGAAGTGAATTTCCCTTACACATTCATATTTATACTATTTCAATTTCCCATTTGACTTTTGCGATTTGAATTCACTTGCCATTGAAAAAAGATTCAAAACTCCAGCTAAAGAAAATTAGAATACTAGAATAGTGAATATTTTTAAATATAATATATATTTTTAATTATATATATCGTACAGTATATCTTGAGTATTTGGGCCTATAGCCATTTTTAAAGCCTAACTCTAGGTGAACTTATTTCTAAATTAAATTCACAAAATCTTTATAAGAAAAAAGTGAAATTGCGAGCTGTTCTAAATTCCGAATAACAATGAAATCTATGTGAACATTCATTTGAAAATAGCAAAATCAAATAGTTCCGAATAACAATTAGATCTATTATGATATCTATATGATGTGGAGTGAAAAGTATTATTTAACTGCCAGATGTAAACATATTAAGAGCAAAACTCTGTGTATATTTTGTTGTGTAGAGCATGGGGCATTCGTGTTGGGCTTTTGCTATACAAATGCTTATATTCCCTTGTTTATTTTTGAATACTCTTGGCTAGGTAGAGTGACTAAGCATTAAGGCCCTGGGCAATGAGCCCAGAGTGCTGAGCGCAGCGTCTAAGCAACCCAGACGTACCCGGAACGGGGGCTTCGGTTTTGGTTTTGGGGTTTTGGGCATTGGCTTGGTTGGTAGTGTGGTGAGGGGTGTGGGGTGTGGGGTGTGGAGTGTGGAGTGTATGGTGGGGGAAGGCTGGCGCTGTGGTGCTCCATATTGCAGCATTGTTCTTGTTGTTGTTGCTGTGTGTGTTTGCTAGTGATAGCGACGGCGACGGCGTGCTGACCTATTTTCAACTATACACATACACACAAACATTCATGTGTGTGTTTGCTGCACATCGCATTTTATTTTTTGTATATACTGTATATATATATATATATTTATTTTTGCTTTTAATGAAAGTTATTGTTGTTATCTGTGAGCGGCCTGGCAGCTTAATCAACGCAAATGAGGAAGCCAGTCAGTCAGTCAGCCAGTCAGTCAGAGGCCGCAGCAACAAAAATCAAGCGAAATGAAAAGCGTTCACAGCAACAGGCTGCAAAAGAGCATCAAGCGGCACCTGCCAACAGCACAGCACCCCTTGCCCTCCCCCCACCACGTGGCAAGCAACTATGCGCATGCAACCCTTGGTGGCAAAAAGGTTATTGTACTTTTTGTGACTGCCCCATTGTGTGCAGCATTCAGTTCTGGCGTAAATGCACAAGGATACACAAAAAACAAATGCAAAAGTCAATGGGATATATTACAGCTATATGTACACTGAACGAAATTTGAACAGATTTATTGTTACCATGAAATGGATGTAAGCGCTTAATAGAGCTGTCTAAATGTATCTAACAGAATTTATATGCTAGGTATATTCTGAATCAGAATAAACAGATACAAGCTTATTCCAAATTTGGAATTTCAGCAATTCGATAAAAACGTTTTATAATCATTTTGAGAATAAAGTCTTGATTTTGGTACTCTTTTGAATGTCACTACGAACAACAACATTATTATTTCAATGTAAAATACTCTACCAACTTCAATGCAATCCCCCTATCTACACCCACCAAATCCAACATCCTATCCCTCATCCAACTCCTCAAAGAATCAAAGTCTCTATCCCCCATCTAACCCATTAAGTATACCTCAACATATACTTACATCCACAACCTAAATAAACTACAAATAATTACAATACAGGAACCATTTTGCGGTCAAACTTGCACCCGATTTCCTACTACATTGAAATAATATTTTATTTATTTATTATACCTATGCAGGTACTGTAATTATTATGTTTCATTGTAAAAACAAGTAAGAACGTTGCAGTCGGACGCACCCGACTGCAGAATACTATGTTCCCAGTCCTATATAATTTGGTTATTTGTGTGTTCAGAAAGAGACGCGAAAAGAACTGCACAGGTGTGGGAGATATAGATTTTGCTCCTTTGTGGGGGAGGGGGTGGGGCAGTCCAAAAATTTGTTGATGCAGATTTGTCCAGGTGGTCAACATTAGTCTGTATGCCAAATTTGGTGACTACCTGTACAGGTGTGGGAGATATAGAATTTTCTCATTTGCGGGGGAGGGGTGGGGCAGTCCAAAATTTGTTGATGCAGATTTGTCCAGGGGGTCAACATTAGTCTGTATGCCAAATTAGGTAACTCTATCTTTGAAACTGTAGGAGAAATACCCCTTGAAAAACGTGTTTTGGGGATATCAAATGCCGATTTGTGGGGGTGGGGGTGGGGGGGTCAAATTTTTTTTGATGCAGATCTGTCGGGAATCTTAACATTAGTCTGTATGCCAAATTTGGTGATATCTTTAAAAATGAGGAAGATACAGGTTTTCCCCAAATTGCGGTGGTGGGGGATCGATCTCGACACTTCATAAATTGACGGTATACACCAACAGGTGTACCAAGTTTGGTTGCTCTAGCTTAAAGATAAAGGCAAAAAAATTGCGTTCATACGGACAGACGGACAGACGGACATTTCGCAAACCCAATATACTATTTTCCCTTCGGGAACATAGTATAATAACAAAATAATGATTATTAGTTCATTTTCGATTATCTCACAAATTAACTATTCATTTTGAGTTACAACTTTACAAATTGTTCGCTCAGTCCTCAGATCCTTGGATTAAGAATTAAATCAAATATAGAAAAATTGAAAAATAATAGAAACTGAAAGTGTTATGTGGAAACTTGTTCCATTTCAATGTTGCTAATGAGGTGAATAAAGAACATTGTTAGATTGTAATAAATTCTCAAAAGGAATGTATCGAAAAATACTGATCTCGATGAGGTACGGGTTTCCGCTCTCTCGATGCATGAAAAGGAAGGAAAATAAATTGAACAAGCTAAAAATTGCAAATTAATACTAATTGTGTACTCATTGTGATTGTTTAAACTAAAACAAAGTTTCACAACTTAACCAAAAAACATTATTATAAAAATAAAACCAAATGTTACGAGTTTCGGGAATATCCTATATCCTACATCCTATAACATACTTTTTGGTATCAAGCTGAGCATTTTCAGTGTACAAATGATGTGAATACCAATATGGATATACTTACATATATCAATTAAGGCCGCTCATCATATTGATCTAGTTTTTTCTTTCTGTGTAGACATATGTACATACATATATATGTATCTACATGTATGTATAGTAATGTTTGTCTCATATTGTTGCCGTCTGCCTCTTTTTATGAGCATTTTGATTTATGCATCCAGCGCGCAGAGTTAACAAACTTAACAAACATGCAACACAGCAATACGATATGCACTTTCAGTCCAAGTTAAATCAATTATTTATACACAATTGAGCAATATCGAATATATATGTATCAGTGGCGTACGCATGTCTTTTTTTGGCAGGGGTTAAGATGTTCTTATTATTATATTATTATATCTCTTATTATATCCTAGCAGGGTATTATAATTTTGTCTCGAAATGTGTAATGGACCGAAGGAGACATTTGCGATCCAACAAAGTATATATATTCTGAATCAGCATCAATAGCCGAGTCTATATAGCGATGTCCGTCTGTTTCTATGCAAACTAATCTCAATTTTAAAGCTATCGTAATGAAACTTTGCACAGAGCCTTCTTTTTGCTGCAGGCAGTATATATGTCAGAATCGGTCGGATCGGACCACTATAACATATAGCTGCCATAGGAATGATCGATCGACAAATATGGTTTTGTATGAAAAACTTTTTGGTTTTTAATGTATCCTTACCAAACTTTTCCAAGCCGAGTCTCTAGAGAGTTTATATAATCTGGCCAAATTTGGTCAAAATCAGACCACTATATCAAACTTTTTGTTTATACAAATATTTCATCCAAACTTAGTAAGAGTTTTATAATACTTCAAATAGTTTCCTATAATTTGATCAAAATCGAAACACATGGGAGCAATCAATCAATCAATCGGCACCCGAAGATAGCCGTTCTTTCTTGCTTTTTAAATCCGTTTTTTGATTACGATCTGTCTCCAGTTCGGGTTATTCAGCATCCTTCGAAGCAGTTTGGCTTGGAAATGGTGAAGGATCTCAATGCTAAACAAGTTTGTTACGAACTTAGCCTTTAAACTGATCGAGTATTCGCTGTACGTAATCAACAGGCCGAGGAAGTGCCCAAAGGAACCAAATAATCAAATTAAACCCACTTAATACACAATCTGTATATGAACATATATTTCTACATACATATAACCGTGGGTTAAGGCTACTTAGATGAGTTTATAAACAAATTTGCAAGCGAATGAATGAAATGCGCTCTAAACAAATAGATACTAAGTGGAAAATTGTGTTTGCAAATTTCAAATTTACGTGGAAAGAACAAAATTCAAACGAAATGAAATTCATTTGAAGGCACTTCAATGAAACAGAACTTGAATGAACGGCGTATATGTACATACATGTACATATGTTAGTGAAAAGTAAATAAACAAGTAACAATGCTATAATCAAGCGTGCTCAGCTAAGATATACGCTGTGCACAATATTGTTTATCATTCGATCGATGCAGACTACAAAAAAGTTTCCTTTTGTGAAATTCCATTGACTTTCTAGTTGAAGGAGAGCGGGAGAATAAATTTCTATATAAAAAACAAACTTGATCCTCGTATGGTACATAGAAAGCTCAAAGGTATACATACATATATCGCATATAATATACATACATACTATAAAACACTCATCTTTTAAAATGGTGAAGAAACGAACATATTTTATCCAACGATACTTTATAGGAGCTATCATTATCATATTTACAGGGTATAATAAATGCGCATCAATAATATATATTCGAGGTTCTCTGGACTGGGACTGGGCCCAGTGTGTGTGTGTGTGAAACAAAATTCTTAAGAAATGTTCACACTATCTCATATTTACGCGCAATATTGCGCTACTTCCGACGTTACCAAGTCGGAACACGAAAAATGTTCTGAGAAATCTGTTTTTTATAAGATTAGATTTAAGTAGCAGAAAAAGTTTGCCTTTCAAAGTTTTATATTGCATCTGCGATTTGCAGAATAGAATTATTAATGAAATTTCGTGCAAGCTTTTTACTCCCTGTACCCATAAAATGGGTAAAAAGGGGTATTACATCTGTGCAAATGTATGTAACAGACAGAAGGAGACATCTCCGACCCTATAAAGTATATATATTCTTGATCAGTATCAAAAGAGATTTCGATTTGGCCATGTCCGTCTGTCTGTCCGTCTGTCCGTATGAACGCGTCGATCTCAGCAACTACAAGAGCTAGAGACACCAAATTTGGAATGTAGGTTCCTGTATACCATACGCAGATCAATTTTGTTTCATATTTCAGATATCTTCCCCCGATCCCCCGCAAATCGATTAAAACCGTTTTACAGCAACAATTTTCACGATACAGCCTTAAGATTTGGCATGTACTTTATTCTCTCTTAATCTACTGTCCAAATTTCAAGTCGATCGGATAATAAACACGGAAGTTATTCACGAAAGAAGATTCAGTAATGCAGCGAGAGGGGGAAGAAGAAGCACAGCCACTTTTGCCGCCTGTGTGTGTGCGTCTTTGTGTATGTGTGTGTGTATGTGTAAGTGGACGTAGATGTGATTGAATGTTTTAGACCTGGGTACAGGTAGTTTCGTAGTCGGGTATACTCGACTATAGCATTCTTACTTGTTTAACTTTAGGTTTATACAATTAGTATATTTCACTAACATATTTCTATGATATGCTTTTCATTTTCTTCTACTACTTCCAATTTCAATCTATTTAGCGGTCTTTTCTGGTGGAATTTAGCGGTTTTTGTTGAAGCGTGGCGGGTTTGCTGA
Source organism: Hirtodrosophila confusa (assembly GCA_035043065.1). Taxonomy (NCBI): domain Eukaryota; kingdom Metazoa; phylum Arthropoda; class Insecta; order Diptera; family Drosophilidae; genus Hirtodrosophila; species Hirtodrosophila confusa. The sequence continues at coordinate 5,436,497 of JAWNNI010000078.1, forward strand.
ATGGGCATTGGCAACACTGGTGCGCACTTCTGCGATTAAGCAAAAAATAACAATAAAGAGAATTTATAACTATCTAATGTATACTTATTTATAAATATAAGTAAGCTTTTTCTACTACTTCATATTACAATCCATTTAGCGGTTTTTCTGGTGGAATTTAGCGGTTTTTTGTCGAAGCATGGCGGGTTTTGTGAATGGGCATTGGCAACACTGGAGCGCACTGCTGCGATTAAGCAAACAATGAACCTTGCGTCAGCTGGAGGAAGTCGGAGAGTTTGTGATGGGATTTGTGTGTGGGGCAATTGTCCGGTCGGTAATTTGGCACAGTTGCACAAAGACGCCGAATATCGAACGAGACGGCGTGTGAGAGAGGGAGCGGGAAGGAACGAGGAATCTTTGCGAATTCGCACTTTTCTAACAGTAAACTGGTTTTTGTGGGCAAACGCAAACAGTTTAACAAGCACTGGTAAAATGCAGCGGCTACAATAACAACAATGCGAAGAAGAAGCACAGCAAACGGAAATTCACTTTCCCTACTAAATGCAGCAAGAACGAGAGAAAAGTAAATTAACAGCGATAATAACAACAGCAGCGTGAGAGCGAAAGAGAGGGAGCGACCAAATGAGCATGAGGCGTTTGTTGTTGCAACCACTTGCTACACAGCGCAAAGCAACACAAATACACACATACACGCATACACACACATAAGCTTCCCACTTCCCCATGCCAGTTGTTGTTTTTTGTTGTGTTGTTATTGTCTGATAACACCGATAGGCGGCTGTATTGGAATTTATTTGGACTGCGTCGCACGGTTAGCATATTATTTGTAAATAGCACGTGCTTATAACATACCACACACACATACACACACTCGCACATGTATTTATGAGAATGTACACATATTTTTTGCAAGTGCCGAATACCGCAACAGATTTTGATGAAACACATTGCAACACACACAGCCATCGTATTTAAGCTCAATACACTCGCACAATTCATGTACACGCACACCCACATACACACAGGCATAGTTAAAAACACGCACGCAACTTTTGCAGTTAATTGTTGCATTTGTACACATCATTTTGCAATATATTAGGGCGTGTGTCATTTTGTTGCTAGCATATATATGTATGTATCCAATTGGTTCAACAGTTCTTTGTTTATACACTTACAAATTCTTGGTCTTGTTGTTCAACCGCTACCTCCGACGCCATTTTACGAATGTGAAACAGTATCGCCGATTCGTTTTCACCACAGAAACAGCTGTTTGGTCTGCTAAGTTGGCTGCGAACGCAAGCATCAGTCGCCTTAAGTTGGCAGCAAACACAAACAAGAGCCGCAGTGATCCCAATGTTATCGAAAAATCGATCGATATAAATACATTTGCTCAAATTGGCAATTTTGTTAATATAGGGCTTCCACATATTAGTTTTGATTAGTTTACATAGGATTGCATGCATTGATTAAGAAGAAAAAGCAAAATCAACCACAAGCTGCTTTGTTTTGATTCCGATTCTATAAACAGCTGATTGGTTTCAAGAATGGCGCCAACATGAACAATCGTTAATGTTTTGATTTTTGTGTTGCAAAACAATAAATAATAAAGTAAAACATTTCCCCTGAGACTAACAAACAATAAGCCAATGGGGAACTGTACACGATTAACACATTATAATGCGTTTATATAGAATTGGTACAATAAATAAATACATATCTTGCGCATAATTTGTAGTTTTATCTAATATTTAAATTTTTATAACTAATTCTGTATTTTATTCAGTAACGAAAATAAAAATGGCATGTGCTGGGGCTGCCCTTACAACAACAACAACGCGTAAAATAATGAATGAATAGAAAAATATTAATGAAATGTAAACATGGTCCATTAATTTTGACTCTGACTGTTACAGTGTAGGCCGGTCGGTGAATACGTCCATTGTTTGTTGTGAACGATTTTGGGATTCAAATCGTTCAAATGAACGATAACAGTTAGTTCATTCGTTCACTATGAAGATTAGTTCAATCGAACTAAGTCTGAACGATTCAGTACAACTTTACTAAACAATCAAAGAATGTCAGGCTAAAAAAGTTTAAAATTTTCTATAGAACAAAAATGTGAACATCTGTACAAAATACAAGGGAAGCATTAACAACAAGCTAACAACAAAAGTAGGCAGGCAGGCTGCCAATACATTTGCCAGTTGATAACGTTATCGACGCGTCGCCAGCTGTGCAGCCAACAAAAACAGTTCAGTTGCCAAATTCTGGTAAGAAAGGCAGGCTCTGGCACAGTTCCGTGTGCTACATTCTTGTGCCTGGTCAATAACAAATTAGCGACAAATTTTGTTATTTGACTTTTTTTATTTTTTTGGTCCATAAGCAACGCTTGGCCATTTGCGATGCTGTTGTCAACGTCAGCTGTGCTATTTTGAGAGAGAGAGAGAGAGAGAGCGGCAGTACTGTTAGGCGTGGATTACCGACGATTGAAGAGAAGAGCAGCGAACAGTGGGAGCAGAGGTATGTAGCACATCTATCATAAGCAACTATTGAACATGCGGCACTTGCCAGCCATCTAACGCTCGCAACCCCGCCCCCTCCCCACGCCATGACCATCGCCTTGTCTCTACCTTTCTTCATCCGCACCTTTCCGTTATCGCTGTCTCTTTTTGATGTCTGATTTCTTAAATTATTAAACGCGCACCCACAACTGTTATGAGGTGTGTGCGGCTGCCCGCCCATTTGGGGCTCAAGGCAAGCCATTTGAATACCCTGTCTCTACCAAACAAAAGGTATATCAAGGTTATGTGTAACAGGCAGCATCATCATCCTACAAAGTATATAAATATATATGTATATATGTATATACTATTCTTAGTCAGATGCCTTAGTCTGTGCGTATAACCGCATCAGAAAGTAACAATTCCCACTCTTATTTGAAAAAAAACCCTTTCCGTCTTGATGCTGCTTGAAAAGCACTGCTTGAAATACACTGCTTAAGCCGTACGGTGCCTTAATCTCCATAGATACCGTACTAGAGCTGGCAGACAAGCGGTGACACTATCGATAGCATCGCTTCTTTTATTTTCAACTGTTTCGATACTGTCGATACTATCGACAGAAAAAATTTGTGATAATATCAATTTTTTTTTTGGTTTTTTTGTAACTAATCTTAAGACTCATATATTATTAGTATATAAATTTTATAAAATTTCAAAAATTGCATATTTGTATATCGATAATATCGATAGCTTTATTTGTCACTATCAAGCGGAAGTCGCTTAAATACGAATATATGTATATAAAGTGTGTGTATGCCTACGACTGTGTATTGTGTACCTTCAGGCCTGTATAGAGGGTAACTTCTCGTCGAGCACTCAATCAATCTTAACTGTTTTTTTGTTATTACAAATGTGTTTGTATATTCCGTAGGCCACCTTAAGTTTTTCTAATGTACTGAGCACTTATTGTCATTATTTCTCGATACTATACGCGCTTCTTAATAAACAAACGCATTATTTCTCAATTTCCAATTGCCAACAGCTGTCGCCCCGCCCCTCTACCCCCATACCTCCGTTGTCGTTGCTGTTGAGAACGCTTTCAGCAGGCTTTAAGCATGCGCTTTAATAGATCGGAGTTGGCTAACTGGCAACCAATCCATTAACCAGATTCGACAAAGAAGGCCTGTTGATAATCACTGACCGCCAGGAGGGCCTCTTCTGGCGCACCGATGGTGAGTGGAAAGCGCAATTCAGTTCTGAATTGCGATAAAAGTGTCTTAATCATCAAATTACCCTTATGCACCCACACATACACATTCATACCACATTGGCACTCAAAGATGATTGTTATTTTTGGCAACATTTGCGGGTTTCCTTATGCTTAGCCCGCCCTCTCATGTCTCACACATTTAGTATACTATACATATTTCTGAATACCCAAGAAACCAAACAGAAAATCACCTAATCGAGACTTGCTCAAAAGCACATCCTTGCCATTTTTAGTATATTTCTTTAATTTTCTGCTCAATCACGCAGCAAATCACAGCACATCCTTGTCATTTTTAGTTTATAATACTCAACCTCGCAGAAAATCACACAGGGAGTAGATCAAAAGCTAATCCTTGCCATTTTTAGTATAGTTTTCTCAATATCACCAACACAACCACACAGTAAATCACAAACAAGTTTGTACATCCTTGGCATTTTTTGTATATTTTTTTAAAGAATATTCAATTGACCAAGCAGAAAATAACCTATACGATAAATGCTTGCCATATAGTAGTATATATTTTCCTTGACATTTTTTGTATATTTTCCAAAATTTAACCAATTGGCCAAGCAGAAAATCACCTATCCTGCAGAAAATCACCGATCCTTGCCATTTTTTGTATATTTCTTTTGTTTTCTATTAAAGTTCCACTCAATCACGCAGCAAATCACAGCACATCCTTTCTAATTTTGGTATATTTATTTAACTTAACTTCCATCCAACCACGCAGAAAATCACACTCACGGGATTAGATTTAAAGCATATCCTTGCCATTTTTAGTATAGTTTTCTCAATTTCACGCTATCACACAGTAAATCACACACAAGGTTGTAGATCCTTCGTATTTTTTGTATATTTTTAAACATTTAATCAATTGACCAAGCAGAAAATCACCTACACGACAGATCCTAGGCATTCTAGTATATATTTTTTTTAAAATTTCCTACCAAACACCCATACAACCACACAGAAAATCGCACACACTTTTGAAGATCCTTACCGTTTTTAGTATATTTCTTCATTTATTCAATGAACACCCCCACAACCACATAGAAAATCACCCAACACGACTGTAGATCAAATGCAGATCCTGCCTATTTCACGCTCTTCACACTCTCACTCACCGTTTGCTTATGCACTTTTTGCCGTCTCTCTCTCTGTTTCTCTCTCCGCGCTCTTTGCAATCTTGAAATGAAGTTAAACTGGAATGCTGGTGCAAGCTGCGTGGAAATTTACTGTTTTATCTGAAGGACAAGAGTCCAAGGTCATCGGTTGCTGGCGTTCTAGTGCTGCAGGATTGCCAGCCGCGCATACAACATGAGGAGGCCGAGTTGGAGGGCTATGTATTCGATCTAGGTACGTTTGCTGTGAACGCATAAAATCCTTGTTGCTAAACATGACTAATCCAAAAAAAAACTCTTCAAACTTGCAGTTTTCAAGGATAGCCCCACGCAACGCATTATCACCCATAGCGCAGCGGATCGGCTGGACTGGGTGCGCAGCATTGAGGCGTGCTCCAACGAGCAGATTAACTTGCAGATAAAACATCTGGAGGATCAGATTGCTGCGGCCACCTCATCGCGGAGCACAAGCGCCACTGTCATGGGCAATAATATTGATCAGGGGCTGCCGTTGCCCTTGGCGTTTGCCTCCGAGCCCCGTGAAACGCCAACGGTTGAGGCGCCCTTTGAAGGTGATCTAATACAGTTCTAAGCTGTTGTCCCAAATTGGAAATTGTTTCGTTTGTGTTTCCTTACATATTGATAATAATGTTTAATTAGTTTGTGGCTGCCTGCCATCTAACCGCGAGTAACCCAAAGAAATAATTGCCATGGTTAATGTTATAATTTTAGTTTATAATCCAACGAATTTTATAATCATTTAATACTCTATTTAACTAGCACACCCGCACACGCTTAACCAACACACACATGCACATACACACACACACACACACACTGCTTGTGTCTAGCCTTCCACCCAAAAACAATTGCAATTTCATGCCCCTTAAGGCCTTTAGACTTAGTATGTTAGTTCCAAGTTCATAGAGGACACTTTCTCAAAACAAACCAAAGATTTCAGACATCATTGAATATTACACAAGAATGCAAATGTTACCTAACTCATGCTATGATGACCGCTGCTTAAAGTGATAATTTTGATAAATCTTATTTCCTGTTCACACTATCTCATATTAACGTGCAATATTGCTACTTACTTCGCGTCAGATTTGCTTGTCATTTTTGACCAGTGCTGTAAAACGCATCCTTTTTCAGAGCTTTAAAAGTTCATAGTGTTGTAAGCGCAGTTCTTTTACCGCTGCTAACACTAAAAAAAACATTCGTCAAATTTATTGCACAATATATTGAACGCAAAGTAACATTTTCATATAATATTACTGTAGTTGCGCGAGAATCGTGTCAGAAAATATTACAGAAAATATTGAAGAAGGCCTTTTCAAAAGGTAGTATGACCAAAGAAGCCTTGTAAAATTTTAACTGAAGCAGGAAAAGAATAGTTCACAATTGTAATCTTATAGAAATATAATCTCATCCTATATGTATAAAACAATCCTAAGCAAATTCAGGTTACAACTTTGATAAAAACAGACAGAGTGGCTGAAATTATATGTATATCCAGATGCAAGATTGAAGAGGGTGGCTGAAATGATGTAAACAGATTCAAGATTAAAGAACGTGGCTGAAACTATACACCCAGATTGAAGATTGATGAGGAAATTGCTGGAAAACCGCAAACATTTGTAACTGTAATTGTTTTCAATGAATTTATCATGCCTTTTTTTTTGTGTAAAATAAGACAGAAAAATACAAACACAATTCCTATAAAATGAAATGATGTACATATGAATCTAGATGTTACCCCTGTCGCATAAAATGGGTAAAGAGTATACATCTGTGAAATGTATGTAACAGACAGAAGGAGACATCTCCGACCCTATAAAGTATATATTCTTGATCAGTATCAAAGAGATTTCGATTTGGCCATGTCCGTCTGTCTGTCCGTCTGTCCGTCTGTCCGTCTATCCGTCTGTCCGTATGAACGCGTCGATCTCAGCAACTACAAGAGCTAGAGACACCAAATTGAAATGTAGGTTCCTGTATACCATACGCAGATCAAGTTTGTTTCATATTTCCGATATCTCCCCGTTCCCCGCAAATCGATTAAAACCGTTTTACAGTAACAATTTTCAAGATATAGCTTTAAGATTTGGCATGTACAATACTTTAGTCTCTCTTAATCTACTGTCCAAATTTCAAGTCGATCGGATAATAAACACGGAAGTATTCCGAAAGAAGATTCAATGATGCAGCGAGAGGGGGAGGAAGAAGCACAGCCACCAATTAAAATGCCTCGCTTGCGCTGTCGTTTTGCCGCCGTGTGTGTGCGTCTTGTGTATGTATGTGTAAGTGGACGTAGCTGTGATTGGATGTTTTAGACCTGGGTACAGGTAGTTTCGTAGTCTGGTATACTCGATATAGCATTCTTACTTTGTTTATTAATGTTAATCCAATGCTTAAAAGCGATTTCTAGCAAGTGTCATTATAGCATAGTTATCAATTTTTCAATGATTAATAACGAATTTATAAAATGTAAGAAAGAGATAGCGTGTTGCTTGGTTGAGGTAAGTTTGTTTTAAGATATTTGCGTTTCTAAATTAGTATAAAGCTGCACAATTTGATAACTAAATTCTCTAATTGTATGTATGTATGTATACGTGTATATGGATATGGATATTAACTAATAACGGTAATATGATAGAAAGAAGCGCGAAAGTGAGCGAGAGCGCTGTAAATAAATGGAATTAATTCGGAGAATAAACATTATTTTGCTTATAAAAATGTAAACAATTGAGTTGTTGTTCTTATTTTTGTATATATAGATCTAATAATCCATTTGTTGCTATGTTATGGTAAGCAGGCTCTAATTTCCAACAACTTTTCCATATCTCTTCGTCTTGCAGATCTGGAGCTCTCGGAGCTCTCTGAACTGCCCATTTGCGAGACGGCGATCTCCTGTGATAATCTGCCGCTGGACGGTTTCGGACGACCGCCCAATCCGCGGGTCTTCTGCTCGGTACTGCAGCCCGGCGAGGAGTGCATTTGGCGCCAGCACGCACGTACCGAGCTGCTGGAGCGGACCCGCACGCCCCAATTCCTATGCACCATGCGCTTCCTACGCAGCGCCGGCTTCAATGCCTCCACGCGACTCCGCTTCAGCGTGCACGATGTGCGTGAGCGCGTCTCGCTGACCTCACTGCCCCTGGGGCACGCGGAGGTGGCGCTGGGTGTCATCCAGGATACGACACGGCTGCGCTTAGAGTTGTGCTCCACGCGCGGCGAATGCGGCACTATAACCCTGGCCTCCAGGGCGCCCGAGGCGTCTCCCAGGCTCTCCTCAGGCAATGGCATAAGTCGCGCCTTAACTGGCCTGGCACAGCCACCGCCGCCCCGTTCTAGCACACAGTACTTCGAGCAAGGAACGGATAGCAGTGGCAGCAGCCACAAAGGTGAGTAAATCCTGTTTAGCAAGGCATTAAGGTTGCAAGGCTTTAAGCACCTCCTACATTACAAACTCCCATAACAAAAAACATTGACAACAAGTAAGAATGCTCTAGTCGAGTATACCCGACTACGAAACTCCCTGTACCCAGGTCTAAAACATTCAATCACATCTAAGTCCACTTACACATACATACACACATACACAAAGACGCACGCACATAGGCGGCAAAAACGACAGCGCAAGCGAGGCATTTTAATTGGTGGCTGTGCTTCTTGTTCCCCCTCTCGCTGCATCACTGAATCTTCTTTCTGAATAACTTCCGGTTATATCCGATCGACTTGAAATTTGGACAGTAGATTAGAGAGACTAAAGTATTGTACATGCTAAATCTTAAGCTATATCTTGAAAATTTCTGAAAACGTTTAATCGATGCGGGAAGGGGAGATATCTGAAATATGAAACAAACTTGATCTGCGTATGCTATACAGGAACCTACATTTCAAATTTGGTGTCTCTAGCTCTTGTAGTTGCTGAGACTATCGGACAGACGGCAGACGACTGGAAATCGAAATCTCTTGATACTGATCAGAATATACATACTTATAGTCGGAGATGTCTCTCTGTCTGTACAGACATGCACAGATGTAATCCCCCTTTTTACCCATTTTATGGGTACGGGAGTAAAATAATTGATTTCCCTACGGAATGTCTTTTTACTCCCTGTACCCATAAATGGTAAAAAGGGGTATTACATCTGTGCAAATGTATGAAACAGACAGGAGACATCTCCGACCCTATAAAGTAATATATTCTGATCAGTATCGGAGATTTCGATTTGGCCATGTCCGTCGTCTGTCCGTCTGTCCGTCTGTCCGTATGAACGCGTCGATCTCAGCAACTACAGAGTAGAGACACCAAATTTGGAAGTGGTTCCTGTATAGCATACGCAGATCAAGTCGTTTCATATTCAGATATCTCCCCCGTTCCCCCGCAAATCGATTAAAACCGTTTTACAGTAACAATTTTCAAGATATAGTTTTTAGATTTAGCATGTACAATACTTTAGTCTCTCTTAATCTACTGTCCAAATTTCAAGTCGATCGGATATAAACACGGGTTATCACGAAAGAAGAAAGAAGCGAGAGGAGGGAAGAAGAAGCACAGCCACCAATTAAATTGCCTCGCTTGCGCTGTCGCTTTTGCCGCCAGTGTGTCTGTGCGTCTTTGTGTATGTGTGTATGTATGTATGTGCAAGTTGGACGTAGATGTGATTGAATGTTTTAGACCTGGGTACAGGGAGTTACGTAGTCGGGTATACTCGACTATAGCATTCTTACTTGTTGATCATGTTTTTGACTCTTTGACTTTGCATTTAAATATTATTGATATTTCAAAATAAATATTTTGAGATTTTTGCATACATACCGATGATAGTCGCTCTATATTGTTATATTAATTTCGATTATCCTGTGGCAATTTTGTAAGGTGTCACTGCCACTAGAAGCTGCGCCAATATTGTGGCTGTGGCACCTTGATCAGTCTCCTTCAATCAATGAATCCTCTTTAATCATGTTCATCCTTAGGACATCGTCGCACCCAATCGCTGCCGCCAAAGCTGGGCGTGCGCCTGTTTGTGCCCCAGCCGTGTGGAGTGGCGCGCGTCTGCACCAAGCCCCGACTGCATTCATACCGGCTGCACTCCTCGCTGGGAGCGGACATCAGTGTGCTGGAGACGCTGCTGGAATCGCGGCTGTGCTGTGCTGTGCCCCAGCAGCTGCTGTCCATTTGGATACAGCGCGAGAAGGAGCTGCTGCAGGAGATCTCTGGCATGGGTGAGCTGAGCGGCGAGTGGCGCTGGCGCCAAATGAATCTGCTGGAGGAGCATCTGCGCCTGCTCAAGGACTACTCGCAGGCCAAACAGAACATACAGCAGCTAATGCGTGACGGCATCTACTTCAAGCGCTCCTCGGCCAAAGCGGATGACGCCTTGGAGTTTCTTCCAGTGAATCTGCACGTGCAGCGCATGTGGGCCCAAAATGATACACTGCAGCGGCGTGGCGTCCTTGACATTATCACTGTGGGCGCCTTCACGCGCCACGATGTCAAGGCTCGCAAGTGCGGCGGCCTTATCAAGTAATTATAAACCATCAGTCTTCCCATTGCTTACAGTGCCAACATCCCAACGAACCCGAACCCAATAGGGATCATATAATTGCAGCAATTTATTTCTGGGTGCCCTGCTATATAGTATATTTATATATTTCCCGGCGAAATATTTAGATTAAAATGCACTTTGTTGAATTTGCTTACTTTCGGCAGTAAGAAATACACGATTTTCCCACCCGTGGGGGTAGATTTTCCACCATTTTTGAGCACCACGCCTATTATGTTTTTATGTAGAACCTTGAAAACTAGTTTGAACCAATTACATGAAAATAAAAATATCGAATGGTAAAAGTTTTTTTTTTTTTACCAACTTTACGGTCGTGAGGGTGAATGTTCAAAAATTAGGGAGACACGTGTCGAATTATTTAGCTTTGAAAATGAGTTTGAGGACAATCGGATGATAGGATGATAATCAAAAACCAAAATCTTTGGTCACCGTGCCTATTATGTCTTTGTATAGAACCTTGAAATTGAGTTTGAACCAGATCGGACTAACATTGGACTTTCGCCCATACAACTTTGAGATCACCACCGCCCCCCATGGGCGATGATTTCTGGATCTTGGAAAATGAGTTTGAAGCCGATTGATTGGTAAACAAAAAAGTTCCGCGATTTGCCATGCTTGTGGGTGGAATTTTCAAAATCCCCGAGAGTAGCTTATGACAGAAGGAAGGTCATTTATGAGCAACGTAAATAATAAGGGGCCAAGATGACTTCCTTGTGGTACTCCGGAAGTAACTTGAACAGACTTAAAGATTAAGCGTTTGAAACCTTTTGGGTTTTAAGAGTTAAGTAGTTGGAGATCCAAAGAATTAAGTTATTTGGAAATCCCAGAAGATGACGTTTGTGAAGTAAAAGGGAATGATTAACAGAGTCAAAAGTCTTACTGAAATCAGTATAAATAGCATCTGTTTGCATTTTAGATTGAAAGCCCTTAATGCCAAAAGAAGTAAATTCCAATAGGTTAGTGGTAGTAGATCTATATTTCATAAACCCGTGCTGGCAGGGTGAAATTATGGATCTACACAGATGTTATTAATTTCTCAAAAATCTTAGGAATAGCAGACAACTTAGAAATACCTCTATAGTTCTCGACGTTAGACTTATTTAGATTATTGTTTGAAATGATAGTAAGTTGAGCATTCTTTCGACTTCGATTTATCGTTATATTCTTGCAAAGGCTCTTATAATTTTGTCACGACCCGATAGCTCTCTTAAAGCTATCGTGATGAAATTTGGCATGGATCCTTCTTTTTGCTGCAGGCACTACATATGTTCGAACCGTTCAGCTCATCCAAGCTCACTAATTGCGAGTTTTATATTTGCATATAGTTTCCTATCATTTGTATCAAATCAGACCACATTATTATATAGCTCCCGTAGGAACAATCAGACGAAAGTCGAGTTTTTGTATAAGAAACATTACTAGCTTCGGCACGACGAAGACAGCGGTTCTTTCTTGTTATAGCTTATTATAATTTTTATCAAAATCAGACCACACTATTATATAGGTGCCGTAGGAACAGCAGTCGAGGGTATACTTATATCTTTAAGACGTCGAAGCTTTATCTTTAGTTGTAATTTGTTTAATTTGTTTATTATTGTTGATTTGTGTGTTGAATTTATATTAATACGATTTTCTGTGATTTTCCTAGGCTGCTGCAGGAGAGCAAGGCATGGAAGCTGGAGCAGAGCAACGCCTGCAAGGTGCAGGCGGCCAATGATGCCGTCCAGGCAACCAAGCAGCTGCGCAAGGAGATTGTGGAGCTGATGTCGCAGCTGCTGCAGTTGGCCAGCCGGCGCAGTGCACGGGACATGATGCCGCTGTGCAATGAGATGGTGGGTAAAACGAAAACGCTGCTTAATATTTGGGAGCCCAGCATTGTGGAGGAGGCGGTGACCTTCATTGAGCGGCATCGTATCATAGAGGAGCCCGATAATGTGCTTATGGAGCCAATGTCACCATTTCGTAAGATAACGCAGCAGCTAAGTGCTTTGGAGCTTAAATCGCCGGAACTGGAGGACTTTGCGACGCCTGTGGTGGCGCCACCAGATCTCTGGCCACGCGGGCAACCCTTAATGCGCTCCAACAGCTGGCATCCCAGCAACTCGTCGCCCTCCAGCTCGCTGGACATCAATGCCATTGACTCGCTGCAGCATGTGGTCAAATGCTACAATGCACATCTGCGCAGCCTCGAACAGCATCAGCATCTGGCGATACCGCCAGCCCAGCTGGAGCTGCAGGCCGAGGCCACATATCAATCCTTGCCACCTAGCTGGCAGGGCATCACAGCGCCAACGGTGGCGCCGCCGTTGCAGCTAATTGATCTGGATGATGAGTTGATGAGAGCAACACAGCCGCCAGCCGGCTTTCTGGACACCAAGCTGATGAGCTCCTCGCCCTCGGCCAACTACTATCGGCCCACAGAGGAGCCCGAGCCGCTTGATCTGACGCAGCTGAATATCGAGGCGAGCGTCATGTGTCTGGTCAGCAAGCTCAAGTTCTTTTGTGGACGCTGCGATAGTCCCGCCATACGATTGCGCCATCCCAAGGCGCCGCTTAAGCGCGAGGGCTTCACAGTGGCGCCCCAACAGGCTCCCGATGTGATCGCTGCGCCCAAGGAGCCGCCACAGCAGCTGAAACTTGACCTGGCGCCACAGCCGTCAATCTCCGCTCCGGTGGCACCCAAAAAGGGCAACAAGTTCACCGACGGACTGGATCTTGCGCTGACCACCGACTGGGTGGGCGAGCTGCGGCCCAGCATGCGTAAGCTACGCCACGCCATGGATCGCCTGCTCAAAACGGCCCGGCTGATGCACTCCGTTCAGCGTCTGCAGCAGGATGTGCGCTGCAATCGCCTGCAGGCGAGCATCATGTACCGCCGGGATGTGTGCTTTTCACAGGCGGTAAGACTCATCTCTCTCATGCCTTTAGCCATTCGGATTACCGAAGATACCATGCTATACAACTGGTTCCCTTACCGGTCCAGAACCATTTTGTGTCATGGGAAGATACGCAATTGGAACAATCGGATGTAAAATGCGTTTGTGTTTGAAAAACATTGCTGCGCGGGTATATAGCTTTGGCACGCCAAAGATAGCCGTTCTTTTATGTTTAATAAGAACTCTCCTTGACATCTTTCTCACAGTTGACGTCCTTGGTCAGCGCTCTGATGCTGCGTCTGTGGGGCAGCGAGCTGGACAGTGGGTATCTTACGCTGCTGCGTGAGCTTGGTCCGCTGGCTTACTTTGAGGGCCTGCTGTCGCTGTATGGCGCCGAGACGGACATGTGGAGCGACATGTGCATTGCCATTGAGGATTTGTCGTCAGTGGGCTTTACGCTGGTGCCGGCACAGCCAGGCGAGTTGACGCCCATGCCGCGAATAACGGGCTCGCGACAGGCGCTGGAGGTGCTGCTGCCAGTGCCGGAGCATGTGGTGACCAACAGCAGCAGCAAGGCTCTGGCCAGCTTTAAGATAACGCCCGTCTTCTTCAACATTGGCATTAACGAGAAGGCAACGCTGGGCCAGACAAAGGAGCAGCATCGCTCCAATCTGGACAACTATCTGCGGCTAAGCCAGTACTTCAGTCGGTATCGCAAGCTGGGCCTGAATGCCACGGGCGCGGCAGATGCCAGCTCATCGGAATTGGAATCGCTGCAATCGCTGCTCAGCTATATGGAGGAGCAGCTGCGCGCCAATGTCTCAAAAAATGTTAAGATTCTGCATTTAGCTGAGGATGCCTGCCGACTGATGGACGGCCTGCGATTTACATCATGCAAAAGCGCCAAGGATCGCACCGGCATGGCCGTTACCCTGGAGCAATGTCGTGTCCTAGTCCGCGAATTTCAGCTGCCGGCTAAGCACGTTCCCTACGTGCTGAGCACCATGCGAAGGTTCAATAATCTCAATCAATTCATTTGTTTAAATCATTTAACTGTCCTCCTTTTTGTCTTTCAGTGAGGGCACCCGCATGGACAACGTCTATAAGAATATTGACAAGCACAAGTATGCCTTCAATTTACCCCAGGTTCTCATGCTGCCGGCCATGTATAGGCCACCAGTGGGTTCCTACGGCAAGGCGCAGACCTAGGCCCTAACCCAGTGGCAATTGTACTTCCAGTTAGAAATTGTTAGATGAAACAGTTCTTGCGTCAAGCCAAATCTTAGATAGCAAATTTTATTGCGTTTAAACAGTGCGTGTCAAAACTTTGACGAGATTTACAAAAAGCACGTATATACTACATAACATTTGGCCCATTCAGAAAGAAATGTTGAACAATAATATTGATTGATATATGACTTAACCAGCTGAATGCTGTGATCTCTGATTTTCTTACACAAATTGAACATGCCTTTACTTTATACTGGACATTACAATATCTTAAGTCGGTGAAGATGACACTGATTATCTATTTATTAGCAGCTATGTTAATTAACATTGTTCATGCTAACAGTACTGCAGCTTCAGCTGTTGTTCTCGTAATGATCTGTTATGTTACAGGCTTCTCAAAAGAATCTCCAAAACAGAAGCAGTCAAAAATGTGTTTTTAAGTTGTTTATGTAAAGTAATGTGGGTCGTCCTTTACACTTTATAAACTGAGGGTGTACACCAACATGTGTACCAAGATTAGTTGCTCTAGATTCAAGAGTGTGGAGAAAAATTGCGTTCATACGGACAGACGGACATTTCACAAGCCCAATATACTCTTTTTCAACAAAATTTTTTTAAACCAAGTTTAACAAGAAAGGACGGCTATTTTTGGAGTGCCGTAGCTATATACCCTAGCAGGAATTACATTTTATACAAAACTTAATTTTGATTTTGATTTTGATCAAATTATAGGAAACTGTTTGAAGTATAATACAACGTCACTTAGTTCGGATGAAATATTTGCATAAGCAAAAAGTTTGATATAGTGTTATAGTGGTCCGATTCTTACCAAATTGGGTCTGATTGTATAAACTCTCTAGGGACTCGGTTTGGGTGAGTTTGGTAAGGATACCTTATAATACCCTCTGCTAGGGTATACAAATCTGTTGTGTTTGTGCTAATCAATAGCTTTGATATAAAAATATAATGTTCTTAATGATATAGTGGCCCTTTTAGATTACCAAAGTTGACAAATCGGCAGAGACAAAAGCTCTGCCAATTGATTAAAATTCTCTTCTGAATGTGCCCAATGTTTAGTTGTGGCTTGCATCGAGTAAAAATGTTACTAGTTCCGTGCAAGTTGCGCGCTAGATTATTGCGTGCCTACACACAAAGCGTGCAAGAATTGCGTCGTCTAACAAACGCTTTGTTAAAACTGTTTTGGCCAAGTCGATGCAAGTAACAAGTACTTAAGTAAAACATACATACATATACACAAAACAAATGTGCCAAAAATCAAAGAAAAAACATTTATTAACCAATTCTTGCAAAATGCAAGCATAAAATAGTACTAATAAAATTAGAGCGAGCTAATGCCGCAACGGTACGGGTGCTTAGAGCTAAAAAGTAAAGCAATTGTTAAACACATGTAACGATTCCATAGAGTTAGCACTCTTTTATTTATTTATTTACGTATTTATTTAAACTATTATGTAATTCATACACAATTTATACTCGATATAATTACTTATAGGAGCGCAACGTGTACTTCATTGAATCAATTCATGTACTTCCAGCAACAGAAAGCAACTTGTTAACCAATACAAAAACAGAAACCAAAACAACGAATAACAAATGTGTACAAATGGTATAAGGGAGCGATGGGATTTTTGTTGTTGTTGTTGTTTAGTAGTCCTGCACGCGTCCTGTACCCAGTCGTCGCTTGCGTATCTCCGTTTTGAGCCAGGAGGGCACATCGCGTATGGGATGGGCATTGGGGAAACGCAGCGGCGCCTCGGGTCCATCGAAGGGATGCGTTTGCGCCAGCTTGCGCTGCAAATACTCCTTGTTCACCTGCTTGGCGTCACGATGCTTATCCATATACAGATTGAATGGCTGCTTGAGCGGAAAGAACTTCTGATCCGCCAGATATGGCTTTGGGAAATCATACTCATACACCGGCTCCTTCAGCTCTGCAAAATGACAACGTTTAATTAAAATCAGCAAGCTATTAAGCAACGCACACAACTTACGCAAAACATTGTGATAGAACTGTGTGAGCGATTCATCCCAGTTGGTCTGATAGAATGCCAGACCAGCCGGTGTCAGCTCCTCCTGGTGCTGGCGATAGAAATTTAGCGTGCTAAAAGTACGCTTCTCCAAGTTGCCATAGTCCTTGGCATCCAGTTTGTGCGCGCTCAGATCCAGGCTTGTCTGCTGCTTGTACAGCACAAAGACCATGCGCTGATAGCCCACACCCTTGGGCGGAAATGGCGGCAGATAGTCTGCCAAAACTTGGCCCTCGGCGATCTTTCCATTGGGTATATTAGCGCTAAAAGACATACAAAATTAAAAACAATTCTAAATTGCATTTAAAAAACCTACATGAACCAGTGCAGACATTCGGCCGCTGGATTTGTGTAGTGTGCATCGGGATTAGTGGCTAACAGCGTCCAGTAGCTGTCGCCCTGCGCTGGCTTGCCCGTTATGGGATCCAGTTGGCCATCAAAGCTGACCAGAGGCGATTTGACTGCCTCGGCGGGCTTTATCACATTGCCATTGTAAACGGGCTGTAAGGTGTCGGCATTGAGCTCGTAGCGTATGTTGAGCGGCACGCGTGGTACAAAATAAGCGCTGCCAAAGAGATGCTCAAAGATGCCATAGTGATCCGCCAGCAGGCGCAGATCATGCTGCCCCGTCGTCTGCACATACGTCTGCTGCACCTTGTCCAAATCGATGATGACTGTATGGAGAGCATGCATGCTTAGCACACTGTACAGCTAATGGAACGTACAAGGACTACTCACGTTTGTTGCTACGTGCCAGCTGCTCCAGCTCCTGGCTGGCGCGCTGTGCCTTCAGATGCTCCAGGCGCGTCTTCAGCTGTGCCGCACGCGATGGCTTCAGCTGCGGAAAACCAATATTGATGCGTGCCAGCTGCTCCGCATCGGTAACGTTCTCATCTGTGCCATAGATTTTACACAGTTATCAATACAACAATTGGTTACATCAACTGAACCCACCTCGCAATCGCTGCTCCAGCGTACGTGCCACACCGGGCGGCTTGCCGCGCAGCGTGTGTCCTTGCCGCTGACTGGCATTTAGCAGTAATAGCGCTGTGGTTTGTGTGCCACGCAAACCGCTATTTACACCGCTTTTCATTAATAAATTACTGAAAGACATTGCGTTTTATAAGCAGGCCGCCTCGCGTTTTCATCAACTGCACAGCTGATGGTAGCCGATAACAGTGTTGGCTAACAAAAATTGCAATGCTGTGCGGCTTCAATATTGTCTTCTTCATGCGGTCTGGCAACGTCAAGCGATTTAAAGCAGTAACAATATAATATTTGGTTAGTTTATTGCCGCCGCAATCTTTTAAAAATGATATTTCAGACAATTGGAAAGTAAAGAGGGGTCGCTAGCATAGTTTGTCGATTCCATTCCAACCATTACGGTTGGCGCCACAGCTTGTTCGACTTTGTCTAATCACAAGGAAAGCCTTGCCGCAGAGAATTTATATGGCAGCCTGCTATCCATTTATTGTCAGAGTTTTGTAAGGTCAAGCAAAAACAATAGACCATTAATTAAGGTTGAAAATCAATATTTAAATGAATATTTGATGCCTGTCATCAAATATTCAAAGTGAAAAACAGTGCCGCAAGGAAAATTAAAAGTTTTTAATTATAGATTATATTTAAATTTTTTAGGTGTTCACACTTGTGGGTGGAAATATCCCGTCTTAACGCTCACTTTCATCATAAAAGGCCACTGTTATTACTAATGACTTATTAGAACAGCCCTTATGCACAGGTTAGGATACAGAATTTAGTTTTGATGTTTAAAAAGGCTATATGATACTGTAGTAAATTAACTGATTTTATTCAAATTGAACGAAATCAAATCAAGCAAAATAACTAGCAATTGGCGAGTGCAATTGATAAATCTGTACAAAAAAAAAATAAAAACAAAAAGGTTGTAATGCAACAATCAAGTTTCGAGCGATTCTTTCAATTGAGAGCTTATGGATTATCGTGTTCCGATTAATTAAAAGTGCCATAGATATTTTAACTGTCCAAAAAAATATTTATATTTCTAATATTGCAAATTTACATATTATCACATCTGACAATCATGGGTGGGGCGTAAGGCGAATGGCGGACACCGAACGAATAGGCATGTCCTGTTTTTCCAGGACGATAGTACATCAGATCATAATAGTTGGGACCGGGACCCACACTCTCTTTGCGCACATTACAGATCGGCCTCATCGAGAACTCGGGGGCACGATTCAATTTAAGATTCAAATCGCCCGCTCCATAGGCCGCTGGACCCGGCGAGTCGGCCTTCCGGAGCATTTTGGTTTGAATACCCCTGGGATAAAAGAATTCTGATTAGAAATCGAGCTAATCTGGAAGGTAAGATGGTACCCACATGCTATAGGATGGTGCTGCCGGCCGAATGGGGTTTATCTCAAACTTGTAGGCACTCGGGCCGGGTCCATACTTCTTGAAACTGTAATCATTTCGGGGTGCCATGGAGTAGGCTGGGGCATTAACTCCCTTGAAGAACGGCTTCACGTGCACATCGTGTGCGCCAGGTCCGGGACCAACTCTCTTGTCTGCAGTTGGGCCGAGTTAGCATATATTGACTCGATCCGATCTGATCTGATCCGTCAACTTACCGATTATTCTAGTCATGGGGGCAATTGTGTACTGCAGGCCACCACCCTTGCCATAGCGTGTGAACTTGTCCACCTGATAGGCGCCAGGTCCTGGCCCAGGATCGGGGCCCAGCATATTCGTGCGGGCCCCGAAGGAGTATTGGGGCATGCGCTGCTTACGGGTATCGTGCTTATCATAACCCACGGTTGTGGGCAACCCGTAAGCGCCGGGACCAGGGCCTGAGGATATACATAGTACATAGTATATGTTTAGCGAGCTGCCATCCTTGCAGGACTAGCTGAATGCTTACCTAGAGGTCGACGCGCCATTTGATTGCAATATTAGAAAAAATATTCAAATACTTTATAATTTTGTTGAGTTCGAGTTGTTGCCCGAACGAGATGTAATTCCAAAATGAGAGCTCCCAGAGCCCTCCCCCGAACAGGTACGTTCAGGGCTCACATGAAACTTAAATCATAGCGAACTAATTTAATAAAATAAAGAATCTTTTTCTTTTATCTTATATGTATATATATATTTATTATCACAATCAACATTTCACTTTTGTTATGAGTGGTAAAATGTCTCGCTAATAGCCGGGTTTGTGCGTTTTTGTTTGTGAATTAAGTGGGAATTCTCCAGTCACGAGTGATCGGCTCTGTACCTAGGTACCTAGGTATCAGATATCTTTTATTATGATTTGATTGTCTGACGAAATAGTTCAATTCTTTATTGACAAATTTACAGCCGAGTAGCTATTGATTTGTATAAGTTATTATACCATGGCGTGTTATAATTTCCTCACGAAATGTATAACGAATTGAAGGAGAGGGTTTCCGATCACAAAAAGTATTTATACTCTTTTTGATTTGAAAGCTATATATCAGTTTCAACTAAATGCTTATCTTTGATTGATTTCTATGTCGGGATTGGTCAGATCGAATTTGAAATATCTCAACGATCTTACCAATTCCTGACCAAACTTGGTTAAGACCATTC
Source organism: Hirtodrosophila confusa (assembly GCA_035043065.1). NCBI lineage: Eukaryota > Metazoa > Arthropoda > Insecta > Diptera > Drosophilidae > Hirtodrosophila > Hirtodrosophila confusa. Next base: position 5,456,710 of record JAWNNI010000078.1, read on the forward strand.
TTTTATAGCTATAATACCACAGTTGTTTAGACAACTTTTTTGTTTTCACACTATTACTCTTTAGTTTGGGACTAATCTTAATCAACATCGGACTATTATATGATTATAGCTGCCATAGAAACAATTGGATGTAAAAATAAGATTTTGTGGTAACAACCTTTTTACCATAAAATGGACAAAAAGGAGACATTGAATCTACGCAAATGTCGCAAACAGCTGGAAGGAGACTCTCCGAACCTATAAGGTATATATATTCTTGATTAGGCATCAACAGCCGAGTCGATAAAGCAGGGTCCGTCTGTAACAGCAACTATAAGAGCTAGAGACACCAAATTTGGAATGTCGGCTCGTGTACCATATGCAGATCGTTTGTTTCAGATTTCAGATATTTCCCCCCGCACCCCGGCAATTCGATAAAAACGTTTTACAGCAACAATTTTAGAGATACAGCCCTTGGATTTGGCATGTATACTACTTGGACCACTCCTATTATACTGTGCAAATTTCAAGTCGATCGGATAAAAAACATTGAAGTTATTCAACAAACAAGGTGCAGTATTGCAGAGGGGAAGCAGCTAAAATGCCTGCGCAGTGCGCTGTCGCTTGTGTGTGTTCGTATTTGTGCATATGTAAGTGTACGAAGATGTTTTTGGAAATTTGAGACCTATGTACAGAGAGTCTTAGAGTCGGTTATACTCGACTATTAATTGTTGTTTTTGCAGATGTCACAACCAAAGTCAGCAATCGCAGATCATTCTATGCTTTATAGTATGAAAGAACATTGATTTGTTGTATTTCGAGGGCATATATTGGGTTTTCTCGATGTAGCTCCCAAAACAAAAATGAAAATGAAAAGACCATATAATTTAACTGCAAAAGTGTTCATTTTATTTGCATTTAGTGATTGGTATACATATGTATGTAGATAATAATATGCACTTGATATCAAAATCAAAATACTGTTTTGCGCTCATGGGCAGGGCTGGCAAATAAATCAACAGGCAATGAGTGGGGTACTTTTGTTGTTGTTGAAAATTCAATTTAAATGCTTAAATGCTAACCAAGCCATGTGCAAGACAACAATTATTCAAGTGTCATTTAAATTGGCTAAAAATATTGTTTAAACGAATGAACGTTAAATCTTTCATACGCATGTTTTTATATGCTTCACATATATAAATATATAGATTCATGTATATAACTATTTTGGATAAGTACAGTGTGAATTGTTGCAAAATGAATTAAGTCAATTTTTAGTAATGTCTATGTATGTGTGTAAATGTATATGTATTTAATAGTATGTAGCACATTCCGATCAAGTATTTCTCTTTGATTTAGCTATTTAATTCTTATCTAGTCTAGTTAAAAGATTTCGCAACATTCTGCATTAATTCCCTAGTTTTGCTTTCCCATTTCATAACTACGTTGTAAGTACATTACATATATGTATATATAGTATATATATAAGTGTATATATATATTCGTTAATTGTATATGTATGTCTGTAAGTATGTATGTATCTCATTCAGAAGGCATTTTATCAAAAGTTTCTATATCGTTCGATCGAACAGAAAATGCATATACAAAATGGTCTGCAAAAGTAAACAGTTATAAATATAGTATGTATAAAAATGTATTTCTTGATTTACATTATAATAGTATAAATATTATTGTGTATATCTGGTTTGTTTAATAGAACAACAGTAGAATTACTTTCAATGTGTGTGTGTGTGTGTGTGTGTGTTTGTGGTGTTTTTTTTTATATATCTTATTTACGGCACAACAAATCAACGTAGTAGTAGTTTCAACAATGTGTTAATTTTAAATGTTTTGTTTATTTGCTTGGCTTGCGTGTGGTCACAATAACTGCGATAATAATATTGTAATAATTATATATAATAATAATAGTGATCGTAATACAATTACACACATACATAAATTATAATTTAACAGGTTTCTCTTTATATCAACTTCCGATATTTTTGTTTTTATCATATACATATAAAAATTTAATAACAGCAGGCCACAGATTACCAAAAACAAAAAAAAAACACAAAATACATAATAATAAAAAATTCTAAACAATGTAGTAAATAGTTAAGAAAGAAAAAAACCTATTTATTTTGAACTATTTCGTTATTTTTTTAGGTAATTTGATTGAAACGGCACTTGGTTGAGATTTGCGAACTGCGAATTGGCTATGGTGGCGTGTGGCATGTGGCATGTGGCGTGTGGCATGTGGCATGTGGCATGTGGCATGGATAGGATGGAAAATACCAAACACTGTAGATGTATTAAAGCACTTCATATGTATCTTCAGTTGCGGCTAATCATTATAATAATAGCAATAATAATACAAACATACATATGTTATATATTAGATAATAGAATAATCATAGAACAAAAATAATAATTTAAAAAATTTATATTTATAAGTAGCCAGTAGTTATAATAAGTAGTTGTATTTTTTTGTATAATTTGTAACTAGCGGAACTCGCCTAATCATCTCGTTCTGATTCCCGTTCTCCTACACTTCTCATCATATCTCATCTCATCCATCTGTTCATCAATCCATCCGTCCAGCCATACATCCGTTAACCCGTAGTCATCCATTCGTTACATTGTTACATCCAGACATCCATCGTTATACAAACCCGCCCCCAACGACCTCACCCATGAACTCATTCTCTCCACGACCTCGTTTTCGTCCTCATCCTCGTCCTCGCCCACGCCCACGCCCACGCCCACGTGTCTTCGTCCTTGTCCTTATCCCGGGTTGCACTGCGATAGAGTCACAGCCGTCAAACAATTTTACAATTAGGTGCTCAATTTTGTGGTTACTCATTGCTCGGTGCGTCGCTAATTGTTAATTGTTAGAATTATGCTACAAAAATAGTAATATTGATAAATGTTTGCCGGGGTAGGGGCACCACTTGCGACGCACACGTTCTGCTCCGGCGGCTAATAGATCCAGCTGCAGCTGCAACTGCAGCTTCAGTAACTGTGCCCGGCACTTGCCACACAATATAGTATTTGTATGTTATGTATTGATTGTTTGATTGATTGGATAATTCAGTGCGATCATTTGTCCTCACAGCAGCCAGTCTTGGCCAGCTGCTTCTGTAGAGCGGGCGGAATGAAATCTTTCGTCTTGGAATGATTGCCCTGACCGAGCAGCGCCGGCTCAATGTGCTTGCCCTCCTGAATGCGCTGTATGGTCTTCAAAAGATCATAGTTAATGCGTTCGCTAACCACCGAATCTTGCCTGCAATCCATTCAAGCATTAGTAACTACAATCTGATATTAAAATGTCTATTCATTTTCTACTCACTTGTAGTCCGGATGGCTGAGCACCTGGTCGCGTATCCAAGTGGCTGTGGTAACCAGCTCACCGGCGGCACGCTTCTGTATGAAGCGCAGATACTGTTCGATGGTGCAGTGCGTGTCCGTATCCACCTCCATAGACTGCAAGTAGCTGCGAATTAGCGGCACCAGTCCAGGGAATACATCAGGCTGCAAAATGCGTACAACAATTGTTCAAATTATTACGTTCCCAGCACTGATTTGGAATCGAAATTGTTGCATCTTTTGTTTTCAGCTTGTTTTGCACTCTCATCATTTATGCAGCTTACCTTGCCATTGAAGATTTCATTGATGGTGAGCAGCTGGAACAGCTCGTTCTCCTCATCATCGGTATCAGTGTGATCGCTGTCGGTGCCGCCATTCTGAATGTGACTGTCGTTGCCATTGCTGTTGCCGTTGGTGTTGCCATTGAGTCCGCTGCCATGTCCGTTCATCTTGGCGCTGCCATTGCAAAGCGACTCATCGGCAGTTGCATTGGTGGTGCTGCCATTTGTGCCACTTGATGTGCCGCCAGCAGTGCCATTCATTTGGCCACTGGCCGCACGCTGCTGCTCAGTGGACTTGGACGATTTGCGGAACCAAAATTTCTGAGTGCGACAGGCGTCACGCTTCTGGGCGGTCTGCATATTCTCATCGACCTTGCTGATGGGTGTCAAAAAGTTGAGCTGATACGACAGAATGACACGCGTTAGCAGCACAACAAAGCAGACAATGGCCGCATTCTCAAAATCACTGATCTGTGCCTCGCATGGGCGAAACTCGACGCGCCAGCCAATGGAGCTATTTGGTGGCGGCGGCTTGAAGCGCATTGTTTGCCAATTGGTCGATTGAATGTTCTCAAAGTGATCGGTGTCCTCGTTATCATTCTGATGCACCTTCTCGCTAAATAGCGATACAGTATCGCGTATAAATAGATGGGCAACGTGCTGGGCCAGTAAATGATCGATGCCGCCCTCAATTAGACGATTATAGACATCCTCATCGTATGTCAACTTCACATCATTGTATTTGGCACCCTCCGGTGACAGATACGAGTCGATAGAATCGTAACGTGATTTGGCAATATGAAATTTACTATTCTTAAGCGGCACAAGACCGCGCTCCTCTTCGGTGCGGCAATCCACCGATGAGCTAATCACATTCCAGCGGCAATCCGATTCGGTTAAATAGCCGCGATAAACCGGCGAGGCGGCTGACAGGGCCAGCATAATGGGACAGAGTGGGGCAAGTTGATCATAAAGACGTCGTGCCTCGGTTATGTTGCAAGCCTGAAAGGTTAGCTGCAGGCAGCAACAGCCCATACCAAAGCCCATGGCATCCAGCAGCACAACATCTGGCTCACCGGGTGGTGCGCCCTCCACTGGCAACTTTGTATTCACATCCTTGAAGACTGCAAGTTTGTAAGCCAAAGATTAATGATCGATCTATGATTGAATTGTCTGCTTACTCACCCTTCAGCTTGATGGATACCTTCTCGCCGCGACGCATGCGAATGTTGCGTGTTAGCGTCTTGAAGCGTGGATGGCCCGGAAAGATGGCCTCGTCGGGAAAGTAGAGGGAACGTGCCGCGCTTAGCGGATCCTCAGGACGTGGCAAATACACGGGATAAGTGAAATTGGGCGCACCAAGACGTGGAAAGTTTGTAATGGACATGACACACTCATCGCTGGCCAGCAGCTCGGTGACTTCCTCGCGGCGATAGCGCATATTTGCCTCAACCAGATTGAAGTGGGCCATTAGACCGCCAAAGGGCTTGCCCGGTGTGCCCTCAATCATGTAAGCACCATATTCGGGACGCCACAATGATTTAACGCCCTTGGGATCGGCCAGTTCCTTCTCATTGAGTTGGGTTAGCAAATCCTTAGCTTTGAGCGCAACACGGGCAACCTTTTGCTCATCATCGAATTTAATTATAATATATTCCACTTCATCGCCCCATTTGAGTATGTCGCCCTGACGGTCCTTCAATCTGTGATATAGATTTATAAACTGATTGATCCCATGCTCGCGCACATGATCCGCCAGCTCCTTGGTCTCCTCCCAGGAGAGTGGATTGCCCTCGCTCAATAGGCCCATTGCTGTCAGCCGGAATAGTTAAATGAGATAGTGGAAGAGGAATACAGAAGAAGAAAAAACAGTGTTAGGAGAGATTGTTACATTTAGTTAGGTTTTGGAATTTTTAATATATATATTTTGACTTTCAATTGATCAGCTACTGTAAAGATATAGTTCAGACATGAATGATATTATAAACAAAAATATTATTATTTTTTTTTTTTTTTTTTTTTTGGGTTTTCAGGGTTTTAAATAAAATCTTCCGGACTTTGGGATTGATCAAATAAACAGGTACATCAGCTATCATAATTTATAATCGCACTCGAATTTCGAGGACCGGATGGACTACCTTCAAATTGAAAGATTCAAATCGCATGCATTCACATGAAACCCATTTCAAGATTTCTTAAAGCAGAACTTATCAGTCAGTTAACTGCCAGATAGGCCAGGTCTCGTTTCCGTGATCTTATCTTTCTGATGAGACTTCTAGCTGTTTCTATTGTAATTAACCCAATTGGTGAAATAGTTTTGCATAGTAGAGCTTTGAAAATGAGTTTACAGCCACAGTTTTCACAAATTATCCGCACATGAGGAGTAGATTTATCAATCTGACAAAAATACAACTTTCGCCTATAAAACATTCAATGTTTTATTTCGGATTACTTCGCCATATAAATAAACTAGTGTAATAAATTACGCTTTGAAGCTCTATATAAAAATATGTAGCTAATTCTGAAGTGGAAAGGAAGTTTAATCTTTGGTATTTTTTAAATAGCATTTCAAGTGCCTCACGCGATTTTAGTTTGTCTGGTTTTTCTGGGAAACAATTAGAGTAATATGGCCTTTAAGAACCCGAGTGGCACAGATTAGAATATATAACTGGTTCGAGGTGTTTACTATATTTAGTTGCCAGGCATTGCCACAAACAAATAAATTTGACCACTACTCGAGAAACTGATTCAAATCGATAACGTGCAATGGTTATAAAAAAAAACAACAACAACAAAGTATAAAAATAAAAATTAATCATATTATTGATAAGACAAAATTTGAGTTGATATTCATGTAGATTTGAAGCAAACATAATATATATTTTATTTATTATTTTTATTTTTATTTTTATTTATGTATATTTATTGCGTTCTTTTATTTGGGTGCTCAACATTTTATTGCTGCTCTTGTGCCACACTTCACTTCACTTGATTGAATCATGAACGCGGGGCCATGCCCCCTCATACGTTTGTGGGGGGGGGTGGGAGGGTTTGGGGGCCCCACTTGTTGCTGGCCAACTTGTTATGTGCAGTTTTATGAACACTTCAAACAAGAACAGACACCATAGCTATAAATAAATACTTTATCGATAAGAATGCGGTTCCTATGCGCGATTCTCTTGTAATAGAAATGGCGGGAATGAATATATCATAAACTTAAAAACATATTCAGCTGCATTTGATATACAAGAATGTACATACCAAATTTGCTGACTCTAGCTGTTATAGGTACCCAGTTCAATCGGTTGGTTTATGCGGACAGACACGCATATGTGTATATACTTTATAGGGTCAGTAAATTTCATTTACTGCCTGTTAAATACATTTGCATAGCACATTATTATGCATGTACAGGGTATACCAAGCAGCGGACAACACAATAACAAGCAACTTTAATTGTAATTGTAATTGTAACTGAAACCAAAACCCAAATACCGCATCGAGAACCCGCTCAAAAAGTCACATGATTACAGCTATTAGAAACAATCAACTGAACTCAAACAAAATTACACAATAGTAAAACACACAACAACAACAAAAAAAGAAGTTATTTACATTGTGCAAGAAACCAAGCTGAAGTTCGTTTCGTGGCTTAAGCCATTTCAAGGTCTTTTAAATAAGAGTGATTAGAAATAATTGCATTTGAAATGTTTCTATGTCTACACCTAGCATTTGAGAGCCTGCATACCAAATTTGCTAGCTAATAGTCTGTTAGTCTCTAATATAGGTACTAATATATTATAGTATATAATATATATAGGCTCGGAATGGCAATCAATCATAAGTTTTGTAATACATTTTGTTTTTAACGATGTTTTAAGCCAAATTAGACAATCAATTATTATTATCTGTATTTTGTATTCTTATTTTTTTCAAACATTTCAAATACACTTTAACACCGGGCACGTGAGTTAAGCTGTCTACGCGTTAGATTGCAATTGATTAACATTTTATGAATAAACCAATATTGCAATTGCAATTTGCATAAGTCGTGTTTATAGCCTGATATTCAAGCCAACTAATCATTAGGGAAATACAACTACTCTGGTTAACGTTCATACAATGTTGTTGGAACAATCAAAGGAATCGAGAAACGAATTTACACTCAATATACAATTAAAATACATCACTTTTAACACGAGAACAATAAAATAAAAAGGTATCTTTAAAATATATATTACAGGAATAATAATACCTTTGAATTTGAGAGACTTGGTAGCACAGCAAACGACAAAAAATAACACTGGTTGAAACTCCCTTTGAGCACGAGCCAACTACTACAACTGGTTCGCTTCACGGTTAAGCGGCGACTAAATATACCCTCGGTCAGACTCCAGCTTATTATGCAGCGATTGGTCCGACGTTCGGGCTTCCGTCACGCCCCCACCGAAACCCATCGGATCCATCGATCGTATCCGCAGCTGATGATGACAACGACGACACGATGACGATTACGATGACGATGACGATGACGATGACGATGACGGTTAACGACGCGATGGCTAACGACGACGCCGTTTAGGAAAACCAAAATGGACGCTAAGGGAAACACACGAACTCTTGTGGGGGAGGGCCCCCGTATCTGTAAAGGAGCGGATGTCGTTGAGGGGGGAAAGCACTTGAAAGGCCCCGATAGGCATTATAATTATTTGGACTATGTAATTTATTATGTATATTTAATAATACAAGTACAACTATACTATATATACTCGAGCACATAGTATTTATTAGTTTTCTGTTTTCTTTATAGATTTCAATTGTTCGATTTGGTTGGCAGTTGATTTATCACACTATAAAGATTATAATTAAATAAAGTCGGAATTTAGTGGCCACTTTATACAATTATTTATAATACCGAGGGTGGTTCGTATTAAAGATAGTTTGCCTTTTGATAATTAACATTGCTATACTACCTTGAATTAAAGATAGTTTCTTTCGTATTTTCTGTCATCCAAATGACTGAATGAGTAATGAATGATAGATAAAAAGTAAGAAAGTAATATATGAGAGAGAGCCAGTAATTGGATAGTACGAGTCAATCTTTCCTTTTTACGCAAGCATTCCAAAACATGTACCTTCTTTGTCTTAGTATTATTGTCGCTTAAGTTAAGGCCCTCTCATTGTTGAGTCATTTTTTCTAGGTTTCTTGACAAACAGATGTCGAATATGTTGAATGGCCTTTTTATATCGAATGAAATCGATACCATATAATATGACAATGGCTTTCACAGTCTGGCACTGTTTAAACGGCCGATAAAAATAAATATTTTGTGGAATTGTTCAATTGCAATACCAGAGAATTCTGGCCCACTGCTGCTTGTATGACCAGACACACATTAAGTAAATAATCTCATCAGCAATATATTGAATGATCTACCGTCTTGCAGTGAGTAAAGTTCGGGTCGCGTCTTTTTCCATTTCCGAAAGTCGTTCACTTCAAAACGTTCTCGGTTTTTCTGCTCAGGCCTTCGCATGATTAATATATTAACAGTTTTATGCTTACGTTTTAAGGAATTCGTTTATTTCTTTCACCATATTGATTAACATCTTTTGATCCCATCTTAATGTACATCTTATGTTTGAAAGTAGAACTGTAAAAATATATATAGTCTCGATAGTTTTTGCCCACAGTTTTAACAAATAAGACAAGAAATTGTAGTTTAGAAGACATTTGACTAAATCGAAGTATCAGCAACTTATCGATGACCCCTCGTATTAATTACGCATATGTCTTAAATAAGTGCTTGTTGACACATTGTAAATTGTATTGAAATCGACAGAAGTGGCTGTATTTAAAGCGAAAATCGAATAGAAATATGTCTGTACCTACGATTCCTTAGAATATTTGATATACTTAATACCACATGGTAACTAACACATTTCACATTAATTCTTGTTCAATTTTGTTTAGAGTGCACAGCAGAAGTTCTATAATTGATTGAAATCAAAGATATCTAAAACGCAGCTGTATTATTTAAAAAAAAAAGGAAATTAAAAATTCCAGACATATATATTCCTGCAAATGAATTTGTTATTGACGTTGAGAATGTTATCGAATCAACTTTACAGCCAACAATTAATATAATCTAACAATAATAATCAATCGTATTGAAGTGCTTGTAAAACTGCATAAGAGCGCAATAATGTGAGCATGGAGGACATGAGTGTGTGCTTGATTTTAACTTCCTTGTAGTTAACGTATAAATAGTTTACTTATTAACTATATTACATATTAATAACATCATTAAAGCTGTTTACGCATTTCAAAAGAAACTAATAATAATCATCATCGGCTTTTCTAGGAATTCATCCAATTTCAATCAAATTATATGTGGGTTTATGTTTACGATATCACACGAATAAGTCCAACTGTCAATAACATTTTACTAAAAGTCCTTGGAACTTAATTCGGCTATTCTAATTACTGATTTTATACTCTGTTCCCGAAGGGAAAATGAGTATATTGGGTTTGCGAAATGTCCGTCTGTCCCTTGAAGCTAGAGCCACCAAATTTGGTACACATGCTGGTGTATACCCTCAATTTATGAAGTGTCGAGTTCGCCCCCCAGTCCCAACTTCTCCCCCGCAATTTGGGAAAAACCTGTATCTTCCACATTTGTAAAGCTATAGTTACCAAATTTAGCATACAGACTAATGTTGAGATTCCTGACAGATCTGCATCAAAAACATGTTGACCCCCCACCGAAAATGAGCAAAATCTATATCTCCCACACCTGTACAGATAGGATCATCAAACTTGACATACAGACTACTGTTTTGTTCGCGTCTCTTTCCGAACCCACAAAGAGGCAAATTATACCGGACTAGGAACAGAGTATTCTGCTGTCGGGTACCTTCGACTGCAACGTTCTTACTTGTTTGTCTTTGGTTTTGTTCGCTTTCTTATCACACGAGCCACAAGAAAGCACAGAGCGTAAATTACTCCGAGGGGATCATGTAACGCATTTATTATTATTGTAGGAAAACAAAATAAATAAGAATAAAAGAAGGTAAATAGCGCCTGACATTGTGGGTGGCTCTGGGTAGTCGGTAGTAAGCCACACGTTTTGATAATTAGAGCTCGTAACATGTATATATAATAATGATTGTCCTAGCTGACCACCACATGAAATGAACTGCTTGCTAGCACTGCCGCAGAACTGCTTGATGCGTATTATCAGCTAGTTTTACATAAGGGCTCGTACACATATTACGTAATCACTTTTTCGCCCTTTTTCAATACTCTCCCCTCTATGTAATCAAGCGTAATCATTTAGCTGACCTCCCCGCCTCCCCACCTATGATTAAATAATCATCCGTAATTAATTTCTTCTGAGAAAAAAGTACATTTTGCACACGTTTACCTATCTACTCGCTGTTTTTTTTACGATCTTTTGGAACACAGACCGGCTACTAAAACTCCCCTCCACAGCGTTGGAGATTCCTATTGTTTTTGTTTTTTCCTTATTCCTTTTCTTTAGTTTTAAACCTTAAATTAACCTTAAATTCTATAAGTTTTTTCTTTATAACTAACTCTTTACTATCTTGCTATAGGCTCTAATAACGCCACCGGCAATTCTTAGCTGGGAATAGGGGCATAGCTAGCCGGACTGGCAAATAAACTTCCCCCAACGTGTCGGTTTTCTTATTAGATTTAATTGTAATTTCGTATAGGCCTTTACATTTTTTTCCATATATCTATGTATTATATTATACTTTTTGATTTGAGGCAACACTGTTTTGCCTTCGTAAATAAATCAAAATAAAAATAAATAAATAAACAACATTCATTTGTAATGAATCTTTCTTCAAATCGAGAGCACGACGTGTCTCAAAGTCGAGAAAGTGTCTTATTGCTTTTTATATTCGGTTTCAAAACATTGTTTATTTTAATACGCCCGAAATTTGAAAAAGAAAATGATAAAAGAAGGCTTTAAGATAGATTACGTAATCATATGTTAAGGACACTCCCGCCCAAGTAATCAAGCGTAATCATATGGTTGACTCAGCTCTCCCCCACCAATTGATGATTACGTAATATATATATATATTTTATATATAAAAAAATGTATAACAAAATCAAACCTTTGGAAAATAGCTAATAATCATTACATTTTGTATCACTCAGTAAATAAAAATTAGAATTCCATGGTTATAAAATATATTGAAAAGCATAATCATAGATTATGATTAAATAAGCATAATACCAGCAACATTTGTTGTATCATGCATCGTATAAATACCTAGCTTGCTTCTTTGAATCAATACTGATATGCAACAACTGTTGCATCCACGAGGAATTTGACGCTGACTGATACAAATTACTCATAGATTGTGCATAAAACAACAGAACCTATAAATATGATGCATTAATCAGTGCGTAGGAATGCTTTAGATACAGGTAAGTTCAAGTCTTTTGTTTAGTTTCATTGGAAAAAATGGTGCAACATATGTAAATTAAAACTGAAATCATGAAAAATGTCGCGTCACATCGCTGACGTTCGTGATTACACTTGGTGAGCTCAGAAGTAGCGCATTATATGATATAAATAAAATTCAATAGTTCGATATATTGCTAGCATTATTTATATATTATACTATATATTCACAATTATTCACAGCCATTCAATTGCCGGCAATTGCGGTAGCAATAAATCACATCATTTCAAATGCTGCGCCGTCATCTAAGACAATTGGGAATGAAATGATTCAATTCTGCGTACGTCTCAAAAACGACGTATATATTATTGACTTTAAGACTTAGCACACCTGTGAAATGTTAATGTTTATGTATATATATATCCATATCGGATGTATAAACCTACTCGTTATCGATACCATAAAAAGTAACGTTTTCAAATGTTATAGGTTGTATATTCCAGTCAACCATACAAAGATAATAATGATAAGATGAATTACCATACTTGGCGCACGTTTAATTAGGCAAGTTATCTCTCTAGACTGAAACTTTCAACAGTTCGAGTTATTTTAATTATAGAGTGGAGAGTCAGTGGAGTTATTATTGAAAATATTCTTGCAATTCTTGCACGCAATAATAATAAACTTTAGACGGTGCCAGATTGATAGTGAGTGTTGCAAAAGTATCCAGAATTTGTAGCTTAAGTGTTGTAAAACAAGAAATGCCAAGGATATATTTTGTTTCAAATATTTCATTTTATTCTTGAATTTTTAACAACCTTTAATGATTTCCCTATTTAAGCCAGTCTTGCACGCAATAAGATTAAACTCTTTACAACACTTCAGCTATCAATTCTGGACACTTTTGCAACACTCACATTACATCTCGCTATCTAGCTGGCACTGTGTAAAGTCCAACTAATCTGGCGCAGCTTACACAGAACGAAACCAAGCAATTTTAGATACGAGTGTTGTCAAATACGCCGAATTGATAGTTAGATGTGATGTGAGTGTTGCAAAACTGCCCAGAGTTGGTAGCTTAAGTGTTGTAAAGCAAGAAATGTCAATGATACAATTTGTTTTAAATATTTTATTTAATTCTTGAATTTATAACAACTTTTTATGATTTCCCTATTTAAGACTGTCTTTCAAATCGCATTTATAAGTGTTGTAAAACGCATTTGTGAATTTTCTAGCACGCTAAGTAAGTTTTTCATGGAATTTGGAAGTTCTTAAGCAGCAATACCTACTTATAGGGTATCTGATACTCGAGAATTTTTGATTAGAACTTTATTACTTAATTTATTTGTTTATTTTTCCATTCATTTTCTTGTTTTTTGTGTTTCTGTGATAAACTAAATTGCCAGCTGATATAAACGTTTTATGTGGGCAGCAGGGGGGCGTGTGTGTAAGTGTGTAAGTGTGGGGATATGTGCGCTTCACTGATTAGAAACCTGATGATGATGTTTCAGATGATGATGATGATGATTGTGATGATATTGTGTACAATTACGGGGCAGACTGTTTTCCGTTTCAAGTGAACATTTGCAAACCTATGCGGCGTATACGTAATGTGCAAAGTGCTCAAAACGAAATTCGCAAAATAAATGCGGAAAGAAGCAATACAAAAAAGAACGTGCAATAACAACAACAATTACAATAACAACAGCAACAATAGCATTTTTTCAAGGCCACATAACGTAGGCAAATGAAATAGAAAACATACAATATGTCTATTGATAGATACTCAAGCACATACATCAAAGATACATACTACATATGTATGCATGCATAGACATATATGTATTGTATGTGTGTATATATGCTAGACATACATATACATACATAAAGGTCTATCTGTAAGCAGACGCCAGTTTGCAATATTTAATAGGCAATTGCAAATTTCTGTCGCTGCACTTGAAATAATTGCAAGCACTGTAAGATTACGAGAGATTACGTATACGACTCATAAAACAAGCGACAACAACAAAAATAAATAATATATATATATATATATATATATATAAAATATAAATAACAAGAAAGGACGGCTATCTTCCAAGTACCGAAGTACCAAGTACCCTAGCAGGAATTAATTTTTATTTATTTATTTATGCAAGCATTTTATAACAGAATTGTACATTTAAGTCTTCTGGATTTAACGTATATAAGTTAATAGTTCATATTATATCATTTTAAAGTTATCATTAATAGTTACAATTATTATATTATTATTATGAATTGTAGGAATGGTTGTTGTTCTGTAGGTGAGCCTTTAGTTTTGTCTTAAATTGCGTGGCGCCATTAATTGCTTTTAAAGGATGAGGAAGTTAATTTTGGTGTTTCCTAAAGCCAGTTGATAAGGCCGTTGTCTGATTGCACCTTTGGGAGCCATGCGGTCCGATTTTGATCAAATTATAGGAAACTTTTTGAAGTATAATAAAACTCTCACTTAGTTCGGATGAAATATTTGTATAAACAAGATGTTTTATATAGTGATATAGTGGTCCGATTCTTACCAAATTTAGTCAGATTGTATAAGCTCTCTAGTGACTCGGTTTGCGTGAGTTTGGTAAGGATACCTCAATAAACAAAAAAGTTTTTCATACAAAAACATAGTTGTCGACCGATCATTCCTATGGCAGCTATATGTTATAGTGGTCCGATCCGGCCGGTTCCGACATATGTACTGCCTGTGCCAAGTTTCATTACGATAGCTGTAAAACTAAGAGACTAGTTCGCATAGAAACAGACGGATATCGACTCGGCTATTCATGCTGATTCAGAATATATACACTTTGTTGGGTCGGAAACGTCTACTTCAATGCGTTACACATTTCGAGAGAACATTATAATACCCTCTGCTAGGGTATAAAAACATAAACACATGTGCACACTATGCATGTGTATAATATAAAATTTAAAAAAAGGGGGCAAAGAAATAAAGCGTCGCACAGTGGCAACAATCCAAAAAAAAAATCATTGTTAGAAAGGGTTAAACGACTAGAGAATTGTTAATAGTTTCAAAAAATTGGTAACCTTTTGAAATTTTGGGTAATTCATTACGGCGATAAACTTAAGAAACTTTTACATTTTGATATTAATATGATTTATTGGTTAATATTTTTCATTTTTGCAATAGAATTATATGCAAACGTTGCCTTTATTCTATCAATTCTATCAAATCAAGTTTCGACCGATCGCTCCTATGGCAGGTATATGATATATTAGTCCGATTTTGATCAAATTTGGTCAGCACATGTAGAACAAACAGGAACTTACATTTTGTAAGTTTGGTTGAGCTATCTTCATAAACAAAAAGTTTTTCATATGAAAACATAGTTGTCAACCGATTGTTCCTATGATATAGTCATCTGAACCGGCTGGTTTTCATATATGTACTGTCTGCTTCAAAAACAAATATCTGTGCCAAGTTTCATAATCATTTTCAGATCTTGATTGCGTATTATAAAATATGTATGGCACATAGAAGGGACCAATTTATTATATTAGCTCAAAATATCTCATATCTTATATCACATAAATATCCTTTCAATTTAAAAGGTGTACACTTCTAGAAATCTGTAAAATCTGATAAATATCCCATGCTATACAAATAAATTGTACGCCTTTATTCAATGTTTGGTAAAGTGCCTTTTTACTCCCTGTACCCATAAAATGGGTAAAAAGGGGTATTGGATTTGTGCAAAAGTATGTAACAGGCAGAAGGAGACATCTCCGACCCTATAAAGTATATATATTCTTGATCAGTATCAAAAGAGATTTCGATTTGGCCATGTCCGTCTGTCTGTCCGTCTGTCCGTCTGTCTGTCCGTATGTATGAACGCAAGGATCTCAGCAACTATAAGAGCTAGAGACACCAAATTTGGAATGTAGGTTCGTGTATAGCGGGAGCAGGTCAAGTTTATTTTAGATTTGAGATATCTCCCCCGTTCCCCCGCTATTCGATAAAAACCGTTTTACAGTTACAATTTTCAAGATATAGCTTTAAGATTTGGCATGTCCAATACTTTAGTCCCTCTTAATCTACTGTCCAAATTTCAAGTCGATCGGATAATAAACACCTAAGTTATTCACGAAAGAAGATTCAGTGCTGCAGCAAGGGGAAGAAGAAGCACAGTCACAACTTAAAATGCCTGGCTTGCGCTGTGGCTCGTGCGTGTGCGTATCTGTGTATGTATGTGTAAGTTAACGAAGATGCGATCGGAAATTTTTGACCTGGGTACAGGGAGTTTCGTAGTCGGGTATACTCGACTATAGCATTCTTACTTGTTTAATACAGATTTGCTTTCATGCAAATGTAAATCGATTCTTTTCAGTGTACATTAAAAAAAATGCTTTAAAATATTTAAAAATATCATCGATATCAAATATGAATATCAAAAATTTGATGTAAATTCCTATGAAAACAAAATTCAACTTTGAACATCTGTTGACAAGAATTCTTCTGTTCGATTTGAAAGATCTTAGACTTATTTCAAAGTTAGGAAGATTCACTGTTAAATGCCTTTAAAATTTGGCAATACAAGATATGATTTTTACATAGTAAAATGTCGAAACGAGCCACTGTGCGTCGGCTGACTCAAGAATTGCGACGTAATAAAATTATTAGACAGTACTTGAAGTGGACGTTTTGTAATAGATAAGTACATAAATACGCAGAGCCCATTAATGTTCAGTTCTAGTAATGTATATGTATATATATCGCCTGTTACAGAGAATGGAATCTTATTCATTTCCCATTGCACTTAAATATTGAAATATAAACTTTTAACTAAATAGAGATTTGGGTTTGGCATGGAAATCCCGATGATTGCGAGAAGTTCTTTGCTATTGGGATACATTTTCAAATGACACTTTAAATTGATATTTTAGCATTGCAACATCTGTTTTCAAATATTGTCACAGCGTAAAAGGATGTGTCAATTGAGCAGAGCAGCAAAGAATTGCAAAAATAGAACAAATTTAAATAAATACTGTGTATTGCATATTAAAAATTGTTGCTCCAAGCGTTTCATCTATTTAAAAGTACATAAACACATACAAACACATACATATTGTACATAAATATAACATTAAATCTCGCAATAAATCAATTTTGAAATGTATTTTGTAAAAAAAAACCCCCGAAACGGCCGGGATAGGGATGGATTTTGTTTGTCTATCCCATTTCCAAAGCAATGTATCAAGGGGTAGTTCAATTTCATTTCTATATTTAAGTATATACTAAAATCTGTTATAACTTATTCGTAATTTCAATTTTTGATTGATCCAAGGTACAAGGTATCTCGCAAGGTATCTCACAGTCGGGTAAACTCGACTACAACGTTCAAAATTATAAGAAGATTATAGAACACGAGCTAACAGGATGAATTGAATGAACTGCTGAATTGTCCGATTGTCTTAATTGAAAATTTATTGTTTATTGCTTATCTATTCCCTAGAGTTATCTTCGAAGCTATCTGCAATCGAATTCTATTGTTTATTGCTAATATTTGCTAAGATTATTTTTAGATTGTTTGTCCTCGTGGACGTGGCAAATCTAAGTTTTTCATCCAGATTTGCGGGTGCTTTTGTATACAATATTTTGTGCAGCAAGATTAATGTTTTCAAAATCATCAAGTTGTCTTTTTTTTAGGTCAGCTTGTTTATAGGCATAACATGAAACGTGATCAAAATCTGACCACAATTTTATGCACTTAGCTGTCATAGGAACAAGCGGTGAAGGATATACTATATCTTCAGGACGTCGAAGCCGTTCTGTTTTTTTCCCCCCCTTTTCCCATAAAAAGGGGGTACTAAATACCATCTCCGACCGTATAAAGTATATATATTCTTGATCAGTATCAAAAGAGATATCAATTTGGCCATGTCCGTCTGTCTGTCCGTGTTGTTTTCAATTTCAGATATCTCCCCCGTTATTTCAATTTTCAAGATATAGCTTTGGGATTTGGCATGTATTTTACTTTGGTCACTCTTAATCTGCCGTCTAAATTTTAAGTCGATCGGATAATAAACACGGCAGTTATTCACGAAAGAAGATTCAGTGCTGCAGCGCGGGGGGAAGAAGCAGCACAGCCATAACTTAAAATGCCTCGCTTGAGATGTCGCTTGTATGTGTGCGTCTTTGTGTATGTGTGTGTGTATGTGTAAGTGTACGAAGATGAGATCGGAAACTTTTGACCTTTTGAGTTTTGTAGTCGGGTATACTCGACTATAACATTCTTACGTGTTTAAATTTGATTTATTGACATATTCTAGCACTACAATTTTAAAACGAATACATAACATTAAACTTATTATTAAATAGTTTATAATGTTTGAAATTTTCGATCCGACAATTGAGCCGGCCACTGCACAGAATAATTAACTCCATCAGCCACAAAAAAAAAAAAAAATTCAACATTACTGACGATTATTTTTTGGCTATTCAATCTTATTCATTTTATATACGATTATATGAAAATTATCTCTATAGCTACTATAATATATATTTGAATTTATATTATAAGGGGAATTTTTTTTTAGAGCTATGACATTATTTCATCACATTGCGCAACTTTAAATGAACTTAATCAATTTGTACACTGCTCATTTGAAAATATGTTTCGCATGTAAAGAAAAAACAAGTATGAACGTTGCAGTCGGACGTATCCGTGGGTTTGGAAAGAGACGCGAAGAAAACATAAGACTTTATGTCAAATTTGATGACTCTATCTTTGAAACTGTAGGAAACTGTGGTATCTTATGCCGATTTGCGGGGAAGGGGGTGGAAGTGTCAACAAATTTTTGATGCAGATCTGCCAGGAATCTCAACATTAGTCTGTATGCTAAATTTTGTGACTATAGCTTTAAAAATGTGGAAGATACAGGTTTTCCCCAAATTACGGGGGAGGGAGTAGGGGTGGTGCGGCGATCTCGACACTTCATAAATAGGGGATATACACCAACATGTGTACCAAGTTTGGTTGCTCTAGCTTCAAGGGACAGACGGACATTTCGCAAACCCAATATACCAAAGTTGTACAGAGCTTCTACTGATTGAAAATTTTTCAGTTTGATTGAACTGACGTAAGGCTGTCAATTAAATTAACATGTGTGCAAGGGTATTTATTCTTCGGCACTTCAGAGATAACTTTAGATAACTCTTGTATTTGTTATTAAATTTGCTTAAACAAATTTTAATTAACAAAAAGTCTGCTGTATTTATTGAAGTTGTACTTTTTTTGATGTTATTCCATGAAAACAGCAGACAAACAATTAAAAATAATACAGTGATATAAATTTAATGACGCACTACAAATGAATTGCAGAGCAAATGATGACGCAGTAGAGCAGATATTTATGTTGAATTTGTTTTCGTCTAATCAAACACAGACATTATCATTATATTGCCAGTTACACAACTGAAGCTGAATTGAGCTGGCAAATTGAACCAATAAAATAGTAGCTAAAATGTTAACTGACATAAATTAAACGAAGGTATCCGACAGATAAATATAGTATAGAGCTACAATTTGATCAAAGTTCCAGGAGCTTACTAGATAATAGATCATAGTTTCTCCCTTTGAAATAAACTTCCAGTGTCTCCCAAACTTACTATAAATTGCGAATTTTCAAAACTGCTATAGCAAGTATTACTATTAAGCGTGCAACATTTTGTTAATAGAATAGATAGGATTAGAAAAATGTTTAAATTATGATAAACATTTACAAACCTAATCAATTTTATAACTTTTTTAGTTTACATTCAAATTTATTAATGAGTTTGTGAATCTCAGGATGAATTTCATTTACTTTTCTCATGCTCATGAAAATGCAATTCAAGTTCATGTCTTTCAAAAATATGTACATTGTTTTTCAAAAAAAAATGTACATGTTTTTCAAAAAAATGTACATGTTTTTCAAAAAAAAAATTCTATGAAAAATATGCGCATATTAAGTAGCGAATAATATTATATATTTAGCACGATAAATACAGCTGGTCTCGTTTTTAAATCTTTAGATCTATGGTTAACGGAATTGTGAGTTTCTTCGACTTTTAGAACGGGCCATTTCCGTTTATTCTATAGATTTGCATGCCTACCTTACGGACTCGTTATTATTAGCAATAGCAACAAATGGCGAGACAAATTACACGAAACAAACAAACCAACAATAAACACGATGCAAGTGGCAAGTGCAAAATATCAGTTAGAGCAAAAAATGCGACTTATCGCATCGGTTGCTAATTCATTTCCTGGCGGCGACATTTAATTAACAAGGGCGCAAATTGTACAGAAATATTGTAAGTATAAATACAGCCGAGGGGGGCGTGTGTGCAGGCAGTTGGTTAGGTATTATGAGTAAGGGCATACAATTCACAAAGTTAATTGTTTCTGAGATTGAATTACGATTAATAAACTTAAAAGGCTCCACACAGAAGCTGTCTACAACAACGAAGTTTAGATACGCTTTGCTTAAATGATAATGGATAAGATAAGATCTAAAAATGATCAATTTATTAAAATGCACTCAAATCAAGGAGAAGATCCTCGTTTTGTCTGTTATGAAGGTATCATAATATATTGCTGGGAAATGTGTATTCCCCATCTACATATGTACATATATTACGTACACGAAATGATCGTTTGTATTTACACATGTAGATATATTCTTAAATAAAGATCTTTTTTGTTTCAAGTGTTTCCACATGTATAGAGGTACATTTGTTTATGCAAATATGTAGATTCTGAGAGAGCTGAATTCGCGGAAACGTGTCCAAGAATATCTTCAATTTTTTGTTTTGTACGTTAAGATGTTTTCTCTTATTTTCAATGATCAATGATCAACGATCGAATAGTATGTTTCTCTACTATAGTTTCATGTTAGTTTTCCAGGATTTCCCAAGCAATATTTTATCAGATCATATTTGATCATTATCATATCAGACGACTATATTCAGTATTAGATGGCAGATTAAGGCTATCTTCAAATAACTTCTTTGGTTGTTGTCTGCTCATCTGCAACACTGCAACACCAAGTGAACACCCTATATATGTTCTTGATCAGCATCAATTGTCGAGTCAGGTCCGTCTCTCCGTTTTGCTTAGAAACTACTATCTTGACCAAATTTACAAATTCTAAATTGGATTAAAGTCGAACAAGGGTGCAAGGGTACATACTAAATGTATGTATATACATAGGTATGTACATTAGTGATGTACAAAAATCGATTCTTTTATATCACTAATGTACATGTTTTTCGATGTTTTTCATACAAAAAATCGATATTTTTACATCACTAATGTACATATGTATGTATTTATGTTTCGCATGTACATACGTATCTTCGGCACCTTGTAGAAAGAACAGCTGCTCTTTTGTGTGTTTCTTTTTTGTGCAGACATTTTGACATTTCGCTTAGACCATTGAGGCTAAGGCATTGAGGCTGATTTTAGCAAGCTATTAGCTGTATGGCAAGGTCAAGCTTCGCACACATACACACACAATACTGGGGCTGCACACACACAAATGTACGGGTATGTACATATGTATGTATGTATGTCATATGTTTAACACTATTGCGATAACACATGTCGGCATGGCATGAATTCGATAACCATTGATCGCGTCTATTGGTTTGTCGAGGCTAAATACATATCTGTCCCCTGTCGTGCCGTGTCGTATTCTGTCGTGCCGTGCCCTGTCGTGAGTCATGCCGCGTTAGTTAGTAGTGCTGACTCATGATGATGTTGAGAGAGCTTTGGCAGCATGATATGCTAATTCTCAAAATGGATCGCTGTTATTATTGTTGTTTTCATTCTCTGTTATCTTTAGTTTGCGTTGCGCTGTGGTGAAATTGCAGCTCACATGTGAAACATACATATGTACATATGTATGGATATACACACAGGTATATGCAATACATGCGTGAGTGTGTGTGCGCGCGCTGTTAAGTCGCTCTCTTCCCACTCTTTTGAGTTCTCTGCATGCCGGTCTTTCTCTTTGCGAGTGCCTTGAACTTCACACAAACCACTAACCCCCCATAAACCCACACAAGTTGGATGTCTAAACTCGTTTCATTTGTTGTTTTTTTTTTCGGTACTTTTTATTGCTCACACGCGACTTATGTATAAGTAATACGGCAGTGACGTCACAGCAGCAACAACAAATTTAATGCACAATATGTTGATAATCATTTAATTTTGTCCTTTTGTTGTATTTGCTTTTAATCAAAAATGTGGTGGAAAAAAAACTGCTCTCAGCTTAATATTGCAACATGTGAATGACTTTACAAAAATTCGAGAACGATAAAAAAATGGTTACAAATATATAATACTAGTATATGAAATGAATGATCACCGTTAAGATTTGCAAAAAATAACGATGAAATAACACTTATTGCTTGATTTATCGACATTTTTATAATATTCTTTTGAGCCCTATGAAATTGTGAATTTCGGAGAAACTAAAAAATGTAAGAAGCTTTTATGTAATAGCGGTACATATCCATAAAAGCTTTTCCAACACTATGATCTGACAAATGCTCTAATGTACATACGAAATATCAAAGCTCTGAACGCAGCTGTATATAAAAACATATAGTATATATGTACATACATATGTATATGGGCTGATTCCAATCAAAGGTCGCTCTAAGAAAAAGAACAATGATCGCACATCAAATATAGTACGAGATTCGATAAAATGGCGTTTTATTATGATGAAACAAGTTGGGATATTTCTGTTCATTCCATCCATAATTAATCACTGTAGAAAAAGCATAAAAAATTTGCACAGGGGGTATCCCGTTTTAGCCATTTCATTGGTACGAGAGTAAAAATATCAGTTTAAATACTAATGTACAAGAAATTGTTGTATTTTCTGTTTTTTTTTTTTTTAATATTTTGTATCTAAGATTTCTAAGCAAAAATGTACAATAACATAAAACCATGACATTGTTTGTTTGTAGACTTTTAACAATGTTTTTCTTTCTATATTTCGAAAAGAAAAAAAAACTTTTATATTGAAGCATTATTTTGTTTTCAAAATGTTTTTTGAAGTCGGGGTCGTGCTTTGCCTTTTGGCAGCCACTGTACTTCATATAATACATATACATATATAAATAAAACATTTTTCTGACAGTATGTGTAAATACTAACACTAACGTTGCTGTTTTGTCACCTCCAGTAACCACCTATGTATGTACATGCGTATGTACATGTATGTATACATTGTACTGTTTTTCTCAGATTAGCTTCAAATCGATCAAAATCAAATTGGAAGTTTCCAGGCAAACATTCAAGGCCATCAGAGTTCCAATCCAATTGGACAATATGTAAGCGCTCACTCGCACTTACGCATGCTTCCGTACACATATATATATTTACATACACACACACACACAGCAATTGCCATGCACATAAATTTGTATGGAAAACGAATGTCAAGGTTATGCACGGCCTGGCACTGGACAGCGGCAGCAGCAGTAAAAATAACAAATATATCGGCTTCAAAAACTTATTGTCATGTAATTAACGAACGGCACGAAAATCAATAGATAGAAAAAGCAAACACTTGTGGAAATTACGCATTTATTTAATTTTTTTGTGAACGGGGCTTGAGAAGCAAAGACAACAAAAACTGTCCACTCATCGTCTTAACTATAATCATACATACATACACTCATATGTATGTCTGCATATATGTATGTATGTATCTCTTAGTAGCTTATAATATTTACAACAACACACACTTACCGGCAAATGCAAAAGAATAATAAGCAGCAAACGCGAGCGCTCCTTATTGTTTTTGTAGTTGTTGTTGGGCTGCTGCTGCTCAGCTGTTGCTCTCAAAGTTATGACAAAAAACGAAGAAGAAAAAAAAAACAAAAATGACCTGTTTGTTGGTGGTGCTGCTGCTGCTGTTGCTGAACTCGCTCCCACGCTGTGCGCTCTCGGTTCTTTCACTCTCTGCACATACACACTGACGTTCTGTGTGTGTATGTATGTGTGACCGCGTGCTGCTGTTCACACACGTTTTAATTCAGATTTTGAATGCCGATTGACAATTTGGGTTGTTGTTTTAGTTGTTGTTGGTTGTGTAACCAAACGCAACTGACCAGCGTCAATTAACCGAATTTTACTGAGTGTTTTCCGATTAGTGTTGCTGCTGCTGCTATTGTTGTTGTTGTTGTTGTTGTTCTAATTCACACTTCAGCTTTGTATTTTTGAGGAACATACATACATACATATATTTTAGTTGATTGTTTTGCCACGATTTAACAAATTGCTTAATAAACAAAAGAAATTCATTTACATTTAGTATCAGCTTCGATCTATTCAATAAATTCTATTCTGTATAGTATGTTTGTGTGTGTGTGTGTGTGTGCGGGTGTTTTGGTATGTGTGCATGTGTGAAAACAACAAACTGTGCAGGCCGCGTGTTTTTTTTCCGCTTTACACTGCGTTCACTATGTAACTTCCGTTACAGCTGCGACGTCAACGCCGACGGCGACGGCAACTGCAACGTCAGCTGCTGGCTTGGGCAGAATTCATAGATTTGTTAATAATAGATGCCATTCACATAACAAAAAAATTATATAGACAAACATATATAGAGGCACATAAATGAGCGATTGTCCCTTAAATTGTTGTTTCCTTTTTTTTGAACGTATGTATGTATGTACATGCATATGTATGTGTGCGGCCAAGTTATTTTATTTAGAAGACGCGCTGCTGTTTTACATATGTATGTGTGTGTGTGTATGATTTGCATTGGTGGTTGTATGAGTGTAGGTGTTGCCGATCCAAATGCTTACTTTGCTCTTCCGATCAAATGCCGTGTGCCGCCGCAACAACAATTTTACAATTTCACAATTTCACAAAATGCACCAAAAATGTTATTTTCTAGAATTTTCACACGTTTTATCAATTTATGTGCGACTTCAGTTCGCTATCGTTTTTATCTTATGTTATTATGCTTTATTTTAGCGCAATAACGGCAGAGATATTTAACACAAAATTCCAAAATATAAACTATAATACCTGCCACTGCGCGCGGCTATTTATGTAAAAAAAAAGTTGCACGCATTTATTGTGCAGCGTTGCCAGACAATTCAAATTAACAAACACACCATGCTATAAATAAAAGATAGCAGATTCACCATCATGGTCTTAACAGAGCCACTCTACAGCGCATTACGTCATCATATATGAATATATTGTATATTTGTATAAAATTCGTTATAATCAGTTACAGAGATGAATCGAAGTACTTAAATTATAACATTTTTTATAACATACAGTAGAAGCTCACAAATTCGAATACTCTGAAATTCGAATCTTCCAGAAATTAGAATTGAAGTTTGTTAAACATTAAACGCGAATAAAGGTGAATTTTTCTGTTTTGTTGCATACAGTTAAAAATGCAAGAAACATATGTATATTGCACTGGATTGTTTAGTTTCATTTACTTATTTTTATAAAAATAAATAAAGTCATGAAATTCTATTTTTTTTTTTGATAGTAAGTTTTCCCCATTTGTTATTGAAATTCGAAAAATATTCCAGAAACTTGAATAATTTGCGAGCGTCTACTGTATCATCAAAATTCAAAATCCATCACAGATTAATTATGCGTCATGTAAGGTTTTGTGAGATTTCGTACAAATTTGAAATTTTCATTGCTCATAATTGCTTGTTAAAAATTATCTTATTTACTATATATTTAATCATAATCTATTGCGTCTGCTATCTGTGTGATGTCATGAAATCAGCAGACTCTAACAGGGATTATAGACCGGCGCAGCGCGTAATCTGCACTCATTTATACACCATACGGCGTATATGGCAGCACAGTCAGCTGTTAGTGTTGTAAAAGGCGCGCTATTTCAAATTTTTGTAATTCCAATAATCGAAAATCAAACTAAACAAGACAAATCAATCAGCTATATTTATCGTACCAAAAATATAATCCCGGTGTATCAATTTTTTTATACAAAATATCACATTCTTGAAAGATTGTTACTATGGAAGCTATATAATAATGTGATCCCATTTTGTTTAAATTAAATCAAGGTGTAATACAATTTGGAATTGCCGAGTTTAAGCTAAGTGGGGTCGGAAATGTTTCCTTCAATTCGTTGCACATTTAAATAAGTTCAGGGGTACTACAACTGATAGTAGCCCACATACAAAAATATCCTTTATATGGGATGCGTCGTCTGTGACTTTATATTCTTGGACAACAACAAAAAATCAAGCAAACGAAATACATTTTAAACTTGTACGTAAAGTACAGCATGCTCGGTGAGAAGAATAATCACATTTTGAGCGGTAGCCATGCCAAGTACCTCACCCACATCCTCATCCAGTGTGACCAAGCTCTGCTTGCCAATAATCACCTGAGGGCCGTTGCGATTGCGCAAACCGCCAGCGGAATCATAGCGCGGCTTATAGATAAACATGTGACGAATGCTCTCACATACAACCGCATAGTCCAGTTCCGGGCAGCAATCAACAAATTTGCGCTGCTGCTTCGATGCCAGCACATAGCCAAATGCATGAAGATTACCCTCATGCCGCACGCCCCACTCGTTCGCCTTGGCCGGCTGATACAACTGCAGCCAGACGGAGGCATCGACGCCCTGACGGGTTACAAATGCGGCCGGATAGCCGGCACGTAATGTGCTCGAGAATAGGGGCGGCGTTGATCCTAAGTATATGGTATGCGTGATGGAGAACGATGGCAAGTGGAAACGCACTGTGGGAGAGAAATGAAAGGAGATCAAATCAGTATAAGAGTATAAGTAGAAGTATGCATTGTACTTTAATCATATGAATGAGTTTCAAGAACGGATTGAATCGGTCCAGAAACAGTTTCCCAGTTCGCTCTTAGGAGTCTAAGCTGGGATTCTAGCCGTCTACTTCCTCAATCTTCCTTCTCGTTAAAATCGTCGTATTTGACACGAGGATCTTTTCCTGTCCAGTGAAATTGATTCAAACCACATATCTTGTCAGCCTGGCTTATATTTCTATTCCGCCCCATTCTACTAAAAATTTTATTCCTATCTATCTTCCAGTTTGCTCAACAAATTACTCTCAACTTGAAGTCTTCCGTACATTTTGCCTCAATTATAATGAATATTATCATCCTTTCTGTGGACAATAATGTTTTGCATGTAATAAATTCCATAATGCGCTTTCTAAACCCTTATAAATCTTATGTAAATTAGGTTATCTTTCTTCGACTTAGCAATACCTGACCACATCGAGCTGTGAGTTGGACCATAGCGCCAGTTTGAACCAATAAATTAGTCCCATCGGTTCAGAACTGTATTGAATTCGATTATAATTTTCATTATTTTTTTATTCTTTCTGAACATAATTTCTATTAAGTTCCAAATCAGCATCAATAGCCGAGTCGATATAGCGATGTCCGTCTGTTTCTATGCGAACTAGTCTCTCAGTTTTAAAGCTATCGTAATGAAACTTGGCACAGATTCTTCTCTTTGATGAAGGCAGTACATATGTCGGAATCGGCTGGATCAGACAACTATAACACATAGCTGCCATAGGAAGGATCGGTCGACAACTATGTATTTGTAAGAAAAACTTTTTTGTTTATGAAGATATCCTCTTCAAACTCACCCAAACCGAGTTCCTGGAGAGTTTATACAATCTGACCAAATTTAGTCAAAACCATTAATGTAACATATCGGATCGGGTGAAAAATGAGTTTTTGTATGAAAATTTGTTTGTATTACATCCAACCTACAAATACTTATATACTCCCATAGGAACAATCAGACGCAAATTGAGTTTTGTACAAAAAACATTGCTGCTAGGGTATATAGCTTCGGTACTCCGGAGATAGCCGTTCTTTCTTGTACTTTACTGCATTGCCCATCTTTTAGTATTTTAGTCTTTGGTTTATCTGATGTAAAAAGATACTATTTAACCATTTCTTATTCGCGACCCGGTATCGGGGAGCGACCCATACTTTGCTTTAGTTAATTCCTTAAATTCGGTCGTTTCTGTAGTTCAATTTTTTAGTTGGATCGTTTTTTCAGTTTGTTCGCTAAGTACGTCCGCATAGTTCAATTCTTTCTTAAGTTATTATAATCTTTTTTAAATTTCTTTGTTTGCTGTATTCTATAATTTTCCATATTCCTGCCTCTCGATTGTTTTGTTTTTCGTTTCAATTCGTTAAATTAAATGTTGCAAATTATAATGAAAATCAAGTGAACAAAAGGGAATTAGGAATATGGTATGTGTTTAGTGCAATCAAACTGATGCTGAACAGTTCGCTTCGCTTCTCTACGCTACTTAACTCACCCATTTTAAGGTCATCGTTTGACGAGCCTTCGGGAAAGTCGCAGTCTTCGAGGGGTTCCTCCAGATTGGGTATGGGCAGCCGCTCCGAATCATTATCCGAGCCAGAGTCCATCGAAAGAGGCTCCTCGTCTGGTGCCAGCTGCTCATCGTCTAGCAATTGGGGCCAATGGCGAGAGCGCTGCTTGGAAAGTCTTAGCATCAATTCAGTGTCAACAATCCAAGTGGTCAGCTCATGGTCCACAGAGGCATAGAGGCCGGCATTTAGCAGCGTGCGTGATTGGCACTCAACCAGCAGCTGTGTTGCAGTCGATTGTACATTAAAGTCGCTGGCTGTGGCGCCTATTGGCAGAGCAAAGCGCATGATTACATCGTCCGATGTCTGCGACCAGCTGAAAGCTGTGTTTCGCTGCTGCAAGCTATTGCGCCGCAGTGACTGAGCAGACAATGTAGCAGCTGATAATGTGGTAGACGATGCAGCTGCCGAAGTTGCACCCGATGCAGCCGCAGCCTCAGCCGCAGCCGCAGCCGCAGCCTCAGCTTCCTCTCGCTGCGCCTCTGTTTGAATTTCGCCAGCAGTGCAGAGCACCAACGATTCGGCACGCGGCTCAAAGGCGCAATAGTAGATCAAGCCTCGCGTCTCCAACTGCACGCATTTGGTGTACGTCCAAGCAGCGCCTGGGGCAACGTCCAATGTCCAGCGTGCCCAGATCAGTTGCAAGACATGCACTTGTGTTTCGTTGCGTGTGGAGGCCTCACGGCGTCCCACGTGGCCAGCAACAAGCGAGATTTGCTTACGCTCCTGCACAATATCGAGGCGCGCATCCAAGAGCACAAATGCACGAAGCAGCCCGTTGGGTGTGATGGGTGAGCTTGACACCAGCTGAAAGGGTGCGGCACGCAGGCGATCTCCAGTGTCCAGCAGATATAGGGTCAGCATGCCGTCACACAATACACAATACTTCTCCGATATGAAACGCATAGTGTAATTATAATCACCAACAAGATGTTTGTAGCCATCGCCACGATTCATGCGATCTACGCTGTGGACAATGCGTTGGGTAAGCGGCTGGCCGTGATGCTCATCGTAGCTGCAGAGCACCAGCTGGTGGGCCGTGTTCACATAGTAGCAATGGTTCCTGGCCCAAGGATCCGAGAAGAGCAAATTCTGCTTGGCAAATAGCTCGACATGCAGCAAGGAATACTGATTTGCATGCGGCTGCAGTCTAAGCGGTTCCCGGTCGACGTTTTGACGCAGCACGGGCACTGGATCGAATGACAGCTTGTAGCCATCAAAGTTGGGGCACAACAGATTGCGGTCTATCGTCAAATCCACCACGGGCATGATGGAGAATGCGCGCAGTTGTTGATAATCGAAATAAATGAAATAATCAAATTAAACGCTGAATTTCAATTTACGAGCAGTGTTTGAAAGTGTTGCAATGCTTTTTGTTCTGCTTATGTTATATTATTGAGTATTTTTTTATGTTGTAGTGACACTTGCAAACTTTGCCTAGGCTGTGTGTGCTTTTGTATGCACAACACCTATATACATCAAATAATACAGAAATATTTTTCAAAGCACTCTCGATCGACAAAAATAAATAGGTCAAATAATAAGACAAGTTTCCTTTTGGCAACAAGAAAACGGATTTTCTATGATATTTTATTTTATGTTAGCTGCATTATGCTCCAAAATTTGTTTCCTCACCAACGCACCAAAAATAAATCTGCACTATATTCATTCATACCCATCAAACCCACAGACATCTTCCCGCTGGGAAACCCAAAACGCCCTGCCCATTTTGCGGCCTGGATAACTCTGTTGATCATCTACTGGACTCCTGTCAACTACTGTGGAGTATAAAGGCTTCTATATTTAACAATAGTCTTGTTTCTCCATTACTTAAAAGCTCAACATAATCTTAACTCAAGCAAAATTCAAATTTAAATATTTAACATCCACCCAATCATTTCCTTAATCAAATATCGAGTCGAAGGCCTAGTTGTTAGTACTCGCCATGAATTTATTAAGTTTAGTATTGTACATAAAATGTAATTTTGTAAAATGAAATAATAAAAAATTAGCTGCATTATATATACATATGTAACTGCATGTTACACTTAAGTCTATTCGTTTATACGAAATGCATTTCCAAGAAAAATTTCGAAAGCCATGACATTTTTTGAGTAAATTTGAATTAGGTGGAAAAATAATAACATTAATTGCATAGTTAATCATGCTTTTCTTTTAAACAGCTTAAAATAAAAAGCATTTATAGGATTTACTTTTCATATTAATATGCATTTTAGTTGTTTAGTTGGCTCGGCGTTTTTGCTTAATTGAATTGAAGAGCCCAACAAGTGTCATTGGCGCATAGCCATTGTAGGCGCCAGGGCTGCCTGTTGGTAAACACATACGTGTTCTTTGCAACTCTGCTGGCGCAGTGTTGCGCAACGTATGCAAAAAAGAGTGTTGACACGTTGACAGAACATTTAGCCCGTGTTTAATGAGAATTATAACAATTTTTTTATAAAAAAAAATTACTTTTAGCTAACTAACAAGCACAAAAGTCAAGTCAATAAACTGAGGAATTGATCATTTAACAGGTGAGCAATGCAGGCAGCGTCATATGGCGCAAGCCATAGCTCCAAATTTCTATATAATTGCAATTTGTGTGTGGACGTGTTTTGCAGTTGAAGCTGTGGGGCAAAAGCCGATAGAGACGAGACGAAACGGAACGAAACGAGACGAGACGAGACGAGAAGAGCAGAGTAGAGTCGATTACGGATTTGAGCCCTGTCAGCTGCTGCGTGGCAGCAACAGCAAAAATCTATACAAGATACGTAAATGCGAAACGCTTTTAGTTATTAACTAGCCGTATACCAAATAGTAAAAGTCTCAACATGCTGGAGAACCAAAGCAACAAACGCAACAGCAACAACAACAAAATGACAGCGACAATGTTGTTGTTGTCATTGGCAGCGATGCTGCAAAGCAGCGCAGCTGTTGAGTTTACATTCGATTTGGCTGACAACGCTGAGGATTGCTTCTACGAGGATATTAAGCGGAATACGAGCGCCTATTTTGAATTTCAAGTATCCGCTGGCGGTCAACTGGATGTGGATGTTGTGCTGAAGGATCCACAAAATCAGATCATCTATTCGCTGGAGCGTGCCACATTTGATAGCCATCAGTTCACGGCGGAGACAACGGGCGTTTATACCGCCTGTTTCAGCAATAAATTCTCAGCGTTCTCGCATAAAATCGTCTACGTGGACTTTCAGGTGGGCGAGGAGCCGGCCCTGCCCGGCGTCGATGAGCATGCAACGGTGCTGACACAAATGGAGACATCATCCCAGGCGATACACAAGGCACTCAATGACATACTCGATTCCCAGACGCATCATCGTCTGCGCGAGGCCCAGGGACGCAAGCGTGCCGAGGATCTTAATCAGCGCGTCATGATCTGGTCATCCCTGGAGACGACCGCCGTTGTTCTCATTGGTCTCGTCCAGATCCTCATATTGCGCAATTTCTTTACGGATCGCAAGCCCAGCCAGGCGCACTATGGACGCCTGTAAGTTTAGCATGTAGCAAGGACACTGGAGGACACTGAAGGAGCAAAAGCAACCATCTCTATCATTATTATTATTATTTTTGTTTTCAATTGTATTCCATTCCCTGATCGTTTATCAAATTGTATTGATTTGTAATTTGTTTTAAATTACCCAACCCCCCACCCCGAAAACAGTTATAACTGATTTTTTTTCTTACTTAAAATACATACAAAAATGCAAAAAACAAAAGCAAAACAATACAGTAAATCATAAAAAAAAGAATACTGCAAATGTCTCTTCCATTATAGCGTCTCTTTCATAAGCCATAAACAGCTCCGAAGATGAGCGTGAAGAATGGCGCCATAAACTGTTGCCATAAATTGGGTTCGGCCCCGCTGCTGTTATTGTTGTTGTTGCCCATTGCTGTCCCGCTTTGCAGGAAGCAACAAACATTACGAAACAGGCGGAAATTTACTGAGAGAGAGATAGCAACTGTTACAGGCGCTGCTGTTATTATTGTTGCCGTGGCATTTGCACAGAAATCATCAAAAGTTGATCAAATTTTTGTTTATGTGCAATGCCACAGGGCAAAAAAGCCCCAAAATTTAAAAACAACTGTATCAACAAGAGAGCAAGCATACATACATACATACATAAAAGCCCGAGATTGAGAGAGCCACTGTCTCTAAACCATGCACAAAAACCCATACTCTTGACAAAACAGCGACTCAATGTGACGGCGAATTCGATGCGGCAATTTGGTTTTCATTTTTGCTTTTAGCCTCATAGTTCACCGTCACACACGGCGCAATTTGTACAAACAACCAAATAAAAAAACCCGTTTTGTTCCAAGCCTAACAGCAGCAGCAGCAGCAACAACAATAGCAATAACACTCGCAGCAACTGCGATGACAGCGTTCGTTTAAATGAGCCGCAATTTGAGTGAGCTGCAACAACAAATTGAGCCGAACCAAACCGAACCGAGCTGAGCTGAGCTGCGCTGCCGCTGCCGCTGCCGCTGCCTGACCTGCTGCTCCACTACGCTACAGAGGAGCGGCAGAGGCGCAAACGCCGCTCACTTGCGCACATACCTACATACATACATGCATATGTATGCATGTACATACGCATGCATGCATGTATGTGTGTACATACGCATGCATGCATGCATGTGTGTACATAGGTCGAGGTTGTCGCGATTTCGAAGCTGCTTCCTCGTTGCTAGCTCCCGACATGGCTCCCAAAACCGAGCTAAAAGGAAACATAATATATATTTGCTGCATCGAAGACTAGATACCCTTTCCAGCTAACAGCTTCTTCTTTGGGATTCCTTATGGACATAGGGCATCAAACATACGCACAACTAACATGTCTGAAAAAATATCGATGGTATCGATAGCTTTCTTCTATATATCGATACTGTTCGCTTGCTCGTTTTATATGGCAACAGGTTCCTAATTTAATTATTTTTATTTACTATTTTATACAGAAATAAGTACATGTGTCATAAATTAAATTAGTTTTGCAAATAATATTAAATACAGTTTAATAAAATAATTGAACTTTCAAATTGATGTTTCCAGCTCAAACATGTATGCATGCAGTAGTATGTACTTACAAGATATAGAAAACAGACTTGTTTCGATAGTGATTTTTATATTTTATTATATTTCTTTATTTATAATAAGTTTAAACTATCAAATCTATCGAGAGTGTCCAACTGTACAACTGTAAAACTGTCTTTCAAATTTTCGAAATTATAAAGTGCAATAAAAATTCGTTTATTTGAAACTGTGGAAAAGAATCGAAAATGCCTGCATAAAATATATAGTACTAGCTGGTAAAACCCCAGCATATCCTGGCCAAATACATATGTCGATGATGTTTTTCCCGCCCGCGGGTAGACGTTTCCAAATAGTTGAGGCACATGCCTAATGATGGCCGATCTAACTAAACAAATAATCCCAGTCATTTGGCCTTGACTTCCATTTCCCATTTCTAAAATTAGACTTTCGCCCATACAACTTTGAGACACCCATTTTCCGCCCATGGGGTGGACTCTGCAAAATCAGTGCAAAAAGTGCCAAATTGTTTTTCATATAGATCTTGGAAAATGAGTTTGAAGCCGCTTGATTGGTAAACAACAAAGTTTCATACAACCGTTTTCCGCAATTTTCCACGCTTGTGGTTTGAATTTTCCAAAATCCCGTCGTAAGGTGCACTTTCGTCGTAGATGGTAACTACTGTGAAAATTTCAGCATCCTAGATCTTGGGGCTTGGGCTATGCGATGATATAGCTATGCATGGACTATGAATTTCAATGTCATTTCAATAATACCATAACACCCTTACTACTTACAAAATGCATTCTTAGTGCCAAGTTCACTATATCTTTACGAATATGTATATATGCTTGAAATAAATTGATAATTTCAAGGATAAAAGCTACTAATTCAAGCAAATTTGGTATGTAGATTCTCATTATGGTATTTGAGAATCTACATACTTCATTTGCTTGCTCTAGTTTTTATGGTCCTTGAGATTAACAAGTTATTTGATGGTATATGATCAAGACTCGCAAACTGAACTATTAAGGTTAGTTTTTTATTTCGAATGATCGTCTCTTCAGAAACTGAAGTAACAAGTAATTACATTTATGATAATCCCCATAATTTCGAATAATTCCCTCTTCAAAAAGTAATTACATTTATAAATACTATTAGGATAATGCCTTGTTACTTTTTACACATATGTATGCACATTTATTCATAACGATCAATAAAATGATTTGCCCATTTCGTTGGTCTCCAGTGCTTTATGGTGGCAAATCTCTTCCTATACAATAATAGTACTAACATTATCCAACTTCAGAGCTACCATTGACTGTTGCCATGGCTGAAACTGTGGCAACTGGCTTTGTTTGCTGCTTTTTATGCATTTGTCTCAGAGTTTCCTTTTAATTTATGCATTTGCTGTAGCTTAGTTTAATGATTTGCAACTAAGTTCAACAGAAGAGACCTGGGCCGGTTTTGTGTCTTGGAGATGACTCTCGCTTTATATATTTATTTCATTTTTTCAATTTTCATTTCTATTTTTGTATATTATTTGCTTCATGGGTATTGTGTAAGCGCAGCTGATTGCAATTTATGATTGCAATTGCCATGGCTGACAAAATAATGCTTGGATATTTGCATTGTGCGTATCGGCAATTTCTGATTTGTTGAAGCAATCCCAATAGATGACATTATTTTCCCAGCCTTCAACACGCAGCGAGTATGTCTCCTGGTTAGATCATCTTGTTATGCCCATGTTAACATGGCCTGCCAATAGTGGTTTAGTTTTTACTCCCTGTACCCATAAAATGGGTAAAAAGGGGGTATTACATCTGTGCAAATGTATGTAACAGACAGAAGGAGACATCTCCGACCCTATAAAGTATATATATTCTTGATCAGTATCAAAAGAGATTTCGATTTGGCCATGTCCGTCTGTCTGTCCGTCTGTCCGTCTGTCCGTATGCACGCGTCGATCTCAGCAACTACAAGAGCTAGAGACACCAAATTTGGAATGTAGGTTCCTGTATACCATACGCAGATCAAGTTTGTTTCATATTTCAGAAATCTCCCCCCGTTTCCCCGCAAATCGATTAAAACCGTTTTACAGTAACCATTTTCAAGATATAGCTTTAAGATTTGGCATGTACAATAGTCAGTCTCTCTTAATCTACTGTCCAAATTTCAAGTCGATCGGATAATTAACACGGAAGTTATTCACAAAAGAAGATTCAGTAATGCAGCGAGAGGGGGGAAGAAGAAGCACAGCCACCAATTAAAATAGTACATGGTACAGGGAGTTTCGTAGTCGGGTATACTCGACAATAGCATTCTCACTTGTATTTTTTAGCTTTAGTTCAGATGCGAAACCAGCTTCTGCTCTTTAAGTAGTCGAATTCGCAATTTCTTGTAGGCTCGTCAACAGTTCGGGATGAGATTGAAAAATGCTGTTCATTTCTTATATATTTGATACATTTTCCTATAGTTATAAGCTAAATAGAATGTTATTTCAGAAATAAATAATATTTAAATGGCAAACCCATTGAAAAGAGAAAACTTGGACAAACGATTTTAGGTTTATGCCAATTTATTCAGTTTTCACAAAGTTATGAGCGCTAAGAGTATGTTTTTCTAAGAATTTTGAATACTTTGTAGAGTATGAATAATTATATGAATAAACAAATAGCTATTATAAAAAAAATATAGAATTATTTAATTTATATAGATGACAAAAGATATTCTACATTTAATAGAAACGCGGCAGAAACGAAGTCATTTTCGTTTTTGATCTAAAATGTCAAACTGTTCTATAATTTAAAGCATATAATAACGTAAAACAAACTTATTTTATTAAGACTTCAATTATTAATATGATTCTGATTAGCTTCATAGCTGAAGGTTATTCTGGCAGCTAAATCCTTCCTGTCCGACAGGATATTCCTTGTCAGAGTTGAAGATGAGCGCTAACATCCGACGCCTATGAAGTTTTCAACCCGTTGATCTTCCGAAATACAGCTCTATATCTTTATTTTTTTGTTTACTATAATACTGTCTAAGCATTTTAAGCTATCAAATTTTAATGCTAAGTAATCGTAAGTCACAAGAATAAGTAGATGTATAGCTTTTCATAATACTGATTATCTATATACATACATATATAAAGATGTTATGTTGGTCTGATCCAATGTCAAAAACTCGAAAAGTTCTGCAATATACACACAATATACAGTTTCCTTCTAGGATTCTACTCATCTATTTTTCGCACTAATACCATACCGTGAGAATAAATTATACCAATAATTTTAAACATACACTAGACATGTATACGGAAAAGTCTAAATAAAATGAATTTAGATTGCGAACAACGGGCCCGGGACTTCGGAAAATCTACACCCACGGGCGGAAAACTGTTGTATGAAACTTGAAAAATCTACTCCCACCCGTCACCACGGACGGGAAATGGGCTTAAGGTCAAATGTAGGAGAGAAGGTTTTTAGATCGGTTTGTAAGTTCTTTAGATCCTATACAACAAACCCTGTGGGAAAATAGTGTTTTTTTTTGTATATTTGTTACTTTCTCATCCAAGTGGTTGCATGTGCCACAGGGAAGCGTGGCTGGGTACAACTATTATAGTTGTTTATGATAAGAAAATTTAGAAGAAACAAGTAAGAATGCTATAGTCGAGTATACCCGACTACGAAACTCCCTGTACCCAGGTCTAAAACATCCAATCACATCTAAGTCCACTTACCCATACACACACACATACACAAAGACGCACGCACACAGGCGGCAAAAGTGGCTGTGCTTCTTCTTCCCCCTCTCGCTGATTTACTGAATCTTCTTTCGTGAATAACTTCCGTGTTTATTATCCGATCGACTTGAAATTTGGACAGTAGATTAAGAGAGACTAAAATATTGTACATGCCAAATCTTAAAGCTATATCTTGAAAATTGTTACTGTAAAACGGTTTTAATCGATTTGTGGGGGAACGGGGGAGATATTTGAAATTGAAAACAAACTTGATCTACGTATGGTATACAGGAACCTACATTCCAAATTTGGTGTCTCTAGCTTTTATAGTTGCTGAGATCGACGCGTTCATCCGGACAGACGGACAGACGGACAGACAGACGGACATGGCCAAATCGAAATCTCTTTTGAAACTGATCAAGAATATATATACTTTATAGGGCCGGGAGTGGCCCCTTCTGCCTGTTACATACATTTGCACAGAATTAGTACCCCTTTTTACCCATTTTATGGGTACAGGGAGTAAAAACGAATAATTTCTTTGCGGAATGCATTTTGTTTTATGATTTGACCTCTAGATTGATTTGGCATTCAAGGCTTATACTATGTTGATAGAACAGTTTTTCCATTTTTGTTCTAATTCTATGGTAATTCTCCTGGATTAATATGTAAGATATAGTACAAATTTCTGCACATTAAAGAATTTAATCTCTTAGTAATAGTTTACTACTAAATTATTCAGAATCGATCAAAGCCAGAACACAGACTAGCAACAAAATGTAATAATGTAGATTTAAAGGTTTCTGAATTCTAAACTTTATAAAAATAATATATTTGCTATATAATATAGTATTAATAAATATTGTGTACTTATAAAAAAAAATCAAAATCAGAATGTTTTTCGTGTATTCCAATTACTATAATATATCAAATATAAGAGACTGTATTCCTGTGGTGCGAGTTTTTGATAATTTGCAAAACTTGTGGCTCAGTTTTGTAGAATTTTAATAAGTTTTTAAGGAAATATTTGCTGAACTAAAGAAAACATTAAAACTTAAAGACTGAACTTTTTTCTGCTCTGCTGCACTATAATAATTTGCATATTTACTTAACTCATTATACTGCTAGTTTTTGGCAGCTTAAGTTGAAGTTGACATCATGAATTTTGATATTAAGGTTATTGTTGTAGGGAGAAAGAGTCGTCAAAAGTGTTTCTCACAGAAACTTCAAGATGGAAGTTCATTATCTAAGTTCAGTTGAAGTGTATAGTAAAACTTATTTCGAAACTCATTGAGTTCGCTATTGAGAGGTTCGACTTGAAATGATATAAGTTAAAGTTGGCACAACAAAGCAGCTCTTAAAAGTGAATTGTTTTTGGGCCATAACTATATGCATAAATATATATATTATTGTTACCAAGTGAGCCGACAAATTGTAAATGAAACAACAGCAACAACAGTAAATACATATTCAATTAACGCTGAACTTTAGTTCCGTGCCACTGATTGGTGCGACACGGCGTATGCGTGTTTCTGGCATTGCGCATACGCAGCGTTGGCTAGAACAAAGGGTGGCAAACATTGCCGCTGGTCCGGCAGCGGCAAATAAATGGCAAGGCAATGGCAAACATTGTACAACAACAGATGCAAAATGCAGCAATAAAAAAAATCAAATGGGCAACACGTTGCAAGTGGCTTATGTAATGGGAAAGGTGCAGTTAATGTTGTGGCGGCGACTGAGGTTTTGCCTGCTGCTGCTGCTGCTGCTGCTGCCACTGCTGTTGTTGCGGATGCTACACAAACAAGTCAACGACAACGCTGGCAGATGCGGCCTGTTATGACTGCCGCAAGACTGTCTGACTGTGGAGGGTGGCAGGGTGGCAGGGCCATGTTGTCTGGCTGCTGACTGTGAGTCTAACTTTCGCCTAATGGCAATGATGCGGCAGCATTTGGCCCATATTGGCAGCCAGACAGACAATGTTGCAGACATATTTACTCGTGGTAAAGGCGAGAAAAGCGCACCCCCGTACTGCCCCGCTCCTGCCCAGCCAAAGCGAATGCAGCAGCAGTAGCAGCAGCAGCGACAGCGTTTTTCCGGTTAATGTGCCACGGTTGCCTGTTGCCTGCTGCTTGTTGCTTGTTGCAAGCTGGTATAAAAGTCTCAACTGCCAGCTGTGGTCATGTCAGTGTTCATTCGCATCTCATTGAGTGCGGCAACGAGAGGATATACTACAACCATATATAATTTAACAAAAGTGCAGCAATGAAAGTATGTGCAGCCAAACAGGCGTATACGCGATATAGTATGGCCAACATATATGGCCAACAAATTGTTGATTTTGATTTTTATTTTTATTTTTGTTGTGTTTTTCTTGTGCGTTGCAATTGTGTTTGTTCAAATTTGATGCCACGTGTGTTGTCGTTGTTTTCCCTTTGCAGGCTTTTGTGTGTCTTTTGCTGATTGGCGCCGCCAGTGTAACGGCCAAGCCAAAGCCAGGCGGTGGCTGGTCATCGGGCGGTGGCGGAGGTGGTGGAGGTGGTGGAGGCGGCTGGTCATCGGGCGGCGGCGGCGGCGGCGGCGGCGGCGGCGGTGGACATGGCGGCGGCGGCGGTGATGTGCAGATCGTCAAAGTTATTACAGAAAGCGGAGATGGTGGTGGAGGCGGCGGTGGTTGGTCCTCGGGTGGCGGCGGCGGCGGCGGCGGTGGCTGGAGTTCTGGCGGGGGTGGTGGCGGCGGCTGGTCATCAGGCGGCGGTGGGGGCGGCGGACATGGCGGCGGCGGCGGCGGTGGTGGTGACATAAAGCTCATCAAAATCATAAGTTTGGGCGGCGGTGGTGGTGGACATGGCGGCGGCGGCGGCGGTGGAGGTGGCTGGTCCTCAGGCGGTGGTGGAGGCGGCTGGTCATCTGGCGGCGGTGGTGGCGGCGGACATGGCGGCGGCGGCGGCGGCAGCTCCACCAAGGTCATCAAAATCATTAAGCTAAGCAGCGGCGGCGGCGGCGGTGGACATGGCGGTGGTGGCGGCGGTGGACATGGCGGCGGCGGTGGCTGGTCATCGGGCGGCGGCGGCGGCGGTGGCGGCTGGCAGCCAGCTGGTGGTTGGGCCTAGGCAACTGCACCTACCAAACTCTGTCTACTGTAAATACCTGTAAATAATCGCAAATTGTGTAATGTTTTTGTTATTTTTGTAAATTTCAAAATTAGCCTATGGAAAATGATGTAATTATGGCCCAGACCAAAATAACTTGGCCAACATATGTTAAACTATTATTTCACGACAATAAATCGTATTAATCTTTTTGTTAAAGCCGATTTTTTCCTTACTACAAATAAAAAATAATAATAAATAATAATCTACAGATTGGCACAGAGTCTGATCATTTTATCATATTATTGAAATCAAAAAAATATAAACAAGTAAGAATGCTATAGTCGAGTATACCCGACTACGAAACTCCTGTACCCAGGTCAAATATTTCCGATCGCATCTTCGTTAACTTACACATACATACACAGATACGCACACGCACGAGCCACAGCGCAAGCCAGGCATTTTAAGTTGTGACTGTGCTTCTTCTTCCCCTTGCTGCAGCACTGAATCTTCTTTCGTGAATAACTTAGGTGTTTATTATCCGATCGACTTGAAATTTGGACAGTAGATTAAGAGGGACTAAAGTATTGGACATGCCAAATCTTAAAGCTATATCTTGAAAATTGTAACTGTAAAACGGTTTTTATCGAATAGCGGGGGAACGGGGGAGATATCTCAAATCTAAAATAAACTTGACCTGCTCCCGCTATACACGAACCTACATTCCAAATTTGGTGTCTCTAGCTCTTATAGTTGCTGAGATCCTTGCGTTCATACATACGGACAGACAGACGGACAGACGGACAGACGGACAGACGGACAGACAGACGGACATGGCCAAATCGAAATCTCTTTTGATACTGATCAAGAATATATATACTTTATAGGGTCGGAGATGTCTCCTTCTGCCTGTTACATACTTTTGCACAAATCCAATACCCCCTTTTTACCCATTTTATGGGTACAGGGAGTAAAAATGTTCGGCATTGTGTCTCAAAAGTGTTTGTTTATAAAAAGGGCTTTGCTTTTGTGTTTAAGACAAGACTGTCGCTAGTTTATTGTTCAGCTCTTGTCTTGGACAATTATCAAAGCCATAACAAAAGCAACACAGAAGACACTGAAGACAGAAGAGCCGTCTTCGGCGTGACAAAGATATACTAAACCCTTGCAGCTTTGTTTTCTATTAAAAAACATACAAATAAATACATTTTTAACTGATTGTTTCTAAGGCAGCTATATGATGTGGTTATCCGAACTTAATTGAATTTGTTCAGACTTTTTTTATGGCATTAAATTTAATTAACAGCGAATATCTTATACAAGAGACATAATCCGCTCCAAAGCAGTACAACAATTACAAACAAGTAAGCATGCTCTAGTCGAGTATACACGACGACGAAACTCCCTGTACTCAGGTCTACAACTTCCTAACATATCTTCGTACACTTACACATACACAAAGACGCACACACACAAGCAACAGTGCTAGCGAGGCATTTCAAGTGGCATTTCCCCCTGCTATGCGGTACTGAATCTTCCTTCATGAATATCTACTGTGTTTATTATCCGATCGACTTGAAATTTGGCATGTGATTTGAGAGGTACAAAAGCATTATACATGCCTGATTTTAAAGCTATATCTTTAAAATTGTGGCTGCTAAACGTTTTTATCAATTTTCGGGGGTGTGGGGGGGAATATTTTGGATTCAACTGTTTGTATATTTATACACAGAAAAAAGTTTCAATGTCAATTTGATAAGTGCTGGGTTAATTTGATGTGGATATTTTCCAAATATCATTATATTCATATCATTTTGACCTTATAATG
Source organism: Hirtodrosophila confusa (assembly GCA_035043065.1). Lineage (NCBI taxonomy): Eukaryota > Metazoa > Arthropoda > Insecta > Diptera > Drosophilidae > Hirtodrosophila > Hirtodrosophila confusa. The sequence goes on from JAWNNI010000078.1 coordinate 5,498,941, forward strand.
TATGAGTAATTTCGAAATTCAAAAACAGTTTACGGTTAACTGCGGTTCGAAACCAGCAAGCGGCAAAATAAATTTTCTTTTTCTTTTTTAATATTTTATTGAGATACTAGAGCTCAAATTGTCATTTGAGACTTTTAGTATAAGTTATACTTATTTGTTGCGACAATTAATAATAATGACAGCAGTTCTGTGTCATTTTTATACATGAACGTGGTTTCGCTGACTGCACTTGACGAAGTCACGGAGTTTGAAGCAGCGAACTAGACAACGGATTCGGTTCGAGTCCCCCTTAAAGGATGGTGCAATTAGAATGGCGTTTTTATAATTATTTCTTTCTTTACACATATGTACGTTCATATTATACTAACACTAATAAAGAGGAAACATTTCATTAATATGGATATATTGTGAAGTATATTCTTGTAAGGTATTATACCATGTATAAGTAAATGAATCCACAACGCCGCATCTTCAGTGAAACTCTTTTGATTTTTTATCGATGATTGCCTAATTTGCGAATAAGCGATACCTAAAACCCATGAAGCCTGTCTAAATTTCTCTCCATGTATTATTCAATTATATTTATTTTTTAAAAGATCAAATTGCTTTTTACTCCCTGTACCCATAAAATGGGTAAAAAGGGGGTATTGGATTTGTGCAAAAGTATGTAACAGGCAGAAGGAGACATCTCCGACCCTATAAAGTATATATATTCTTGATCAGTATCAAAAGAGATTTCGATTTGGCCATGTCCGTCTGTCTGTCCGTCTGTCCGTCTGTCCGTCCGTCCGTCTGTCCGTCTGTCCGTCTGTCTGTCCGTATGTATGAACGCAAGGATCTCAGCAACTATAAGAGCTAGAGACACCAAATTTGGAATGTAGGTTCGTGTATAGCGGGAGCAGGTCAAGTTTATTTTAGATTTGAGATATCTCCCCCGTTCCCCCGCTATTCGATAAAAACCGTTTTACAGTTACAATTTTCAAGATATAGCTTTAAGATTTGGCATGTCCAGTACTTTAGTCCCTCTTAATCTACTGTCCAAATTTCAAGTCGATCGGATAATAAACACCTAAGTTATTCACGAAAGAAGATTCAGTGCTGCAGCAAGGGAAGAAGAAGCACAGTCTCAACTTAAAATGCCAGGCTTGCGCTGTGGCTCGTGCGTGTGCGTATCTGTGTATGTATGTGTAAGTTAACGAAGATGCGATCGGAAATTTTTGACCTGGGTACAGGGAGTTTCGTAGTCGGGTATACTCGACTATAGCATTCTTACTTGTTAAAAATACCAATTTGATATGTTTTCTTATCAGTTTTTTGCTGATAAGATAAAAGATAAATATATAAGAAAATATGATATGAATCAAGTAAGAATGCTCTAGAATAGTATACCCGACTACGAAACTCCTTGTACCCAGGACTACAACTTCCTAACATATCTTCGTACACTTAGACATACACACACATACACAAATACGCACGGACACAAGCGACAACGAAAGCGAGTCGCGGCTGCTCTTCTTCCCCCTCTCGCTGCATTACTGAATCTTCTTTGTTGAATAACTTCCGTGTTTATTATCCGATCAATTTAAAATTTAGACAGTAGATTAAGAATGACTAAAGAATTGTACATGCCAAATCCCAAAGCTATACCTTTAAAGATGTTGGTATAAAACGTTTTTATCGAATTGCGGAGGAATCTCAAATCTAAAATAAACTTGACCTTTTCCTGCTACATACAAACCTACATTCCAAATTTGGTGTCTCAAGCTCTTATAGTTGCTGAGATCCTTGCGTTCATACATACGGACGGACAGACGGACAGACAGACGGACATGGCCAAATCGAAATCTCTTTGCATTTGCACAGATGTAATACCCCCTTTTTACCCATTTTATGGGTACAGGGAGTAAAAAATCTACTTGGAATTGAATATTAATATGAGTATATCAGATCAGATACAAATCAGGGTCATATCCTTGAAACTTTTCATCCTATACATCCTTTTTCATTGATTTGCGGGACTGCGGGAGAGTTATCTGAATTGATCTGCGTATGGTATACATAAATCTACATTCTCCAACTGTCTTTTGGCAACTAATATTTGAACTGTTTCCATTTCACAATTATGGTTAATGCTTTTAAATGTTATTTTTTTGCATAACCCTGGCTTGGCTCAGAAAATCCGATGCCTATGCATTTAGCAGACAGACATCGTTGCAAATTGCTCAATTAGCTAATAACAAATAATACATGACAATTAACAGAGATCAAAAGACAACAACAAATGTTTTCAAGCGGCTAAACAAAAACGCGCGCGTGCGACTTTGTCGCGTTTTTAGCCGCTGGCGATTTTGATTTGGGCCACACACACGACTGGGCCAATTTTCCAGACTGAGACTGAGGCCCACTGAAGATGGCCAACAGGTGAAAGGTAGCAAAAGCAGCAGCAGCAGCAGCAGCTGAAGGACATTTGTAAATGAATTGGGGTCTAAGTTTTGATTCGATACATCAAACGATTGATTGATGTAATTGGGGTTAATCAAACTGGCAACACAATTTGCATGCTAATTATGAATATACATATATTATATATATAAATTATATAAAGCACACACACACACATATACTAGAGCTGGTAAAGCTGTCGAAATATTCAACTTAATTTATCGATAGTATTGTATACGTAACGCTTAAAAGATATATATATATATATATACATATATATACATTACTACTCTATTATTTCTTGATTTTATTTATTGATCAAGAAATAAAACTGATTTTTGGTAAGTAGTTGTTTCCTAAAAAATAACACTTACTTTGTGCATATAGTTTTTTGATCAGATATAAAAATAATTTCTTGAGTTTTATATTTTTTTGTGACAAATAACATTTATTTGTTAAGTTTTATATATTGTTTAAGAATAACAATTATTTCAAGTTTTTTTTTGTTTCTCAAAAAATAAGACTAAAATCTGTATTAAATGAATACTGCATTATTATTATTATGTATTATTTGAAGTATTGTGTTCAAAAAATTTCAGAAATTTTTGAAAATTCTGAAGCAAATTTTTATATTTAGTATATTACTAGTATTTTTTAGAGTTACAAAAATACCAAATAATACCGAAATATTCAAAATTCAGTATTTTAAAAAATACATAAAAACTCCGAAGATACAAAAAACATACCAGTATTAATAACTTATATCGTGCTTACAAAATTATAATGCACTATTGAAATTTGAATATTTATTGTACAGAAAACATTCGAAACTTTACGAAAATTTTGAAAAAAAAACTTAAGCACAATGGATTTTGAATTTTTGAGTTTTTCGAAATGTGTTTGGAATGTGATTAATAAGAAGATGTATTCGTTAAGTGATTAAACTGATTAATAAGGCTTCAAATCAATTAAGTGCATAGTTTTTATCAAGCCTGATCGATAGTATCGATAGTAAACAAGACTCGATAGTACCTACTATCGATATAGCGTCAACGATAGCATCTATCGATGGTATCGATGACTTATTTGTTGCAGACTGTCAATGCGCATTGATAGTTTTCTTGAAGACTGTACAAACATGCAAGGCTTCGGGTTCGAAACCCAGCTGCGCGTTATAATTATATTTATTTATTTATATTTGCATTCAAATGTCATTGTTTAAACAAAACTGAGATTTATATTGCCAGCGATTAGCCATAATAAAATTACATGAAAACTAAAGAAAATGAATGTTTCCGCTTCTTTGGACGGTTGCAAAACAAACAAACACTATCGATGGTATTTACTATCGATGGTTTATTTGGAAACTATCAAACAGTCTTTGGTTGACATCACTAAAAACACACAGAGAGTTAAGATGGCCAGAAACATGCTGCCAAATCGTAACCACATTAAAAGCCCATTAAAGATTGAGTTTCCCAGGGTGATGGCCCCCCCGCTCTTGTTCCCCCTATAGATGATGCTGTCAAAACACGATTCGTATGCTGTGTGTTGTGTACGAGAGTTTCCAAATCTATTGAAATTTGCATCCATGGCATGCATAATTGATGATGCCAATCAATGAATCGCAGCTACAGCAATAACAACAGCTCCAGCTCCCCAGCTTCAGCTACAGCTCAAAAACACGCCCCAAAAACCGCACCGGATGAAGATTTTAAACAATCGCCGACACCGTCGCCGCTTTGGCTGCCGTTGGATATGATGCCCAAATCTTCATGCTGGATGCATTATGTATCAATTAGTTATCTGTCATTGGGAGCAGGTGGTTGAGGAGATAGACAAGCCGGCGAACGCGAACGCAAACGAAAACGAAAACCCACCTGATGAGGGGCTGATCGATTAGTTTCGAGCTTCATCTGTATCATGATATAAGTACCTGTTTACAATGATAAGTCATTATGTTGTTGAATGCGAGCAGTGAAAGTGATCGTTTTCCACCCACAGGGGGTGGATTATTCGAAAATCACGCAATCATTAACCTGCGATCTTATTTAATATATTATATTAAATTCCCCAATGTGAAGATTAATGTTGAATGGATAAGAGTGTTCATTGCTCGTTATAGTAAGAACTAGGCGTAGTGTTTAAGAGATCTGTCTAATCAAATCAGGTAGATATCTCAATTCACCCGTGTAGGGTAATCTACAATCCAAATTTATTGAGTCTTACCAGGGACCGTAACGGTTATAAGAAATATTTATAAAAATTACCCTTTAAGCATTTTATCTTGAATTTATGTATTGCTGCAGACATAAAACTTATTTTTCAGATTCATTTTATTTCTTAACAATTTAACTTATTTCATGAATGAATATATAAACATATTCTATTTATGAATATATATGAATAAAAGTTATTTCTTTTTTTCAAAAAATAATACTCAAATCAGTATTAAATTAATACTGCATTATTATTTAAAGCATTGGGCTCAAAATATATAAGAAATTTTTGAAATTTCTAAAGAACATTTTTATTTAATATCCTTTTAGTATTTTTCAGATGCAAAAGTCCCAACAAGTACTAAGAAAAACCAATTGTAGTCCATTTTCATGTATTAATTTGCTTTCATAATGATTTGCATACTTTGTTCCCGAAGTGAAAAATAATTTATTGGGCTTGCGAAATGTCCGTCTGTCCGTATGAATGCAATTTTGTTCCACACCCTTGAAGCTAGAACAACTAAACTTGGTACGCATGTTCGTATATACCCTCAGTTTATAATATATCAAGATCAAGCATTCTGCAACCCAATATAATCATTATTTACGGTCCCCGATTTTTAGCAATCAAATCAAGACCGAAAGCGTAATAGCGATTTGAAAAGCTGATGAGAATTGGTAAGATACGGTGGTGAAAATTTATGAGCATGAGTCGGCTGAATCAAATATATGTGTGTGAGGATGGTAAAATAAGCCTCATACATTCAGGACGATTACATTTCATTCGTTTTGGATTTTGTGTGACCGTTTTCTAATGAAAAAGCATCCTTACTTTTGCATTTTTATACTATGTTCCCGAAGGGAAAATAGTATATTGGGTTTGTGAAATGTCCGCCTGTCCGTCTGTCCGTATGAACGCAATTTTTTTGCCTTTATCTTTGAGCTAGAGCAACCAAACTTGGTACACCTGTTGGTGTATACCGTCAATTTATGAAGTGTCGAGATCGACCACCCACCCCCACCCCCTCCCCCGCAATTTGGGGAAAACCTGTATCTTCCCCAATTTTAAAGCTATAGTCACCAACTTTGGCATACAGACTAATGTTGAGATTACCGACAGATCTGCATCAAAAAAATTTTGACACCGCCACCCCCACCCCCACAAATCGGCATATGATATCCCCTAAAACACGTTTTTCAAGGGCTATATCTCCTACAGTTTCAAAGATAGAGTTACCTAATTTGGCATACAGACTAATGTTGACCCCCTGGACAAATCTGCATCAACAAATTTTTGGACACCCCCACCTCCTCCCCCACAAAGGAGCAAAATCTATATCTTCCACACCTGTGCAGTTTTTTTCGCGTCTCTTTCTGAACACACAAATAACCAAATTATATAGGACTGGGAACAGAGTATTCTGCAGTCGGGTGCGTCCGACTGCAACGTTCTTACTTGTTACATTTTTAAATTGCCCTTCACTCCGCCAGCTCAAAGGTAAGACTTTTCAAAACGAATTTTCATAAATTTTTCGGAGTTCATCTATTCCTTCATCGATTTTCAGCGAAAATGGGAAACAGGCCTGAGTGTATGAGATTTGAGAGTTCTATCGAGTGCCCCTCGTTGGCAATTTTAATAAACATTTTGGTTTCCCTTTCTTCAGTTATTATTGTATGTATTTTTGTTGGTTTTTTTTTTGTTTGCTTGTTGGTTTTGCTTTTTATCACCAAGGGCTCTGGCAAATTTTGTTGTTTAAGCAGCTTGGTGTTGTTTATTGCATTTGTTGTTGTTAGCTGCTACCATATTGTTGGCATTGTCTATATTAAATATAATGGGCTGTACGAATCTCTCGGATGACATTTCCACGCCGCACACTTCATTCATATTGATAAATAGCCTTACAATCTTCAGCTTGTATATGCAAATTGGCGTTCCCAAAAAAAATGTGAAAAAAAATAAATAAAAATTTGTAGATTGGGTGTCAATATTGGTAATGGTTAAGACAGAGAGGAAAGAGCTGAAATGAATTTATTGCATTGCATGCATAGCCTTTTGGCCAACCATATTTGTTAAATACAAATCAAATTGTATAGAATAATCATACAAATAAACATTGGCCAATCAAATGGTTATCAATAATATCAATATTGGCCAGACAAAAGTGCTATAAAACAAAACCAAACAAAAATTTATAAATATGCCTTACACAAATTTCAATTGACTGCACCTTTTGTCAATTTACAACTCTTGTCTTGTTGTCTTTTAGGGGTGGTCAGTTATGGGCCATTATGTTGGCCAACATTGTTAGCCATTGTGTGATAAATGCGTTAACGGATACTTAAGATTAGTTACTGCCCTATAACATGGGCCAAGGTTAATTGATTGGAAATTGACACAGAAAATGGGAGAAATATGTAAAGTAACAGTGACAACAAAATATAATAATAACAGACAGTCATAACATCTTTCTATTGATTGACATTGAATATACTACTTTGAGTGACTTGAAAAAACCAACAATGTGTATAAAAGTGAATGCACTTCTAAGCAGCTGGAAACTTGTATTGATAGAAATAAAAATGATGCCGAAATATTTCCCACAACATTCGTTTCGCATATATGAAATCGAACTCGAAAGGTCATCCGAAGAAAAATGCTAACGAAATGCGATCTGGTTCAACCGTGAACTGGCCTAGATACTTTGCTTCACATGGCTATCTAAGAGATACTTTATTGGCCTGCCGCGTTTTAAATAAGTTGCTTTCGGTATTTGTTTATTTCGCTTTTTTGTTATTTATCGAATTAGCTTAGGCTCGGCTCGATATACATATGCATATGTCTTAAGGCTATAAAGCGAATCTAATCCGGAATTACAGATTTTTTGCTACTTCAAAACAGGATAAATGCGGCAGTAATTCTTCCGTCTGACACCCCCTAAAAATGCACAATTCGATGCTACACTTATTGACTATATTTCTTCAAGAAAATATCTATATCTATCCATGTTGAACGATTTTCTGTTACGAGAAGCATGTGAACATGGTCTGAAAGGCCTTTGATTTCAACAGGATGACATATCGAGAGGGAGATCGTGTAAGCTGTTTGGATTACTTGTAATCGTTTTTACAAGTGGATAAGTGGATAAGCATCAATTGCAACCTTGGCAGCCAATATCGAGGGCAATATTTGTGAGTTACGGAGTTACGGACTGTCCGGTTTGTATGTCACACGTTTCCGCGACGACCTCTTATCCCAAATGCCATTTCCCATCAAATTGAATTGAATTTATACAACTTTTGCTACTTACTTTTCAAATCGCAAGAAAAGAGGTTCCGGAAATGACAAATCACAAAATGATTGCTGTTGGGCATGTAAATTGAAGAGTAAATTGGAATAAGCTACTGAATACAACTTTGAGCTATTTCGAATCAATGTTTCTTAGTTATTATGCCATGCTTATTCCTATTCCTACAACTAGCTTAAGCTGTCAAAAAAGTAGCCGTGCAACAAGTTAATAAATATGAAAATTTAAAAAAAAAAAAATCAAAAAGATATATAGATAAAACAAGTAGGAAGCTTTAGTCGAGTATACCGGACTACAAAACTCCCTGTACACAGGTCAAAAGTTTCCAATCGCATCTTCGTACACTTACACACATACATACACAAATACACACACACGCGAGCCATAGCGCAAGCGAGGCATTTTAAGTTGTGGCTGTGCTTCTTCTTCCTCCCGCGCTGCAGCACTGAATCTTCTTTCGAGAATAACTTCCGTGTTTATTATTCGATCGACTTGAAATTTAGACAGTAGATTAAGAGTGCCAAATCCCCAAGCTATACCTTGAAAACTGTTACTGTAAAACGGTTCTTATCGAATAGCGGGGGAATATCTCAAATCTAAAAAAAACTTGACCTACCCGCTATACACGAACCTACATTCCAAATTTGGTGTCTCTAGCTCTCATAGTTGCTGAGATCCTCGCGTTCATACATACGGACGCACAGACGGACAGACGGACGGACGGACAGACAGACGGAAATGGCCAAATCGAAATCTCTTTTGATACTGATCAAGAATATATATACTTTATAGGGTCGGAGATGTCTCAGATGTTACATACATTTGCACAGATTTAGAGCTCCCTTTTTACCCATTTTATGGGTACAGGGAGTAAAAATAATCAAAAATAAGCAGACTCAACGAAATTATGATAATAAGGTTGGGTCACACAAAAACAAATAAAATAAGATAATAAAAAATTGCTTACCCAACTGTACTCCAACACAAATATAAACACAAAACATATACTTACTAGATCTTTTTCAAGCGCTTAGTCAAGCCAGGAAGGAATAAAGTATTGGCAATACTAAGCACATGTCTATCTACATGCTATCCCATCCTTATAAAGAAAACAATACTACAACTATAGAATTCCTACAACAATCTAATATTTACCATGAAGTTTAACTATTTTAAATTTAAATACTCGCAATAAACTCTTTAAAATCTTTCTATAAGATCTATACACTCTAACTACATATAATAGATCACTCTTATTTATAAACCTCGCTGTAATTAATATTACCTTATAATCACTACCTTGTATATATCTTTCTACTACTATTAATATTACTTTACACATACACCTCATTATAGTTAAATCTACAATTAATAATACCTTATAAACATATATACACCTACCTTATAAGCACCGCATTGTAATCTTTCTATTATTGTTGATAACATTACTATTTACAACCCACCTACTAAACTAAACCTGTAATATAAAATAGCCGAGGGCCTTAGTAGCCAGCGCTATAAGCTACTTGTTAATTTCAGCTTTTTAAGTTTAACTATCAATATTAATAAATAAATAAGTAAATAAAAAAGAAAATTAATCTTACAAAGTGTTTTAAAAAAACAAATTTTAATAAAAAACAAGTAAGAATGCTATAGTCGAGTATACCCGACTACGAAACTCCCTGTACCCAGGTCAAAAATTTCCGATCGCATCTTCGTTAACTTACACATACATACACAGATACGCACACGCACGAGCCACAGCGCAAGCCAGGCATTTTAAGTTGTGACTGTGCTTCTTCTTCCCTTGCTGCAGCACTGAATCTTCTTTCGTGAATAACTTAGGTGTTTATTATCCGATCGACTTGAAATTTGGACAGTAGATTAAGAGGGACTAAAGTATTGGACATGCCAAATCTTAAAGCTATATCTTGAAAATTGTAACTGTAAAACGGTTTTTATCGAATAGCGGGGGAACGGGGGGAGATATCTCAAATCTAAAATAAACTTGACCTGCTCCCGCTATACACGAACCTACATTCCAAATTTGGTGTCTCTAGCTCTTATAGTTGCTGAGATCCTTGCGTTCATACATACGGACAGACAGACGGACAGACGGACAGACGGACAGACGGACAGACAGACGGACATGGCCAAATCGAAATCTCTTTTGATACTGATCAAGAATATATATACTTTATAGGGTCGGAGATGTCTCCTTCTGCCTGTTACATACTTTTGCACAAATCCAATACCCCCTTTTTACCCATTTTATGGGTACAGGGAGTAAAAACTTTTAAAAAATAAACCAAAAATAACTAATTACTTTCAACTGGTCCATTGGAAATACTTTCCATTTTAAGGTCCGCACCAAAGCTGAATTCTTTAAGTTAAAATCAAAATCACTTTTTCTAAATGTCAAATGATGTAGAAGTATCATAAGTTCAAAAATAGTACATTAAAATCAAATTTTAAAAATTTAAAAAAATATGAAATATGTTCGTGTGAAAATGAAAATAATCAAAAGTGAAGAAAGTATTGCCGGGTATGCATAAATTGAGCATAAAAATGAAATGAAAAATGCAATATTTGTGCTAATTTCAAATATGTTTATCGATTTTGTTGTGCTATGTAAAATATTATTTGGTTGACATGTCCAATAAATTAATATTAATTAAATGAAATAAAACTTATTAGCCGCTGCTAGTTTTTTGTTTTAATGATCTATTAGATAATGCACAAAACTGTGCCCAATACATACTATGAGAAACGCTTTCATTAATATTTATAAAGATGGGCCCAAAGGCGATGGGGCACACCCAGCTCCCATCTTCCATCCACCATCTTTCAGCTTTGTGGGATGGTATATGGATGTGGATAACGATGCAGATAGACCTAGACTTCCCTAATGAGCCGACACGTTTATTAGCACATAATTAATGATCTGGCTACTACTACTATATATACTAATATATACATATGCTAACATTTCTCCCTCTACCCTTTGCTAATGACATAATAATTTTTTTTATTTTTTATTTTATTTTTTGAATTATGCGTCAATGACAGAAAATGTTAGCAAATATTTTCGTAAGAAAATAATTATAAAACATAAATAATGCAAAAATGCAAAGTTGACCAAGAAATTTGATAAAAATTAAACAAGTTCCATGACTTAAATATTGATGATATAGTTGAAATATTTGTTGGGTATATGATAAATTTATAATGGTATGGAACTACTTGTGATTGTTGTTATTCTGGCAATGACTTTGCACTGCTCATATGCGTATTTGGTAGTATCGAATTTCCGTAGCATTACCAACGACATATGTCTGTAATAACTCAATCAATAAACAATCTGCATTTTAAGCGAGCCGAAAAAGCTAAACACAGCTAAAGATGAAGATGAAACACAGTTGAAAAAACAACAAAAAACAACAAAAATGTTGCGCATGCGCCGATAAATTAATGAAAGGCCGGCGCACTGGAGATGGCACTAACAAATACACGCACAGCTACAGATACAGCTACAGCTACTGCTTGAGCTAAAGATACAGATACAGATACAGATACAGATACAGATACAGATACAGATACAGATGGAGAGGCGAATGTTGAACAAATGCGCGCCCTTGTATAAAATGCGTGGCCGGGTCAAGCTGGGCCATCATTGAACGGTTGGACATCGAGGGCTTAAGCACGACCAACGTGAAGATGAACGTAAGTGCAACAGCAACATCAACTGCTACGGCAGCAACAGCAACTGCTACGGCAGCAACATTCAGTGCAAGTGATCAAAATATAATGCAAACAATCAAATCAAATAAAACCAAAAATTCAAATGCTAAAGGACTATCTGTGCTGTGCTTATTATAATTATTAAGAATGTATTAATTATTTTTGTTATTGTGCATTTTGTTTGTGTTGTTTTTTTTAAAGTTAACTGGCGCTTTCATTGCGCTCGCCGCCTGCCTGCTATGTGGATTAACTGCAGCGGATATATCACTGAAGCAGCCAGCGAGATTCGAGGAGAGCAGATATGGCAACTCGCGGTATCAAATCTTTGAGGTGCACAATCATTATCAGGGCAAGAACTATGCCTACTTGCCGCCAGTGGCAACACAAGCCAGCCACGAGGAGATACACATACATCACCAGCCACAGCAGCAGCTGCAGCACCAGCAGCAGCAACACCAACAGGTTGCAACAGCGGCAGCTGACGATGACAATTTGGATGTATCTTTTCTAAGCTTTGGCGATGATGCACACTTGCAGACGCAGACGCAGCCGCAGTCGCATCCACAGGCTACGGTGGCAACTGTTGCCGCTGTTGCACAACAAGCATTGCCAGTGCCCGTGCCATTCCCCTCAAACTATCAGCATGATTTTCAACGCAAGCAGCCTCAGCTGCAGCAGCAGCATCAGCAGCATCAGCAGCAGCAACTAGCTGTTGCATACAGGGCGCCATCCTATCTGCCGCCCACCGTTGCCACGCCCAGCACGCACCACCATCAGCAGCAGGCATATCAGTCCACAGCCAGCTCCGGCTTAGGCTCGACTGCACCACAGCAATTTGCACCACAGCGTGCACAAACCTATCAGGCGCCGGACTATTTGCCACCCACCGCTGCCAGCGTGGTGCAACAGCAGCAACAGGCACAGATTGTCACGCCCAGCACGCACCAACAGCAGCAGCACCACCAGCATCAGCAGCAGCAGCACCAGCAGCAGCAGCAGATCTATCAGTCCACGGTCAGCAGTAGCTCCAGCTCCAGCTTAAGCTCCACTGCACCACAGCAATTCACACCACAGCAGGCACAAGCCTATCAGGCGCCTGATTATTTGCCACCCACCGCAGCCAGCTTGCTGCAGCAGCAATCAGCACAGCAGCAACAGTCACAGATTGTCGGCAAGCCCGCCTACAGAGCAAATGACTATCTGCCACCAACAACAACAGCAACAGTTGATGCCATTGCCAGCTATCCACAGCAGGCGCAGCAGCAACAGCAGCAGCCAAAACAGCAACAGCAGCAAGCTTATCGCGCGCCGCCATATTTGCCACCCAGCAGCAGCAACAGCGTCAGCAGCAGCATCAGCAGCACCTCTAGCAGCGTCTCAAGTCAGTCGAATTATCGTGCACCTGGCTACTTGCCACCTGGCTATGAGTTTGCTAATCCCCCAATTGTGCAGCAGTCGCAGCAACAACCCCAAATTCAAACCCAACAGCAACTGGAATCTGTGCCGCAGGCAACACAGCCACAGTCACCAGCACCCACAGATGCTTATAGTGCGCCCGACTATCTACCACCTGGCTATGACTATGACAACCCCGATCAGCTGCCATTAACACAAATTACCGCCCAGCCAGAGATCACAGCACAGCCAATTGCTGCGGTGCAGCCAGCAATAGTGGGTGAATATCGTGCACCGGACTATCTGCCGCCTAGCTATGATGAGGTGAAGTCTCAGACACAGCAACAGACGCAAGCACAAGCCAACATTATATATCAGGCACCAGAGCAACAGCAGCAGCAGCAGCAGCAACAGCAACAGCAGCAGCAATTGCAGGTGCAAGTGCAGTCTGAACAGCAGCAACTTAACCACCCTGGCACGCTGCCAGATGGCTATGAGTTTAGCAAGCCCGAAAACTTTGAGGCAGCTATTGCCGAGCTGCACAGCCTGCAAACACAAACCATATTGCTTAAACAACAGCAAGAACAACAGCAATTGCAGCTGCAGCAGCAGCAACAGCAATTGCACCAACAGCAGCAGCGACAAGTTGCGTTGCAGGGCGGTGACATAATTTATGGCGTGCCAAAGCGGCAACAGCAGCAGCAGCAGCAACATACGACAACAGCAACAACGACAACATTGGCAACAGCAACTGCGTATCAAGCTCCAGTTGCTGCTCCGCTTCCGGTTCCGGTTCGAGTCTCAGTACCTGCGCCCGCTCCCCTGCCCGCTCCAGTGGCTGCACCACCTACTCAGCACACACACATACACACACTGAGCAGCTATATGAACACCGTGCAGCCTTATGCTCGCTATGGTCAGCCACAGCCCCAGCAGCAACATCATGTGCCACAGCAGCAGCAGCAACACCATCACCAACAGCAGCAGCAGCAATTTGTAGGGGTGGCTCCCATGTATAGGACGCAATCGAAGCGACCAGGTTTCTATGCACCAGCCATGTCCTATGCCAGGAATGCGGTGCCCGCAACACACTATCACCACCAACACCAACAGCAACAGCCACACCAGCAACAGCAGCATCATCATGTACAACAGCAACACCATCATGTACAGCAGCAGCAACAGCAGCAGCGGCAGCAACATCAGCTGTCGCAGCCACGTGGCACGCTGAGCCTGCAGGCGCAACAGTCGCTGCAAAAGTTCATGCCACGCGAAATGCAAATGGCCGTCAATGTGGCAGTGGCCGCGGCGGTGCCAGTGGCACGTGGCAGCTCCAAAGTGCGCACAGTGCAGATTGTTAAGCCGCATGCGGTGCGCACATTCAAAGTACTTGAAACTCTAGATGCTGCCGGCGTGAAGACAATCAAGATATTGGGCACCAGCAATGAGCAGCCGACGGGGCATCATCAGATTGTTAAGGTGGTCAGCCAGGATGCCAACAATGTGGAGAGCCATGTGCAGACAGTTAAGATCTATGATGATCAGCAGGAGTATGCACAGCCACAGCAGCAGCAGCAGCCAGCAGCTGTGCCCCAGGCGCCTCATGCCATACGCGCATATTTGCCGCCAGCGGTGGCACGGCCAAGGACACGCCTCGTCCGCCAGCTGGCCGCCCCACGGCATTGAGAGCGGGCAAATATTGTTGCATCTATGTTTACACCTAGCACTGATTAGTTGTTAAATTTCATCATGTTTTCGATTATTTTTCGATTTGTTATTTTATTGAATATTTTTTTTTTTGCGCATTTCATTTATTTTGAATTTTATTGATCGTCTTCAATGCCAATTTAAATCATTTGCATGCATACAGAAACTCTTGAAACGATTTCTTACCTAATAAACTTACTTATATATACGACATAGATTGTGTTTGTTTTCGTTATCATTTCTACTCTTGGGTGCATAAATGTAAATGAAAAATTTAATTTATACAAATACAGATACAGATACAGCGTATCTGTGACCTTCAAGAGCGTTGGGAGCATGCGTGCCTTTAAACGTGGTCAACAAGCAGCGGCCCAAGAGAAAGTCGCATATGTAAATTGGGCATAGTATTATGATGAAAAGCTTGGCTTTAACTAGAGTTAGCCAAGCTTAGTTATTGATTTTATAGTGTATGCGGTATGCGGATTGTTGTTGCATTTATTTGTAGTTGGTTTATAAAGTGTTAACATTTGAAATGGTCTTAAAAAGTTATAATAAGGCTTAGCAATCGTATGTTATATAACTTATGATTATATACTACTCGTATTATACTATATATATATATTTATCAGCATTAGAGCTAGAGACACAACATTTGTCAAAGTGAAGGAAACGAATTCCATCTAGATTGATTATTTGTTTGAAATATCCTATATATATTAATGCGAGGAAAACGAGTTCCAACTAGATTGATTAGCAAACATATGTTTTGCTTTAATTATCCTATTTGTATTAAAGCGAGGAAAACGAATTCCAGCTAGATTGATTCTCGGTACACAAACGTTTTGCTTTAATTATCCTATTTGTATTAAAGCGAGGAAAACGATATCCAGCTAGATTGATTTTCGGTACACAAATGCTTTTTTATAAATATGTTATTTTGTCAAAGCGAAATAAAGCTAGATTGATTATTAGCACACAAATGTTTTGCTTTAAATATACTACTTGTGTTAAAGCGAGGATGACGAATTTCAGCTAGATTGATTTTGAATATACAAATGTTTTTCTATAAATATGTTATTTTATCAAAGCGAGGACAACGAATTTCAGCTAGATTGATTATTAGCAAACAAATGTTTTGCTTTAAATATCCTATTTGTATCAAAGCGAGGATAACGAATTCCAGGTAGATTGTTTTTCGAAACACGCATGTTTCCGCATCTTTGTATTCTACAAACACCATTACGATAGGAACGTAAGCACAGGGTAAGCATCGAAGGAAGAAGAGTATCTCCTAGTCGAGCAAACTCGATTAGAGTTTTCTTAGTTGACTTAAGGTAAGCTAATACGCATACGCCGTGTTGGCCGTTAAGGCGGTCTTTAGTTGATTATGACACGGCTTTTAGCAGATTGTGTAGAAAGATCAATGAAAAATCAATGAAAAACCCACAACAGCAGCAACAATAACAAATAAAAATAAAACAAATGGCAATCAAAGTCAATCATTGGGCGACCACTGAAAACCATTTGATGGGAATTTCAGCTGACGAATCTTTGTCTGGCCGTCTGTCTGGCTATCTGTATATCTGTCTACCTGTGCAATTGGCCAATACTTGTCAACTGAATGTGACATAATTGGATGACACATAATGGGTTACACCCAGACCCACGGATGAGCCATTGTGAACATGTGACGAGTTTTTGTTTCCTAATTGTTAGTCTATCTATTTGCTTATGTTGGAATTCACAACATTATTGCTTACTAGCAGCTATTGTGCGGCGTTGCCAGACCCAAATCTATTTCTTAAAACATTCACCACCTCACATTTTTTCAATTAAAACAAATATATATATTATATAGATTAGTTTGAAACCATTCGCTCAAAAAAAGGTTGGATTTTTATTGAGCTCCTAAATTGCTGAGATATTTATCAAATTATTTGATGTGTCTTTTGAAAATGAACTGATCCTTCTTGTTATGTCTAATTCACCTTCTCACATTGTTAAATTTTAATTAAAATTAGCCATTTGCACAAAAAAGAAAACAAAAAAGTTACATGCATTCCACAAGTTTTCCGTTTTTGAGGATGCATTTTTATTAAGCACCTAAATTGCTGAGATATGTGTCGAATTACTTGATTCACCATCTCACATTTTTAAACTAAAATTAAAACTAGTTTGAAGCCATTCGCACAAAAAAAACAAACAAAAAAGTTACATGCATTCCACAAGATTTCCACTTTCGTCCAGGGGGTGCAAATTTTTGAAACTGTTGAAATATACATATGTGAAATGATTTTTTGTATAGATCTTTGTAAATGATTTTGAAGTTTTTGGGAAGCAAACAGAAAAGATGCATACAATAATTTTCCTTGAAGTTTCCGTACCTAGGAGTGTAGATTCCCAAAATCCCGCCTTAAATGGAAACTACTATGAATATTTCAACTTTATAGCTCTCACGCTGTGGGCTGAGCAATTATTGCCAATCAGTGTTCAGTCAGTCAGTCAGACCAAGCTCTGTATACATATAAATATAGTTTTAGTTATCTTTCGAGCGCGCAACAAAGTCGATCCAAATGCCGCCCTTGTGGGCGCCCACAAAGATCAGTGGATCCAGTTCGATGCCCTTGAGTGTGCGTCCATTGATATGCACCTCAAAGCGATGAACAATGGCCGCCAGTGCGGCCTTGGTTTGGGTTAGGCCCAAGCGGATGCCCACACATTGGCGCGGCCCATTGCCAAAGCCCAGAAAGACGCCCAGCTGCTGGAAACGCTTGAGGCCGCCATTGAGGAAGCGCTCGGGCCGAAACTCTTGCGGCTCCGGATAGTAACTGGGATCATGATGCAGTCCATAGATGGGTATCATCACATTGTCACCCGGATACATTTGCAACGGACTGCTATGGTGGCTGCCATGGAAGGTGTATGCCTCAGTGCAGGTCTTGGAGGCCCAACCGCCAGCCGGATAGATGCGCAGGCTCTCTGTATGGGATTATATTAATCACAGGATGAATAGATGGGCTTATAGCAGAGGTGGCAAATGAGAGGTATGGGGATGAAAACAAACAAAACAAGTAAGAATGCTACAGTCGAGTATACCCGACTACATACTCCCTGTACCCCGAAATTTCCGATAGCATCTTCGTACACTTACACATACACAAAGACGCACAAGCGATAGCGCTTCCCCCGCGCTGCAGCACTGAATCTTCTTTCGTAAATAACTTCCGTGTTTATTGTCTGATCGACTTGACATTTGGACAGTAGATTAAGAGTGACCAAAGTAATAAACATGCAGAATCCCAATGCTATATCCTTAAAATTGTTGGTATAAAACGTTTTTATCGAATTGCGGGAGAAGGAGGGAAATATCTGAATTTGAAATTCCCCCTCTTTTCGTCGGATATGTCTCCTTCTGCCTGTTACATACATTTGCACAGATTTATTACCCCCTTTTTACCCATTTTATGGAGTACAAATTATTTCTTAACATTCGAAAAATAAAAATCAAAAATTCAAATTCCTACTTTTATAATACAATACAATAAAAAAATGCAAACATTTTAATTTCTTGGAAAATAATATTGGAATGAATGAATAATAAAATTGGAATGTCAATTTTGAGTATAAAACATAACCCAATATACATTTCGTATGAGAATCGGGTTAGTTTCGACAAAGTTATGGGAATTGGCAATTTAGGAAGTAGAGGAGCTACATAGAAACTTGCGGGGAGCAGAGGTGCTGGATTGAACTTACCATTCAAACAAGCACTCAAATAGGGCAGCTCATTTAGCACTTCAAAGTCGGGTAGGAGCTGATCCTTGGGAGTGGCGTCGTCGAGCTCTTGCCAGAGGCGCTGCTGGCACTCAGGATAGCGACCGAGCTAGGATTAGCAAGGATTAGTTTCACCACAGATCGGCCTACAATTCACTTACCAGCAGCAGGCAGTGCGCTATGGTCGATGATGTCGTATCCAAGCCATCAAACATGAAGGTCATCGCATGCGATGTGAGCTGCTCCTCGGTTAGCTGATGCTCCTGCTGCATGTCCAGCAGATGATTGATGAAATCGTTGCGTTCCTGCCGCCTGCAGCGCCTCAGCCGGAAGGCCTCGCGTACCAGGTTCCCAAAGAAGCGGTCATAGGACTTGGGTATCACCTTGGGCCGCAGACTGCGCGGCAGGCGCGGAAAGAGGCCGTTCAGGGCGCCCGCAATGGCCAGTCCGCGATTCTCCTCCGACATCTCCTTGTTGTGCTTGGCCACGGGCAGCGGGGCATCGCTGAAGCTGCGCGCCTCGATGCCCAGTACACAGTCCAACAGATTCTCGCTGGTGAAGCGCAGACCAAGCTACAAATTTCCCAAAGAAACGAAGATTATTAGTCAACTAGCTGGTAATACCCCAGCGTTGCCCGGCAAAAAATTTAAATTTGAGTTTATTATGTATAAATGGGTAGATTTTCCAAAAGCGGTTAGCACTCTTTTAAATTATTTTTAAAATGTGTTCAAAGCCAATCGGACGATAATCAAAAAAGTTACATACAATAGTTTTCCGCGGGCGTAGTTTTTCCAAAATCTTTGACCACTGCGCTCCAATTAAGTTTTTGTGTAGACCCTTGATAATGAGCTTGAAGCCAATAGCATGAAAATTATATATGTTGAATCCTAGAGTCTTCCACCCATTATTCGAGCGTGGGAGTTAACTTCCGAAAATCGGTGATACACGTATCGAATTATTTAATGTGTAAAGCTTTGAAAATGGGTTAAAAGATGATCAGACTAAAATTAGACTTTTGCCTATACAACTTTAAGACCCTCATTTTCCACAGATGGGGGTGGATTTTCCAAAATCGCGGAAGTATGTGTCGAATGATTTTTCGTAAAGATCTTGGATAATAAGCCTATTGGATGTTAAACAAAAAAGTTTAATAAAACAGTGTGTGGGTGGAATTTTCCGAAATCCCGTTTTTGTGTGCAGTTTCGTCATAGATGGAAACCTTTCTGAACATTTCTGGATCCTAGCTCAGACGGTTTGGGCTCTACGATGATTGCCAATCAGTCAGTCAGTCAGGACGAAATGTTTTATCTATATAGATGACTTAAATAATACTCATTACATTCAATCTTTTACAAAGCTTTCATATTCAGCCGGTAAGGCTTAGCTTCGATCGAGCTTTACTGCAATGGCTTGGTGTATTTCAGCTCACTTAGATCTTTTACGTTCTTTAAGATGTAGTCAGTATTTAGAGCTTTCGTTGGTAATTGAATGCTTATTGATTTTGAAATCTTACATACTCAAAGCAAGATATTATTGATTGAGATTAATTGCAATTATTCAATATAAAAACTTTCGCTCAAAGCTTTCAAATGCTTTAAAGCTGCTTACAACGCAATATTCGTAAGCTGACGTTTTGAGCTTTAAGCGAGTTTCAATTCAATATTGCTCAATTAATGTAATTCCTCTTAAAGCTGTTATGTGCTTCGAAAGCTGTTTTATAATATAATACGCGTAAGTTGTATGTTTCGAGCTTTAAGCGAGCTTAGTTTCAATATTCCTCAATGCACTTAATCTCGCTAAAAGCTTTTATGTGCTTTCAAAGCTATTTTCATGCACTCACATCCATGCCATTTTGGGGCTCCCCGCTGGACGACAGTCGCTCAATATAATCGCAGAGATTGCCACAAATACGTTGCATGTTCTCATACGCATTACGTATACGCCCGCTGGTCAGCAGCGGGGAAAAGATGCCGCGCTGCAGGCGCCACTCCGCCCCATCGAGCACAAAAGGATTGCATGCGACCAGCGTGTCCTTTCGCGTGTCAATCATTCGGGATGCATCGTTGTTCTCAAAGTGACGGAACGCACTCACAAACACCTCGTTGATCAGCTTCGGTTCCAGCAGCAGCAGCTTGGGAGAACGCAATAGAAAGGTCCCGATATAGCTCTCGCTCTCACGATGCTGCCTGCAACAATTGGAGATTATAAGAAAGAAATATTAAGATAAGAAAGATTAAATACAACAACTCAATTTTCGTCTGATTGTTCCTATGGGCGCTATATAATAATATGGTCAAATTTTGATAAAATTTCAAATATGAAGTATAATAAAACTCTTAATAAGTGACATTGGATGTAATATTTGTATAAGCAAAAAGTATGATTTAATTGTTTGACTTTGGCCAAACCTCGTCATATGGTATAAACTTTCCAGAGACTCGGCTTGGGTCAGTTTGGTGAGGATAAATTCATAAACAAAAAAGTTTTTCGTTCAAAAACATAGTTGAATATTTATACTTTGTGGGGTCGGAAAGGTCTCCTTCAATGCGTTACACATCTCGTGACAAGTTTATAATACCCACTACAAGGATATAAAGACTATCCCAAATCTTTGTTTAACCAATGGAAGAATAAATTACGAGCGTATTCTCACTAATATCAACAGAAAATATTATTCCGGTGACAGGGAGAGATTACAAAACCCCTTAGAATTCGGAAAATAAAGACACTCAAATGTTATTCATTTTATCTTAATGAACATAAATGTTAAGGTTGTTCTTATACATTTAGCTAGCTATGACTTAATTTTCATGTCAGCCCTGAACGTACCTGTTCGGGAGAGGGCTCAGGGAGCTCTCATTTTGGAATTACATCTCGTTCGGGCAACAACTCGAACTCAACAAAATTATAAAGTATTTGAATATTTTTTCTAATATTGCAATCAAATGGCGCGTCGACCTCTAGGTAAGCATTCAGCTAGTCCTGCAAGGATGGCAGCTCGCTAAACATATACTATGTACTATGTATATCCTCAGGCCCTGGTCCCGGCGCTTACGGGTTGCCCACAACCGTGGGTTATGATAAGCACGATACCCGTAAGCAGCGCATGCCCCAATACTCCTTCGGGGCCCGCACGAATATGCTGGGCCCCGATCCTGGGCCAGGACCTGGCGCCTATCAGGTGGACAAGTTCACACGCTATGGCAAGGGTGGTGGCCTGCAGTACACAATTGCCCCCATGACTAGAATAATCGGTAAGTTGACGGATCAGATCAGATCGGATCGAGTCAATATATGCTAACTCGGCCCAACTGCAGACAAGAGAGTTGGTCCCGGACCTGGCGCACACGATGTGCACGTGAAGCCGTTCTTCAAGGGAGTTAATGCCCCAGCCTACTCCATGGCACCCCGAAATGATTACAGTTTCAAGAAGTATGGACCCGGCCCGAGTGCCTACAAGTTTGAGATAAACCCCATTCGGCCGGCAGCACCATCCTATAGCATGTGGGTACCATCTTCCCTTCCAGATTAGCTCGATTTCTAATCAGAATTCTTTTATCCCAGGGGTATTCAAACCAAAATGCTCCGGAAGGCCGACTCGCCGGGTCCAGCGGCCTATGGAGCGGGTGATTTGAATCTTAAATTGAATCGTGCCCCCGAGTTCTCGATGAGGCCGATCTGTAATGTGCGCAAAGAGAGTGTGGGTCCCGGTCCCAACTATTATGATCTGATGTACTATCGTCCTGGAAAAACAGGACATGCCTATTCGTTCGGTGTCCGCCATTCGCCTTACGCCCCACCCATGATTGTCAGATGTGATAATATGTAAATTTGCAATATTAGAAATATAAATATTTTTTTGGATAGTTAAAATATCTATGGCACTTATAATTAATCGGACCACTATATCTTTAAAATATTTTTTAACGCTAGAGTCACTAAATTTGACGTATCGAACTCTGTTGACCTTCTTGACAGATCTGCATCAAAAAATGTTTCCACACCCACCCCTCCCCCGAAAATGAGCTAGATCTGTATCTCCCACACCTGTACAGGTAGAGTCACCAAATTTGGTAAGCAGACTAATGTTGACTTACTTGACAGATTTGACAACAAATAATTTTGGTGCTCCTATCCCCTCCCCCGTAAATGAACAAAATCGATCTCTCAAACACCTGTTCCAGTAGATTAACCAAATTGAAATACAGACTACTGTTTATTCCACCCTAAAAATAATCAAATTATACCGGAATTGAAACCGAGTATTCTGCTGTCGAGTATGTCCGACTGCAACGTTCTTGTTAAACTTTATAAAGACTTTTAAAATAGATGCCAGGCAATTTTGGACATATGACTACAACCATGTGATTCTATGAACATTGTTGAAACTGTAACGTTGCAATGCAGGTCAAAGGGCTTCTAACACGGGATTAGGGAATTTATACAAGTACTACTCACATATAGAGATCCCGCATATCGTATGAGAAGTGTCGGCGAGGCCACACCATGTTCGGAAAGGAGCCAAGCAGCGGCAGCGCCGGCGGCTCCCTGATGCCCCTTCGTCGCCAATGGCCAAAATTCCATACCAGAAAGGTATACACCAGGGCTAGCAGTGCGATGAGGCAGAGCAGCAGAGTCGGATACATTACGGGCAATCGCTCTCAGCGTCCAACGACAACTGACTCGACGCTGTATCAATTGACCGGCAATTTGAGTCCGGCAAGTGGGGCACAATCACGCATTTCTGGTGTGTGCATGGGGGGAGGCCGCCCAGTCATCATCATCAGTTGTCTCGCTCGTAACCACCCACAAGTGGCAACCGTAGACTGGCGGGGGGCATTGCGCAATGGAACCTCAGCACGACATTCTACATAAGTGACTTTTGAGGGTATTTGAGATTTTGATACCCTTGCAGAGGGTACAGGAAATGTGAATTGATTTTGACGACCATATAAAGTATAAATATATTCTTGATCAGCGAATCGATCTAACCTATCAATTTGCACGGAGATAAAGAACAGTCAGTGATTATTAAAGCACCAATTAATCCTTGATAAAGAACAGTCGGTGATCAGTAAAGTATAATCTGTGATTAGTAAAGTACAATCTGTAATTTACTCAGGGGATAAAGTGTCCATTAGCAATGGTTGAATTACCTCTAAAGCAAAGATCTGTGATTAGTTAATCTAGGCTCGATTTTGTGCTTAATTTTTGTACAAATTTTCCCTAAAAAGCACGAGTTGTGCCTACAACTCTCTCCATGTGTTTCTATGCAAAGTAAAGTCTCAGTTTTAGAGTTATAGCGATGCTTAAATTTGTTGCAAAAACCTAGAAACTCTCCGGATCGGATCACTATATCATATAGCTGACATAGAAATAATGCAAATTGTGCAAGTGTATACTAAATTTCTCGACACCCCGAGATAAGCTATACATATGATTTTGAATATTCTAATTGATTTTAAATTATCGATTACGTACATTCGCTTGAATGCACTTTATCGATAGACCCTTTTATTTAACCGATGTCTTATCTATGCCATTTGATTATTTAACAAAATATTCGCAACATCTCAGGTGTTTTTCTTAATCATTGATAAATGATTTGTTTTACTCGTATCTAAAGCTAACCATCAGTTTTGTTTCGCTCTTTAGGATCCATTAATCATTTAAAGGTACGATTTGAGATACTACAGCTCTGTTGGACGGTAGCCGACATAATTAATCATAAGTCTGGCATATACATAGCTTACCCTCTGGGTATTAGTACGAGTATACAAGGTCAGAAGATCCCCATTTCATCTCGCACTGACGACATTGACATTGTTTGCGGTGCGTGACCAATTGAAAAACCCCCAGTTAGATCCGCTATTAAAGTCACTTTCATTTGAGTACTTATTAAATTTGCGTATTATACATATGTGAATGTACTCGTATGTAAGAGTATGGCTATGTTTACTTAGTATTCGGATTATAATTCACGTTCTTATAGATACAAAATACTACTTTCTTAATGCAGTTAGTCAACCTACAATATCCTTTTATTGTTTCAAATAGATTTATATTTTATTTGAATTTTCTGTTAGTTATACCAAAGCGTAAAGATATAAGAGGGTGATTCACTCCCATAGAAACTTATGTTATATAAGTAAATCTTTAGTCTTTGGTTATACTGAACTTAGACGATGAAGTTCCTTCTTCTAGTTTATACCTTAAGTTATTGTTGGTAGGGAAAGGTTGAAGCGGAACAGAAGCTACCACTTAAATGCAATCAAAAACATAACAAATAAATTTTCATGACGCAAACCCTAACGTCTAAATCTAGTTTCAGTCACCTCTACAAACGTGTTCCGATTTCCGATTTTGCGGATGTGAATTTAACGTTCCGATTTCCGTTTTTGTGGATGTGAAAGTTTCTTTTGAATGTGGCGATTTAAATTAGTGCCATTGAGCTAGTAAATTGCATCCCAGTGAATTCAATCCGCAATACACAGGTAAGCGATTTCAATCCGCAAAATGTTGTGCAAATTGAGAACATTTAAGGGAAAATCAATTCCGCAAAATCCTGGCGTTGTTTGAAATTTGTTGACAATGTTTGTAAGCCAAACTATGGCTAAAGTATTCTCTAATTGTTAAATAAATCATGCATTCAGTTGTAGTTTAAGTATTTATTTTATTTAATAAAATCCTTTCATTTATTGTAGCTTCGCATGAATTTATGACACTTGAAAGAATACAAATTTAGGTATGAAAAAAAAATTGTTTTGAACTAAAATTTGTTTGTTGACGATATAGTACGATCGATCGAATCGAATAACCGGTTCAACTAATTAACATAAACATTCGTTAATCGGCTATTTAAGTAAACCAAGCTACATAGTTTGAATCGCTTGCCAATTGTTGTACTTATGCAACTAAATATGCTAAATATAACGCTTAAATTAAACTAATTGTGTATTGAAGAAATATAATATAATAATATATATATATATATATATATATATATATATATATCTGAATAAATCATTTCACATTGGTTTACTCGTAACATGCGCCTGGAGAAGACGATGGGTTCACGGGTATAAAAAATATTGTTTTTTAATTTTATTATTTTAATTTTAAAATATTTATTATTATGCTTATCTTTCTTTCGTAAGTTCCTGTCCAGCAGTATGTCCAAAGCGAATGTATTTTTTTTATGCATATGTATGTTATTATTTTTGTTGTTTTGGTGGAATCAGGAAGTGGCAACCTTTATGCATATGAGCTGAACTGTTTTTGAAGGCCTGGATTTAATATGATCATATCTAAATATACATATATACCTATATTTATCTCTCAATATATACAATATATTTATGTATTAGTGTTACGGTTTTGAACTGATGTTTTTTCCCTTAATTGCTTAATTTAATTGGTTGCCTTATATAATTTTGTCGGTTTGTTGCTTTCCCATACCTTAGAATCGAGTGTATAATAATGGATCTGTTGGCTGCATTTCAGTGCCAATATGGATATGTTTGCACTAACTGTAAATGGTTTGATTGGATTGATACATTTTGGAATGAAATTTATTTCTTTGCTTTTAAGATTGAACTCAAATTGGTATCATTGGAAAATATTGTTTTTTTGTTGTTTTGCTTTGTTTTGTTTTTTTTTTGTTTTCTTTGAAAAGTTCATTATATAAAACATATGTAATAGTATATAAACATATATGTGTAAAATATATATATATATATATATATATATATGTTTTTGTTTTTGATTTGTGTACAAAAAAGATTATCTTTTACTCTTAATAAAACGAATATCAAGCAGAAAATCAAATTGTATGTTGAATGTTGCAAATGTCAAGGATATCTCTCAACATGCCCACGGTTTACACACACGTTGAATAAGTTTGTATTGTATATAAGTATGTATGTATGTATATTATAGTTAAGCACTACATATTTATATTTAATTTTTAATAGTTTTTGCGTGTATCGATCGCCTTTTCATCATTTTTTATATACTTATATATAGGTATATATTAAATGTTTTTTTTTGTAGTTTATTATTATATTTATATATCATGTATATATTTTTTTTTTACATTTTTTGTTGTATTTTTGTTAAATGTTGTTGGTTTTTTGTTTGTTTAAATTTTATTTTAAATATCACGGCATTCAGCTGAGGTCTGATCTGATCTATGTATTTATGTATGTATTATATGTTTCTGTATGCATATATTTTATTTATTTCATTTAATGCTTGTTTTGCTATACTTTGTTTTTCATTTGTTTAACAACTTATGATGATGATAAAAAAAAAACCATAAGCAATTGTCGGTTAAAGTAAACCAATAGAACATGACACCAGCTGAAAGTGGGCACTTGAACTTCATATAAAATGGTAAAATAGCTAAAAGAGCAGCTTGGCAACAATTGTCTTTCTTATAGGCCATACAACAGATTAGAGTGAGCGAAGGGCTGAATGCTCTACGCTGGGTTTTCTTTACTTAACAGCTCAATTTAAACCTTGTCATTATTGTTTACGCAAATGAATATATCAGCATGCAGTACTATTGTATTTGCCTAACAAGAAAAAACACACAAGAAGAAACTTAGTAAGCTTAGTTGCTTTTAGCTTACAGTACTACTTTTCTGATTAAGTGTAGATGAGTTTCTTAAGAGCTTTCTTTTTTTACGCTAACTGTGTTGACCGCTGTCTCTTTGTAGCTTTTTCAAGTGATTAATCGTTGCTTGAAGTGACATTTACAGCTCGTGTCATTTTGGTATTCAAATTTGACATTGCGGCAAGTGTTGTAGTGTGGATCGTATAGCCTTCCATTCATAATCTCAATTGGTTTACGTAATCAGTCAGGAGTCAATACTTGATTCTTCAAGGAAGGAAGTGGAGATGCAGTGAGAGGAATTATCAATTCATAAAAAGTTTTTAGTAATGATGAATATGTATGCTTCACGATCACCCCAAGGTGCGTAATTGATGTTCTAGCTCTTGTTAGCTCTTTTTGCTCCTACCAGGAATGAACCTCCACGTAGCTTTTTACTTGGTGACTGATTACGTAAAATGAAACCTATTGAGATTATAGATGGAAGGCTATAAAATTCAAGTTCAAATTCAAATTTGAATACCAAAATGACACGAGCTGTAAATGTCACTTCAAACAACGATTAATTGATGTTCTAGCTCTTTTTAAATACCCAGCATTCAGCGCTGCTACAGCCAAAGTTGATGAATTAGTTAATGGTCCCTTAGTTGCACGAGTTCTTAGTAAGCTTGCGGGAGTAGACGAATTTCAAGATCCCATAGTTCAATGTGATATGAAAGCGCAATTCGGAAAGATTTTGTGTTTAAGTGATGGAGCAGGTGAGGAAACGGCCACACGATCGTTGTATGATACTCTTATGAATACAGCAGATATATATACCGCATTGGAAGCGTTGATTTATGACTTTGCTGTGAGAATGGCCTCATACTACGATGTTAGGATTGTACTATAATATAATATAAGAAAGGATAAGTTATACGGAGTAAGCATTCAAACTTACTTGAAAACAGGGGAACCTCTTCTATGCGAATGAAGTGTACGAAGTCGTAGTTAAAAAAAGGATAAAAAAAATAGAAAATATAACTAAAAATCAGAAATCATAGAATATGCCCCTAAGTTCAGGAAGAAGAAAACTAGAAATGTAGGATGTTTTTTTTTTCGATAAATCAGAAATCATAGAATAAGCACCTTAGTTTAGGAAGACGAAAACTAGGAATTGAGGATATTTTTTTTGTAGAAATCAGAAATCATAGAATAAGCACCTTAGTTCAGGAAGAAAAGAACTAGAAATTGAGGATGTTTTTTTTTGTTGTTTTTTGCAAACCAAACCAAAAATATTGGAACCAATAACATATCTCTGGGTGCGGTTTTAATAACCCAAACCTTGGTTTTCTCGCTCTTCTTGTCTAATTTTAAAATAAAAACTTTAATTTATAATTATTTGAATTTACGAAGTTAGGCGAACATTATTTTACATGCTTGATTTTTTTAAAAATATTTTTATGGTTCGGTACGGTACGGTCTTAGCTTCGAATATTTTTTTTTTGTTGACAACTGGTTCGGTTTCGAGTAAAAAAATAGTGGAATTCTGTGTTCATGCCGCTTCTATTCAGAACCAGTTTGCAGCATTGGGTTTGGCATTAAAAAACTCTCCCCAAAAGCGTCTCAAATTCAAATTCTGACCAATTAGCGTTGACGGCTTTTGGATTAACTCTCACAAAACAGGCTTGACATTATCTGCATCATCAGCCCTCTGCTCATCCCTATCCTCATCGTCCTCATCATCGCCCATGTCATCCATAGCATCAGCATCGATGGCAACGACAGCGTTGCTCTCGCTGAAATGCATTAGATTCGTGTCCACAAGTCCATTGCTGAGGCTCAGCGGCGGCGACGACTGCGATGGTGGACCCTCCAGGGAGAGACGGCTGTTGGTGCTGATGCTGCTGAGGCTCAGCTGATCGTCGAACACGTCGATGTTCACCACAGTGGCTAGTTCGCCGTCAATGCCAACCGCAGCGATGTTGGTTTGTGGCTTTTGCAACACTGCGCCGCCAACAACACTGAAGCTGCCAACAGTTGTGGGTGTTGTTATTGTTGTGGCTGCTGCTGCTGCTGCTGCAGTTGCAGTTGCAGTTGCAGTTGCAGTTGCAGTTGCAGTTGGCGGTGGTGTGGTGCTCATTGGTTCTATGTCACGATTATCGACCTCCATTTGTTGTGGCTTCTGCTGAAGTTGTTGTGGCTGTTTTTGGGCTGTATTGGCATTGGGGTTGCTTGTGTTATTGGGCTTTTTGTTGCCCTTAATGCTTGCCTTTGTTATATTGTTGTTATTATTGTTGTTATTGTTGTTTTGTGCCAGGCCATCCATCTGATCAATGCAAAAGAAGTTGCCTGCGAATAAAAACGTAAAGAAACGCATTAGTTACATACAATCAAAGGGTTGTATATAGTTTAGGGATGGAATCCCTTGGAATTCATCGGGATAGGGCGAGATCGTCCCGAAATTCCCAACGCATTCCTTTATCAGATGTATACAGGGTATGAATACTAAAATTCGTTTTCTTTTCTAAAATATATTTTGAAAGCAGAGTATAATCACGAAAAGTAAGCGTTAATTGGTTTGCTTACTCGAATACCCTGCTAGATATATTTTCCATAAAAAAAATCCATTTTCGACAAATTGTCCCGATGACAGCTATATGATATTGTAGTCCGATTCAGCTGGTACTGCCTGCATCAAAAATAACCTGACGAACAATGCTAACCAAGTATTATATCTAGAGAACTGTGCTCAGAAACCTCATAATCATATTCTAGATTCGAAATTTGAAAAAAACTTTATTGTTAACAAATTGATTTTTATCCTCAGATCTTATCCGTGTGGTTATCTATCTTAAGTCGCTGTTTTTTTTTAATAATAATTGTTGTACTCTTACCTAGAGTCAGAACATTTATTAATGTCGATCCAAATAACACAATTCAGTCTTTTTTCTAATTTTAATACTTATATCAAATACTTTATTATAAGGAACACAACTTTTGCCGACTTCTCTCTTCGACTTCTTATACGGAATTGTCCATACGATCAACATGATCGATATCATCTGTACATACAAGCATAAATTTAATAATCGATAATACGGAAAGAAACGATACTTAGCAAAGAAACGATATTTCAATATTAACAATCGAGAACAAATTTCATTTTCGGTTATTTTCAAAATTTAAACTAATCTGCAACAATAATTATGAATTATTGAATTCGCATTGAAATCTAATATAATTGCGAACATAAAATGCTTGAACAGGCCAGTTCCTGTTCCAATTTCCAATTTCGGCAACATTTTGTGGAATTGAGTTTCACGAAATCATAAGAAATTCTCACATAACATTTGTTACCTGTAACAAGCCACATTTTCTAATACTATTGAATATTTTGAACAACGACTTCATCAGGCCTGTTCCCAATTCCGCTCATTTTCAAAATGTAAAAACTAATGAAAGCCGAACCTTTAACGAACTGCTGTTCTCAATTTAAATCGGTTTGGTTTCCTTTTCTAGTTTTCGAAACCGACTTTCGACAGCAATAAGTAATCGATGGCATCAGCTGTTTCACAAAAGAGAATAAACATAGCTAATTTACGTATTAAGCGTGGCAAATATCCAAGAGAATACTCTCCTAATCTGCACTGCCCTGTTTATATCTTTAATTGTGCATAATTTGTTGTCCACAATGTGCAAGCACATATCGTGTTCTAAGTTTGTTATCGATAAGGATAAGCAAGCCAAATGATTCAATGAGAACAGCAGCTTTGTTTCTCTGTTTGACTGCATATATCGTTATTCAATAGTATACATTTCTTAATTAAATAATATTCATTTAATTTGCGCTAATTCGTTGCCAAACACGATCAAGAATATTAGAAAATTGTGTTTATGAATATTTTATTTCATTTTCCTATGTTTTCTGGCAATTACTTGCAATTCCAACGACCTTTCCAAAACGAAAAAGTTTGTCGTTTTGACGAGTTTGGAACAGCTAAAACGATTCGTAATTCCAATATCGCAACTTTTGAGTAAACGCGAAATTGGGAACACGCCTGAGTATTCCACTTTCGCAACGTTCGGATTTGGGAACAGGCCTGAAGGTTTTAGTGGAATCGGAATTGGGAATTGGTCCGAATGGCTTTCAATCGATTGTAGTATTTTCTAATGTGTACATATATATTATTCCTTTTTATTCTTGAATGGAACATAAGTTAAGTTTTTCTTTCAGAGGATCTCCGAGTAGTTTTGTATTGTTAGCATTATTATAGTTATTAAATTGGTTTCGGCAAGTAAAAACGTTGAAATTGCAGTCTGAATTGTCTGAATCTGATTTGAATTTACTTTTCTTTCGGAACAGGTCTGATATAACATATTATATGTGTAGTGAACCATATAGGAAACATTTATGTAACAATCAAATTGTAAGTGAAACGAAATATTACTCAAACATTCGCATTTCCACCGCTGTGCAATAGAAAAACAAAAACGTTGTATGGTAGTTTTAACTAAAATTGCATTTATTTAATTATAAATA
Organism: Hirtodrosophila confusa; assembly: GCA_035043065.1. Classification (NCBI taxonomy): domain Eukaryota; kingdom Metazoa; phylum Arthropoda; class Insecta; order Diptera; family Drosophilidae; genus Hirtodrosophila; species Hirtodrosophila confusa. Next base: position 5,530,663 of record JAWNNI010000078.1, read on the forward strand.
TTTAATTTAATTAATTTTTAATTGCTTTTTTTTTTTGTTTTCCTCAGAATATTTGCTTTTTCGTCAGTTGAAAATCATAAATACTGCAAGTTATATGTACAGAAAACTATTTAATTTGTATTATTTTATTGCTTTGCTTTTGTTTATACATATATATGTTTATATTTTTTACATCATTTTCGAAAGCCTGGCCAAAGATCATAACGAACGAAAAGTATAAGTTCTTACGCTAAATGAGACGAACAAATAGTAATCATAAAAATAAAATATTTATTAACCATAAATTTATATAACAAAAAAAAAAAAAAAAAAAACGAAAGATAAAAAAATGTAATTAAAACAAAGCGCCAAAAAAAATGTTGTTTTTTTTTGTTTGGATTGGTGTGTTGTTGTTGTTGTTGTTGTTCTGCTGTTGTGGCGTTATAAAACTTAACGAAACTTAACGAAAGCGGGCCTTAAAGTGTTTAAGAGAGAACGATTGTGGCATTGGACAGTTTTTTCGTTTTTTTTTTATTTTTTTTTTATTTTTTTATTTTGGTTTTCTTTAGATTTTTTTTTTCATCTGTGTCTGATAAGCTGAGCAATCGGTTTTTTTTGTTGCTTTTTTTACAATTTCAATTTCCATGTCAAATATATTTGTATATACAATTTAAAAATTAGAGCTTCGAGTTTTTTTTGTTTTTAATTTTTGTTTTGTTTTTTTGTTTGTTTGTTTGTTTTTGATAGCTTTTGCATAGTTTCTTATGTACTTGTGTATATAATATACATGTTGAGTTTGTGTCGCTAATCATAATATAACTTTGCACTTAAAAGTTAGCATTATATATTTTTTTATTTATTTTTTTTCTTTTGTTTATACGAATTGCTTTATACGCGTGTTGTTTTTTTGTTTTTTTGTTGGTGTTGTCGAGAATCACATATTTTTTAAAATTTTTTTTTGTTTGTTTGCACACTAACAAAAATTGGGCTATAAGAGATGTGTGTGTGTGTGTGTGTGTGTGTGTGTGTGTGTGTGTGTGTGTGTGTGTGTGGATGTACTTGTGTTATTAAATTTGTCATTGAAATCTAGCAAAAGAAAAAGTGTTTTTTGTGGTTTTATTGCTTGTTGAGTGAAATTTGTTGCTGCTGTTGCACATGTTGCATGTTTGTTGCGCTATGTGGCGCTGCTGGGCAGCAAGTGTTGCTGCTGCAGCAGCTGCAGCTGTTGCTGTTGCTGCGTTGCCGACGACAGCAACTGTTGCGGCTGCTGCTGCTGTTGCTGCTGTGTACGCGCTGCAACTGTTGCTGGATTTGCGTATAAATGCCAGAGCACCACGAGACTGAATACGCACAACAAACAAATTGCTAAATCTTATCTTTTGCGACGCTTTGTCTTCTTCTTTGTGGCACTCGGCTGGCCAGACGCCAACGCCAACGCCAACGCCCACGCCCACGCTCACGCCCACGCCCACGCCAAGGCCAAGGCTTGTGGCAGGGCCAGCAGCAGCTGTGGTTGCTGTGGCAGCAGCAACAGGCAATGCTGTTGCTGTTGCGGCTGCTGCTGTTGCTGCTGCTGCTGGCAACACGTCCACATTACGTTTGGTTGAGTCTGCGGCAGCTGCTGCTGCTGTTGCTGCCACAGCTGTTGTCGTTGTTTCCACGCTGCTCTCCTCCGCCGAGGATGTGGATGATGAGGTGGCCGCCTCAATGGCCGCTATTAAATTGATTTTATGCTCCAGCTTTTTGGTCTTCAGCTTTTGCGGCAGCAATGCTGCAACATTTGTGCCGTAAGTGATATTATCATCGGATGTGGTTGCCGGCACCGGACCCTCGCTGTCTGTTGTGGTGCCGGAATGTGGTGCCGTTGCGCTGCTACCAAAATGCAGCAAATCATCGGGCAGTGTTTGATTGTTATCATCAACATCATTATCATTATCATTATCATTATCATCGTCATCATCATCGGCATCCGCATCCGCGCTTAGCTGCAATTGCATATCCTGCTGCTTCTCCAGCTGTGAATCGCACATGCTAATGCTGATTAAAGGACGCAGCTCCTCATCATCCTGCTCAGCATGTTGCACTTGCTGCTGCTGCTGCTGCTTGGCACGCTTGTGCTTCTTGCTTAGCTTTTTGGGCTCCTCCATGAGCAGCAGCTCCTCGGAACCGGATGAATTGTTCGATGTGGATGTTGTTGATTTGTGCATGACAGCTTCAGCTTCAGCTTCAGCTTCAACTTCAATCTCAACTGCTGCTGATGCTGCTGCTGCTGCTGCTACTGCTGCTACTGCTGCTACTGCTGCTACTGCTGCTGTTGCTGCCCCATCAGCAGCCGCATCTGCCAGCAGATGTGCGTATTCATTCTCATAGTGCAGCGAACCACACAATGCTAATATCAAATTCTGTTCGGTAAAACCACGCGGCGGTGGCGTCATTTTACGCTCCGGGGCGGCCTTCTCCTGCAGCGGACTCTCAAAATTGATGAGACTTTCTACTGGGGGAGCAGCATCAGCTGTCTGCAGCGGCTCCAAGGCAGGCAGCGGCGGCAATGTCTCCAGCATTTCAAGCGGCCCCAAGCCGCACAACAGAAATTCATCAAATTTACTCGGCTCCACCCGCTCCGGTTCCCGCGATAGTTGCTTAGTGAATGGTGTTAGCAGCTCAGCAGCATCGCCTTTGCCTGGCATTGCCTTTTTGTTTCGACTGGTTGAGCTGGACAGGCTAAGACTGGGTAAATCTTGCTTGGCTGTTGGCTCCACGCTTCGCCAGGCGCCTGAGGTAGACGCTGCTGCTGCTGCTGCTGCTGGGGTTGCTTTCTTGGCCGGCTTCTCCCGCTTTGTCTCCGGCTGGTGCTGCTCCGGCGTTTCCACATGCAGACAGAGGCCTTGAGCGCTGGCGCTGCTGACCATAACCGCAGCAATGTTAACCTTATTGGCCAGCAGGCTATCAGCCTGATCCGTTTCGTTGTCCTGCGGCTGTTGTTGCTCCAGCTCCAGCTCCTGCTCCTGCTCCTGCTCCTGCTCCTTTTTAGTGTCTTTCTTGTTGCTCCTTTGCTGTGTGCTTGTCTTGCTGTTGCTGCTGTTGTTAGCCTTGTGCTTGGCCGCCTTGGACTTTTTGTTATTGCTGGTTTTATTGGATATCTGGGAGCTTACTGATGATTGCATCTCATCATCTAGCGTCTCATCCTCGCTGGCAGTTGTTGTGGTTGTGGTTGCTTTCGGCTGGCTGGCAGTTTTGTTAATCATCTTGTCGGCAGCTGTTGCTGCTGCCTGTTGCTGCTGTTGTTGTTGTTGCTGTTGCTGTTGTTTGCTTGGCTTATTCAAATTTGATAGCTGCGCAAAGCGCAACGCTTGAGCCGCATCCTCAGCCGCTGCTTGTGATCTGAGTGACTTCTTTTTGAGCTGCTTCTCCTTGCGCGTTATGACCTCATCAACCTCCTTGGCAATGACGGGCACAATCAGCTTGTTGACCAGCACAACTGGCGGCTTTTCATGCTCCTGCTGCCTGTTGGCCGCCGCATCGGCCAGCTTTTGTTGCTGCAGGAGCAGCTCATGCTTGCGCTGCTCGACCAGCTCATCACAGAATATGGCCACAACGGGTCGAAAGAGCGCCTCATCACAATTCTCATGTATGACACAATCCTCGGCCGCCAGCTGGCCAACAACCTCGTCCAGCATATCCGCTTGCAGCTCACCGCTGATGCCAGCATTCACATCCGTAACCGTGCCCAAGGGATTCACAATTTTCTCAATGCGCTTTGGTGGCGGTGGCGCTGGCATTGCTGCTGCTGCTGCTGCTGCTGCTGCTGCCTCATAGCTGCATATGTTGGGCAGGACCGAGGCCAATGCGGCAATTGTGGCACTGCTGGGCGCATTGATCAGCCTCAGTGGCGCCTCATTAGGCCGCAGCTGATGCTGCTGGGACTCCTCCTCATCCGCCTCATGCTCCGCCAGGGCGTCATAGTAGCAGGCATTCTCGGATGTTGTTGTCGTCGTTGTGGCACCTGTTGCATGGACGGCTGTTTCAATGGCCGCATCCGTGGCACGTTTGAAGGAGCCTGTGTGTTGTTGTTGTTGTTGTTGTTATCAAGTGTTGGGCGTATCAACAACAACACAACGACAAAGGGCGAGCGGGCAATCGGGCGGACGTTCGTACAGGACAGAGAAGAGAATAAGAAGAAAACAAATTATGAGAAAAGCGCATTTCCATACAAGAAAATTTATAAAACAAAAAGCCAAAGGCGAATTAATAAACTTGGTTTTTTTTTGTTTTAAAAACCTTCCTTTTTTCAATAACTTTTTCTTATATTTTGTTGTTGTTTAGTTTTATGAACTTGAAATTCAAATATTTTTGGCGGCAGTTCAAAGAAGCATTATTAAAAAATACAAAGAAAATGTAACAATAACTGTAGCTAATTGAAATGCAACATCATAAAACAAAAACAAAAAAATAAAGAAAATCAATAAAAAAACACAAATTGTTTTTTATAACAAATAACATTAGTTTATTTATTGTTTTCTTTTTAAGTAACTTTGCTAAGTGAAATGTTTTCTACTTGTTTTTATTTATAAGAACTCTTTTCTTGCGTGTTTTTATTTATTTTTCTTGCGTTTCAGTGAGATAAGCGTAAAAAGTAAAAGCGCTTTTTGCAAATTGAAAAAGTAAAAGCAAAATTAAATGAATTCAACGAGTTTCGAATTTTGTTTGTTTTTTTTTTAAATATATTTGTAAATTACTCATTAAAATGAAAATTGTTTTGAGATATAACGAAATTATATGGCTTTGGCTTTTTATTCAATATTCATGTAGTTTTATGTGCTCTTTCTTCTCAACTGTTCTCTGTCTCTGTCTCTGTCTCTCTCTCTCTCTCTCTCTCTCTCGCTCGTTCTTTCTGTTTCTCTCGCACTCGTTGTAAGCAATCAAAAACTTTTCATTTGATATATACTATTCATTCTGTTTTTGTGAACACGACGAAAGCATAAAACGAAACGAGGGAAAGCCCAATTATGTGAAGCGATAGGCAGGAGAAGTTGAAGAAGTAGAAGAAGCAAACCAGGATGAAGAAGATGAAGAAGCAGCGCAGCAGAAGAAAGAAGACACGTTTGACTTGTCTTCATTTCTTTTTTGTTCTTTGTTTGTTGTTTGAAGTTTTGGTGAGGGGCAAGGCAATTGCAGTTAGGATTTCTTTTTCTTTTGTTTTGGGTTCAAGTTTCGGTTTTGGGATTCTTGCTGAAAGAGAAGCAACACTTTTTTTTTTTTTTTTGGTTTTTCAAAGGTTCATGCGTGTAGGTGTGTGTGTGTGTGTAGGTGTGTGTGTGTGTGTAGGTGTGTGTGTGTGTGGATCAGTCATGTGGCTAAAAACAGTTTCTTAACAACAGAAGAGACTTCAGGGGGATAAGTGCAGGGTGATAAGCTAGAGTCAAGATTCTTCTAAAGAAACAGAATGAGGCCAATTGATGTGTGTGTGTGTGTGTGTGTGTGTGTGTGTGTGTGTGTGTGTGTGTGTGTGTGTGTGTGTGTGTGTGTGTGTGTGTGTGTGTGTGTGTGTGTGTTTGTGTCTCGTTTCAGAAAATTGGCTTTGTGCAAATTAAGTATTTTGTTTTGCTGTGATAAAAATTTGGTTAGCTTAAATTTAGTTGATATTTATAGAATATAGAAAAGTTTTTGTAGTTATGTATTATAAGTACTATATCGAAAAAAAAAAAACAAAAAAATGCATATGATAGTTGCTGCAAGTTGTTGAAAATTGAGTTTATGCTATGCTTAATTATCATGAAATGTGTAAACACGAATTCACGAATTCAGCAAAACACAAATTCATCAAAACGTGAATTCATCATTTCATGAAATCTTATTTCCTCGCATTTTTCTGAAAAAAGAAATTGATCAATTCCATAGCACAAGCCCAATAAGTGTGACCAAATACACAAAACACCAAAAAAAAAAAATGTATTACATTATTTGTTGCTTACATTTTAGAAACTTGCGCGAAAATTAAGTTTGAAGTTTGAAAATTTGAAATTAAGTATTATACACACACACACACACACACACACACACACGCATACATACACAATGAGTGAGGAATCTGAAATATATATATGAGGCGGAGTTAGGTGATATTGATAAGTGTGGGTTGTTAATGAGCCATGGGGTGAGGTGGGATGATGTCGGGAGAAAAATTACTGCAATTGCCCCGCGAACATAACTTAAGAACCAATGCCAATTTCGTGGTGTTTTTTTTCTTTCTACTATTTCACCATGTTGAATTCAACATTTTTTCATAGAAAGTTCAAGTTACAAAAAATATATTTAAAATAAATACAGTTAAACTGTTAATAACAATAATAATATAAGAACAATATCAAGGCAAACAAAATATACAAGCTCAAAACAAAAACGTTTAAGCTTCCGAAAATCAAACAGTTTAAGAAATAACAACAAGTTTCTTCAACAGAAACGGCAACACTTAAAGCTAATTGATCAGAGTCGTGTTCAAACGTGATTTTATCTTGCTCAATAGAACAAACACAAATATAAGAATGCTCGGATGGCAAGACCTTTTTTTAATGTTTATGACTTTAAGTGCAAAAATGTGCTGAAACATTGTATTTTTAATTAATCTTTAGCTTCATCTAATATATAAGAGCCCACATACCAAGTTTGCTAGCTCTAGGACTTCTAGTCTCTGAGATAGACAGGCGAATAGATTAGCTTGATTATACAAAGCAGTATACCTATCTATTAATTAATCTTTACCTTCATCTGATATATAAGAGCCCACATACCAAGTTTGCTAGCTCTAGGACTTCTAGTCTCTGAGATAGACAGGCGAATAGATTAGCTTGATTATACAAAGCAGTATACCTATCTATTAATTAATCTTTACCTTCATCTGATATATAAGAGCCCACATACCAAGTTTGCTAGCTCTAGGACTTCTAGTCTCTGAGATAGACAGGCGAATAGATTAGCTTGATTATATCTACCCATATACCTATCTATTATATTCCCTATTTGGTCTGAAGCTCTTTTGTCAGCCCAAGATCTTGCATGAATTGGCTAAATTTATTGGATTGTGAGTTCTTATCTATTCAGATATCACGCAATTAAGATCTGAAGATCTAGAACAATCTGATAACAAGAAATAACTTAGAAAACAAAGGATTTGGCATTCTGCACGAATTATTTGCAATTAATATTAGTTGCTTAAGACTCTTTAAGGCCTGTTCACACTATCTAATATTCAACTATATCTAACTGCTAAAATATTACATGTTAATAATACTTAGCGTTCAAACTATATTTCTTTTGCATTTACAACACTAGTAATTATAAAGTTTTGAAGCACTGATACCATTGGGAATAATTATAGAACACTGAGCTAAAAGAAAGAAAGAAATATAAACGCATCAGGATATTTTTCATGGTCACATTTGCTGACGCCAGAAGCAGCGCAATATTGCAGGTAAATTGTAGATAGATAGTAGATTTTGTGGAAGTATTCTGAATTGTTTCTAGGTTTGGTTACAACTATATATCAACTATATCATATATAGTATGATGTGTGGTCTTTTTGTGTATTGAAGACATAAGATAACTATTAACGGATATTAATCCGACAGGCCTAGCAGTTTTGAATCTAAAAGTTAGAGGGTAAAATTAGAGCTCTCAAAGCATTTAGTTTTAAGAATATAATTGTATTGTATCACATTTGAACACGTTCGTAATCGTTTAATATTTTTAGCATATTCAGTTAATTAAAGATACACATAGATAATATTCAAACAAGCCTTTTCCCATTTTCGAGCACTTTTCTCGATTACAATTAAAATATCGGAAGTTTTTCAACTTTGATGACCGATTGTAAATGATTTAATCGGAAATGGGAACTGGCTTGAATATCTTACTGTATTACTTTATCAATTGTACATCTTTATCAATTGCTTTGACTTACCGGTTTCGCGACGCGCTGCCGCCGTTGATGGCGACTCTCGCATAGCATCTGCCAGATCCTCCTTTAAGCGCATATCGCCATGTCCATAATCCGAGTCCAAATGCCCATGACGAAAGCGATCCATCAGCTTAGGGCTCTGCTCAATGCTGCCTACAACAGCAGAGCCACCAAAACAAATGGCATATTGATCAATACGCTGTTCTCAACGAATCTATCAAATATAATATACTTACTATACGAACCGGATTCAATGAGCACAGGCACCCCAGTACGTCCAGTGGGTGCGACAGTGGCGCCAATGCCGCCAGCTACAGTCAGGGGCATATTCAGCGGGCTGGAACGCTCTACGGTGGCAATAATAGTGCCACTTGGGGTTAATGACGATCCCGATGCGGCTCCCGATGAGGGCAACGCTGTGCTTGTCGCCTTGGACACGCCTATTTCCACAGCCTCTGTGTCTACGTAATTCAAATTGGAGCTGTAGAGAATATCAATATTAAATTGGGCTTGTGATTTCATCAAATTGCTATTAAATTAAAAAGTTCTTCTAAGACTCTCCCAACAAATACGCGAAATTTGATTTATAACCTCCATAACTGAGGATATATTTACGTCTCCGCTGATAAATTAATTCCTCAAAAGAGCAGGGTTCCCGACCAAGGACCTCATAATCGAATTTAGCTTTGCTTGTAGGGACATAACGGATGTATTAGCAGCAATGCCCCATAGGACACTCCATAGGTCCAGATGGGCATAATCATCACCTGGAATAACAGAACCTTGGAACGCAAGGGAAGCTTGGATAGCACCTTGAACAGCCATTGAAGTTTCTTGAATCGAGATTGAAGAAAGCACTCTAAGCACTCTGGTATGAAATTTGAACGTATGTCATCTATCCAGTATAAGTGCGAGGTATTTATGTTTCATCACAATAGGGAGGAGGACCCCGTTTAAAAAGACTGGTGAGCTACTTCTTCTTTTCTTGATAAAGTTGACTTGAACCGACTTGCAAGTAGACAGCTTGATATTCCACTTTATATAACGCTTTCATGTGTGAGGAAGATGTAACCAATTTCCAGAATTACATTTTAAAACATAAGAACAGTGAAAATAACTGTTTTCCGTGGGGAATGGATTATCCAAAGACGGTGAAATATTGAAGCAATTCAGTTTTGAAAAGAGCATTCCTCTCTAGGATGGATATTCCAAAATTGGTGGACACGTATTGAATTATCTAATCCAACAATATTGATTGTAAGATAGGTTTTCCATCTTATTCTTCCTAGCTCTTAGGTTTATTGTGCATTCATTACCGCTGTCAGTTTTGGTCAGGAAAAATAGAAAAATAGTATATAGAGCTGAGAATCGACATCACAAATATGCAAGCTTGAGTTTATATAAACTTCATAGTTCCTGGAGATCAACGCTTTCCCATTAAAATTAGATTCTCTATATCGGAAAATGCTATATTTGTCTGACTGTTTATATAGCTTACCCGCTGGGCGTGTTATAGTTTTTGAAAACGAACTGCGGTCCCATCCAGAGTCGACGATGCGGACCCGCGTGCGTGATAATCTCGACCTGGGATAACCAGCTCTCGGTGCGCTCGTCGGGCTCATCAAATTGATTAGCGCTGTCCATTAGCAGGCTAGCATGGCGATCCTTGATCAGCCAATTGTCCAGCGCCAGCGGTGGTATTATTTCTTGAGATCCATCCTTGCGTCGACCCAGATTCCACTGGGCCTTTGCCTCCACCTCCAACTCAATGGGCGTATCATCACAAATCTTCTCTTTGGCAACATCTGTACGTTAAATAAATGTTGTAAATTAATTCGAAATTATTAAAATGTAACATGACACTTACTTGAGGCTAACTTCGTGTCCAGATCGTACTGGATGAGCGCTCCGTGGCCGGCCATCACGAAGAGCGAATCGACGGCCTTGCGTTGGATGCGATGCGGCGCCTCGCGAGTCGCCGTCGGCGGCTCCAGGAGCCAGGATCGCGATTTGGCAAAGGTTGCGCATACGCTCAACGGTTTGCCGCTATCATCCGACAGCGAGGATAAACGCTGACGCTGATGTGAGCTAACGCTGCCGCCTGGACCGCAGACACCAGAACCACCTGAGCTGCCGCCCAATCCGGCGGTACCCGGCGGCGTGCCAAGGACAAATGGCTGACGCAACTGGGCCAGCGGCAGGACAACAGCGGGTCGTGGGAATGGCGGCAATGTGGGATTGTGATACGGTTGCAGAGATTGCACAAATGTTGTGCTCTCCGAGTGCGATATGGGCGAACTGGAGCGACCGTCGGCCCCAAGGCCGGCGCTGCGATGGAAGCGCGATAGCTTATTGACCACATGCAGTGATGTGTGCGTACGTACGCCCATGGCACCGCCGTAGGGCGTTATGGGGAAGACATGGGTGGTGCCGCGCAGCGTTGAAACTGCCGCCCAGCGTGAGTCCAGCGAGAATGCAATATGTTGCACCTTGGCGCTAGTATCGCCACGATGCAGCACATACAAATGATGCACAGCGGCCAAACTGGAGCCAACCGGATGCGGCTGTATGCGAAACACATGAAAATCGTGACCACGACGATCCGCTGTCAGCAGCAGCATGCCAGAGCTATCAAACTCCATGGCCACCAGCGCCTCGCTGTGTGCCACAAAGTGTGCAACAATTGGATCGCCGCCTGCCGCATAACCGCCCGTTAAACTCAGCGGTGTGCCTGTCGTGGGACTGTAATCCTTGATGGGATGCTGTGAAGCCAAAAAATAGCAATTTGTTAAACGTTTATCAAATCTCAATTGAGAATATGCTTACCTTCACATCAATAATGGTAATCACACCCGATTGTTTGGCATCGGCACCGCCAGTAGCCGAATCGAAGCTGCTGCTTTTTGAGCTATTACCGCTGCCGGCAGTGCCGGTCAAACCGGCTGCCACCTGCTCGCCCAGCTCACGCAGTCCCTTGCCAAAGGACTTGGCTGCATTTAGCACCGTTGCCGTATAACTGGCCACGCCCTCGCCATCACAGCCGCCCCCGCTGCGCTTGGAGTGCAGCAGTTTGTGCTCCGCATATGCCAACCAGCGTGGTCCAAGCGCTATTGGGTTTGGATTGATGCTGCAAGAAATGATTAAGAATACAGGATATTTAGCTTGTAGCACTAGGATTGATCAAAGAAATAAATAAATAAATATTAAATCAATTTCCTCTCCATTCACAACCTATTCAAACAAACTTTAACAATAATACTTTGGCTTAAATTCTGTTTTTCATCCTGGTAACCAGCTAACGCCCTTTCCTACAAATTTCGATCTTAAGTGTTCTTTAGATTAAATAATCTTGGATTAAGATTAACCTTTACCAAACAATTTCATAGTTGAAATAAGTGTACATTTCATGACAATATTTCAAAATGTCTTAATATATTTAATAAACTAAACTAATCTATGAACTAAATCGCGACAGTTAAAAAATATTGTAGAACGTATAGAAAAGATAAACAATTTGTTTTAGATTTCTTTTATACAGAATTCTTCATATAAATTTAAGAATATTACTTTAAAAAGATATTCATAACAAGTAAGAATGCTATAGTTGAGTATACCCGACTACAAGACTCCCTGTACCCAGGTCAAAAATTTCCGATCGCATCTTCGTACACTAACACAGACACAAAGACGCACACGCCCAAGCGACAGCGCAAGCGAGGCATTTTAAGTGGTAGCTGTGCTTCTTCTTCTCCCCCCGCGCTGCATCACTGAATCTTGTTTGTTGATTAACTTCCGTGTTTATTATTTGATCGCCTTGAAATTTGGACAGTAGATTAAAAGTCACCCAAGCATTGAACAAACCAAATCCTAGGGCTATACCCTTAAGATTGTGTCTGTCAAATGTTTTTATCAAATTGCGGGGGTGCGGGGGGAGATCTGCGTATGGTATACAGGAACCGATATTTCAAATTTGCGGACGGACGGATAGACAGACGGACATGGCCAAATCGAACTATATTTTGATACTGATCAAGAATATATATACCTTATAATGTCGGAGATGTCTCCTTCTGTCTGTTACATACTTTGCACAGATATTACTTCTTTTTACCCATTTTATGGGTACAGGGAGTAAAAACGTAATGAATATTCCGTTCTTAAGAATATCCGGATTAGAAATAACACGTTCTTGAAATGAGCATACTGTACTTAATTTAAGAAAACTTGACCTCGCTTGAGCGTATAACACTTGGGCTTTTTCTCTGAGTGTATTGTGTACTCACCCCGGACTGGGAAAGCAGGTGGTAATTGTTAAGCGATCCTCGAGTGTGCGAGCATCAAACACCGCCAAACGCTCATGGAAGCTGATGACAACCGCTGAGCGATTGGCTTGAATGTCCAGCACGGAGTTCTTGAATTTGATGGTCTTCACCTGAGCGCCCGTCTTCAGTGAGACAAAATTGACGGCACTGAAGTGCGAGGATGATGCCGACGGATTGCCAGCTGTGTGGTGTGCGCCGCCATGTGACATGTGACCGCCGCCGCCACCGCCGCCGCCGCTGCCTGTGCCGCCGGATAGTAAATTGCTGGACGCTGCACTGCCGCCATCGACGAGGGCGACCAATGGACGTTTCTCGGCAAAGGCATCCACTGGCTCATCGGCACGTCCGTTGTCTTCCAGGCCGGTGTTGGCGCTTGCTGGCGTTGGCAGGACACGCAGCGCGGTGACAACGCCATGGCGCCAGGATAATACCTCGACAGCCTCCCCGTTGGCGGGTATCGCCCAGACTTGAACGCCCAGGCCATAGCCGAGTATGAGCAGCAGTGGTGGTGCTGCATTGCCCTCCAATTCCCAATCATCGCCAGATCGGGGATCGCTTACATCGGCGCTGGTCTCGAACCTTGCCCAGGTGATTATATCCTTGGGATCCTGCAGCGGCTGATGCACCAGCGTTACATCATTGATGAAACCAATTGCCGAATCCAATATCGAGCGATCGCTGACTGTTTGTGGCGGCACAATTGCCGGCATGGTCATGCCCCCGCGCAGTCCACCGCCCCCGCCACTGCCGCCAGATGTATGATGAATGTGATGATGTCGCCGCGGCGAATCTGCGGACATTATGTGCTTCGCCTTGCCTGCCTAGCTGCTGCTTAGAGCCGATGGCCGCCCGTCTCAGCTCTGCTCAGTTCAATCACTGAATGAGTGTGTGTGTGAGAGAGAAAGAGAGAGTCAGAGAGAGCGCGCGCCTTGTCGCTCGCTCAGCTGGAAATGTAGACAGGCTGTCTGTCTGTGTGGGAACTGCGCTCTGATGCGCTGCCTCTGTCTCTGCCTCTGCTTGTGCCTCTGCCACTGCCTCAGGCGCTGCTCTGCTTAGTGTGTTGCTGCCAGCTGTTGTCAACTGCAAATAGAAAGCAAAATAAATAAATAAACAAATTGCCAAGCTCAAGCACATTCTCTCACTGTACTCCCGCTCTCTTTGCCCAGCATTTCAATTCCATTCGTTGCGTATGCGAATTTTGCTTTGTCTCAATCAAATGCTTTAATCTTTGCACACTCGTGCCAGGCCCCTCTCCTCACTCCCCCCAATCACTGCCCGCATCCCTTTCAAGTTTTATGAGCGCATTACGTGTATTTATATTTATATTTATTTTTATTTGTATTTTTGCTTCGCCCTCTCTGTACACACCACAAACTTGCATTGGCCGTTAATTAAGTGTAATAAAACAATACACATACACATACAACTGTACACAAAAGTAGGATTACAGCAACAACAAAAATAACAGCAAACTAAGCAAATTGGTAAACAAATTTGTAACTTGTTTTGCTTTTGTTATTACATACCGTAAAAAACAATATACATTCGTAAACAACAACAAAGGTAACGTCACACGGCCATTGCAGGCAATAGTTATCATCATCAGGCCATCAGCAGAAGCAGCAGCAGCACCAACAAAAGAAACGAAACAAGCACAAAGCAAACAACGCAACAACAAATGCACACAAAAGCAAAGCCAAGCTTCAACACACACAACAACAAAACGAAAGCAACAGCAGGCGAGCAAACGAGCAAGAGAGAGAGAGAGAGAGAGAGGTATAAGAGAGAATAACAGCTGTGCAGAACAGCAACAGTAAGAACGTTAGCCCATGCGCACGACATGTGCTAATTTTTGTGACACAAATGAATGTTCTACATATGAATTGAAAAAAGCTTACTAAAAGGTTAACAGCCTTAACTACTTGTTGTGAAATTGTAAACAATTTATCAATGTCTGTTTTTAGTTCCTTAGCAGGCAGATGAACTGAATTGGTTGCCTCTTATCAGACTTATCGCTAGGTTATCATGCCGATAAAGTGTCTTTATAAGAAATCAGAATATATGTACATATGTATGTATGTACATATGTATGTGTGTACACATGCAGACACATAGGGATTGTAACTGTTAATAACTGTGATATTTAGACACGATATTTTTCAGTCACAGTTACAATGATATTGCTCATGCTTAGTTCACATACACACATACATACATATGTACAAGCACACATACTATTGTTGTGCAAAACAATGGGTTAAGGTTAAGCCAAAAACTATTTCATAAAGCGCATGACGCATGCAAAGTGGATTTCAGTTTAAATATGCGTTGTGCCTCTCTTTGTGTTTGTAATGGCAGGGTCAGTCCAGAGAGGGGGGGAGGGGAGCCAGCAGAGGGCAGAACGTTGCATTCTTCAATTGACTTGCGCACACGCGCAGCAGCAACAGCAGCAACAACAATTGCAATATCAACAGATACTAAGAGCAATGTCACAAATACATACACACACACACATACAGTCAGAGCTGCACAGAGCAGCAAGAGCTATTATATTCATCTCCCACCATTCAGCCACCCAGAACTAATGCACTCAAAGGGGATATACGAGGCGGAGGCGGTGGCAGAGGAGCTGCAACGCATTTTGTCTTTGTTTGACAATAGGCTAAGGCAAAAACAACAAAAGAGCTTTTGCTGTGTGTGTGTGTGTGTGTGTGTGTGTGTGTGTGTGTGTGTGTATGTGTATTTTGCTTGCTTGCATGTGTAAATTGGTGTGTTAATGTTAATAAGCCAGCTAGTCAGCAAGTTGAGCCATTTGGGTTGCCTATCGTTCGTTCGATTTCTTTGTGCTAGCAAAACGTTATACAGACAAAGGCTCGTATGTATGTGTGTGTGCGCTTGTGTGTGTGTGTTATTGTTTATGCTGTTCATTGCCAAAGCCACTTGACAAAATCAACGCAAAAGTGTTTTTGATGGACAAAGAAAACCAAAACAAAACTCAACGCAACACACACACTCACACACATACATATATAGGCACATGTTTGTAATTTGTTGTGAACAGGTGTTACTCACACACACACACATGAATCATTTCAAGAGCGCACGCAATTAAATGCAAAAGTTAGTCAGAGAGGAGAAAGAGAGAGAGAGACAGAGAGAGAGAGAGAGAGATGGGGAGGGGGGGAAGGAATCCAAGCAGCCATGCAATTTAAAAGCCCATTAAGCACACCGTGTTACGGCGTGCAGTGAAAAGAGCTTGAGAAATTCCAATGCGTCATAGAACACACTCATGCAATGGCTGACAAGGATATCAACACGAAGGATATGCAATCAATATGGCCAAGAGCTGTCAAGAGCTGCTCAACTGAGATCTGGGCTATCCTCATTAACAGCCCGTAACATAACAGACCATTTAACAGCCCCAAATGAGTTCCGCTTAACATTAACTAATGGTAAATGTAATATATTTTACTATATCTATATATAAAAACAGTCTGTCCTGATTGATCACTGACTGACTGAGAGCTAGATCGTTTTCCAAGCTCGATATGAAAAACCATTTGACACATATTTCACCCATTTTGGAAAATCCACACCCAATGGGCGGAAAATGGTGGTCTCAAAGTTGTATGGGCGCGAATCAAACTCATTTTCAAAGCTCTACACATTAAATAATTCGACACGGGTCTCACCAATTTTTGAATATTCACCCCCACAGTCGGAAAATTGGTGGAAAACATTGGCATTCGGCATTTAAATATTTCGCCGGGCAAAGCTGGGGTTTATCAGCTAGTCTACAGTATAACTTCTGTAAAAATTAGATATCATTCTGAGCTTAACATTCGATTTAATGTTTAGTTTCAAGCAAATAGGTAATTTCACCCATAAGCGTGAAAATTGACGGAAAACCATTGTTTGAAACTTTTTTGTTTACATTTCAATCGGCTTCGAGCATTTTCACATTTTCAAAGATCTATGCAAAAAATCATTCATTCTTCAACCGATTTTGGAGAATTCACCCCCATGGGTGGAAATTAGGGATCTCAAAGAGGTATGAGCAAAAGTCTAATAACTTATCAGCTAGTAATCAAATAGTATAAGTTTATGGTTAGATTATGTTTTTATGATTAGTTCAAACAAAAAAGGAGTAAAGCGGGAGTCACCTCTAAATTTCTTTAGCTATTTCCGGATGATAATCGCAATATTTAGTCATAGTTTCTACTAGTACAAAAGATGATCTTTGGACCAAAAATGAAATAATTGCATCGGGATGAAAACAAAAAACGAAAAGAATATTAGCTATTTATTGTATCGATAGTAAAGCTTTTCCATCAGATCGATGTATCGCAATATTCCACAAGTCAGCGAATGGAAATTTTGATGGGAAAGTTGCATATAAGTTTTGATTTTTGCGATTTGAAATTCATATTGACTGTTTATTGTCTAAATGAGAATCTCTCTGGGCATTTGATAGCGCTGATTTCAGCAAATATATACAATACGATAGCTATATAACCAGCTAATATGTATGTGCATTTGTATAAACAGATTGATTGGACTGTAAGCTAATTGAATTCAACTTTTGTGAATATCGTCAGTCAACAACGATAAATATCACACACATGTGCAGTTAATCTGAGTTAGTCATAATCCACGTAGAATTTAATTAATTTTCGCAATCACAGCAGGTGAGGTGAGCAATAAACAACTTTGCAGTATTATTACAAAAAAATTTAAAAAACGCTTATTCTGTTAATTATATCAAGCTGAGTCAATTAAAATTGAACAAAAATAACATAAGAACCAGAAAGAACAGCTATCTTTGGTGGAACCGAAACTATAATACACTCGAAGAAATGTTCATTTAATTGCGCATATTAAAACTACAATTGGGTTGTCTAGTTTTAACTTGGCCATCATAAAGATTTCAGTTCGCTATAAGATATATGAAATGCTGAAATAGCTAACATAACTTTCGCTACAATCAATTTTGTAAGTTGGTAAACAGGAAACACTTCAATTTTCTAAATAAAGAAATCTTGAATATCTTATCATAAAACGTAGTAATTGGCACTGCGAACAAATGAATGTTTTCATTTCAGTTGCTTTGATTTTTGTTTTATTTTTAAGCAACGTTGCAAATTTGTTTTTTTATTGAATCTTTTATTACACGGAATTTCACTATTGAAGAACCAAACCTGGAACAGAACCAGAAAATAAAATGGAACCTTTTGAAAATAAAAATTGAAAAGTAACTTTTATTTTCGATTATTATAATATAAATTGAAAATAATAGTTATATGTTGATTTTTAAATAAAATATGAGTTTTAATTATTATTTCATTACTTTTTCGATCAAAAAATAAGATTTATTTATTTTTTGATAAAAATCAATAATAATAATTATTTGAAAATTTTATAACCCTTACGGTCCCTGCTTAACCTGAACCATTAAGTGGTATAAATTTAGGTTCGGTTCAATTCAAATCAGCTTATGTATTTAATCCATACCGGTTAGAGACCGGAATTCTACTATTCTCGTGCTTGAAGCGAACCGAACCATTTATCATCCTCAAAGGTTTGGTTAAAAAAAGCTAGAGATTCTTTTTCGTTCGTAATGATTTTTTGAGGACTGTCAACACTGTTAATCAGGGAACTACAAGCATCAAATATGTAAAATTATATTCGCTTCTATTTTGTAAATGAAAATTATTATAATTGTAATTAAATGATTTATTTAACAAATGCTTTTCTTGCAGTGCATATCACGTACACTACACACGCATGCAGGCAAAGCGTAAGCTTGGCCAAGAAACCAATGCGCTGAGAGCTTTTTGGGCAAGCGTACACTAATACTTGTGCATTTATACCAATACTTATGCACGTATAGCTAGAATGAATGGATTGGGAACTGAGTGGGACGCATTCATCACATCAATCATCATCATGCACTCATTCCCAGCCACAACACCCCCACCCACCACTCGCAAAAATATTTGGCAAACATTTTGCTGACAAACTCAAACAATTTACAGAAAGCGTAAGAGATGGGATGGGGGGGGGAGGGGAGGGGGAGGTGCATTTGGCGCTTTGTGCTGTTCAATATCTAAACAAAACAACGTTGACGTGTGATTACTCCCTGTACCCATAAAATGGGTAAAAAGGGGGTATTGGATTTGTGCAAAAGTATGTAACAGGCAGAAGGAGACTTCTCCGACCCTATAAAGTATATTTATTCTTGATCAGTATCAAAAGAGATTTGCCATGTCCGTCTGTCTGTCCGTCTGTCCGTCTGTCCGTCCGTCCGTCTGTCCGTCTGTCTGTCCGTATGTATGAACGCAAGGATCTCAGCAACTATAAGAGCTAGAGACACCAAATTTGGAATGTAGGTTCGTGTATAGCGGGAGCAGGTCAAGTTTATTTTAGATTTGAGATATCTCCCCCCGTTCCCCCGCTATTCGATAAAAACCGTTTTACAGTTACAATTTTCAAGATATAGCTTTAAGATTTGGCATGTCCAGTACTTTAGTCCCTCTTAATCTACTGTCCAAATTTCAAGTCGATCGGATAATAAACACCTAAGTTATTCACGAAAGAAGATTCAGTGCTGCAGCAAGGGGAAGAAGAAGCACAGTCACAACTTAAAATGCCTGGCTTGCGCTGTGGCTCGTGCGTGTGCGTATCTGTGTATGTATGTGTAAGTTAACGAAGATGCGATCGGAAATTTTTGACCTGGGTACAGGGAGTTTCGTAGTCGGGTATACTCGACTATAGCATTCTTACTTGTTTTCATTTGAAACTTAAATGAAATGAAATGAAATGAAGAAAAGAGAGAGAACAAGTAAGAATGCTATAGTCGAGTATACCCGACTACTGAGAATCCTTCGCATGACATACACAGATACGCACACGAGCACAGCAAGTTGTGCTGACTCGCACACTTTCGTGGTATCGGATGAATTACTGGACTATGCCAGGATCTTAAGTACTGAGAATTGCTGTAAACGTTTTATAGCGAATATCGTAACTGAAACTTGACCTGCTGTATACACCAGATTTGCCTATCTGCTAGACCTGCGTTCTGACAGACGAGACAGACAGACGGACATGGCCAAATCGAAATCTCTTTTGATACTGATCAGAATATTATACTTTATAGGGTCGAGATGTCTTCTGCCTGTTACTACATGCAATACCCCCTTTTACATGGGTACAGGAGTAAAACATACATATGTACATATGTATGTACATAGAATTTTGAATTGTATCATGTCAATGCATTTGTTGCCTTCTTTGTTGCGCTATGCTTCTTCTTCTTCGATTGCTTTATTTTTAGTTGCTGCTGCTAATAATTTTGGAAACAAAGACCCCCACAGCCAAAAAGCAATTATCAAAAAGTCAATAAAAAAATAGAAATAATAACAGAAAACAAAACAAGCAACAACAAATATATACAACGGTCAGCTGCAACTCAATGTTGTTTTCCGCTCTTCTCTTCTGCTTTGACTCTCTGAGCTGAGAGAGCGCAGCGCACAGTGGGACAAGTACTGGCAACTAGAAACGGAATTGCTTTGCATCTTATATTTACTTGAAATTAATGGTATATATACAGTTCGGAAATAAATCGAATACGCAATTTATTTAGTGTTTTATTAGTTAATTGCGCAATAAATCGAAGCTCCTTCACCTGAAATCGATTCTTCAATTTTTCAACGTGTTTTGCAACTAAAGTCGTGAAATTTGAAGCTGTCTTTATATGAAGTAGCTCTACTTTACCAAATGAATAAACTAATAAATGCCTGTTAGTTCTAAGGAACCGTATATAGTAATTTCTTCGAATAATGACTTTGGGTCAGGGCAGTTATAGATTGCTAGCTCCTAACACAAAAAGCTTTAGGTTCATACTTATAATATTTATTTGTAACCAAAGCTATTGTAGAATCAATATTGCAATCCATGTTGCCAATTTTCGATGATTCCATAATAAAAATATATTTAAAATATAAAAAGAATGAAATAAACAATATAATATTTTGCAGCAAAAGGAGTCCAATATATCGATATCTATTTAATTAATGAATTTCTAGATTGCACATTATAATAAAATGGGAATGTGCTGCTTCCATGTCAAACCTGTATCAAGGCATAGCCCAAGGTACTTTGGAGAGGTCACCACCTTCACAACCAACCCATCTAAGCAAATAGTTGGGCAAGAATCATGCCTCTTTGACAATATTATTATATACAATACAACTACATACATATTTAGTTAGCTTTTATGATGATTGTTACATTTTAAGCGAAGTTTGTAGCATAAGATAAGCAGGAACATATGTATATATCGTTCACTTGTTGTATAAAAAAACTTATTGGGTTTTAAAGATACTTTTGATACATTTAATATAGTTTTGGTGAAGTTCGATTAAAACCTGATCATTATATCTTATATCTGACAATCGTTCAAAAATTTAAAGATGATTAGTTTTTATCATTTCGGTTCTCCCTTTATGGAGCTTATTTTCAGTCTAGCCAGCCCATTTGTTCATATGTTTTGCACCACTGTGCCAAAGTGTTCCACTATCAGTACGTTTCATTAGTCTCAATTCGCTGTGGTTGTTGTTGCTGCTATCGTTGTCTGTCTAACGCACACAGTGTTCGCTTCTCTTTCATGTGCATGTGTGTGTATGTATCTATGTGTGCTGTATATACATGTGTTATTGAGAGCAAAGCAATTTTTTTTTGACAAAATCACAAAACAAAATACAGAAGAATTATGCAAAAAAAATTTGACAAAAACAAATTATGAAATCGAGTTATGTACCCCCCTCACCATCACATACTGGCATTTCAAAATTGATTAGCTTTAAATGCCTTCAGTTCAATTCCATATGTATACATATACAGACACATGCATACGTATGCATGTATGTACATATGTATGTGTGCGTGTCTGTGTGTTTTCGTGTGTACTTGAAATAGTTTCGAAAAGCGAACGCAAGATAAACAATAAACAAAACAAATTGCATAAATATTACATTTGACATTCTACATATGAGTGTTCATGTGTATGTATGTCTATACATATGTATGTATGTAATATGAGAGCTTTTTGATTTGGAGTATAATATACACATATGTATGTATGTATGTACGTGCATACATATATAACAAATAATCAACAACAACAAAACTTACCACTTGACGCTGCTGCTTCTGCTAGCGTTGTTGTTACGACGTCCAGAAAACAGTTGAGAATTGTTAGGCAGCAGCAGCAGCAGCAACAACAACACAAACACTGACGGAAGACCTTGTTTAACACGTTCCAGTTCCGTTTGTTCCAAAGCTCAGTGGCTCAGTAGCAGAGAAGAAGAGTGCACAAGACACAACAACACAAACAAAAATCATATGTTTTCAGCTGTTGTCGTTGCGTTGCTTTGTTGTTCTCTTCTTGATTGTTGTGTTGTCTGTTATTATTATTATTATTGTTGTTGTTGTTGCATTTGGCAGCAGCAGCAACAGTAAATTGTCTCAGTAATTTTGGTTTTTTGGCTGGCAGCAAACAAACTGCGTCTTGTGCTGCTTTTTGTTGCTGCGTTGTCTGCGCAAATAACGACACGCCCACCGCCCAATCGTTCGCTGCTAGCGACTGTTGACGCCCACACACACACACACATACACGCACGCACACGCATACAGTTTAAGCAGTGGGCGCTTCAACTGCAAACACAAAGTCGAGCTTAGAAACAAACTTTGAAGTGCAAAGCTCCCCCGCCGCCGATCCAACGAAAAATAGCCGTCGCTGCTGATGTCGTCGTTGCTGTTTCGCCTTTGTTGTTGTTGCTGCTGCTGCCTCGCTCGCTCCCACGCACACTCACACTCACACACACACACACGACACACAAACACAGCAGAGAGAGGCAGGCTGCGACGGCTGCGTCGTACGTTCTTTTTCTTTTCTTTGCTCTTCGTTTTCGTTTTTTGTTTTCTGTTTTGCGTTCAGCTTCTGCCTCAGCTGCTGCTGCTGCTACTGCTGTTGTTGTTGTTGTTGTTTTTGCTGTTGCTGCTGCTTATTCTTGCTAGCACACAAATTAACTGCGACATTAAAATTAAATCTCTGCTTTGGTGTTGCGTTCTTTGCTTTTTTGCCTGTTATTTTCAACTCTGCTCCACTCTTTGTTGTTGTTGTTTTTTCTTTCACCAGGTCCTGCTGTTGTTGTTGCTGCTGCCGCCTATTGCGCCTATTAATCGATTTCACTTTTCTTCTGCGTTTCTATTGCTGCTGTTGCTGCCCGTGCAGCCAACTACAACACAAAAACAACTAAAAAAAAATATATTTATATATGTAATTTACTAACGAACAATAACAAAAATTGGAATTTTCTTTGTTTTCGTTTCTTTTTGAAAATTTCCTTTGGCCAAAATAGCAACTTGTCTTCGTATTGTTATTTTGTAATATTTTGCACACTCTTACACAAAATTGATTGTGTTGTGTTGTGTTGTGGCGCTGTCGTCGTTGCTGTTGCTATTGCTCAAAATGCGTCCGCACAATAGAGCTGTGAATTGCTGGCCGATACTATCGATAACAATTGTGGTTATAGCATTCAGTTGTCATCGATAGGAAACTAACTGCTCTAGCGGAATATCGCGCAAATTCAAAACACTTATTTATTTGTTATCCATATCAATATGCCTAACAACTATAAGACATTGTTTTTTTTAGATTAATTCATAGACTTAATTGCTGCTATCGCTTAGTTTGTTGGTTCTTAAGATATCGCAATACGTTGAGAGCGAGAGAGAAGCAAGGCGTGATTTACATATGTAAATGTTAACAGATTGCGCCATCACAGTTTTAACAGAGACGCTTAATTGCGCCGTCCCCATGTACGTCATCATAAGCAAAAGCGGTCCGTTAATTTGAAATTTTGATGAAAGCTGTTAAATGTCACATTTTGAAAACGAAACTAAATTATTGCAATCAATTAGAGTTTATAAAATGAAGTTTAGCGTTGAAAGCTTTGTAACTTTGTGGTTTCGTAAGATATTGACAAGCTTAAGCAATGAAGAATGCTCTAGTCGAGTATACCCGACTACGAAACTCTCTGTACCCAGGTCTACAACTTTCTAACATATCTTCGTACACTTAGACGTACACACACACATACACAAACACGCACGCACACAAGTCGCGGCTGCGCTTCTTCTCCACTGCGCTTCTTCCCCCACTCTCTGCAGTACTGAATCTGGTTTGTTGAATAACTTCCGTGTTTATTAACCGATCAACTTGAAATTTGGACAGTAGATTAAGAGTGACTAAATTATTACACATGCCAAATCCCAAGGCTATATATTGAAAATTGTTACAGTAAAAGAGCTTTTTTCCTATAGAGGGGGTGTGGAGGGGAATATGTCGGATCCAAAATAAACTTGACCTGACTTTATAGGGTCGGAGTTGTCTCCTTCAGCCAGTTACATACACTTGCACAGATTTCGCACCCCGTTTCTACCCATTTTATAAAGTATAAAAACAAAAACTGATTTCATTCAGCTGCATCATTTCTTGATAGCGTTTTCAATGCGGAATTCTAATGCAAAAAGAAACATTCGGTTGGTAAATATCCTTATAAACATAATATGTGATAATAGAAGAAAGGAAAGTACTACGAAATCCAAATTTGGTTTCAGGGCTCTATAAATGAATCAACAACTTCTTTACAAGTTTTGGAAAATCTGTGGTGTAAAATTGATGGAAAACTATGTAGCTCCTACATAACTGTACTGTCATTATGTATATATTATATATTATTTATTTCAATTTACAACTGAATATAAAAGTTGATAAATAAAAGCAGTTTTGGTTTAAAGGAAGCTTTATTTATATGCAAATTAGGATCGTATATCTTAAGGAAATACTTGAATATAAGATAGCCATTATATATATATATATACTATATTCAAGATTCGCCCATAAAAACACATTGTTAACTTTTAGTTTGACGTCACAGAAACAGCTGATTTGTTAACGGACCTGCGCATGAAGCAATCAAATGTTGCCCAACATGCTGGCATGTTGGGACACATGTTGCTCGATAGACACTATCGATAGCAACTTTCAGCTTAACAGCTGTTAACGCAGCCAAGAGCCAATTGACGCATGTTAAGGCACATCTTTTGAAATGTGTATTTTTATGTTAAGCAACGGTATTTCGATGACAGAATTTTAATAATTAATAACTTTTAAAATGTAGCAATTGTTAATATTTTTAAAGATTGCAGTTATAATAAAGCGAAACTTAGGAATTAAATAATTGGAAATGTGTATAAACAATACTTTTATCAAATAAAACTATGAACAAGCATTTTAGTGTTTTAGGTTAGGAGTGCCGGATTGTTGATAATGTTTAAATATGCATATAAATAATGTTTCATCTGTTGAAATGAAAGCTTTACAAATGAACAAGCTTCCAATTGTTTTTATTCGAGGCAGCATTGTTTTGTCTACGTAAATAAATATATAAATAAATAAAAAGTAAATACAAATAAGAATGAGCTTCTGCATATCAGAGGAAAAGACAGCGAATGTTTGATGAACATTCGCTAAATGCTCGCAAACGAGCGTTCAGCGGGGCAAGGATGGAGCTTGCAACACAACATTTGGCAAGTTATATTTTTGTTGCTCTCTAGATTCTGTTCAAAGTTTTACAAGCTTCAGTTCTAATTTCTGTAAGATTCGAATTTCAGAGTATTCTAATTTGTTCGCTTCTACTGTATTCAGTTTGCATCGTAATTCTCACAAGGATGTGAATTTCAAAACTGTTATACGTGCGTTAATATTGTTTAGCACAGACAGCCAGCATTCAGTTTTAAGTTGATGTCCTTGTGATAGTTTAGTCCGCTAATCCTGCCACAAACTGAGCGATCCCTGAATCCTTCTTATGTTTTTCTTTACGGATCTGTTGGGGATCCTTTATGTCTGTTTATACTTCATGGCGTATGAAGTTGAAGTTTTGGCCGCTGCTTGCTCTGATGATATTCAATTTGCTTACGCTTCGCACAAAGGATATGAGTTTTGAATACTGTTATATGTGCGCCAAGATTGGGCAGCACTGTACAAGGACTGTTATTGTTCAAAACAAAAACTCTCGCTCAGCTGCGAGTTGCGAGTTGCGAACGCTTGCTCTCAGAGAGCGCGCGACTGTTAGTTAACATTAACAGGCTGAGTACAATGACAACAGATGTTATTATCCTTCAACAGCTGTAATACGATGTGTTCTCTATTTCAAAAGCGCTCCCATAACGTTAAAACATTCTTAATGACGAAATTGGCAATGTTTCTTAACAATTTGTACTGCAAATATAATACAAATGAAAGCCACACGTCCGACTTAATCATATAATTGTAAAAATTATGAATTAAGCATACCAATGGCTGTAATTAAAGCCGTTGAAGCAATGCACCTTACAGTGCTCAGCCGTAAACGGGAACATGGCCGATAAACAAGCATTCTGATTGGGTTTGTTGTCCATGCGTTCTCATTGCCAGTTTGACGGCGTAAGAGTTAACGTCAGTAGGCATCAAGACGTAAACGAAAATGGTTGTGTTTTTGTTGTTACGTGAACGTTGATTTATTTATGCATAATTTTTTTGCGATTTTTTTTTTTGGTGTGCGTGTTTTGCGAAACAACAATCGTAACAACTATTTAATAAATATTTTTGTGCAAAAGTGCTCGTTTAAAAGATATTTAATTCGACGACAACAACAACAACAAGAAAGGCGCTGCCATTGCGGCCGCTGGCGTGACAACAACAAACACAACGTAAATATGATAAATATTTTTGTCGGCATTTTGTTTGTAAATTACATGTACTTGTTATTGTAATTTTTGTAATTTTGTATTTTTTGTTATTTTTTGTTTTGTTAAATCTTTTGTTTTTTGGCTCTCAATTATCATTTGTTTAGTTTGGGCAATGCCAATTAGCATTTGTGTTGGTGTTGGTGTGTGCTTATAAGAATGAAAGATATAACAAAGCGGTGCGAACTAACATGATAAAAAAACGTAGCAAGAAGCAGAAAAGCCGCAACGCTGACGTTGACATACACAGAGAGTGAGAGAGCGAGAGAGCGAGCGAGAGAGGGACGTGTGGAGAGCAAGTGTAATTGTGAGAGCAAGCGAGACGAGCGCAAGAGCATAGCGACGCCAACTATGAATGTGTGTGTGTGTGTGTGTGTGTGGTAGAACGTGGTAGCTGGCAGCAACCTAATAAGAATAAGTTAACAAACTGACGACGTGTGTTCAGGTTCATGCAGCGTGCGGGCGGAAATGGTGGGGAGCAGGACGCGCTCACTCTCTTTGCCTTTGGCGCGCTCGCTCGCAGTCTCTTGCTCTCCGTCTCTCTCGCTCTGTTACACGCCGACATTCATTGATTTTTCCACTTTGTCATAGTAGCCCCGGGGGGTTGGGGGAGGCGTATGTAGTATGACCAACCAAGGTGAAATGTGGCATAGCCATAGCCTGGCGCGCGAGCTAAATGAGAGCCACAGCCAAAAGGAAAACAAAGGAGTATATGCATGTGTGTGTGTGTGTGTTTGTGTGCAATTGACAAACCGTTGTTAGCACCAGTTGGAGGTTATGTTAGGCCAAAGTGTAAATAACTTGGCCCGTAACAAGAATTTGAGCAATTTGGTTTTTGCTGCTGCTTCTTGCGCAATTTGGTTAAACAACTTTTATATATTTGTATTATTATTATTATTATTATTTTTGTTGAAACGCGAAAGCAACCACCGAAACAGAACGAGAAAAACAAGCGCCGCTTTTGGCCACCACCGCCAACAACAACAACAACAACAACGATTAACAGCAAACATGAGCAGCAACAACAATAACAGCCAAAGAGCGCAAAGCAACAGCAGGAGAGAGAGAGAGCGCGTGCGAGAGCAAGAGTGAGAAGCGAGCGAGCGAGGCGAGGGAGCGAGGGCAAACGTGAGAAGCAATCCCAATGGCAAAGTTGGTGGGGCCAAGAGAATTACTTTATATGATTTTCTAAAGAAATATTTAAGGCATAGGCTCTAATTTTCTTAGTTAAACAATTTGGCAGTGCCCCGCTGCCCGCCAGCCACCAAACAAACAATTACCAATTTTTTTTGTGCGATTTGTTGCTACGTTAAGATTAACACATTTAGATAACATCTCAGAGATAGCAACTTTATATACATATGTATGTATGTATGTACATACGTACATATGTATGTATGTAGTTATGTGAGTCGTTAAAGTTCTTCTGCTCCGTTTCAAGTTCAAGTTGGAGAGATCAGTCAGCTGCATGAATAGCGTACCTTTTGCCAATTAGATTCACACCATGCTCCAATGGGGCACGCAATGCACTCATTCACTTTACGATGCTCTCGCGTGCTTGCACTCTCTCTCTCTCTCTCTCTCACTCTCTCTCTCTGACTCTATCTCTCTTACCCACTGTGACTCCACAGAGCGTTAAATGCATGGCACAAAACCGGCCGCTTACGTGTCGCATAAAGCGCACTTCATTTACGTAGCGTGCTGCGTTAATTACGTTTGATAGCGCAACTGTCGTTCGCTCCGTCAACGTCAACGTCATCGATGCCGTTGCCGACGCCAACAATTACCGCAAAATGTGCCACGCCGGTTTTTATTTAACTTGAGGTGTAAATTAACGTTGTTGTTGTAGTTCACTTTTTATTTTATTTTTTTAAATTTTTGTATTTTGAAATTTGTGTTCAAAGTTAAGCAACATTTTTGAAGGCTAAATTCCGATTATGATACGGACAACAGAGGGCGCCCCCATTAAACATAAACAAACATTTCAATGTGGGCTATAAGTATGTAAAACTTGAGATGCGGGCACAACTTCAACTGATATTTCCACAAATCGAAAGTGTTTTATCTAAAACTCACAAATAATAAAATCATATTGGAAGTAAACAATTATAAGACCAATAAGAAAACTGTTGGCAAACCGGTTTTGATCGGGTATTTTGAATCGGACCAGCTGAACCCTGAACCTAAGACGGAACACTTAAAAAAGGTGCAGTTTAAACAGATATGCTCTTCCATATAAAATCCGTAAGTGACAAAGAAGTCAGTGCTGTTAATATTGAAATCGGATCTAGGATTTATAAAGGAAGAACTCCTTATAATTGTTTATAAATGCAAATATGTAGTGTGCAGTATTCTTTCAAAAAATCATCAACATGTTGTAACCAAACAAAAGATACAACTCGGTTTCATTTAACCAAAAATCATCAAGAATTCTTCCGAGGATAAAAAGTATTAGGAACAAGAAAGAACGGTTATCTACGGAGTTTCGAGGCAATATACCCTAGCAGCAATGTTTTTTTTATACAAAACTCAATTTTCGTCTGATTGTTCCTTTCGGAGCTATATAATAATGTGGTACGATTTTGATAAGTTTATAGGAAACTATATGAAGTAGTATAATAAAACTCTTAGTCCAACTTAGAGTGGATGTAATATTTGTATAAGCAAAAAGTTTTTCATAGAAAAACTCATTTTTCACCCGATATTATGGCAGCTATGTATGTGAAATAGTGATCCGATTTTGACTAAATTTCATAAGATTGCATAAATTCTCTATAAACTCGGTTTCAGTGAGTTTGGTTAGGATAACTTAATAAACATAAAAGTTTTCCACACAAAAACATACTTTTCGAGCGATTGTTCCTATGGCAGCTATGTTATATAGTCGTTCGATGTTGAGCAAATTTAATCAGATTGTATAAACTCTCTAGAGATTTAGTTTAGGTGAGTTTAGTGACGATATCTGTATAAACAAAACAGTTTTTCAAACAAAACCATAATTGTCGTCCGATCATTCCTATGGCAGCTATATGTTATAGTGGTTTGATCCGGCCGGTTCCGACATATGTACTGCCTGCAGCAAAAAGCAGGATCTGTGCCATGTTTCATTACGATAGCCTTAAAACTGAGAGACTAGTTTGCATAGAAACATCGCTATATCGACTCGGCTATTCATGCTGATCAAGAATATATATACTTTGTTGGGTCGGAAACGTCTCCTACAGTGCATTACACAGACAAGACTATAACACTCTCCGCTAGGATATAAGAATAGCAATAACAATCGAACAAATAATCCCCCAAGGATCCCCCCTGGATCCTACACTGAATAGCTAGAAAACTAACAATTTAAATTACAATTTTCTAGGTTAAAGTTAATTCCCTTCAATCTTTGTGCTTCTTTAGATAAAAACTTATGGCAAACATTTAGTTTATTTTTTGCTCAAGTTTATGCTAAAGCTTAAACTATAGTTTCCTGCTCTCATTCAGGAGAACTCACAGATTAATCGCTGCAACAAAAATATTGAATATTTTTCTCCGAGGCTTGCAGTGATATCAATTTAAAATATAACAACTATTTAAATGTGAGGATTTGATGAAAATTCCAAACGCCTTATATAGAAAAGGGAAGTACAAAATCGAACTGCCAGCTATTAATATGTAGTATGCAACTTTATCAACGGTGCGTGACGAAATGCCTCTATGCATAAGTTAATTTTGTTTTTAATATGCCAAGCACAATAATAATTGCATGAGTCAAAAGCCCTCAACCTACATATATATATATATATATATACTATAGAAACGTTTAAACACTTAAGAACAAAAGGAGGAGACTACATAAAGTGGGGAAAAAGATAGAGAAAGAGAGCAAATGAACTTACCGTATCCATTATCTACCATAAATAGTGGGTCCAGAAAACGTTTACTTATCTATTAATTCGAAGAAAACGCAACTTGGGCATAAGTTGATTGGATTGGAAAAACAAACGAACTGAATATAATAAAATGTATGCTCAAATTTGTGTAAGATACGAAGATGAAGCAGTTTTCATCCTAACAGGAAAAATATCAAAAATAAAATTATAACAGGACAGTTTTCAGCAATAATACTAATTGAAATGAATAAATATAAAGAAGCTCAGAATGAGTTGAAATAGTTCTAACAGCTTGTTTCTAATTGGGCGAATAAAGATTTCATTTCAGAATATAATAAAAAGAATTTCCTAAATTGCTTTAAATGCAACAAAAACAGAAGAAAGTTGCAAATATATTTTTCTTGAGATTGTCAAATCGTTTTTAATTGCTTGTTGCAAGTTTTCGTTGGGATTTTCGTACTTTGAAAAGTGTTTGCAATCGGAAGTCAGCTAAAACTCTGAAACTTCAATAAGGATATCGTTAAAACGCATCTTAAACTTTTTTATGTGTATGCGTCTTAAGTGATTTAAGTTGACTGTTGATAGCTGACAAAGTTAACATTAAACTGTTTTTATTCCTCACTAGCCGTTAAGGGTAATAAAAACAAACAACAAATACAACAAAATTAACAGCTTTCACTTCAAGTATTCATCTTAAAGTGAAGCGATTCCTGCCCTTAAACTGCTTGCAAGGTGTGCAAAGCAGTTGCCAAGGATACAAACTCAGCGCTTAAACCGTTTGTGAATTACAAACGCTCACAAATTGCAAAATTCTTTTGCTTGACTTAAGTGTGTGTGTGGCTAGATTTAGGGGCTTGCCACATAGAATATTATTATTTATTTATAAAATAAATAAGTATCAAATAAATAAATATGAAATATTTCTATTTATACATATTTAATTTGCTCATATTTATTCTTATAGAATGTATTATGTAAAATCTTTGATTTGTGGTGTTTTGTGTTTTACTTTATACAAAAAATATATTGACTATAATTACAAAAAATATAAATATATATTAAAAGCGCTGTTTCCTTTTTCAAAATAGCAAAACTTTAGAGATTTCCTTATGTAGATTCTTCATCAATCATAAAGTGCTACATTTTCGCAGTTTCAATTTGAAACGCATAGAAAAACGAAATGCTTTCAAAGCATGGTACCATATTTAATATTACATATGAGCCAGTGTTGATTAACTCCATCAGCCACAAAAACAATGTTAACATTACTGACGACTAGTGATGGCAAAAAGTTGCATTAATCGATTTAATTTAAGTCGAGCGATTATTAATCTCAATTAATCGAAGAAAAATTAAATTAATCGATTTATCAAATGATTTTTGAAATTTGCACCAATTTGTGATATTTTTACATGTGAATGTGTAATTCAAAGGCCATTTGCTAACAACAACCATTAACAAATACATAAAACTGCACATAAATGATCTTTTTTATTAGTTTTGGAATAATATTTCCCCACTTTGCTGTATCTATCATTGCAAATGCTCTGCCAGCTTTTAGTTTTCATATACGCGCAAATAGTGATGTGATTATTTGAGCATATAATCGATTAATGATTCAATTAATCGAAACCCATTTTGCGATACAATTAAATCATGAATTGAGACAAAATAATCGATTAATGTATAGCATATGATTAATCGTGCCAACACTACTGACGCCTATTCTATCTAAATAATTTTATATACGAATGATTTTATATGAAAACAATCTCTGCTTTTATGGCTTCTACAATATATATTTGAATTTATAATAGTATCGAGGAAATTTTTCAACACATTTCTCAAATTTTCGTTAAATGGAGTTAATCAATGTTGTCGAAGTTGGTGTCAAAAATCTGTAACTTTTGAACTAGGTGAGATATCGGGTTGAAATTTGAAATATATATTCTCAATACTTCAATGAAATTTTAGAAAGAAAAATTAGAGTAGGCGTGGCATATAAAGGGCGTAAATTTACGGTCAAATTCAATATACACAATAGTCTCGAACGGAACAACACGAAAATTGATTTTTGCCACGAGTTTTCGGGAAACACACATATAAACACTAGTAATTGTTCATTTCTTTATTAATGTTTAAAATCTGATACTGCTTCAAATTTAATTGTTGAAGATCTGATTGGAAAGTACGAAAAATTATATGTCAAATATAAATGAGATTTTCTTTTTGCTTCAAGTGTTCTATTAATGAGCAATAATATACCTATGTATATATGTATATATACGAGGTAGTTGAAAGTATTTGCACAACGAGCATTTTTAAACATTTCTCACTCGAGAAGCCCTTTTTTGTTGCTCTTGGATATTGACAGCAATAATTTGTCATGCAATTTGTTTCCAAGAGCAACAAAAAAAGGCTTCTTGAGTCAGAAATGTTTGAATGTTGTGTAATTACTTTTGACTACCACTGTATATGTACATATTATATAAAGCACATATCGATAATAATACTTTTTTGAGTTCCGGTGAACTTCCAAATGGAAACGGAAGTTTTCTTTGAAGCCACAAATTGCTTAAGTTGAATTAAAACGGATATATAATTATTTGTACTATATATATTTATATGGTATATATATATTTATACATTTCTATATTTAATATTTATATATTTATTTATTTATTTATATATTTATATATTTTTATATTCATATGTTTATATATTAATGTATTTTTATATTTTTACTTATTTTTATTTATATAATAATATATAATATAATATTTGATGTACTATTTTTATTTAAATTTTCATATATTCATATATTTATATATTAATGCATTTATATATTTCTATATTTTTTATTTATGTATTTATTTATTTATATATTTTTATATTCATATATTTATATATTAATGCATTTTTAATTTTTTTATTTATTTCTATTTATATATTTATTTATTTTTTTAATTTCTTATATTCATATATTTATATATTAATGTATTTTTATATTTTTTATTTATTTTTATTTATATATTTTTATATTTATTTATTTATTTATTTTTATATTCATATGTTTATATATTAATGTATTTTTATATTTTTACTTATTTTTATTTATATATTTTTATATTTATTTATTTATTTATTTTTATATTCATATATTTATATATTAATGTATTTTTATATTTTTTATTTATTTCTATTTATATATTTTTATATTTATTTACTTATTTATTTTTATATTCATATATTTTTATATTAATGTATTTTCATATTTTTTTTATTTATTTATTAATTTTTATAGAATGTGTGTTTATTTATATTTCATATTTTCATATATTTCATTTATAAATTTTTATATTCACATATTTATATATTAATTTTTTTTATATTTGCATATTTTTGATTTATTTTTATTTATATAATAATATAATTTGTTGTATATTTACTTACTATATGTATAGTATTTGATGTACTATTTTTATTTGAATTTTGCATATTTACAACTTTATTTGAAATGCTTTGTAAATATATGAGAATTGCTACTGTGTGCCCTCTTCCTCTCGCTCCCCTGACACAACTATCAACCTTTCTGTAAACAATAAACGAACCTTTGAAAAGCTCTCAAAAAATACGTTTTTATTTTCATTTCTTTTACAAGCCTTGCTCATCAAATATTTACTTTTCGTATTAATTATGCGTAATATATATAATATATATACATACATATGTACATATTTCTTTGGATCCATCATTAATTTTGTTACTCACTCTCTTTTTTCTCTTTCTCTTTTTGTATGTCACCAAATCCAAAATGCAAAATACAATCAATAAATGAAAACCTCTCCAACATCCGCTAAAAAAAAAAAACAACAACAAACAAATAACTCAAAATATTGTGAAAATTCAAACAATTTAGTGTGCAATTTAATGTTGAAAATTAATAAATAATTCAAGAAAAATTATAGAAGTAAAAAAAGTTAAGTGAATGTAACAAAAATTGAAAACAACCACAAAAGTTGCTCAATATGAGCGTTAAAAAAAGCGTTAATAAAAACAAACAGGCTGCTCAGCAACAACAACAACAACAACAACAACAACAACAAATGTGTCGCAATAATTGAAAATTTTGCAACCGCAGGCTTTAGGCCCACAGGAAATAGTGCAAAAAAAATTACAAAAAAAAGTTTACAAAATTAAAGAAAGAAAAAATTCAAATACAAATTCCAGCCCAAAAAAAAAAATAAGAAAAATCCAGAAATTTTTTTTGTTGTTCTCTCCCCAGTTTCCTGGCAATAAATATCTTTATTGTTTATATAGCATCTTGAGCTCCAAATAAATTGATATAAATATATATATATATATACATATATATGTGTGTATTATATGTGCCTGTGTGTGTTTTGTGTATGTGTGTGTATTTCCCTGTGCATTCCATCCATTAATTTAAATAACTCGATCTAATGAAACAAACAAAAAACAAAACAAACACTATAACAACTAATTATTTGCAATTTGTATTTGCGTAAACGCAACTGTAATAAAACAATAATAAATCAATCAACCAATCAACCAATCAACCAACAATCAATCAACAACCAATCAACAAAACGCAATTTAACAAAATGGCGGACATCATGCGTCCGCCGTTTACTGAAATTAAACGGCCAGACGAAATTGTCAGAATGACAACCGCCGATAATCTAAAATTTGCCGTCCTCATTGGCCTCATCGAAGTCGGCCAGGTAACCAATCGAGAGGTGGTCAATACAGTTTTACATTTGGTAAGTACATCAATAAAATCAAATCAAATCAAATCAAATCCCTTTGCTGTGGCTGCTCTGGTCGACGCTGACTATCGATAACAATCAATACATGACATGTGCTTCACAAATCGTTTAAGGTCCCTTCACACTAGAGATGTAAAAAATCGATTTTTTGTATAAAAAAAACATCGATGTTTTTCGATTCTTTTCATACAAAATATCGATTTTTGTACATCTCTACTTCACACTATGCATGTTGACATCGTATTGATATAACGTTGTATCGATATTTGCGGCGATATTTTGACGGCACGAAATGATCAAAATCGATATTTCAAGACCACATATCGGGGAAAGGTCGGACAATATATTTGCGACATCAAATAACTTTTTTATTTTTCAAGATAGCCTGACCAAACTCAACAAATTTATATTTCTGTATAGCTTTAACAGACTGACCAAATTTGATCAAAATCGGATCAATTTATCGTGTAGGAACGATCGGTTTAAGATTGAGCTTTAAGGAAAATTTCTCTGTTTATATTTCGAACAAATTCACCAAATCGTAGTTTCCTAACGTTTTCTACAAGCTGACCAAACAAACATGAATCTTATGGTCCTTTCCTTCGATATTGCAACACTATTTATCACTTAAATACCATCCGGAGGGTATTTGAATAATCTCTGTGGGTCATTTATTACAAATTTAAATCGGTTTAAATCGGCTTAAAATGAAAATGTATCATAGAAATAGTACGATCTATTTAAGTGATTGTGATACAATGTGTGCTTTTATCGAAATGCGTCTTACAATTTTCGGTATTTTGTATGAAACAAGGGAAAATAATATTATTAAAACCAGTAAATTCAAATATGAGCATATGTATTGCCGCAGAGCTTCTTGGATTGTGAAAATACTCTTTCTTTTCTGAATCTAATTGCAGCAACAACTTTGTGGCTTGCGAAGTACACCTTTTGTCATAGACTGCAATACATTTGAACGAATAAATTAATAACAATTTGAATATATTATCATAATTACTTAATTACATGTTTAAATTTATGTTTATCAGCTTTGAAACTTAAACAACATAGTAACGCTTCCAATAGCGTTCACAGGAAAGTATCAGACTTTCCGATAACATTCAATTATTGATCATGGATCAGTTGTGCTGGTGAACAAGGCCGAAGGAAAAATGAGTATATTGGGTTTGCGAAATGCCCGTCTGTCCTTATGAACGCAATTATTTCCCACACCCTTGAAGCTAAAGCAACCAAACTTGCTACACATGTTGGTGTATATTCTCAATTTATGGAGCATCGAGATCAACGTTCTTACTTGTTTGTTTTTGTTGGAAAAATGATATATTGGATGGTGTTCCTCCGTATTACTTGAAGTTTAAAGGACACCCTTGAGGCTAGAGCAACTAAATTTTGGTATTGGTATATACACATATTTGCTAAAATGTTAAGATCACGTGTGAGGCAATAGTTGTCAGTCACAGTCAATATAATATTGCCCATGTCTAGTTTAAGCACGTGTCGACTATTCAAATAAATCGGCCTTTGAGGAAAGATTTTCGGCAAATCTGCGTGCCCAACAATCTTATATAACGTAGTATAAAAATCTTTTAGACATGGCAATTTCATTAGACAATGTGGCAAAATGGCGTCTAAACACTGCACACACACACACACACACACACACACACACACACACACACACACACATTCCACACACACACAACCAAATAGATGCCTCTTTCATTAGCACAAAATTAACATTTCGTGAAAGCCGCAGAGCGAAACATCCCGTGGGGCAGAGGGGCTGGATACCTAGGAGAATTTCTCTCTAAGTGTGTGTGTGTGTGTGTGTGTGTGTGTGTGTGCGTGTGCGTGTGCCTGGGCTGTGATTAGATCAAAGGCCAGCCCCTCCCCATGTCCCGCTCCACCAAAGACAATATGCCTGCATACATATTGTATTATTACACGACATTATTATTAGAGAAGATTTTCAAAATTTACATTTTTGGCAAGCCAGGGTGCTAAAATAGGACGTGGCAATGGGTGGGTTGGGCCGGGTAGGGGTGGGGTGGTTGACAGGGGGTTGGTGTGTGTGAAAGTTGCTTAATGAAAACACGACACCGTCGCTCATCATTACGAGTCGAGATTCTCAGATTCTCAGATTCTCAGATTCTTTAGCAGCTTCAGCACGAAAAAAAAAAAATAAAGAAAATTCCAAAAAATAAGTTCTGACTGACAACAGCGAATTGAAGGGGGTGGTGGCTATGAGGGGAGCGCCAAGCGGCAGCCTGACAGGTGAGCTATGTGTGTGTGTGTGTGTGTGTGTGTGCAAGAAATTGAAAAGAAATTGAATTGAAGTTCGTCGACGTCGCCAACGTTGGCGCTGCTCATTGATAAGATAAGCAACTGGGTAGAGCGATATATAAAATATATATTTATATATAAGTACATAAATACACACATACATATATATATTTTCTAGATACCCAGACAGGTGTATATACATAGGTGTAGGTGTGTCTTGTGTTTGCATTCTATATACCCAGTCAGTTCTCCATATGCTCTTTTTTTCGGCATTTTGTATTATTTTTTTTTTCATTTCTTTTTTTCAGCTGATTATACAGCACGACAATCTGATAAGCGTTGACAAGAAATTGTGTTGACGTGTTCAAATGTCGCCAAACCAGGAGAAAAACAACAAAAAAGTCAACAGAAAATGCTTAAGCGATAATAAATATGACACACTCGCATAATATATATACTATAATATATCTAGAAAGGGAAATATATATTTCAAAATATACATTTACGGCATTTTTGTTGGTGTATAATCATTATGGATATGGGCTTCCATGTTTTAAATGGTTGTTGTGGGTGTTCCTATCGCCAGATTGTGTTAAATATAATCAACATGATTTATGTCATTGCTGTGGAAACTCAAACATGTTATCGAGAAGTTCCATTTATAGAATAATATATGTCTAGGATTTGGAAAAGGTTCTATAGGATATTAGAATAATGGTTGAATTCATGCTGAACTTCAGTTCTTTAGCTAAATAATTAGTCTCTTTCCTTCTTCCATCAGCAAAACTCAGGCAAATGCATTCAAAACAATCGCTCTTAAAACTACTGTTATCGAATTATCGATAGCGCGGTCTGGCTATTTCCACACGATCAATGTGACCAGCTTTCGTAAGGGTTGCATTCCCACATATAAACATATGTGCAAGTAAATTATGAATTTAATATTTTAGACAATCAAAAATGCTGTTAACTATTTTTGAACAGGCTTATTGGGCTAGCATATCTTAAATATCTTGGCTGATACCATTATATGTATGAGCTAGAGCTGGCAAAACATCGATGCTTTGTACACATCGATACTATCGATAGTAATTCAATAAATATATATAAAGACATGCGTAGATATTTTAAAAATTTTATATAAGAATGCTTTCGTTAATGTTTTTTAATCGATTTCTGGTGAAAGAGTTATCTTCTCTACATCGAACAACTTTTTTGTTTTTCAAAATATCGCTATCAAACTCAGCAATTGTAAATCTCAATAGATGTTTAGCAAGTTTCTTCAAAGCCGGGCTGTTATAGTTATTATAAGGCTGCCAACCGAACAATTGAATGAAAAATGATATTTTGTATGAACAACTTTTTGTTATTACAAATACTTCTACCAAACTCAGCAACAGCAAGTTTTGTTATATAGCTGGAAATATTTTAATGAAAGTTATTATATGCTATAAAAACAAGTAAGAATGTTATAGTCGAGTATACCCGACTACGTAACTCCCTGTACCCAGGTCTAAAACATTCAATCGCAAATTTATCAAAATCGGAACTCGATGACGAACGATGACGATGACGAACGACGGTAGAGTGAAAGAAATACTAGCAGCACAATGCAGAGATGAGCGAGACTGATCGAAGAGCTGATACTTATCGATATTTTATCGAAGAGGCCAATTGGCTGCGCGCCAACAGTCAATTTTTGAATTTTGATGCATAGTCTGCACTATGCAGAGCATTGATAACAATATGTTTCAAGAAAATAAAGTCATGCAGATGGCGCATGTCTCACAAAGAAAAATGTCAAGCAGATCAGGTGCTTAAAATTTATCGTATGGTTTGCGTACCGATAAGCAATTATGAAACCATATGGGCTTGTGTTGCTTAAAAGCGACATGTGCATCAGCTGATGCCGTGTGTTTTGGTATGTCGTGACGTCACGAGTACAAGACCCGCTGCACTTTCGCGCTCGCTCGCACACATGGTTAAGCCTTAAGTACTTAATAGAAAATGCACGCGCTTCGCGCTCGCTCGCCCATATGTGCATACATATGCTGAAGCCTTCATGTTGCTGCTTGCCAAGCCTGCAGTACTGAATCTTGTTTGTTGAATAACTTCCGTGTTTATTATCCGATCGACTTGAAATTTGGACAGTATATCAAGAATGACCAATGTATTATACATGCCAAATCCCAAAGCTATATCTATAAAACTGTGGCTGTAAAACGTTTTTATTGAATAGCGGGGCAATGGGGGGGAATATCTCGGATCCAAAATAAACTTGAC
The DNA here is from genome assembly GCA_035043065.1 of Hirtodrosophila confusa. NCBI lineage: Eukaryota > Metazoa > Arthropoda > Insecta > Diptera > Drosophilidae > Hirtodrosophila > Hirtodrosophila confusa. Next base: position 5,570,027 of record JAWNNI010000078.1, read on the forward strand.
CTGCTCCCGCTATACACGAAGCTACATTCAAAATTTGGTGTCTTTAGCTATTATAGTTGCTGAGATCCTTGCGTTCATACATACGGACAGACAGACGGACAGACAGACGGACATGGCCAAATCGAAATCTCTTTTGATACTGATCAAGAATATATATACTTTATAGGGTCGGAGATGTCTCCTTCTGCCTGTTACATACTTTTGCACAAATCCAATACCCCCTTTTTACCCATTTTATGGGTACAGGGAGTAAAAATATAAGTTGAAATTATAAAGTTCGCAAAAACTTTTTAATTCTTTTTGCTGTAAGACGATATTCTCTCCCATTTTTTGGGATATGCTTAAAAATGTAACCAAAACGGTATTCCAGAATGCGTTTATTCTTTTTGGTATAAAAGGTTAGAATGACGCCATCTTTGTTATCTCTCTCACTGTTATATTGTTATATGCTGGCTTAAAACTAAGACTAGGTTTTTTGGAGTGTGGTAGTGCATGGGACTGTACTTTCCTTTTATGTTCTACTCATAGTATATTATATATTTTTGGATTTTAATCTTTTTCGAGCATGTTTTCTGGTCTTCCTAAGTGGTATATGTTTTGTTTATGTGGCCCTTTTTTTTTCTTTTATTCTTATTTCACTGTGTTCTTCGCTTCTTTCGTTTACATATTTGATCAGTTTTCTAATTTTGCATATGTTTGGTATTTTCTCTTTTTTTATCTGTGGCAATTTATCTTTTCAATATTTTTGCTTTCCCAATCTAATTTGTACTCCCTTCCTCTCACTCTCACTCTCTCTTTCCCTCTCTCTCTGAAAGTTGCTAAACTTCTTGCTCTGTCTGGCGCTCTGGAGCTTCGTTTTATATCAATTTGCATGCCTTCGCTGGCTTGTTTCCTAGCTGAACAGTCCCTGACTCTTATAGCATTGCTCCACCCCCCCCCCCCTCAACTGTCCCCCACCCCCCCCCCCCCACACCCTCTATACAGCAACGCCTTTGCCTTTGGGTTGCGGGTCAGCTTCCAACTCTGCTCTTGGCCGCTTAATCGGTCATTGGGCCTTGTTATACAGCTCAATTATGGTCATTTGCCATGTGGCGCATGTGGTACTCTCGGCCCATTTAGTATTGAGCTCACTCCCTGGCCCTATACCCCCACATCCCCATCCCCAGCCGTTAAGCAACCCCCTCAGGCCCCGCCAATGCCCGGCAAAGCCGTGTCACGTGCAAAGAGCCAAAGCCTTTAATCGATTTGCCTTCGCCTTCGTTGTTAGCTAAAAATGTTTGCTACTAAAAATAAACGCTTAATGCAAATCGACAACAACAACAACAAATGTTCAACGATTTTAAAACCAAATGCAAAATGAAGTCAACAAAAGGCACCAAAAAAAAAAAAGAAAAAAAAAAAATATATACATATATATATAAAATTTCAATTTGTTTGCTTCAGCTACGAAACGGTTCCGGACTTTGTAGGTTGTGTGTGTTTGAGCTTTGTTTGCATTTCCATTACAACAGCAACAACAAACAAATAAAAACACACACACACACACACACACACACACATGCTTGTACCAGATACGAGATCTATATAGCCAAATATATATATATAATTTTAATGACTGCATTTATACAGTTTAATGCGCCCTTTTACGTAACAGAGCTACAAAATGGAAAGAGTTTAATTTTTCGCCCCATCTGATAATAAAAACACATTTATTTCTCTTTATATTACTTTTCGATTTTACAAATCAATAAAAATAAGCTTACAAGAATGTAATGTCAAGTCTGTTTCTGTTTCTTTTTTCGATTTCTGTTAATTAATGTTCTTCTTTTTTTAATTATTATAATTTTTGCTGAGCAAATTTCCATGTTACAAATTACATCATTTCGAATCTTGAGTAGCAATAATAGATTTATAACTTCTTTAAGGCTGTTTACAATTATAAACAAGTAAGAATGCTATATCCGACTACAAAACTCCCTGTACCCAGGTCAAAAATTTGCGATCACATCTACGTACACTTACACAAACACACACACATACACAAGCGACAGCGCAAGAAACAGCGCAAGCGAGGCATTTTAAGTGGTGGTTGTGCTGCTTCTTCCCCCCGCGCTCCAGCACTGAATCTTGTTTGTTGAATAACTTCCGTGTTTGTTATTCGATTGAAATTTGAAATTTGGACAGTAGATTAAGAGTGACTAAAGTATTGTACATGCCAAATCCCAAATCTATATCTTGAAAATGGTAACTGTAAAACGGTTTTTATAGAATAGCGGGGAACGGGGGAGATATCTCAAGTCTAAAACAAACTTGACCTTTTCTTGCTTTACACGAACCTACTTTTCAAATTTGGTGTCTCTAGCTCTTATAGTTGCTGAGATCCTTGCGTGGACGGACAGACGGACAGACAGACGGACATGGCCAAATCGAAATCTCTTTTGATACTGATCAAGAATATATATACTTTATAGGGTCTCCTTCTGCCTGTTACATACATTTGCACAGTATTAGTACCCCCTTTTTACCCATTTTATGGGTACAGGGAGTAAAAAAGAAAAGAAAGATTCTGTTCAAATCATTCACAATCGCAAATGTTAGCTATTTTGAAGGGAAAAACAAATGAATTTGTTGTTTGAAAAGTTTCCGAATAATAAAACATAAAGCCATATCGGTTTTTTGTCTCATTCGAAAAAGAAAAGAAATTCGAAAAAGGTTTCGGAAATGGGAACACTGCTAGAGACCTTTCCCACTTCCGACTGAGATTTATTTTATTGAAATTGTCAAATCAAAAAAATTCATTTTCCTGATTGTATAATTTTCCTTGCATACCGAATCGAGTTGTTTAACATTAATTGATTTTAATTTAATATTAGGAATCGAAAACGGATCGGAAATGAGAACTCTGATAGAAAACCTTCCCATTCCCCTTCCTTTAATTCAAAACTTGTTGAATATCAAGGATATTTAAAAAAATTTATATTCTTTATTTTATAATTATCCTTGAATACCGAATTGAGTTGCTTAATATTATCCTTCTACATTGAAACCAAAACAGAGATTTTAAACAGCCAACAACTATAGTCTAAAGGGATTTTAACGTGCTATAATGTAATATTCCAAAACAACTTCCCGAACGTTGTTATTTTTACATGAAATTTGCATTTTCGTTTTGAAAAATACATCAAAAAATCACTTTTGAGTTTAATGTTGATCGGATGAGAGTTAAGATTTTCCGTCCAAGGATGCTGGATTGGCATGGTTTCTTAAAAATGAATGCAAGGCTAATTGGTCGGTAAACAAAAAAGTTGCATACAACAGTTATTCGTAAATTTTCCGCAATTATGGGTGGAATTTTAGAAAATTCTGTCCTGTTGCAATACAGTCAGTATTGTCAGTCAGTCAGTGACTTTAAGCTCATTTATATATATAGAATACTTAACTTAAGACTTAACGGAACGTATTTTGAGATTGTCTCTGCCCTTTTACAGGGTATTTGAAAGTTGAGCATTTTGGCAAAATCATTTGCATTGACTCCACACGAGGCACACATTAGAGGCACAGCCGTAGAGATGTGGAGCGCACTGAAGCAGCTTATTAACGTTTAGTTAACCCCCAGCCCCAAGCGAAACACCCGCCCCCGCACCGCGCCACCCTGTACCACACCCCTAAGCAGCTGGCTCAGTTCGCTTTGAAGAGGCAGGCTAAGAGCTTGAACAAAATGCAAACATATTTAGCTACTTTTACTTAATTTAATTAACGTACTTGCCACGCAACGACGTCCACATCGAAGTTGGCGGCGACGACAACGCCGACGCCGACGCCGACGCCGACGCCGACGTCCACGTCGACGCTGACGCCTGTCAGCTGTTCAAGTGCCAGGGGAAACAATAAAAATGGGCCTTATTGTTGGCATCCTGACAAAGGGCGTAGGATGCCGCTTGTGGAGTAGGGATATGGTATAGGAAAGGGAGGGGGTTTGAATTGGCCACAAAGCAACCAAATGCCAAAGTCACGAGTGAAGAAGCGCACACAAAACGAGGCGAGCACATAGGGAGAGTAAAACAGAAAGCCAGCTAGTAGGGGCTTTGTGGGGGGTTGAAAAGCGAAAAAAGTGAAATGATAAAGAATGAAAAACAAAAACAAAAATACAAATACAAATACAAAGGCAAGTAAGCAAGTTGCATTTGCTGCCGACTGTGCTATACTCTATTTCCGTTTGCTTATTTTCAGCGACAGGCTTGAAGATGTCAAGAAATTCTCTATGCCAATCCTTCAAGCATATTATGAGTAGTACTCATCTCAAATTTCATGAGTATAGCTACCAAATTGTGTGAGCTATGGGGTTTTCCTTCCACAGGCAGGGATATAATAAACATTAAATACCAAAAAAATAATACAAAATTATCTCACGTTCTCAGTCCCATATACCCCACACAATGTGGGTGTGCAGAGTATCTTAAGACACAATCCCAAACAACAACAAAGCAAAACGACTCAAAATAGGCGCATAAACTTGTAATGCAGCATGAAAATTTGCTGGGAAATTTGGGGAAATTCGCACGACACGCAAAGCAAAACGAAATGAAACGTCACGAATTTTGGCAATAGAGAGAAAAAATAAAGAAAAAAAATTACATTAATACAAAAACAAACACAAGCATGTATGTGTGTGTGTGTGTGTGTGTGCTGCCGCTGCTGCTGTTTTTTCTTCTTCTTCTTCTTCTGAAACCCTACATGAAAAATTAAGCAACAACAAAACGAAGATGACGACGTCCACGTTGGCGTCAGCCTGTCGACGTCCTGTGCTTCGTCCTGGCGTTCGTCCTGCTTTTCTGTTTAGCTTCTGGAATGGAATGGAATCGAATTCGTTGCGGCTGCCTGCGCGTACATTTGCCGGCGGCAGCAGCAACAACAACAACAACAACAACAACAATTGCAACAAACATTAGTGGCTGCCACTGTCGCACAGTGGACAAATACCATTAACAAGTTGTCGTTTCCCCCTGCTCCTTGCTCTAGAAACCTTTTTTTTGTAGAAAAGTAACTAAATATGTTATGATTTCGAGAAGATTTAATGCGTTAAAATACGCTGCAAGTGAAACGTTTAAGGATATTGGATGGTAATGCTATTGAGAGAGAGAGAGAGAGAGAGAAAGGGAGACAGTCAGATAGTCAAATAGAGGAAGACAGCAAAGGATATGCGTTAAAATACGCTGCCAGTGAAACGTTTGAGGATGTTGCACTTACAAATCTTACAAGTTCATATCTATCGTGAGAGGAAATGCTATTGATATGCGTTTAAATATGCTGCCAGTGAAACGTTTATGGATGTGGCACATAGAAAAAATTACAATTTTAAATCTCTTATGAGAGGAAATGCTATTGAGAGAGAGAAAGAGAGAATGTTATATGCGTTTAAATATGCTGCCAGTGAAACGTTTATGGATGTGGCAAATAGAAAATTTACAAATTGAAATTTGTTAAGGGAAAATGTGATTGTCTTCCCGAAAAAGGGTATACAGACTGAAGTAATGAAATATGATTTTTTCTTCCATCTACAACATCAGGAAACATAATTATTTTCCGCACATGTTTGGATATTTTAAGGAAACTTCTCCAAATATAAGCAACAAGAAGTGTAAAGTTAATTCAATCAACAAAATCCGTTCCAAAGTTAAAATCTGAACATATATGGGGATATACTACAACGTATCTGTTTTATATAATAATCTACATTGATTTTAAAGATTTTTAGGTATTAGATATATTATTATTAGTATTATTTTCTGGATCTTGAGATCTTAGCTGGGTAGATGTATAAGAATGCGTACATTTTGGATAAGGTGTTGAGGGTATTTGAGCTTTGAAGTATTTCAAATTGGACAATTTCAAATGGGTTGCGCACCACTGTGGCCACGTAAGTAGATCGTGAAGCGAAACTCGAAATTCTGTTGCCCCGGGCTCATTGGCAAGGGTGCGGCGGGGGTGCGGCTGTGCGGCTGAACGCTGTTGACGCCGTGAGGGTTAGGAGCAGAGGGTGCAAGGACCAGACCATGGATAAAGGAGTCTGGGGTGCGGGGAATGGCGCTACGTTGGTGGTGTGACGGTTGAGGCCCAAAAGCGAAGACACGACAACCGCAAGAGATTTAACGACCAATAAAGAACAACGCAATGTTATTTAAGGACGCTGAAGGGATTCGCATGCAGGACGATGAAGTTGGACGCCGGACGCATTATATGTAACCGGTAGCCATTTCAACGGCTGTTTGATTGCGTGCCCTCCGTAATAGGGGGTAGTGCGGGGTGCGGGGCTAGGTAGGCGATACAAAAACGGGGGCAACAGACGCGGCTGAGGGGGCGTGACCCATTTTATGGGTATTGCCACGTTGTCGTTACGTGGCAAACAGATGAAAACCTTTTTGGTTTTTTTTTCGTTTTTGGGCCAACTGTGGCAACTTCATTAACATCATTATCAAAGCACACAACTTACCAATTCCCCCCGAATCCCGACTTCACCCAACCCCTTCCCCGCAATCGGGAAACCCTTTAAACTCAAAAACTGCATTTATTTTTTTAATGAAAATTTTATTTACAAAAATGAATAAAATAAAATTTGTTGTAGTCAAATACGAATGCTACGGTGGGTTGGTTTGAGGGGGGGCAAGGGCCTGGTGTTTTATTGCGCCTAATGGAGGCAGCTGTGCGGGGCGTGCAACGGCAAATTACATTGACGAGAAATGTCGATAAAGTAGCAGCAGATAAAGTATGTTGAAAAAAAAAACGAAATAAAACGAGTATAAAAACAAGTAAGAATGCTGTAGTCGAGTATACCCGACTACGAAACTCCCTGTACCCAGGTCTAAAACATCCAATCACATCTAAGTCCACTTACCCATACACACACACATACACAAACACGCACGCACACAGGCGGCAAAAGTGGCTGTGCTTCTTCTTCCCCCTCTCGCTGCATTACTGAATCTTCTTTCGTGAATAACTTCCGTGTTTATTATCCGATCGACTTGAAATTGCGACAGTAGATTAAGAGAGACTAAAGTATTGTACATGCCAAATCTTAAAGCTATATCTTGAAAATTGTTACTGTAAAACGGTTTTAATCGATTTGCGGGGGAACGGGGGAGATATCTGAAATATGAAACAAACTTGATCTGCGTATGCTATACAGGAACCTACATTCCAAATTTAGTGTCTCTAGCTATTATAGTTGCTGAGATCGACGCGTTCATCCGGACAGACAGACAGACGGACAGACAGACGGACATGGCCAAATCGAAATCTCTTTTGATACTGATCAAGAATATATATACTTTATAGGGTCGGAGATGTCTCCTTCTGTCTGTTACATACATTTGCACAGATGTAATACCCCCTTTTTACCCATTTTATGGGTACAGGGAGTAAACAAGTAAGAATGCTATAGTCGAGTATACCCGACTACGAAACTCCCTGTACCCAGGTCTAAAACATCCAATCACATCTAAGTCCACTTACCCATACACACACACATACACAAAGATGCACGTACACAGGCGGCAAAAGTGGCTGTGCTTCTTCTTCCCCCTCTCGCTGCATTACTAAATCTTCTTTCGTGAATAACTTCCGTGTTTATTATCCGATCGACTTGAAATTGCGACAGTAGATTAAGAGAGACTAAAGTATTGTACATGCCAAATCTTAAAGCTATATCTTGAAAATTGTTACTGTAAAACGGTTTTAATCGATTTGCGGGGGAACGGGGGGAGATATCTGAAATATGAAACAAACTTGATCTGCGTATGCTATACAGGAACCTACATTCCAAATTTAGTGTCTCTAGCTATTATAGTTGCTGAGATCGACGCGTTCATCCGGACAGACAGACAGACGGACAGACGGACAGACAGACGGACATGGCCAAATCGAAATCTCTTTTGATACTGATCAAGAATATATATACTTTATAGGGTCGGAGATGTCTCCTTCTGCCTGTTACATACTTTTGCACAAATCCAATACCCCTTTTTACCCATTTTATGGGTACAGGAAGTAATAAAAATAAATAAATAAAAGCAAAAATAAAAATAAAAATCAATAAAATTGAATTGAAGGCAAAAGCGCCAAACGCTTTTTATGGCCCGCACTTGCTGTTAAGCAAGGGGTGGGGGGGGGGGGGGGTAGGTGGCGGTGTTACCCCAATAGGGGTGCACACCGCCTAGGTTGACAATTCAAGAGAAATCTGATTTAATTTAAGCCGCTTCACGCTTTCATATTTATTTATTTATGCAATACAGCAAAATAACAACTTGCATATATATTTATATATTTCGTAATAAAGGTATACACTTGGAATTCCAGAAATGATGTTCATCGGTTCATGAACTACGAATTCGTCGTATTCTTTAATAACGCTCGAATGTTAGTTATATAAGATTCTGATTTATGTACACTCTGCTTGTTCTTATTTTCTAAGCATTACATCTTCATACAGTACAAGAATTTTTGGTTTTTTCCAGGGACCGTAATCATTATAAGTTATATTATAAAAACAAGTATACTATAGCATTATAGTCGCGTATACCCGACTACGAAACTCCCTGTACCCAGGTCAAACATTTCCGATCGCATCCTCGTAAACTTACACACGCACACACACAAGCGACAGCGCAAGCGAGGCATTTTAAGTGGTGGCTGTGCTGCTTCTTCACCCCGCGCTGCAGCTTGTTGGATAACTTCCGTGTTTATTATCCGATCGACTTGAAATTTGAACAGTAGGTTAAGAGTGACAAAAGTATTGTTCATGCTAAATCCCAAAGCTATAACTTGAAAACTGTTCCTGTAAAACGGTTTTTATCGAATTTGCGGGGGAACGGGGAGAGATATAAATTAAATTAAATATAAAACAAACTTGATCTACATATGATATACAGGAACCTACATTTCAAAATTTGTGTCTCTAGCTCGTATAGTTGCTGATCAAGAATATATATACTTTATAGGGTCGGAGGTGTCTCCTGCCTGTTACATACATTTGCACAGATTTAGTACCCCCTTTTACATTTTGTGGGTACAGGGAGTAAAAACCGTGCTGCAAGCGTATATAGCTTCAGCACGCCGATGATAATTGTTCTTTCTTCTTTTATTTTTTATTTTAACAAGATAAGCTGAGTACAGAAATACTAAACTCAATAATGGTTTATCGAGCACTAGCTGCTAGGGTCTTCAACTCTAAAATAAGTTCCACAAACACATCCTTGCAGAGTCTATTTAACTTTTGGCTCAGACCATTTGACATCCTTGGTAGCTGAGATGTTAAGCTGACGGACTAGTTATGGGATTAAATTGAAAGTTGGAAAGCTGTAACATTTCGTATGATTGCGTTATCTGTTTTCACTTTCAGCAGAATGTTGGGAAAGTGAATTTCCCAGGATGAAACACATTAGGACGAATTTGTCGAATATGAATGTTAAAAACACAGGATGCAATTTTATTCTTAATTCATTTTAAATAATTTAGACTTAATACTTATATTTTGAACCAAAACCAAAAATTTTAGATAATAATTTGATTTTAATTATTATATAAAAATCGCAAAAAATTCTTATTTACAACTTTTTAAAAATTTAATTATTAATATTTTTTTGGATTGATATGCTAAAAATTAAAATGTTTGTTATCTAGAAGATAGATAAGACATTACAATTAGACATTTTTTAAATTTTTAGGTTGAATTTTGGTCAGAAAATGAACTTAAAATAAAAAAAAAACAAGTAAGAATGCTATAGTCGAGTATACCCGACTACGAAACTCCCTGTACCCAGGTCTAAAACATCCAATCACATCTAAGTCCACTTACCCATACACACACACATACACAAAGACGCACGCACACAGGCGGCAAAAGCGACAGCGCAAGCGAGGCATTTTAATTGGTGGCTGTGCTTCCCCTTCCCCCTCTCGCTGCATCAATGAATCTTCTTTCGTGAATAACTTCCGTGTTTATTATCCGATCGACTTGAAATTTGGACAGTAGATCAAGAGAGACTAAAGTATTGTACATGCCAAATCTTGAAGCTATATCTTGAAAATTGTTACTGTAAAACGGTTTTAATCGATTTGCGGGGGAACGGGGGAGATATCTGAAATATGAAACAAACTTGATCTGCGTATGGTATACAGGAACCTACATTCCAAATTTGGTGTCTCTAGCTCTTGTAGTTGCTGAGATCGACGCGTTCATCCGGACAGACGGACAGACGGACAGACAGACGGACATGGCCAAATCGAAATCTCTTTTGACACTGATCAAGAATATATATACTTTATAGGGTCGGAGATGTCTCCTTCTGCCTGTTACATACTTTTGCACAAATCCAATACCCCCTTTTTACCCATTTTATGGGTACAGGGAGTAACAAGTAAGAATGCTATAGTCGAGTATACCCGACTACGAAACTCCCTGTACCCAGGTCTAAAACATCCAATCACATCTAAGTCCACTTACCCATACACACACACATACACAAAGACGCACGCACACAGGCGGCAAAAGTGGCTGTGCTTCTTCTTCCGCCCTCTCGCTGCAGCACTGAATCTTCTTTCGTGAATAACTTCCGTGTTTATTATCCGATCGACTTGAAATTTGGACAGTAGATTAAGAGAGACTAAAGTATTGTACATGCCAAATCTTAAAGCTATATCTTGAAAATTGTTACTGTAAAACGGTCTTAATCGATTTGCGGGGGAACGGGGGAGATATCTGAAATATGAAACAAACTTGATCTGCGTATGCTATACAGGAACCTACATTCCAAATTTGGTGTCTCTAGCTATTATAGTTGCTGAGATCGACGCGTTCATCCGGACAGACAGACAGACAGACAGACGGACAGACGGACAGACGGACAGACAGACGGACATGGCCAAATCGAAATCTCTTTTGATACTGATCAAGAATATATACACTTTATAGGGTCGCAGATGTCTCCTTCTGCCTGTTACATACTTTTGCACAAATCCAATACCCCCTTTTACCCATTTTATGGGTACAGGGAGTAATAATATTTAAATTATTTAGTTTTTTAATCTGCGAAAATAATGATCGAATGTTTCTCAATTAAGGACGTATGTTCGAATACACAAAGTGGGGAGTATTTTTTCCTAGTGTATATTTATATACTATATACAATAGTATATATACATACATATGTATGTATATACATGAGATGTGAGATTTAGTTGACTTATTTATGGGGCCATAGGTCGCTACGGAGCTGCGTGGGTTTTAATTCGAAAAGCAGGCGCTGACAAGGCGCCACAAATGCCAAGGTCAATAGTAAAACAATTTTTGTTGTTGTCATCGCCTTTACCCAAAGAATCTCATCCTTTCTCCTCCTTCCTCCGTTACGCTGTGTGCGTTAATCCGCACGCCCTGCGATTGCCTTCGATACGCAAGGGTTGTCAGGCCAGTCAGCCGTTCGAACCACCCCCGAAAATATAGTATACTATATATAAACATACTATATCCTAATTCGCCCACCCTTACGCAGCGCTGAAAACATTGACAACTGTTCGGGCATTAGTTGTCATTTGGCGCCACATAAATGCCCCAAGTTCAGTCGTTGGACTAGACAAAAAAAAAGAAGAAAGAAATAAAAGGAGGAAAAGTTGTAGCTTTAACTTCATTCGATGATTGGGTCACTGCTCTACCCGCCCTCCACCAGCTATAAATAAGCTGCAGCTTATTGGGGCATGCAAACAGAATCAGTAATAACCATACGAATACGAGAATGCATTAAAGTTTCTTGAGGTCTAGTTCAACAGCTGAAAGCGATATTAATCAGCTATTCTGAACAGCGAACTTTGAATGTATCAGAAAGAGCTTACAATTTCGATTTTGATTGGAATCAACAATGGGAACAGGCCTCTATATTTTGATCACCAAATTGAAGAAGATATTTGCAGTCCTACCAAAATATCATAACGTTCTTAATGTGTTGGGCGATTACAGTGTTGGTTTCGATGAATCTCGAGCATTCTAATTGAATTAATTTATTATATACTAGCTGGTTAAACCACAGCGAATTTGACTACTTTCGTCAATCTTAAGAACTACACAAAAATAGCGCACCATGACTTTCCCGCGCGCGGGGGTAGATTTTCTAAGATCTATTTTGTTTTTGAGCTTGAGCCCAATCGCTTGAAAAAAACGTTTTCCACCAATTTTCCAAACGTATCGTATCGTATTATTTAATGTGTAGAGCTTTGAAAATGAGTTTGAACCCGATCGGACCTAAATTGGAACTTTCTCCCATACAACTTTGAGGCCACCATTTTCCGCCCATGGATGGATTTTCCAAAATTCTATGAATATTGTGTCAAATGATTTTTCGTTTAGATCTTGGAAAATAAGTTTGAAGTCGATTGGTTGGTAAACAAAACAGCTTCATAGAATAGTTTTCCGCAATTTTCCTCGTTTGTGGGTGGAATTTTCAAAAATCCCGTCTTAGTGTGAACTTTCGACATAGATGGAAACTACTGTTAATATTTCAGCCTGTTATGGTTTGGGCTGTGCGATGATTGCCAATCAGTCAGTCACCAATCATTGCAAACTGTTATATATATATGGATAATCATATATTACAATCATATAACCATATATAGTATTAGGGAACATTTTTTGCATATAAACTTTCAGGAAATGTTCCTCTTTTAGTTACAAAATTTTCTTTTAAAATCAATATTCATTATGCATCGCTGTGAAATCGTCAAGCGGGAGGTTTTTTTGTTCTTTCTTTGTATTTCCTTTTAGAGCTATCTATTTCCTGTCTATCACAAAATCCCTTTCATTTGCTTCTGTTCTTTCATTTCCTTTCTGCATACTTTTACCATAATCGTTTTCCTTTTCTTCGATGGAATCAGTTTCCATAATGACAAGAATATAATGCCTTTGGCATCGATAATGAGATATGTAATTGGTAATTTGATCATGGTATATAATATTATCTAATTGAATATGGCTATGATTGTAAATCTTTAAATTGCAGTAGGAGTTGCTGTAAGTAAAATTGAGTAAAGGTTTTCCAAACCGCCAATTCTAATTGATTATGCAATACTCATTCGTTTTACGACACTTGCTGACAAGTGGGGACATATTAAGAGCATCTAAGCTGCTGCAAGGACTGCTTCGCGGCGGTGACTGAGGGGAGGCTGAGGATATATAAGTACGACTTAGCACAGCGGATACTAAGGCACAAGCCAAGGACATCGCATTTTCGATGGCATTTCAAATAAAATGCGAACATAAATGCAAACTGCTAGCGATTGAGCGCAAATAAATGCGAAAATCTCGCCAATTGTGTGAGCCCGGAAAAACTGAAGAGCTGAAGAGCGGAAAAACTGAAAACAGTCACTGAGTTGTGTGTGTGTGTGTGTGTGTGTGTGTGTGTGTGTGTGTGTGTGTGTGTGTGTGTGTGTGTGTGTGTGTGTGTGTGTGTGTGTGTGGGCCATTTGCGTTTTGTGTGACGAAATTGCGTAGCCAGGATTTAATGATGACACAGCCGCAGCACCAGCAGGACCTCTTGAGTATGCCTCCCTTCAATATCCACCTCCAACGTCCATTAAAAAGCAAATTGTATATTTTTTATATGTTTATATTGCATGTGGCAATGGGTCCGTACACTTTGTCAGCCCGTCGCACTGCGGACATTTGATTTAAAGCCACTTCGTGCATGAATATATAGCTACACTCAAAGAAAAAGTCGCTTGAAAATGATTAAAATGAGTGCATAATCAATATACCAAAATAATCGAAAATCGTTAAACATTTTGAGTTGATTTTGGTTATTTATCTGATAATAAAACGCCAAAAAATGAACTTTAAATTCAATATGGGGTAGGCAATGATTATAAATGCTAAATAGTTAAATAAATCTGTCAGCTAGACTTCTCATCTATCTAAGAAGATAAATTTGGTACATTTTTGCTTTAATACTTTTTGAAATTTATTTATTTTTTATTGAAATTCGAACCCGAGGCTGCGTCCTGACTCTACAAATCCATCCTGAAACCTGTGAGTGCCTACAGGATCTAGCTGTGGGATTCAGGAATACTATACATACTTTATAGGGTCGAAGATGCCTCCTTCTGCCTGTTGGTAAACCCCTTTTCTCATTTTTATTGGTGCCTACTGTTCCCATACTCTTAGGGCAGAAGCTAAGGAGCACACTGAAAACAGAGTGTACTGCAGTCGGGATATACTGACTGCAATGTAATTACTTATTTTTAGTGCACTTTCAGCTTACTTGTAATCAAATCAATCAATAATGCCTCAGACTGCATAATTGTGGAATATTTATGAAAAAGCCAAGTGTCAAAACCAAATTGAAAAGGCTAACAAATGAACACACAGAAGATGATTAAATAATTCAACATTTGTAACATTTGCAACATTTCCCTCTGATGGCGTCAGTCAGCAACTGTCGAAGGTTGAAGGGTAATCAATGTGTGCAATGTTTTCACGAGTTCAGTACGCGGTAACAGTTATCCTCAGTTAACCCGGCCCTCTAGATGCCACAGGCTATGTGGCAACTGTGCCAAAATTAAATGAAACGTAACTAACGCCGCCTGCATATAAATGGCATGAACATCATTTATGAACTGTAATACAAACGGGTAGGAAAAGGGGAAAAATGGCTTCTAAAATGAGACAGCTTTATATGCCCTAAGAGATGGGGATTTGGGTGGAAAGTTGCATCCTGATCCTAAAGAAATTTCCTGTCCTCTAAGGTTTCCATTAAACCATTCCCCTGTATTCCGAAATCTGGCTGAACTCTATTTTTTTGGTTTCTTTTTTCATGAACTCTATTGGTTTTTGATGAGTTGAACTCGTAATAATAATATGATATACTATTTACGTACTTACTATTTGGTTAGACTTTTAAAACAAAAAAGTTATATATACGTTTAATAAAGACCCTTATAAGTAATACTTATAAGTATATCAAAATTGCTTATTAAGGAATATTTCTTGAATTTATATTTCAAGGAATAAAACGTATTTTTGGTAATTATTTTTTTCCTTATAAATAAAATTTTCCTTTGTTTGCTCAAAAATAAAAATTACTTAGGAAGATTTATCTTTCGACGGAAAATAACGATTGTTTTTTTTATTTCTTATATTTTGCTTAACAATTTTTTTTTTTTAAGTTAGTATTAAATGAATACTGCATTATTATTATGTATTATTTAAAGTATTTGGTTATTCAGCAGCTTAAAAAATATTTGAAAATTTGGAAGGACACTAATATTTAGTATTGTATAAGTATTTTTCCGCAAAATAATACCAAATTCAGTATTTTTGAGTACTCAAAAATACCAAAAATACTAAGTATCAGTATTTTACTGAATGTCAAGAATACTAAAATAAATACCGAAAAATACCGAAATTTGTATATTTTGGTATTTTTTTAACTAACTAAAAAAATACTGATTTTGGTATTTCTTGCAAGTTTTTGAAAATATATTAAATTATATTGAAAATAATGTACCTTTCGCCCTAGCTCAGTTTATATTCGTTTGATTACGTCATTCGGCATGATATTAGGTTTCAGCTTATATACTTTTAATAAAGTGAAAACAGTTGGTAATTAAAATACAAAGCAGGCAGTAACCAAGCACATAACAAAATGTGCATAACCTTTTTAATAAGGGCATCAAAATGGACACACACACAGGCACAAAATGCACTTATCCGTGCAACTGACTGTCCGTTCATCTCCATTTATATATACATATATAATATCTACTACTATTTCCATCTCTATCGCCCATTTGCCGTGTAATTCGGTGCTTGTGAGCGATGGTCCTTTAGTTTGACTCATGTGACTCAGGGTTAAATTATGGCTATGGCATATCATTTATAATTTATACAACTTTAATGAACAACATTAATATGCAAAATCTGAGAGGAGTGAGCTTAAGTTTAGTTGTTAGAAAGGACGCTGTCTCCACGCTCAACAACAAAAAAAAAAACACAAAACAAAACAAAAAAGTTAGCCAACAAGCGAAAAAAGCAACAAAATATGGTACATAAGCCCGACAACACTTTTGGGATAACATTGTAAATTTAATAATAATCCAGAGTTCATGCACAAGGTCCAAGGCTATCTGGGGCATTACGCATACGCAGCGTGGTACGCTGCGAAAAAAGAAAATGAATGAAAATGAAAATGGCAACGAACCGAACCGAACCGAAACAAACGCAAAAGCAAAAACTAACACCCCCGCTCCCGAAAAAGGGATTTGTGTCGTAAAAACAAAACTAATTTGGAATAAAATCAAATATGAATGCTCACACGCCCTGTACATTATTTATTTGAGAGCTTTAATGCTTACAAAAATTTGTATGGATTGCACCCCAACTAAAAGTGCCAACTCCGGACTCAGCAAATAGTGAATTTCAAACTTTGAATTATAAATTTGATGTTGTTCAAATCGTTAGTTCCTGTTCCTGCTTGGCTCGACAGCTCAACTGATTTAATGCCATAGCAAATAATATTTTCAACTAAAGTTTATACATTATGTTATGGGATTATGTTGTGGGGGCCAAAAAACAACTTTTATTATGTCATACATATGACATAAGATAACTTTTGTATGAAACGCTTAAGGATCTCGCACATAGAAGATATTAGAAAACAAATCTCTAGAGAGAAACCGAATCAGAGCAAACGCATTCAGCTTAGTTTGTTATAACATCTACATATTTCTTGTTTAATTGCCTTTCTATTCTATTCAGTTTGAAGCTAAATTTTAAAGAAAATAAGTCCATTTTTATAATCATTTTTACAAGCAAGAATGTCGAATATAAAACACTCTTTTGCTTCTATGATTTTGTGCTCAATATAGTGGTAATTTGTATACTCTATAGTAAACTACTTTTTTCAAAATTTGTATTTTACTTCGTGTTATTATTCAAATAATAGGAATAGGAATGAATGGCAGGGATCGTAAATAACGATTATTTACTTGACAAAAATCAGTCACTTTTAGTAACTTTGATATAATGATAAACATACTAAAATACTACTCTAAGGATAATCTATGCATTTTCGCCATGATTTGAAAATGTATGGGTTTTATAGATTGTCCCACCAAATAATGATTAATGTTGAATTATACATTGCAACTTAAACAGTAATCATTGAATGTATGTGATAAAAGAATTGATCATACAAATCGAAAAACATTTTTTTCTTATTCATTTAATTTTTAAAATTGAAAAACAACCTTTATTTTTGAATTTCATAAACAAAATTGAAAATTGGAGCTATAAAATGATTTTTAAATAATAATTAAAATTAAATTATAATTTTATAATTTTTTTTCGTTCGCAAAATAATAGTTATTTTTCAATTTTTGATAAAAATCAACAAAATAATATTGATTTTATAACTTTTATTTATAAATTATATCCGTTACGGTCCCTGATTATAATTATTACCGCTGAAATTATGGAATATGCACATTGACCACAGAAACGCCTTTTGTTTTTTTTGTAACGTCCGCAACGGCACGCTACTTATAATATTAACTTTGGGTTAACAAGTTGGCAAATAAATGTTGAATGCCATTTTAAATTACTTTTAAAAAGCGAGCAATCATTGTGGCTAAGTTTAAAATATTTCAATTATAAAGCAAACTGCGCTTTCAAATATGTTCAAGCGTAACGTCCGTAACGCAGGATAACCGTATATGTACTGCACTAAAAACGAATACGAATAAAGTATTAGTTTATAAAAAAGATAAATTCAAATGAAATGACAAGAAAGAATGTTGCAGTAGTCTGTATGTCAAATTTGATGACTCTACCTGTACAGGTGTGGGAGATACAGATTTTGCTCATTTGCGGGGGAGGGAGTGGGGATGTCAAAATTTGTTTGATGCAGATCTGTTCAGAAGGTCAACATTAGTCTATATGCCAAATTTGGTGACTCTATCTTTGAAACTGTAGGAGATATACCCCATGAAAAACGTGTGCTGATTTGTGGGGGAGAGGGTGAAGGGGTTAAAATTTTTTGATGCAGATCTGTCAGGAATCTCAACAATATTCTGTATGCCAAATTTGGTGACTATAGCCTAAAAAATGTGAAAGATACAGGTTTCCTCAAATTGCGGTGGAGGGGGTGGGCGGTTGATCTCGACACTTCATAGATTGAGGGTATACACCAACATGTGTACCAAGTTTGGTTGCTCTAGCTTCAAGGGTGTGGACAAGAAATTGCGTTCATACGGACAGACGGACAGGCGGACATTTCGCAAACCCAATATACTCTTTTTCCCTTCGGGAACAGAGTATAATAATGACATAAATGATTATCGTATATATGTATATACGAAGAGAATTACAGGCACAATTAGGCACAACTCGTATACTGAACAAAAAACGAATACGAATAAACTAATGGTTTATTAAATAACTGAATTCAGTTGAAAATTATATAGAATACTAGTTGTGTGCATATGTGATTGATTTGCTAAAATCAGCTTATAATTAGCTGTCAACTATTTGAAATACGTTGTTTAACATCAAATATGCAAATTGTCGGAAAAGAAGTGGCTTGAAGGCAAAACCAATTAAGTCTGCTGTAAATATTTAAAGCGAGCCAGGCTGGCTGTCAAATGCATTTAGCACCTGAGCATATTACAAACGTTGACCGTCACGTTTAATAATATCAAAATAAATATCAAATTATTTGGGCTGGGCGATGGTGACTACTATTATGGACTGGTCCGGGACTGTTCTGGACTGGTTTGGTCTGGACAACTTCTGTCTGTTTATGCAAAAGGTCGCTAGCACAGTAAAATAACAACACACCCACGCACAGGACACACACACACACACACACACACACACACATAGGAGCACACACACAACGTTTGACAATCAATATATCCGCTGGACATTTCCGTTTGTCAGACATGGGGTTGTGTTGTTGTCAGCTGGCCACATGAACAACGACAACAACGACAACAACAACAACACCGATCACAGAGCACAAAAAAAGGTGTGTTGCCTTATGTCCATTGTTGCCATGTCCTTCCATATCCCTATACATACCTTTTTTGTCACCCACTCCACTTGGGCCAGCCAGCCAGCCAGCCCATCAGCCCATAAGGGGTTGCAGGCGTCCTTTCATTGGGACAGGACAGCACTGACTGGCCCGGCCACGCAGGGCTGCTGGGTGGGGCTAAGGGCGCGTCCACAAAGGGCAACATGGCCACAGCACACATCTATATTAAGTCCATGTACATACAGATTTATATCGTATCCACTCGTTTGGCCAGTAATTAATAACTGAGTTGCGTTTTAGTTTGCCAGCTCCGAGCCAGCCCTGCCAAACCCGCCAAACCCGCCAAACCTTCACAGACCCAGCTCCAGCGAGCCTGTCGGTTCATGTTCATAAAATTTATTCAGTTTTTGGGGCATTCAGCTGCTGCCATAGCATCTGCCTGGTTTATCAATACCCAATATCGATGGCATCGCCGAGTTCGTTGCTCTAATTTGTGTATAATATTTTATGCGATGCTGTTTAAGCCTATTTACTAATAACAAGGGTTCACCAAGGGAAAATATTAAATATTACATCAATTTTTTGTTATATCCTTTCAGGGGGTATTTTGATTTTGTCACAAAATTTGAGGGAGACATTTCTGATACCAAGTTAATATATCCAAATCAAAGTTATAATACGTTTCAGATAAGCTGATCAAATTTGATTGGAATGACATCACTATATCATATAACTAACAAAGAAACGATCGGTCGAAAATTAATTTGTTGCATAAACACCTTTTTTTTTTTTAGATATTTCAACTAAACTCAGCGAGGCCAAGTTCCCTTACATTGTTTCGAGTTTGTCTTAATTTTTTATCAAAATCTGACATTCAACTCGAATTTTATAGTTTCCTTAAAAAAATGGGATGAAAAATGAGTTTGTGAACAACTTTTTTGTTCTCACAGATGTCTTAAATGAATTTAGAAATTGCTAGTTATATTGAACTATATAAAGCTTGAAGAAATTTGAACGAAATCTGAGCACTATATCATATAGCTGCCATAGAAACAATCGGATGAAAAATGTGTTTTGATTTGACAAACATTTCTGCAAGGGAAATTAACTGAAAGTAATTTCTTTTTAAATTTTTTTTTATATATTTCTTATTTAATTTTTTTTGTATTAATAATGAAAAGAACTTTCAAAACTACTGTTGTTTTTTGTAATATATTTTATTATATTATTATATTTGTTATATTGTTAAGGAAACAAGTTATGCAAAAATAGACTACATCAAGTTGAACATTAAGCAAAAAAATGAATAATCATCTAGATAATATGAGTATGAGCTTCGATTATGCTTAACGCTTACATCAGATATTTCAACTACTTAGTTTTATGCGTAGAATTTGTAATATATCATTTATAGTTAGTCCTCATGAACTAGCTTAAAATTGCATTTAAACACGAGCTCAATCTAAGAAATATAAGATGAATGACTGCAATTGAAAAAGCTCTTTAAAGTTGAGCTTTGGGATTGGTGCAAATGAATATCAATTAAAGCTGAATGGCTAAACTTAACCAAAATGAAATAAATTGTTGAATTATTTCAATTATGAGCTTCTAATATATACTTTGATTTTGTAAAAACAAAACAAAACAGCTTGAAAAGCTCATGAAAGCTTCGTGCAGAATTGTTTGTAAATTAAATAAAATAACAGCAACGAAGTTCACTTAAAGCTAAAAACTAAATCAATTGCCGCTTGGAATGCAAAATTTCCAAAAATTAGTTTTCTCCCAATTCATTTCAAAAGTGACTATCAATTAGTTGTATCTGACAGTCCAAAAGCTGTCAGCTAACTAAATTGCTCTTATTCTTTTTTTCTAATGGTTGTATACCATTGTTGTTGCTGTTGTTGTTGTTGTTGCTTGTGGTTGGCAACTCATTTACGCTTTATCCTTTTAACAACACCAACACCAGCGGCAATACCAACGTCAATGTCATGTTGCATTTTCAGTTTGTTGTTGCTGTTGCTGTTGTTGCCGCTGCTGCTTGTTGTTAGTTGTTGTGGTTGTATTCTTTTTGCTTCAACACTTGGCCAAATCAAACAAAAAATAAAAAAGAATCAGAAAGAAAATGGGAAAATATCAAGGATTCGCCGATGTTGTAATACCCTTGCCGAGTTGCCAAACAAGTTGCTCTCATGACAACTATAAAAAGAAAACCACAAAGTTGTTGTAATAAAAGGATTTTAACTGAAAGCTTGAAGAACAATTTCTTTGAAACTTTTGTTAATCCTATAAGTATTTCTAATACTTTTACATAATTATTATTTTTCCACTACGAATAAGAAAAAATACTCAAGATATCTGATATAACTTTGTGATTCATTAAAACGTAATTAAATTCTCAGCTTAAGGATATTATATCTATAGAGATAACTAAGTATATACAGCTTGGGAAAATTTGATAGAAATCTGATCACTATATCATATGAAACTTCTCTTAATCCTGTAAGTAGTCCTAATACTTATACATAATTATTATTTGTTAATCTATAAAAACTAGACAGTACAAAAAACCAAAAATCTCTCAAGATCTCTAGATATTGATATAACTTTTGAATTCATTAAAAAGTAATTAAATTCTCGACCAGCTGTTTGTATTGACAGCTTAAGGATACTGTCTAATCTTATAAATATAACGTATGCAATCTTGTAAGTTTCCATAAAGAGAATTGCCCACTGATTGTAAGTCTGAGAATTTTCAAGTATCCAAATACTTATTATAATCAGCCTGAATTTAAATAGATTTTGGAGTAATCTCGAACTGTAATATTTCTGGCTAAGAAATTGGTTGCAACAAATTTGCGATCCTAAGCAGTCACATAAGATAACACAGAGACTAACTATCAGCTCCCGCTAGGGTCTTAAACAAATAAGCCAGAAGTACTATGTAATTTAGGTTAGTATTAAGTTAAGATAATTTTCTGAATAAAAGAGCGACTGATCTTCTGGTCGTTATCCACTTAATTTCATCATTGGTTCCCCGGATATCTCCGCGCTTAACAGATGATATAGTATAGATATATATAGAACTATATAGTTCAATTAGATGAAACCAGAATTCGGTAAAATAGCATCGAGATTTTCTTTATGCTTGCAATTAAGAAAGGTTCTCATATGATGGTATGATAGTATAATGATTCGATGTTGGAAGTTTGGCTCTTGTCCAAAGAAATGTTATATATAGTTAATGTCTCATACAATGCGTCATAAATGTCGTAACAAAACTGTTGTACTCTGTGAAAGGGTGTAAAATAAAATGCAGGCATTTCCCTTTTTTGTTTCTTTTTTTTTGTTTCCATAGCTGTCAGTTGGCCATTTTCCATTTTCTATTCCAGTGTTGGCCGTTGTTGTGGCTGTTTTCTAAGCGACACGTCGCTTCGCTTGGGTCTAATGGTCGGGGCCTAGGCCAGGCCAGGACAGGCCAGGCTAGTCCTTTTCTGTTCTGCTCTGTTCTGTGTTGTATGCTATGCAGCGCTGTGTCCTGGCATGTCCTGGCCAGTCATGTCTGCGCCCGTACAGCTGTTGGTCATTGGTATCTGTTGCATTTGCCGTGTGCTTAACGCATTCCCATCTGTTTCAGCCCCATCCCAAATGTTGGCAGTGGCATGCTGCCAATGCTGCTGCGACTATGTGTTGGCCTCAATTGCCCAGTTATGACTTTTGACAACCGCATTATAGCTCAGAGTCAAAGCAATTTGTCACCGTGATGAAATGTGCAACACTGTC
This sequence comes from Hirtodrosophila confusa, assembly GCA_035043065.1. Lineage (NCBI taxonomy): Eukaryota > Metazoa > Arthropoda > Insecta > Diptera > Drosophilidae > Hirtodrosophila > Hirtodrosophila confusa. The sequence goes on from JAWNNI010000078.1 coordinate 5,592,877, forward strand.
ATAGTTGGTTAACAATCAAATATCACAAAAGCAGCCAGTTTATTTAACCCAAAAGCTAGATTTCAGTTCAATTTCTATGCCAGAGACAGACGTTGCTATGGCATTTATGATTTCTTGATTTTGCACATCCGTAAATGTATCTCCTTGTCCATCACAGAATGAACAAATGTTTGTTTTGTACACATTTGCTGAGGATATTATACATTTGTCACTAATGTGTGACAAAGTTGTCTCAGTTTGGGAGCTATCTTGATTTTTGTTGCAGGCAGATTGGAACACAATATGAAGTCGATAATTGTTTTGTTGCATCAACAACTTTTTTGTTTTTCCATGTTTTCTTCTACCCTTTCAATGTTGATCAATCTTAAACAATATCGCCCTTTTATAACTCTCTTATAGCTGCCATAGGAATTATGATATGAGATTATAATTCTTGTGCTTGTAATTTTTAATTTAATTTAATTTTAATTTTTATGAATTTATTTTTAAATTATATTATAATGAATATTAAATCGACATTTTTTAAAAAATGAAAAAAAATTTAATTAAATTTTGTAAAATAAAAATAAATAAAAGTTTTATTATGCTGCAGGGGTATATATCTTCGCATATTCTTCGGTATATATCTTTCATGTTTTCAGTTTTTTTCAACAGTACTTTCATTTAAGATTACAATTAGGATTTCCTGATCTATCTTAGCCGATTTGATAGTATCGATGCCGTCAATATAGTCATTCTACATATATATATATTGTACTAAACACACAGTGAACATTTGTTGATCAAAATTTGTGATTTACTCAGTCACAAGTTGAATTTAGACAAGCTGACAAGTTCCTTATGACCTTAATTGTGCATTTTTATGCATAAGTTGTGCTTTGTTGTGTGCATATAATGTCTTAAGGCTTGTGCTTCGCTAAGTGCAAATTGTGCATAAGTTAAGTGTGACCTCGAGCCGAAATACTGCATAGAAATCATTTTTGAAGCCTTGGTATTTATATATATATTCATTTTTTTATGGTTTGTGTGTTGAAATATATAAATATACATCTTCGATGAAATTGTTTTGATTTTTCTCGACGATTGTGCTTAATAATGCACAATCAGTGACTAGTAATGTATAAAATGAATACTGAAAATGCACAATGAGTGACTAGTAATACACTTTCAGTAACTTTGCATAAATGCAAAGTCTATGAATTGCTAAGGTATAAATCAACACTTAGCAATGGTTGAATTGCCCCTCAAGTCATGGATTTAGTATTAGTTAAGCTAAGTTCGATATTGGCCTAGATTTTGTACCAGCTGTTCCTAAAATGCACGAATAATGCCTTCAATTCTCTCCGTGTAGTATGATATACTGATATATATACTTGATTAACGTACTACTAACCAGAGGGAGAGAGAGAGAGTCTCTTGTCTAGGTCTGAACACTTTTAAAGTTCAGAGAAACTTGATATACAAAACAATAAAGAGAATGATTTAACTAAATATTACAGTGTCTTCAATTCTCTCTGTGTAGTATATATATACTTAATTTGGCTTGTACTAACCAGAGAGAGAGAGAGAGAGAGTCTCTTGTCTAGGCTTGTCTGAACAGTGATAAAAAGCCGAGAAACTTGAAATACAATATAATAAAGAGTGTGATTCAACTAAATATTATTGCGTGAATTCGCCACAGTATAATATTTTGCAATTATATGTTGTAGTCTGACTAACTGCCGCGCCCCAAACCAAATGCTGAGAAGGCGGTTGGAGGAGGGGGGGGGGGGGCTGAACTTTGACCGCGAACAGCTGTCGCCGTTGAACTTTTGACCCGTTGAACCTGGCGCTGAAAGTTCGCCACTCAGCTAATTATCATAAAAATATTGTTACGCAGAGGTCGTCGACGCTGCGTTGTTGTTAATTACAAAGTTTGGACTTGGACGCAACTAAAACAAATTACTTACATCGAAGCGCCCCACCATTTCCCCTCTATGCAGTGGGGATTGGGCAGCAGCTGCAACAGTTGCCACACGAAAATAAAAAGAGAAGGAGAACATACTAAATACTACGAAAAAAGGAGAACAATAAAAGTTGAAAAAATGTTGTTGCCTAGTTTTCAGCGTGAAGTGCGGGTGCTAGGGTGGTAGGGTAGTAGGGTGCTAGGGTAGTAGGGTGCTAGGGTGCTAGGATGGTAGGGTTGCTTGTTGTTTTAACTTGTATTGCGACACAGTTTTAACTGTCTCATGTGTGCACTGTGAGCGAATGCGTCAAATGATGATTGATTTGGTTTAAGTTATTGTTTTTCTTTCCTATACTTTTCTACGCAAATAAATGTTATTAAATTTAAATTTGCTTGTGATTAGGACAGTATAATCAAAGTGCTTATAAATATATTGAGGAGCTTTAAGCTAAATGAAAAAAAAACTAGCTTACATTGTTAGTAAATAGAAAAAAAAGTTTATTAATTAGGTTCATGTGAAGTTACAATTCTATCACAATTTTTTTATGTTTATTTTTTTCTTTCCACAAATTGTGTATAACAATAAAAGTTTGAAATAAGAACGGGAAACAACTCTAATTAATTAATAATTAATGACCTTTATAAGGTTTATTTCAAAAATTACATGGTAACTATTATAAAATGATTATAAGGATTTTCTTGAATAATAATGATTAATTTTGAGAAATTTTATAAGAATCGAAGTATTTATTTTATTTATTTTTATTTACTTATTTATTTGACATTTTCTGGGACTATAAGCTAAAGCTTATAACTTAATATATGAGCGAAAAATATAAATCTCACAAATCATCAATATTTATGATTTTTGCTAACAAATAAGCATTATTTATGATTTTAAACATTCTCAAAATAAAACTCAATTATGACTTATGGCTTTTGTGTAGGAATTGTGCCCAATATTGTTGCAAAATTAAAAAAGATTGCTGAACTATTCTTTTTTATTCAAAGATATACATTATATATATACTTGATCCGTCTATCCGTTCGTCTGCTCTTATGCAAACTAGTCTCTCAGTTTTAGACCTATCGTGATGATAATTGGCACGGATCCTTCTCTATCTTGCAGGCAGTACATATGTCGGAAATGGCCGAATCGAACCACTATAACATATAGCTGCCATAGGAACGATCGGTCGACAATTATGTTTTTGTATGAAAAACTGTTTTGGTAATGAAAATATCCACACCAAACTCACCCAAACCGAGTTTCTAGAGAGTTTATAAAATCTGATTAAATTTGGTCAAAACCGGATCATTATAACATATAGCTGCCATAGGAATAATCGGTTGAAAAATGAGTTTTTGTATGAACAACTTTTTTGCTTATACAAATATTGCATCCAAACTAAACAATTGAGAGTTTTATTATACTTCATATAGTTTCCTGTAATTTTATCAAAATCTGACCACATTATTATATAGTTCCCATAGAAACAATCTGACGAAGACGGAGTTTTTTTATGAAAAACATTGCTGCAAGGGTATATATCTTCGGTACTCCGAAAATAAGCGTACTTTCTTGTTTTTTGTATATAGCTTTTAGTTTTTATTAAATTTAACAGAAAGCAATTGCGTCAAAGATATTTTGGTATAATAATTTTTCATTTTTTAGAGAGGCTTGTTTTTGCTCAGTGTAGCTGCTGTAATTTGATATACAGCATTATGTAACCAGGCAGGGAACATCTTTTTGCACACTTGCAATGTGTGACCCACACACCTAAGCACACACACACACACACATACACACACACACACACTTAGACAATAGAACTGTGCGAGTTGACGTTAGACAGTCATTCATTTTAAGAGACTTGACAATGTAACTTTTGCTTGAACAAGTTTCAACTGTTTTTTTGTTATTGTTCTTGTTGTTGTTGCTGCTGCTAGTGTTGTTGTTGTTGTTGCTGCTGCTATTGTTATTGTTGTTTTCGCTGTTTTCACTGTTTTTACACCTGCTTGTTAGCTGCAAAGCGAGAGACATTGCGAATATTTTTGTTGTCTTATTCTAACATCATTTGTTGTCTTCCACTGGGCACTTTTGTTGTTGTTGTTTTTCTTCTTCATTTTGTTACTTTTTGCTGGCTTGGCGCACTTAAAAAGCAATTTAGTCTAATTACATTAAGTATAACAGCAACAACAAAACAGCAACAAAGTTGCGCGTCTCGTGCGTGTGTCAATAAACATACACACACACTCAGAAAAGTACTCAAATATGCAGCCACTGTGTGAGTGTGCGTGTGCGTGTGCGTATGCGTATGCGTGTGTGCGTGTGTGTGTGTGTGTGTGTGTGTTAGTGTGTGTGTAGATGGCAGAGCAAAAAAAATTGCGCTTTTAGGCCATAATCACCTGAGAACTTTTGCCAGCCAACTAAGTTGGCCAGCTTCGCTTTTCTTTCTTACTCCTAATGCCCTGTATCCATAATTTGGCCAAGACAGAGTATATTAAAGTTGTTCGAATGCTTGCAACTTATCCTTATAAAGCAGGAGTGCCCATTTCGTATACGAGCCTTACGCTTCGGCATTCGTATATGTTTATATGGCTGAATTCATAAGCCCATGCATAATGGGCTCATGAGCAAAGCAACAACACTTTCGTGTGTTTGCGCTATGGATTTTCAATGTAATTTTGTTGTTGCTTCTCAATGAGGCCTGCACTGAAAAAAACACCTATTTGCTTGAAAGCTGGACAGGATATTTATTATATTGCATTATTTGCCAACAAAAAATTGTTATCGTAAAATAGTGGTGTTAAAAACTTGTATCTCTAGTCAGTGTTTTTTTTCTCTCAAAAAAGGGTTTTTTATGCGTTAAATATTTTTTTAATATTTCATAGATAAAAATATTTATTTGAATTTAAATTTGCTTTTTGCCATCTTTCTGTTTGGATAGTATCAAAAAAAGTGTAAGATAAATGCATTACTTACAAAGAAATAATAGAAAGTGTACGTACTATTTTTATCAGTGCACACAATAAAAGGAAAAATATTTCTGCCTTAGATGTGTTCGTTTATTCTTTCATATGTATTGAAGGTTGGGCACTGCTGCTATAAAGTCTCAATTATCTAATTATCTTGATCATCACTAACAGATCAGGTCGATCTAGGTCGATCCCATTGGAAGATTCCAACACGCAGATCAAGTTTGTGCTCTATTTTTGTTAAATCGATTTTGATTTTTACTTAATATATTTATTTATTTGATATTTCCAAGTGTTACAAGCCAAAACTTCTAGTCACTATAAATATACGTATAATAATTCTAAGTGTATGGTATGTAGTATATTTGTCTATTGTACATTTGTCATTTATACATATTAATAGAATATTAAAATTATTGTAATAATTGTTATTCTATGTTTATAGAATAAATTGCATTAAGTTATTATTTATTTATTTATTTATGTGGAGCTAGATACATTTATTAAAACTATATCTAGCTTGTTTGTTATAGCACTGGCTGCTTGGCGCATTAAGTTATTAATTAAAGATACTTTTATTTATTTAAACAAGTCATCTTTATATTATAAAAATAGCTAAACAATCGTTTATTCAACAAAGAATTATTCCAGAATACTAATTGGTTTCCATTTTGCATAATTCGTTGGGATTTTCGTTTTCAGGGCTTTGAATTTTGGTATATCATTAGTTGGGCATATCATCTATATTTTCAGAAAATTTCATTATAATTGAAGAAATTTTTCAAGACTACAATGCCCGTAATATAGTATTTGGAGCTGACTACAGAGTAATTACTGGTCGAGCACTTTTTATAAGCAATAATAATACTTTAATTTTTTCTTCATCCAGTTTTAATATAAAGGGAGAATTTTTGTATATTTTTGATTTTGAAAAGTTTTAAATTTCAAGAGAATTATATAAAATACAAAATGTTATTCCCGAATAAAAGTCTGATATATATTACAGAGTATCTGCTGGTCGCGAACTCGCAACTAAAACACCCTTGGTTTTTTTTTATTTTTACTTCTATTCTTTCCGTTTGGCCATTGCTTGTTGAGCTCATTTCCATTTCCTGTTCGCCGCCATACTCTCATATTGTTGTTGTCCTTGTGCCCATGGGCACTACGTATAAAACTCTTCATTATTAGGTATTATTATGACTCCTCGACTCCTGTGCCTATTGTTGGCTCTTGTAGCTGATTTCGTTGCTTTCGGCCGTGTAGTTTTTCTTTTGTTTTCAGTAAATAAATCAGCCGTGGGCCAAGTAACTTTACCCACAGCTGCCCAAGTGGCTATATCTGTTGTTATTTTTGTTATTGTTGTTACTTTTGTTAGGGATTGTATATCCGTTGCAGTTGTCTCACACTCAACGCATTGATTGGATAATTATAATGAGCTTAGGCCCGAGAGCAAAGTTAATACACTTACGAGACCTAGCAGCAACAAAACAAAAAAACAAAAAAATACAGAACTTGAACAAATTCTGTGTTAGGTTCTATGAAAACTGTATATGTACACCAGCTCTGCATGAATACACAGCAAATAGAACTTTTCAAATAATAAGTTTTATGTTTATTATTAGTATGTTGTGAAGTTTGTAGCAAAGTGAGCTTATATGTATGTGCAACAAAGTGTGCCAAATTTGAGAGCTGTATCTAAACAATTGAGCATGTAGAGAGAAAATACGTTATAGACTTCCTAAACTTCATTAGTCTCTGAAAATTGTGTTTACTATGACTTGATTGTAAAGGCTTTAGATTGAATTTGAAATAAATTTAGTTATTGCTTTAACATGTAATATAAATGTCCTTAAGTTCCATTTGAGTACTCGCTGTGTATTCATGCAGAGCTCTAGTGCATGGCCATACAAAATATAAATGAATTTCGTAGAAAACTACTAGAGGGGTGAAGGAATGTGAAAGTGATGCGATTACAACACAAAATACTATGATAGGTAAATGGGCAATTCAAGAGAATTCAAGGCTCGACTATGGATGGAGAAAACCTCCCCTGTCATATAACCGCTTTTAGCGGTAAACTCCAGGGATGCCCTCGTCCTCTTGGCCGTTTTGACTCCTTGTTAGACCTGATTTGAATCAACAATCACTTGTTCCTTAGAGATTCCTTGAGATGTAAGACTGGCTGAAAGAAAGACACGTGCTCTGAAGTAGGGAGGAAAACTCTAGGAAACTATGAGTTGAGTTGGAATCCATTGTAATAAATAGAAAGTGCTAAGGTTCTTGCTATAGAATAATACCCTTAATCTAAGTTCTAATTTATATAATAGTAAAAAAGAAAATGTATTAAACTGAGCCAGTTTGAGTCATATTTATATTTATTATATTTTTATAAATTTTCGAATCCCGAATATTTTTACTCCCTGTACCCATAAAATGGGTAAAAAGGGCGTACTAAATCTGTGCAAATGTATGCAACAGGCAGAAGGAGACATCTCCGACCCTATAAAGTATATATATTCTTGATCAGTATCAAAAGAGATTTCGATTTGGCCATGTCCGTCTGTCTGTCCGTCTGTCCGTCCACGCAAGGATCTCAACAACTATAAGAGCTAGAGACACCAAATTTGGAATGTAGGTTCGTGTATAGCTGGTGCAGGTCAAGTTTATTTTGTATCCGAGATATTCCCCCCCACACCCCCGCATACAATAAAAAAACGTTTTACAGGAACAATTTTTGAGATATAGCTTTAAGATTTGGCTTGTATAATAGTTTAATCACTTTTAATCTACTGTCCAAATTTCAAGTTGATCAGATAATAAAAACGGAAGGTATTTACGAAAGAAGATTCAGTGCTGCATCGCGGGAGGGACGAAGAAGCACAAAATGGCTCGCTTGCGCTGTCGCTTGTGTGCGTGCGTCCTTGTGTATGTGTTAGTGTACGAAAATGCGATCGGAAATGTTTGACCAGGGTACAGGGAGTTTTGTAGTCAGGTATACTCGATACTCGATATAGCATTCTTACTTGTTCTTATATCAAAATATATCTTTTGATCGTTTTTGGTATTCAGAGTGATGTGTAAAAAAACGAAGCTATCGTGATATTGGGGAAACAATCGACAGTAGCGATAGATAAGACACTATCGAAAGTATCGATATTCTTTGCTCACGCGAAGTAGAGAAGTACAGAAACAAGCAGACTGTCCGCCTTAAAGTAGGCAACATTTTTAACACGTTCTGGTTACGTTTTATGTGATTTACAGTAAATTGGCAAATGGGTTTGGGGCCGACAAAAACAAAAACAAAACCAAAAACAAATACAAAGCAAAGTTGATATGTGGAAAGGGAAATGAAAACTGGCAAATAAATCAAATGAAATTTGTGCGACGTTTCCCTCAAATCCCCGCCCCATCCAGCCCCCCCGTCCCGCTGTCACTGTTGCTTTAAAGCCCACAAGTCATTTAAGCAAAGAGAAAAACAACATGTGCTTGTGTGTGTGTGTGTGTGTGTTTGTGTGTATGTGTGTGTCTAAAATTCCGTGTGCGCCATTTTTATTTATTTAACGTTTTGTGTTGTCAAAGAAAATAAGTACAATAAAAATATATGTATACACACATTCACACGGTGTGAGTGTTGCTGTGTGTGTGTGTGTGTGTGTGTGTGTGTGTGTGTGTTGCGAACATATAAAATTATAAGTAACAAATTCAATTACCAAATATGTTTTTCGAGTTTTCTGTTTCTTGTTTTAGGGCTTTTAGGCATGTTTCTTGTCGCTGACATTGTTGTTTTTCTTGCTGCAACATGTACAGATTTCAGAAACAGATTTCAGTTTCAAAAAGCTAAATAATTGATACAATTTGTGTATTTTAAAGCTTGCTTTAGTTTCTTTTTAGTTACCTTGTTGTTCATAATTGATTCGTTTGATGCTTGCTTTGCATCGCATTTCAAGCATTTCAAAGTTTAAGAGAACACACATGCAAAATTTAATAGCTTTAACTCTTTTAGTCACTCAGTTTGATTAGTTCATTAATTGACTTTTCAATTGATGTTTATCAAGAAAGCCAAATGGGTTTTTCCTGCGTTGCGGACGCTACAATTGAACTCAAATTTATGTGAATCATTGCAAAGTTACTGAGAATACAGATACTAGATTTGATTTTATTCATTCAGTCACTCAGTGTGATTAGTTCATTCATTGACTTTTCATTTGATGTTTATCAAGAAAGCCAAATGGGTTATTCCTGCGTTTCGGACGCTACATTTGAACTAATTCTATTTATTCATCTTGGATCACTACCCAAATTGATTATTAGATATTCGAAAGTACTTTGCTTTGGCATCAAAAATATTTTCTAGCTTGTTTTACTAACGTAAAAAAACGAATCAATAAATGTTTTTAACAAATATATAACCATTGTGATCAAATTGCGGAAAATTGAAGATGTTCTAATTCAGGAAAGTTTTGATCGATGAAAAGCTGAAAAACTTCACTTAAATTTAAAAAATTAAAGACTTTAGGTTCTGGAAAGCATATAACTGAATTTGCTTATATAAACCACTAGAAAATAATTTTTTGCTTATATTTGTACAAGCACATAATCTCTGTTGGTTCTGACATTAGGTAAAAATAAAAGTTAAACCAATTTAAATTTATATTTAGATTAGCAAAGAGCTATGGAAAGAGAGAAACTCTTTTGAAGGATAAGCATATTCCAAATGAATGTCCCAAATGCATATATTATAAATATTCCAATAAAATAAACACAGTTTGAAAGTTTCAGTCTCAGTTAGTATATGACTTTTTTTTTTTTTTTTTTTTTTTTTTTTGCAAATATGTGACATTTTTGCAAATTTTGAAATGAAATATACGCCTGGCAGCTTCTACGCTAATGATGATGATAATGATAATGACATTGTGCTGGAGAGCCCAAAATGGCCACGAAAATGCTCGAATTTGCCAAAATATTACGCACAACGTTCCCCAAGGGGCATAAAATGTAGATAGAGAAGAGAAATATATATATTTTCCGCTTTTTCATTCGTGGCCGTGCGGGGGCCAACATCGTGGGGGCCCGGGGGGGCTCGGGGGGCTCGGGAGGACAACATCGTATGCAAATCAAAGTGTTGTGCAATTTTAATGAGAGCCGAAAAGAAAAAAACTTGTAAAATAAACGACAGTCGTAAGTTGACTCACATGCGCCCTAAAATATGCAACGTTTGTTTTAGTTCTTTATTGATGAAAATAAAATGAGCCCGATAAACTTAAGCGCTACGATAACTGAATACCCTTGCTGATTTATTGAATCTAGCTGAATACTTCTTAAATAAATAATAACAAGCTTTCAAAGAAAACGATTTATTGCATGAATCAAAGTGTTTTTGTAGTCTATAAAGTTCTAAGCCATGGGATAATTTTCAGACCATGTCTGATGAAGTTAAGTTAATTTCAATTGTTCAGTTACAATAACTGGCTTAAAGATCAGTGGATTTCTTGTTTTTTGTTAAAATTTTGCATATTTATTGAACTGGTGGTAATTGGATTAGCGAAACGTTTTGCTCTTCAATATAAGGAAATTTTGATTCAGAAATTTAGACAGAGTGACGAGTTCAGAATCGCAAATGGATTTCTTGAGTTAATTAAATAGGAAAGGACGGACAAAACATAGCTCCCGGGTTCGACTCCCGTTGATCATCACATAAAGACGTATAGTTTAACGATATAGCGCTATATCTGTCTAACCAAAGACTTTTCATATTCTTCATTGCCTCTAAATGATGACCTAACGATTGCCATACAGTCTGCTAAATATTTATATTTATTTATATATTTACAAACGTATACATCACCCTAAACAATATTGATTTAAAAAATAGTTTCCGTATCAGAAATTATATAAGAAATTAACACTCTAATTGCAAAACTATTTGCTTATTATTTATATTAGAAATGAACACTCTAAATGTAAAACTATTGTTGCGGCAATTTCAATAGTCAATTTGATTGATTTTAACGAATGTTTTATAGTATATTTTCACAAATCATTGCAAATAAATGTTTATAAATTGTACACTGAATTATTATTTGCAGCAAAAAGTAGACAAATATGTAATTCAGTTTTTGGTAAGAGATAACTTAACGATTATAAGTTATCGATACTGGCAAAAAACGCAGCTATCGATACTATCGATTGCTTTTGCAAGGGTATACAAAAGCCAGTTGAGCCTGTAAGTGTCACTGGGGGCGCTTATCCTATGTCGTACACACACACACACACACACACACACACGAACACACACACACACACACACATGCATACACAGTTAGCCTAAAAGTACCAAATGCACGCCAAATAAAAACAAAGAATGAAGAAAACTTGTACGAGTTTTGATGGCAAATCGAAGGAGCAACTCAAGTAGGCGTAGCTGCTGATTGTGTGTGTGTGTGTGTGTGTGGTTGTGGGTGTGTGTTAGTGTGTATATTTATGTGTGTGTTAGAAGCAGCAGCCAAGCGATTTGCATATAAATGATTACGGAAATAAAGAAGGAAGTTGAAATAGACAGAACCAAAGTTGTTGGTTCGTCGCCGACGTTCTCAAGTTCTGCTCGTCCTAGTGCTCGTCCTTGTCCTGCCCTGTGCTACACTGTGGCTCTGCTGGACTGAGTGCGAACGCTTTTCGTGACGCTATTCGGTGCTGCCAAGTGAGATGTCAGCGCATGATGCTGGTTTGCTGCCTGGTTACCAGTTACTTGGCTGCTCCACTGCCAGCCAAGCCGCATCCTGGCAGTGGCAATGTCCTGGCAGCGTCATTGCCAAAAAGAAAACGCATTTCGCATACATTTTTGCAACATTACTCTGGCCAAAAAGATAGAAATAAGGAGCGAGGGAGAGCAAATGTTGAAGAAGGTAAGCGGGGGGTTAAGTGGGAGATAGTAAATGTTGTAGCACTGGCTTAAGTTGGCTTAAAATTTATTCACTTTTCAAAAAGAAAATGGCAAAAATTTCAAATTTTACATTCAACTTAAGCTTAAAAACTTAAGTTCAACTTTAAATTGTAGAAATTTGTGAAAATTCGTTAAGGTACTTATTTGAATATGTGGGAATTTCCCAAAAAGAGCAAGAGAATGGCTTGACTAGCGGATATCCTGTATCTAGTAGATTTATGAATACACATTTCATTTGATTTTTGTTTTTTTTTATTTACGTGAACTTGGGGAAATAAAACTAAGATTTAAGTTTGACTCTCAGAGATATCTACTATGATAGCCATACGCTTATCTACTTATAGTAAGGTTACGTCTTAATAATGCTAATATTCGAATTTCCGCATTTTCCACAAAGCGGGTAGATGTATCAAAGATTGGAAGAGATCCAAAACTGCTTATGGTGCATAAGAACCCACATACTAAATTTGCTAGCTCTAGCATTCTTAGTTTCTGTGTAAGAAAGCAGAATATTTATTGTTTTTTATGTTTGGAAAACGGAAAATTTGTAAAATTTGTAATCTGCTTATTGTGTAAATAGACTAACATGCCAAATTGGCCGGAATTCGGAGCTTTTATAAATATCGAGATAGACGCGTTAAGCGCATGCTGAATAAGGAAATATTTATTTTCCATATGATCGCATGGAAAAACAAAATTGGCACACATTCCGATATTTATTACAAATTAATCTGTCAAATTTACAAAATAAATTTAGCAGCCACAATTGTTTGAGCTGCTAATAAATTTAATTGAATATGAGTAAAGAAAACAAAAATTCCAAAATATTTATGTGCTAGATAAATCAAGGGGGGCAACATAGAATATTTGCCTTGATTTAGCACAGTGCAAACAAAAAAGCAACAAGCAGCAAAACGCAACAAATATCAAAGCACAAAACCCAAAACCCAAAACCCAAAACCCAAAACCAACTGAAACCAAACGGAAAAGCAAACAAATGACATTGATGAATGATGCACGAATGATGGATTGATTCATGCTCGGCATGATGGAATGATGCAATGACGTAGCCAATGAATGAACGCTTGTCTCGATTTGCTACACTGAACTACCCTCTGCCAATTCTGGCAGCCCCATAGAAAATCTGAGACGAGGAGTCGAGGCTGAGCTCCTTGAATTGATAATGAGCCACATTGCTGTTGTCGGTGCCATTGCCAGAGTCTTAATTAATTTTCACCGTGCTGCCCACTTGCCACGCCACGCCCCTTAATTAAACTTTTTCCACGCCCTTGCATAGGGTATTATAATATTGTCACGAATTGTACTACGCACTGAAAGAGTTTTAGACTTATACAATAAGTATATCCAATCAGATCATTCGGAATCGAAACTGTTTGCTGTTCTGAATACCGACAAATCTATTGAATATTCGGTTTGAAAAGTTTTTCCCTTTCTGGCAGTTGTGTGTAAACTATTCTGAACTGAACTTTGAAAACACACAAAAAACCATTGCTTTTTCAATCGAAAATGGAAAAAGAAAAGAAAATGAATGGTTTGAAAGGCACTTGGAAATGGGCACATGACTTATAGTTTTAATCAGCGCGGTGAGTTCGGTGAGTTGTTGAGGACAGTTTCTGTCTGTCTGTTTCTATGATTGAGAATTTACATAGATACTTTATGAAGTACATATGCCAGTTCAGATTACTATATCATAAAACAATTGGTGGAAAACTCAATTGTAAGCAAATTATTTCGAGCAAACTTACCAAGTTTCATTTTGGTTGTTTTTTTTTTGCCTGGAGTTTCTGCCCTTTTTCTCCTATAGGCTAAAAATGATGTGTATTCCATATGAGCTTAAAACAAGCTATTTTATTTTGCTTTTTGTAGAATAACTTAAGCAATTTTGATGAAAATTTCGTTCATCAAGTCATATAAGATTTTTATTAAGACAAATTAAATTTTTAAGGGTATTTAATATTCGTTAGCTCGACTATAGTTATTCTTTGAAGTCTTTTTTGTTTGGTTTTTTGGGGTGTTGCGGGCGGTTGAAGAAAAATTGCCAACTGAAGATTGGTAGCTGAAAGGCTGCAGCAACTTTAGCAAACTTTAACTAATTTCAAATGTGACGAATGACGATTTAGCCAACACCCCAGCCCCTGCGCCGCTACCCTACACCACCTTGACCAGACCCACTGCTCCTGACTGCTCTGACGTATTGTTGCCACAACAGCTAAGCTCAATGTTGCCGCAGGCGAACTTTTAATTACCAAACAGCGGGCAGCGGCGACGAGGAAAACAGGAGCTGAAGCAGAAGCAGAAGCAGAAGCAGAAGCAGGAGCAGAATCAGGAACTGAAGCTAAAGCAAAGGCTGGAGCAGGAGCTAAAACTGTGTGCAGGATGGGGCAGCCTTTCAATTACGCTGTGAAGCATGGCCAGCGGCCAGGCTCAGTATCTCAGTACAGAGAAAGAAATATAAACAGAGCGAATTGAAGTTTATATATACATATATATATGTGCCGGTAAAATCAAATCAAATATCAATAATTTCATAACATTTTATTGCCATGCAATTTCAAGTTGGCAACAAAATGTATGATTCCGATATCAAAGTCTTAAAATATAAAAAGTGTTATTTTCTTTGGTAAACGATTTCTAATTTTTATTTTTTTTTTTTTAAACTTTTTTTTTTTAAATCAGCGTTCTTATTATAATGGTATAAGGTTAAATGATTTGTATTGAAACATGTAAAGGTTTTTTTTCGAAACTCGACAAGATTAATAGCAAGTTCATAAAATAGGCTAAGTTTATTTCTATTACCTGATAATTGCGGTAAAATATTTTTGATACTATAAACTTGCGGGTGAATACCGGATTTGTTTCTCAGTGAGTGTGAATTAAACAGAAATTCTCGCAAAATATAATAAATCGATATAAATATTACTTTGTTTTAAGGAACTTAATTGTTTGAAAAGTGGTTGGAAAACGCTGCAATGCAACTTTTATTTATTTATTTATATAATGTTAATTAACACAATGTAACTTTTATGTTTTTCATCACTTACAATAAATAAATCGACATAAGCTTGATTGATTTCGGAGAATCTCCACTTGTTGGTGAAAAGCTACGAATCTCATGCACAACTGTACTGGAAATGTGCTAATTTTTGCCGTATCGAGCCGACTAGAGCAACACTTATGCTACTTAATATACAAAATTAAAGTTAAATAGAATTAATATATATACTTTCTTAAAAAAAGAAAAGAATTAACAGATTTAAGAGTTTCAATTTTGATATCTTGAAAATTGTGCTTGATTTTATACCATGTTGATCGAATAAATCGTATAATATTGTCCGACCGACAGACTCCAACATATTTAATATAATATTGGTCTTTATTTTGTGAAGTTTCTTAGTAGGGGAGATCTATAAGGTAATCAATCCAAAGCTTCTTCTTCAACACACCTAAATTTTTTTAGGATGTTGGAGCTTCTTAGTAGAGAGGATTGTCTTATAAATCGAGTGTTATTGACAGCAGAGACAAGCTCAAGCAGAAACTTAAAAACCATGCTAATAGTCTGCCAAGGATCTATATGAAACCCGTTTCCATATTTCCAGGATCATTCATTCTTGCTGTTTCTATTCAGACATACTAAAAAAAATAATCTAAAAGACTATGATAATTATACTTATAATTCAGCGTAATTTGTGTTGACAAATCGGTGATTTATGTGGCGTTAATCGATATCAATAATTCTTATTTTTATTTTTAAATTTTGCATATTTATTTAACTTGTGCACTACTACCTTTTTGGCACTACTACCTAGTTGTGCCAAAGCGAAGTCGATGATCATGCTATTATACATTTTTTTTGACTGTGTAGCAGCGTCTGTGGTGCCACCGCCGTTGCTCGCTTTTGCCGGCGGTTTTCAATGTGGGCAAAGTTATTGCGATGCCTTGGCGAAAGGTGAAAAGGCGATTCCAGGCGGCCAACAAAAGAGCTGAGAACCAGTTGCCAGTTGCCAGTTGCCGGTTGCCAAGGCACATGGCAAAAGTTATTTGCTTAGTGTTGGCAACCCTGGCTGCCAGCGGCGCATGAATTCAAAATGAGTCGCTCAAGTGGCCCAAAATTGTGTTTCAGCGCTTTTATTTGCGCAAAATTAGCAGCTCCCCCCTGCTGCCCAGCACAGGCTGCTGCTTATCCTTCTCAAAACAAAAGCCAAAATATAATAAAATAAAAATAAACAAAAAAAAAAAAAAAAATAAGAAGAGAGAGGGAAGCTGCTCAAAATTCAATACGGTCAGGTTCAGACACCAGGCAGCTGAAAAGCGCATCGTTTGGGCGCCAGTTTGCCTGCTCAACCAACACAGATCATAAGATATAAAGTATAAAAAAAAACCGTATATATCTATATGTATATATACTATATAGAACTGCACCCATATGCGCCATAGACACGCCGGACACGGGCCAAGTTTTTGGCTAGCAAAAAGTCAAGCAACGCCAGCAAATTGGAAATTTTATGCCGTAGTTTTTTTTTGTTTTTTTTTTATTTTTTTTATTTTTGGGGGCTGCTCTTAAAACGGCTACGTGAGGGGCAATTCAGCGGGGTGGTGAGGGTTGGAAATGGGGGCACAGTTCGTAATATAACGAAAATAACGAACTTTATGCTCTGTGTATGTGTGTGCGGAAGATAAGCTGCAAAGGAGCTGATGCGAAAGAAGGATGAGTACTCAGACGGTCGATGGCCAAAAAGTTTTCGCAATGGGATTACGATAGTTGGAATGCACTTACTTACTAACATATATCGTTTAACGATTTTCGGATACTATAGTATCAAATGGATTTACAATTCAAAGACTTAAAGATTTCTGATTTTTACAAAAATTCTTTTGCAAATAACATAAGTATAAATGTGCTATAATGGAGAGATGCTTGTAACAAACAAATGTTGAATGTAAATAACATGTATGTGTTAGTAAAAGATTGCCATTTGCTACTTAACATAGATTACACAGTGCAGTTGCAAGATAATCAAAGCTGTACAGGTTCTTGACTATGTTAAGCTTAATGCTGTTATTAAGACAGCAACTGTTAGTAACAGCTGACCATTTAAATGTTAAATGTAAATATATTGTTAATGTAAGCGCTCCAGCTGTTAGATTATGTCAAATTTAATGCTGTTAGTAACAGCTTAACATTTAAATGTTAAATATAAATATATTGTGTAATGTTAGAGCGCTTGTAATTTGCTGAAAGGTGTACAGTTGTTAGACTGTGTTAAGGTTAATGTTGTTATTAAGACATCAGATGTTAGTAACAGCTTACCATTTAAATGTTAAATGTAAATATATTGATGTTTAAGCGCTCGTGCTGTTAGATTATGTTAAATTTAATGCTGTTAGTAACAGCGTGACTTTCCTTAACATAATTAACACACTAACAATACAAACAGGGCTCCACAGTCTTAGGTTTGTCTCCTGTTTACATAGTTCTATGTTTTAAAGAAAGAATATTAAAGAAAGTTGATACTAACATACTCATAGTAACCGTCACAAAACTCCTATAGTATTCAAGCAACCCGATTAAGTTTGTAGCAATAAGAGAGCATAGACAAAAAACCAAAAAGAAATGTTCTAAGTTATGTGAACTTTCATTTGAGTTTTGTGTATGTTTTCGGTTCCCTGCCAAATTTTAGCTGGGGTGGTTGGTTATCTGTCGAGTTTGGTTGATTTGAGGCTCGTTTCGTTTCATTTCGTTTGGGTTGGCTTGGATTGGCTTGGCTTGTGTATTCTTTTCGCTGGCTTGTGTTTCTTATAAATTATTAAAAATGCCATGACTCTGGGCCATAAAGTCTTCGACTTTAGCCGGCTTTAAAGCGCTTTTTGTAGCCCCCAAAGAGATCGTTACGTTGACAAACCCCAAAAAACAAAAGGATTCCTTTTTATTGAAACTTAACTGTCGTGTGGGGCTGGAACATATATATATATATATATATATGTATATGTTATGCGCCTGTTGCTAAAATTCGTCTTTGTTACATCAATGTGCAATAGATATCCTTAGCTCCAGCCGCTCCTTTTAAAATAGGGCTGGCCGTCTATTCAGCAATGTCATTACGCAAACACCCAAGGGAACCATTTACCTGACACGCATGCATGCTATATTCTCCAAATAATTATAGTATTTAGTATATACCAAATAAATGAATAGTATATACTACGTGAAACAGAACAAATTGTACTTGAAACTTGTTGAGGTGCTTTTTGCTCAAACCCCAACGAAAGTCATTAAGAATTCAAGGATAGTTGACCAAAAAGTATGTCCTCCTTGTTGTTAGAAAACAAATAAGAATGTTGTCGCCGGTTGTCTCCGACTGCGGTGTACTCTGTACTCTTATACCCTAGCAGGGTATTATAATGTTGTCTCGAAATGTGTAACGCATTGAAGTAGACGTTTCCGACCCAACAAAGTATATATATACTGAATCAGCATGAATAGCCGAGTCGATTTAGCGATGTCTGTCTGTTTCTATGCGAACTAGTCTCTCAGTTTTAAAGCTATCGTAATAAAACTTGGCACAGATATTTCTCTTGCTGCAGGCAGTACATATGTCGGAACCGGCCGGTTCGGACCACTATAACATATAGCTGCCATAGGAATGATCGGTCTTCAACTATGTTTTTTTATGAAAAACCCATTTGTTTATAAGAGTATCCTTACCAAATTTACCAAACAGAGTCTCTGGCCAAATTTGATCAAAATCGGACCACTATATCACTATATCAAACTTCGAAGATAGCCGTCCTTTCTTGTTTATTGCTTATTTTTGGCTATGAAAATGAAGTTGGCATAAATATTTACAGTCAAATCTATTAAGAGGGTTATCAGTAGAACTCATATCAAATTTTATCACGCTAGATACATTTTTAAATTTTTTCGATGAATTGATGAGTTTTAATTTTTGTTTTTTTTTTTTTGGCTTAAAGTTAGTAAGTAAATTATAAATCAAATAATAAATATTTGTAAGGTCAGCTATAATATTTTTTTATTTTATTTATTAATTTTTTTTTGAGTTTTAAATCTTGTAATTATTTAATTAACAAGTATTCTGCTATTTTATGACAGTAATGCAATTTAATAATATAAAAAGTACTCGTTTTGCCCTTTAAAAATATATAAAAAGCTTAACATATGCATACATTATATTACAAATGAAAAAAATATGTGTGGAATTTAGAAAGTGCAAATTGTTCTTTTGGAATTATTTGCAATTATGAGAATGCCAGCTAAATGCTCGTTACCACGTCACCTTCAACTGGGAAATGGGAAAAATGTACCACAGTCATTTTTTTTTGTTAATCTGAAGAATTTGAAAACTTTTAGGAATGTTAAATTTGCCCCATGTCTGGCAATGCAACTGTTGGCAGCACTTCATGCACTGTTTGCTGGCAAAATTGTTAAAGACCACACACAACTACAAATATGATGAAAGTATTTTCTAGCATATTTTCATTGGCCCCGCCACCCCTCTGTCAGCCCTTTGTTAACCTCTGAAATGCGCTAGAGAAAACCCAAGCAAAATACTGTTGGATGCAACTCACAAATTGTTGGTCATACTTCAATTTCATGCAGCAAAAAAAAAGTGGCAAATTTAACTTTACACCCGACTCCAAGTTTGTTATAATCCTAGTCTTTTGTTCGTCTCTCTTTCTCCCATCTCTGTCTAGTTCTATCGCTAACCCTGTCTCTGTCTCTGTCTCTGTCCAGATTGGGTCTGCAAAAGAACCAGCCGCTGGCAAAGCCAAACAACTCAACAATGGACACAGTCCTTCCATTGCCCAACGCCCCAACATCCTCATCCCGTCCAGGGCAGCTTCCTGCATTGCTTTGGATTTTTCATAAAGCTTATGCATTTTGTATAGTGGCTGGGATCCAACGGATGCAGCTGTGCTAACCAGTATAAACCACCCGAACCACTTCGAACCACTCTGAATCACTCAGTACTGCCCCGAACAGTACCAAACCTTCAAAGCTCAATGAAATCGCTCCACGTATAGCTAACTAACCACAAAATACAACAACAACAAAAAATAAAAACAAAAAAACTAAAAAAAATTGCAAAGGAAAACTGCAGCCATACATGGAGCTTAAAATAGTTTTTAGAAAGATACACACAAACAGAAAGCACAAACACACACATGTTTAGATATGTACATATATCTATGTACACTGAGAGAAAAAAAATCTATTCAAAATTACAAGCTATTGTAGGAATTAGCATTCTTAAAGATTCTTCCAATTTCCGCTCTGATCAAGACTTTCGGAATCCAAATCATTGTTTTTAATATTAGTATTTCTTACATTTTTCAAGAATAGTAATTAAAAACTGATTTTATTTCAGTAATTTTATTTTGGTATTTTTTCCTTTGAAAAAATCTGTTTTTAGGACTCAATAGTTTATTCGGTTTATTTTTAATAACAATAAATAAAGTCTTAGTATTTCTTAGATTTTCAATAACATCTGATCTCTAGAATTTCCTCTTTTTTTTCCGGTATTTTTTCTCAATACAATTTTTAGTATTTTCAGTAATTTTTTTGGTAGTTTTTTAAACAATTTTTTCCTTGAAAATAAACTGATTTTGGCACATTCAGTTTATTTTGACCAATTATCAATAAAGTCTAAGTATTTCTTCGATCTTAAAAGAATACTGAATAGTAGCTGATCTCTAGTATTTTCTATATTATTTTTTGGTATTTTGTTTTTGAATTTTTTCTCAATAAAATAACAACTGAAATATTTAACAATTCAGGGTGAATATAGAAAGGTAGATATGAAAAGTATTGGCTGGTCATATAGCGCTATTTCGAATGCTGCCAAGCATCCTCATCAGTGACCTTATTGTTAGAAATTTTTCTACAAACTTGTCCGTATATGAGTGGTAGTAGGCTAGATTCGAACCCGAGTGCTCCCGTCTGTAAGGCGGATGCCTTAACCTCTGACCCGCTTGCTGTCCGATCCCGGCTTGAACTAATTACTGTCATCAACAGGTCCATTTGAAATTCTAAGTCCGCACCAAAGCTTAATCCCTTTATCCAAGTTTGTAACCCTTATTCTGTGACTTTCAGTAATTTTTCATCTTCAATATTTCTTGTATTTAATAAATAACAACAAATGTGATATTTTCCGAATTTGTTTTTAATTTGCTTGAAAATACTTATGTTTCTTATAACGAGTTATTAAGGCTGTTGTAGTTATTTGTAATAAATTAATGTCATATATGTGAATACTTACAAAAGGTCCTTTGATAATCGATTGACAAAGGCACATCAAATAGTATTTCACAACTAATTAATGGGACGTGGCATTTATTATGTAATTTGTTGTTATTATAAAGGAGCTAATTAATGTATGTGGATTCAAATGTCAAAGTGAGCTCTTTGTTTTTGTTTCTAACATCTTCTTTATGATTAGTTACAACAAATAGGGCGACTCAGCAAAGTGTGAGCTTTTATACATATTCTTGTATTACTCGTATTACGGAGATAATTGGCCAGGATACTCAAACTGTGCTTGAGATATCAATTTGCCAATTAACATTAACTTTGCTTTTATTTAATATTTTTACAGCCTTTTTGCAATTAGTGTGATCTTTCAAGTTTGGGATGAAAATCGAAATTCAGTCAACAGCTGCAGCTTTTGTGTTTTTTAAGAATAATGAGCTTACAAATTGTAACTAAACTAAATTAAATAAATATGTTGTGCGATTTGACTTTAAATTTGATATATATTTTGAAAATTTCGTACAAATTCGTTACGATACGATGCGAATCATGATCTTGATGTTAGGCATAATAATTTCATATATATAAATATATAATATATATAAAATATTTATTAAACTTGTGTGCTATTACATTTTTGGCAGCTTAAACTAATTGTACATATAATATCCTATGAAACTAGTCGAACTTCTTGAAATACATAAGAGGGAGCAGTCAGGAAGCACCGCATACTTAAGATATATCTATTTAAATGCATTTAAGTTGATATTTCAAATATTTAGAACAATAAACTGTAATTTGATAGCAATTTTTCTTAATAAAATTGCTGCATTTAAATATATTGTGAGATATAAATTTCTTTCTGTGTATTTGTGGTTAGTTGTTTTATATAGTTGGGCATTGTTCATAAGGAAATCGTGTGGTAGTATTTTTAGTACTTGTCTGAATGGGTGGGCTGAGTAAAATGCAAAGTTTTGTTTTTGGCACTGATTTGAGCTCAGGAATATTGCAGCTTGGTCATATAGTATGTACTTTGTGTATGTTAAAGGCAGATGAGATTGCATAAGTGTGTGTCTGTCTGTCTGTGTGTGTGTGTGTGTGTGTGTGTGTGTGTGTGTGTGTATTGTAAAACCATTGCCGATAGTTTACAACACTTATTGCTTGCATTGTTGCGGCTGTTGCCTTTAGCGCTTGCCATTGTTTGCTGTACTGGAATGTTCAATATACTTCGAGTGCAGCAAAGTATTGTCGTGCTTGGTGCCTTGTTGCCCTTGGCACTGGCTCAGGGTGTGGGCAAGTACTGGGGGTATCGGAAAGAATTATGCCCCTGGAGCTTAACATATTTTCAATTACATTACGACAGCGTAGGCAGCGTATCGTTGCAAAAATAATAGCCATAAGTAGTTGCAATTCAAGTGCTGAACAGCTGCAAGTAATTGAATGCAAATTTATTTACACTTTCATGTTTTATCCTTTCAGCGAGGACAACACTCGAAATGTAGCTAGAGGTTCTTAGCAAGTGTGAATAACATGATGCTGTAATATTAAGTTAGTTACAATAATACACAAGAAATACCAAAAATTGTGCAAATTTGATTACTGTTAAACCAAGGAATCTTTTCTTCTGGAGTGACTTCGTAGTGGAGTTTTCGGGTCTTAAGTCTAAAGCGTTCAAAACTGTTTCTTAGGCACATCTTAGAAGATATTGAAAAGCAATCAACAAATTATAAATAACAATATTTTCGACTGCTTACAGGTAGTTCTAGCTTTGGTATTTTAAGATATCTAAATGATTTATTCTACTCACATATTATTCTTATAAATACTTAATTAATTTCACTTTTCTGTTTTCCTTTCGTTTTAGGTAAGTCACATCCTTATATCTATCAAATAGTCGATTGACAGTCAAAAGCGTAAGTTTATTTGAATCCTTTTTCAATACCTTTCAGTTTAAGGTTTTGAAACATTATAATTAACTTGAATCAATGCTTTTCCTGTTTGATTTGAAAGAAACATTTTAAGGAATTGTTTTAAATAATAAAAATAGCACAGATATTTGCAATACTTTCATAAAAATACATTTAAAATGTATTTTTATTTAATATAAATACTGTTCTGGTTAGAAGTATGAAATAAAGACAGTGCTTTAAAAAAAGCATATCAAATCATTAAACTAGACACCATGACACTGATCACAATAAGTGAAACTTGAACTTGAAATGTTGATTGTGCTATTAATTAAGTTCTAAAAAATAAATAAAAATATATATATAAATTTAAGATTCATTAATTCAGTTTAAAGAAAGTCCTTGGAAACTAGTTTACTTGTAAATAGTGACGGGAAAAAATTTAATTATTCGATTATTGAATCATATGCTTGATTAAAGCCGAGCGATTACTAATCTCAATTAATCGAAGAGAACTAAAATAATCGGTTAATCAAATAATTTTTAAAAATTGCAGCAATTGTAATACTAGGGCCATTTGCTAACAACAACCATTAACAAATACATAAAACTGCACATAAATAATATTTATACTATGTTCCCGAAGGAAAATCGACCACCCACCCCCACCCCCTCCCACGCAATTTAGGGGAAACCTGTATCTTCCCCATTTTTAAAGCTATAGTCACCAAATTTGACACACAGACTAATATTGAAATTCCCGACAGATCTGCATCAAAATTTTGACCCTCCCACCCCCACCCCCACAAATCGGCATATGATATCCCCAAAGTACGGAGTGTTTCTCCTACAGTTTCAAAGATAGAGTTATCTAATTTGGCGTACATACTAATGTTGACCCTCTGGACAAATTTGCATCAAACATTTTTGGACCCTCCCACCCCTCCCCCACAAAGGAGCTAAATCTGTATCTCAAACACCTGTGCAGTTTTTTTCGCGTCTCTTTCTGAACACACAAATAACCAAATTATATAGGACTGGGAACATAGTATTCTGCAGTCGGGTGCGTCCGACTGCAACGTTCTTACTTGTTTTTATTAGTTTTGGAATAATATTTGCACACTTTACTGTATGTCGTTGCCATCAATCTATCTATGCAAATTGCTCTGCCAGCTTTTATTTTCATATACGCGCAAATAGTGATGTGATTATTTGAGCATATAATCGATTAAGGATTCGATTAATCGAAACGCATTTTGCGATACAATTAAATCGTGAATTGAGGCAAAATAATCGATTAATGTGTATTCTATGATTAATAGTGCCATCACTACTTGTAAATTACATAGTTTGAATTGACTCGTGTAAGATTCAAAATAGTCTTTTCGCTTAGCATATTCAATTAAAGTGGCTTATTAAAAAACATTTCAGTCGAAAGGACTCAAATATCTATCTAGAGCACAGCCTTGGTTTTAATTACTTTTGGCGCCAGTCACAAAAGTGGAGGAACTCCAATTAAAGCCAAATAAATGTCAATAAGCGGTGATTTATGCATATATGTATGTGTAGTATCATGAAATTGTGTGCTAGTTGCTAAGAATATGCAGCACATTTGGCTTAAACTACTGGGAGACATACATAGCTCTGGCAATCAGTGAATAATTTGACAGTCGTCTGTTGAACAATAGAAATATTGGCCAAAAAGGAAGCGGAGGGGCCTAAAGCTTAACGAAATGAATTTCGCAAGGAATGCTAGCATAAATGTAACTAGCTAAAGCCATAGAAAAAGTGAAATTAGTCACTTTTCGGGCTGGCAATACAGTACTGACTGGAATGGTAATGAAAAAGAAAAGTGAAAAGTGTGGAAATGGGCGGGAAAGCGCTGGCATGCAAAGGCAGCAGCAAGCAGGCAAAGCAGGAGTGCCAGTGTGTGTGGGTGTGTTTGGGTGTGTTTGGGTGTGTTTGGGTGTGTGTGGGTGTGTGTGTGTGTGTAAATTGTGGATTTTTGGGTTGCCTTGCCACGGCTGTTGCACATTTGCCAGAGGATGGCTACTGAAAAAGGTACTTCTTGGTTGGCTCCATTGTGTTTGCCATTGACAACGCACATTGAATGGGTGTTACTTGTGGCACTCTCTCCACCTCCCTCTCTCTCTCGCTGCTCCTCGCTTCCCTTAGCTACCATTCATTTTGTCATCTTATCTGCACATGTGTGTGTGTGTGTGTCGCAACAATAAACTCACTTACACGCACAGAGTAACTCCACGACATGTGCTGTAAATGCGCTATTGTTGTTGTAATTGTTGCCATCGAGTCTTGCTGAACAAAAGGCACTCACACACACAAACACACACACACACACACACATTGGTCATGGCTATAGCATACAGCACACCAAATGAAGTCCTTTAAACGCCTCAGCGTTCTATTCAATTTACAAACCTATTTTGTGCCTTCATTCAAAGCTTGCCCAAAACTTAATTAGTTTTATATTAGAGCTGGAAATAGACTTATAGACTTCATAGACTTAATGAAAATGTGTTCGTTTTTAATGTAGTGTAAAATATGAAATAATTTGTATTTTAATTTAAATAATAACTCTTTTAACATAATATATCGATAACTACACATGGTTGTTCTAAAGCTTAGCGGCCCCATATAAAGACTGCCTCAAAATGACTGACTTTGGTCTTAAACGGCTGAGCAAGACTTTATTGCAGAAATAATATTTAGTAATTAACTTTAGAATTACCAAACACATAAGCAACCCTGTCGAATTTACTTGATATATCGATACAAGCTGAAAGGATGATATATCGATACAAACTGAAAGAAGGTATCGATATATCACCAAGTAAGTGATCAGTCTTAAGAAATCAAATAACATATTATTAAAATCTATGTTATTTTTTGTGTTTTAAGTTACTTTATACCCAAAATCTGTGTTTATTTAACAAATATTAAAGAATATTCTCCCAGCTCTATTCTATAGCGAATTCAATAAGGATAGATATTTGATGTAGCAATACATATAGATACATAGTATCTGTTGAGCTTAAGAAATAATAATTCATTAGCAAAGCAATAGAGGATGCTATCGACAGTACTCGTATATAGATGGTTTTCTTTTGAAACTATTTTCGAGATTTAATTTCATATTATTGACATCAGATATGTCCATAAGCTTGATCATAACTTGGAAGAATACTAAATATTATTAAATATAAATATTATTAATGTTTCCTATCTTTTTATGTCATTAAATTTAATTAACAGCAAACATCTTATACAAAAGACATAATCTGCTTGCTCGTATTATTATTATTATTATTTTTTTAATAATTATGAGATTCAATTTATTTAGAAATTATGACAATATAATGAAAATAAGTTATAACTAAACAAATAAGAATGCTATAGTCGAGTATACCCGACTACAAAACTCCCTGTACCCAGGTCCGAAATTTCCGATCGCATCTTCGTGCACTTACACATACACTGAGAAGCACACACACAAGCGACAGCGCAAGCGAGGCACTTTAAGTGGTGGCTGTGCTGCTTCTCGCCCCTCCGCTGTAGCACTGAATCTTCTTTTGTGAAGAACTTCCGTGTTTATTATCCGATCGACTTGAAATTTGAATAGCATATTAGGAGTGACCAAAGTATTTTACATGCCAAAACCCAAAGCTATATCTTTAAAGATGTTGGTGTAAAACGTTTTTATCGAATTGCGGGGGAACGTGGGGAGATATCTGAAATTGGAAACAACATATGGTATACAAATTTTGTGTCTCTAGATCTTGTAGTTCCTGAGCCCGTCGCATTCATACATACGGACGGACAGACGGACAGGGCTAGATAGACTCGACTATTGTTACTGATCAAGTATATATATACTTTATAGGGTTGGAGATGTCTCCTTCTGCCTGTTACATACATTTGCGCAGATTTAGTACGCTCTTTTTACTCATTTTATGGGAGCAGGGAGGCCGCCTTCAGAACCATCTCACCAGCTCTTAAGGGATACTTCGGAGGGAACAGGGAGTGAAAATCTATAAATTAACCGTATTTGTCGTTAATGAGAAAATTTCGTGACCAAAGTGTGTGCAGCATTGAGGGATTCAGAAAGTTTGGAAGAGCATTTACTATGAACCTTAGAAACAATATTTTTTAATACTCTATAAGCACTTGAAGAGCACTCGCTTGCACATATACATACTCACATATACCCCTTGAATGTCAGACTAGTTTCGGTGCAGAATATCGTTGGTCCTGTGTCTGAGTTTTGAGGCTTGGGAGTGGGTAATGGTGCCGAATGTAATTCTCATGCAAGTAAACAAATTTGAGTGTGTGTGTGTGTGTGTGTGTGTGGGTGGGTGGGTGTGTGCAAATAAAAAAATGAGGTCAATAGCAGGTAGATTATCAAATAAGCATTAGGCAAAGAGGCACAGCACAGTTGTGAGGGTTGTGGGCAAGGATTAGAGGGGCGACAAGGCAGCTAACGTCAACTAGGACGATGTGGCTGGCATTGCAGCATTGAAAGCATATTTCTTGAGCCACAATTTGAACGTGGAACCACACAACCACACTTTTGCACACCCACAGCCGTATACAAATTGAGTTTGTGCCACAATTCTACATTTTGTGGGCATGCTCAAGACGTCATCGGTTGTTCGCTATCTGTGTGTGTGTGTGTGTGTGTGTGTGTGTGTGTGTGTGTGTGTGTGTGTGTGTGAATATTTAGGCAAGTGGCACGGCTTATGCGGTTAGCAATCAACGCCATCAAGCAGCCCCTACTGAAACCCACACCCTTCAACAGCCAACCCAATCGCAGCATGCGTGAAGGTCAATTTATCGCCTAATGATGGCGAACAGTGTCAGGGGTGGTGAAGGGGGTTGAAGGGGGTGAAGGGGAGGGAAGGGTAGGGCTTGGTGTGTGTGGCAAGCAAAGCATGTGGCATACTACATGTTCCATGCTTCATGCTCCTTTTTAACGCCAAGCTGTTAAGGATTGCGACTTGAAGAATTGAGATTGGTTTCTTGGTTTTGTCTGGGATACGGCTGAGTTGGGGGCTCCGGGGGGTCTGCTGGGGAAGGGGATGGATTTTCTGGGCTGGCAAACCATTTGGCAATTTGGGCCAAAATTTAGCGCACATTTAGTTTGATTTATTTGACTAATACGCCTCGGCTGGGGGGCAGTACTTCAGAGCTCCGCCATTGGACTCTGCGTGGGGTGGTTCCCCCCACCCGAACCTTGAGCCCAATAAATGCAATTACTTACACTCCAAATTTAATAAGCTTATGGCCAGGCTCAATTGTGGCTGGGTCACTTTCCATATGCGTTTAACAACAAAAATCTGTCAAATAATCGAATAATTTCCGTGTAAATGTGGAATATTCGGATAAAAAATATATTTACCTTTGTTTTTAATTTATTTTTAAATATATGTTCTCGTATTTATGAGATGGAATTTAAGTGGGTTAATGTTGTTCAGAGTTCGAGTATGAATGTACCATAAACATATGTAAAAGATTAAGCATCACTCTGAATGCAAGTATATTCATTTGATGTGTGAATACATTCATATATAAGTGTATACATATTATGTACATATGTATGTATGTAAGTATATGAAAATTCACAATCGTTTGCGTTCACGAATGTATTCACATTTTGAATATGAGTGTATTCATGAGTGCATTCATGAGTGTATTCATTTTGTGAATGAATGTATTCATGATGTAGGTATGTACATATATGGGCATTCAACATTGAGTGCAATTATGATGTACATATACATACATAAACATTCATATTCTCATTCATGAGTGCCTTTAAATGAATATGAGTGTATTCATTAATATATTTATGAGGTATTTGATTTCAGCTATTTGTGTTACAATTTAATATGCATATGAGAGTTTTCATTACTTATTCATTGAGTAAGTATTCAACTATTTGCAACAGTTTCTTCAAGAGTATATCCATTCACTTCAATGTATTCACTTTGATGATGAGTTAATGTATTTATTTGAAATAGGATTGCATGCACTTCATCAATAATACACTCATTGAAATATTAAATATTGTATTATTTTCAAATATTTATTTCAAAATATTACGGATTCATAACACAAGCTGGGAAATATACATATATTTACGAGCATATTTATTCGTTTAATGCATTCGGTTATTCATTTGCTACACACCATACTCATATGAATATAAATGCTTGTTATTCACACGCATTTTGTCAGAGTAATCAACAGTCAACTGACCATTGAATTCTGCCATGTCGTGTGCACTCATTCACTACTCAAAACATACAGATGAATGTACTCACATACATATATGTGCTGTGCAGGAGAGGCAGACATAACCATAACAAAGTTAGCGACATCCTTGTTCCGGTTATAGAAATGCGTTTAAGCTTCAGTTGCTGTGGAATTTGGCTTTCACCCTTTTAGCTTTTTTTGTTTCATGGCTGTTGTTTTTCGTGCCTGGGCAGTTTGACTTGTGGGTGGACGGCGGATGCTGGAGGGTGTAGGATGGATGGAGGGGGACTGCCAGTAGCACCTGACTGGCGATAAAGTCAGGCCATGAGCCAGGAGCCAGGAGCCAGAAGTCCTGGGTAGCCAAAAACAAATACAGTAAACTGACAAAACAAACACTAAAATGTCGGGGAAAAGACAGAACGAGATCGAGAAATTTGAGATGTGAGCAAAGGAAGGCGATAGAAGTAAAAGGAATATAAACAAAAAACAAAAATATAAAAAAAAGTGAAAAAAAAGAACTTATTGCTTGGCAAAGCGTGAAATGTTTACGAGCGACTGACGATGGCGACTCAAGAGCCAGCCTCGTAAAAAGATTTGTGTTTGTGTGCCTAGCGCAAATCTTATCCTCTTTCCTATTGCCTACCCACTCGCACCCGCTCCGGAACTTTCTCGCTATGCACAATTGTAAAGAAAATGTTATTAAGGATTTCTATTATATAACAAAAAGGCGTACTAAAGACACAAACACACACACAGAGAGAACGAGAGAGATACCGGAGAGTGAAAGGAGAGACAGGCCCATTTATTTTGGTGTGAGTCGCATTAAGTACTTGACATATACACAGTTTTGTAGATGTGCACTGCGAGAAATAATGTGTTCAAAATAAACAAAACAAGCCTAAGCTTAAAAGAGATTTACAACAGCAAAATAATAACAAAACTCAAGAAATTTATTTATATTTTTCTATTTACATTAAATTTAATTAACAGAAATTACTATATGAAAATTTTTCATAACATAAAAGCACTCTATTTTGATGCACACAGAGAAAAAGCGAGAGATCAAAATGAATGGCTGCAGTTGAATTTGCAGACAGCTTAAAAATACAAAATAAAACCCCATCAAAAATAATGAAAATATTAGTATTTCATAAATTATTTATAGTAAATAAATAATAAATAATATAATTTTTGATTGTAAGAAATTAAGCACTCGACATACATACTATACACATATTTGTAGGTGTGTACACTAAGAAAAACAGATGGCTTAACATAAGTAACGAATTTTTTTTTAAATAAATGAACAAACAGAGTAATTAGAAAATTCATTTATAAAAAATTAAAGTTATTTTTAAGATGAATAATGGGAAAATTAAAATTATTGTGGACTTAAGCCAAACGCGATTTCTATGAGTGTATTAGGTTAAATAATTTTGCAATGAGTTAATTTTTGAGTTTTGTGTTAGTTTTTTTTGAAAAGATTTGAGAGCTGATGATTTATAGCTTTTCTTTCAGTGCATACTTACTTATATATGTATAGAATCGTAAGTATGTGTATATATTATGTATTTAGCAGTATACTGCTTCATCTTCCCTTCATCATAATGATGGGCTTCATGGGTTTTGCTTTTTGGCTAAGGTTTTTCATCTACTTAGGTTTGCAAGCCTGTGTCTATGTTTATGTCACTGGCTGTGCTGACAAGTTGATGGCGCGCTCTACCCATGTGCAAAATGTCTATATGTATGTGTGCTGCTCTCTCTGTGTGTGTGTGTATATATATGTATATATGTATATATATTTATGCTCAAGGTTCAGCTACAAACATTAGTCAACTGAACCCAAAATGAGCGACCAACAAAGCAGCGCCATTGCAATGAATGAATGAGCAAGCGAGTGGGTGAATGGGTGAATGGGTGTATATGTGTTTGCTTGTCTGAGCGAATGAATAAATGACTGACT
The DNA here is from genome assembly GCA_035043065.1 of Hirtodrosophila confusa. NCBI lineage: Eukaryota > Metazoa > Arthropoda > Insecta > Diptera > Drosophilidae > Hirtodrosophila > Hirtodrosophila confusa. Next base: position 5,624,170 of record JAWNNI010000078.1, read on the forward strand.
GAACGACTGAGCGACTGAGCGACTGAGCGACGCGGCAGCAAGATCGTCATGGCTGTTGGCGACAACCAGCTGCAGTAAATGGAGGTCCTGCTGCAGTACCAGGACAACGACTATGGCGATGACGATGGCGCGCTTGAATGCACTTTTGCTTTGCGTGCATCTAGAAGGAAATATTTTACTGGCTCACCATATTCGCTTGAATGACGTGTATGTGTGCATTGTACAGTGGAATATGGCTACTATAACATTACTTCAATCTTTCATACTATATGAAGCTGTTTTTCCTAACTGACTGGCATTAAGGGATTTTTATTAATTCCACCCTAATAGTTAAATAATGAAGATCTTGGGTGAAACTTACATTTTCATTTGATGTGCTTTCACTTTCAAAAATATAAGACTCATATTTCGCAAAATCCACCCTTTTGGGGTGGAAATGGGATTCCAAGCCTAATACTTCCTAATACAAGAAATATTATAATAAAACCGATTTTGGAAAATCCTCACTCGAATTGAAATTGTAAATGTTTTGAAGCTTATCGCTCTCAAACTCATATTTACAGCTACATAGGAAATGATTCACCATGTCGCATAATTAGATCAAATTTGAAGTATAAATGAATACTGAAACTAAATACATTTCTAACCTATATAAAATAAATACCGTATACAAAATTTCAGCTGTCTATTCCTAACAAGTTCTGGTTCATGCTAAGAACCCGTGTAAGCAGCTGTTCCCACTGTGCTTTTGAATACACATGTACATATATTATGTCCATAAATATGCTAGAAATTTCTTAAGATACGAAGCTGTACCGTACTATCTTCAGCTGGATCCACTGTGCTTTTTAGATGGCTTCTGTGCTACAGCGAGCATTGTTGTAAACATGTTTTTTATTACTTTTTGCAATGCTGCCTTTGACTTTAACAATGTCAGCCATTTTGTTCGCTTTGTGGCGCCTCTGCAGCTTGCTGGCGCCCCGAAAGTATGCAAGGCTGTATAGTAACTGGGACAGGGACTAGGAATTGGAATGGAGACTGAAACTGAAACTGGGACTGGGGTTAACTAAGAATAGCATACACGCTGTGCAACTGCATGTAAGTGTTCCTTGTCGAGGATGTGAATAGTGCACTCACAAAAAATGATAGTAGTTCGAAAATAAACAGTATTCTCACTATCCGTTGATAGAGTAGTTCTACAATGAACAAATTTCTCACTATCCGTTGATAGAAATAACAGTAGTTCGCCCATTCTTCGATATATAATTATTATTCATTATCTATACTGCATACTATCTTTATAATTTTAAGACCACATGTTTTTGCCATGCAAGTTTTAGCTTATTTTTGAAACTATACTTAAAAAAATATACCTCCACGGTATAAAGCTTAAGAAATTCGAATCAAATCGGGCGATATCGGGTGATACCATCTGGTATTTATTACAAATATTATATATAATATCACATAAAATGTATGAGGAATTATACAAATTCATGTAAACTTATGAACGGATGTTCTTTTTATGTATTTATGTAAATTGACTATTTTATCCGCGATGACAAAACATTTTAAGCTACATTCTTGCTTAACATTTATACAAAATACGAATTTAAATTAGTTAAAAATAATCAAAACATAATCAAAAACTTCAATCCTATAACATAAATTAATGTACTTAGTTTACGAACATTTACTTTAACTTATTGTATATTCTTTAATGAGAATTCGATTTTTGTGTATTCTTTTCTACTTTTCTGCACTGCCTTATAGCTGCCACACCTCTTTAGCAAGAGTTATTAAATTTAAGATGTAAGCTTCAGTTAATTTCCTTGACAGATTTGGTGCATGAAATTTGTGGCACCCCCAGCGCTTTCCCCGCAAATGAGCATATACTGTAGCTGCTACTGTGGCATGTTCTAGCGACTGCAACTTTCTTACTTGTTTTATATTTTTCTGAGTGTAGCGCAATTATTGCAGACGTGTTTGGTGGGCGACTTACTATTACGCATACGCCGCGTTAGCCGCGTCAACACTTTAATTGATTATTTATCTAGCGGCAGCTGCAACTGCTGCTGCGGCAACAGCGGCTGCCACTGCTGCCGAAGCTGCTGAAGCTGCTGCGATAAGTTAATGCCAGACAATCTGGTCTAGCAATTTGGTGTGCCGTGTTGTGATTGAAAACCAAAACCACAAGGCCGCCACCCATGTGTGTATGCGTGTGTGTGTGTGTGTGTGCGGCACTCTCGTTGTCCTTGCAACTGCAGCTAGCGTGGCTTTGTCATACGCGTTTTTGCCACCCATGGCCCCAATCTAAATTGCTTTCGAGTGTTGTTTGTTGTGCTTGGAGATTTACTGCCTTGTTGGTCTTTCATTTAATTTCTTTCACATTAGACACGCGCAGTACTCGCATTGCTGCCTTTTGTGTACGCTTGTGTGCCCCAGCATCCTATCCTTACGGAGCATCCTATCCCCAGCTTCGATACTTTAAATGTTAGTTAATGGTCATCCCGCAAAAGCTCATTATTACTATTATATGGGTGCCGGGGTCTCTGTTTGGGTCAGCGTATACCAGTTTTACACGTGATTTATATGATGACATTGGCGCCCATTGGTAATTTATGGCCCACAAATGTGTGTCCGGCTTGTCTATCTGAGCCGGCATTAGATCAATAGTCTCCGACTGTCTGTGGTTTTCGTATTTTGTGGTCTACAGCTAAGCTCAGCGGGTTGCAAGCAATTAAGTTAAAGTAACCAACAACTGTCTAGGATACCTACTAATGGCTTTTTATCGTATTTCCGCTTAAGCTCTGTCTTTCAAATATTAATTTATAACTTCTATAGGAGCCATTGCGAGTATCTAGTATTTTAGTTTGCCTGCAAATCATTTCAATTGAGTCTTACATTTTCGATTTAATGGCGCTTACAGTGAAACCTTTAAGTACTATAATGCACAAAGAAGAATTGACTAATCAAATGCTCTTAAGAGAGAAAATACTAATACAACAGAGAGGGAGAGAGCGCAATCAGCTCTTTTGGCTCTCTCAAGAGAGTAAGCATCAAAAAGTGGGAGGAAAAAATGGCGTTTAAAGAGATTGCCTTGATATTTGGGATGCATGATTGTTGGTTCACTCTCGATCGGATAAGTTACTTAAAAAACTAGTTTACTTATGCGTGTATGGATGAATCTTAGCCCTGGGTAAAAAACTAGTTTATGTACTTCAAAGCGCGAGAAACAGGAGTGCTCTGCTTGCTTGCAATGCCGCTGAACTGCTTGAGGCATGTGTGTGTATGGATGAATCTTAGCCCCGGGTAAGACACTAGCTTATGTACTTCAAAGCGCGAGAAACAGGAGTGCTCTGCTTGCTTGCAATGCCGCTGAACTGCTTGAGGCATATGTGTGCATGGATGAATCTTAGCCCCGGGTAAGACACTAGCTTATGTACTTCAAAGCGCGAGAAACAGGAGTGCTCTGCTTGCTTGCAATGCCGCTGAACTGCTTGAGGCATATGTGTGCATGGATGAATCTTAGCCCCGGGTAAGAAACTAGTTTATGTACTTCGAAGTGCGAGAAGCAGGAGTGCTCTGCTTGCTTGCAAAGCCACTGAACTGCTTGAGGCATATGTGTGTATGGATGAATCTTGCCCCGGGTAAGAAACTAGTTTATGTACTTCAAAGCGCGAGAAACAGGAGTGCTATGCTTGCTTGCAATGCCGCTGAACTGCTTGAGGCATATGTGTGCATGGATGAATCTTAGCCCCGGGTAAGACACTAGCTTATGTACTTCAAAGCGCGAGAAACAGGAGTGCTCTGCTTGCTTGCAATGCCGCTGAACTGCTTGAGGCATATGTGTGCATGGATGAATCTTAGCCCCGGGTAAGAAACTAGTTTATGTACTTCGAAGTGCGAGAAGCAGGAGTGCTCTGCTTGCTTACAAAGCCGCTGAACTGCTTGAGGCATATGTGTGCATGGATGAATCTTAGCTCCGGGTAAGAAACTAGTTTATGTTCTTTAAAGCGCGAGAAGCAGGAGTGCTCTGCTTGCTTGCAATGCCGCTGAACTGCTTGAGGCATATGTGTGCATGGATGAATCTTAGCCCTGGGTAAGAAACTACTTTTTGTACTTCAAAGCGCGAGAAGCAGGAGTGCTCTGCTTGCTTGCAATGCTGCTGAACTGCTTGGGACATATGTGTGCATGGATGAATATTAGCCCTGGGTAAGAAACTAGTTTTTGTACTTCAAAGCGCGAGAAGCAGGAGTGCTCTGCTTGCTTGCAATGCTGCTGAACTGCTTGGGACATATGTGTATATGGATGAATCGTAGCCCTGTGTACAGGCTGTATAGCAGTCGTGTATACTCGACTAAAGAATTCCGACTTGTTTGTTTTTGTTTTCCTTTTGGTATTGAAACTTTTTGATGCCCCGCGGATAATTTTTCTTGCTTGTTCTACTACATTGCCAATGGGCTTTTTGTGGGCAATTTTGCGTTTCCCTTTCATTTGTAGTTCTTGAAACGAACTCAACTTTTCGCTATCTCGCTGAGTCACTCGCTGCTCTCACGCCTACTTTTTTTCTTCATTTGCCATCACATTTATCACCATTTTAATCGGTGTCTCAGGCACGAAGGAGACACAAGTGGGCAACAGCTTGCACTGCCCAGTGGCAGCCTGGAACCACCCTTGCCCCACCCCTGCCTCACCTGCGGACAGCTGCTAAGCATCAGACGTGGCAAAGTCGTTGCTTTTTAAATTAACCAAAAAGTGATACAAAAAATGAGGAAGAAGAAAAGTAAACAAAAACCGTGGAGAGTTGGAGCAAAAGTAAATAATTAAAAAAGTTACACAAATTACCAAGGGTCTTGCGTAGGCACGCTATGTCTCCGCGACACCTCAGTCCCTCTACCCTCCACCCTCCACCCAGCAGCCGCTCTATGCAACAAACCCCCTTTTCCCACAATTTGTGGCACCCTTTTGTGTGGCTGTAATTAAATGATGTTTATTAAATGCGCGCTGTCATTCATTGTTGCTGTTGCTGTTGCTGTTGCTGTTGCTGTTGTTGTTGCCACTCACACAAGCAAACAACGCTTAAGTTGTCGACGTCATCAGCAGCTCAGTTATTGTTGTTGCTGTTGCTGTCGCTGGCGCTGCGCTTTTCGCGTTGATGGCCACTTTAAAGTTGAAATGGCGCACCAAAAAACAGAAGCCCAAAAAAAATACAAAATTTGAAAACTAACAAGTAAGAATGCTATAGTCGAGTATACCCGACTACGAAACTCCCTGTACCCAGGTCAAAAATTTCCGATCGCATCTTCGTTAACTTACACATACATACACAGATACGCACACGCACGAGCCACAGCGCAAGCCAGGCATTTTAAGTTGTGACTGTGCTTCTTCTTCCCCTTGCTGCAGCACTGAATCTTTTTTCGTGAATAACTTAGGTGTTTATTATCCGATCGACTTGAAATTTGGACAGTAGATTAAGAGGGACTAAAGTACTGCACATGCCAAATCTTAAAGCTATATCTTGAAAATTGTAACTGTAAAACGGTTTTTATCGAATAGCGGGGGAACGGGGGAGATATCTCAAATCTAAAATAAACTTGACCTGCTCCCGCTATACACGAACCTACATTCCAAATTTGGTGTCTCTAGCTCTTATAGTTGCTGAGATCGTTGCGTTCATACATACGGACAGACAGACGGACAGACGGACGGACGGACAGACGGACAGACAGACGGACATGGCCAAATCGAAATCTCTTTTGATACTGATCAAGAATATATATACTTTATAGGGTCGGAGATGTCTCCTTCTGCCTGTTACATACTTTTGCACAAATCCAATACCCCCTTTTTACCCATTTTATGGGTACAGGGAGTAAAAATGCGCCAAAGCTTGGTGTGTACGGCTGGAGCATACCCTGCAATGTGTTGAAACCAAGCAACAACACTGTCAGACGCTGAAGGTTTTTTATTTTATACATAGATATTATACATACAAAGTGTATTCGCATGCAATTTGTTTTTATTGTTTTCAGGTCGCATGCTTGTAGATATCCAATATTTGATATAATCCAATGCTGCGTAGGGCTTATGGGCAGCCACATACCAAATTTGCTGACTCTGGCATATGTGGTCTCTCAGTTCAGATCATATCGTTGGAAACATTTTACCAGTGTTGTGTAGGGGCATAAAAAAGGGAAAGAAGAACGAAAAAACGCGTCGCTGCTAAAAGAAACAGAATGCAATGAAATCAAAGCGCCAAAAACACTCACAGCACACACACATACACACACATACACACATACACAACAACATAACCACAAAAATGCCGCCAATGACTTTGGCTTGGCATTGTTGTTGCTGCTAAAACGTCAAAGGCTTGCCAAAAAATGCAAGAACAACAACAATGTTGGGACAATAGGGGTATGGCGAAAGGGTTGTCGTGGAGGAGGTAGAACGCGCCGAGGGGTGGTGTGGGGTGTGCTGGGATTGGGATGCTGCCAAGGGCTGGCAACACATCCGCTTACCCTTGCGGCACTTCCTGTCGCTTCCTTCCGCTGGCACACACCTTCACCCCAGCCTTCCCAGCCAGCCCCAGCCCCCCAAACCCCCCAATCCCGCGCCCGCCCTTGGCCAATCCAGTGTTTAGCACTCTGCACGCTATTGCTGAACCCTGTCGCCCTGTCAGTTTATCTAACACGCACTTCGACTGCGTCTATAATGTGGAACAACATTGCGTGGGTATAAAAATGAACAACAACAACAACAGCAACCACAATGGGAAAAAAGGCAGCCCAGCAGTTGAAAGGATGTCTAGAGATGGGGCATACTAGATCCCGTATAGATGCCAAAAAAAAGCGAGAAAAGGTTATCCCGAATATACGTAAATTAACAAAACCTGCCGCCAATCATGATCCCATGTCTGCTTGTGTGTCTATGTGTGTGTGTGGGTGTGTGTGTGTGTGTTAGTGGCGGGTTTGACATAACCAGAAATAGTGACTTTGCAAATCTATGTGAAGATGGTATACACTTACTTTACTCAAGCATACAGCTGCAATTGACAGCTGGCATTACTTATGCTCCAGTTTTCTATATCGAAAGCTGTAATCAATAATTTATTATTCAATTTAATATCTTATCAACCCTGTCTGTCTTTTGGCTACATATTTTGCAATTCTCTAGCCTGGTAGAACTGTTGAGCTTGACAGTCCAGTCAAGCTTTTGAGCTAAACAGTTGAAGTAAAAATGGGAGACAATCCTAAAGAAAACACATTCGAATCAAACTACAGACTATAACTTAGAATCTGTATTTAATGTGGCTAACTTTGCAATTAGCGTCTAAAGTAAAAATCAACACGAAAGTTGTTGTTTATTCTATAAGTGATTTTCAGATCTAGCTTGCCTATATCTGCCTTTGAATAGAGACAAGAGGAGTAATAATAGTCAAGAAGGTTTGAAGTTTGACCCCGAACTTGGAGGTTTCTGAATGCCATCAAGTGTATAATTGACTTATTAATTTTGTCCATTGTCCTTCTAAGTCGTTTACGATAAGATTGATATCCAGGCTCAAGCCAAGGTGTTTAATACTGCGCTGCCATAATATGGACTCATTGACAGGACTTTCGCTTGCGAGTAAAGTAGATTGCCTTTGTTTTGTTGGTGCTTAATTTGATTTTCTATTTGTGGGAGTAGCTAGGAAGGGTATTTAATCCTTCCTGTATGGGACTTGGCTGCCATTGTTGTCGTCAGTGGCTGCCAGAGCTATAAAGTATTGTTTCGTGAGCGAGGATTGAAGACTGGAGTGTCCAGGGACAGAAGACAGATCCCTGAGGTGCTCCCTCCCCCAAACTGTGATTAGCTTCTTATACGATTGTGATTTCAACCTAGAAATATCTATCAGATAGACAGCCCTCAATACTTTTAAGAATGTATACAGAGATAGCACAAACTTTTTTATTTGTGGATGAGTTCAAGCTGGGAGAATCACACCCCCGATATATCACGAGTACTATATTTTGGAGCTTTGGTCTGGGGTTGATTTCACCTGCCACTAAAATAATATGCATTTTGGAAGATTTAGGGGAAGTTCACTTATCTTCTGTTTTAATAAGTAATGTTTGCTTATCTATCAACACAAATGTCGAATAAACTCTGACATAGAGTATCAAGGGCTTGATAGTTGGTATTGCCTGAATATCTGTTATCTTTTTGCACTTGACTGTCAGAGAAATATTTGTGGAATTGTGTGTAAGCCAACCTTTAAACAGCCGCAACACAGATGGGCCTATTAGCTTAAGTGATAAGCTGTCACAGAGTTGCCAATGCGTTGCCAGAGTTATTCAAATGCAACCGTGCGTTTTGTGTTGCGCTTTTGTCCATTTTGTCGCTATATATCATATGAAAGAGTTGATGTTTTGTATAAAGACCAATCCGGCATTGCGGACGTCACGCTTCAATGCATATTTTGTAATCCTTTTCTGTGATTCAAGTGACATTTTGTCAACTTCTAACTTCTCTATAGGCTTCTATCACTTATATGAAGTGATAAATGAGATGACTTTCAAATTTAATATTTCCTTACTTGGTTCAACAACGTAAAGTCCCGTTGCGGACGTTACGAGAAACAGAAATTGCCTAGAATCTCAATATGCAAAATTAGTAAAGAAAAACCTTTTCCAAAAATAAATAAAATTGATTTTATTTCATTTTACTTTAATTTTAATCTTATGGTTCTTTAGTTCTTAGTCTTATTTTAATTTAATTCTATTTTTCTCTTATTTATTTATTTTTTATGAGCACCATAAATAAAGAACTCTATTTATTATGTACCAGAAATGTCCAGGTTTTCGTTATATGCTTAATCGAAAAATATTTCCTTTTGATATTTTTCCATTAAGAACAGTATTCAAATAAATTATATGTGCCTTAAATTGAAAGATACTTTTAGGATCATCCTAACATGAAATGTTCGTACAAGACAATGACGGTTTGGAAATTATATGAGACTCCAAAAAGTAGGCTACACAATTTTCTGTGAATTTAAATCGCAAGTGGAGTTTAAAACAGTATTAATTATAACTTTATGCACAAATAAATTGTTTTATTTATTTTATTTATTAATATTGATAGTCCAGCTTACAAAAATTAAACTAAAAAACAACTAAAAGGTCTTTGGCTATATTACAATATTCTAATATATATATATATGTATGTATACAGGAATTTCTTATCAAATATGTTAATTAATACTACTGGTAAATAAATTGCAATTTGTTAGTTTGTGAGCAAAGTATATTATAATAAGTTCCTTCTACCGTTTCACATATAGCATATAGCTTACATTACAATATATTGAAATGTACTATAGAAGTATAGAACAATACATTATATACTCTATGTCTGAAAGCGTATTCAAAACTTTATATTACTCAGTGGCAAGCTTTTTCTCCTTCTTCCTTTGTACACTTTGTTGCTTTGACAGGCGGCTCTCTAAACAACCGCCATGCACACACACAAACACACACACACACACACACACACACACACCGCACACACACACACACACGTGCTTTGTTGGTATGTGTGTGTGTGTGTGTGTGTGTGTGTGTGTGTGTGTGTGTGTGTGTGTGTGGGGATTGCGTGTGCAGGAAAATTAGTTAAGGCAATGGGGCGAATTTTTGAAATTCATAAACTTACCGGTTACGTGGGTTACGACTCTTTGTGTTGGCAACACTTGTGGGTTGTGTGTGTACGTGTGTGCTGTGTGTGTGTGTGTGTGTGTGCTCTGCATGTGTTGGTGCACGCTAAGTATGTGTTAATATCAAGTTGACTCTTTGCGCCAATATAATTGGCCTGTCTGCTTGTGTACACAAGTTAGCGCCCAACTAAAATGAATCCAAACAAAACGCAATCAACTTCATGCCTATGAATTAATGATGCATACAGCGCAACGTGGCGTATGAGTAATGCGCTTTCAAAGCACAGCAACGGCATATAGTGGGTTAGTTGAAGGAACCTAGGTCCTTGAACCAAATGCAATTGCAAAGGTTAACTGCTTGAGTCAGCTTAAGTAACTAACAATTAATATTGATAGTCTTTAATTAAATACCATGGTGCTCACCTGTTTTAATGGGCTAAGGATATTTACTTATGATCAAAAGCAATCTTGAAGTTATATCTCATCTCCAAAAGATCTTAAGCACTCGATGACAGTCTGGTTACTTATCGAGCGTAATATCGATACAATCTACTTGCATATCGATACTTTAAGAAACTATCAATTCCCATTGATAACTTGCACATAAACTATCGATAATATTATTGAAATATTCTTTCCTGTTCTGTTTAGGGTAGTGATGTAAAAAAATCGATTTTTTTATGGAAAATATCGTTTTTTTCGATGTTTTTCATACATCTTTTTTTATACCCTAAACTAAAATGGCCAAGTTAAAACGTTAACATTATCTTTTTTTTTATACCTAAGAAAATCAATTTTTTGTATGAAAAACATCGAAAAAAACGATACTTTCTATAAAAAAAATCGATTTTCTTACATCACTAGCTTAGGGTATAAAAAATGATAATGTTAACGTTTTAACTTGGCCATTTTAAAATGTAAGTGTGTAAGGTAGTTATTGAAAAACGATCAGTATTTATTAATAAAAGTATACCATTTGTTCTGGCCAAATAGTGCAACCAAATGTTTGCTTGTTAAAATCAAATCAATTGTATTCATATTCACCAATGTTAACCATTTGCGTTGCTTTTCCATTAAGCAATATTAAATAATTCCAACCAAGAACAGACAGCACTTGTTTGGCTCAACTAAAACGATTATAGAGAACATTTGATATACAATATTTAAGCCAATGAGCCACTTAACCTATTGATGACTGCCCAGTTGAAGTGTCAAAAGCAAGTTCTAGTTGGAGTAAAGGTTCAATTCAATTATAATATTCGGTTGCAATTGCAGCTTAGTTACGTCCTCTATCCATCTAAGCTCGTATTCTATTCAATTTATGCTTACCTCCGCCTCTCCTACTTACTATGTGAATCAGTAATTTTATTTTAATCGGATTTTTGGCTTGGCAATTTGAATTGAGCTTAATTATATAACATAATTGAGTTCTTTGAAGTGATGCCAGTCTATTTGATGATGTATTTATTGTTTAGTAATTGTTTAGTAAGTGCACTCAAAAATCAATTTGCACAAGGACTTCTTCGATACTACAATGATGGGTGTTCGAAAGGCAGCAGAATATGAATGCCTGTACCTGTAAATATATTCATATGTACTGGCAAGGATGTGTGCTGTAATCTATTGCTGAATAGTTTAATCAAATGATATTTGTATTAATGACAGTTTATCTATACATTTATATAAAAGAGCTTGATCGGACTGATTGGGAATCAAAAAACTGTAATATCTAAGTTGAATCTTTGGTAAATTTCATCCGCAAGTGCGGAAAGCTTGCGCTAAAACTGTTGAATGAAGCCTTTAATGGGCTACACTCGGGAAAATAAATGCTATAGAGTTGAGAAAATCGCTCTGTTATAATTGCTAAATAGAAATTTTTTAAAATATAAAAAATAAATACAAAAAAATAAATAATACAAAAATTAAAAATAACAAAGGTAAAACGACATTCTGTAGCTTAGTACATTTTTTCTTCCTGTGTGTATAATGAGAATTCCGCTGCTAAAAGAGTGAGGAATTTCTCGCTAAAATTTCTTCAGCAGTATCAAATGTAATGTGGAACATCAAAATTCAACTACATTGTGTCTGAAAAGCTGAATTTATTTGGGATTAGCAAAGTATTCAAGTTAAAGAGTAAAAGGTTGTTAGCAGCAATGTTAGCGTCGCATATCATTAAATATATATGATAAACAGATAAGTTTAATGACAAAAGGTTGAATACATTGCATATTATTTGAAAACCAAGCAAAAGAAAATGCTTTGCATAGTTTTGCTACACAGCCCCGAGTAAATATACTCGCAATTACACAGCTATTCAATGCTTTATTTTCAAAGAATTCACTTTATTGAATTGAAGTGGACTTTCCAATCAATTGGCTGCAAACAGCCATGGCAACTGGGCATTGAATCCATTTCTCTGTATTATTTTTAATTATTATTATTTATTTTTGTCAATTAGCGCATTATAAGTATTTATTCATAACGCTCAAACAAGGGAGCATAAAGTTTTATTCAAAGCATTCCGTAAATGAATAATCCCATCTGCAACAGTTTACTTTACAAAGGCACTTACATTCATATTTGTATTTACATATGTACGTATGTAATTATATTCAGAAGGACGACACGAACACTTAATTAAAGAAACACAGATACACCCACACACACACACACACACACACGCACAATTGGTCAAAGGAATATTTCAAAATGAGCATATTGATGACAAAATGGAATTTGGACTCCATGCAATTTCATTAATGCGACTTGACGACCGATTTTCCCCCCAAGTATTCATTTTTAATGTACCAGTGACAAAAAGTATGCTTTCAAATTTGTTGCGAATACAATCAGATTCACGCCATCGTAGCAGGCAATATCATTTTGTCACAAATTGTGAGGAGAGTGTCCTTTTCCATCCTATTAAGAGTTAATAAGAGTTTTTAAGAGTTCGCCCTGACTGACTGATTGGCGACCAATTGTCAAAAGCTAGAGATCTCCAATTTGTACAGTAGCTATCTCTTATATTGTAGGTTGACACTCTGAACTAATTTCCTGAAAATTATTACCCGAGAAGTGGAAATTCGCAGAAAATTGTTGACTGAAACTTGTTTACTTACCGGCTTCAAGCTCATTTTCAAAGATCTATACAATAAATCGCGGGTCTCAAAGTTGTATAACTCAAAGTCTAAAATTAGTCTGATCAGCTTAGAACTCATATTCAAAGCTATAGACAATATGTATCACACAGTCGGAAAAGTGGTGGGAAACTCTGGAATTCAGCATCTTTGTTTTTCATGCATTTTTTTTTGGATTTTTAGCATTAGTCTTCGAACTTCATCAAAAATATTTTAAATGAGTGCCTACCAATTTTGGAAAATCTACATGCACCCGTCGCCACGAGCGGGATATGAGTGTCTAAGTCAGATGAGTGAGATTATTTGTATAGTTCGATCGGGTTCAAAGTCATTGTCATTGCCCTACACTATTTAGGAAAGTCAACCCTAAAGGGAGGGAAAGTTTTGTGTATTTCTTACGATTGACGATTGTAGTTAGAGTCAATTTTATCTTAATTTTTCGCCGGGCAAGGCCGGTGTATTACCAGCTGGTATATATATGGTCTTAATGAGCATGACGAGTTGAGTTGTCTGCTTGTTTCAATGTCAATTAGTCTCTCGGTTTTAAAGCTTTCCCGATGAAACCTGACAATATTGGTGCGTGTGTACATGTTTCGAAGCCAATTGGAAGATTGTGTTTTGTTATTTATATAGTTGGAACCTTCAAACTTTCAATCTTTGTATAAAAATCTTATGAGGATTGTTTAAGATAACAGAACTCACCAATTCGGAGTTTAATTATGCTATATACATTTGATGAAAATCAATTGAAAATTGAGTTTTGGTATAGGCAACTTTAGTGTTTTATATTGCCAAGATATTTATTTATTTATTTTTCTTAACTATTGTATAGCTTTACAAAACTACCAAGTTTTCTGCTATTTAATTATCATGATATTAAGTCTTTGGGTATTACGCTATTGGTCGTAGTTGTTGAAGATTCATATATGTTTGCTAAACTTTTACCAAGTACTTAACCTTGGTTTTCTTTATGGTCTTTAAGCTCCTTTATATAACACATTTTAGTTAGAATTTCGTTAGCTTATAATCTAAAATATTCAAAAAAGAAAAAGAAAACGTAGAAAGTGGATAGGATAATTGTAGTAAGGATAAAGAAAACAAATATGACAAGTAAGAATGCTATAGTCGAGTATACCCGACTACGTAACTCCCTGTACCCAGATCTAAGACATCCAATCACATCTACGTCCACTTACACATACACACACACATACACAAAGACGCACGCACACAGGCGGCAAAAGCGACAGCGCAAGCGAGGCATTTTAATTGGTGGCTGTGCTTCTTCTTCCCCTCTCGCTGCATCAATGAATCTTCTTTCGTGAATAACTTCCGTGTTTATTATCCGATCGACTTGAAATTTGGACAGTAGATTAAGAGAGACTAAAGTATTGTACATGTCAAATCTTAAAGCTGTATCTTGAAAATTGTTACTGTAAAACGGTTTTAATCGATTTGCGGGGGAACGGGGGAGATATCTGAAATATGAAACAAACTTGATCTGCGTATGGTATACAGGAACCTACATTCCAAATTTGGTGTCTCTAGCTCTTGTAGTTGCTGAGATCGACGCGTGCATACGGACAGACGGACAGACGGACAGACAGACGGACATGGCCAAATCGAAATCTCTTTTGATACTGATCAAGAATATATATACTTTATAGGGTCGGAGATGTCTCCTTCTGTCTGTTACATACATTTGCACAGATGTAATACCCCCTTTTTACCCATTTTATGGGTACAGGGAGTAAAAATAGATTACTTAGTTGAGTACGAGTGTAAACATTGACTTGAACCGTTCTAATACTCAATGGCGTTACAATGGTTTTTAACATTCCAAATATATATGTATTTATGTGTGTATATGTGTGTGTGTGTGTGTGTGTTTGTGTCTATAGACACGTTGTATACCTGTTTACCTGTTTTCCTTAGCTAACGGAAATTTATTGATACTCAACGAAAAATAAACACATAAAAATGAAAATGACAGCAAGGAAAAGGAAAAATTCAACGAAAATTCAATGCTCGGAATAGAGGACTGAGCAGGGGCGAAAGTAAAGCGTTAAGAGTGTGGAGTAAAGTGATGGAAACTAGAATGTACTATACACGAAATTATATATATATATATATATATATGTTTATATACATAGGATAGTCGCTTTTGTTGAGTTAAAGCATTTGTCAACATAACGCTGGCAATTTAACAATTTTTTACTTTCCTCCGCGCACCGTTGGCTTTTTATAGTTCTTGATTTTATTTACTATTTGTTTATGGACTTGGTATGTTTATGTGTGTGTGTGTGTGTGTGTATGTGTGCGTGTGTGGGTTTTGGGCGGATGGCTAGAAGGGGAGGTAATGCTACAGAAGCTGGTGAATGGAAAGCGCGTAAAGCGTAAACTGCAAATTGTGTTGCTGCTGTTGCAATTGTTGTAGCAACAGAAATTGGCTTCATTTTTATTGGCATTCGGGCAGGTGTCTGTCTGTGTGTGTGTGTGTGTGTGTGTGTGTGTCAAGTCGATTGTGGCAACTTCGTTACGGTGTTTTATTTTGTCATCCGCATGGCTGCCCCAAAAAGGAAATACAAGTAAGAACGCTATCATCGAAATTTGCCGACTCCAATATACTCTGTTTCCAGTGTAATAATTCTCCTTATATGCGGAGGCGGCAAATTTATTTAAAACTTATTTTTTATTGCGCGCGGATATCATAAGCAAATATTGGTAGAGCTATAGATTTTTCAGATTTTGTAAGGCTTCACACTTGCACTGACTGGAGTTTAGGAGATAATAGCGCGTTGTTACTTAGTTCTCCTTATATGCAGGAGGCAGAAAATTTATTTAAAACTTACTTTTTGGTTGCGCGTGGATATCTTAAGCAAATATTGGTAGAGCTCTAGATTTTGTTGCTTTTCAAGACTTCAAACTTGCACTGACTAGAGTTTAGGGGATAATAGTGCGTTGCGGACGTTACTTTTGAAGGCAAAAGTTTTTAATCCTCTTAGTGCTTTCAATTATCCACAGTTTCTGTTAGCTTTTTGCATTTAAATATAATTGCTTAATTGTTTTTATGAACGATATAATTAAGCATTAAGTACCGTTGCGGACGTTACAAAAAACGGAAAATTTTATGGAGCTCACTGTGCATTTTGATTAATTGAAACGAAGTTTGCAGTATAAACGTTTCATAAACAATAAAAGAAAGAGGTCGATTTCAGGATATTTAAGCGTTTTTTTAAAGGTATCGCATATTTAGGCGTTCCAAATGATATTAACTGTCAATTATTGCGGACGTGACATTGCGTGCGAGGGTTACACAAGTTCAATACACTCGTTTTAACTACTTTGGGAACAGAGTATGCTACAACTCTACCTTATCTTGCCCACTCTTGAGGCGTGTGTATTTGCTCACGTAATTCCCTAATTAAATACTTAAATTGTAATTGCTTTCGAACGTTTCATGACACGGCCTGAGGAGCAGGACCAAGGCGGGTGCCGCCTTCATGTGGCTGGGCTCGAGCTCAATGATGCCAGGACTCGCCTTGGCGTCATTAAAAAGCGCACAGGTAGCACCAGGTAGCATTCACACACACACACACACGCACACACACACGCACACACGCACACACACCCGCACACACAGTGACATATGCTGTATGTCATGTTATACACAAGATATATTCGTAGCTACATACTACTACTGGCAGACACTAACACACGCACACTAAACACACACACACACACACACACACACACACACACACACAGATTGCGGTATTCGGTTTCAGTTAGCTGCGCTACAGAAAATGTAAAAATAACATAGCTTAACAAATGTTGTAACGAATGTTGGGAAACCTGCTCATATCATGTGTATATAACAATAGTCTGATAAAAGAATTGAAATGTTTCAATATTCTATAGCACAAATAGTATCGTAGCTTAAGGCAATCTGTCATTTTCTGCTTTCAATTTGCTTTCAGCTATACAACAGCTCTTCAAATTTCATACAACAATTCTATTATTATGAAATACGATCCGTTTATTTTGCAAATCAGATATTGGATTTCAGTTCAATTAACGTCTACATTCCTGTTTTCAGCCGTAAGGATTCAACCGTCTAAGCCTTAAGCGCTGAATGATTCCAAAAAGCGCAGTTTTTAAGCAGCTTAGCTTAAAACTGGACACAGGATAATCACGAAATGTGTATCGCATTGAAACTAGTTGAAGTTGCTGAACTATATACATATATATATATATATGTTCTATAAAGCGATGTCCTTCTGTCTGTCTGTTTCTATGTAAACTAGTCTCTCAATAGGTTGACAAACCGAACAGCTCGGATCTCTATATCATATAGTAGCTGCCATAGTAAATGATCGGTAGAAAATTGAGTTGTTCCGTAAGCAACATTCTTGTTTTTCTTAAGAATTGAAGGTTTCGTTAGACTTTAAGGGTGTTAACTAAATTTGATTCAAATCGGTACACTATATCTTATAGCTGCCATAGGAAGAATCGTTTGAAAATTTGACTTTTGCATTAAAAACCCCGCAGTTAGCTGAAAAAGAAAAGATTTATTTTTGGTCAGAAATATTATGAAATTTTAAATTAAATTTCAGATTCTCAGTAGATAAAAAGCATTCGAAACTAGTCAAACTGGTAAAACTAGAATAAGTTGCCACTAAAGGTAACGGAACACTTGTTTACAAATTTTTTTTATAAGATTTCTTAACAAAAAAAAAAACATGAAAGAAACCTGTCTGCAATAAGCTGTGCTAGGTAAGACTTATGATAAAAGTTTCTATTGTGGAGTAAGGATGAGTTGAAGGCAATATTATTGCAAAATAATACTAGGTAAAAGAAAGAAATATTGTAGAGAAATGCTAGAATAGGAGCAGGGAAGCGTATAGGCCCAGAACCGTTTTGTGGCATAGAAAGACAGACAATACGAGAAAACTGGAGGATAGCAGAGGAGCTGAAAAATGCTTCAGGTCTAAGACAGGCCAAGTCACTCTTAGGAAACTATGAAACTAAACCATCTTAAAAGATAGAAAACACATAAAACCAATAGGGAGGAACTCACTGAGAATAATAACCGACCTCCTAACGGGGCACCCTCGAGTGGAAAAGACAGCGGTTTCTGTGAACTAGAGGATGAATCTTTATTGCACATACTAACAGCATGCACAGAAGAAGAAATAGCATCTGGGTTGCTATATCCTTCAACCAGGCGGTATAGAAACTCTCAACCCAACGAAAATTCTTACATTCGAACAGGAGATTGGGTTGATGAGTGAGCTTTAGGCTCAGAAAGGAGTTTATTAATCTTATGGGTCCTTTTCACCGAATAATAATAAGAAGGTAAAAGAAATAGATTTAAACGAACAAAGGGAAATCTGAAAGTCTTGATTAATGAATGTTGTCATATTTAGATGAGGTCCGATATTATTTTCGTAGATTGATGGGTAATTCTCACTTTTAGAAAACACTGAAAATGTTACCTTTGGTCTTCAAACACGCGGAAATAATTAAGGATTCTATTTCAGGCGGGGGAGGTAGACTTTATTGCCGTAATAATGAATTAAAATATTAAAAATGAACCGATAAGCGTCTATCGACATAAAAATTTGATCGTTTTTAGTGTTGGCAAACATAGAAAAATTACCAGAGCTGCCAGACTGTTCGATATAAAACAGCTCAAATTTGAATTATTAATAGTTTAAAATAAAATGTGTGTAGCTCAATTAATTTATGTAAATATATACATCTAATTCGTGCGATGTGAGTCTACTGCCATCTCTAGCACGAAACTAACATATCGATAACAATGCAAACGATTATCGATAGTTGAGCAGCGCACTTATAAGATTGCAGCGCTTCTATAATGCATTGTGGCCTGTTTCCCAACAGGAATGCTTGTATCCTCAGCTGTCTCACCTGTCTCACCTGTCTCCCCTGCTCTCTCCTGCTCTCTCTCTCACAGTCTCCCATCTGCTGCCTCGCTCTCTGTGGCTCAGTGTCGGCAATTCCATTCGATGCACGTTAAGCTATATAAGTCATCACTTTAATTTAATTGTGCACGGCTAAGCTGGCCGCACTTACGTTGCCTACGCACACACACAAGCACACACACACTCACACACACTCGCACACACACATACACACATTGAAAGTGGCTGTGTATTGCACATATGCTGGCCATGTCCTGGCCACGTTTTTATGTGTTTTTAAGTGCGCAATTAAAGGTCAATTGCAGTCAAAGGTGGCCCAGAAGTATGCTATAAACTCTGAGCACACAAAAACACACACACTCACAGACAAAGGCACACACATAGCCACACCCACACCCACACACCTTTTATTATATATTTTCCCTTTTAATTGATATTTTGAACAATTGTTGTAGCTGCCAAAACAAGCAGGCGCCTTATGCCAAATTGAAAATCTTTACAAAAACTACACAAATTTCCATCAGCTTCAATCAATCATCCAAAATTTATACGTTACACACACATACACACACAGATGCACACATACACTCAGGCAATCGGACAAGTTAAGCCCCAAACTGGATAATAATCCAGTGGATAATGGCAGTCTTGTCGAGTTCAAGGCCGGCCGCATGATCAAAGGCCCCAAAATGATTGAGCCAGATGATCGCAAGGGTTTGATTTATATGCATCGGGATCAATTGCAGAATTTGCATTTCTGTTGGAGGGATCGGCGAGCGAATAAGGTTGAACTGGACATCCTGGTCATAGCGGGCAGTCATGAGTTCCGTCGCGTCGAGCCTTGCAAAACGGGCCGCATCTATGTCCTTAAGTACCGACAATCCTCATGCCGCCTATTCTTTTGGATGCAGGATCCACGATACGAGCTCGACGATGAGCTGTGTGCCCGGGTCAATGAGCTGCTGAAAGCAGACACTGATCCCGAGACTGATGCGGAAATCGAGATAGCGGCACATTCAATTCAATAATCTATAGCAAGTAGAACCCCAAATCAATATATTTAAATACATATCTAACATGTCATGTTTTTGATCAAATATACACAATTTTGTTAACATGTGCGATTTATTTATATAATGTTAACTTCAAGTTAAAACTATTAGTTAACATGGGAATAGCTATGGCTGCCTTCCGCTAGAATATGTCCCACTATTTACATAGAACAATCCATTCAGATTGTCATTAAACTATAGAATTAACTGCTGAATCGCGAAATAAGAGAAAATATGTACATAAAACTTGTAACCACTATATGCTTCTTTTTATTGTAAAGTAACTTTACTATTGGAGAAGTAATTTATGTTATGGGACAACTGAAATTTCGAACTTCCTTTCCTTTTCCTTTCCTACTTCCATAAATTTGTCAAAAATCAATAAATTTCGAAACGGTATGTCTTTTTGATCATGTTTGGAACTCTTAATTGACTTGGCGCCTCGATTTTTATTTATTTTCCAATTAAGAATTTTTGAAAATTTTTTTTTAAAACTGAAAATTTTGAAAATTTCGAAAATATTAAAATCTTGAAATTTCATTTTTAATCGATTGCGGACAGAAGCATTAGTATATAAAAAAAATAACTTTTACAAGACTTGTTCTAAGGTAGCTTCATTTATGGTGAAAATTCGAAAAAATTCGTCTTGTAAGGTTTGAAATACCTCCTTAATTCCCAACACTCATAACATTGTCAGAACTTAAACGATTTCCATACGGAATGTCTTTTTGATCATGTCTTGTGCTCTAAATTGAACTGGTATTTCAAAATTATTCAAAATGCAAAAAAGGAGTTGAAATTTTCCGAAAATGGACAATAGAACACATTCAAAAATTAGAATCACAAAGTTTCAGTTTTTATCGATTGCAGACAACAATATAAGCATGGAAAACTTTTTCAAAACTTGGTCTGAGGAAGTTCAATGTTTGGTCAAAAATCAAGCAAAAAATTCCAAAAATGTCGACTTGTAATGTTTGCAACACCACAGTTTCAATGACGCCTTTCGATTGTAATACAGAGTTTAAAGCTATGAAAGAAAACTAAAAATAGCAAGGGCTACTACCGCTTCCCCACAGGCCCCCATAGTGAATGAAGTTACGAAGATAAATGAGATGACATAAGTTAGAAGACAGTTCGAGCACAAGACGTGAAAAAAACTTCAAATTTATAAAAGCGACACAAAACGCCAGTAAAATAATAAAAAAAAATTCCAGCAAAAAATGCTAAAAAATAGTTGTAAAGTGGAAGTAAGCCAAACGGAATGGTTGGGGAGCAGAGAGGGGGCGCGCTGCGTAGGGTAGGGGCGGGGGTTGCACTTCTAGGCATGCGACAGCAGCAAATTTTGTTCCTTGCATCATTTGCGGACGCTTTTTGTGCTTTGCTTTCAAATTGTTTTTGTTTAATGTTTTTTTTCTCACATTTTTATGCTCTGTTTACAATCAATGTTTTCGAAAGAAGAGTATATTGGTTTTAAGCAACGTTCGTTAAAGTTAAAGCTACTAAATTTGGTACACATGTTGGTAGATATCTGCGTCTGTTAATGTGTTAAGATCTTCTTCCTAAGGCCACCCTCTCTCCCGCAAATTAGGAAAATTGAAGAATGCTTTGTTGCTTGTGAATATCTGCTGCAATTTTATAGAAAAAGTCATTAAATTAATTAACTCAAAAAGTTTTTGAAAATTTCACCCCTACCCTGCAAATTAGCTAGATATATGTATATCCGCCACACCTAGAGTCTGAAAACAGAGTATACTGCAGCAAGGAAGTATTGATTGCAACGTTTGTACTTGGTTTTTGTTGTTGTTGCCGCTTTTTTGTTTTTGCCCAAATGAAACTAAGTGAGTGGAAGGTTTTGCTTGTGTTGGAGGGGAAGTTACGGGGAATTGCTGCGATAAAAAAATATGTCTAAAGTGCTGGAAAATGCGAACGCAAAAAACAAGAAGAAAACAAACAAAACAAAAACGTAGTAGACTATAAAACAGTAGAAACACAAAGATTGCAACGCAAATTGTTGCATAATGAAAACGCTTGAATTGCATTACGCACACACACACACAAGCACACACACACACACACACACACACACACACACACATATTCATTCATGTCATTCCCGAGAGCGTTTCCCTGTCAATTACAGCATTGGTAAATCGAAATGCATTATTAGTTCTAATTTACTTGATTGGCAGCTGTTTAACTGTATCTCTCTGCGTACCAGCCTCTGTCAGTGTGTGTGTGTGTGTGTGTGTGTGCGTGTGTGTGTGTGTGTGTGTGTGTGTGTGTACACACACATTGTATGTGATTAAGCCCTTGGCATCAGTTGTTTCATTTGAAATTTTGCGCCCTGCCAAAATGGCAATAACTTCAACTTGATGGCCCCCCCCAAAATATCGGGCGTGATTTGCAGCGCTCTGCTCAATTTCGTTGGCCAAAAGCCAAACGCATTTTTGGCCCAGTTGGCTGCCGCATTTTTGGGGCGTGGCAGTCAGTCTGTCAGCCAGCAAACAACTGCGCCAAATTCTTGTTTTAATTGCTTCAACTTTGCCAATTGATCGCTGAGCTCTAATTGAAATTCGTGAGGAAGCACTTTTATGACTTCTTTTTTTACCCTCTATCCATTAAAACCCTATGAACAGACATAACTGTGCAGTTTCAGCATATAACTTTACTAAATGTATATTATTTTTATTTTTATTTTTTTCTTATTTCTTTGTTTAAGTTGATGTTCTTTGGAAATAGCTTTTGACATCTTTTTAGCACAGAAATGTGATCTTTAGTGGTGGAAATCTTTTAAAGTGAACACAATTGTGGAGCATTTGAATCGTTGTGTTTCCTATAGCGAGATAGGGTGGCTTTAGATAATCTAAGCACTGCTAGAACAGTGCATATCTATTGGGTTACCAGCCACCGGGGCATTGATGGTAACGAAATGGCGGATCCTCTGGCAAAAGAAGGAGTCGGGCTACCTCTTGAGAATGAAGGAAGTATACAAATCTCATTGCAGTCACTGTACAGCGAACTGGATGAAATCTGGAGAAAGGTGGCGGAACACCACCAGCTGCAGAATTACCAAAATTATGTGTAAGGAGCGACACCAGAAACTCACTAAATTCCTGCTATATCTTCCAAGGAAAGATTGCAGACTAATGATAGGAGTATTGACTGGACATTGCCTAGCAGCAGCTCATGCTAAAAAGCTGGGGATATTAACGGAAGACGGCTGCCGGAAATGTAAGGAACCAGGAGTTGTGGAAACCTTGGAACACCTTATGTGCAGCTGTCCAGCACTCGCAACACTTAGACATCGTTACTTCAACAGACACTGCCAAGCGCACACGAATTCTACAGGATCAACAAACCTCCTAACGACCTTCAGTATCCGGCGACACTAAGGATCTGCTCGGTCTATGTGGTGGTCAACCGGTTCAACCTAACCTATAGCGGCGTAGTTCATTTTAATGAAATATCATATTCTTTATTAAAATTCTCCTCCTACGCGTTAATCGTTGCCCAGTTTTCTTGTAGTTCAAAAAGGTCTCTTTTGGAATTTACCCTTTAGTTCCTTAACTGATTAGTTTTAAATTCTTCTTTGTGTAGAATTCTTAAACGTTTGCTTTTCAGATTTTTTGGTATTAGATGCCGAATATGTCGTCCTCTGAACATGTTTAGATTTATAGTTCCCTCGCTTTCGCCGCTGTCCATTGATTTCTGGTCGTGAAAGTATTTCACCTTTCAATTCTTCTTTGTGCGGCGTTCGTAAACGTTTGGTATCCTTGCCTTTTGAACTGTAGGTATCTTATGCAGATATCATACATTTTATGATAAGAATAACGAACCTTGAATAACTGATCACAAAGCTATGTTTTATGCAGCATTCATGCATTGCTAAGGCCATTATTGATGACTTCAAAATCATCGATAAGGGATTAAAATTATTAAATAAATTATACAAGACTATAAGTTTTGTGTAAATTAATTACAAAAGTGAAAATGATTTCACTGAAGCCGTATGCATTTATTTATACACATAAACATGCGAGCATGTTCACAATATAACCATGTTAATTCGATTGTTGGGTACATAATTGAATTGCCTAGAATATATATTTACATTATTTTATTATAGATTTTACTTAAAAGTTATTTTAACTTATATACATCGCCTTGCTGCTGGAATGAATTTAATGAAACCACTAATTGAGTTAAGCAATGATCGTTTCTAAATTGGTATTATGAATCCTTACAAATAGATATCTTTACATAAATACTTCCAAGAATGTTTTTATCACACTATCGTATCGAATTGGAATTTTGTTAACTGATAATCTTAGCAACAACACTATTATTTATTTGGTTTATTTTTTGAACAAAATTAAGAAAATTCATTTGAGTTTTCAATATGGATTATTATTTATTAGCATAACTTTAGCACAAAATAGAAAAAATTAAAATAAGAAATTTAAAAAAAAATTTATAAAAACAAGTAAGAATGCTATAGTTGAGTATACCCGACTACGAAACTCCCTGTACCCAGGTCAAAAATTTCCGATCACATCTTCATAAACTTACACATACACACACACATACACAAAGACGCACACACACGAGCGACAGCGCAAGCGAGGCATTTTAAGTGTTGGCTGTGCTTCTTCTTCCCCCTCGCTGCAGCACTGAATCTTCTTTCGTGAATAACTTCCGTATTTATTATCCAATCGACTTGAAATTTGGACAGTAGATTAAGAGAGACTAAAGTATTATACTTGAAGCTATATCTTGAAAATTGTTACTGTAAAACGGTCTTAATCGATTTGCGGGGGAACGGGGGAGATATCTGAAATATGAAACAAACTTGATCTGCGTATGGTATACAGGAACCTACATTCCAAATTTGGTGTCTCTAGCTCTTGTAGTTGCTGAGATCGACGCGTTCATCCGGACAGACAGACAGACAGACAGACGGACAGACGGACAGACAGACGGACATGGCCAAATCGAAATCTCTTTTGATACTGATCAAGAATATATATACTTTAAAGGGTCGGAGATGTCTCCTTCTGCCTGTTACATACATTTGCACAAATCCAATACCCCCTTTTTACCCATTTTATGGGTACAGGGAGTAAACATAGTTGTCGACCGATCATTCCTATGGCAGCTATATGTTATAGTGGTCCGATCTGGCCGGCTCCGACATATGTACTGTCTGTAGCAAAAAGAAGGGTCTGTGCCAAGTTTCATTACGATAGCTTTAAAACTGAGAGACTAGTTCGCATAGAAACAGACGGACATTATATATAGACTCAGTTATTCATGCTGATTCAGAATATATATACTTTGTTGGGTTGGAAATGTCTCCGTCAGTCCATTACACACTTCGAGACAAAATTATAATACCCTCTGCTAGGGTGTAATAAAGATTCTTAAGTGTTTTGTTATATAGATCTCTTATTCCTTATGGCATCTATGACCAATATATTAGAGCTGAAGGCCTCGACGCTAGCGCTCTTCCCTTATAATTAATTGGAATATTATTTTTAAAAAATGTATTGTAATTAATGTCATGTAATGTAATTTCAAATATGAAATCCCAATGTTCTTTATAGATCGTTATTCTATTGTTACTTCGAAATCTTTGTGCAACATTGTAGAAGCTTTGCTTTAAAATCATCATTAAAGTTATAACTAACAAGTGTGTCCAAATGTAAATGAGCTCATTTCATTAATTGGCTGCTTAATTCAAATGATAATTTGTAGTATGCTATACAATTGCATGGACTAATAACTCAGCACAGATTATCACAAGTATTTAGAAGAAGCTGTCTGCGCTACTTTTAGTTAATTACACAGAACTGAGCCACAGAACTGTGAATGGATTCCTACAGCAATTTGCTAAGCCTGCATTAACCAACAAGCTTTAGCTAATATAATGTGGCTGCGTTGAGGGCCAAAACAGAAAACGTTGGCAACAACCGCAATTCAAATGCTGCACATTCAACTTAATACTCTTGAGTGTAAGCCAGAAATATACCAGAAGAACTTCTATTAAAATTACTTAAAACCAGCCAACAATAAGGGAATGATGAGGGGGGAATATGTGTGCGTGTGTGTGTGTGTGTGTGTGTGTGTGTGTGGGAGGGGGGGGGGGGGGGGGAGGGAGGCTTGGGGGTTGCGTGCAAGCAGCTTAAATATGTCGGTTATTGATGCTGTGCGTACAACAGCAAAAACAGCAATTTCTGTGTGGGTGTACATAGATTTGTGCGTGTGTGCGTGTGTACGTGTGTGCGTGTGTGTGTAGAGGCAGCTATGTTGACACGGCTCCTTAGCACGCCCCTCCATACCGCCCCTTGACATTTGTACCCTTGGCTCCTGCTGCTGTTATGCGTGTTGCATACTAATTTCAAAAATTTACCATTACATCTGTAGTTCTCACTGTTTTCTTCACTCGGCACGCTTGCAGTCCCCCCTGTTCCCTTTGCCGCTTCCCATTTTGGCCATCACGAATTACATACAATTGGTACAAATGTAGTTTTCTATGTTTTGAGCTTGATTATCAACAGACAGAGAGCCACAGAGAGAGAGAGAGAGGAGCAAGGAGCACAAGTCCAACAAATTGTTGAAATTTTTCGTAGTCAAAGGTGAACCCAAAGCGTCTAACTACACATAGCACACACATAACACACACACACACACATGACACACACACACACACACATTCAGCTAGTTGTTGTTTGATGTTGCTGTTTTCACTCTACAGAACTTGAGTTCAAAGTGAATTTCCATACACACAGTGTCTATGTAAATAAAAACTTTTGGCCAACAAGCTTTACAACTCTTGCCAGAAAAACTGGCGCCCTTGGGTTAATTACCAAGTATTTGACTTGCAATATAACTAAAAGTAGAAAAACTCAACTGGTTTCCTTTTAAATTGCATTTTAGAATATACTTTCTGACAGTTAAGGCCAAGCCACAATTAAAACAGCTTCAGATCTTAAATATTCTAAGAAAACAAGCATTTTATAAAGCTGTTGTTCTATGTACAGGCTCCTTTCTAATATCATATGTACATATAAAATATATGGAGCGATTTTCTGTGTTAGCTTTAAGTTTTGGTAGCACTCGTATGAAAGATTTACTTAGCTGTACTTAAAGCTGAAAAATAAACTAACAAACCAACGGTTAGATACTTCACAAGATATGCTAGCGATGCCAGTAGAACGTTTACGGATGAGAAGTTAAAAATAACTGCAAAAGAAAAGCAAACAGGACCAATTGTAATTGTTTTTAATCGAAGACAATTTGATGAAGATGAAGATACAAAATATAGTACTCGTATTTGATATAACGGGGGTGTGATTCTCCCAGCTTGGACTCATCCACAAATAAAAAAGTTTGTGCTATCTCTGTATACATTCTTAAAAGTATTGAGGGCTGTCTATCTGATAGATATTTCTAGGTTGAAATCACAATCGTATAAGAAGCTAATCACAGTTTGGGGGAGGGAGCACCTCAGGGATCTGTCTTCTGTCCCTGGACACTCCAGTCTTCAATCCTCGCTCACGAAACAATACTTTATAGCTCTGGCAGCCACTGACGACAACAATGGCAGCCAAGTCCCATACAGGAAGGATTAAATACCCTTCATAGCTACTCCCACAAATAGAAAATCAAATTAAGCACCAACAAAACAAAGGCAATCTACTTTACTCGCAAGCGAAAGTCCTGTCAATGAGTCCATATTATGGCAGCGCAGTATTAAACACCTTGGCTTGAGCCTGGATATCAATCTTATCGTAAACGACTTAGAAGGACAATGGACAAAATTAATAAGTCAATTATACACTTGATGGCATTCAGAAACCTCCAAGTTCGGGGTCAAACTTCAAACCTTCTTGACTATTATTACTCCTCTTGTCTCTATTCAAAGGCAGATATAGGCAAGGTAGATCTAAAAATCACTCATATTTGTACTTTAAATGCTTATTGCAAAGTTAGCAACATTAAATACAGATCTGTGATTGTAATATATCCTTTTCCATTAAGATTGTCAGCCATTTTATCCTTTCTTAAACTGTGAAAAATGTACAAAATAATGTATACGTGTTAAATTCTACAGTTAAAGTTAAGCTCTGTGCAAATATAATTGCAAATATGTACCAATGAATTGAATAAACGCAACGGACAGAAAGTGAAAACGTTTACGGATGTTAATTGAAGAGGAATTAAAAAATCAATAGCTGCCGGCAAGTCATCCCGGACAGAGCCAAAGAATTCACACGGCAATGGGTAAAAATCCTTAAAGTGTATTTGAGCTATGGCTTTAAAATGTTCCGCCGGCTTAAGCATGTGTCAGAATTGTCAATGTCAACTAGGTTGGGTGCCCAGGAGCTTAGTCAGTTAAGCCAAAGGACCATAACTGACCGCAGCTGCAGCTTCACACAAATTAAACATGTACTCGTGTGTATTAGTATTACTACGGGCTTGTATGTACGGATATTAAATGTAGTATCCGGCAGGCGGAAGTGTAGCATCTTTAAAGTCACATACAAGCTCACCGAGCGAAAAATGCTTTGCAGCTATCGAGGGGCATTGAGGCACTGGACTTGACATTGTCGCATAAAGGAAACGTCACAAGTCTCTGGCACATCCTGTCCAGGACGAGACAGAGGGGGCAGTGATGTGATTGAGTGCTAAACAAACATCTCCAACAGATATGCCAGACAGTTATGGATGTATCTATCGTATGTATGAAAAATAGAACGATATTCATTTAATATTGTCTGGTCAAATATCAAATATCAACAACAAATCTTATTATTTGTATACTATAAAATACCATTATAATCCAAAATATTAACATCAACAACAAATGTCACCAAAATCAAATGAAAATGTCTTAAAGTTATACGAAGAAATAAAGTATTACTTCAACAAGCAGGAAAGGAGATATATTAAGGTGTTCCTCCCACAAAATCAATTCTCTCAACTTATTATCCAAGCAATTTGAGGAAGATATTAAAGTGAAACCTTAAAATTGAAATTGAATAAGAATATTTTTAAAAAATAAGAAAATTGAAGTATATCAGATTCCACTCTTGCGGTTGTTTCTGTATAAAGTTGATATAATATAGTACAAGCTATATTGTAAATCAATACTATAATTCCAAATATTATGAACTATGTCAAAACTTGAACTTTTATTGTGAAAAATATCAATATATTTAGGAAAGAACGTGTAGAGTTTTCTAGAAAACAGTGCAGGAACATAGGAATGGACTCAAAAAATGTACTGAAAGGTGGGTTTACATTTCGTAGTATTTCCTAAACAATAACTCTGAATAGGCAAAATGCATTCCAACAAATTAAATGTTTAATAATTTTCCCTCCAATAAAAATACTTACAATAATCGAATTTAATAATAATATATTAAAATTCGTACAATATTATCAAGATCATTATCAGATAATCGAATATTTTAAATATACCATTTATAAAGAGGTCTAATTGATATGTTTGAAATTGTCAGGGCGATATTTGTATAGTTATAAGATTGGTATTGGGTTTCTTGTTCGAGATTAATCGAAATTTTTGCTGTGTACTAGCTTTAGCAATTTTTATGGCCGGTCCTGTCGGTGCAGGCGCCAAAAAGTATGCAACAGAGTTTGGCAAAACAGTTGCCAAAAAGGACAGCCGACTGGCTGGCTGGCTGGCGTCCTCCTGGCGGGTGCTCCCGGGCCATAACCGTATCCGAACCCGAATCCCCATCCGCGTCCGCACCCGCATCCGCATCGGCATCCGCATCCGCATCCTGGCTGGCCTAGTTCACATTTAAGCATTGCGCCGGACAATAATTTAGGCGTTCGGGTGCAAAGTCGCATAAAAATCAAATAATAGCGCAAAGTGCAACAACAAAAAAGCCCATTTGAAAATGTACAATAATAAAATGGCTTTCCCACTTGCTGTCCCTCTGTGCCCCATTTCTCAAATTTCAACTCTGCCGCAATAAGAAGACAGAAAAAAAAACAAAAGTTATCCCAGCGACTGCTGCTGCAATGAATAAATTTTTGCTTAGTTTTTGTGTTGCACTTTTCAGTTTTCAGTTTTCAACAGCCGCTCGCTCCAAGGCGCAATAAAAACTTCTCTACACACACATACGGAAAAATAACCGACAAGTATAAAAAGTCAAGTAAAACGGCTCTCGTCGACAGCTCTCGAGTAGAATATGCCCTGTTCTAGTAATAAATGCGCTATATGATACTTAAGACAGGTAAACATTTGTTCTTTGCCTGAACTAGAGATGGGATGGGAATAGAAATTCAGTTTCGATACCCAAACTGTCCTAAACAAAATTTAACCATCCTATTTCACACATCCCAGGTTATAATAGTGAGATATTCGATTTTATAGCGTATATAGTTTTTATGGAGATCAAATTTTGTTCAAAATTGTTAGGCAAAATAAATCAAATTAACCAATTACGAGAAACCAGAAGTTCTTCATCCTTCGATATTCTAATATTCAGGATTAACAAGTAACAATGCTTTAATCGAGTATACCCGACTACGAGGCTCCCGATACCCAGGTCAAAAGCTTCTAAGCCCCTTCGTACACTTACACACACACACACACACATACACGACTATGTACGCATACAAGCAACAGTTCTAGCGAGGCATTTTAAATGGTGGCCGCGCTGCTTCTTCCCCCCGCTCTGTAGTACTGAATCTTGTTTCTTGAATAACTTTCGTGTTTATAATGCGATGGACTGTAAAATTGAGCAATAGATTAAGAATGACCAAAGTATAATACATGCCAAGTTCCAAAACGTTATCTTTAAAATTGTTGCTGTAAAACGTTTTATCGAATTGCGGGGATGTAGGGGGAATATCTCGGATCCAAATTTGGTATCTCTAGCTCTTATAGTTCCTGAGCTCGACGCATTCATACAAACGGACAGGCAGACGGATGTGGCCAAATCGAATTTTCTGTTGATACTGATCAAGAATATATATACTCTTTAGCATCAAAGATGTCTCCTTCCGCCCATTACATACATTTTCAAGGATTTAATACCCCCATTTTACCCATTTGATGTGTCAGGGAGTAAAAATGTATATATTTGAAATTTTAGTAAAGGAAAAAGAAATATTGTCGAAAATAATGGATTCAATTACCTTAATACAAATATAATATTTGGAACCAGAATTGAGACTCGAATGCGTGATTTTGCCTCACAGAGAGAGATTAGAGAACCATATCCCTGTCCAAATATCTACAGGGTATAAGAAGTCTAGATTTGAACGGATTCCTAAAACAAACTTACCAAAAGAATTGCTTTAGCAATGGTAGTTTGAGTTTGGCAAACTGAAAAATGAAATTGATAAACGTAATTAATTAAATTTTGTGCGAGAACAAACGAGAAATTTGGCCAAAAATACTGCCCGCCATTGAGTCGGCTGAAAAGTTGATTTCATATTTCACGGCATTCTGGATTATGGATTATGACGGCCACCAAAGCCAGTCTGGGGGCGGGCGAGGGGTCTGGGCATTAAAGTATAAGAACCAAACAAATGCTGACAAATTGGACGACGGAGTGCGGACTGCGGACTGCGGACTGAGGAGTGGCAGGAGGTTGCAGCTTAACCCCAACAAATAGATGAAAATGCGCCAAATGCCATACTATGGACACAATTTCAGCTTAATTATAGTAAATATTTAGCTGCCTGCGACTGCAGCTTCAGTTGGGAGGAACATTTCGAGGCAATGAATGTGAAAAGTTCTCAACTGGCCAGTTTTAGCGCTATTTGGGATTGTTCAAAATGCTTCATCCGTGACTTTGGCTTGGAATTTATTTGTATGATAATCAGCGGGAAACGAACCTGAAAGTTCTTCTCTCTTTTTTTTTTTTTTGCACATCTTGCATATTTATATAACTTGGATTTTATTCCACCTAATTAATTCATCCTAGTTTCCAACCCAACAATTTTTAAGTGTTTTTTTGGATTTTAAAAAATAATAGTAAGAATATTGATAGTTGATCTTGAAAACAGAAAATGTATAAAAATAATAACAATTAGGTTTTTTTTTTGTGGCTCATCTCATACTGAAGAATCTGTTGAACACAATTTACAGTGTGTGACACTGGCCGGCACTCTGGGGTTAAGCTTCGTTTGGCTTGCTGGGTGGCGGCTGTGGGGGCTGTGGGGGAAAGGCAAATGAACATGACACAAGTGCATTTAACAAATTAAAATAGTAACCAGAACGAGGCGACGCGTTGCGATAATAAAGCTGATGATGATGCCGGGGGTCCCGGCTAGGGTCCAGCCAGGGCCAGGGTCCGGGTCCGGGTCCGGGTCCGGCCAGGGTCCTGGACATTTCACAGATGATGATGTTGTTGCTGCAAATGAGCGGAGCTGAAATGCAATCCAAGCCGGAACTGACACGCACAAAAGGATATACAACATTTACTAATAAATTTCATATTTATGTACGTTCATTGCCGGACAACACACGGCTGAGGCCGCAGAGTGCGGGTCCAGGACATGGACTCGGACTCGGACCCGGACCCGGACCTGGACCCGGAACCCAAAGTGCGCTGAGTGTGTGCGTGTGGGAGGGGGCAAGGGGTTGAGGCATCATCGGGCGTGGCTATGGGACAAAACCGTGCGGTTGGCAGTACAAACAGCGAGCTGGCCAAATGGAGCGACGTCGGCGTTGGCGGTTGAAATCACAGCAGGACATAAAAAAGGATGCATGGCAATAAAAATAAGCGAAAACAAACAAACAAACAGGCAGACAAACAAACAAACAAACAGACTGGCAGACAGTTAGTGACAGGATACAGGACGAAGCATGCAGTCAGTAGCACGGCAGCGGGGCAGCGGGCTGCGGGCAACGGGCTGCGGGCTGCGGGCTGCGGGCTGCGGGGCCGTGTATTTCAAGAGAAATAAGAGTACGCAGCCAGGTCACAATTTGCCGTCTGGCTGAGTGCATTGCTCTGAAGTCGTTGCCATTGCAATCCGAGCAAATACAAAATATTCTTCAACGCACACAAGTCAATTAGTTTAAAGTATACCAAAGTATCCCCATTAATGCAGGACATACATGGGATACACTCAGCATTTAAGTCGTTCTAATCAAGTCGCTGTGGTTTCAATTTCATCTAGAACATGATCTTTCGTTTCAATTAGTAAACAGTCTTTTAACAAAAATGAGAGTGCAAAGAAAATAATTATAAGATATTTAAGTTGCATACAAAATTAGTTTATAGGAGTATATATGGTATGCCTTTTGTGTCATCAGCAATTTCACCTTGGTGACTTGAAAGTGAACTAAAGTGAAAGATGTAAGATGAAAGAGTTTCCGTTGACACACCCGGAAAAGGACCCAATTGAGTGCTAATCACAGTCATCCTTATTTTGAACACACTCAAATAAAGTATTTCATATTTTTTACTTTATTTGCACAAAAATAGCTCACCATGAGTTTCCCAGCCGCGGGGGCAGACGTTGCTTAATTATTCCCATTGTTAAAATATAACGCAACCCCATACTTATCGCATTCTGTTTGCGGAAATCTGCACCGCAGTCAGCAAAAATTCAAGTGTCACAAATTTGGCTGCAAAGTTATCACATGTTAGTACTAACAGAAATCAACCGACCGCCACATTAATCGATAATCGATCATTATATCGATGCGAATGTGCTGGTAATGTTGCTGGGCCGATTTACTACACAATAATAATAATAATAATAATAATGTTTATAGGTAAATTGGACCAGCAGCATTCACATTAAATTCGAATGATCGATTATCGATTAATGTGGCGGTCGGTTGATTTTTCGATTTCGTTTGTGCTGGTTATTTATACAGACAGTTTCTTAATTAAATAAACAACATGTTATGTGACTTTTATGTAATTAACGAATGAGCTTATTCGTTTCTAACTATGAATATTAGAAAATGTATGAATATTTTATTTAATTTCCAATCTGTAATCTGGCAATTGCTGCAATTTCGACGACTCAAATCGGAACAGCTACAACGATTGGTTCCACCTTCAAAGCTTTCGAGTAAAGGAGGAATCGGGAACAGTTGTGAATATAATGATTTTAACCACAGTTGCAATAATATCAAATACTGACCAAATAATTACTACCGACAAATACCAAAATCAAAAATTTATACAATTCAAAATCAATCAATTTATCAGATTTGATGCAATTATCAAAAGGACCCGTACACGCACACAAACACACACACACACACACACACACACACACACATACATACACACACACACATACATATGCATATATGCGAGCTCATACATATTTAATCCATTGCATTAATTTTGTGGTCGTCCTTAAATTATGCAAATCTATTATGATTTCCGTATCAGCACAAATTATGAGCAAATGCTTTCAATAATATTTCAATGTGATCGATGCATATGTATATTTTTATCGTTTCTGATTGCAGTCAATTATTGTTTACCCTTGAGTGGAGTATATGAATGGAGGATATCCTTTATTATTTTATTACACAGTCTATTCTTGATGAGGGCAACAAGCTGAGTTGATTATGAAAGTTTAAGATAGATATTGATGCAAGTTATCGCAATAATATCATTAAAACATTTCGAATCGTTTTCCCAATTCAGAAAACTTATAATATACGGCTTAAAAACATATCCCTTTGACACAATTGGAGTGTAAACTATTAGAAGTAAGCTTGACAAAGCATAAACGATTGCAATTTCATTCAAAACTATAATAATGTTTCATCAAGGGTATTTATATGTTCGACAAATTGAATAAAGCTTTCCTTTGTTGTTGATTCGATTTTTAATAATGTGTAAATTGTGGAAATATATTAAAACGTATTTCTCCCAAATCATGAATTTATTTAAAAAGCAAACCTTTGGACGTTTGTTTACAATTGATAAATAAAAACTAGGAAAAGCCTTGCAGTCCGAAGTTCCCGATTGCAGTATACTCTTTACACTTTAAGTTATGTCGATCCCTCCTAAACTGAGGGAGTGCCAAGTTTGATTCTTCTTGCCTCAAGGTTGTCGACAAAAAATGAGTTCACAAGGAAACACGGACATTGGACAAACCCAATATACCCTTTATTCTAACATTTTGTTAGAAACAGTGTATAATTATTATTAGTTCTATAAAGAGTAGGGAAAAAGTAAATGTTATTGGTGTGTGAAGTTTTGAATACAATGAAATTGAACAATATTAATTAATTGCAATAAAAAAGTTACATCAATTTACTTCAATTGTTTGCCAATTAAGGTGTATCTGAGCTTTTATTTCCAAATTTAAAATATAAACAATCAGGGAGCGTAAATAACGATTGTTTTGTTTTCTATTTTTAATCGAAAAAATCATTCAAATTTAGAAACTTTGAGAAAGCGAGGAATAGGCCAATATACTACTTTAAGGACTAATATACTCCTGTAAGAAAAATCTATAAATTTTCACCATGATTTCAAAATATATGAGATTTATAGAATCTCTCACCAAAAATTAACTAATTTTAAAATAATAAATAATGTTTTCATACTTTCATAATTAATATTATTATTGAATAAAAATTGTAAAAACTAAAAGATATATAATAGTTTTTACTCCCTGTACCCATAAAATGGGTAAAAATGGGGTACTAAATCTGTGCAAATGTATGTAACAGGCAGAAGGAGACATCTCCCACCCTATAAAGTATATATATTCTTGATCAGTATTAAAAGACACTTCGATTTGGCCATGTCCGTCTGTATGACCGCGTCGATCTCAGCAACTACAAGAGCTAGAGAGACCAAATTTGGAATGCAGCTTTCTGTATACCATACGCAGTTCAAGTTTGTTTCATATTTCAGATATCTTCCCCCATTCCCCCGCAAATCGATAAAAACCGTTTTACGGTAACAATTCTCAAGATATAGCTTTTAGATTTGGCATGTATGATACTATGGTCACTCTTAATCTACTGTCTTAATTTCAAGTCGATCGGATAATAAACATGGAAGTTATTCACGAAAGAAGATTCAGTGCTACAGCGAGGGGAAGAAGAAGCACAGCCACCATTTAAAATGCCTCGCTTGCGCTGTCGCTTGCGCTGTGGCTCGTGTGTGTGCGTCCTTGTGTACGTGTAAGTTTACGAAGATGCGATCGGAAATTTTTGACCTGGGTACAGGGAGTTTCGTAGTCGGGTATACTCGACTAGAGCATTCTTACTTGTTTTAATTGAAAAATGTATTGTAGAGGTTTGTTTTGGCTCACTGACTGAGAATATAGTATATACCTTTTTCCCGAATTCCCTATGGAAAAGTCAAAATTACAGCTTGAGTTTTATTTTTGAGCAAAATATAAAATTAAAGAAATAAACATTATTTGATGAGTTTAATTTTATTCGCTCAAAAAAAAATGATTATTTGTTGAGATGTAGAATTTATTTATTTATATAATGCTAGCTTGTAGTTAAAACTATAAATTAACAATGAGACTTGGATATTGAGATGTAAAATAAAACTCGAAATTTATCATTATATTGGGAAAATATAAAAAAATAAATATAATCAGTAATTTATAATTTTAAAATAAAACTTATAATGATTACAGTGCCTGTAAACAATATATGCATTCTCTTAATCAAATACAATTTGCACTTAATTAATATATAATTTCTTATATTGTGCTATTTATATGATAGCTCAAACATCATTTTGAATACTTTTAGGTTTAATGTTAATGAAATATTGCAACCTTATTGAAAGGATTTTTAAGCATATTTAAGTTTATGATATACATGTGGAAATTGAATTGAAATTAAGAACCAAATGCATATAATAAGTTTTGTGGTTTGCTCAATTGAAGCAAAAGATGTTTGATTTGAATGTCGTTTGACATCTCAGCTTCCCAGATCATATTTCGTATTTACTTAAAAGTACATTTGATATACATACTATTTACATTTGTGTATTTTGTAAGTCTTCTAACTGGAAAACTGCAATATATTATTATTTGTTTATTTAAATGTGCAGAAGCTTGGCAATTGGTCAAGTCCTTGTCACATTCCAAATATTAATTAATATTTGTGATTCGTTGGTTGACTGCTCAACCCGAAAACCCAACTTACCAACTTACCCCTCAGCTTTATGCTGTTTGCTAAAGAGACTGACAAACTAATAAACTAGCCAACTTGATAGCTTGGCAAAGTCAAGCGATTGAGCACTTGACATTTAACGCTTCACTCGAATCTCAATTGGAAACTTACTGAGGATGTGATACATATTTATTTTTGGTTCAGGTTCTTGATTAAACATTTGTGTTATGAAATAAATGCTAGAGTGTTTGTGTGTGTGGGAGTGCGTGTGTGTGTGTAGGTGCACTTACATTCGCTTTGATTGCTGTTTGCTGCCTCAGTGCATCCTTTTAGCCATGCAGTTTTGATCCTTTAATAGAATATTTAATTTTAATTACAAACATTTGATTTCCCACTTCAGCCATCGCTGTCTCAGCCATCGCTGTCGTCTGGCGGCGGGTGGCCTTAAACATTCATGCCATATGTCTCCCCATATACCTGCCCACCCTCTCTCTCTCTCTCTATCTCTCTCTACCCCCGCGGTCTCTTCCACTTGCCCCACACACGGCTTCTGCAATCATCTCAGTCGCAAAGGTTTGCGCTGAATGCCAAGCGAATTGAATGCATGTGCACAAAAGCATAAGCCGGCCAAGTGGTGAAACCAGCGGAGACCGAGACGAGAAATGCCTTTGTCAATGCTAACATGTAACGATGACGCCTTGACTTCATCTGCGAGGGTCGCCAAACAGTTCTAAACTTATTCTCGAATGTTTCCGCAGCCAGAAATAGTTAGAATCAGCCAAAATTCAAACAGTCCTTGGATCCATTTACATGTACAAAATAACTACTTAAGAGCTAGAAAGCCTAGATCCATAATTCAAATACTCTTTGGATCGATTTACAGCAGGATATTATTTTGTACATATTATATCTTATTTTGAAAATAATACCAACAAATCAAATGAAAACAAGTAAGAACATTACTTTTTTTGATGCAGATCTGTCAGGAAACTGAACATTGGTGTGTATACCAAATTTGCTGACTATAGCTTCAAAAATGTGGTGGTGGGCGACCTTGACACTTTATAAACTGAGGGTAAACACCAATATGTGTTCCAAGTTTGGTTGCTCTAGCTTCAAGGGTGTGGAAACCAATTGCGTTCATACTTAGAGACGGACATTTCGCAAACCCAATATACCCTTTTTCTCTTCGGGAACAGAGTATAAATAGCACAAATTCTCTTAAATGCTTTTTCCTGGGGCGGCTTGTGTACATTTATCAAATATTTTCTGTTATGCTCGCTTCTTGCCCTCTAAACGTCTGTTTATGCTATCTAAGCATGCTAAGCATGCGCTTCTTTGTTTCTTGGTTACATGTAATCTATAATCCGTATATAAGAAAGTGCTTGTCCTGTTTGACTTAGTGGAGGAACATCACGTAGCACAAATTGTTAGAGCTACAATGCTAAAATTTGCATATCATTTATAAATAAAATGAATAAAATGTGGAATGCGCCAAACGCCAAACAATCTCGAAAGGACTGTAGGACGCTGTTAGGTGTTCTCACGGGACACTGCATGACAGCGAACCATGCGAAGAAGCTTGGCATCTTGAATGACGGCAACTGCAGGTAGTGCAGGGAGCCGGGGGTACCCGAAACCCTGGAACACCTCCTCTGTACTTGCCCAGCGTTAATGAGAAACGGACTATAGCAGCTGTGATCCAAATGCTCTCACCTTCCTGGAGAGTGTATTGAGGACCAAATCTTAAAATTGACAAAAAATATCTTTAACGAATCCTAGACGTCGCAAGGTTCAAATATGCGGTACCACTAAGGATCGGACGGTCTATGGGAGACCATCCGTGGGGGTGCCGTCTTAACCTAACCTAACCCAACCTTACCTAACCTAACCTAGAATGTGTGTTTAGCGACGTATAATTTGTAAATGAAATATTTAACAGGCTTGACGTCAACAATTCAGGGTGCATATAGAAAGGTAGATATGAAAAGTATTGGCTGGTCATATAGTGCTATTTCGCATGCTGCCAAGCATCCTCATCAGTGACCTTATTGTTAGAAATTTTTGTCCAAACTTGTCCGTATATGAGTGGTAGTAGGCTAGATTCGAACCCGAGTGCTCCCGTCTGTAAGGCGAATGCCTTAACCTCTGACCCGCTTGCTGTCCGATCCCGGCTTGAACTAATTACTGTCATCAACAGGTCCATTTGAAATTCTAAGTCCGCACCAAAGCTTAATCCCCTTATCTAAGTTTTAAACTCTTACAGTTCTATTTATATTAGAGCCACGTTTTTTTATTGAACTTTTTATCAATTTTTGTAATGGAGTATGAAATATAGGTAAATTAAGAACGAAAGTTCTTGTCTAGCTATTTTGTTCCTTATGAGCGTACTTATTAAGAGACCCTCGCAAAATTGCCGTTCCACTTACAGCTTTCACACTGTCGGCTGCTTTCTGCGCCTGTTTGTTGATGTTCTGCTGCATTTTATGTAGCATACCTTTTGGATGATAAGCTGTGTGGGTGTGTGTGTGTGAGAGTGTGTATCTGTGTGTGTGTGTGTGTGTGTGTGTGTGTGTGTGTGGAAGGGTTGCTTACTTTCTGCACAGGCACAGGGATTGAAGAGTCATAGCAATGACCTTACTTACGCTTGGCTGCCTCGCCAAAGACTAAGAACTAACACTAAAAAATAATGTGCAATTTGAAATGAAAAACATCTATATTAATACGCTTTTATATATTTCCTTTTGCTCTCTTTGCAGGTGAGTATTCGACATAATTGCCACTTTCAATTTGTAGACATCTGCTTATTTGGTAAGTACTTTTTTGTGGGGGAAGAAAACTATATTGCGACTCCAGCTCCATCAATTTTGACAGACTTCGTTTCTGTCTAAGACTCTGAGTCATTCCACTGCAGATTCCTAGCTCTGTTCGCCACTCGCGTTCCATTTGTCAATATGCAGCACGTACTCAATCTTCTGGCTTGTCAAACTTGCCAATATTTGTAGCCAAAAAACAAAGAAAATAAAACAACAAATTTTGTTTAATGTTACACCCACACTCCAATGTTGGTTGACGACTCCAGAGCTCTCCAGAGTTGCGTACATGTCAGCTTGTCTAGCGGGGGCTTTTGATGTATGAGTATGCATTTGAGTATGTACACATTCATACACATATGTACTCTATAGGAGTATGTTAAGCATTGTACAAAAATGGAACGAAAAATGCATTACAATATGCTCATAAGCATCATTTACATCTTTCAGTTATTCGCTTTTCCACATTTTTTATTGTTTCTACCAACATAAACTAGTGAAAACTGAAAAATCGGTAAATGTTCTACAGTAGCATGTAGTGAAAAGGAGGAGAGTAACTCTTTCTCTACAAACTCTTGAACACTTTTTGGTTTATTATGGTTTCATTTGGCTGTAGTTAAAAAATTTGATTTAAAACATCCCAGAATTTAATTTTCCAAATTTTCGTATTCTAAATCACTAAAAATGAGCCACATATTGAGTTTTTCAAAAATATGCTTGGGGTTAATTCTTAAACAAATCAAACCAATTCAATGTGTTTTTTCTATCATATTTCGAAGTGAAACTAATCAAGAGAACAATTTATATTAGAAGGAAATATTGTATTTGAAAATATAACTGGGTAAATATGCGGTAGCGCTACTTTATATAAAAACATCGTTCCAACTCGTGCGTGTTCGTGTCACGCGGCCAACTCTAATAATGGAAATACTATTATAAAGTTGATATGATTCTATTAGCAAAACAAACACATACGACCACACACACACACTTGTGCCATGTCTGGTAATAGCGTATAAAATGCCGCATCTAAAAACATCACAACAATACATACATACATACATACATATATAATACATATATACATCGTTAGTATGTATTGTTATGCATATATCCAGTGTGCTGCTGTTTGTTATATGTATGTTTGGTTATGCATCCACTCACGTAGCTTCTAAGCTCTTACTCAGCAGCCATAACAAAATTACGAAGTTCCTAACTAAACAAGTTCCCTATAGTAGTTCTATACGATAATGCACAGTCGGACAGTGAGGCAAACAAAAGGAATCGAGGGCGACCCACATCGAAAGCTGGCCCTGGCTCGCAGGGTCCCAGGCCCTGGCAGGACAAACACACACGTCGCACGGTGGTACTCAAACTATTTGGTCACATTCAAATTATTTGGATAACAAATGGGCATCATCGAATTTTGTAGAACTTTTAAGAACTCTTCGAATCAATAGAGATAAATATACCGAGAAAATTAAAGGGTTTCTGGTACTATTAAATTTATAAGAAAAAGTAGAACAATTAAAGACTCCAGCACAGAATTATGGATTTAGTTTTCATTTGAAATTTATGTAAGATGGTAACGCTCAGGTCAGCTGGCAGCCCAGGCTTTGCCGGGTGGCAACGCGAAGGAGTAGCCAACGAGTTGGCAAGGCGAGCACCGACACAGTCGATTAGAGAGCGTTAAAGAGAAGTGATCAGAAGCAGAATTCCAGTCGCACTAATAAATAATCAAAAGTTGTATTCCTTAATTTGTTAAACTCCCACGCGGGCATATAATAATAATAAACATCATTTATAATATAATGTTTTGGAGCTAATTAGTTCTGATCTTACATTTATATTCAACAAAAATGTTTTTTTTTTTAAATTTGTTTGTTGCTTGTCCCTGAAATACAACATTTTTTTATGTATTTAGTTAATATGTTTTAAATTTTAGCTTTTGTTTAATCTTATATTCAACATTCTTAATTCGGTATTACAAATATTAGTACTGTCCCTAAATATATATGATAACAGGCTTGAGGTCAACAATTCAGGGTGCATATAGAAAGGTAGATATGAAAAGTATTGGCTGGTCATATAGCGCTATTTCGGATGCTGCCAAGCATCCTCATCAGTGACCTTATTGTTAGAAATTTTTGTCCAAACTTGTCCGTATATGAGTGGTAGTAGGCTAGATTCGAACCCGAGTGCTCCCGTCTGTAAGGCGGATGCCTTAACCTCTGACCCGCTTGCTGTCCGATCCCGGCTTGAACTAATTACTGTCATCAACAGGTCCATTTGAAATTCTAAGTCCGTACCAAAGCTTAATCCCTTTATCTAAGTTTCTAACCCTTACAGTTCTATTTATTATTATTATAACCACTTGCATTAAACTTTTTATTATAATTTTTTTCATCCTTACTTTATTTGATATTTCAATGTAATTTGAGAACTTAAATATGCTAGCTGCTGCAACACAAAGCTCCGGGTTCGAAATCCAGTCAATTTTTAATCAATATTGGGATAAACAAATACAAAATATTCTAATTTTTATAAAAAAAGAAGAGATTTGAGCCACTGTATGTCGCTCAGACAGCCTGTCGGTTAGGCAGACATTCAATGTGCTAGCGGTTCCTTTTGACTGATGTGTATGGTCATTGGTGTCCCTCATGGTGTACCCCCGCTCCATTCTTCAAGTGTCCCACCACCGTCCATCGGCACCACCATCGGTTTGTGTGTGGCACCCAATGCTTTTCACAGCTCAGTTGCTCTAATAATGCAAATACACAATAAATAAACGTGCAGTGGACTGCAGAAGC
Source organism: Hirtodrosophila confusa (assembly GCA_035043065.1). Lineage (NCBI taxonomy): Eukaryota > Metazoa > Arthropoda > Insecta > Diptera > Drosophilidae > Hirtodrosophila > Hirtodrosophila confusa. Next base: position 5,666,740 of record JAWNNI010000078.1, read on the forward strand.
TCCATACTGAGTTGAGCATTGTGAATGCTCAAAACTGAACTCAACTCGGAGTCAAATGATGCGAATATGAATGCAATTTGAGCACCTTCACATTGTGTGCTCAAATACACAAGTATTCAAAATTGATTTCTTCCTTGCTGGTAATAGTATACTTGTACAATTTGTATTCGAAGTGTGGCCTTCGATTGTTCAACCCAAATGCCAATTATTTTCAGCAGCTCGATAATAATTTACCAGTGAAACCCTGCACATGACGACGGCGATTATTTCTTGTTCCAGTTAGCATTTTTACTGCCACCCAATTCAATTATTGTTGCTTAGCTCCACGTTTAGTTTATCAATTTTTTATTGATCACCTATTTGCATGGCATGTGCACAAATTTCCCATTGGGTGGCATTGGTAATTGGATGGGCGCTGTTTGATAATTCATTGATGAATGGACAACTGTTTTTATTGTTGAGTTCCATACCAAAGCAAATCAAACAAAATCCTATCCAATTTACAGTCCATGCACAAGCTAAAATATTCAATAATCTCTTTTACTTTGATATTCCATTTTTGATCAATTTTTTAATAATTACAATAAAACAAGAAGGAACGGCTAGCTTCGGCTATATACCCTTGCAGCAATGTTTCTTATACAAAAACGACCGATTGTTCCTATGGGAGCTACATAATAATGTTGTCCGATTTTGATAAAATGATGGGAAACTATATGAAGTATGATAAAACTCTCAATTGTTGAGTTTGGAAGTAATATTTGCATAGACAAAAATTTGTCTAATTTTTCATCCGATGGTTTCTATGGCAGCTTTATGATATAGTGGTCAGATTTTCAGCATCAGCATGATCATTCCTATGGCAGCTATACGATATAGTGGTCCGATCCGTCCATTTCCGACATATGTGCTGCCAGCAACAAAATGAAGCATCTGTACCAAGTTTCATTACGGTAGCTTGAAAATAAAGAACAGACAGACGAACGGAAAAAAATCAATTGCGATGAAAAAGTATTTTTAAGGACAATTGAGTGAATGCCTTAATCGATACTATCGATAGTTTGGCAGCAATACTATATCATATCCAATTGTTGGATTAAATAAATGAACATTCTGTCTATTCATCATTGCTGACAGCATTTAACAAACAATTACAATTACATGGATATTTGGAGATGCTATTAACAATATTTCACTTGAATTTCGGTTAATTGAGTAATTTGATTCAATGAGCTATTCGGAATGTTCAATCGATATGCGTGGTTGTTGAGCTTGTTGTTGTTTTCATGTTTGTTGTTGTTGTTGTTGATATTTTCAATTTGTTTAGTTGTCGTTCGATTTGCTTAGTGCGCAATTTTTTGTTTGCCCTTGCCCCGGAATTGTGCTCATCGCCCCACTTCACTGGCGGGGGCGTCAGCGTGCGGGCATATAACATGCCCCACAAGCAACAACAACAATAACTACAACAACAACAGCAACAATAACAACAACAACACCATGTCGACGAACTGCCTAACTGGCTGCTTGGTTGCTGTCTCAGCTGTGCCACAACCTTGAGCCGCTACACACACACTCTGCCAGCCCTACACACCCCTACACACACACACCAACACACAAACACACCAACACACACACACACACACACACACACACACACACACACACCAACACACACACACACACATTGGTTATATGTAAATTTTATATGCCTACTGCATGCGCCCGGCGCCTTCGGGTGGTTATTGATTTTTGTTGTTCTTTATACATTTTTTTTATTCTCATCTTTACTTATTTTTTTTATTTTTTTCATTTATTCTTATACTCTGTTCCTCAAGGGAAAAACAGTATATTGCATTTGTGTGATTTTTTGACACATTTTAGGCTAGCAAAATTAGTTCACTAAAAAAAAATCTATTTCAATTAATGGAATTGTGTATTGAAGCGAGAATATTTATTGTTGTCAAAAGTCGAGTAATTTCGTTTGGTCATCAGCGACCTTAGAACGAAAATTTTGGGAACATTGAATTTATTTGAAGAATATTCCTTCACATTTTCAAGACCGTAACTATTTTACATCATATAAAAACAATACTTATAATTATTATTTAATTTGCTGTGAAATTTATACCTAATTATATTTATACATTCAGCTAAGCCTGGGCACCGCCGGCACTGCCGGTACTGCCGGTACTGCCGGTACTGCCGGTACTGCCGGTACTGCCGGTACTGCCGGTACTGCCGGTACTGCCGGTACTGCCGGTACTGCCGGTACTGCCGGTACTGCCGGTACTGCCGGTACTGCCGGTATTGCCGGTACGGCCGGTATGGCCGGTACTGCCGGTACTGCCGGTACTGCCGGTACTGCCGGTACTGCCGGTACTGCCCGGTACTGCCGGTACTGCCGGTACTGCCGGTACTGCCGGTACTGCCGGTACTGCCGGTACTGCCGGTACGGCCGGTATGGCCGGTACTGCCGGTACTGCCGGTACTGCCGGTACTGCCGGTACTGCCGGTACTGCCGGTACCGCCAGTACTGCCGGTACTGCCGGTACTGCATGTAAGGTCCACCTGTAAAATAATTGAGCTACTTAGGTCCAGCGATCGTAAATAAAAGTCAGGGAATAATACAAAATCAAGGCGAAAAATGTATTCAATGTAAATGTACAAAACTGCAAATATTTTCGCGATTCTTATATAAAAATTTAAATCTAATTATTTTTCATAATTTTTTATTTTCTTCTCAAAAAATATGATGCACATATGGACATATATATTTTTAACAATTAACGGCATTTATGGTCAGTCATATATCAATATTTGGTGATATATATGGTGATCAAGAATGTATATATATAGTTTTAGGGGTCGACAAAGTCTCCTTCAATGCGTTAGACATTTCGTAACACAATTCAAATACTCTATACTCAGGGTATAAGGAATGGTTATCCGTAATATCTAATCGGTGTCGAAATTCATTCCAAGTTCCGAATATTTGAATCCTTATCAAGGATACTAGTTGAAGGAAAAATTTAAAATTGCAATGAAATGGAGGGAATCCGGAAGGAAATAACTTTTCCGTAACAACTTTTCCAACTCGGTGCCTTCTCTGCTGCGAACAGAGTATATTCCAGTCGGGAACTTTTCAATTGCAATGTTTTAGCTTGTTTTGTTTTTGTTAGTGTTGTGTACAGCGTGCGCCTCAGTATTATTATTATAATAAAATCAGCACCAACAACAACAACAACAACATTATACTCTGTAAAATGAACTTGGCTGCCATGTGTCCACAGTCCACACACACATACATACACACAGGCAGAGACACATTCACACACTCACACACACACACACACCCATACGTGCCCTTTTTGCTGTGCTCCTCTTCCTCCACTTTTGCTTTCTCCTCCCTTCTGGCCGTTATTACATATTGCTATTAATTTAGTTAAAGCTGCCGTCTGAGCAGGACTCGCCAGCCTGGCAGGGCTCACAGGACGAGCAGCTCATTAAAGTGCCCGGCAGCAAGTAGTCCAACTTGTAATTTCAATAACTCAGTTTCAGCGCAAGGACGCGGGACGCGCGACGCAGGACGCAGGACGAAAAAGCGGCTGCTTTTTTGGTTCCAGGTTCCTTGCTGTGCAGTTAGTTTGCGAGTTTTGCTCCAATTTTCAAAGCATTATGCTTATGAGAATTTATGTAATGGTATACGGCACACACACACACAGACACACACACATGCGTGTAATAGGACCTGCCGGCGCCCCATGCCCCCCTCTTGCCTGTCCACAGTTCTACTTGGCCCGCAATTAGTTGAGCATGATAAAATTGTTGCCCAGTTCAGTTGTTGCTCGAATTGCTTCTGCCCTTTTACCACCTCATTTGATGCGATTTACCTACACACTAACATCACACACACTACACACACACACACCCACACACACCAAACACACACACCAAACACACCCACAGCTAATGTTATATTGTTGGGAAACATCGTTAACAACTTTGTGTCTACTTCGCCGGTTTGTTATGGAGTTACAAAGAAAAAAATAATAATAAACAAGAAATGAGAGAAAATTGTCTGCAAGTTGCATTTTGTTAATTATGTTATTTGTTCAGTCAAAGTTGTTCTCAGTAAGGATGTAAGGATGTAAGGATGCACATATATATATATATATATTTATCGATTTCTTAATGCAATGCGGTGTTGCTTGTAGATAACAAATTACACAGAATTCTATAAAAGAAAGTAATTGGATATCGATTTGGATTTATGATTAAATTGTTTTCATGTGCATCCAACTAGAACAATCATCCTTAGCACTCTTCAAGGTATCCATAGTTATCGTTTTAAGCCAGTATTGGTGCCTTACTTAAATATATCAACATTTGAAGGGGAATTGTCTACATGTATTATATATACACATATGGCAAGAGTTCCTTCTGATTGACTGACCGATGATCAACATTAATTTTGTTATGGTAGTATTCCTTTTGTGATCAAAGACTTTGACAAATCGACAATAATCGATAGTTTTATGAACCAAAACGATACTCATTTTAGACAGTAAGATCTTCTCCAATGATCTCACATAGAAGATGCTTGGTAATCACATTGCTAACTACGTTAAAGTAATGAAAATAATATAAAATAAACAACTATTTAATTGGTAATACAATATTAACCAAGATTCATCATGATCACGATTAAGTGACATCGGAAAATGGGGACCTCAAAGTTGTATAGGTGAAAGTTTTATTATCAACCGATCAACCGATCATCATTAAATCATCATATAGAAAACACAATAAGTTAGAGCGAGATAATTATAGCGCTAAATTGTAGCCATTCAGTTGAGCTTTGAGCTTTATAAGCGAGCTTTGAGCTTTATAAGCGAGCTTTAATGTGCTTATGCATATGATTAAAGCTCACTTGAAGCTTTGGCGAGCTTTCGATGGTTGTAATAACCGGAGAGGCATATGTTATTATAAATTTGTGCTAGTAAAACTTGCCACAGTTACTGCTAAATGTTTATTTATAAGTTCAAGCTGATTAAATCGCACTTACTGGACTGCCTTGAGTACTTTGAGTGCATTTGATTGATGTAAGCATTTATGTGAACAAATATATATTAAGTAAACGTGAGTTCAGCAAAATACTTATAAACGAAATTACTTTAGAGGACTTTCCATTGCCTCGTCGCCATTCAGTCTTCAATTCCGGTTGTCAAGGCATTTCTATGCCATTAAAATTCCAATTTTCTTATCAAATTTTTGTCAAAGTTTTTGCGATGCTTTGTGTGGCCTGTGAATTGTGAAACCTTTTTAAGCACTCATTTCCTTTACTTTTCTTTTGGCTTTTATTTTTATTTTTGTATTTTATTTTATTATATTTTTTGTTGCTTTTGGCATTCATTTATTAATGAACTCTGTGGAAAATGGCAACAATTTTCTTATTTGCCAAGTTGAATTTTCTCAGACAAAGCCAAAGAAAATAGAAGAAAAGCTTATAGATGCCCAGGATGATTAACAAATTTGGCAGCATTTAATAAAGACATTTACAGGACGCACATATTTACACCTGTAGAAATGAGTTGAGGTCGAAGCGGGGTCGGCTTGGTGGTTGCTGGTTTGGTGGTTTCTCGGGTGGTGCTTGGCTGGTAGTTCTGTAACGTAATCATTTGCAGCTATTACGAGTATCTTGGCGGCAACAGTTTTTTGGGTTCGCATAGAAATTTATGCAAAGCACAGCAACAAATAGAGAAGGAAAGAGGGAGGGAGTGGTTGCTGTGTGTGAGTGGGGAGAGAGCGGCAGAGAGGGGAGTGGCATTCCATTGTGTGCGGCACAGTTACAACAATAGCAACAACAATGCAAATGAAAGTAAAGTCATGGCAGAAATTGTTTGAAATCTCGCATAAATTGCTCGGCGCATAAAAGTATGCAATAAAAATCACAACAAACATGTGAAGGCAGCCCAGCCGCAGCCCGCCCCGCTCCACTCACCGCACTCATCATTTTTGCTGGCCAAGGGCTGCGGTGTGTGTGTGTGTGTGTGTGTGTGTGTTGGGCAAGTGTGCGGGGTTTAAGCCAACATTTGTACTTGTTCTTGCCTTTAAACGTTTGCCAAATGGCGACACGCGGCAAAACTTTAAAAACTATGCAACATTGCGCGTGGTGACATTGTTATCCCCACCACACCCCCACCACCTCCTCCACCCCACTGTGGTCCCTTTGTGCCGTAACTGTTCTTGTAATATCGTCACGCCCATGCTGGCTCCTTTGGCGCCATGCATTAGTGAAGCTGCAAAGCTTTTAATTAAAGCATTTGCATTTTATATCAGACACGCACACACACACACACACACACACACACACACACACATGCACGCATACACCCACCTACATATACATATATACCTGCTGCCACCTGTGCGGGTGTTTTGGCCACAAGAGCGCGCCGCAAGTTATGCAACAAAAATGCCAAGCTCGCCTCACGACCCAATGTTGCTGCATACCGTGCGGCGGCTAAGAGATTTCCTGTCAACCCCCTTATCCCCATCCTGCTGGCGCCCAACTTGCCAAACTGCTATTGATACCCTTTAGGGTAAATAGCCGAGGGAATATACAATGCGTCTAGCATATGGGTAATTTTCGCTTCATCTTGAAACTCTGCATTTTTGTCAGGAATATCAGTCCGCTAGCTTTGTGATTGTTTCTCCCATCGCTAATAATCTGCCCATCACTAGATTTGAAGTGTTGGGTAACGCGGTAAAGCCGCAACCGTATATTGGGAAAAGTCAAAGTGAAAGTTAAGAGAAATACAACTCAAAAAAGTTCAGAGTGCTATGAAAATTACAATGCAATATTTGAAATATTACGAGTAACAAAATAAAAATATTCCTATAGAAAGTACAGTCTTTAGTCAAGAATTAGCGATTTCACAATGATCACTTTATATAGGAACTGATCCAGAAATCACTTTCGAATCAAAAAAAGAAACAGAAAAGCTTAAAGCCTACTTTTTGGAACAGGATAGAATTAAGAAAACTTTCCCTAAAGTAGGCTTTTCATATTTCTGTGGAATTGATTCGAAAGTGGAATTGAAAGCAGGTCGATTGTCTTAAATGTTGTATATGAAGATGTCTGGAGATGAAAGTTTGCTGTAGAAAGCGACTACTTCGGCTGGAAGAACAGGAGCAGGTACTCGGAGGTGATTTAAGTGATGTTATCTTCAGGATCTATCTACTCGGATTGTCTTTTTCTTTATTTCCTTTTTCTCTTTCATATATAGGTTAAATTTTATACTGTTTTATTTTATATATATATATGTATATTTTTTTTAATATTTCTTTCTCAAAGTTTTCGTGTGCCTTAATTTTGATAGTCAATGAGCATTTCTATACCGAAATAATATCAGTAGTATTTAATGAAAATACAAATTTACAATAGGGTATTAGCTAGTCGATCATGCACAGCGGAACCGCATACTTACACGTTTTTTTCTCACTTTTTCACGACTTTTTTGCGTGGCCAGGCAACGTGCGCTTTTGTGTTTTAATTGATTTTGGGTGTGTGAGACTTTCTCTATGACTGTGTGTGAGCGTGTGTGTGTGTAAGTGTGCTAATTTTTTGATTTGAACAGTTGTGTGTGTGTGTGTGTGTGCGTGGGTGTGTATGAATGTGTGCAATTAAGTGAAAAGTGCACACAGCAATGAAGTAGCGGAAATTGCAATTGTATTTGCGCAACGTGCTCCGAGGGTTGAATGTGAATTAAGTGTGAGAGGGTGAGACGTGGCGCGGGGTATCAGGGTAAATTTGTGATAAGCACTTGCTTACCAAGGGTAGCAGACAATCAGCGATGATAATGTATATATTAACTGCAGGATAAGCGTGACATGGCGATTCAATACAATCAATATCGTTCAATGTGCTTGCTCAGATTAAAGTAAACGACCTCAAATATCGATGGAGTGTTTGTTCCCAATTCAATATCAAATCTGTTGAGTTGCAATATTGATTTAGATTTTAGTTACGTCTTATTGTTTTCGATTGAAATAGCAAACGCTTTTGCTTTGCTAATGTTTTCTTTGAATGATTTTCATTGCAAGGGGACACTTTTCAGGCCGAAGACTCACTCGTTTTTCGTATTTCAGAAAAGCTAATCATTTCGTTCGAAATCGAAAATGGGAAAGATCTGATTATCAATATTTTAAGTTATTCACAAATGTTGATTTTTTCTTTTTAATTCGATTTCTTAAGAGACGGCAACAGGCAGTTAAAATGCGTCACTTTTAAGATGGATAGTGATTTGATAACTCCTTTAACTTTAGATATCTAAAGTGCTTATAAGGCTAAGCTTAAGGCCTTAGCGTCTTTAGATTTATATTAATTATGTGGTATTTTATAATTACGTGGTAATTTCTTTATAATAATAATAATGTTTATCAGGCCTGTTCCGGTTTCCACTTCAGAGTTAATTCCACAGTAAAGTTTGTAGCATACTTATTGGAGCAGAATATTTATGTTGTAGATAGCTCCAAAAGCATGCTTTTAAGATCTGTGAACTTAATTTTATAGTGGAATTCGGCACTATAGATTCTTCCCAAGCCTACAAACTCAAAAGTAGCTGTTAAAACGCCATCATCTAGAACTACCCATAACAACACTCAATCCAAGAAATGTATAGTATATAAAATGTTTAAATATGTATATATATTTTTATTTTGATTTATTTTTTATTTTTAAACAAGCTTTTCGCTATGTTTAGTGGCAACTTAATATAGTTTTACGTGTAAGGGGTAAGAAAAATTGATCATAGGTGATACATATGTATATTGGATTAATGTTATATACATATATGGAATTTTTTAAAAAATTATATGAATTTATTAGTTAAGGAGTTTGGCAGTGAGATACAATGGATGGCAAGTCTTCTCTTCTGGCTAGTGCGTTAAGGTGACCACAAAGGCGTTGCAGGTGGTTGGATGCGTTGCATAACATCGCCAACTTAAGGAACCCTTAGATCCCTTGCGATGTCCCTATTTCGCATGTGCCAGGGAGCCCTGCATATTTGCCTTCAGATTTTGGATTGGACACTCCTATTTTATTTAAGTTAGAAATTAAATTTTAATAAATTAAATTAAAATTTAGAAGTTAACTTTATGACTGACAGCAAAATGTAAAAATTTAGAAGTAAGGGTTTCTGATTTCTAAACTTTAAAATAATATTAATAAATATTGTATATGTATATAAAACGCAGGCTTTTATATACATAGTATATCAATTTAAGCTGTTGGGTTTTTAGTGAGGAAGAAGGATGAAAATAGTATTTTAAGACTATTTACGCATTCTATATTAATATCGATAATGTGAATATACATATACATATATATACAGACATATATATGTATATATATATAGATAAATATCCAAATCTAGAGCCCCATCATATTTGATGTGTGGCATTGTTTAATAACATTTGAAAATGCTGTATATAAAAGCATATTAGCTGCATATTGTTTAATTTGCTTGACATACATGTGTATAAGTTTTGTATTTTCTTTCTGTCACTTTCTCTCTCTCTCGCACTCTCTCTCACTCTTCCTCTCTTTCCCCGTTTAAATTCGTTTGATACCATTAATATGGTAACTTCTCTCAGCCATTTTAATTGCCAGCCTAAAAGCAGGCATTGGAAATTTTCACATTGATTGAATGCAAATGTTGCTGCTCGTTTATGCCATGTCTACGTGTGCGTGGTTGTGTGTGCGTGTGTGTGTGGCTGTGCTTGATACATGTGCATATTTAACTAAAGCAAAGACATCTGCAAATGCCAGACATGTTGTCCGGGAGCTGCAATTGTTGCTGTTGTTGGTGTCATCGCCTCTGTTGACTGATTGACTAAGTTCAGGTGGCAGACGCTAACTGTCGACTTTGTTGCATGTTGTACTTGTAATTGTAGTTGTGCCACTTTGTATGGTATCATCACCATACAGACACACACACGCACACACACACACACACACGCACACGCATTCGCACCGAAACACACATAGCTTTCACTCGGGGTCTAACTTAATTGCGACTGTCTGCCCAGGAATGTCGCGTGTGTTTATGCATATATGATATGCAAATATTGTGGTATCAGTGTAGGCAATACACACACACACACACACACACACACACACATATATATATACTAACACACACACACATACATACGTAATAAATTGCCTGCGTTTGGTTGCCTTTATAGGCAGCTGCCCAGTGGGAACTGCCTTTAAGTGCTTAACTATACTCCCATGTTGCTGTATAGATATATAGGCTTAATATCATTAAGCCTCAGAGATTTAACAAAAATTTGTTGAAATCCTAAATATAAGCCAAAATTTAAGCCTTTACATGAAACAGCTGAATGAATTGTTTGAGATAAAAAGTCATTTGCCACATGAAAATGTAATGCTCTTAGCAGTACTTCTGTCATGCCTTATATTGTATTTAGATACAGATATATTTATAACCTAAATAGAAAGAACGGCTTTCTTTTGCTTGGCGTAGCTATATTACTCTTGCAGCAAAAAGTTTTTCACCCGATTGTTCCCCTGGTAGCTTTATGATAAAATGGTCAAATTTCGGCCAAATTAGGTCAGATTGTTAAAACATTCCAGAACAAAAAAGTTGTTCATACAAAAGTATAGTTTCGACCGATTATGCCTATGGCAGCTATATGTTATTGTCTTCCCATCCGGCTGGTTCCGACATATGTACTGCCTGCAGCAATAAAAAGAATCTGTATCAAGTTTCAAAACGATAGCTCTAAAACTGAGAGACTAAATTGTTTAAAAACAGACGGACGGATGGACATCGCTTTATGGACTGGGCTATTGATGCTGATTCAGAATATATATACTTTATGGGATCGGAAAGATCTCCTTGACGTATTATATTTTACGCATTTCCTGATAAAAATATAATACCCTCTGCAAGGGTTTAAAAGCAAACATGAATGTTTAACTATGTGAAACAAGAACTAGCGAAGCAGCGCTTCTTTCATGCATAATATGTAATGATAAACATTTTTTGAATAATTCCTTAATATCTGACATAAATGTACATATGTGCCTGGCTTGGCTTAAATGAAAATGCCAAATATACAGCTTAGTCGCTAATTCTATGTGAATAGAGATGTAGTTAAGCAGTGATTCTTTCATGCATTCAATTCCCACTGGGTATTGAATGCGACTGATGCTGTTGCTGCAGTGCCTTGTACTTGTAGCTCGTAATTTTTGCTGCCACTTTGTCGTTAACACACACCACACATACCACACACACCACATACCACACACGTCACACACACGCACACACACACATGGACACACCTCAGCTAGCAGAACAACAACAATTTATACAACACATTTGCTTAATTTATATTCATAACTTTTCGCACACAAACGCGTGTAAACTCTGGCAGAAGAATTCTGCTCAACCCGCCCATTAATCCCTAAACAGTCTCATTGCTCTGTGGTGCGCCTGTGTGTGTGTGTGTGTGTGTGTGCTTGTGTGTCCTTCTATCTTTAACATTTGCATAATCGCTGCCAATGAGCTCTGCGTCCAACCACCGCCATCTTTGACACCCTCTCCCATCGAGCGAGCGCTGCTGGGATTACCCATTTTTTTCTTCTTGATTTTTCCTGGTTTTATTACACCTTATTTTAGCATTTATAATTACAGCTTTGCTGCATTTGATTTAAATGTTATTTACAGCGTGCATAAAGTGCATGCGATTTGCTGGTTGAGTGGTCATCATATTATTGACCATGATTCAAATGATGTTCCCTCTTGTTCGCACCAATTATATCATGTTTCCTATGCGCCACTTGACTTTATTTCGTTTTCTTTGCTGTATTTTTACTCTGTATTGTCCAGACTTATATTCTAATTGGATGAAAAGTACTTGTGCGTAGCAAAAGTTCATTTTCATGCACTTGTGAAATGGGAAACCAGCTTATCCATCAACTCTTTTGTGCAAAATGCAACTAACTGGACGGAATAGCCAACAGTAGCCAATTATGACCAACTAGTCGAGCTTTTAGCTTTAAATGAGCCTTATCGGACACAGAAACTCGTTTGTCAGAGTGCTTAGCTTGAGAATTTCAAAAGGATATCATAAACTTATGCAATTTTGATAAAACGAGTACAGTTGTTTGTAAAAGTTATTGATTATTGATGCATTGTTTGTCTCTGCTGAATGCAATGATACATTTTGAGATAAAATCAGCTGGCAACAAGATTAGTATTGCAAATTTAAAGCAAAACAGATTTACAAACATCAAACTATCAGTATAAAGTAACAAACTATATACATGTTTGACGATATCATTTTCCAAATGTGTGCATCGCAAGCAATAATCAAAGCAGTCAGCAGGTAAATTCTCAAATCGATTTTGCGATTGCTCTACATTTATTGTACGAAATTTAAGCTAATCGAATAAGAAACACAGAAGCTATTCAAGAAAGTATTTCAGTAATACCAGGGAAACAGCAACGCGGCAGCTATGTGAAATGCACTGCTTGATTGTACTGCTTGCTTGCACTGCTTGCTTACACTGCTTGCTTGCACTGCTTCCATGTACTGTTCGCATATACTGCTTACATTTGCACTGCTTGCTTGCACTGCCGCTGAACTGCTTGCTGCATTTGTGTTTGGCAATTTAAAACCTGCCCACAGTCATCATGTTTGCGAGTCACCCATTCCACTCCCCACAATCGCAGCTTTCGTCTGTTACTAGGCCGCACTTTCTCATTAGAGTGCGCCTTCTGAGCTCTTCAAATCCTTGAAATTTGTAAAGTTTTCGCGATTTTATTCCTGTGCTGTGGTACATTTTGGTGTTTTGTGTGTTTTTCCTTTTTTTTGTTGGCATTAGAAGAATATTTAATTAGTTAATTAGTTGTTTTTGGCAAATACTTAGATGTCAGTCTCATTAAGGATTTTAAAGCTGATTTTAGCTGCGTGCTTGGTCTTAGTGGCGGGATGGCGCTGCAACTGAATGGTTGCAACCACAAAGCCAGCCGCAGTCCACAACCCACAGCCCACAGCTTCAATCCATTAGTCATTTGTGAATGGAGCTGGAGTTAGGGACACACACAACTGAAACTGGTTGCAAATGTGGATGCTTGCCACTTGAGACGGCAACTTCAAAATGCAATTGCTCTTTGTAGTTGTTGTTGTTGTTTTGGCTTTTAGCTGTTTGAGCAATTTTTAATTTGCCTTTGGTTTTTATTGCAACGCTGGCCCATTTGGCAGTCTCATTAGTTTGCCGCTGCTTGCATATATGCCGCCTCTCTAATGATGCAGAAAATGATGAAAGGGCCAACAATCTATATACAAATATATGTATATATGTATGTATATAAAATGTAATTACACCAAATTGTAGCAGCGTCCAGCGTCTGCCACAACGCTTTCACAATTTCAACTTCAATTGCAGTCGCGCCAGAACAACAAAAAGAATATATATAAAAAAATGAAGGGAAAGAAAATCAATTATTTACATATATTTACACAGTTTTGTTGCTCTTGTTGTTGTGGCCGCTTTTATTCGAATATAAACCGCAAAGCGCAGTCATTGCCGCTCCGCAACACCTCCCTCCCCCCCCCCCCCCCCACACACATAACACCACACCCCTGATCTCCACCGTTGTTGCCTGCCTCGTTTTTCATTTTTGCAGTGGACTTTTGGATTTATGCGCGCACTTGAATTTGCATTTGGCCACACGGCTTCCAACAATCGCAAATGCGGCCACAACAAAGCGATCCCCATTCCCCAGCCCTTCAAAGCCCCTCCGCTCCAGCCCTGACATCATCCCACTCGCATCCATCCCTTCATTAAAACCATAGAAGCATTCAAGCGTTTCAGGCTCAGGCTGCCTGGCTCCCAATTTTCCTCACTTTTCATTCTATGCGTTTAAAGTTAAACGTTTAAAACCTTTAAATCACACTTTAAATCGAACAAGCTAACGCTTCATTTATGACATCACACACACAGCAATTACCTTCTTTTTTTTGGGATTTTTTGATTGATCGGCCAACAAAAAACGCTAATTGAATTCCATTTTGAACATACCAAAAACTCACTAAGCACGAATGTTGTCAAACAAAATGCGGCCAAAAAGAATATTATAGTTGAACAATTATTAGAAAAACGTTTGAAACTGCAACTTTCATTTAAGGCAATCATGAAAGTATCAAACGAGATAAACTGCCATAATACACAGAGAGAATTGCAGGCATAACTCCTGCATTTTAGTGACAAAAATGGAGCATCAAATTCAGCTTAAATTAACTAACCAGAGATCTAAAAATGCTTGATTAAGCTCCTGAAATTGATTGTACTTTACTAATCACAGATCTTACATTATCAATGTACAATTTGTGCTTTAATGATCACAAATTGTGCGTTTTCAATGTTCATTAACTACCAATAGATCTAGAAATGCCTGAAGTAAAATTCTTCCATTGCTAAGGATTGATTTAGCTCCTGAGTTAATAGATTGTTCTTTACTAATCACTAATTTTGCATTATCAATGTACAATTTGTGCTTTATTAAACACACATTGTGCATTATCAATGTTCATTAGCTAATCACAGATCTAAAAATGAATTGGGAACAATTCAAGCATTGCTTAGGGTTCACTTAGCCCCTGAGTAAATTGATTGTACTTTACTTATCACTAATTTTGCATTATCAATGTACAATTTGTGCTTTCATAATCACAAACAGTGCATTTTCCTTGTTGAACGTGTACTTTAATATTCACAAATTGTGCTCAACAAATGTTCTCTGTGTGTGTTAAACAAATTTTAATTACTAGTGCGACACAGTGATAGTTAATCACATGATGCACATTAATCGATTATTTTGGGACGGTTAATCATATGATACACATTAATCGAGAGCTTATGTTGTCTCAATTCACGATTAAATTGTATCGCAAAATGGGTTTCGATTAATTGAATCTTTAATCGATTATATCGCATCACTATTTGCGCGTTAATGCTAAATTAAAGCTTGTAAAGATTGATTATGGCAACGACATACAGTAAAGTGTGAAAATATTATGCCAATACTAATGAAACAGAAGTGCAGTGGCGATTGTGTGAAAAGCAACTGAAATATTGCAGAAGCACAACAAACATGCATCAGCATTTGAAACTGAAACATACAAAAGAGTTCACAAATGAATTGTACAGAATAAAAGCTGGAGAATAAGAGCAAAGGATTGGTTGAGAATAGTTCTCTTTGGTTTCTTTGATTGACAATATTCATAGTAAATTTAGCAGAAGAAATCGCTGACTGATTTGCGCTGCTCAGCTAACTGATGACTGATTTGTCTTTTCTGAACGATGCGCTTTCTTGCTTTGTTGGCAAATGTATATACAGCTGATTCAAGTCCGTTTTGGTCTACATTCTTAGTGAAATTTTAAACTCACAATAAACAAAATAAGCAGCGCAAATCAGTCAGCACATTGGTTCTGCTGAATAGGCTCAATGATTATCAAGTAAATTGTAGGAATTTTTAATAACAAATTGATGCTCTTCCACCTGCTAATCTGAGCATTTTTTACTTCATGCAGATTCCCCAGTCTCAATGAGAAGAATGATCTTGTGAACTAGTCGCTTAGGTAACCTATGTGGATGAATCTGTCTACGGTTGCTTCCTTATGTCTCAGATAGTGGCTGATGTGTAATTTGTTGTCTGATTGTCAAATAATATACTTTCTCTTGATATTCACTCTAAATTTTTTTGCAGTTTATTTTTAGTGTGACCAAGTATCTTATTCGACCAAATCTCACAAAACGATTCTGTGATCGATAACAATATAAATCACTAGACAAAGTAAATAATAGTGGTATTCCTAGTTAACAAAAAGTCGTTATGTTTACAAGTGTAAATATTTATGGTATTCCTAGTTTAAGAGTCACTTCGTTTACAGATGGAAGGTTTCTTTTTATTTATTTATGAAATTCGCTAACTTATAATGTAAAATGACAAGCTAACATTAGTTTAACGAGCACTAGCGTCTTTGGCCATCAGCTTCGGAGTGTAATTTTGTATTTACAATTTACAATTTAGTACTTAGTAATATTATTGAAATTTGGCGATTTTATAATTTCTTGTGTAGTTTTGTGTAGTTTTTGAATCAGGATAACAATTAAATTATAGAGAGAAATCGGGTTAATATAAGGTGGAAAATATTGCAGTTTAAAGAGTTATTTAGGCACTTTAATGAAGTTAATAAATGAATAATTTGTACTACACTTATTTGCAAGCAAATTTATAAATATATAAAATATATATTTTAAAAAATAATAATATTTCTTAATTCATAATTTGCATATTGAAAATTATAATCTTTACGACTTGTGGTTTGGTTTCTGCGGTTTCTGTGGTTTCTAAGTTTCTAAGTTTCTGTGGTTTCGAAGTTTCCGACTGTTTTTGAGCCACTTTTCACACTTAAGGAAAAAAAAGTTAGCATTTCCAAGGATAGTCTTTAAACAGATGCAGGCTTTCAGGATATACACTATAGTATAGTACAGATGGAAGGGAGCTTCTCAATGTAGCTATCCTTTCTTCTAAAGTAAATGCGTTGTTTCCACCCCAGGTCCCTGTATGCAGCTATTAAGACCTTTTGGCTTAAAATGGGAAGAGGATGATATCATTTTTAGAAATGCATGAGCTTCAATCATGCCACAGCACAGCTGGGCACATTATTAAGTCAGTTTAACTACTGGTTAGCTTTTTAGGCGCATTACAAGCCTCAGGTGTTGGTTGTTGCTGTTGTTGTTGTCCTTGCCAAGTGGCTGACTAATTTGCAGGCCGTGTAAACGCGTCCAGTGGAAACTGCCGTTGGCGTTTTCAATTTCGATTTCTGGCATTTGCCCTGCGACTGACATAAATATTTAATGGTTGGCCAAAGGGGCTGGCTGAAGGGCCAGCTTAAGGCTGCTGACTCATTCCCCTGCCACAGTTGCCCCCCTGGCAGCCCACGCTAATTTGATTGCTTTCCATGCCACAACATTTTTCAATTTGCGACAAAAACAAAATGCAAATGGCCAACAAAAAAAGAAAAGAAAAGAAAATACAAAAATTCATTACTTTTTTTTTTTTTTTGTATTATATTTTTTTTTCTTTTAATATTTTGGTAACTAATTAGACGTTGTTATTTGTGGCTGCTTTGCATTTCTTTTCTCTCTTGCTCTGTCTCTCTCTCTCTCTCTTTCCCCACACCCCCTGCTCTTTGTCGTTTCCTTTTGCCTGCTTTTGATTGACGTTTGTGTGATTTAATTAAACTGTAAATGGGAACATTTCTTTTGGCCAATTTATGCATAATATTGACGCTCAATGTGTCCTTAATGGCAGTGTATGTGTGTGCGTGTGTGTGTGTGTGTGTGTGTGTGTGTGTGACCTACTGGCTGCTACTACTTTTTCCGCCGCCTGCTCGTCCCTCCGCCTGTCAACCATCTCCTTTGGGGGCAACGCTAATGCGTCTAATTGCATTTTGGGCCTCGTGATTTACTGCCACAGCAAGCGAATTATTTTCACGCGCTTACCCACGCGTATTGCGTGTGTGTGTGTGTGTGTGTGTGTGTGTGTGTGTGTGTGTGTGTGTGTGTGTACCTTGACTATGCAGGCGCCAGCACAGTTGCCACAGTTCCCTGCATGGAGCCAACTATCTTTCTCTCTATTTTTCTTCCTTTTTGACTAAAATTGTCCTGCGAATATGCAGAAATTTATGTTTGCATTTTGCTGGCAAATGTGAAAAACGTGAATCATTAAACAGCCGACAAAATTGTCTGAAAGAACAGGTATCTTCAGTGTGCCGAAGCTATATACCTTTGTATCAAGGTTTTCTATACAAAAATTTAATTTTTATTTCATTGTTTCTTTGGCAACTATATTATATAGTCAGCTGATTTTGATAAAAGTGACGATAACTATAAGAGAACTCGCGCATCCTACATTTTTGTTAAGATATCTGGAAAAAATGAAATAATAAAATTGGTACAAAAACTCATTTTTCATCCAATATTTTTTATGTAAGATACCGACAAAACTTATGGATTGTCCCCAAAAGGGACACATTGTAAAAATAAAACCAAATCTTGCACAAAAGAAAACATAAAAAATAACTACGAAAGAAAGATATAATCTCCAATATCTATCCCAATTATGATATAAGTTTGTTAACATTCAAAGAGCGTTTCCAAATTGAGAATTGCCTTAATCTTGAAAATACAAATGGACCGATTATTTCAATGGAAGCTGTACGATACAGGGTTAGATTTGGACCATACTTCGTCAGCTTTTAATAGTAGTAGAATTTATTGTTATTTAAAATAAATATATAGACTCAGAACATTTTTGATTTATTACTCCCTGTACCCATAAAATGGGTAAAAGGGGTATTACATCTGTGCAAATGTATGTAACAGACAGAAGGAGACATCTCCGACCCTATAAAGTATATATATTCTTGATCAGTATCAAAAGAGATTTTGATTTGGCCATGTCCGTCTGTCTGTCCGTCTGTCCGTCCGTCCGTTTGTCCGTCTGTCCGGATGAACGCGTCGATCTCAGCAACTACAAGAGCTAGAGACACCAAATTTGGAATGTAGGTTCCTGTATACCATACGCAGATCAAGTTTGTTTCATATTTCAGATATCTCCTTCCGTTCCCCCGCAAATCGACTAAAACCGTTTTACAGTAACAATTTTCAAGATATAGCTTTAAGATTGGGCATGTACAATACTTTAGTCTCTCTTAATCTACTGTCCAAATTTCAAGTCGATCGAATAATAAACACGAAAGTTATTCACGAAAGAAGATTCAGTAATGCAGCGAGAGGGGGAAGAAGAAGCACAGCCACTTTTGCCGCCTGTGTGCGTGCGTCTTTGTGTATGTGTGTGTGTATGGGTAAGTGGACTTAGATGTGATTGGATGTTTTAGACCTGGGTACAGGGAGTTTCGTAGTCGGGTATACTCGACTATAGCATTCTTACTTGTTTGTAGTTGTGGAATGTGATTTTGTATCCTTTCCTTATTTAATTTTTAATTTTTTTATTTTTATTTTATTTTTTCTTTATTTTGTTTTTTCTTCCAGTAATATTCATGCATTATTTTATTTTTTATGTATTAACAAACATTGAAACATTAACATATTAAATACTCAATGAAGCCGTAAAACCTTTCTTAATATACTCAAGAGCTCAACACCCGGGAAATTGTAAACGAAATTTAAATCATAATATTGTGATTTATTTAAAATCTGTAAATAATGTGTATATACCTAAAATAAGCATACAAATAAAACCATTACCGTTTTATAGTCATCATGGTTCCTATAGCAGCTGCTAAGTATATGTTATAGTGATCCTATCTGGTCAGATCCAATATCTATAGTACCTGCAATAACAAAGCGCTTCTATGTCAAGCTACAAGACTGAGACTGACATAGATACAAGATTGAACAAGAATATGTATACCTCATAGGGTCGGAAAGGCCTGCTTTCAGCTGAAAGAGTATCAAAATGAAATGGCCTATTTCAAATTCCACAAGTGAAGTCCACATTTTGTAGCCGCATAGATACAATTAATTAAAATATTCTAGTTTTGGCCAACATTGTTTCAATTGTTGAACGCATCCAACATAAGGCTTAATACATTTATGGGGCATTAATTCTAAAGTGGAATGTTCAACAAGACTGTATAATTAACATATAATAATGATTTAACTTTTATACTTACCCAAACGTAAGAACAATAGACAAAACAAGATTTTCAAATGGGAAATGAGAAATGAGAAATGAGAAATAGTTAGGCAAATTTATTACACCGGGAGCCGAGCTTATCATAGTTGTATTCTATTTTTGTCGCCTGTGGTGAATCATCCTGCAGAAAGTTAACTACTTCATCCATAGGTTTGAGATACACAAATCCTGTGTGTATTACTTCGTTTAGGCGTTGTATGTGGGCGCATTATTTCTAATTAGTAAAGTTTGTGTCTCTGTGACGGGAAAACTTCTCTGACTTTTGCTAAACAGGCGGCAAATCAAATAAAATAAAATCAAAAGAAATGCATATGTATATGTATGTGCATACACTGCGCAAAAAACAGTGCAATTAAAGGTAAACCAGCTCGAAAGAGTATTCAAATTTGTTTGTTACTTTGAGAGGGTATTTTATATAGTGTAGTGCTATAAATTATATAATGTAGAAGCTGACTTGGGACTACCAGGTTGCTTTCATTTAAAATTGAATCGAACATTTCGACTGGCGGAGGAAAGACACTTTACTGGTTGACTCCTCCCCCCTTCCTCCGCTACTCTGAGGCTTTGAAATGGACATGCGAAGTATCAATCTTGTTCTACATAAGCCCGCTAGCCAGAAATCTTGCTCCCAATTCCATCAGGATTCCCACAAGCCGGCTTTAGAGAATCAATCCTTTGGGATTCTCTTCCGACACTTTCTATATTTGCATATAGTACTCCTTAACTTAAGTAGAAGTTTGGGAAAACAGTTTAACCACGTCAACGTCCATCATTATAAATAGCATTGATGAATTCGGAACCCTTTTCATCATTTTTACACTGTCAACGGTCGGTTGGCTTTTGTTGCCTTATGGCAAATCAAAATTAATTTAAAAAAAAAATTAATAAAAGGATGAAAATGTTTCGGAACAACAATCCTGTTCCCAATTCTTCTTTTACTCGAAACTTGCGAATGTGGAATTTCGAATAGTTTTAGCTGTTCCGAACTCGCCAAAACGAGTAACTTTTTCGTTTTGAAAACGTTTAGCATTTGAGTCGTCGGAATTGCAGTAATTGCCAGAATATATAGTATAAGAAAATGAAAAAAAATATTCATATGCACAATTCTCTAATATTCTTTATCAAATTTAGAAACTAATTTCTTTATTCATTTCATTAAAGTCAAATTACTTGAATATTATTAAATGATGAAACAACTGTCTGTAAGGTTCACAAACTGAGAAACAAAGTTGCTGTTCTCAATGAATCATATGATTTGCCTATCGATAACAAACTTAGGAAACGATATGTGCTTGTGTTGCTTAAAGGCAACATGTACATTGTGGACATAGAATTATATACAATTGAAGGTGTAAACAGGGTAGTGCAGATGAGGAGAATATTCTCTTGGATTATTGCAATGTTTATTTTCCACTTTTAATATGCAAACTAGCTATGTTTATTCTATTTTGTGAAACAGCTTTCATCTTCGAGCAAAACGATTGAAAACGAGAACAGCAAATTGTAAGATGATCGCAATTCATTCATTTTTACTTTTTGAAAACGAGTGGAATTCGGAACAGGCCTGAAAGTGATTTTTGTTTGTAAATTTGGCATGTGCCATTTATCTCAGTGTACATATACATATAAACGAAACTAGAAACGAACTCTGACTAGAGTATTTGCAGCGCAATTGAAAATCACAACACACACACACACACACACACACACACACACACACACACACACACACACACACGTATATATATGTACATATACATGTATAAATGTGAAATGGCATGCGACACTTTTTGTATACAATGCCAAGTTAATGAGCCTCTCCCTGGTGCCCCTCCCTTGCCCGGGAGTCCTTGCCTGCCTTCTGGCGTCATTTAACTGCTGTGTGTGCGCGCGCGTGTGTGTGTGTGCGTGTGTGCGTGCGTGCGGGTGTTTGTTATGTGTGTGCTTTGGCCTTAGCCTATTTGCCAGCTTGTCATTTTCATGTTGTACAAGTTTGTGCGACAACTCGAAGCCACAACTTCAGGCAGAGCAGTTGCAACTCGAAATCGCAACACAAACACACAAATTTATTGACAACAAAAAAGAATGATCCAGTCGAGTGTATTCTAGGAGATATCCTGTAACCCAGCTTGAAATTCTAATCAACACATGCTATGTGCTCAATATAACATTCATTGTCAAAAGGAATTTAAAACGATTCGGAATTCAATTTTCTTGGAAATGGAAACAGGTCGGCATACTTATATCAATATTATACTCGACTATTGACTTGCATAATCCGAGTTTTCAATCAATTCCATAGATATCGTCTATAGCATAACATTTAGAGCAGAAAAATCAGACCTGTTCCCAATTTCACTTGCGAATCTATTTCACAGAAAAATGTGTAGCATACTTTTTTGGGAAAAGTATAGAACTATAAACAACAGTTGTGGTATGTGGTAATTATATACAACTTGTTTTCAGCTGCCACTCTAGAAAACTCGATTTATAAAACTATATAAAAATTAAAAACAAACAAAAAAATATATTATAATTAAATTTGTTTGGGCCAGTAAAAGTATTAGAAGCATTGTCGAAAACTTCAGTTGTTTTTATTGATACTGAAAGTATTTAAGTTAATCCTGTTCTGAATTCCACTGTCAAATCAATTCCATAGAAATATGTACAGCATGCTTTTGGGTACGTCTATAAAATAAATAGAAACACAAAACAGCAAGGTTTTCAATTGTGTTCTGCGCTTAAAAGTATGCTACACGATATTCTGTGGAATTGATTCGGAATGGAAATCGGAGCAGGCCTTAATATTTCTGCGTTTTAAAGTGGAATTCGGAACACACCGATGCACAGTCTTGTTTTGTTATAGGGTATTGTAAACTTGTTAGAACTCTTGCATTTGAACTGGCTTTGACTAATATGTCCTGGCTCATGTTACGTAATCGGTGGAGCAACAACCCACCCACTTGTTCACCTGTTGTGCCTGCTGGGCATTTAATTGGTTTCTCACTTTAATTCAGTCTCATTGTTTGGCAAATTCAATGCCAATCAACACAGATTGAAGCCCTTCTCGATTAAAGGCCCGTCAGGTATGGCCAGAATCCACAGTATTTATGCATATTACGAGTACAAAAACGTGTTCGACACAGAACGCACAAATATCCATTTGGCTTTCCCCTGGGTACGTGACATGTTATCGTAATTTGTTTTGGTAATTAGCCTTTTGCTGTTATTAGTCTTATCGATATGCAATATTTATAAATGATATTTGATATTTTTCCTAAAGTGTATTTTTCCTATGAGTATCGTTGTTCAGTGTTTAATTGTATGTTATTGCGTTAGCTGCTTTAAACGTTTCAATTGGCTTGTGTTTGTTTTAAATAAGCTTTATGATATCAATTGGATTACCTGTAGTGTTTGCTGAACATAATTAATGGTTTTGTTTTCACAAAGAAAGTTTTTGCCATAAAAACAGGCATTTTTTCTCTACTTAAAACCAGCATGCTATATACATATATATCGTTCAGTTCAGTACCATTTAAAAGGCTTAAAAACATATTCAGTTGATTTTTGCTTTTTGGAAACCATGTGTTGAGGGGCAGCGCAAAATGTTTGGGTTTTCTGTAATCTGTTGTGCTTGAGTCAGCTGAAAATCCGATAAAGCACAGAGAGTTTTTTCGAGAGTAGTGGAGCAAGTAAATACTATTGAAGAATATAGTCAAAAAACATTCTCAAGTTTAATTAAATTTAGAAAAACATGTTTCATATGAAGAGCCATTGAGTGCGTCCAATCGATAGTTTCAAAGTTATCGATCCAATTAACAAGGCGATAAATATATCAAGGAATTCAAAATGAAGTTTAAAGTAATCTTTGCGCAGTGAAGAAATTGTTAACAATCGATCTATTATGTTATGTACATCCCCAGTATATTATTCAATATTCAATTCAAAACTGGGGATGTACATATGAAATAGGTTAAAACTCAGAGAGTTTTGTTGGGAGTATTGGAGCAAGTAGAACATATAGTATACTATTAAAGAATACAGTCGAAAACGTTATCAAGTTTAATTAAATGTATTAAAATATGTTTCATACGAAATGCCAATGAGTGCGTCCAATCGATAGTTTCACAGTTATCGATAGAATCAACAATGCGATATCTGTATCAAGGACTTTAAAATGGAGATTAAAGTAACATCTTTCACATGTTTCTTATGAAAATCCATTGAGCGTTTTCCATCGATAGCTTTACAGTTATCGATAGAATTAACATGCGATAACTGTATAAATGAATTTAAATTGAAGATTAAAGCAATTTTATCGATGCAAAGAAATTGTTTTATTTCTATTTAATTATTTTTGTTAAATTAATTAATTAATTCAATAAATTGTTACATATTTATTTAACTTGTGCACTGCTACCTGTTTTGACAGCTTAGTTGTACATATTCAATTTTGTAAATTACTCATATAATAATATATAAATATATAATATAATATAATAATAATAATAATATAATATTGTTTATAGCTACGAATTGGGAAAATATGAGGCTATTTTTATTATTATATGCATAGAGAACGTTACAATGCGGTAAGTCCTGAGGGTGGAATCTTTTGAGTCTTCTTTTCCTTCGCCTTCTTATTCTTGCATCAGTAGCTGGATATCTTGTCGGTGTAGTGTCAGACGATAGTTATCTGGCTAGTGCATTGGGATGATTTTTCCATCAAATTGTTGCTTGATGACGTCGCCGACAGTAGGAACTCTTAAGTCGCGTTCAATGTTGCGAAATGTACCATGGAACTCCGCCAATCTTCCTAGGAATCTTAGCTTGGGCCCTGGCCTTTGGGTTAGTTAGCTGCTATCCCGTAGACTTGTAGGCCATACTTCCATATGGGGAAAGAAATTGTTAAGAATCGATCTGTTGTACAAGCCCAGTATATTATTCAAAACTGGGCATATACATAAGTATGTTTAAGATATTTGAAACAAATAGGAATTCATAAACCATCGAGTGAGCTTGAAGAAATTGGAGAATCACACTGTTCAATTATTGTAACTTTATATAAATGTCAAACATACACATAAATATATTAACAACATCAAAAAAAGGGATTAGAAATCAATCATACAATTGGTATTAGTATGCGTAAACATATTGCTCTAAAAGGTTTCTACATCGAGATATATATGCATAAAATAAGCTAGTTGATATATGTTTTCACAGGTTTTTGTACGTAATAGGCATACTACGCATGTTTTTACTCCCTGTACCCATAAAATGGGTAAAAAGGGGGTACTAAATCGCCGACCCTATAAAGTATATATATTCTTGATCAGTATCAAAAGAGATTTCGATTTGGCCATGTCCGTCTGTCCGTCTGTCCGTCCGTATGTATGAACGCAAGGATCTCAGCAACTATAATAGCTAGAGACACCAAATTTAAAATGTAGGTTCGTGTATAGCGGGTAGTAGGTCAAGTTTATTTTAGATTTGAGATATCTCCCCCCGTTCCCCGCAGTTCGATAAAAACCGTTTTACAGGAACAATTAGTAAGATATAGCTTTGGGATTTAACATGTGCAATACTTTAGTCACTCCTAATCTACTGTCCAAATTTCAAGTTGTTCGGATAATAAACACGGAAGTTATTAATGAAAGAAGATTCAGTGCTTCAGCGCAAGGGAAGAAGAAGCACAGCCACCACTTAAAATGCCTCGCTTGCGCTGCGCTCGAGCTGTCGCTCGTGTGTGTGCGTCTTTTGTGTATGTGTGTTTGTATGTGTAAGTGTACGTAGATGCGATCGGAAATTGTTGACCTGGGTACAGGGAGTTTTGTAGTCGGATTTACTCGACTATAGCATTCTTACTTGTTCTTGTTATTATTATATAAATCAAATGTTATTAAATAAACTTATTTCAATGTCATAAATATTTATTATTCTACTGCACACGCTCCATTATTTTAATGGTAATTTCTTTCCCGTTTATTTTGTAGCTTATGGTGTTTTCTGTTTTTTGTTATCAATTAAGTGCAATTGCAAAAAATAATAAAACTTGAATACATTTGTTATATCCAATGTACGACACATTTTATATTTTTATTCAATTTTTTTACTATTTTGTATTCAATTCAGTTTGCTTTGTTTTAATTTATGCGTTTTCATTTCATTTCATTTTTTAGCACATCAATTTGTTCAAATGAATAACGTTTATTTTTTATTATATTATATTTTTTATTTTAATTTTTTTTTTTAGAAATTTTAGAGTACACTTTGTTGGGACTTAATTCATCTGGAATAAGTGGGTATGACAAGGAGAAATGCTCTCTTTCTAGCTAGAAATGTTAACAGAAAAGTGCAGCGACAACTACTGAGACTGAAGAGAGAGAGAGAGAGAGAGAGAGAGATTCGGGCCGTTAGCGCATTGTCCGGTTTTGGGCCATTTCTCTAGTGGCAGAAACAATAAATCTCACATACAATTTATTGACAATGCTTGGGGCGTTGAGCAAACAATGTCCTTCCGGCACTGTGATGTAACAAAGGATGCTCAACTCGTACCACACAGGCCGACAGACCGACAGACAGACGGGCAGGGGCATCGCGAGGGGGGCCAATGCCGGCGCATTGCGTTATTTATAATTCCCCGACTGAGGGTATTATGATATTGTCACGAAACGTGTAACGCATTGAGGACTTTACGAAGCGATAACCCACACATATCCATGTCCAAATAACCGATATCTACTATCGATAGTATCGATTGCTTTCTTTTCCACTCTTCATTGTTTCTCTTGTTTCTTTGTATCTTTTGGATTTATTATTAAAGTATTTCAAAATGTATATTATTATAGAAAATTATTGATTTTAAATATCACATTTTTAATTTTTTTTATAATGAACATTGTAATATTGTTATCACCTATAATGGGGTCATTTTATATTTTCAAGCTCAAAATAAAGAATTCTTTAGTATTATGAACAAGAAACTAGAAATTATCGTTGGTGCCTGCTGCCGATTGTCAAAACTATCGATAAAGTCCTATACTCAATACCTCTAAATCCAAAAATTCGATTTTATTCGATTTTCTTGGACTATCCTCTGCGGTTTAATCGCTGACCGAATTTATGAAGTAGTTTAAAATAAAGGTTATTAATTGACCTTTAAACATTATAATAATTCGATTTATTACCAAGTTTTTCAATGAATTTGTGATTTATATTAAGTTTATGACCTTGAGTCAATTTGATTAAGCGATAAAAAGTGATAACTTTTTGAGGTTAAGCCACAAAAATAAATATTACAAAATTACCTTACAACTTAGAACGCTTTTTTTTGTTTCCTTTAGTTGAGAATTGAATAGTGAATAGTAAAAAATATGGTTTTCCAAAATAAATTTTAAATTAGGTTTAAAAAAAACCATTTAAAAAAAAAAAAAAAAACATAAAACTGATTGTTTGGCAGTGTACGAACAATCGGTCGATGAACTTATGTGTTCCCCCGTGAATATGTTGAGCAAACTAAACACTTTCATGATTATATGTTTAATTAGTATTTATGCCACAGTTGATCTCTATGTCTGTATTTATAGCTCTCATAAGAACTATAAACATATGAGTAGTAAGCAATTCTGCAAGCGTATTTCATCTTCGGCAACTCGCAAATTGCTTTCCCTTCTTTCTATTTTTTTATTATTAACAATTAACGCAACGTTGGTTGCAATGCTTTTGTTGCTGCGGCTGTGTGATTTATGGCTAGCAAAAGGGTCCTGGCTCTCAACATTATTATTATGTTTGTTTGCGCGTCAACTATTTTTGTTATTGTTTATTTTAGCCCGTTTACACTGGCTGAATGCGTCGAATGACGTTGTTTTCATGTTTGAATTTCCCATTGGTGAATGTGTGTCGTTCTGTTTAAATATTATAAATGGCCTAAAAACCACTGCAGTATTGAACAACAGAAATGCGTAAATATCAAGTACAAAGGTTAAAATAAAGTTATAATAAAGTACGTAGAATTTCTTTAGTTTTCTAGAAGTTTCCTAGTCTAGCGACAGTTACTTTCAAATATATGTGACTTTGACTACAAATTTGTTCTCCAAAGTTGCCCCGATCTGTTAAGTTTTGGTAACATAATTTACTTTTGCAGTATAGCTGTCTGTTGGCTACAAATAAGACTAAATTTCGACCTATTTCCGTAGTTTTCTTGCTCTTCAAAATTGCGGTACAGTCCAGCCGATAATTATTAAGGTTTGCTATCGAAACAGGGCTTGTGACTGTTAAAAATTATATTGCACTATTAATGTTAACAGTGACTGTGACTGTTAATAACAGAACTGTAACTGCTAATATGTGGTATTGAAATTCTACACACTAAAGCCATCCGACGCTTTCAAATGTGCCTCGATAAAGATCTTTATTAGTTTCTATAATACTTCCACCAATACCTAGAGACTGCATCCTTTTGACTTGAATCTAGAGCAATAAATTACATGTTTTTCATTCATAATAATAATAAATAAAATAAATAAATAAATAAAATGTAATTTCTTAAATCTCTTATGATGTTAAGATCCCGTGTTCAACTAAAATAGTTATAGTTTTTTCCTATTTTAAATATTGTTTAAATAGTTTTACTTTGACTGATTGAAGGGTATACCTTTTTGAACTGGATTGAGTGTAGAAACTGACGGCAAGTGTGGGAACCTTTGGAGAGAGCGTGTAAACAGAGCTTTTGCCGCCAAAAGCTTTGCCATAAAATAGCTGAAAGCTTCATGCACTGCTATAAACTTTTGCCAAAAGCTTGCGACTGTGCGGCACCTTATGGCCATAATTATGGCTGGCACCGCAGCGCCATCTAGCGGCAAGCACGGGCCATACATTTTCAGCAAGGAATGTTCTCAATATATGTAGAAATTTTGTGCACATTTGTGAAAATGAGAACAACAACAACAAACACTGACAAAGTTAAGGAAAACAGAACTTATCTAAAGTTGGGAACTTCAGATTGCGGCATGCTGTTTTTCCAGTCTGTTAGCTATTACTTTTATGTAGGGGAGGTAGTGGGCGTGGTAAATAGCTTTAAGTCAAATCTGTCAAGGAGATCAGCAGTAGTTCTACAAGCTCATATTATGGTGTGGGAGATATATGTATGTATGTAGATAATGATTTTTCTTCAAAACGTGCTAAACTTGTCGAGAAGGTCCTGTCAAAATGGTAACTATAGCTATAGCAATGTAAGGGTGGGAAAGAAATCTTCCGACTTTATAAAGTGAATGTTTGTATACCAACATTCGCACCAAATCTCATTGTTTCAACACCAGTTTTCTAAACATATCTAAACTTAAAAAAGTAATAATGTCAAAGTATCATGATTTACATTAATATTGAATAAAAATTGAAAAAATTAATAATTAAATAAATATTTTTGTATATTATTCCTTTATTATTTGTATTTAATTTGTATTATTTACTATTATTTATTTCCTCAAGAATTTTCTTATTTAAAAATGCATTATAAAGGTTCGTTTTTTCTCAGTGGCTGGGAATATGCATATAGTTTTCCCAAATTCTCTATGGAAGTGTCGAAATTACAACTGTGCTCATAAATGAAACTCAAGGAATATTCATTATTTGCTTGAGTTTTCAAGTTCAACTCAAAACTAATCATTATTTGATGAGAGAATTATAAAACTCATACAGTTTTTAATCATGGTGAAAATGCATTGATTATCCCTCGAGGAGTAACTATAAGCAAACACTAAGCATATAATTATATCTATATACATATTTAGTATACAGTACACGTATATAGTATATATATCTTATCTCGGGTAATCTCTCGCCAATCCCAGCTGTGAGCAGGGGCGCAGCTTGCCAGTGTGGCAAATAATCTTCCCCCGTCGGGTCGGAGATTGCCCATTCTATGTCCCCCTTTATTTCCTATTTTCTACTCTATAACTCTTTTATACTTTCCCATCCCTACCCGTTCCTAGATCCGTTTTTCCTTAATGTAATCTCTAACCAACCGCGCTGTGAGCTGGGGCACAGCTTGCCAGACTGGCTAATAAAACTTCCCCCACCGGGTTGGAGATTTCATTTCATTTCATTTCATTCCTACTGTCTTTCTTTATTCTTCTTCTTTAGTTTTAAATTATCCTTAAATTCTATAAGCTTTTTCTTCATAACTAACCCTTCACTATCTTGATATAGGCTCTAATAACGCCACCGGCAATTCTTTGCTGTGAATAGGGGCATAGCTAGCCGGACTGGCAAATAAACTTCCCCCAATTTCGCGTAGGCTTTTAAAATGTTTTCCTTATATCTATGTATTATATTATATTTTTTGATTCGAGGCAGCACTGTTTTGCCTTCGTAAATAAATAAATAAAATAAAAAAATCTTGTGTAAGACAAATGTTTCTACGAAGAAGCACGCACTCACTCAAATATGGAAATCTTCATGTTTGTTATATTCAGGTGTTAACTCGGCGCTGGATTTCATGCGTGAAATCAATTCAGGAGAAATAAACATAGTTTTTCCGAGTTTACAGAGGTTGTGGGAAATGAACTTAAGCAGGGTTGCCTGAATGGAACTTAACAGGGTTGCCATGTGTATCAACGGGTAATGAGCTCGAGCTCAAGGGAATTGCCAATAGAGTAGCCAAGAATGTAATTATTAAATAATTTTCCTACTACAATATGAATATATAAATGATATCTTAAGTCTTTGCTATAAGTAAATGATTATTTTGATTTAATAAATAGCAAATAAACTCTGGTATTCTCTGGTATTTTAAGATATCTAAGTGACTTACTATGCTATTATATTATATTATTCGTATTAACTCAACTCTTAATTCTTCTTTTCGTTTTAGGTAAGTCGCGTATTATAAAAATGGAACACAAATAACGCAGCAAGTATTGTTGGCTTTAAAAAGTTGTTGCTGTTGTGGCTATCGCCAGGGGGGTTGGCCAATAAATTTGTAGTTACAAAATTGTTGTGAATTATTTGCTGTTGAGCTATTTTTATTGTTTTGGACTTTTGTTTAGACGTTGCTGCTGCTGCTGCTGCTGCTGCTGCTGCTGACAACGACATAAATAAATAGTTTCGTTTGTTTTAATTTGTTGCAGTTGTTGTTGTGGTTGTTGCTGTTGCTGTTGCTGTTGCTGTTGCTGTTGCTGTTTCAGTTGTTGCTGTTGCTGCTGCTGTCAGTTTCATGTTGCTACTTTTGCGTGCAAGCAGCGCCCCCCTCAGCCGCTGCACACCCGACAAAAGTGCACAGCCCCCGCTGTGACATTGCCTACACAACAGCAATAAAAAAGATGCAATGCTGCGGCAATTGTTGTTGCTCTTGTTGTTGTTGTTGTTGTTGTTGTTGTTGTTGTTGTGCTGCTGTTGCACTGTTGCCGTTGTTATGGTCATACAAAATTTGGGTCACTGCGGCAATGTTTTTGTTGACTAACGCACAAAATGTGGCAGCCAAAATCCTGGCCATAGCCACAGGAGCAGTTAGTTCATGTTTAAAGCGGTTTACAGCCCAAAAACATCCTTGACCAGTGGCCCAACTGTTCCTAGTTATGCTACTGGTTCCATGTTTCGCTGGCTAGCTCAAGCCTTGCATCCCTGGCTAATAAATAACTGACACTGGCTCTGGCCAGTTAGAAACTTCGTGCTTATATCCCCGTACAGCTCATAGAGACTTTTAGCTGCAGCTGGCTTAGGTCCGTACTTGAAGCCAAGCACAACAAGTTCTGATTTCGTATTTGGTTGAAGTTCGATTGAAGTTCCATGTGTTGAAAACTTTAAACCTGTTTAAGTTCCTTGAAACGGTTTTTTTTTTAAAAACAACAATAAGTCTCTGGCGAATTTCATGACACACCTGTCATGCGCTATCTTGCCTAAATCGTGGTTTTTATGCATTTTTATTTATTTTTTCAAATAACTACACAGAATTGAAACAAAGCATTTCATGCAATATTCCCCCTTCCGGCTACATAATTCCATAGGGATAAAGAGAGACAGCGGAAAGAGAGTGAGAGGGAAGTGGGGCAGCGAAAGAGAACAAAGCACACAAATCAAATTGGGCGCATTTTAGCTGATGCGGATAAAAAGGCAATAGCCAAAGCGAAGAAATAAACTGTAGCATACTTTGCAGCGCAGCGATAATAGCTCAAGCGAAAGTTTTAATGCACTCATACACACACACTCACACACATATGCGTGTGTTAAGCTCGTGTATGTACATTTATCAAATTGTTGTTGCATTTGGAGCGCAAATAAGTGGTTTATGATGATGCCCCACGCCCCCTCCTCCCGCCCCTACGCCACAGCCCCTAACGTGCCCATATTGGGCGCAGTTTGCAGCAATTCGTTTTTGCTGTTGTTATTCTTTATACTCTGCTCCGAATTGAACAGATCCAAGTGGCTTCTGCAGTACTTTGCGTAGCATCAGGTTTCGACATCCAGTTATAAGAAAAAAGATCGCTTTTCAAGAATTTTACCACATAAATGTACAGTTTTCACAAAACATTTCAATATAATACACTTTTTTAATGATATATAAAGGAAAAAAAATACTTAATCTAATTTAAAAAAGATATTTATCATAGAAATGCGAGAGGCAAACTGTTTTGTTTATTATTTTTTATAAAAAAATTATATCCTAATGCTGAAATTCCCAAAAAAAAAGCTTTAAACTTGTTTTAATTTTCGTATTATAGTAGTCTGTTTTCTATAGGGAAAATTCCAAAACTTCTTCCTGTTCAGTACTTGCTGCAAGTATTTTTAAAAGAGTCAATCAATATGAAGAGAATGCTAAAACAAATTCCCAAAACTTCTTGTTGGTCAGTATTTTTTATTTCTTGGTTTTTCCCAACAATCAAAAACCTGGATGACTCTTATATTTGCTTGTTATTCTTATCACAAGAACCTATTTTTATTGTAATAAATAAGACCTTAGTCTCAAGGATATAACCTCATTTTTTCAAATTAAAATATTAACAGAGATTTAAAGAAAGAAATCTACGCGGTTGAGATCTGAAGATCCAGATCTGTCTGATTACAATAGTATTTTAGTATTTTCTTGAGTCAAAAACTTCGACAATTCGAATGGATAACTATATATGTACGAGTATATCTGAATATCTGTTTAATATAATGCCCAATTTTTGATTTAATAAAATAAAATCAAATCAGTTTTGGCTTTCGCACCATTTGTGACATCATTTTGAAATGCATTCAATATTTACGAATAGACAGAGTATTTGGCAGTCGGCTATGTTGCTTGTCAGTGCAACATTTTTACTTGTTTTTTGAAATTTTATGAGGCGGAGGCATTGCCAATGTCGTGTGTTGTTGTTGGTCTTGCTGCAGTTGTTGGCTAAATGCTGTTGTGGGTGCGGCTATAAATTGTTTATACGGTTCACTTGGCTTTGGGGCCATTTTGGGATCAGAACGTTGCACACACACACGCACACGCACACACACACACACAAATTTCTATACATATGTAAGTATATATAAATATATATAGGATGCATTGCCAATTGCCACATTTGTGTTATATGCATGTGTGTGTGTGTATGTTGTGTGTGTGTGTGTGTGTGTGTGTGTGTGTGTGTGTGTGTGTGCTTGTGTCTGACAACGCACGTGCTTGAAAATCCATTAAGCGTTGATAATTTTACAGTTGTTTATGAGCTACATGTACACATGTCTGTGTCTTTCGTGTGTGTGTGTGTGTGTGTGTGTGTGTGCGCCAGTATTTATGTGCACTTAAATTTAATTTAACAACAAAATCAACAAGAAAAACGCATTTCAGTTATGCTCCATGCATTTATCAGCCCACATATAAAATAATAAAATTACAAGCGATTTGCAATTTTTTCTTCTTTTTTTTTTAATAATAATAATTTCAATAATTTGTATTTTTTCTGGCACTTTTTGTTGTTGCTCTCTCCCGCAGCGCTAAAATGTATTTGAATTCAGGCGGAATGAAACATACAACAAAATAAATAACAACAGCAAGCGGAAAAGTCACAACAATACATGCAATAAGTAAATTGAATTAAACTTGACACCAAGTTGATAAGAACTTTGCGAAAATAAACAATTTGGATAGATTTGAAATGATTGCGCTGAGATTTAAATACCCTGTGAATTCAATTATTAAAAAGATCTTGAACAAAAATCATGTCAAACAAAAAAGAGCTAAATACCTTGGTTAAAAAATAATATATTATTATTATTATTTTTTTTTTTATTGTGTTAATTTGATTAATTGATTGATTTAACAAATATAGTTAACTAGTGTTCTGCTACGAATGTGGCAACTTAAGCTTGTTATAGATAGAAACAAAAACTATAACTAAAGTTGACAATCCAAGCGTGAACTTTAAACAAATTTTATTTTAGATATTTATACAAAAACAAAAATTAATTAAATGCAAATTATATTTTATATGAGCACCTTGTTAATATAATATGAAAACAAAAAATATGTTATGTATTAACTTCAGCACGTCAATTCAGCTCATTGAGAAGTAAAACAATCGAATTGCTTTCGTTTCGTCTGTCTAATAGAGATGTACGAAAAGAATCGATGTTTTAAGAACGCTTCGATTGTTCGATTATCGGTATTTGTATATCAATAAAATATATTGATTTTGCAGCTTATTTGATCGTTAAATGCTTGAAATGTTTAATCGAAAATAGCTGCTGCTATCTTTGAAACATTGATTAACCAATATATCAAAAATTAGCAGCTTACGCTTTTGATAAATTGGCAATCGCAACTGTCTCTAATCGGAAGCAACTGTACCTAATTTCAGCAATATTATTTAACCAGAGAGTTTAGTTAACATAGGCTAGACAAACAGGCTCAACCTGATCAAGAATTTATATTATATGTACTATTCAGTTTACTCGTTACGATGATTTCATAATATTGTTACCCTTTGTGAGAGTATTATGATAATTAAATTAATGTGACAAACAAAAAACCTTATTACGTATTTAAATTGAATATACTCATCACGTAGCTGTATAAATTTAAATTGAAAATGAATATCATAGGTGGCCGCAATTTCTGCAATATTTAAAATAATTGCACTTGAATATGAAATATTTATAAATATTTTTCGTCCATATGTTAAGTATGTTAAAGCCAATTGAAATGAACTCCATTTCATTTAATATTTGGCATTTCTCACATATCTCTCTACTCGGCATTTTTCACATTATAAGCATACAAGAAATAGTTATTAAAATATTATTTTATTTGGATTTCATTATTGGTATTAAGATAGAACTAAAGGCATGCGAGGGCCCAGTATGCTGATGTTTATTCTTATTATATAATTTTGGATACTGACCATTTATTTCTAGGTAAATGGAATCTTAAGACATATTCTTTTAATTAAATATTCTACCAAGTAAACTCTTCCTAAATGGTAGATATTTAGTGGATTAGCCTTTGAGTTCGTTATAGAGCTAATCGACTACACTAAAGGTAATTTGGACACTTTTTCTGATATAAAGTCACTTTTTAAAAGTATTACCGCTGCATTACCATTCAGCTATGAATTCATGGATGAAGGGTAATGGGTGAATTCACTTGTGAATGGTAATGGCTGAACTCACCTATGAATGGTAATGCAGAGGGCATCAATTGGTTACCGCCAATCACTTGCCGATGTTAAATTCATGCCTGATTTGCATTGCCGGTAATCCAGCCGGAAAGGGGTGGTCCTTACCGGTAACCCATGAATCACCCATTACTCACGAGTGAGCCGTACTACTGGGATATTGTAGGGTAATTAATGATGCTACTTTTCCGATTCTTTCCAAAATTTAACATTCATAATGCTCATAACTTATATCTAAGCACTACCAGTTTTCTTTATTAATTTATATCAGAAAAAGTTTCAATTTTTCCTATAGTACAGTGTAGTAATAAGTATAAATATTTAGTTTTGCTTTGTAGCGTGCTTTCTCGCAGGACTCGTTTCTGTTTTAGCCTGACAACTTGCTGAATTATCATGTGCTTACATTTATATTCTGTTTGTCACGTTAAAATCAGCATGCAGAGGGGAACCTTATTAAGGCACACCTACCACACACACATATGCGCGTCCATCTGCGACCTCGCGGCAGCCATTTTGCTTTGGCCATTCCTTAGATGTGGTTGTTATTGTTGTTGCTGCTGCTGCTTTCTGATTGTTGCCGCCACATTTTGCGCAGTTTGAGAATTGTTCTTAGCCATGATAACAGCAACGCGAATAGGGCTCTGTTGTTGCCGTGGCACTAAAATCTTAACCATGCCACATGAAATGTCTTGAGGCTGGAGACTTTGAATTTCTAAGACGTTGTCGTCCTTCGTTGTCGTTGTCGTTGTCCTGTCCGCTCGCTTTGTGTTGTTGCTTTTGTTGTGTGCCCCTTGTGTTTGTGACGTGTTTTTTTTGGGGGGGGGGGGGGGGGAAGGCGGGTTGGGGCTGCGATTTTATGGCCTGCCAAATAAATTATATGGATGCATGTAAAATCTAAATAAAAGCTGAAAACTGTGAGTGCGAGGAATGTGACGCAATCTGCTGTTGTTGTTGTTGTTGTCGTTTCTGATTATTGTCCTTGTTGTCGCATTGAATGTTGTTTGCCTTTTGAATTAATTACAATTAATGCCACACGCCCTTGGGCTCTGCTTAGGCAATTGAATCCTTGCTGAAAATACTACATTCGCAGCGTCAAAGTCAGACTTTTTAAATGTGCGCCTTTAAATGTGTAGGAAAAGTTCACAGTTAAAACAATTCAGTATTTTACGAGTATTTGGTAGCATTTACTTAGAATTGAGCATCCATCTTGGCAAGAACTTGGTTGCTATATCATTTATTTATTTATTTTTTAAGGACGCTCTTAAATAGAGCATGTTTATGCTAGCTTCAGAGTTTCTTTATGTTTTTTAAAGTCTGACCAAATTTGGTGCAAATAAATCACAATATCTTATAGCTGCCATGGGAACAATCGGATGAATAATAAGTTTTTGTATGAAAAACTATTTTGATTCTACAGATATAGTTCATCAAAGCTTAGATTTATGTAGTTTGCTTAATTTTCATCCTAAGTAATTTAGGTACAATAGACAATATCGGTCGCTTAATATGAAAAGCTGGAAGGATATATGTATATCTTTGGTACCCCAAGGAAAAATGTTCTTTCTTGAAAGATTTTGTTTGATTTTGGTCAACATCATCATCAAATTTGTAGTGAAATTTTAAAGCTTGAAGCCCAATAGACAAAAAGCAGCGGAAATCAGTTAGCGGTTTGTTCTGCTGAATGCGTAGATAGATATTGTGCTGGAACAATAACGGTTATAAGTAATATATGTACATATACATATGTATATACAAATTTCTTTTAAAGCATTATTTCTTGATTTTTCATTAAAACTTAAGCTTGGTAATTATTTTCTTTCTTAAAAATAGAACTTACTTTGTGAATACATTTTTTCGCTCAGAAATAAAAATTATTTGGTGAGTTATTTATTGTGACGATAAATAACGATAATTTGTTGAGTTTTATATTTTGCTTCAAAATAAAACCTATTTCATTAGTTTTGTATTAAGAAAATAAATCTCAAGTCTCTATTAAGTGAATGCTGCATTATTATTATGTATTATTTAAAGTATTTACATAATATTCAGTAGTCCAAAAAAAATATCAGTAATTTTGGAAACTTTCTGGGAACATTTTCACTAAGTATATTATTAGTAATTTTCAGAATTCGAAAAATACCAAAAAAATACCAAATATAGTATTTTTGAGTAGTGAAAAATACCGAAAATACCAAAATAAGTAGCATAAGAAAACCTATATCAGCAATTTTCTAGACGTCAAAAATACCCAAATAAATACTGAAAAAATACCGAAATCAGTATTATTTTCAGATGGAGTAGTGAAAAGTACTGAAAATACCACAATCAGTATTATTTTATGTGTCAAAAATACCTAAATTAGTAGCATAAGAAAACCTATATCAGTATTTTTCTAGATGTCAAAAATACCAAAATAAATACTGAAAAAATACCGAAATCAGTATTATTTTCAGATGGAGTAGTGAAAAGTACTGAAAATACCACAATCAGTATTATTTTATGTGTCAAAAATACCTAAATTAGTAGCATAAGAAAACCTATATCAGTATTTTTCTAGATGTCAAAAATACCAAAATAAATACCGAAAAAAATACTGAGATCAGTATTATTGTCAGATTGAAATTCACCTTGATTCAGAGTCATACAACTTGTTTTTGGCGTGGCCAAGCTGTCAGTCAAATGCCAGAGTATTTCGTTGGCGTTGCCAGACCAATTTGCTGTCGTTCTCAAAACAAACGCTTGACAAAGTCAAAGTACTTTATCAATTAATTATAATTAGTTATGAAATACATATGTATGTATATAAATATGATGGTGTCTGACTAATTAAATGCTTGGGGTTGCCAGATTGCTTTGGCTTTTAACTGTAAACAAGCAAGGGATACCTCACCAGATAAATTTGTTTATTTTTGTTCTTAACCGCCAAACACATGAAACGACAATCAAACCAACTGTCTGGGCATAAACCGAAATTTGAGCTTGTGGAGAACAACTGACATATGCTGGTCAGATATTTGTAGCTGCTGTTGCTGACTCTTGGCGTCTCAATGCTCGGGTGTGGATCTGTGGCTTGCCCCGCGGCAGCAACCACTTCAACCACTTGGTGGGGCAGTCAGAACAGTTGAAACTCAAAGCCCCCGCACACAACTTTGGCAAACAAACTCGAGAACTGAGCAACTGGCAAACTGGCAAACTGGCAAACTGGCAAACTGGGAAAGTGTGCAACAAAAAGTTGCAAGTTCTGCAGACGCTGCCGCTTAAAAGTTAACAGTTATGACCGCGACTGAGAGTAAGGTGCAAGTGGTGTTAGTCCCTAGTTGCAGATACTTGGATCTGGGATACTTTTGCCCCTGGGACAGAGGCAGAGTGGTGCAACAGCGCCGCCTGGCATCATCATCAGCATGTTGTCCATGCGCTGCTTTTTATTGTCCTGAGTCCTGTCGAAGTCCCTCGCCAGTTGGTCGGCAGTCAAGTGTGCGGACTAATAAGTTAACTGGTCTGTAAACTGTCTGGCTCAATGGCTGTTGGCGTCATATCGTGGGGCAAAACTTATGACTTATATATACATATATATATATACTGGCCTCAATTCGCAGCTCATCCAAATGAAACAGTCAGAAAACTGCATTAAATGCTGCCATTTTGTCAATGTACGAATTGAGTAATCTGGCAACGCTGCGAAACTTATATAAAGTTAATAGAAACTCAATAAATGCGACTATATTAACTAAAATGTTAAAGTGACGCTGTTAATGTTAGCAGATATCTGTTAATGTTAAGCATTGTTACAGGTTTAGTTAAATGAAGCTGTTAAAATACATTTATATGATACTCTATGTACCCCAAATATATTCCAAATCATACTATTGAATTCTTTTCATTCATGCAGCTATCTGAAACCAAGA
This sequence comes from Hirtodrosophila confusa, assembly GCA_035043065.1. Classification (NCBI taxonomy): domain Eukaryota; kingdom Metazoa; phylum Arthropoda; class Insecta; order Diptera; family Drosophilidae; genus Hirtodrosophila; species Hirtodrosophila confusa. The sequence goes on from JAWNNI010000078.1 coordinate 5,706,113, forward strand.
CACGCTGTTTTTCTAAGCTTTACCCATTTTGTATGGTCTAATTAGCCATTAAAAGACAGAATCAGCCTTCTAAAAAGTTCATGAGTATTAAAATAAGGTTTTAAGTATTAAAAGAATGTACAAAAATATCTTGATACACACCATACTACCTCTTACACACATAATTATAAGCTCACACACATTCACACTATAAATTGAAGAACAACAAAATCTCTCAAACACTGTGATAGCCGAAGGGCCTAGCAGCCAGTGCCAAATGAAACTAGTTAGATATCATTTATTTTATTTAAATCATGTTAATTTCTAGTTGAAACTGTGAAATAACATTATATGCTTAGTTTTCACAAGCTTTAAATAAATCAAATAAAATGAATCTTGATACAATACTGATCTTAAAGAAAGATATTATCTAATAGACATAATACATGTTTAATTGGTTTTTAAAGCTTCTAAAAAGAACGCAATCTATTCATAATACTTGCACTTTACTTTGACAAATCTCCAAAGTTTCTATTTCTGAAAAACTATTAAAAAGTTCAAATAAATTATGTTTGTTTTTTTTTTGAATATTATAAGTACACCAGTCTTGAGCCACTGTGCCCGTGCGTTTTAGCCATAGTCGAGTTGGCACTGCAAATTGCATTTTAAGCCAGATTGCCAGACTCCCAACAGCTTCTTTCCCAGGAATTCCCCCCATTGCCACTCTTAAGGTCTACCGTTGGCTCAATTTGTTGCCGTTCTAATTAGTTCTTCAACTTTTCTTCATTGATAAGAAAAAAGAAATTTAAAACAAGTAAGAATGCTTTTAACCAGCCTGATCGACTAGGAAATGCGCTAACCCAAAACTAAACAAAACTTAGCTAAATTTATTTTGATGCTTACAAATCTAAAATCATACTATGCTTCCAGGAAAACTATTTTGAATATATATTTATGCAGGAAAGTTTGCTCAAAGTTTTAAATTTTGATTTTTGCATTTTGAAAATTAGCTTGTTATTTTTATTATATTTCAATTTGGCGAAAATATAGGTAGGTTTTCAAAATAAAACAAAATTATTTTGCGCAGTAATGAAATCTATGAATGAACTTTTGACTTTCAGCCTATCAAGAGCCCATTTATTTAAGTCCTGCGACCTTAATTCTAGCACTAATTGAATCTATTAAGGACGTAAGCCTTAAGCAATTGTAGAATGATTTGCCAAATAAATATTATATATGAATTTGGCTTGCGATATTCAAATACTGACTTACTGCAATGAAAGGATAACCTTTACATATGTATAATAAATACTTTCAATACTCTTGGTTTAATTTGAATTATTTTTTGGATTGTTAGATATACAAACCAAGCTGGTCTTAAATTAATTCTTTCTGTCTTTTAGTTGAATTTTGCACAAGTTTTCTATGCCCATTTCAGCTAAAGTCGGTTCACAGGGTATGAAAATAAAAATAAATTGCTTCGCGAAATAGCTGGAAGGCTTCAGGTCAAGTGGTTCAAGTTGTTGTTGCTCTTGTGATTGGCAAGCGTAACAAATTATGGAGCGCACATATATATATACACACACACACACACACACACACACACACACATACGTACACACACACACTTAATAAGCAGAAGAGAACTCGAGCTGCATTGAAGCGTTTTGCGTAATCAATTAATTAATTAACTACAAAATTGCAAGAAGGGTTGGTAATGAAGTTCCGGCTAAAGAATTATAGCAAACAACGGATAACAACAACCACAAGGAACAGCAGCAACAACAACAACAACAACAACAACAACAACAACAACAACAACAACATCGCATTTAATTGGCTTATTTGCTAATGGCTAAAAGAGGCATGGCCAATGGGCTAACATTGCGTTTGAAGCTCATTTGATTATGTGCAGCAAATTCAATTTGGCAAACTGCAAAATGTTGGCATTTGACAACAGTAACAGGCCCCTGATTTGTGTGTGTGTGTGTTGTGTGTGTATTAGAGATGACAAAATATCGAAGTGGCCCGTTGGCGTTATATATCTAAGAACCGCTAAGGTATCGAATATTTGATAGATAAGGTTATCGGTTTCATTAAGTGTCCCATAAGCAATTTCGATTTTTTAATCGCTTAATCTAATTATGTTCCATAAAGTGTCCCAAAAGCAATTTCGATATTTTAATCGATTAATCTAATTATGTTCCATAAAGTGTCCCATAAGCAATTTCGATATTTTAATCGATTAATCTAATTATGTTCCATAAAGTGTCCCAAAAGCAATTTCGATTTTTAAACGATTAATAAATTTATGAATTACGTTGAAATGCGAATGGCAAAAATGCTCGAATTGTGGCAACGTTGTTGTTTAAAGCAGCTGATTTTTGATGACTGGTGGCAACATCAATGTGATTTTTAAAGTGATTTTCAAAGTGATTTTTTAAGTGATTTATAAAGTGAATTAAAAAGTTGATAAAAATGAAAAGCGTTCAATTAATTTCACAGCAGAGGAAGCTGGCTTGCACGGCTTAAACTTTAAGCCATTTTTGTATAGTTTAATTTGTATGCAGCAATGTTTGTTCAACTGTTAGTCAACGGTTGCCATCAGCTGTTTTTATTTATAAGTCACATTTAGCTAACAACTGAGATAAAGTACCAAATAGCGCTTAAAAGTCACATTTCGGGTATTGAAAAATCGAAATTCTCTCTATCTGACAGTTTATCTGACACATAACGCTTATTGAGACATTGAAAACTCGGTCCTCAAAGCTATCAGCAATACATTATTCCTGAATATATCTCATTAGCTTCCTTTGGTGTTATATGCAACTTTCAAATGAAGTTAGAGATCAGTAGTTGTTATCGATAACTACATACAATAAATATTTGATTCAAAAATCATCAAAAGATACTTTATAGTTTTAAGTACTACAAAATGATTTTAAACGAGTAAAATTAATTAATTTATATATTTTTTTGAATATTAATCATAATACAATTTATTTAAAGATTTATACAGTAGGTGATTCGTACGAAAATTGCAATTTACTTTTAACTCGTATTTAAAGCGTAACAATTTCTGAAATATCAATGTCTGCGATTGGGAAAGAAAACACCGAAAAGTTGAGAAAAGGGGAACACGGCTGATTACTTGAATATCGAATTTACTTATTAACATTTATCGATAGATCGGTTAGAACACAAGCAATGTCACATATCGATATACATGACTTACATCAGTCTCCACAGTCTTTTGACTGTTTTATATGAATGTAAATAATTTCGTTGTGCTTTTAAGCAACCATTCGAAACAAATGTGGGGAAATTGTTGAGAGTTGTAAGAAAACCGCAATTATATCGATAAGGCCTGCAACACTTTGTCATCACTGGTGAAATGCTGTGTGTTTGGCATGCTCTATTAAGCTGTGATGAGATTTGGTAATTGATTGAAGTGTGCGCAGGTTAAAAGAGACTTCAAAACCAAAGCCAAAACCATCAATTGATTGATGCCAGCAGCAGCAGCAACAGCAACAACAGCAACAATCTGTGCAAATGTTGCAAACTTGTTTTCAATTGAGTGGCATTCAGAAATGGTCACGTGTTGGGCTCCATCAAAAGCGTTTTTTGACTCGGTTTCGGTTTCGGATTCGGTTTCGAATTTCGATTCAGCTTCACATTCCCGTGAAGTGCTCTGCGGCCTTCGCTAATTTGCACAACAGTTTTCCCATTTCCACAAAAAAAAGACAACAAAAATGGAAAAGTGAACCCATTTATAGTTTTTGCCTTACCTTGGGCTTTTATACAGTTTCAACTTTCGGCTAAAACGAAGAGCGAAAAGTGCCCCAAAAAACATGCTAAACTCAAGTTCAAATCTTGCAGCATAAAAGTTCCCCAGCCGGTTATCCACTTCTACGCAATTTTCCACTCTTGGGGGTGGCATACTATATAGTATATCATCAGCGGGGCTATAGATAGGGATATAATAATCTGATGAGGCTATTTACTAACAAGTGTCCCACATTTCCTAACCAATTTACGCTACTTCTCCCTTGGGAACCCAGGAAAATAATAAAAACTAAAATGCAGATGGAAATACGGAGAGAAAAATATGTGCGAGGAGTGAGAGAGTGGGAGAGATATGAACAGATGCTGATCGAAAATTGATGGTATATATATATATATAGTCGGAGGTATATAGTACTCCTCTGTCTGTTATACACAATTTTCTTGGGTACACAGAGAACATTTTTGAGCACAATTTGTGATAAACTCAGGCCAAGTGCTTTATGACCTGAATTGTACATATTTATGCACAAATTGTGCTTCAATAAATACAAATTGTGCATACTTTGCTGATCTATATAGTCGGAGATATATACTCCTCTGTCTGCTATACACTTGCTTTGTTAAACACTCAGGACATACTCATAAAGCATTATGACCTAAATTATACATTTTTATGCACAAATTGTGCTTCAATAAATACAAATACTAAATAAATGTTCTAAATACTGAGTTTGGCATCGATTTCAGTTTGTAAGCCTTGTTGTTTTTGTTTAGATTGTTCTTAAGGCATCATTTTATGATTAGTTAATTATAATTTTTGTGCCAGTTGTCCTTAAAGTGCACGAATTGTGCCTACAATTCTCTCTGTTTACTTGGTTTCAATTTGCAATATTTTGCTTTAATGTCCACGGATTTCTAGCAGTTTTTTTTATATCCCCCTCTCTCTGTCTCTCTCTCTCTCGTTCTGCCGCTTTCTCTCTCTATCAGGTCTGTTGCGTTATTTAAGCGCTTAGGATTTGTGGCTCTTGTCTGACCCAGCAGCAACTGACAACGGACTAAAACAAACCGCAAGCTACAACTCCAAACCGAGAGCCACACTTTTTATACTCTGTTCCCCATGTGATCAAGAGTATGTTTGGTTCTTATGTTCGTCTGTGTATCAGTAAATACTAGAAAATTGTAAAAGCTAGAGCAGGCTGTGCGCTTAGATTGCTCTCCGTTTTTTATCAGTATTTTTGTGTCAATTATCTTTAATAATAAATAAAAAATACAGTTGAATTGTAAATTTTTGGATTTTCACAGTTCAACAAAGTTCTATACATCTTTTAGATGATTATTTATTATTTATTTATTGTATCTTTGAGTTAATTCAAGCTTACAAAACCTTTAGCCAGAGCAACAAAAGCTTTCAGGCTCATTTTTTAGATTTTTAATTCTGTTGTAAAAATACAATTTGATTTTTTTTTTTTTTTTAATTTTATACCTAAAATGAAGAAATAATTCTTATTATTATTATTATTATTATTGTAATAGAAATTCAAATATAATTCCTTTTTTTGTATTAATAAATAATAAAATAATAATGAAAAATATAAAAATCAGAAATTTATTTTTAAAGCAGAAAATACAAATAATTTTTTGATTTGTTTTTTTTTTTTTAATTTTATACTTAAAATCAAGAAATTGTTACTTTTATTGATTCTCATAATAGAAATCCAAATATAATTCTTCTTACATTTTTATATTATTAAATATTAAAAAAAAGTATTGTTATTGATATTAAAATAAAAATCATAAATTTATTTATAAAGCATAGTCATAATATTAAATAAGTTTTCAATAATTTCCGTTTCCGACTACTTTTTATGTCGAATTTTTAATTTATTTCTGAAATCCAGATCGCTTAAAGTTTTGATTTCAACTGATTTGTTCGAAATGGAAAAAGGAATGCAAATTTAAAATTTTTAACTAGATCGGCTGCCTCAAGAACATTGTGAGAGCAAAGCAAAACAGAGTATATTTCAGTCTGTGGCTGTCCACTGCAACTGTTTATTTATACACACAAACATATATATATATACTATATATGGACGAAAATTGCATAACTTTTATGGCATGGCAAATTTGTTGTCGTATCCTTCAGCTAATTTGCCTGCGTCCTGCATGAAAACTAGATTATGGTCAACTTTCAGTTGCCTTACCTGCATCCTTCGCTGGCTCTTTAACTGTTTGTTCTATTTGGTTTTTTGTGGTCACAGCGCTGCGGTCAACATTTCTTTTTTTCTCTTTTTAGTTACAATTAAAAACAACGCTAGAAAAAGCTTAAAAAAAGTAGGGGAGAAGTTAAATGTGCTTGGCGAGAGCAGAAAAAATAAGGATTTGAGCTGGACAGAAAGGGTTACAAATGTTGCTCATGTGTGTGTGTGTTGCGTGTGTGTGTGTGTGTGTGTGTGTGTTTGTGCCTTTCATTTTGGTTTGTTCTTTGTTTTGTTGTCGTCGTTATGGTCTAATTATCTCTATTTATTTATGCTATGCTACTTTGTTGGCTGGCCTCGACGTTGTCTGCTTTTGCCTTTTGCTTGTTGTTTTTGGCAGCTTTTACTTTTGTTAGACACACACACAGACACACACACACACAGGCAAACACACATTGAGTGCACGTAGCTTACCTGGCTTTTAAGGCAGACATTCTCGCAGCCATTATGTTATTACAGCTGCTGTCCATGTGAGTGTGTATGCGTGTGTGTGTGTGTGTGTGTGTGTGTGTGGAAATGGATTTAGACCGTAAAAACTGCAGATAATGGGCACCCTGGACCAGTTTGTTGCTGCTCCTCGCCTATTGTTTTGCATGCCTCATGTGTCTCCAGTTTTGTTTTAGGCCCCATACCAATTAACAACAACATTCAGGCAAGCTGCAACTGCTGTACGGGTAACGGGTAACGGGTAACGGGGCGTATGCGTAATCGCAAAACGCAACTGTTTACATCCGGAGCTGCGCTCCTGTTCTTGCCATTTATACCCTGCAGCCCTTAGATGTCTAGAAAAGGGTATAACATGACAGCGAGCCAACTGTTTGAGGAGATTTCTTTCTTTTTACTCCCTGTACCCATAAAATGGGTAAAAAGGGGTATTACATCTGTGCAAATGTATGTAACAGGCAGAAGGAAACAACTCCTACCCTATAAAGTATATATATTCTTGATCAGCATCAATAGCCAAGTCGATCTCTCAGATATTTCCCCCCGCTCCCCCGCAACACGATAAAAACTGTTTTAGGCGACATTTTTTAAGGTATAGCCTCTGGACTAAGCATGTATAATAGCTGAGTCATTCCTAATTTACTGTCAAAATTTCAAGTCGATCGAATAATAAACACGAAAGTTATTCAATAAATAAGATTCAGTGATGCAGAGCGGGGGGGAGCAGCAGCGCAGCCGATACTCGCTGACTCGCTGTCGCTTGTGTGTGTGCGTATTTTGTGTGTGTATGTGTTAGTGTACGAAGATGTGATTGAATGTTTTACAGGGAGTTCCGTAGTCGGGTATACTAGACTAGAGCATTCTTACATGTGTCTTGCGTTCTTACCAATCATGTATAGAGTTTAATAAGCCAGGGCATATTTACAATTTGGTAGATGTCCATTAAAGACTAACTCAATGTAAGTGTAGGAGAGAATAAAAAAATATCAATAAAGAAATCAAATAAAACAAAAAACATAATAATAATAAATATAGAAACTCGTTAAAAATAAATTAAAAATAATAATAAATATGTTGTGTGTATGCAAATAAGTATGGGCATTCTTAGAGAATTCTCCTAGGTCCTTCGGATAGACGTGCTTCAGCTTGCTATTGTGGGGTCTTCTATTTGGTCTTCTGTCTAGGGTGTTAGGATGATTCGCGTACCTCCTCCCAAGACACAGCTAGAAGACACAGTTTTATAAAAGTTAAGAATAAAAGCTATTTTTCAATTTGTATATAACATTTGAAATATAATTATTATTTAATCATTATTATTTTTTGTGTCAAAATAAATTAATAATATAAATTTGGCTGGAATTCGAACCAGCAACAATTGTTGCTGAAATAACTTCCCCCCAGTCAAATCCTCATCCTTACACCAATATTTAATATTTATTTAGTTTAATGCTTAATAAAATACATATAAAAAATTAAGAAGTATAAATAATAATAGCTTCTGTATTTATATTTTAACAAATATCATCAGGAAAATATATTGATTGTAGTATTATAGGAGATGCCTCCTTTTTGCAGTCATTTTATTTATTCTTCTATGTCTTATTGGATGCCTAACTATTTATATTAAGTAATTTCATGTTTGTCTAAAATCACATTTTCGACATAGCTTAAATTTATTATATTAAATTAAATTGATTTAGCTTAATAATTATTTTCAGACAAGGTACAAATTATTTCTGAACAAATTGTTATTAGATAATATTTACAATTTATCATATTTTACAATTTATTTTTGTTTTTATTAAAAATTACATCGATAGTATCGATATGTTATCGGAAACTGTTGATTGTAATTTGTGTTAAATATGGATTAGAGTAGTTCCGATGTAGTTACAGGGCAGCTTCTAGTCGAGCACGCTCGTGTCCAAAATTTGCTTGCTTTAATTTTTATTTTTTCATGGCTAATGCTTTCTTTGGGCAACGCGTTGCTTTTTTAATGAGTAGTTGAAGCTTTTTTGGAGTGAAGCAAATTTACAGTCAATTAAATGCAGAGCCCCGCAGCGCCTACCCCCCCCCCCCCCCCCCCCCCAGCCACGCACCCCTCCCAACCATAAGAACTGTGCTGTGCCTGATGGCTGATGATGAGAGACGGCGTCTCTTACCAAATTATGCCTAATGAGCTGAGCCGGAGGGTGAGTCAAAAGGGGTGGGTGGGTGAGAGTGGGGGGTTGGGTTGGGGGGAGTAGGAAGGGAGGGGAGCCAGGTCTTGTGGGCGTCCCGATGAGTGCTGGACTGCCGCGGGCAACGGGCGCGTTAGCACGAATACATAATTACAATCGAAAATGCTTTTCATTAATTTCAAGTGTGCTTCGAGTGAAAGGAATGGGGGGAGTGAGCAAAACCAACAAAATGAGAAATAAGATTAAAAAAAATATATAAAAAAAAAACATAATAATAAGCAAATTGATAAAAAATAATTTAAAAATAATGTTGTATAATCTTAATTTGAAAACGAGACTGGGGTCAGAGAGTAGAAGCAGGGGCAGAAACTGAAGTGAAATGGTTAAGAAGCAGGTAAGGGGATTAACCAGGGTAAGGTGAGGAGAAAGCAGCTAAAAAGGGTTCCCTTAAGAGCTTAAGATTTTTCATATATTTTTTAATTCTTTTATTTTTTGGAAAGCGCAATCAGACAACAGACAGATGGATTAGCCAAGAAATAACGTATATATACCTGCAACCTATATATATAAAACTCTTAACCTGACTGACTAACGGATGGGTGTCTCACGGACAGCCGGAACGGTAGAAGCTAGAAACCAGAAATTTGTACAGTACCTTCTTATTATAATGTGAGCTGGAACTGTCGAAATGGTTAAATATATAGCGGGAAGTATAAGAAAATTGTATTTGAAAATTGTTTGAAAATCTCTCAACGTTAAAGTGCAAAAGAGATAAGAAATCTCTCTCTTAAATCGCTCTCTCGCCTTTACAACTTATAAGTGCGACTGAAATCGCCATATCAGCCTTTTGTTTATGCTTTGCCTTCGATCTACGCTAGATGGAGCCAGTTATGTTCACGTATGGATCGATAGGGCGCGCTGAAACCACAATTTAGCTTAATTTAATCATTTGACCTTATTAATTAAATTTGTTGCTATTTAGTTGATGGCATGTGAATGCTGCTGGGCCGATTTACTACATAGCATTATTATTTAATGATATGATGATATCGATTATCGATTAATGTGGCGGTCGGTAGATATTTGGAAGTACCAACATGTGATAAATTTGGCGCCAAATTTGTGACGTTTCTGCAGTACGGGATTTGCGCAAACAGAATGCGATAAGTGTTTGGGTACTATATCTGAACAATAGGAATAATTAAGCAACGTCTACCCCCGCGGGTGGGAAAATCGTGATGCGCTACTTTTCTGTATTTTGTACGTTTGAAGAAAGTATTCAAATTCAACATAATGTATTTCAATATAAATATTTCCCGGGCAACACAGGCGTTTTCACCAGCTTGTAAACTACAAAAGGTTTCTTTTAAATGCTAAGTTTAAATATTGAAATATACTTAAGCAAAGTATCCTGACTTTATACGACTATATACTCGGTTGTGTCAATGAAAGCTGCTATTTCTTACTAAATACTTGCTTTAAGGGATATTATATTACATTTCAAGACTGCTTTAAGCACAGCTCAAGGCCTTAACTAAATAAAACAAAAACAAAAACAAAAACAATAACAAAAACAATTCCATAACAGAACATTCAATTAATAGTCATGTCATTTTTTTATACAACACAATTGGCTTCGCTTCGTTTCGCACGTATTCTCCATTGTCACATTAATTAGCAGCTATTGTAATTTGAGTTCATTGATTCGCTCGACTTTCTAACATATAACAAGTAACATGTGTGTGTGTGTGTGTGTCTGTGTGTGAGAGGGCAGCTTGTTAAGTTCATGGCCAAGAAAATATGCGACTAATTTGCGCGCACAAACTTCAAAGTCGAAATTTTGTTGAAGAAACTAATGATAAAGTACGAGAAACCACTTGGATACGAAGTGGTGGCCCTTGGCAGGGGTGCGGTGGCAGAAAACGAGCTTAGCCAGTTAGCAATTTAGCAATAAACTTTAATTTAATCGATTTTAACACTTCACTGACAACGGACGAGGGCGGCCAGACGAACGGACAGACAGACAACGAGGCTAACTACGGCAGGATGAAGTTGAGGATGAGGATAAGGATGAGGATGAGAATGATGATGAGAATGACCGGAGGGTGGTAGGGCATGGAGATAGATAGATGGAGGGCTTGCTTTAAGGGATATTATATTACATTTCAAGACTGCTTTAAGCACAGCTCAAGGCCTTAACTAAATAAAACAAAAACAAAAACAAAAACAATAACAAAAACAATTCCATAACAGAACATTCAATTAATAGTCATGTCATTTTTTTATACAACACAATTGGCTTCGCTTCGTTTCGCACGTATTCTCCATTGTCACATTAATTAGCAGCTATTGTAATTTGAGTTCATTGATTCGCTCGACTTTCTAACATATAACAAGTAACATGTGTGTGTGTGTGTGTGTCTGTGTGTGAGAGGGCAGCTTGTTAAGTTCATGGCCAAGAAAATATGCGACTAATTTGCGCGCACAAACTTCAAAGTCGAAATTTTGTTGAAGAAACTAATGATAAAGTACGAGAAACCACTTGGATACGAAGTGGTGGCCCTTGGCAGGGGTGCGGTGGCAGAAAACGAGCTTAGCCAGTTAGCAATTTAGCAATAAACTTTAATTTAATCGATTTTAACACTTCACTGACAACGGACGAGGGCGGCCAGACGAACGGACAGACAGACAACGAGGCTAACTACGGCAGGATGAAGTTGAGGATGAGGATAAGGATGAGGATGAGAATGATGATGAGAATGACCGGAGGGTGGTAGGGCATGGAGATAGATAGATGGAGGGCTTGGGTATGACGACGACAATCAATTGTGCGGCCAACTAAAAAGCTAAAAGCGACTGCTTCCTTCCTTCCTTCCTTCGGGCAGGTCATCAGGTTCGGGGGCTAAACTGGCAACAAGGATGAAATGTTGTGCCATGGAATTTCAATTCCACAAAAAACTTTTTGTCGCTACAGAGATTTTTGCCAAGCGACTCCAGACATGGACAGCATCAACAACAACAACAACAACAATATCGGCCTTAGGTTTTATTTGCTGCTGCTGGCATAATGAATTTTTACAGTTAGTTGGCCATGATTCATATTTTCTGGCACAGACTTTGAAGGCCATCGGCAACGGTAAAAGTTCCTGGCAATAGTTTCATACCAATTAGCAACCCTGCAACAAAGTTTCTGCTTGCCAGGGTTGTCAGGCCAACTGACAGCGGACAATCCACACACACGCACACACACACACACACACACACACACACGCTCACACACACCCACATAAATACTCAAATGGCCAATTCATTTTCAATATTATTGCCTGGCCCCGCAATCTCCAAATGGGTTTTATTGAGACATCATCAAACTTTGCCTCTTCTTTTTTCTTATTATTATTATTTCCCTTTATTTTTTATATTTTTTTGATTATTTGATATTATTTGTTCGCTGGGTGCTCCACTGCTCCACAATCAAGACGTCACAAATATTTTGTAGACATGTGTAGGCTTCAGGTGTGTTGTGTGTGTTGTTTTAACAAAAACATGTTCTTACAACCGTGCTCGCTGGTACGAAGTTTAAATACCCTTACGAACATAAGCAATTATATATTAAATATCTCGAAATCTGATTTTGACATAATAAATACCGAAAAAATACCAAAATCAGTACCTTTTTTTACTTCAGGGAAAATACTGCATTTGGTATTTTTTTCGGTATTTATACAAAAATCAGTATTATTACTTCTGGAAAAATGCTGCATTTGGTATTTTTCGGTATTGATTATGGTAAAATCAGTTTTCTATAAGAAACCAAAATCAGTTTTTTTTAACTTCTTGAAAAATACTGCAGTTGGTATTTTTTTTGTTATTTTCGGAGCTTTTGATTGCTCAAAAAGAGTATTTTTCGTATTCTGAAAAATACTAAATTACTGGATAACCATGTCTTTCAGAATATTCAAAACTACATTTACTGTGCAATATTAAGGATGTATTAATCCGAAATGGTATTGAGAAAAGACATGATTGTAGTATTATTATTATTTCGGGCATTCTAGCATTTCTAATCAATTCCATAGAGATTTGTAAATTAAACGTTCGGAATCGTCCATATATTGAATTCAATTCAATTCAATTCTGATTATTGAATTAAGTATAACTTTGTTGACAACAAAAGTGTATGATATTTAAATTTTAGGGCTCTGGGTTACATCTATGTATTTGTTTTTATCTTAACATGATTTTGGTTACTTAGAACTACATAAATTACTTAACAACTAATTTGGTTAATGTGGGAATTTGTAGAATATCGATATCTATCATTGAAGTCACTGCGAGTTTGATGAGGCTGTCTATGATCATTTCAATTTTAGATTTGCCACAGGAGAACAGAGAACAGCAAATTAATATTATTTTCAAAGCATTATTGCGGATCACTTGAAGTTTTTAGTAGACATGACACCTCGCTATGTTGGCACCACAGTAAATGATGGCTTGGAAAATATATGTGGAAAGGATAAAAATGTTTTCTACATTCAATCTGGAATCTGTATAAAATTCATATTGTGGTTTTAACTTTGTTAGCAGTGCAGCTGATGTGGTTTCGAAACAAGAATTATCCCTATCCCTATCCCTCTCCCTATCCCTATCCCTATCCCTATCTCTATCCTATCTCTCTATCTCTTCTCTATCTCTATCTCTATCTCTATCTCTATCTCTATCTCTATCTCTTCTCTATCTCTATCTCTATCTCTATCTCCGTCTCTATCTCTATCTCTTCTCTATCTCTTCTCTCTCTCTATCTATCTCTATCTCTATCTCTATCTCTATCTCTATCTCTATCTCTATCTCTATCTCATCTCTATCTCTATCTCTATCTCTATCTCTATCTCTATCTCTATCTCTATCTCTATCTCTATCTCTATCTCTATCCCTATCCCTCTCCCTATCCCTATCTCTATCCCTATCTCTATCTCTATCTCTATCTCTATCTCTATCTCTATCTCTATCTCTATCTCTATCTCTATCTCTATCTCTATCTCTATCTCTATCTCTATCTCTATCTCTATCTCTATCTCTATCTCGATCTCTATCTCTATCTCTATCTCTATCTCTATCTCTATCTCTCCCTATCCTATCCTATCCCTCTCCTATCCTATCTCTATCCTATCTCTATCTCTCCCTATCCTATCTCTATCCTATCTCTATCTCTATCTCTATCTCTATCTATCTCTATCTCTATCTCTATCTCTCTCTCTATCTCTATCTCTATCTCTATCCTATCTCTCCCTATCCTATCTCTATCTCTATCTCTATCTCTATCTCTATCTCTATCTCTGTCTCTATCTCTATCTCTATCTCTATCTCTATCTCTATCTCTGTCTCTCTTCTCTCTATCTCTATCTCTATCTCTATCTCTATCTCTATCTCTATCTCTATCTCTATCTCTATCTCTTCTCATCTCTATCTCTATCTCTATCTCTATCTCTATCCCTATCCCTCTCCCTATCCCTATCTATCCTATCTCTATCTCTATCTCTATCTCTATCTCTATCCCTCTCCCTATCCCATCTCTATCCCTATCTCTATCTCTATCTCTATCTCTATCTCTATCTCTATCTCTATCTCTATCCACCTATCCCTATCCCTCTCCCTATCCCTATCTCTATCTCTATCTATCTCTATCTCTATCTCGTCTCTCTCTCTCTCTCTCTCTATCTATCTCTATCTCTCTATCTCTATCTCTATCTCTATCTCTATCTCTATCTCTATCTCTATCTCTATCTCTATCTCTATCTCTATCTCTCTCTCTATCTCTATCTCTATCTATCCCTCTATCTATCTCTCCCTATCTCTATCTCTATCTCTATTCTATCTCTATCTCTATCTCTATCTCTATCTCTATCTCTATCTCTATCCCTATCCCTATCCCTATCCCTATCCCTATCCCTATATACCCTATCTTACGCTTTCTTCCATCTTAAAAACTAAATGAACTAAGAAGAAAGCTGATGGTTGTAACCTATATTCTGCCCAAAACAGAATGCTACACACTTTTCTAAGGAATGGATTTGGAAGGGAAATTCATAAGGCTAATATAAATATTCAGAATTCGTATAAGTTTATGTTTGTTTCTTCCTTTTCTATGAATATCCTTTATATAACTGCTGTTGCATATTTGATGGCAAAGTGACAATACCTTTGTGAAATGTATTAATGTATAAATGCCAACATTACGATATAGGATTTGACAATTTGGATGCTTGTTGTTGCAATCCTCGAATGCCTGTCCAGTGAACCAAGTAACTACAACACTAATAGCAACAACAACAACAACAAAAACAACGACAACGATTACAACAACAGCTTCGAACAAGTATTTGATGCTTTGGCTCTAATCGCCAATGCTTAAAAACAAAGTAGAAGAAAAAATACTAAAAAAATACAGAACAAGTTAAACAATTTTCTTGTTCTATCTCTCTCCTCTCCCTCTCCTATTTTAACATAATTCCGACAAGGCCTTGAAAATATCAGAGTTTCTGTTCGCTTTTCGGGTTCACAGCACAAAGGTCATATGGCATGGGAGCCATGGTCTGAGCGCCGAACAAGGAGATTTCCCAAGAACGATTAGGCACAGACAGAGAGCCAGGACCATTAAATGAACCGGGCATATTTTAAATAAATTGAACAAATTTTCATTTGTCTAGTTATGACTTTATTGTTAAGCGTCGCTTTTAGTATACTATATAAAAACTGGTCTAAAGAAGGGTTGGCGCTGTAACTTGACAAGGATTTAAGCTATGAAGGTTAAGGATTCGGTTTATAGCCATGAACCGGTTCGAAAATGTTTCAGCATTATAATTTCAAAAGCATTTGAACTATAGTGAAGTTTATATTGCATTTATAGAATTATTAAAAATATCCACAAAATTAATGTATGTACAATGTACATATGCTATCAGGAATAAGTGTTGTGCTTTTAAACCGGTTCAAAAGTAATTCAGTAATGAAACCTGGCAAGTAATCCAGCTATGAAGCTATCAATATCTTTTTCAAGTATACTCTGCAAAAACTACTTAATCCAGTTAATTTAAACTACGCACTTTTGTATGTTATCAGACATATACACATATCTCTGAACCGCTTCAAATGTGGTTCAGAGCCATAAGTTGGCAAGTAGTTAAGCTATCGTGTTGAAATTCAGTATTCTTTGCGACTGATACAAAAGCCGATGATCAACTTGATACCGAGAACAAAAGAGAATAACAGCATAAATTCGATTGCAAATACACACGAGTAGTTTGAAAAAGTTTTATAATTTTATTACCACTCGTAACAAGACCCGGCAATCATGATATATTATAATATTTGTAAGCATTACTTATCAATTTGTTAAAGCAGCTTGTGGTTGTAACTACACAAAAGTTTATCGTGCATAACACACACACACACACACACACACACACACACACATAAGCCCAAAAAGTATGCAACAGTATTTTGCACTTTGCCACATTGTTTGCTTTAATCAAACTTTTTCGCCAGGACAAGGGTGGCACATTAGGGAGTCTATGAAAATATTTAGGCAAAAATGGTTGCCCTGTCCCACCAAAAAAAAAAAGCAAGTAAAAAAGACAACAAGAAGAAGTCACAAAAACTTTGTCCGCCTATTTTTGGTGTCCATATTTTTGCCATTTCTTGTTATTTTTATTTTGTTGTTTGTTATTTCATACTAACGCTCTTTGCCTTTTGTGCTCTCCATCTCTCTTTTGTACTTTCAGGTGAGTAAACGGAATTTTTCTTGGCTAGCAAAACACATTGATGTGCAAAACGTGAAATCCCTTTTGATGTACCACCTTCCACAGCTGAAATTTCACAGGCCAAAGTGAGTTCAACCAAGAAATACAAATGCCAAAATCTATTAATGGACTTAGGGGGTTCCCTCTACCCTCTACCCTCTACCCTCTACCCTGTACAAGGCCGGAAGACGCCACTGTACATTACTTGAAGCGCTCATTATGTGAATGAAGGGCGTGCTAAATAAAGGGGGAGAGCGGTTGGGGCTAGGGGCTGTGCTCGACACTACTTTATTACTAATGTATGAGAGTTCGCACAGGATATTAACCGCAAAACTGGGCGCTCTTAGCGGCTTGCTGGGGGTTCCCTCACACTCGCAGCGTGTGTGTGTGTGTGTGTGTGTGTGTGCTTGAGCATTTGGCGTGGCCAGCTGCCAACATTTGCTAATTGCTTCATTAAATGTTTGCTTAATTTCGTTCGAATTAGCTTGGACCAACTGCCCAGTGCACAGGCGTAGCCAGTATGTCAACTTGGTAGGCGCCCGAGGAGACAAGACATCCTTTTTACCATTATTTCAAGTAGGTAAATTGATTAAGACAACATTCAGGATTGTATCACGGGCATACCAATCTTAATTCAACGCCAGCTGATTTTAAACCGATCTAAAGTGATTCCTGTGACGCCTTTTGCTCGTCCGATTGAAGGATAACTGTGATTCCCTTGATACACTCTATAAGGACAACAATATCTCTGAACAATATGACAGCAGGTTAATGCTTCATGCATTTCTTACAGTTTCCCAAGACCTTTTCTGTCCTTTTAGCAATTCATTGAGCAAAAATCTCATCCTTAGGTCTAACAGTCTCTGAGTTGGACAGACAGACAGGACTCATTTGAGTCTACTGCTACCTTTCAGATACATTTGCTCAAGTTTCAAGTTTAATGGGGGAGGGAATTCCAAACAGTTGGAGATCCCGCTTGGCTACGCCCATGGCCCAGGGAGTAGTTTTGGTTAGATTAAAGCAGTGAATGGAATATGTGAACTGTGTACTCTCTCCCCCTCTATCACTTGCCTTGTCTGTCGCACTCTTTCTTGCAAGCCTGTCATTAGCGCGCACGGAAATCGCTCAGCATTTTGGGCCTGTGTTTAATTGCTGGCAGTGGGTCAACAAATGGTTATAAGTCCGGAAGAAGAGGGCTATGTGGCAGAAGGCAGAAGGCAGAACACAGAAGGCAGGGGGCAGATGGCAGGCTGGCAGAGTGGCAGTGGGGAGCAGGGTCAATTGGACACTGTCCTCATCCTCTTGTACATACATACTCTCATTTTTGGCATTTAACCGTTGTAACTGTTGCAAAACGCTTTCAAGTCGCAGCTTTTAAGCTCACCCACAGATGTCGCTCATCGTTGAATCGTCGCATGGTGAATAACAATTGACCGCGTGGTGAGTTTCAGCATTTCAAACGGCAAAGAGAGCAAACGTGTGTGAGTTAAAGAGAGCGCGTGTCCGTTGAAGAGCGCGCCAATGAAAGCAAAAGAGCATGTTGGCAACTGGGCGGCATTTTGTCATTGTTTAATTTTGTTGTCAAATGTTGTATGCTGTGAAAGAAGCGGAGGGAGCACGGCCAGTGTGGTGAAGGATGAAGGGTGAAGGATGAAGATTGGTTGGTATAAAATAACATACCACAGAGAAATAACAAGCGACAACATTTCTATATGATTATAATCGCAGTCAAAGATCATTTGAAAAGTGTATAAAGCCAAAATTTAAATTTTAAAGTTAGTTTTTGTTCTTTTTGGGCTTGTAAATATCCGTCCGTATGCATGTTCTCAACACCTCTAAAGAAGGACTTCTCAAATCAATCAAAATATGGATTACTGTGACATATAGCTGCCATGGGAACGACCAGTCGACAATTGAAATGAAAACTAGGAGTTCTACTTAAGCTTTTATGTTTTCCAAGATATTCTGACCAAATTCACCAAATTAAAATTTAATCAAAGCCGAACTACTATATCATTGGAACAATCGTTCGATAATGAATTTGTATGACAAACTTTAAGCCTTAAAATTAATTTAAAACGGGTTACTATAATCGTTCGAATACTGACTCTGAACTACTTCGTTTATGTTGATGTTGACGTAGAAAATTAGTCAATTAATGTTATCCTTTAGGGTTATTATAAAAGACATCAATCTAATTTTATTTTTTGAACTTAGTATATCTGACTAGCAGTTGTTATCTGGCCTCGCACGAGCCAAATCTTTTTTATAGAGCTATTTCCTGTAATGTTTTTCCTTGCCATACTTATGCCACTTCTAGTACAGTTAAGCAGGAGCTATCCACTATTTGAAGACAAAGTCCCGCTTGTAGACAACAGTTCTAAACATTATTTATTTTTTAGTTTATTTATTTTGGCAATGAGTTTGAAGTAAATACAAATATCGCTGGCAATAGCTTTCCATCAATTTTCCCACACGGGATACAACTTAGACACCCCCATTTTCCGCACATGCGGGTGGATTTTCCGAAATCGGTAAATCGATTTTTGAAAATGAGCTTAACGCTGATTGGATGGTAAGCAAAAAAAGTTTCATACAACAATTCTTCGCGAATTTCCACATTTCAGGGAGAATTTTTCAGCGTGCCATCCTTCGATATAAGAGGAAGGCTTCTGTAAATACTTCAGATTTCTAGCTTCTATCGCCAATTAGCGAGGTCAAAGAGTTTTATATATATCGATAAAGCATAGTCGATCACGAGATACTTCCTGTAGAGAACTATTATTTCTTGTAGTTAAGAGAGTGACAGATAAATTTTTATTAAAGGAAGTTATAATAGAACTGTTTGTAATAAACAAAATCAAATTATAAGGACTGTTTATTTTTAAGTCGGATGGCTTTTAATTTGTTCTCCAAAAAGAATAAGAAATGATTGAAATGTGGGATTCGGGAAAGCCAAATTATTGTCTATAATTATGAATTGTTATGACAAATCAAAAAACAGTGCTTAAAAACTGATATTTAAGCAGCTTGGCTTGAATTTGAATAGCATGGGAGGGGTGGGGGGTTGGAGACAAGTTGTTTGTTGTTGCTTTTATTTACATACTTAACCGGCGCCACGTTGCGTATACGTGATCTTAGCCAAAGTAGCCGTTAGAGCACCTGGCTAAGCTTTTTAGCATTGTTGTTGCTGTTGTTGGTGTTCCTGTTCTTGGCCAGAGTCCTTTTCTCACCACGCCAAGTATTGCGTGGGCCCAAAGAGCATTTGGCGGCTTCGAGGTTGCTCTTAGCCCGGCTTTTATCGCTGGCTTCGGCTGGCAGTGGCAAATGTGCCGCTCGGCAGATGCTGCGTGCGCGCCCCAACACACACGCAAAACGGTGACACGCACGCACACACACACGCATACACACACACACACACACAGGCAGAACGGATGCTGAATGTGTGTGCTCGATTGAACGAAACGTACGAAACGAAACGAAAACACACAAAAACTGTCCTTCGTTGTCGTTGTTGGGGCTCGTGGGGCTCGTTGGGCTCGTGTGGCGCTCGTGCTGCGCCTTCGTGGCCTGTCGCTCGTCCTGTCGTGTCTGTGGCAGCAGGCAGCGGCCACCGTTACTATCTTCATGGGATGAATCTCGCAGTCTGGAGCCGCAGTCTGTTTTCAATACGGGCGTTAAGCGGTCGTCGTGCACGGTCCACAGCGGGGCGATAAACACAGCAAGCACCAACAATATCAACAACAACAACAACAACGAGAACAACTTGAACAACCGAACACCAAACAACGAACAACAACGAGCTAAGCGTCAACTTAAGCGGCGGCGCCTTAAACACGCCAAACAAAAACAATTCAAACAATTAAAAACCAAAAACAAACAAAAAGAAACAAAAAAAGCCGACGACAACGCGCGCTAAAAATAAAAAATAAAATTTATTTAAATTAAATTAAAAAAAAATAAATATATATTTTTTTTGTTTTTTCTTTGGCACAACACCGAAAAACACAAGTTACAGTTTTTGGTTTGTTTGCCGTGACAAAGTGTGGCCAAAAATATAAATATACAAAATATGAATTGTTTTCAAGTTATTATAAAGCAAAAAAATTACTAAGTAAAAATACAAGTTTGGCGGTAAATGTAAAATTAGCTAAATAAAGCGTGTGTGTGTGTGTTTGGGTGTGTGTGTGTGTGTTTGGGTGTGTGTGTATTTTTGGGTGTTTATTATATGTTTATTTACATACAAAAAACAGCATTAAAATAATCTTAAGCATATTAATATAAGCAGCAGGCAACAGCGACAAAAACAAAACAAGCAGACACTTTTTTACAAATGTATTTTTTTGTTTTTGAAACATTGAATATTCTGAGCATAATACTCAGAAATCATTCTTCGAAACTCACCGAAACTCATCCATTTCAAATGAACTGGCCAACTTAAGGCCGCCTTTTCTTTTAACTCCTTTTTTGTTATTTTCACATGCAAATTGGTAACAACAACGATATGCAAAACAATTGTCGCTACAGTAAACACTCTACTTCACGTACTTTGATGGCTGTCATTTATTTAAATTTCCATATATTTGTTTGATTTTTTGAAGATTTTTTTTGTTTACCCATCCAACCATTGCAGGAAATCATTTAAAAATTATGAAAAGTGCTATAAATATCTATTTTATACACATTTGTTTAGTTTAGTTTTGATCTGCACTCAGTCAAATTCTTCATTTCTTAGTACTACTTTTCTTCCCGGATCGATTTCGAGTTTGTTTTCCCGTTTACGGATGGAATAGCAAACGTTTCTGCTTTTTGAAATCATATTTAAATAGTTTACAGAATGAACACTTTCCAGAACGAATATTTGATCGTTTTTTGAATTGCAGTTTAGCTAGCATTTATTGATTTATTTCAAAACTAATGATATACTTAAGAACTACATGATAAGTGTGTGTCAGCAATAGTTGCCAGGACCTTCAGCTGCTGGCCTGTCAAATGGACATTATTATGTTGGGATGTTTGTGTATTTAAATGAAATACAATTATGGCATTAACGATGAAAAGTGAACTTCTGATGAATTGCAGACTGGGGATTCAATTTTTCAACACTTTTAGAATCATTTGAGGATGTAGCTAGGATGCCTGGTAGTCTTCCAAGACCAACAATGCCAAATATCTCCGCAGAATGCAGTTCAGCTGTGTCAGACCACAGGATCTTGGTGTCAGCAGCTGGAGATTACATTGTCGCCTCCCATCTGGCAATATCCTGTGGAAACCAGACCATGATCGAGTAAAATCATTCAAAATGACTCTTTTTTTAAGAAGTAATGCCCCTTGATACCACCAGCACATTCCATTCAACTGAATCAGACAACTATATCTTGTAATAAGCTGACATTCAAGCAATTGGCTAAAAATTAGATGCCTGTCATTAGGTTTATTCATCAGCAAAAAGTTCCACCAACATGTTATCGCGAACAGATACAATTCATTTCTGGTCTGGTTTCCATAAGGGATTCTGGCCGCATGTTAGTCTGAAAATCACTGGCTGTTTGCCTTAGGCAGCTTTCACTGTAGTTGAATGGATATTGCTTGAGTTCGAATGGACAATGTGCCATTTTGCATGTTGGCGAGACTTAGGGCCCAGGCGCTGCACTCTAACACGCAGATTAGTTGCTTTAGTTGTGTCCAGCTATTGTGTGTGTGTGCACTTGTGGCACTTTATGCAATTTGCTCCGTAAAGACAAAAAACAACAAAAAAATAGGGAACACTGCAAACGGGCATGCAGATAACGTATACGCCTCGTACAACATCTGTAAGTCGCACTAATTGAAGCTTAAACTCTGAAGCGAACGGTTTTTTTGTAGTCCGGCAACGTAAACATAGGTTTTTTCTATTGAGACAACATGCTCCTACATGTCCGATTTGAGTTGCTGTTATTTCAAAGTGTTCAGCAGCAAAAAGAAGAAGAAAACTGTATGGTATACTCGCATCTTAGTAAAGTTGTTCTTATTATTAAAATATTCTAGAGCTGTTATCCCAGAACGAATATAAATAGGTTCCTTTTTCCGATTCCGTTGGACATAACTTCAAACTGAAACAATTGTTCATTCCATCGATAAAGGAAACACAAATACACAATCGATTAACAATGAAAAGTAATCGATAATGGGAAATGCAAATTTGTGCTTTATTATAATAAATTGTATTATAATATGTTTGCCTGATAAGTGCTCTGTTATTCCCAATATCATTTTATATATTTTCATTAGACATATAAATAAAAATAAGAAAACAACCCTGGCTTGTAAGTGTGTTCCGATATCATTTTTATTTAGTTAAACTCAAGTATCATAGTTGTTCTCTTTTATAATAAAAAGTTATATGTTTGCCTGATAAGTGCTCTTCTCAATATATAATATATAAAACTCAATTTAATTTTATATATTATATTTTATATACTTTCTTTCTTTCTTTTTAAGTGTGCTTCGATACAATTGTGTTTGATTAAACTCAAGTAACATATTTTTGAAAAAAAGAATATAGCTTAAGTTCAAAATGTATTAATAGCTGAGCTTATAGATTAAACTTAACTTTATGCGCTTAGCCCGTATAGTTTTCCCTAACTCCTTCTGAACAATGTACATCCGTTTGGAAACCCATAGAGAACCTACTCTTTGCCTCTCTCGTTGTGTGGCCAAAACTGTGGCCAAAACTGAAACCCAGATGCTTAAATTATAAGTTCATTGTGCACCTAAGAGGCTTTTGATTATCCGCTTATTGTTCTGTTATCTCACATACTGAATCTATCTAATATGCAATTTAAGTGCTTGTTTGCCATTCAAATTATCAAGTGCACAATGCAGATTTTGGGGAGTTTGTTGCTGTTGCTGCTGCTGCTGCTGCTGCTGCTGCTAAAAGATTGTTATACATATGTAATTTGTCGAAGAATTATGAGACATAACTAAAACCTTATTCCAAATGATTTTAGCCTAGACAACATGAGCTGCAAACTACACAAAACACACACATTACTTTTGTAGAGAGCATGTGAATTAGACAGTCGACAACAAAGTTGGCAACAGTTTTATTATACATTTATCTGCAATATTTGTTAAGCCCATATAAACTAAACACACACACACAAATCTACATTGAATAGTCGAGGCAATAGTTTTGTGTTGAGCTTCCTAAATTTCATTATTGACTTTCATTTAATTTCGAACTTATCATACTGTGAACTCTGAGCTGAAGACATCTCAAGTCAAGCACAAAATCATAATTTGTACTTGATTAGCCTGAGTGGTCAAGTGCACATAATGAAGACTTAATTGAAGCTTGTTGTCCATTACTTGCAAGACTCAAGGTATTTGTTTTGTTATCTTCAAGTGAACACTTTCCAGAGCACCTCAGTAAAGTTTAGATTAAGAATATGGTAACAAAAATACGAGCAGCGCTTCAACTGGAGAGAACAATATAACATGAGCTTGAGCTTTCTGAATAGATTTTACGGGTCTTTTCCTATAACATGATAGTTAATCCTATTTATGATCTTATGATTGATTTTCGACATTGATTTAAAGTGTGACCGCATTTTGAAACAGTGAAAATACAAACTCTGAGTTGCATTCATAATGCAGTAAATACAATCTATATAATCAGCAGTGTTGTTTTCTGCTTTCACTTCTGCGATTCCGATTCGAAGTGTTCCGAAAAGCGCAAAATGTTTGTTTATCGATATGAGCTGTTTCCATTTGGTTTTCAGCTTATTAATCATCACTAGAACAACTGTTTTCCTTGTTTTGATCAATGAAGCCAAGGAAATGCCATTTATAGATTTCGTCGCTAGATTTTTGTACTGAATATGGCACAAGCCAAAACGCAAATTGTTATAATCATTATTTTGTATAATTATTATTAGTATTTTATAGAAATTTCCACGTAATTATAAATTACGCGTAACTTAATAAGAAGCGATACTTGTTATATTCGATTATAATCTATTTTAAAGTTTTCAGTAACTTGATTTCTCGCAGTGTACTTTATGACAATGCTTGAAATTGTATTTTAAGCTTCGGTTAGCTAAAACTAAATTGAGTTTAACTCTTTTTGATATGGTCCTTAGTTGACACTTGTTTTTTCTATCCACGCTCGGATTGTGTCTGTGTCTGTTTGGGTGTGTGGGTGTGGGTGTGGGTGTGACGCTGTATGGCCAAGTGTAAATAAGGAAAGTCCCGTTTGGCTCGTTGTGCAGAAGCACTCAAAGGTGCTTACACAAACACACACACACACACACTCACACCAGCAGCTGGCTTATAGCCATCACATATTTTAGCTCCCTTTTATTTAAAAAAAAAAAGAAACTTTTATTTTACCCTTGTAGAGGGTATTATAATCTGTCACAAATTGCGTGACGCATTGATATATACTTTTGCGTTGCCATAAAGTATATATATTTTCGATCATTGCGACGTCAGAGTCCATTTGAAATAACTTTCCCACATTTGAAGCTGTCTTAATGAATGTGAATGCTTAATTTTGCTTTGTTCTTGTCGGAAACAGTAGAATCCGATCATTAAAACACATGGGTTTTCTTAGAAATTGCGGTTGAATATTGAGTTGTTGCATAAAAAACCTTAACTACCTTTTGAGATATCCCAAGCAAACTCACCAAATCGAAGTTTCCTTATGTCCCATATAAGATGACTAAGTTTGATGAATATTTGATGAAAATTACTAGATAGATAGACTTTTAAAATTAGATTATAGAATGTTATTATTATGAAAATTTCCCTTTTCAGTTATTATAGTATTATTGAATAATATAAAATGGCAATTGAGTCATTTTCAAGATACTGCAAAGAACTTCTCCAACTTAAAGTTTCACCACAAGTTGAACACATTTGATAAAAGTTCGTTTACCATATCATATAGCTACTGAAGGTTCCTATATGAAATAATAAAATGAGAGATGATTTTCTTGTTTGTTTTTTAAGTTGTCCTTTGAGCCCGAAATACCACATTCAACTTTCTGCTAGGGTATTAAATCTTTGGTAAGCGAAAGGTAGATTTTCTTGTTATTTATACATACTATATTTTTTGTTTTTGCTGTTTTGGTTTCTTTACTTATATTTGATTTAGCCGTGTGTGCGTTATAACTGAGTGTGTGTGTGTGTGTGTGCGATGGGTTTTATTGGAGGGACTTTAACTAAGATTTTAAACAAGCACTTGTCGTCGTTTGCTGTTTGCACGTTTCGCTTTTGCACTCGAGAAATCTTCTTTTTTTTTTAGGAGTGCGCTGACAAAGTGTATTTGCTTAAAAATCAATTACGTCATCATTGTTAAACGGCAATTGGATATAGTACATAAGAAACACACACATGCTTACAAAGGCACATGTATGCGCATTTTATAAGCGCGCCCATTTGTTGGGCCCACTGTGATTCCGCTCCTGTGTTTACATTGTGCCCGGCTGGCTCCTGAGTCGCTCCACTTGTGTCAATACTTCTCAGACAACATTAGCGTCACTCTCAGCCTGACCACCCTTTCTGGCCCTTCGCCCCACTGCCCCCCTGTGCTTCAAGCCATTCTGTATTTGTGCCCCCCTTTTAGCTGCCCTGTATCTATTGCCAACTCTCTATTTGTTAACCTTTAGACGGGGCCTTTTCACCTGTCTTGACATCTGTTTTTGTCATTTTTCGCACATATTCATTTTGTGCTTTGTGCCATATTTTATTTATATTTTGTCAATTTTGTGCAACTTTTGCTTAACACATTGTCGCCCCTCTGAGCCTTGTTTAACTCTACCCTTTCAACAAGGGTGTGTGTGTGTGTGTGTGTGCAGAGATGACAGCTCTGCTTCCCCTTTCACTGCCTAAACGGTAAATGTAATAACGCACAAATTTTGACAACACCTTTGGGCCATTCATTGTCAAAAGTTATTCATTTTTTGTGTAACGCCTTCCCAGGAGCGGCTGATATGAAGCACTTCATTTTCATGTTGTCAGCAGGGTGGATTCTCGTTCAGTTTCTTTTTCTTCATTCACATTAAAATCGCTCACTTAATTCTGGTGTATCATTAATCCAACTAGAAACAAGTAAGAATGCTCTAGTCGAGTATACCCGACAACGAAACGCCCTGTACCCAGATCTTAAATTTCCAATCTCATCTTCGTACACATATACACACAAATACGCACACACACAAGCGACAAGCGCACGAACAAGCGCTGCTGTGCTGCTGCTTCCCCCCGCTGCAGCAATGCAGCAATGAATCTTCTTTCTTGAATAACTTTCCTGTTTAAATTGAAATTTTGACAGTGGATTAGGAATGACTCAGCTATTATACATGCTAAGTCCAGAGGCTATACCTTTAAAATTGTCGCTGGAAATAGAGTTATCGATTTGCGGGGGGAGCGGGGGGAATTATCTGAAATCTGAAACAAGCTTGCAGGAACCTACATTTTAAATTTGGTGTCTCTAGCTCTAATAGTTCCTGAGATCGACGCGTTCATACGGACGGACATATCGAGATCGGCTCGGCTATTGATACTGATCAAGAATATATATACTTTATAGGGTAGGAGATGTTTCCTTCTGCCTGTTACATACATTTGCACAGATTTAATATCCCTTTTTACACATTTTATGGGTACAGGAAGTAATAATAGCCAACACTATTTTTTTCATGATTATCCTTATAGGCAATATGTTCTCTAAATTTTCAACTCCCGTTTTAAAAAAATATGTAATTTTCCGCAAGATCCGTAAAAATCCAATGGTACTATCGATTTTTTATTTTTGTTCTTTAAATGTTGGCCAAGTTTAAGGCAAATCCGATCATCATATTATATCTTTTAACTGTCTTAGTAACAATCGGATGAAAAATGAGTTTTTAAATGAACACCTTCTTTGTTTTCATAAAGATTAAAGCCAAACTCAGCCTTTATTTGAAAATAACTTAAATAGTTCTTCAAAATCAGATGACTATATCATTTAGCTTGGAACAGTCGGTTGAGAATTAGGTTTCTGTAAGAAAAACATTGCTGTAAGAGTATAAAGTTTGGGTACCTCAAGGAAACGGTTCAATCTTATAGTTTTCCTGAGTGTAAGGGGAAGAAATGGGTGCGAGGTGAGGTACAATTGAGTGTGGTGCATATTTGATATTTGTTCATCCCTGCTCGGTTCCATTTGCTGCAGCCGCGTTCATTGGCTCATCAGGATTATTAATGCGCTTGGACATGGGCAAACATATATACGTATATTGAGGGCTCGCTCCGGCCGTATACTCCCGATCTGCCACGCCCGCCCACGCGGTATGTGGACCCTCGATAAATATTGAAATGCCGTGCAGCGGCGTAATTCATTTAAGTGGAGTATTCATGCCATGTGACACAGTCGCACTAACGCTGCACCGTCCCGTACTATCCCGTACCGTACCGCCCCGACCCGACCCGCCCCGGCTGGCCTCTGCTGTGTGTTTTTGTGTGTCCTTATATTAAATTTCATATTTGTAATGACTGCAACGACAACAAAGGGCACAAAGGGAATTCTTCGTTGCTTTTATAAAACTGACATGAAAATGGAAGTAAAATGAGTAAAGTGGAATTAAATGCAATAAAAATACACGTCTGTATAGTATATATGAATTTCAAATAAAATTTACACACCTACATGTGGTGAAATTACTATACATATGTACATAAATATATATACATATATAAACTATATATACGATAAATAATAAAAAGTCTGCAATGCACACATAAAATATGCAACATGCAGCAAACGTTTCCCTTTAAATTTCGCTTGCAACATTTTCTCTCCATTTGTATACCCTATAGCCAAAATACTGAGCAGAAAGGGCATCATAAGTGGCACAAAAGTAGTGAACAATTGCAATTTCTAGTATATTGATCAGCCCCAGTGATCTCATAGTTTATAAGAGCTAATCAAATGAAATTTGGTATGTGCGCTCTACTATAACAGACGCAGCTTTAAGTCATGTATAATCTTGGATGCCTCGTATTAAAAAAAAAAATGGCAAGAAAAGAATAAAGAAAGAATAAGGAAAAAATACATAATGTAATGATTTTTCCACAATACATAATTATTCATTTGTCAAAGGAATTGTTAAGGCCATAAGCTGAGTACAGGGTATCTACTAGTCGAGCACTCTCGAATGGAACATTTTCACTTGATGGCAACAATTTCTTTGAACCCATAAGCTAGCTAAAATTGTGCATATGGATGTAACAGGCAAAGGGAGGCATCTCCGACCCTATAAGGTATATATATTCTTGATCAGCATTAGCAGACAAGTTGATCTAGCCATGTAAGTTCAAATCTATAAGTGCTAGTGCATGTGGCTTCCTTGCTACTTTATTTTAAAATTAGCATACTGGGCTCTTCCAGACCTTTCAGACCTCCACTAGAGCATTCTAGTTTATGTATTTGTACTCTGTTTTGTTTTAGATTATTTCAATGTTTTGTGGTTAATTATTTTGTGCGCGTTAAGCGTTGCCCAAGGCAACTCAATTCTTGCACCCCTCAAACACATTGGCAGTGCACCCCAGCCCCCTCCCCGCATGACGCTGGCGCGTCCTGGAATGTCCTTAATGGTTGAGTTGTTTGGTTTGCAAATTGAACGAAAACAATTTCAAGGTTTGTATGGGGCACTTAAAGGCGCTTGAATGCATGTTAGACAACCAATTTTAGTCTGCGATAGAGAAAGAGCGAGAGAGAGAGCGAGAGTGAGAGGGAGAGGGAGAGAGCGTGGCAAAGAGTTGGGAAGTTTTTGGCTTGTAGTTCTAAGTTACGCGTTTATTTATTGCGGCTAAAAAGCAGCTCAATAATGCGATTCAGTAATGTTGGCCATGACCATCGAGCGATAGTTAAGATACTTATTGAACTTGGCTTCCAATTCAGAACCTTCAAATTTAGCAATTCAATTAAGTAACGTTATTAACATGGTGAACGCTTTTAACTCGGACAAGTAACTGATCAGTTGGCACTCTGCATAATTGATCAATAAGGTTAAGTGATTCAAAATAACTAAGTCGTGGTTTCACAAAAATATATGACTTCAGCAGCAGCGCGCCATCTAGCGTAGATCGAATGCAAAGCATAAACAAAAGGCTGAGAGACATAAGCAATATGGCGGTTTCAGTTAAGTTGTCAGGCCGAGAGAGCGTTTTAAGAGTGAGAGATTACTTAACTCTTTTGATCCTTTGCGTTGTTATGCGAATACCGAGATTTTCATACAATTTTCTCACACTTTCGGATATATATTTAACGAATTTTTTCCACAGTTTCCACTTACGGCATAATTGGAATTTACTGTACAAATATTAGGCTGCTATTAGCATCCAAAAGTCGCCAGTCAGGCAGCTTAAAAAGTTATATATATACTATATGTAGATATAGTTTTTGCATTTCAAAGTACTTCGAATGTGATTCACACTCCAAACTAATCTTCGTTCATCCGGTTGCATCTGGATCCGGTTGCATTTCACCAATAAAGCAATTTCAATGTATCATATTAAAATTGCATTTTTTAAAATTATAAACTTTTCAATTTCAAATATTAATAATATACAAATTGTATTTTAATATGAACATACTGGACTTGTAGTTTTTTCCACAATTAATTCAAATTACAATTTGTTAGAATAACCCTTAACCTTTTCTGTTATGACAATTGGACTTCTGACAGACAATTTTCATCATAGAAGTTATTTTCAGTTGGTATTTAAAGTCGAGAATGTTGTCCACTTGCGTCAACGAATAGGAAATGAGATCAAAGTTAGAATGTGTTTCCTTCAGCGAGTTAGTAAGGCTGTTGTTGTTCATTTTAATAAATTAATGTCACATAATATTATTCTTTATTAAAATTCACTTTCTACGCGTTTCGGCGTGTGTTAAGCCTTCTTCAGGCATTTACATAGCATTTCTCTTTTACTTATTAGAATTGCTTAGTTTGGTGGAAAGAAGTGCTCATTCTTCAGCTGTGTGTTCCCTTGGCAGCTGGGTTAACCTGGTTAACATCGAAAGGTTGTTCCGGCTATGTGATATAGGGATGCGATATAGCTGCGTCCTGTCTGTAGCAAAAAGAAGTAACTCTGCACAGTTGCATCAGTGCATGAGTGCGCCAGCAAATTAAACATTGTTACTCATAAATTGTGCTTTATTATTCATAAATTGAGCATGCTCAGTTGTTAATAAGTGCAACGACTGTGTAATCGATGCTCTGTTAAGTCAATTAGAGTCTCAGTTACAGAGTACTCGTGTTGACATACTCAACATTTCAATTATAATCGGATATCCTTGCTCTCCTGCTCGCTCTGTCCCCCTCTCTAGCCCTCTGCTGGTCTCTAATCATTTGACATACCCGAAAGTGGGATTCAGCTGACCGCAGTGCAGTGGCTGCAAATGCTTCAATGCGATGTGGTGCTGTGGTGCTGTGGTACTGTGGTACTGTGGTGCTGGGCTCTTCAACGGAGCCAAATTGTGAACCGCAAAGTGCGTGGCCTAATGACCATATTCAATGGTTTTTGTGGTCAACTGGCCGTTGCCACAAAACTGATGCACTCCAAACAAAAGTGAATTACAATTAAATTGTCGCCCCGCAACACATTATATATGACTTTTTTTATATATGTATGTATATATATATATGTTTTTTTTTTAGTGCAATTGTCGTACTGCGGCAGTGGGCGTGGGCGTGGGCGTGGGCGTGGGCGTGGGCGTGGGCGTGGGCGTGGGCGTGGGCGTGGGCGTGGGCGTGGGCGTGGGCGTGGGCGTGGGCGTGGGCCATGCAACAAGGTGAAGGTTGCTGCAGTTGACAAGCCGCAGCAAGCAATATGCAACTTGTGGGGCAAAAGGCTTGCTATTTGGGGCACATTTAAAAATTTATGCTGCAGGCCAGGCCAACAACAGCTGAGTGTGCGTGTGTGTGTGTGTGTGCTTGTCTTTTTTTAAAGCATTGCAGCAGTTGGCAGTTGGCTGGTAAAAGAGGTTAACATGGCCCAGGCCGTCAAGAACAACAACACTGGACACAGTCGCCTCTGTTCTCTTCTCTTCTCTACTCTTCGCGCTCTCTTCTCTCAGTTCTCCATAACAATAACAACAAACGTCGCAACACTTATGTTGGTTTACTTTCCACCAAAGTTCAGCAATGGACAACACACACACACACACACACACACACACACACACACACACATACTCGTACAGCTGCAGTTGAAGCAAAATGAAGTGGCTGTGGCAGTCAACAGCAGCAGCTGCAATTGCTGCTTGAGCCGTACACTGTGAGAAAAGAACTATAAGAAACTAAGTAATTCTAAAACTATTGAATCCGTTGACAAAACTAAATGCGTTAAATCAGTTCGTTGGCCTGTTCTCATTTGCGACAGTTCAATTCATTTTTGAAAGATCAATTCTTTTGCTAATATTAAGCTTACTTATGTTCGAATAGTTTACATATTAGTGGGAAAGCTAAATATAAAGGGTAAAGTACTCAAACTGCATATTCAAAGTTATTAGTATCGATTGGAGATTGGATATTGGAGATGCTAAAAATCAAGATATAACAAAATGCAGATTTCAGCATACTAGAAAAACTTCGCGACTCGCAACTAACTCAGACATTATAAATAGATTACTACTAAGCTCATACCCTTTTATAAAAGGATTTAGCAAATAACCTTGCAATAAAGAAACTTTATTAAAAGAGTCTGTTTTTGAATTATTTGAAGATTAATTCATTATTTTGTTGTATAAAATGCACTTAAGAATTTTCTTACAGATTTTTGTTAATACATTTTCTGTTCAGAAGTATTTTAAGAAATGATATTCTCATATTTTATTTAATATGTATGTATATATATATATCGGTGGTATGGGCGTATGGGCGTATATCCACGCCCAATTTTTTTCAAAATAGCTTTATAGTATTGTTATAAGCTTACAGTTTGAATTATAGACCTGAAGGACAAGCCCGACCACTTTGCGTTGTTCGGATTTCAGAACAGCTAACAAATTCGATCTCAATTCACTTGAACGGAATTAGTACAGGCACGCTTATTGGGACCCCGAAACTGCCAAACTGTTTTGATATTGATATTATTATTTAGGTGCTCATATATTCCGTAACTAGGAGTTTGCATAAAAGATGCCAGATTGAAGACTTAAGGTGTAGTTTGGTAGCTGCAGGATAGATTATTTTGAGCTTTCGGGTGGAAGAACCTTCTTATCAAATTTGCTATCCTTTATAAAGACTCGAACTCTTGATCTGTCGATCCAGCTGCATAATTACTCCGTTATTTAACTTCTTGACTACCTAGAAAAACAATTTATATGTGAAATTGTATCTACAAACATGTGCTTGGGAAACTTTTGCATAAACGTGTAAAATTGTGAAGAGCTCTTTTTTGTTTTTGATACGAGTTTGGGCATTTTATGAACAACGCTCAAACATTTGAATTGCTGTTGAATCGATGAATCGATGTGCCTATTTGACGTAACTTTCTCTCAGTGTACAGTTGGCAACAGTTGCTGGCGTCGAAGGAGCGGAAGGGGGCAGCGCCAAAGAGTGCGCTGCAATTTGTTTGCATTTTTATTTCTATGCCAAAGGGTCAGGACAACTCTCACACGAGCCTTGAATGTGTTTGGATAAATAAACATTTGCAGAGGCCGCTTTCTAATCAAATCCATCCAAAGGTGGAAAACAGCGAGCTACCTTTTGAGCTGTTCTAAAACAATCCAATTAAGAGCCCGAAAGTGCGCTAACAACAACTAATATCTGACATTCAACTAGCCAAATTGGCTTAGTTTGTTGCCTGATTGGGGCTTAAAATAGTCAAGTGCTTGAACTGCACCAAAAATGCAATAAATATAATTGTGCAAATGTTCTTGTTGTTGCTTGTTTCCTTTTCGTTTTTAATGATTAAATTGTTGAGAAGAATTTGCTGCTTCAAAAGTCAGTCGGGCATCAATTTCAACGGCTTATTTCCATACCCTGTGTCTGGTTTTTGGTACGGAGAACTTTCACACAGTTGCTGTCAAGTTGACGTGTGCATAAAATAGTATTACCAACTCCCTACTCCTTATACCTCAGCGCTGCAATCCTGTTGAATGCAGGCAAAATGATCTCGTCTCTTCCTGCTGCCAATTATTTGGTGCAATTACTTGGAATTTGTTGAAAGTTGAAAGCCAAGCGGCTGCGAAAGTTGCCTCTGCCCCCAAAATGCAGAGACTCGCATTACAAAATTTAATTCGAGTGCATTGCATAATAATAATAATAAGAATAAAAGTAACGATCAAATGAACAAGGGAATTGCTTCAAAAAATATAAAAAGCAAACAAACAAAAATACAAATACAAATACAAATAAAAAGAAAATGAAATTGAATATCGAAACAAATCGAGCAAAGTTGCCAGCAAATTGAGTTGAAACACGTCAGGGTATTGCAGGGAGGGGCATAAGGGAGGGTGCAGGCTGTGCACACTGGATGTTGTGCTTTGTGTCCATGGCATCAGCTCAACAATTTACCGAGTTGCATAAGCTCAGGCGATAGCTCGGAGATTACAGCCGCCAAAATGCAATTTGCGCAATGCCAATGAAAAAGGTATTCCATCTGTGTGTGTGTGTGTGTGTGTGTGTGTGTGTGTGTGTGTGTGTGTATGGACAGTTTATAGATTACACGGGCAGCACAAACTGCCTGCTGCCTGTTTGATCTGCACACGGCTCGTCCTTCGGCTTATACCTTGTCAAGTGTATAGTGAATAGAGAGGGTTGCGGCGGGGCAAGTGTGTGGGGGGTGCCTGGGTAGCTGGGTCACTCGATTTGTGGCTTTAACGGTGGCAGCATCGCAGCTTGGACCCAAAGTCATAAATAACGACACGTTGTGCATTTTGATTTGACCAAGAACTGTAACTGTAACTGTGACTGCGACTCCTTACCGGTACGGCCGTAGGGTTGTGAGGCTGTATGGCTATTCCACACAACACTCTGGCCACACTGACGCTGTGATTGGTTCGCCCTTTTCCGCATCAATGATTCCGTCTGCCCTGGGCAGTGAAAGGTGGGGCTGTTGGGACTGTTGGGGCTGTTGGGGGTATCATCATTCACATCATTCACATCATCTTGGGTTGAGGTTCACTGGCTGCGTGCTGTACGCGTATTTTGTTGTAAAGTGCTTCATTTTCAATGTTTTTTCTCTCGTTCCTTTTTTTTGTTTCTCATTTTTCGTTTCCGTTGTTTTTCGTATTTTTCTCTTTTATATGGTCTCGTGCTTGTAAGTATTTGAGATTGTTATTATAGCTGCAAATTGCTGTAAATTTCCTTAGATGATTCATTCATATTGCATACAAAATTGCCAATTATGGCTGAGGGGTTAAGGGTTATCAAAATCACTGAACAACGTTTCGACATTTTTGTGCTCCCTGTGATTGATGCTTGCCCTGAATGTAAATGAATCAAATAATGTTGGCCATAAGGTGTGAATAACGATAACATTTGGGTGGCTTATAATAATCTCGTTGATATATGTGTTTGGGTTAGCTTAATACAGTCGCAGCTTGCTATACTTTAAAATATCATATGCTTAATATTGGAGATTTCATTTTTATATATTTTATAAGAACTAACAAGTAAGAATGTTATAGTTGAGTATACCCGACTACAAAACTCCCTGTACCCAGGTCAAAAGTTTCCAATCGCATCTTCGTACACTTACACATACACATACACATACACATACACATACACAAAGACGCACACGCACGAGCAACAGCGCAAGCGAAGCATTTTAAATGGTGGCTTCCCCCCCCCCCCCCCCCCCCCTCCCGCGCTGCAGTACTGAATCTTGTTTGTTTTTTATCCGATCAACTGTTGGACAGTAGATTAAGAGTGACTAAAGTATTGTGCATGCTACATCCCAAATCTATATCTTGAAAATTGTTACTGTAAAACGGTTTTTATCAAATAGCGGGGAAATGGGGGAAAATTTCTCAAATCTAGAAACAACTTGACCTGCTTCTGCTATACACAAACCTACATTCCAAATTTGGTGTCTCTAGCTCTTGTAGTTGCTGAGATCCTTGCGATCATACATACGGACAGATAGACGGACGGACAGACGGACATGGCCAAATTGAAATCTCTTTTGATGCTGATCAAGAATATATACACTTTATAGGGTCGGAGATGTCTTCTTCTGACTGTTACATACATTTTCACAGATGTAGTACCCCCTTTTTACCCATCTTATGGGTACAGGGAGTAAAAAGCCTTACGCTGCGTTAAGCTCCGCCTTCTCAGTGTGAGTAGCCGTCACTATTTAACCTGTTTTTTATTTGCAGAAAAAATAATATTCTGCACTCAATAGAACCTTACCAACAAATTCAGGCTTTTAAGTGTTACTGAAATTGTTTCCCTACTCATATTTTAATATGGATACCAGGAAAATATGTTGAAGTAGTTTCCGAATTCTCTTACGCTCTGCACACATTATAAGGATGACTGCTTTTACTCTCATATGTTTTCTCTATTTGATTTTGACGAGTTCTTCATTGCAATTCATCCTTAAATGTTTTACAGTTGATATTGCTATTTTGTAACACTTGATATATAGATACAATAATCCTTTATTTAATTCTGGAGGATTTTTGTTGTTTCTTATAGATGCAAATATTTACTTGAATTTAAATTTGCTTGTTGCTATCTTTCTAAATTCTGAAGGATGAAATTTGGTTTATAATAGAAATAAATACCAAGACAATCAGTTGAAAATGTTGTTAGTTAGGGATTGACAGGACATTTATGGAAACACGCCCATATGGCATACTAGCTGTCATGAAAACAGTAGACTTTTCTGCAGTTGTATTTTATATTTAATATGCACAAGAACAATGGCCTTGTATGTATTTTATTTGCATCAGATACATCAAATTGCAATGCAATTGAATTGAATTCAACAAATTGGCAAACATTCCTCAAAGCCATTGTTTCATTTTATCTAATTATCAATGAATGGAATGTAAATACAATAAAATATAATAGTGACAATAATGGTAGCTGTGTACAAAATGTTCAAAATATAAAAACTTACACAAATTGCATTTTCCAAACAAGGGGGAAAAGGGTGGAAAACTTTATTTAAAAATGTGTACGCACGATAAATGTATTTGTGGCCATACTAATTGGTTTCCAGCGCCACTTCGTTAGATTTAGCTATGCTAGTTGAATCCCTCCACAACGAATTATTATTAAAATTCAAATATATGCACAGGAAAAAGTTCTATACTGAAATGCGTTTAAAAGAGAAAGTTTCAGTGTTTATTTATTTATTTATTTATTTAATGTTTGCCAACAGTTACAACTATAAGTTAACAAGATAGCTTAGCCAGGGCTGCGAGTGCCATCAGCAAGTATTTCAGGATTAGTTTACATTTGTTAGGGAGGTGTTTATTCTATGCCAGACATTATTTTCCATCAAGCTCGTTATATGAAAGTTATACTTTTGAAAAAGCAGCTTGTTAAGGCTTATATAACGCCCCTGCTTGGGACAGTATCACTTTCTGGATGTTCTTGAGTATAAACTCAATGCAAACTTTGATATGAAATATCAAATGCCAGTTGAACAATATTTGCTCTTGTACAGCACACAAGAGTCTTAACATTTCTGACATTCATAAAGCAAATTCCAATACAAACTCACATTATACACACACTTATGTGTGTGATTTTAATAAACACTCGCATTCGGCTTTGTCGCTTTAAATTCCAATACAAAAGTCCAATTGAACTCACAAAGTTGTTGGATGCATTTTAAAATGTCAGAAGGGCATGCTGGGGGTCTGAAGGAAGCGGGGGGTGCCAGCCAATTGGATTGTGTGTGTGTGTGCAAAAATGTATGTCCACTTTGGCTTTGTCTATCAATTTTCATTGTGCATATTTGATGACATTGTCAAGCTGTGATTTTACAATAAAGCAAAAAGAATGAAAAATTAAATTCCAGAGCTCGTACCACCAGCTGATTGCAGGGACCTTTTGCAGCTTTGTGTTCTGCCATTTGCTTTTCACTTCTCAACCCATTTCAATGGATATCGAACTTCTGATGATATGTATGTGTTGATGATGTTGATGAATTTCATGTTGAGCACACATGATTGTGTGTAAGACACTTGAAATATTGCAGCAATTTGTTTCACTGTGCAACACGACAGCAGTATAAGTGCTTTTGTTAAGTGCACATACGCATCAAGCAGTTCAGCGGCAGTGCAAGCAAGCATCTGTGTAATGTTTCATCAAGATATCTCCAAAACTGAGAGACTATTTGCATCGAAACAGACAGGGAGACATCGCGAAATGAACTTGGTTATTGATGCTGTTCGAAAACATCTCGTTAAGTGCATTAATTCACTCAAGACACACAATATCAGCGCCTTTTGAAATGTGCTGCTTGCCTTCAATGCCGCTGAGCTGCTTGCTATTTGTGTGTGTATGTGTTTGCTGATCGACAACATTTCATTCGATGCATTACAGCACTCATGACAAAGTCACACAAAATATCAGCGACTTTTGAAATGTGCTGCTTGATTGCAATGCCGCTGAGCGCTTGATGTTTATGTGTGTATGTGTTTGCTGATCGAAATAACAAACCACACAAAATATAACTGTTATTTAAAATGTGCTGCTTGCTTGCAATGCCGCTGAACTGCTTGATGTTTTTGTGTGTGTTTGTTTGGACATTTCAGACCTGGTTACAAGGTTTTTCGAACACAGATACACTCGTCTAGAGTATTCTTACTTCTTCGCAACTCTCTTTTAGAGCGATTATGCGAATAGTCTATCGATAAGTTTACTGGGATAGTTAACGATGAATGCTTGATAGTGTATCCTTGAGAAGGTTTAGTCATTTCATAATTCTAGAGGTCATAAATTGGTTTTAGCTCCAGCTGCTGGCAAGTTAAGCCCCAAGTCTTTGGAGCAAATAAAAGTGAATTGATGATAATTTTAATGTAAAACTAAGCCTCGTTATTAAATTTGTGCAATTTTACGAGCGGCATGTGGTTAGCCTAAGTTGCGTTTGCTAGAGGACCTGTTATCAATTTCCAGTTTTCA
This sequence comes from Hirtodrosophila confusa, assembly GCA_035043065.1. NCBI lineage: Eukaryota > Metazoa > Arthropoda > Insecta > Diptera > Drosophilidae > Hirtodrosophila > Hirtodrosophila confusa. The sequence continues at coordinate 5,744,680 of JAWNNI010000078.1, forward strand.
GTTTTCATTTCTCAAGCTAAAAGCTGGCTCGGCTTGCCATTTTGATGCATTTAATGCCAGGACTGCTGTCGGGGGGCTTCTCAGCTGTTTGTTGAGTTTATGAGCTTCTCTCGGCTGCCACGTTAAAGAGGGTCCTTATCTCTAAGCTCTGCTTAACAACGCCACCAAAGGCAACAAAGTTGCCGCATTTTGTTTGTTAGCTTCCGGTTTCATTTTATATATAAATACGGGTATATGTATGTCTGTCTGTACATATGTATATTTGCAGTCGTTCTTCCTTTTCTACACCCTGTGTCCATAAAATGTCTAAAAGGGGCTATTAAATCCTTAACAGGCAGAAGCAGACATCTCCGACCTAATAAAGTATATATATTCTTGCTCAGTATGAATAATCAAGCTCAGACGGATCAACGGCTTGAGCTCAGAGACTATGAGATTGTAGTTTCCTGATTAAGTTTGCTTGAAATATATATATTCCCCCTCGACCCTTAAATCGATAAAAACGATTTATAAAGACAGTATATATAGATATAGCCTTAATTCTTTGGTATCGTCTCGGAAATTGAAGTTGAAGCTTAAGAAACCAGTTTCAGTACTGCTGTGCGGGGCGAAGTGCACTGTTTGCTTGCAAGGCCGCTGAACTGCTTGAGGCAAACATGTGCGTTGTGGACTTCAGACCTGCATACAGGGTGCCTTGTAGTCGGGTATACTCGTAAGAATGCCCTCTTACTCATTTTACTTTATATTTGTGTTTTTTTATGTTTGTTACATTTTACTTTTGGTTTTTATGCGCGTAAACACACACACACACACACACACACACACACACACACACACGCACATACACACATGGGTCGCCGTGTTGCAGGCGAAATAAAAGAAAGCATTGCATACTTTTGGGCTTTTGGCCAAACTAAAGCACATTTTAAGCGCAATCTTTATGTACCGATCTATGTTGTAAATATGTATGTGTTTTTGTTGTTGTTGTGTATATGTCTGAGTCTGCCTGCTGTTTCATTCTCACCACGTTCCGCACACACGCACACACACACACACACACACACGCACGCACAGCAAAACAAAAGAACAATGTTTTTAAAAATATATATATTGTATATATGCCATATCTAAAGATATCTATGTGTTATATATATTTATATATAGTACTAATTGTTTTTTTGTATACTATATATAGAGTGAGAGAGAGAGAGAGAGAGAGAGAGAGAGAGAGAAGGGAGAAGCATTTAATTTATGCAAATGAAAAGCGCACAAAAGGCAACAGCAACAAATTCGAAATTAATTTACGTTGCATAACAAAAGGGAAGAGCGCTTAGCGAAAAATGTGAAGCGAATGGAAGAAAACCAAACCGAATGGAAATGAAAATGAAGTGCAAAAAGTGTCAAGCGACGGAATTCAATTCAATTGTAACACAACGTTAAACAGTTAGATAAGACAAGTGAATAACGAAAGAGACGAGAGAAGAGAGCAGAGAGACAGTCAAAGTGACAGAGAGAGATAGACAGCAACACTGCCATAGCGAGCGAGCGAGAGAGCAAACGATAAACGTTAAGCGATAAACTGTAAACGGTTAACGGTAAACGGTAAACGTTCCGGCTTCGGTTTTGTTACGCGTTTCAGCTGCGTTTCGTTGCGTTTCGTTTCGTTCCATTCCGTTGCGTTGCGTTGCGTTCCGCGTTCTGATTCCGAGTTTCGTTTCGCATCGTTCCGCTTCGCTTCGGCTCGCTCTTCGGCTGCACTTCCAATGGCTGTCAGTTCCCTATGATGGAGACATTTCTTGTCCTGGGCCTGTGTTTTATCCTGTACGAAGCATTGGATTTCTTTCAAGGCTGCATACACAGCAACACCCCCACACCGAGCGATCAGATCGAAGCCTACCGCCGCGAACTCGACGAACAGCGCCAGCAGCAGCAGCAGGAACAGTTCCTGGCCGGTTTGACCCCACTGCTGGGCGCCCAGTTTGCAGCCGCGGCTGCCGCTGCCGCTGGCTCCCAATCGACGCTCAGCAGCACCACGCCCACCGCCTCGACGGCCAGCGTTATTAGTGACTCCTACGAGCAGGAGCAGTCACAGTCACAGTCGCAGTCACAGTCACAGTCACAATCGCAGTCACAGCAGCCACACTCTTTGAGCACTCCCGGTCTGTTCCGGCCAGCGGCTTTGGGCTATTACGATCCGGAGGATCCGTTGCATGCCACCTCGTCGCTGCCACGCGACTACTACTATCTGCAGCAGCAGCAGCTGAAGAACAAGGCCAGCTCCAAGTCGCTGCTATCAAAGTTCTCCACAACCAACTCGGACAATCGCATACATCCAGAGGCGGTACACGGTGTCCTGGGCGTGCCCGCATCGGCGGTAATAACCACACAGCCGCTGCCCACCGCCGGCGAATCCTCGGCCAGTCTAGGACTCTTCGATTGCCAGCCGCCGGTGTTGCCGCTGCTGCCCGCAGCCCCGCTGCTGCTGGAGCTAAAGCGTGCGATAATCAGCACCAGCAATAAACAGCAGAGGTCAACTAACAGGCACATTGACGAGGACGAGGAGCTGAGTGATAACGATAACGATAACGAGGATAACTACGACACCGTTTGCCCGCAGTGCGTAGAGGAGGAGGCGGACAACGAGGACGCGTTATCCTGCAATTCCAGCTCCGCTGCTGGTTCTGGTTCTGGTTCCGGTTCCGGCTCCAGTCACTGCCACACACCAGCTGGTGCCGCTAACAGCGAGCCCAACATTTGCGCAGCGGCCGCCGCAGCCGCTCAGCTGCCGCGGATACACCACATTGCCATTGACGATATTGGCATCGGTGGCATCGGGCAGTCGTCGTCCAACGGGGAACCACACAGCAGCCTGGCAGCCAGCTCCAGCTCCAGTTCGCACGCCGACTTCCGGGAGATCGAGTGCGAGCGACTGCGACGCAAGTGCGTGAGCGTTAAGCGCATCTATAGCATATCGGAGAAGTTCTAATTGCCAATCAAATCAAAATTCAACTCGCAACTCAAAATCAAATTCAAATTCAACTCGACTCATTCTGTACAAAGCGCAAAACTCACCATTGCACCCAACCAAAAAAAAAACAAAAAAAAAAGAAAAAATATTAAAAAATAAATAAAAAATAATCCACAAGCAGCAATCGAAATCGAAATCGAAATCAAAGAAAACATAAATTCCAATCAAATTAATATCGAAATATATCAAATCACCAATCGAATCTGCCTCACCTTAATCGAAATCGAAATCGAAATCGAAATTCCAAAATCGAACAATGCAAAAAGCTAAATCACAAAATTTCCAAATGCGAAATAATATCCCACACAAGGTTAGCAAAAATCAAAGCTCCATCAAAAACAAAGTGCCCAAAAGCGAACTCAACTTATGCGTAAGCTAAAGGACTGCAGCTGAAATCCTTCTATAAAAATCAAATCATACAAAATATGATTAATAATCAAATTGAAATTTGCCAATAGAATTTGCACTGCATTCTCAGCTCATTTATGTATATTGTATATGTATATTTATTTATATTCATTTTTATTCTTCTCTCTCACGTCTGCCACAATTGTTGCTCACTTCAACAAAATAAACTCACCTCAAGCTGTCGGCTTTCACCATGCAAATAGAACTCACCTCACCATACGCAATGATCTCAAAGCAGCGCTGCTCTCACCGATCACGCATCTTCACCAACAATATCACGAAGCCATCTCACTGCGCTCACTCTCTAGACGGTCGCTCTCAACCTTTTTGTTCTCACCAAATCACAACAATTTATAAACACTTATACTTACCAGCTCTCTAGACTCTAACGCTTAACTTGTTAATACTTTTCAGCCATTTTGGGCCACACAGCAGCTGCACACGCATTCGCATGGTGTATCCTGACTACTAGTAAGCCTTCGATTATTTAATTCGTTGCAATTGTTTTTCAATCTGGCGACAGTTGTGACCCACGTTGGGCGCCACCTAAAAAAAAATACAAGTTTCAATTTTAAACTTTCGCAAAACCTTTTTATTTTTATCATTTTGGTTAAACATTTAACCAAAACGGGCTTATTCCAAAATAAACCTGTTCAACTTTTAAACTTCCTAGAATATGGTTAACTATTTTCTGTTCTCTTTTTGTTGCCATCTTTTTTATCCTTCTCACTGTACTAACACCTGACAGTCTCATTTTAATACTTTTTTGGATGGTTATATATACACACCACACTGGTTTAAAATGAAGACTATTTTTTAGAGTGCGGCGCCCAACCTTGTTCACTGGCTTCTGAGGGCAATGTTATTCCATCCTGTGAATTTCATCTGAAATCTAGTTGAAATGTTTTATAAACACACCAACTGCTCTGGAAGTTGACTTTTTGTATTCTGCGTGAAACCGAAACCCTTGATGAGTGTAAACCAACTGACTGAATACCCGAGTGGTCATCATTTTCTTTTCTTTTCGTTAAAAACTTGTGTATATATTTATTAAACAAGTTTTCTACTTTCTACTACAGTGACAGCTCAACCTAGTTATTATATAAGAAATTACAAATTAATTTACATATTTACATTTAACATCAAAAAGAGGTGAAACAAGTAAGAACGTTGCAATCGGACGTAGCCGACAGCAGAATACTCTGTTCGCAGTCCAGTATGATTTGCCTTTTTGTGGGTTCGGAAAGAGACGTGAAAAAAACAGTAGTATGTAAAATGTAATGGGACATATATATTTTGCACATTTTCAGGGGAGGGGGTAGGAGCGGCAAACATTTTTTGATGCAGATCTGTCAGGAAGCTCAACATTAGTCTGTATGCCAAATTTGGTGACTATAGTTTTAAGAATGTGGAAGAAATAGATTTTTCCCAAATTGTGGAGGAGAGGGTGGGGGTGGGGGTTCGAACTTGACACTTTTTAAACTGATGGTATACGCCAACATGTGTACCAAGTTTAGCCCAACATACTCTTATTCCCTTCGGGGACAAAGTATGAAAAGAAGTAAGGTTTTGAGAAGGCATATCCTGGAGATGAATACGTTTGAATCTTCTTTTAGCTTCTGCCTTGCCAGAATATTTGAGTCGAGTCGTTCCAGATACTTATTCTCATGCTGCTGCGGATCGTCGCCCACCCTCGGAAGTCCTAGATCCCGCTTAATATCTATACTATACAATTGTTCCTTCTTTAGACAGCAACATTCGTTGGATCATTGTTATTGTCATTGATGATTGTGATTATTAAAGCACAAATAGAACCTGGATAAAGGACAGTCAGTGATTAGTAAAGTACAAGCTGTGATTTACTCAGATGGTAAATAATCCCTTAGCAATGGTTGAATTATCCCTATAACTGTGATTAGTTCATATAAAATCGATTTTGTGCTTAGTTTTTGTACAAGCTGTTCCCAATATTCCTAAATTGTGCCCACAATTCACCATTACTAAACTTGATATTGGCATAGCTGCAGCATACAATATGTATGAGGTCCTAGGACGCTTCAAACTTGTAGAGAATCAAATCAGAGTTCACTTGTTACAACAAATCTTTGCAGCTAACTCTACCTTATAATGATTACTGTACACACACATGCATAACTTTGGCGATTATACAACAAGATATTCTGAACTCTTGAAACTGTGTTTTTGTTTTGTTTTGTTGTTTTTTGAGTTTTGCTTTTGAGATTTCTCTAGTCTCTGTTGATGGCAACAAAATGCTAACTAGCTTGACAACTAGCCCCACATACCCCACACCCGCCACACACACGCCACAAGCTACTTGTAGCCAGGCAACTTCAACCAGAATGTTGATGCTCTCTCATGCTCTTGAGTGTTATGCAAAGTAAATTGTACATAATTGTCAGGCACTGGGGCAAAGAGACAGACAAACAGACGGACAGACATCTATATATAAGCTGAATATATAAGTATACTTATCTACAAACATATGCAAATGTGTGTGTGCCAGGACATGGCTACCACATGAGTACAAGTTGAGTTTGGGTGCCCAGGACAATGACTAATTTTGCAGTCATTGTTGCTGTGCTGGCTCCAGCACTGCTCTGCTCCGCTCTGCTCTGCTCTGCTGTGCTGTCATTGAGCATTACTATCATATCATACAAATTGCCGCTCAAAAGTTCTAACTGCCCAGCCCTGCCCCCCACTAACTGAGACAGCCCCGCTTTTACTCGCCCTGTGGGTTTGCCCCACTTGGCTCATTTTGCGCAGCTTGTGCGAATCCTTTCAATTATTCGATATGTGGTAGCATTTTCAGTTGGTTCTTTTCTTTTCTGTTCTGTTCTGTTCTGTTCTGTTCTGTTCTATTCTTTACGTTTTCATTTCATTCGCAACCCTCAACCCTCAACTTTTGCTTCGTTTTCATTTGTTGTGGCCAAGAAACATACACACACACACACACACACACACACACGCACATCCTTAAGACCCGCATTATTTTTCATTTCCTTCCACTTCCACAGATTTGCCCACATCGATTGTGACTGTAGTGAAGTCCGCGTGTTTCACATTCGCGTCCCAAGCCCAACCCGCTGGAGTCCTTGCAAGTCCTGAGCCGCATTCAGCGTTCAATGTTCGTAATCTTTTGGTCTTTTCTTCATCATCGTTTAGCTTGATGTGGTTTTTCCGACTTAATCAGTTTTACTATTGTTTGTTTTTACTATATATACCATATTCCTTTTCTTTCATACTTGTGTCTGTGTGTGTGTGTGTGTGTGTGTGCGAATGTGTGTGCGAGTGTGTGTTTAGTTTTGCTGATTTGCTGCTGGCCAGTTTTGCCGTTGCTGTTGCTGTTGCTGTTGTTGTTTAGGGAGATGCTGCTCTACTGATTGGGCTCTCTGGGTTGCTCTGGATTGCTTATTGTATTCGCTTAGCTGCTGTACATACACCGGCAAAAAAAAACTGAAACGCAGCTCAGTATCAATTCAATCACTATCAATCAAATTGATGTTTTTATCAAGTAGCAAAAATTCCCTATCATTTGTATGCTACAAAATATCAAGTTGCCAACAAATATATCAATATCAATTATAATAATAATGGATAAGATTACTATCTTATTACCATTACCATTATTTTCCCATCCGTGCCTTACGATTCTTTGTATAGGGCATGAAAAACTTAGAAACCGATCTAACAAAAGCCTTCTCTCACACATTTGACCTTAAGTCCATTTCCCGTCCGTGTTGATGGGTGGGAGTAGATTTTTCAAGTTTCATACAACAGTTTTCCGCCCGTGGGTGTAGACTTACCAAATTCCTGAGCCCGTTGGTCACAGATCAGTCATTCAGTCAGTCCTGTTAAGGAGTTTCATGTATATATATATATATATTACTGGCAGGACAATCAGATTTGAAAGCAGAAGCCTTATGAAGTTGGCTATGTATACCGAATGTTTAATATCAGCCTTTTTTCTTCTCACCTTTCACAGCTGATCGCAAAAGCTGTTTTCTCGCGGAAATCAATCCTTGGAGCAAACTGTATATTGTGTCCAAATTTTAGCTTTATCGGTACAGAACATTACATTTTTATATATATAGAAAATGTTACTTCGATCTGTATACGATTTTCAAAATTCGATAAGCTCAAAACCAATCAGACTGAAAATAGGAATTTGAATGCTCTGGTTATATGCATACCCGATTGTATTTAATGAACATATCATGGTCGATATCAGACCTGAACACTTATACTAAATAAAAATAATAATAAAAATAAAATAATCGAATTATATACCTTCAGTATATAAATATATTTATCGGTCAAATCTCAATTAATGTTACTTTGGTTAATTTATATTGAATTTACTTATATTTTTGTAGATTTCTTTGATATGAAGTAAAATCCTTACAAAAAACAAAATTAATATTTCTAGCTGCTTTTTAATGCTTGCTAAAAATATCAAATTCATTTAAAAATTAAATAATTTAAAAAGAAAATGCAATTTAATGCCAAAGTTCATAAATATTGATCAAATGAAAAGTCTACCGAAATTACATTTAAAACTAATCTTATCGATTTTAATTTTATTTAAATAATAATTATTAATATAAAGATTTGAATCCAGTAACACTTAATACAACATTATTATTAGAATACTAATACATATATTATATGTACATTTGACTGTTATTCCTATATATGAAAGCAACTGAATGATATGGTAATATAACCGATTGACAATATATGGTATATATCGAGTTGTTTTCTTATGTGCATTTGCTGACTAGTTCATATAATTGTTTTCCGTGTACGCACTCGCTGAAAAATATGCTATGCTATCTTGGCTGGCAATTATGCTGCATCTCTCTGTGTGTGTGTGTGTGTGTGTGTGTGTGTGTGTGTGTGTGTGTGTGAGCCAGCTGTTTTGCCATGACAGTTTAGCGCCGCCATTCCCACAACAACCAGGGGCAACCCTTAAACGCTTCACCACTGCAGCTAAGCAGGAACAAATATCAAGAAAAATTGTTAATATAAAGAAAAACTACAAGGCACAGAATATAACAGGAGACATGCTGGTAACAAAGCTTCAACCCAGCTCAGCTCGGCTCGGCTCGGCTCTTGTTTTCTGCAGCGCCCCTCAAATCAGTCAAGGATAATATCCTTCTGCATCATTAAGCGGCAGCAGCAACAAAAGGCACAACAAATGGCTACAACTCAGACCAAAGTTAACTTCCTCCCCACCACCACTCATTCATATAAATTGAAACTGTTTTCGATTCAAGGCAGACTTCAAGCCAGCAACCTGAGCAAAATTATAATTGCATGACATTATTGAATTGATGAACAACAACGACTGATTTCATATTCCTTTTGTATTGAAAATAGCCTGATATAGACACATGTATAATGTTAATCAGATACTTATGTTCGAAACTATGCATCTGATTAATTATAACAGAGCATTTTCAGATAAACATAGTTTATTTATTAAATATTGCCTTATTAGCTCGAGCTTTTCAATATAAAAAGGATGGTTAATATATGAGCTGAAGCTTATTTGCATATTTTTTATTATTATACTATTAAAGCTACTTTCCAAGATTTAAACGGAATGTCGGGAATGTTGGAACTGGCCGGATTGGACCACTATAACATATAGCTGCCATAGGAATGATAGGTCTAAAAGAATGTTTTTGTATGAGCAACTTTTTGTTTATAAAGATATCCTCACCAAACTCACTCGAATCGAGTCGCTGCACAGGATATAAATTCTGATTAACTTTGGTCAAAATCGGACCATTATATCATATAGCTGCCATAGGAACAATGGGATGAAAAATGAGTTTTTGTAGGAAAAACTTTTTGTTTATACAAATATCACATCCAAGCGCAACAACAGAGAGTCTTATTATACTTCACACGGTATCCTATAATTTGATCAAAATCGGAATACATTATTATATAGCTCCCATAGGAACAATCGGACGAGAATTGAGTTTTTATATTAAAAACATTGCTGCATAAAGCTTCTTGTTTTTCTTAAATGATATTTATTTTTGAATAACAGCAATCAGTCCTAAAGAAAGCTTTAAATATATTTTTGCTGTTGCTTGATAAACTCGTTTTGTTTTAAATAAAATACATCTTTGGGTATGTTAAAGAGAATGTTGAACTAACCCAGTGATTAAGGCGTACTTAAGCTATAGAAATCTTGTAGCCCAATTGATGAAACAGAGTGTCCTTGCCACTTCCTCTGCCTCTCTGAGACACTCTCCGATTGGATAGACTGTGTGTGTTTTAATAATCCCAAGATATATTAGCTGCAACTTATCCTAGGAGCGCTGCCGCTCTGCTCATCAATCCACATATCCAATTCAATTAATCAGCGACTTTTGACTTTTGACTGGCATTGGTATTTAGGCAACAACAAACTGACAGCTAACTGAAGTCGCTACAAATTGCCGAGCTCTGCTAACCTCCCCCGTCCCCGTCTATGGCCCCGTCTCAAGTCTTATTTCTTTTCCATGCAGTCGACATTTGCTTTGGTTTAGTTTTCGTTTTAATGATTGTTCTTAATGAGCTGTGCATATGTGTGGGCTTGTGTGCGTGTGTGTGTGTGTGCTGGGAAACTTGTTGAGTTCAAAAGTCTGCGGTTGACAGGCGACAAACACCGCGCCCGCCCGCCAGCAACATCCTTGCAACATGCGCGCGCAAAAAAAAACAAATTGCCGCCACAAAGTATGCTTTAAGTTTTAATGTCACGCTTCAGTGTGTGTGTGTGTGTGTGTGTGTGTGTGTGTGTATACATATGTGCCATTGCCATCAGTGTGTGTGTGTTTGTGTGTTTGCTTTGTGTGCTGTATTCTTGCCACTCCACACAGCAACATTAAACCAAAACTCAAACAAGAATACACTGTGAAAAAATAAACATCCTGGCCAGCTGGTCCACTTCCTACGGCTGAATATGGGCGGAGAGCTTCTTGGGGCCAGCATGGGCCACTCGTCCGGTAAGGGACTGCAGCGCAGTGTGGGGCAGACAACGCTTTTTGGAGAGCTCATCCAGCTTAACGCTAATGACCATATCGATCTCCTTTTGACGCTGCTCCTCCATGGCACGGGCACGCTCACTTTCGACACGATCCTGCTCGACCTCACGGCGCCGGGCCCGCTCGTGCTCCTCCATTTGATTGGTAACGCCTTGGTGCAGGCTCAGCTTTCTGCCCAGCTTCTGCTCCTGCTCAATCTTCAGCTGCTGCTCATACTTGACACGATCCTGCCGCAGCTCCTCCATCTCATGCTGCCGCTGGGCATAATAGCAGGCCTTCAGCTTGTTTATATGGGCCATGGCCTCCCGATTGCCATGGCGCAGTTCATCGACCAGGCGGCGTCTATGCTCAACAGCCTGGCGCTCCTCGAGACGATATTTGCGCTCCAGGCGCTCATGCTCGGCAAGCAGGCGCATCTCCTCCCGATTATCCTTGGCATCGAGTATCTTCTGCTGTATGACATAGAGCGCATCCCGCTTGCGTGACTTGTCCGCCTCCACGGCGGCCTTCTGCTGGCGCTGCTCCATGCGCTGCTGCTCCTTCTTGATGATATACTCATTGGCACGCAGCTCGTCGCGCCTCTCCTGCTCGCAGAGCAGCCGTCCAAAGTCCTGGTGCAGCTGTATATAGTGGAAGAGCTCGTTGCGGTAGCGCGTCTTCCTCTGGCCATTCGATATGCTCTGGTCCATTTGGAAGCGCTTGTACTCATCGTACGCATCCCGCATCTGGCGGGACTCATCGCGGCGACGCTCCTCGGCCAAATGGCGCAGCTGCCGTCTATCAGAGATCTGTTGGCGCACAGCAGCGCCAAACTCAAGGCGCTTGTTGTGCTCCATCAGCTCCTGATGCGGCAGCGAGCCCCATTTGGATTCATTGAAGGCGGTATCCTTGCGCGCCTGCTCCTTATCGTGCTCCTCCTGCATGCGCTCCATCATTGAACGCTCCTCTATCTGGGCCGTCCACATGGCGCTGCACTTGGCTGCCCCAATGGCTCGTGTTGCCATCTGGACCCGTGGATCTGTTGCATGACGTGACTGCAATTTGAAAAGATTATCAATACAAGAAAATGCGTCAATCTTCGGCCCGCTGAAGCAATGTTTCTTACACAAAAACTCAATTTTCTTTCGATTTTTCCTATTGGAACTCCACATTAATGTGGTTCGATTTTGATCAAATTATAGCAAACTGTATGAAGTGTAATAAGACTCGCAATTGTGGAGTTTGGATGCAATATTTCGATAAACAAATCTATTTTTCATACAAAAACTAATTTTTCACCCGATTGTTCCTATGGCAGCTATATGATAAAATGGTCAGACTTTGACTAAATTTTGTCAGATTGTATAAACTCGCTACAGACTTGCGTTGTGTGAGTTTGGTGAGGATATCTTTATAAAGAAAAGGTTTTTCATACAAAAACATAGTTTTCGACCGATCGTTCCTAAGGCAGCTATATGATAAAGTGGTCTGATCTGACCGGTTCCTACATATGTACTGCCTGCAACAAAGGAAAAGTTTCAGCCGGATAGCTCTTAAGCTGAGGAACGAAGAGAGAGTTTGCATAGAACAAGCATTTCTTCATATTATCGATAGTTGTAAAAAATCTCGATTAGTACTCGTATTAATATTATCTACAAATGTGAAACTAAAATCGAATACAAAATGATGACGGTAGATTGTTGAGGAAATCGGATTCAAGCGCTTGCTTGAATATATCGATTTTGGATTGCTTTTCAGTATTTAAATCGATGTGTATCGATAGGTTTTTGGGATTTTGGCAAACGTACCTGCAATGATTTGTGCAACACCTGCAATCGCCTGGCCTCAGCCGCCTTCTCCTCGTCATCCCCGTCGGCCTCCGCGTCCAGTTGTCTTTGGACCTCGAGCTCGCGTTCGCGTCGGGCCTCGTCAATTTCATGATAATAGCTGCGCACCCGCTCCTCCTCCTCCTTGTTGTGGCGCTCCTCCTCCTGGCGCTGCTCCTGCTCGACCAGCAGCTCCTCGGCGGTGGGCGGCCTGGAGGCCTTCATGCGTTCGACCTCCTCCTTCTTCAGCGCCGCATAACCCTTCGACTCCCACGGCTGGCCGAGCACATGAAAGTATGTTGCCTCGCCGCCCCGTCCCTTGCGCTTTGTCGGCTTCGCCTGCCTTACAGCCGGACTCCGTACGGGTGCTGGCGGCACCGTGCCCGGCGGCAAGGTGCGTGCCTTTTTCAAGGAGCCGCCACCACGTGCAAGTAGAAAGCCGCCTCGCTGCTGCAAGATGGCCTCCTGTTGTTGCTTCTCACAGATGCGCATGCGCGGCTCCTTCTTGCCAGGAGCTGCAGCGGCCGTCAGCGACCTCACCTTCTGCGCCGGCCTCTCCAGCTCCAGCCCAAGCTTGCGTCCCAGCCGGTCATAGCAATCCGGATGCAATGATCGGCCAGCCCGAGTCACGCAGGGCATTGCCATTGGCATTTTGTTGGCCTTTGTTTCAAAACTGTTTACTTTCGAAAAATATATATGTTTGATCCGTTTCCCGTATATGTTTGTTGTGACTATAAGTGTGTGTGTGTGTGTAATATGTGTGTAATGCTCGCCGGGCCACCTGTCACAATTCCACAGCCAGCCTACTTACTGCCGGAATGGAAGCATTTCGTTGCTATGGCTACTGAGCTACTATTGCAACATTTCGTGGCATCAAGTGACAGCTTCATTTGGTGGCATCGAAACAACACACAAAACATCAGCAAGTCTCTAGAGATTTTTAGCTAAAATTTTGTTTTACAGAACTGTGAGATATTCACAAGTTTAACAAGAGCTCTTACAATCAAACTGCATCCCATTTTAATCCGAACATCAGAGATGCTCGTTTGGATTGATAATATTCAAATATTTAACGATTGCAGCTCTTAACATAGTTTCCAAAATCGAAAATTTTCGTTTTATTGAAAGCAGTAATACTTTTCTGACTATTTTCATTAACATTGCACTTTCTCATTTGAAAAATGTTGTAGGCAATTTATGCACTTCTTTTAAGCAGTCTTCAAATTGTCAAGTGCCAGATAGTTTGTTAAGTTAGGGGACAAATCTCTATCAATAAGAGCGAACCCAACTATTCTATTCACACGCCAAAGCTCAAGTATCGATAGATTGATTCATGATAGCTATCTTATGTTATCGGAAAGTACAACTCTGGTAGTTCATTCATGAACCAGAACATCGGAACTAGCAATTATATAAATAATAAGCATCGTAAGAATAACAAGCGAAACCAGTAAATTCAGTTACAATTCAAATAATATTTATTACAAGAATTGAGGGACCGTAACGGTTATAAGAAATGTATATACAAATTATCTTAAAAGCATTATTTCTTGACTTTATTTATTGCTCAAGAAACGAAACTTATTTTTCAGAATAATTTTTTGTCCTTAAAAATAAAATATGTTTTATGAATATATTAATTTCGCTCAGAAATATAAATAATTTCATTAGCTTTATCTTTCGAAGAAAAATTACGATTATCTTTTGAGTTTCATATTTTGTTTAAGGATAATACCCACCTCTTGAGTCTTATTTTGTTTCTTCAAAGAATAAAACTCAAGTCCTTATTAAATTTATACATTATTATTAATTTGCGTTATTTGAAGTATTAAACTAAAAAAATACCAGAAATTTTTAAAAATTTTAAAGAACATTTTTATTTAGTATATTTTATCAAATGCGAAAAATACCAAAAAAAATACCAACAAAAACCCAAATCCCATATTCATTATTTTTAACATTCACGAAAGTACTGAAATTTTTTGGTATTTTTTTGGTATTTTTTTTGGTAATTTTAGTATTTTAGTATTTTGTTCATACAAAAACTTAGTTTTCATCCTTATCATTTGTATCCTTTGTCAGCTATAAGATGTCATAATTGGATTGTAAGCTTATTCAATATTATTTATGATTATTATTAAGAATTGCTGAGATTTGTGGAGATATGTTCGGAGATGTGTATATATTTGAAAAGCCAAAGTTATTCTTACAGCAACTCAATTTTCTAGGGAATGTGTATATGTTTGCTTTATTATATAGTGATTCGATCCCACCGCATGCTACATATCTTATCAAAAAGATGCATTTTTTTGGGCCCAAAGCATAGAAACTGAGAAACTGATGAAAGGATAAATTTATAGCACTTGCTATAAGTCTGTAAAAGTGCATTATTTATTACACTTCACTGCACTTCAGTTTACCTTTCACAGATGAAAGGGTGTTTGTTTTTGAATCCTTTTCGCAATCCTTGTGAGGCGCTTCATTGAATGAAATTTGTATGATAATCGAGTGACGTCATTGGTGCTCTAAATGAAGCATAGTACACTCGTATTTCATGGCAAGTATTTGCCAGTTGTGTTCAGCTTACTTGTCTGCGGGGCAGGCAGGCAGGCGCCTTGCTGTTGTTCGTGTCCTGTTGTGTCCTGTGTATTGTTTTGTGGCGCCTCGAGTGGCCACAGTCGCATTGTTTGTCCTGTTTATTTGCTGCTTCTGCTGTTGCTGCTGCTGCTGCCGCTACTGTTGCTGTCTTGTCAGTCACACATGCCAATGGCCAGGAGCAGCAGCAGCAACTCCATCTTCAGACGACGACGACAACACAAGTATAATTCACTTTTGTGTGCGTGCGTGTGTGTGTGTGTGTGTGTGTGTGTGTGTGCTTGTGTCTGCGGCCAGTCGTCGCCGACAGTCGCATATATGAGTTACGCATTTGGATTTATATTACGCATACGCCACGCACGCCCGTGCCGTTTGTCCTTTGTCCTTCGGCCCGGCGGGGGCGTCGCACAGAAAACTTTTGCACATTTCAATGGCAATAAAAGTGATTTAATAATGCTGCGTTAAAGCCCCGCACGACAACAACGAAGCGCACAAATAAAATAATAAAACCAAATAAAAACAAAGAAAAACAAAACAAAACAACAAAATGATGCGAAAACAGGCGAAATCAATTTGATTTGTCGCCGGTCGCATTCACCAAAGAAAGTGGGCGTCGGCCACGCCCCGTGCGTGTGATTAAGTGCGCGTTTAATGTGCATGCCCGGCCGTAAAACAAATTGCATGCAATCGGCCTTAGTCCAGCTTCTCCCCGCCCTCCCCCCAACAAGTGCTCAAGTTCTTTGCCCCGACTCTACTTGCCCGCTTTCCAATTTCACAATTTCTTGCTGTTGTATGCTTTGAAATGTAAATACGGCTCATTATTTCAATGCCTGGCCATTCATTTGCAAGGATTCCAGTTAGCTCCACTCACACACACACACACACACACACACACACACGTATAGTATAATATGAGACTGTGCTCGATAAGTTTTCTAGCTGTTCGCAAAGGCTTGAAATCGTTTAAAACCGAAGCCGTAAATGCAAATAACAAGTTAAGCTCCAATTTCTGAGATTTTGCAGGGAATGAAGAGTGTTAGATGCTGTGAGTAAGGATAAGGGAGAGAATTCCCGCATTAAATAGGAAAAACAATCGATGCTACAATCGATAGTATCGATGGGCTGTTTTTGGACGTGATTTCCATTATCGATATACTATCGTTGTGACTGAACAATACATATAGAATATGTGAGCTTGTACAACATATAACAGTTTTCCGAACTTTCAGTCAGTCTGTCAGTCAGTCTGTCATTGAGTCAGGTTAAAGACTCTTATATATGCATATAGATATGTGTCAGAGTTGAAAAAATCATGAATGAAAAAGAACTCCGCAATTACATGTGAACACAATGAACGTTTTGATGGAAATGCATTTAATAAAGTAGATACAAGATAATCTAGAGATGGCACTTAACATTAGGTATGATGAACGATCGCATTTGCATACTTCACAATATATATATAGATGCAAATGAATGCATCAAATTGAGCTTTGCAGTCATGAATGAAAGGTTCATATCGATGATTTAAATTTAACACCATTGCAACTATCGATTGGTTGATATCGATATCCTTTCAGCTCTATTTTCTTCACAGAGCTGTCCACTTAAGCTGTTCTTATCTAACTATACTTGTAACTGATTCTATGAGCTATATTTTAACTAAATATTATCAGCTCAAACTTTAGAGTTCTTATCTAAACCGGATCTTGTTCCATATTTAAAAAGCTGTTTTTACAACTTCAGTTACTGCTGATGATGCCAAGCAATGTATATCGATATATATCTATATTTATCGATATTCTTGCTTATAAAATGTGTTATATGATTACCAGCTCAGTTTATACTTCAACTTATAACTTAATAGATAAATACTAGTCCAATTAAATACGCCTTAGTTACGTGTGACGATATCAAGCAATATACATCGCTATATATCGATATATATCGATATTAGTGCTGATAAAATGTGATATATCATTGTCAGCTTAGTCTATATTTCAACTTTGAACTATAAACAACTTGAATTAAACTTAATAGATCAATTTTAATGCAACTAAATCTAAAATTTAGTCTGCATTTTGTGCCACGCTGGAGTTCGATTTGTAGGCTAGCCAAATGTAGTTTGTACCACTGTGCGTGGCCAAGCTTTAATTAACTCTAATGCAACAACAACAACCAAAACAACAACGACAAGCCAGACAGGTCACAACGCCTAATGCATGTGTAATGTTCTAAGTCGATTACAAGGACCTCCCCCTCTAGCGCTTCGCCACTCGTCATCCTGCAGCCTCTGGCCCTTCAGCCTCTTTGTCTCCCTGTGTGTGTGTATTTTTGTTGTTGTGCCGCCCAAGGGTTTATTATTTTCACTTAATTTGTGCTTCATTTAATTTTTTTCTCCCTCTCGTTCACATTTTTCTAGTTGCTGTTGACTCGCCCAACAACTTTTGGGGTCGTCTATGAAATTAACGTGTCTCGACTGTCCCAGAAAGTCAAATGCCGCATCATCACAGCTAGGCACAAAAACCTTTCTCATATATATATATATATATGTATATATATTTTTTTTTGTTGTCATGTTTTATCTTCTTTTTTTCTCCCCTCCCATATTTCTATGCTATATACAAATTCGTTGCTGGACCCCAAAAAGTATGCTACGAAATGGAGACGCTGTCCTTGTTGTTGTTTTATGTTCAAATTATCTTGGCATGGTCCACAAAAATGATGTAGACACCCAGAGTCAGAGCCATGGCCCGAACAGAATGACAGTGCAGGTAGCCAAAGGTGGGCAGCATTCATTCAGCACGCACCCCAGGCCACCCTGCACTCCCCGCTTCCTGGCCGGATGGTGTGGCAGGAAGGCAGTGTAAGGGCCGCCCATAGTTTCCTGGGCCAACAAGCAAAAGCCAACGACAAAGTGACAAAGAAATGTTTCGCCTGCTGCACAATGGCAAATAATTCATAACTTGGCTCAAAAGTTTGATTTAGCTGCAGTTAATACACTGACTGCTTGTGTGTGTGTGTGTGTGTGTGTGTGCGTGCTGGCAACTGTTAGCCATACGTCGGCCTGCATAAATTTTGCTGCCAGTTGGCTTCTACGTCTCCGGAGTCCCGTTGACAGTCGCAGCCACACATTTTGCCAGCAGATAAATTACGCTTGAAGCGGCAAGCGAATGGAAGCGGAAGAGCCAACAGCTCTCTGACAGCAGAACCGAAGGACGAAGGACGGGCCACATTATTTGAACGATGAGCACAGCAGCAGTGCGAACAGTGCTACCAACAGAATTCCAAGGTCTATAGACTACCGACTACCGACTACCGACTACCGACTGTCAGCCGGCTGTATGCTTATTTTTCTTTGACTGTAACTGCACACGCACACACGCACACACATGCGACGCGAATGTCCTGCCAGGCGACACAAATAACAAACTGCTTTCAGTCCTGAAAAGCGGAGCACACAGTTATGCCAACAATTTAAAGCTCGACTGAGAGTATTTCTAATAAATAAGGATTCACATGACATCAGCTCGATTCGGCTCGATAATCATTGATTGAGCTTCAAGCTTCAAAATGAACTGGTTTTCCCTTAATACTTATGAAATTCTCTGTAAATAAACATAGTATATGTTTTTTATGATAAATTTTAATAACTATATCAATATTCATTTACCTCCGCTCATCATAACACTTGTATTTCTGAAAATTCATCACCAAGGTTAGGAAATTGGTGGAAACTCTAGCATCGCTTATTTCGAATATTTAAAGATCTACGGGAGAGCGGGATTAGATCAAATTTTTGAAATGTGTAAGTGCGAGAAGTTGGGTTTACCAATGAGATTCTTATTTCTGATTATTACCAGCCTGAGCTGGAACTTCAGAACTTACACATAAGAACAATGAATATTAATGATGAGTTCTAGCCGGGCAACGCTGCGGAATACCAGCTTGCAAAATACGCGCATATTTATTTGTGCGGTGCATTATTTGACCACAATGCCTGTAATGCTTTAAAAAAGCTTAGACAGAAAAAAGGAAATTTAAATTCAAATCAATATTTTTAATCTAAAAAAAAAATTTTTTTAAATGCTTCCCTTAGTTTCTTAAAATAAATCAAACTATACCCAAAAAGAATAAAATTAAAAATGAAATAAAATGCAATTCTTGGAGAAGATATTGTAAGAATTTGGCTTTTTTTGAAATGCGCAAATTTTAATGAATGTTATTCCATTAATCTCCTAACTCACGTACTTAGAAGTGATATATGCCAGGCTTAAAGCATATCCTTTGTTAGCTTTACAGAAGAGTCAACTTCTTTAATTTTATGGAACATTAAGGTATTTACAGTGATCTGTAACTATCTTTTTATAACGGAGAAAAACTAGATGTTTTCGTTCAGCTCGAAAACCATCCCTGAAAATAAATCCTACAAATTTGTAAATTCCGTTTTTTTTCCTAATCTTTCTAAAGTGGACATTTTTTTTGAAATTTCACCAGTTTTGTTAGCTCTACATTATTGAGCTGTCAGAGCAAAGAACCGAAGACGAATTTGTACATTTTTGTCGCCTGGTCAAGTGCCAAAATATTTATCCTCCCCGCGCTCCGCTAACTCTCCCATTCTATTACTTGCTGAAAGACTGAGTTCTGAGCTATAAATTTTTAACAAACATTTAACATGAATGTTATTAGTCCCCAGTCAGCGGGTCCAGAAGAGTTGCAAGACGTTCGAAAGAGAGCGAGAGAGTGGCTGAGAGCAACGAGCTGTTGTTGTCTCTGTCTTGGGGTCGTCCCAACACTTTTTGGCTCGATTCAATTTGTTTCATTTCGTTTCTGCTGCGTTCCGCTTTGCGGGAACTGGAACTGGAACTGGAGCTGGAGCTGGAACTAGTTCAGTTGCTCAATGACTACCGGGCCAGTCAGTCAGTTGGAGTCGATTATTTGATAGGTCTTTTTATTTGTTTTCTGATTTTTGATATTTTTGGTACGTTCTTTGGCAAATCGTTTTGAGTTTGTGTATTTGCAAGTTTTCGTAACGTTTCCCAAAAAAACCAAAACACATTTTCCAGTTAAGCGAATGTGTACGAAGCAATCAACAAAAATGGTTTAAGCAACCAAAAGACAAACAATAAAACGAAAACGAAGACGAAAACGAAGACGAAAACGAAAACGAACTACAAAAGGAGAGCAAACAATCAACAACAAAATTAGTGCAAAACAACAACAACAACAACAACAAAATGAGCAACTAGAAATTCAATCAAAAAAAAAAAGGAAAACAAAAATTACAACTGCGAAAAGCAACAAATACGACGATAAACGATAAGCCGATAAGCCGATAGGCGCTAAACGATAGTCGATAAAACAAAATGGACTCGCTGGAGCGCTTAATGCGCGCAGCCCCCCTACCCCGCATGCTAACCAGCGGCGTTGTGGCCACGGCCGCCGCTGCCGCTGCCAGCGCCGCTGCTGGCGTTAAGGGCGTCGTCGGCATCGGCGGCCAGCAGCAGCAGCAGCGGGCCCTGGTGCATGCCTCACTGGCGGCAGCCACAGTTGGACGCAAGGGACGCCATCTGACCGGCACATTTTGCCTAACCGGCGACACCATGGAGGGCATCATACAGTGTTTGGTATTTCTCAAGGCATTCTCGGTAAGTGGGACACACACCAACACACACACACCCACACACACACACACACACACACACACACATGGAGAGCTAGGCATACCCAATCTGTATCTCACATAGTCGCCTCTCCACCTCTTGGCCATCCTCGCCTCATGTTGCACACAAAATTCAATTTAGTTTTTGGTTTGCGCTTGACTAAGTTTCTTTTTTTGCTGGCCCCCTCGAAGTTGCTGTGTAACGGCCATCAAAATGTGCAATAGGCTGTAAATAGGCAAATACATTTGCCACACACACACACACACACACACACACACACGCACACACACAAACACATCTACCATACAGAGTGTCCTATGTGTGTAGCTGATTTTGGGTTTTTTGGCTTGTGAACTCACTTTGATATGAATTTTATAACTACATTTACTGAGAGCAGACGCCCTCAGGCTATCCTTTGGTCTACTCCCCCAGCCCCCATCCTGTTTTCAATTCCTCAAGACTTCTCCTCAACCCCTCTCCATATTTCTACCTATATAAGCCGATATTCATATAATCAAATTTAACTTGTCTGCATTATTTTTAACACATTTTCTTCACATTTTTTCCTACGTGTCTTTGCAGGTGAGTTGAGCTGCTGGCTTTGACCCTTCCCCCTGCCCATGCCCCTGCCACCCTGGCGCCCAGCCACCCCACGTCATTCCCAGTGCTGCTTTTTGTGAGTATAATATTAAATTTAATTAAAAGCAAATGCTTAACTTGGCCAAAACACACACAATTGCAGCTGGCTGGCCGCCGTGCTTGAATTAGAGATTTCCAGTTTGCAATTATCTCTGTGCAGTCCACATAACAGCAGCAGCTAGATATATATATATATATATATATATATATAATTGTATATATACTGGAAGGCTTATGTAGCAAATAATGCTAAAATATAAATTCAAAGATTTTCAAGCCCCGACAATATCGACATTTTCTAGCAATCTGAATACCCTTTCAATACCATCATAGTGTTATTAATATCTTTACAAATTAACCAAGTCTTAGCAAAATTGTATAACTTTATCTTATAGCGAATGAAAAATGAATTTTTGAATGTACAACCTTCTTGTTTTCTTTTAATGAAAAATTAGTTTTTTAATGTACAACCTTTTTGGTTCTTTTAAAATAAGAAACTAAATTTTGAATGTGTTTTTTTTAATGAAGAATGCATTTTTGAATGTACAACTTTTTTGTTTTTTTTTTTTTGATGAAAAATGAGTTATTGAATGTACAACTTTTTTGTTTTTTTTCCAAAAAAAATATGTTTTTATTTTTTAATGTACAACTTTTTTTTCAATAAGATATTAGTGTTTTAATGTACAACTCTTTTGTTTTTTTTAATGAAATATTAGTTTTTACTGTACAACCTTTTTGTTTTTTAAAAATAAAAAACTCAATTTTAAATGTGTTTTTTTTTTAATGAAAAACGAATTATTGAATGTACCACTTTTTTGTTTTTTTTTTAATGAAAAATTAATTTTTGAATGTACAACTTTCTTGTTTAATCTTTTCATGAAAATTTAGTTTTTAATGTACAACCTTTTTGTTTTTTGAAATGAAAATTAGTTTTTGAATGTGTCTTGTTTCTTTCTTTTTTTTTTAACGAACAATTAGTTATTAATGTAAAGCCTTTCTGTTTTAAAGAGACAACTTTTTTGTTTATATTTTTTTCTTTTTTTACAAATATACCAACAAAACTCAGTAATTCTGAATTTGAATATAAGTACTTTGTATGGATTGCTTAAGTTTGATTCTAATCGAGAAAACCGGAAGAAAATTGCATTTGCATCAACTCTCCTATGCATTTGTTACATATACTAGTATTTATTTCAGCAGACATAATTGACTTTGGTAAAGCGTTTTGCTCTCCTTTTAAAATATGGATATTGATTCAGTTTATTCAGTTGCTTTGATACTGAACGCTGTTGGATATGTAATCGGCGTGCTTATAACTCAATTTGCTTTGATTGATTTACTGGCATCTCGTTGCATTGCGAGTCCTTAATTGAGTTTGGGTTCGTTTCGTTTTTACCAACTGTTTTAATATTTATTTGCATCCGACTTTCTCTCTGATGTCAAGTCTAGCTCTCGCTTGTACCTTAACACTCGTTACTCGTTACTCGTTACACATTATGCGTTACTCGTTACTCGTTACTCGTTACACATTATGCGTTACTCGTTACTCGTTACTCGTTACACATTATGCGTTACTCGTTACTCGTTCCTTTTGCAGAACTACACTTGACACCCAAGCGTTTTGACTTGGCATTACATCGTAGGCGGTTCCTGCCCGGTTTTTCACATTTTCATTTTATGGACACACAACCACACACCCACACCCACACACCCACACACCCACACACACACACACACACACCCACACATACATACATATACTATATAGATATTAAGCACTGGCAGCAATTGCAGCACCATTAAAACAGACACATTGCAATTTCATTTCACTGGGGCTATCAAATAATCCCGCCAAGGCTCAAAAAATACACACACGCACCACAAAACAAACAAAATAAGAGTTGAGAACGTTGCTGTCCCGACTGCCATATGCTCTGTATTCGCACAACCAGTGCTCAAAGTAATCCTGATAACAAGTCTTCTTCTTTTCTTACTCTACATTTAAATTTTTGGCATTTTCGGGGCGTGGCCAACAAAACCTCAACACTTAACACTGACTAGGCTATTCACGAGCCTGCATATCAAATTTGCTTGCTCTAGCTTTGCTAATACTATAGATATAACAGGCCAATATGCTCCTGTTCCATTTGCACATAGAGTATAAAAATGGCCCCCACACACACACACCAGCAAGCACTGATGAAGGGAAACATTTGCCTTTACACACACATAAATAAAAACCACCGAGAGGACTTTTTACGCATCGTTAATTTCTCCCCGTAGACGCGACTCGACGCCTGGCGACAATTCTCCCGTATCTATATCGCTCGCTATCCTTCTCCTTCTCTCTCTGTCTCTGCCTTAGCGTGTGTCCTTCTCGCTCTTCTTCCGCACTTTGTTCAGTTTGTCACTCTTTCACTCAATCAGCCATTGGCGCTGTCTGCCGTTATAATGATGTCTGCCTGGTAGGCCTTTACTTTGACATCAACACCACCAACGAGGCGACGGCAACCACCGCAGCGACAGTCGTGATTTACTTACTAGATATATGTCTATAAGTGTGTGTGTGTGTGTGTGTGTGTAAATTTAAATGTTGCACAAATATGAAAAGCAATTTACATAATATCCTGCCAAGTGTAAAATGATTGTCAATGCTGTCTGCTTGCCGCGTAACGCCTACTGACTACCGACTACCGACTACCGACTACTGACTACCTTCTAGCGCCCCCACGCCCTGGCCAAGCGCCCTGGCGGGACCGCCAGGCAGTCGCCAGTGGGGCAGCCACATCGATAGCACCACAGAGCCACCGCATACACACAATGGATGAACGAGCCTGGCATTTATTGTGGTTCATGCGCCTGTGAAATCGATTAGAGATGACAGCGCATTTTCGGAATAATCAGACCTGTTCCGTATTTCACAACAGTTTCCTCTACTTATTTTTTCCCCACGTTTTGGAATTTCGAACAAAATAATTTCGTTTTTTACTTTTCTTAACTGATCTGGCAACGCTTTTCTATTTAGCATAGTTAAGACTTCGCTTAAACGGTTTTAAAATCAGATTCCTTTGCTGAACCCAAGTACTTCGCAAACTTCACTACAGACACCAAATATAGGCTTCTCTATATCGGGCGCAGCTCAAGTTTATTTCATTCTTTCTCCCTAGTTCGTCCCACAAAAATATAATGATTGTTAGGGATTATTTTCTAGATATATCCTTGATCTATTACTCAAATTTAATGTCAATCGGATGAGAAGATAAAAGATAGAAGGTCTTCAAGAAACCAGTTTCAGTACTGCAGGGCGGGGAAGTGCTCTGCTTGCTTGCACTGCCGCTGAACTGCTTGTCGCATATGTGTTTCGGAATTCAGACCGGAGAGCGCTTAAATTTTGACTAAATCTGTTCAAAATATTGCCTAACTTAAGTCAATATATTGAAAAATCTTTATCATTGCTATGCAATAAAGTTCTAGGTCCTAACGGAAGCACCTTTACACTCAATAGTATCGATTAGTATCGATTAGTATCGAGACTGAACTAATAAATGAAATATACTCTCTGTTAATTGAACACATTTAAACAGTTTCAATCTGATGAGCAAATCAACGTCAATTCATTCATAAGATAATGCTTTTTATTTTAGTTGATTTCAAACTATCAAAGTTCATTTAAGATGTTCTTAAATTGTACTATTATCGATGGAAAAGTGAACTGAGCACTTACGGATGGTTAAAGTCACAAAGTTCTTACTCCGTCTCCCCATTTCTGTTGGTGCACCCCCTCACCCCACTT
The DNA here is from genome assembly GCA_035043065.1 of Hirtodrosophila confusa. Classification (NCBI taxonomy): domain Eukaryota; kingdom Metazoa; phylum Arthropoda; class Insecta; order Diptera; family Drosophilidae; genus Hirtodrosophila; species Hirtodrosophila confusa. Next base: position 5,769,672 of record JAWNNI010000078.1, read on the forward strand.
ACAGCCACTTACCTCTACTGAGCAGACGTCAACATTTTGGAATTGATGATGTCGACGCATATTATGAGGTTCAATATCCTGGATAATGACGACAAATTGCGCAATATTTGCACCATGTCGCAAACAGTGGATATCAAAGGAACCGACACCAGAGGGGTGTACCGCAGAACATAAGGGGCTGCGGGTGTGGGGTGTGGGTGGGGGCAGAAGGATGCGGACAAAGACACATGGCTATTGGCTGTTGACTGCTGCCGAGTGCCTGCTGCCGTGTCCTTGTAACTGCCATCGTCTACGGCTACGGTCAAAACATGATTGATGAACGCTAATTAATGTGGCTCGCCAACACTCCGTCGCCCCCTTTCCGCTGTACAACAACGTTGCCCACCCGCTTCAACCCTCTTTGATTTGCGCACAAAATTGTGTAATTAATTCGCAGCTCAAGTGTCCCTGTATACATAATTATGACGCGCACTGTGCGACGGACACCCACGCGACCCCATGACACGTTGCGCTGTTGGTTGCCTGACTACAGTCACTGTAACAACAACAACAACAACAGCGATTAAATAGTATACCTCGTACCAATAAAACGATTTCAAAGGGTATCTTCAGACATGCTCCGAGTTCCGGGCTCCTTTCAAGTTTTTAGGACTTGTTAACTGAACAAATTTACATATGCGAGCTTTCAATTCTCTTGACTCTTTTCCCATTTCGGAAAATCCAACTTCCTGGACAATAAATGGTTGTCCCAAAACTTGCCGGAGAAAAAGTTTAATTTTCTTCCGATCAGCATCAATCTCATTTCTTTTCAAAGTTCTTCACATACAATTATCGTTTTCATTCAGACAGACATGCTCCGTAAAAAATAGTATTTCCTAGAAAATTAAAATTATTATCCGATGGACTTGAAATTTTGACAGTCGATTAAGAATGACCCAAGCATAATACATGCCAAATCCCAAAGCCATATCTTTTAAATTGTCGCTATAAACAGTTTTTCTCGATTTGCCGGGGGAGCGGAGGGAGATATCTGAAATCTGAAATCAACTTGCAGGAGCCAACATTTTCAATTGGTGTCTCTAGCTCTTACAGTTCCTGAGATCGGCGGAAGGACAGGCAGACGGACAGACAGACGGGCAAGTCGAGGTCGACTCGGCTATTGTTGCTGATCAAGAATATATATACCTTATAGGATCGGAGATGTCTTCTTCTGCCTGTTACATACATTTCCACAAATTTAGTACCCCCTTTTTAGCCATTTTATGGGTTCAGGGAGTACAAATCACGACATTTGATTGTAGTTTGTGCTTTATAAAGCCGCATGTAAAAGGTTCTCTATAAGGATTCTTTGCTCAAACTCCATCGTGTGCACTTCAGGGAAGTCCTACTGTAAGCTCCTCTGCTTGCGCTGTACGAGCTGTGAGCTAAGATATAGAATGCGATGCTTCCATCCATGCAAATTTGTGTGCACTTCAACACAACAAACATGCACAAACACGCAGCAGCACTTGAGATGCGATGTGAGTACACACACATACACGATGTGTGTGTGTGTGGGCCCTCAGGCACAATAGGGAACAATGACTTGGCCGGCAGTCAGCGTAACAGATTCAACTGCTGCTCAGCTTTCTGTATTTGAGAACTTAAACAGTTTATAAGGCACACAACACAGCATATGCAGATACAGATACAAATACAGATACAAACACAGATACAAGCACAAATACAGATGCAGTTCTAGATAAGAGCACGGCTATTCACAGCTACAAATGCAATCTCTTTGTGTGTTTGTGGATTAGCTTATTACACGGCCACGGTACAGTTGAAAGGACACACAGAGCACTCGACTTGAGTTTAGTTACTGTCCTCTGGCTTCCCTTCTGTGTGTGTGTGTGTGTGTGTGTGTGTGTGTGTGTTTGTGTGTTTGCATTTGTGTGTCCTCATATAACTGTCACTTTGTGGTAAGGTCAGTTTTCGGTTTCAATTATGGCCCACTGAGATGTAATAAAAGAAAAATGCTGCAGTCACCCACACTTGAGGTGTCCTGTGATCATGCATTGATTTGAAATTCAGTTGAAGCACAACCATAGCTGGTCAGGCGTGACTGTACTTTCGAGTGTGTGCATTTTCCGGAGTCAATAAGCGAGTTTTGGTTTTCTTTTTGTAAGCTACTCACATTTATCTACATTTTTGACATGCGACATGTTGAGTTTGTACTACAATAAAGCAGTTTATTTTAGTTCCAAAAGGTATCGATGGAACTGTTTCATTAAGATATCTTAATATCTTTAGTATCTGATTTGGTTATTGTGGTTTTGCATTTTATAGGATTTTATTGTAATCGTTTTCGGTTAATATTTCGTTTTTTTCTCCTTTAATCTTATACCATTTTAAAATTACTTGAAACCTGTTGGAAGAAATGATATTAGCCAGAGTTTGTTGATGGATTATCTGAATTGATCGTGGCTATTATAGTCCTTAGAATCTTAGAATTAGTTGCATTAGTATTTGTCCGATTAATTTGAATGTAAGCTGCTTAGAAAATAATAACATAACAATTAAATGTTAAATAAAAGTTTTTATAAAAGAACCTTTATAAGTATTTATCTAACCTATTCCATTTGAATTCGAATGTAATCTATTTACGTAAATATATTCCTCCCTTCAAGTCCCACAATTTTTTGTAAACTTCTTTGCTCAACTTTGTTTCTATCAATCTTGAAATGTGTGCTTTTACTATTAGTTATACCTCTTTTGGCACTTGGAATTCATTGCCTGTTCAAAACGAGCACAAAAACACTGCAAAAGAGAAAGAGAGAATGAAAGAGCTCCTGAATGCGAAATACTCTGTTCACACTCTAACATAGGAATTGATAATAAGAAACTATTTTTTAATTTTCATTTTAAAACCTAATAATAAAGATTGCATTGAAGAGTTGCATGTTTGTGGGATCCTTAATATTGATCCATTAAGGATATATGATATAAAAATGAAAGGGTATTGAGACTTGGGAAATACATTTATGTCAACTTTTGTTATAAGTTATTGGCACTCCAATTTTATTTTCAAGTTTTAGAATAATCATTTAAATATAATTTTTAGAATAGAGTTGAAGATCTTGACATAATTTGCGATTTTTTTATAAGACTAAAACTTAATTATTATTTCAATTCCTTAAGTGTATTAAGTGTAATTTATTTTGAATAAATTATGAATACAAAATTTCATTGAATGTCATAAGAAAAAAGAATAAAAATGTATCCTGCTTTTGGCTAGAACATAAAAAATAAGATCTTTGGTGCTTATTGCATTTAATTTGGATACGTTTTACGCCTTGACTTTTTCAGCCCTATAACTCTTCTTTGTGATCCTTGATAGGAGCAAGAGTTCGTGTTTCGTGTAAAGCTGCCAGAGTCAGCCTATGTTAATGAAGCACCTATTTCTATGTTAAGCATGATCGGTAACTATCGGCATTTACATAGTGCTGTTAGCTAACAGAATACATCTTGGCACTACACCTTCTTAAGTAACAAATATAAGGCCTTTTATCAACGAAGCGATTCGAATTTTCGGGGACTGTAGTGGTCGTAGCAAAATATAAACTAAACACTTTTGTTGAGTAGGAAATATACAAAGTGCATCTCAAATTTGCTAGTATTAGTACTCAAATTGTGTTTGTTTTGCAGCAGCAAGGAATATACCCAGTTTTGCCATTTTGTACAGAGTATTAACAGAAAGCATTTTTAGTTGTGGCTGCCATAGATTTGTATGCCAAACACGGCGCCAGGAACCTGACAATTTCGCTAGTTTACAGTCCATGTGCCAGCGTGAAAGGCTCTGGCATCTAGGTGGTGTGCGTGCGTCTGTGTGTGTGTGTGTGTATGTGTGTGTGTCAGTTTGCAGCATCATCTATCTAAATGGATATCGCGCTTTGCTAGACAACAACAACAAGAAGAGCAACGTTATCTTGAGCACATGCTCAGCAAGTCACACGAATGGCGTCTGTCTGTCTCTCAGTCTCTCAGTCTCTCCGTCTGTCTGTCTGTTTGTTGTCTGTGAATTGTTGCACGTACACGCCGTAGACTTCCACTTTTGCTAAAACTTCACTAAAAAATGAGCATGGCATGGCGTTGAGCATTTAAACTAGCTACAAAACACCAGCCATATATCGCAACGCCTAACCAACATGAGCAGCATCCAACCACCCAGCAACCACCCAACCCACCCAACCCACCAAAACCCGACAGTCACCCACCAGGCAAGGTAGAAAGCGGCGCTCTCTACGTGCACGGCATGTATAAGTGCTGTGTGTGTGTATGTGTGTGTGTGGTTGCCAAGACAAAATGCGGCTAATGTCCTTTTCTTCGGTTTAGATTTACAATACAACGTAAAATGTTGTTACAATATTGTTGTTGTTGGCAGCGCAACGCTTTATGTCATATATTCTTTTATGCTTTTTCTTATATATATTTCCTATATTTTTGTTGTTGTTTAATGTGTGTGTGTGTAAGTTGCAGGGCGCCAGTAGTTGAGCCCATAAAAACAGCCCGCGCTCAAAAGTATGCTATGGTTTTTGTAGGCTGCATCTCAGGTTGTCTACATCGCATATTACGTATACGTAGCAACTGCAATTGCTATGCCAGCATTAGAGCGTGCTCTTCTACATAGTTATAGTTATTGCCGCCAAATATTTGCCAAAACAAATGTAACAAGAACAAGAACAAGAACAATCAAGGGGAGCTAACGCCCTTTAATTCCAAAGTGTCGGTTATCGCTAATTGGCTTGCCATTTGTTGTTGCCTCAAATCGCAATTGAATTTGGCTTTGCAAAGTGCTTAAAATTCGAAAGTTTCTTCATGTTCAAAGTTTTGCGCCAACAAATTGGCTTGGCCCAAAGGCATTCATAGACAATTGAAATTGATAACAAGCACGCAAAGCTCAGGCCTTGCCGAAGATGGAATACGCTTGCCAGAGAGAACTTAAGTTATAGTTAATTTCAATAACAGCTCTCTCATCTATCGATCGAACGATCTTACATACAGTGACTGCTTGCAACATATCTATTGTTGATATATCTATGAAGATGGCTTTCAAACTGGGCGACAACAAGTCGAGTATACATCTAGTATATGTGTTATATATTGGCTAGGAACCGACAGCTTCAATGCGTTGCACATTCTGATTCAAATTAAGAATACCCTTGGCAAGTGTATACAAATCATTTATGCAATTGTTCTCTCTCTTTGCTTTCCTTTAATTCGAAATCTTGCTCTAACTTTTCTTACTATAGTTGAGAAAGCAGCGATAGTTTCAATAGTGTTAACATGAATTATACATTACTATATGTGCCTTGCCACACTTCGCAGTGGCACATTGTTATTGCATGGATGAGAGAATAAGAAATAAACAAAAATAACCTTAGCATTATTTTCCCATCCGTGCCTTACGATTCTTTGTATAGGGCATGAAAAACTTAGAAACCGATCTAACAAAAACCTTCTCTCACACATTTAATAGTATTGATAAGAAAACAAATCGCTACATTATCGATAGTATCAATATGGAAACAAATCCCAACATTATCGATACCCAGCATTACGGCTCACTCGTGAGTAATGGGTGATTCATGGGTTACCGGTAAGGACAATCCCTTACCGGCTGGAAGACCGGCAATGCAAATCAGGCATGAATTTAACATGGGCATGTCATTGGCGGTAACCAACAGATGCCCTCTGCATTACCAATCACAAGTGAATTCACCCATTACCATTCACAAGTGAATTACCCATTACCATTCACCCATGAATTCATAGCTGAATGGTAATGCAGCGGCGCTTGTCGAAGTAATGCATACGTGAATGGTAGCGCATGAATTCACTACTGAAAAATAAGTATCGATACCAGCAGAACTGGCGGGTACTATCGATACTGTTATCAACCCACTTCAGCTAAACTTGTCATCTTTAATTGAACTTAACTTAAATTTAATTCACAATTCATATGCTCCCTATCCTCCATGTTCACTTGATTATATTTAAACAAAAATGCTTTATTGAACTTCTATTCAACTATTTAATACGTGTTGCTTGGCAAATATGTTTATCAACTTTTTGAACAAGCCAACTAACATAATTATTGAGTAAAGAAAAAGAAATGTTTTTTCTCATTTCTGCGGCTTTGTTTTATTTTGTGTTGTTTTTTTTTTTGTCGAAATGACATTTATGCCGTGTATAACAATTGTTGTTGTTGTTATTATTGTTATTGTAGTTGGGCCTTTTGATGTTTGGCGTTGTTTTTGCTTTTGCTATTGTTTTAGTTGTTCTGTGGCAAGACAAAACTAACTAAATGAAGCAACAACGCCAAAACAAGTCAACAAAAGCCAAAGCAATTTGGGAAACTATGCGAGCTGAGCAGTAGCCAGAGACCACAGGGGGACAGCAGGACAGCAGGACAGCAGGACAGTGGGGGAGGCGGTGGCTTGGGTTGGACAGGACTGGCCAAATTGAAAGGACGATAGAGTGCTAAAGAGAACTGCCTGCCCAGCGAGTTAGTAAGAAAGTTATGCCAATTCATTAATTAGCCAGTCAGTGGTCACGCACACACAGACACAATCATATATATATATATATCAAAACATATATATAGATATATACATACACTGACATACTTTGTCCTCACACATACAAGCTCACTCTGTAACTTGATATCGCCTGGCTACTTAATAAAATACACTCTTCATGTTATACGCTGCCTCGCTGTTGCTCTTGTTTCAGTTATACTCTACTTCTAAGGCACAATAAGAGTATACCCAGCTTGTCAAATGCTCATCAATTTCGTATACATCTTTCACATTCTTAAGGCTAGTGGCAACTTATCTGACAAGACAACTACTCGTATTGTTAAAAGGCTTAAAGACCTTTTTATAACCTAGTTTCCGTTTCCGACCCAACAAAGTATATATATTCTGAATCAGCATGAATAGCCGAGTCTATATAGCGATGTCCGTCTGTTTCTTTGCGAACCAGTCTCTCAGTTTTAAAGCTTTCATAATGAAACTTGGCACAGATCCTGCATTTTGCTGCAGGCAATACATATGTCGGAACCGGCCAGATCGGATCACTATAACATATAGCTGCCATAGGAATGAGCGGTTGACAACTATGTTCTTATATGAAAAACTCTTTTGTTTATAAAGGATCCTTACCAAACTCTTCCTAACCGAGTTAAAAACTCGGTTTAGTTTATACAATCTGATCAAATATGGTCAAAATCAGACCACTATATCACTATATCAAACTTTTTGTTTATACAAATATTTCATCCAAACTAAGTGAGAGTTTTATTAATTTTATTTATTATACAGACAAAAATTAAGTTTTGTATAAAATGTAATTCCTGCTAGGTATATAGCTTCGGAACTCCGAAGATAACCGTTCTTTCTTGTTTTACTTATTAATTTATTTACGATGGCAAAAGAGTGCTGCCTCGAATCAAAAAATATGATATTATACATAGATATATGGAAAATTGAATCTAATAGCGACACCAGCACGTTGGGGGAAGTTTAGTCGCTATTCACAGCTATAGCAAGGTAGTACAAAAAGTAAAATACAAATATATTTCGAATATCTGACAATAATACGATATATATACGAAAAAATGAATGAAAATGCTTAAAATATTCGCGTAGAATATAAACAAATTTGAAACTTATTAAAGTGCTACTTGGAATCCTTGATACCTTCTACGCGTTCAAATATTAACAAACCTGTTAATAATTAACTTGTGGGCTCACTCGGATTGTCAACTTCAATTCAGTTGAACAATCTGATATCAGTAGATTAAATTTAACGAATCTCAAACCTTATTACTGGTTTCTCAAGCCAGCTTAGTCCTTATCTAGAGAGGCAATGGCATATCCTTTGTGGCCGCATGTATAAGATCAAACTGAAGCTAGAGCGTGGGTACTTTTGTAAAATCCAGCCCATATCCTGTCATTGTTTTCGATAATTATATCAATTGTCTGGCAACTCTTCTACAGATAGTAGTGCATATATCATTTATAATCATTAAGTCCAATTCTGTTGTTATTTTTGCTGTAATGTGTTGTGCCTTGGTAGTATAGAATTCCAGCTGAAATATAATGCTGAAAACAGAGTATACAGCTGTCGGGGGCTTGCGACTGCAAGCCGCTAACTTCCTTTGTTGTTGTTTTGGACTTTGACAGCCCATATTCCATATTCAATACGCGTGGAGCACACTGAGGGGTAGTTCCCCTACTCGTATCAAGTTTCGACCGCTCGTTTATGTGGCTAGTGTGTGTGTGTGTGTGTGTGCGTGTGATTGAGTTAAGTTTTAGCAGCAAATATGGCAAACAATTTCACAAAGTGGCCAAGCAAAAGTTTTGCCAATCTGCAATTGCCACAGTATTAGCTAATCGTTGACTTTAGCGCAGCTGCTGCCTCAACTTGTATGCTATACAATTTTTGTTTGTACGCTGCGGCACGTCTTTTGGTCACCTAATGAGTTGAACACCACACACACATACTGACACACACACACACACACACACACACACACACATACACACAGTGGCTTATTGGTATTTGCTACTTGATGGGCGACTTCACCTTCATTGTGTCTCTTAACTCAATTCACAGTCGCATTTCAACTGTGAAAATGCGTTTGCCTTTCAGCGCATTCAATTAGTCAATTTAGGGTGTGTGTGCGTGTTAGTGCGTGTGTGTGTGTGTGTATTCATTTAGTAAATTTACTTTGTTTGCGCTTCAGCGAATTGAATGCAAAAGGCGCTCGCATTCGCATTGGTCCTGGTCCTGCAATTAACTCATGATATGTATGCGTGTCCAGCGTCCTGCGTCCTTTGGCCACTCGCTGCTTGGCATGTCATTAGCATTCATTCATTTGATGATATGCGTTAGATCATTGACTATGGCATTCCGAAATTATAATATACAATCTATATGGAAATATTCTGTATTAGATGGCCATAATGTCCTCGCTCATTATGCAGATAGGTTTACTACTAGAATATCCTATTCACACCTAAGCTCCCTTCGCCCCTGCCATCTTGTAACATTGATCAGCATTTCATTATCACTTCAATTACTAAATTATCACAGATATTGGACCAATCAAATCGAATGTCCGATGATTTATCAATAAATGGCATATAAAATAAGAACACTCCCGTTTGCCCCTAAAAAGGGGGGAAAATTAGCGTAACAAAGTACTAAGCATCTTCCGATGTGGAGAGAGTTAAATAATAAAACAAGTAAGAATGCTATAGTCGAGTAAACCCGACTACAAAATTCCCTGTACCCAGGTCAAAAATTTCCGAACTTACACATACAAACACACATACACAAAAACGCACACACACGAGCGACAGCTCGAGCGCAGCGCAAGCGAGGCATTTTAAGTGGTGGCTGTGCTTCTTCCCCCCGCGCTCCAGCACTGAATCTTGTTTGTTGAATAACTTTCGTGCTTGTAATTCGATCGACTTGAAATTTGGTCAGTGTATTAGGAGTGACCAAAGTATTGCACATGCCAAAGCCCAAAGCTATATCTTGAAAATTGTTACTGAAAAACGGTTTTTATCGAATAGCGGGGGAACGGGGGGAGATATCTCAAATCTAAAATAAACCTGACCTGCGCCTGCTATACACAAACCTACATTTCAAATTTGGTGTCTCTAGTTCTTATAGTTGCAGACGGACAGACGGACGGACAGACAGACGGACATGGCCAAATCGAAATCTCCTTTGATACTGATCAAGATATATATACTTTATAGGGTCGGAGATGTCTCCTTCTGCCTGTTACATACATTTGCACAGATTTAGTACCCCCTTTTTACCCATTTTGTGGGTACAGGGAGTAAAAACTATATACTAACTGATTTAGGATAATAACTTTTGAATAAATAAAATAAATATTCGAATATTATATAAAGGTTTTCTGATATCTCCGAAAGTTTTAAGATATTTCTTGAACTCTTGGAATAATACTGCAATATTTAATAAATACAGAATAAGGTATTTTTTCTGGGATAATAAATAATACTCAGCAATTGAGTCTTATTCTTGGTGCAATAAATAAAACTCACAAAATAATAAATATATTTCTTTTTCAAAGTATAGAACTCAAGGAAGAACTTTTATTTTAAGGAAAATAAGTAGCACTCAAGCAAGTAATTTCGAAATTAATACTTATAAGGTAAAACCGGTTAAGGTTTCTGTTTCTGGCATTTATATTGACTTCAATATAAATAATTGCTTGAAGCCCGCTTTAAAGTCCTGCAGCCTGGCAGGCCACGAGAGTTGCCTGTGCCTTGGCAAGGCGATAAGCAAGCGCAAGCTGGCAACTTCGTCTTAAGACTCCACGCGCTATCTGGCAACGCCATCGTTGCCGCTTCTATGCACTGAGCGTTATCTTAAGCATACATCGCACACGGCTCTTAGCCAGGACACAAGCAGCAGAGCGTGTCCAGGCCATAAGGAAAAAAAAAGTGGCTGAAAAAAAAATGAAGAAATTCGCTGAAGAAGACGCCTTTTTTGAGCTGTTCCTATGCTCTAGCTGGGAGTATTATAATATTAGCACAGCTTATGTAACGCGATCCCAAGAAGTGCTATATAAATAGATTCTTGATCAGCATCAAGAAGCTGCCTCGATCTAGTCATGTGCAGCTGAAACTTGACACAAGTCTGAAACTGAAGCTGAATCGGCTGACTATATTATATATACACAGCTATGTTGAAAGCATCCAAGAAACCCACTCATGAAGAAAGTCTTAACACAACATCCCAATGGTATCATCAGTCAAATCCCAATCAATCAATTACAATACAACATTAACTATTCTCTCTCCTAGAAATATTACACGACTTAGAAACTTACTCACAGCCAGCTCTATGATAGGTCGTTATCTAATATCTGCACTGCCAATTAGCCATATCTTTTCTTATCACATCATATCATATCAAAGACTGCAAACTTTTGGATCTGCCAATCCCACGTCCTTCCTTTTCAACCCCACCAGCAACAACATTGAACTAATCATAGAAGTTCTTAAAAAATGCAATTTATTCCAGCTTATGTAAGCACGATCTCTTTCTTATTGAAAAGAACTATTATCAATATACTAAAACTACACAATAAATCATAAAATCGCCAAAATATATATATAGTATTTGTTGTAAATACAAAAGTACACTCCGGAGCTGATGGCTCTAGTCGCTAGTGCTCCTTAAAAACTATTTTACATTATAAGTTAGCGAATTGAATAATAATAATGATCGCTCGAAAATGAAATTTAAAAAACCGAACATTTTTTGTAATTTTTTTTAAAATATCTCAAGGATATTTTTGATGAGTTGGATGTTCATTTGGTGACAATCGACAGGATCTGTGTAGAAATGAGCGCCTGCTGTAATTCTTTTGAGTGTATCTGTAAGCGTATTAAGTATTCGGCAAGTCAAAGACAACATTTTCATTCTTATGTCTTTATTTTTATTTTTTTATTTCCATTAAAACTGTACGCCTATCTGGCCAGGCAGATCTTTTGGCTATGAGACCAACTTGCAACTATAGTCAAGCTGGCCTGTGTGTGGTGGTGGGTGTGTGTGTGTGTGTGTGTGGTGGGTGGGTGTGTGTGTGTGTGTGTGTGTGTGTGTGTGCTTTGACTTTTGTTACCTTTGTCTAAAGCGCAAAATTGTCGAGTTTTGCAGAAATTTTATTGCTGAAAGGTGCTAAAATGAAAAATGCTGATGCTGAGATGCTAAGGCAGATGATGATGATGATGTTGATGATGATGATGATGTTGGCGGCAACTGCCAGTTTGTCTATGCCTTGATAGAGCTGTGAAAAGAGTTGTGTTTCCGGTGTGGCGTCTCCTTTGGGAGACTTTCTTTAATTATTTAAATTAAAAATTGCCACAACTTTGTGACTTCGTGAGTCGCTTTGCCTCAAGTGCCTGCCACTTGGCACACTTTTCAATCTCTTGCCATCTTTTTTTATAAATATTTTCCTGTTTTTTATGCTGCAACAACAAGAAGATGAAGCACAACAACAACAACAACAACAACAACAGCAGCAGCAAAACTGACGCGTTTAATTAAGCAAAGTGGCTGGCCAAGTTTCTGCTGGGCTTTGGTTTTCGTTTCGTTTCGTTTCGAGTTTGGCTTAGACGCTGTAAGCCAACAGACCCACTACCCCTCCACCCCTCTAAACCTCTCCCCCTTCTGCACTTCATTCATTCTACTGCCCTGGCAGCATTTTTGCTAATTTTGTCTAATTTTGCTAAAGTGTCGGCTCAGGTCGTTGGCTTTTATGAGTGCGCACACATTTTGCAAGGATTCGTTTTTGGTTTTTGCACTGCTCTTTAAGTTAACAGCATACCTGCCTGCAAGCACTGCGATCCTGCAGGCGCTCTTCCCCCCTCACTCACAGTCTCCCTTTGGCCATCTCCTTTCATTTGTCCATCTGCGCACTTGCTGCTGCCAACAAATATTTGATTTCTTTTGTCTTAACTACTTCGTGTGGCATGAAGCAGCTGCAACTGGCAACTGGCAATTGGCAAGTGGCAAGGGACAGCCTGAGAGCGGCGAGCGGCAAACGAGTGCTGCATGCCACAAAAAACAATAATTGATGTGCGCACGAGATCTTATAAAGAATAAATAAAAATATACAAATTTTAATTTTATATGGAAAATATGTTCGCCTAAGATCCTGGCTGCAATTGCAGCTAAATAAGAGCGCTCTAGCCGAATATATCCGATTACGAGAGACACCCAAACACATCTTCATACACACAAACATATGCGCCAAGCAGCTCAGCGGCAGTGCCAGCAAGCAGAGTTTCCCATAATAACTATTGTACCCCGGCTCTCCCTACAGCCCAATTGCCTGAACAAATGCAGAATTTTCCCCAAAAGCCGGCTTCTTCTTACATCAACTGCATTGAGGATTTCCTTCTTCAGGAATCGCGCGTATTTTCTCCGAAATAGTTAGAAGTCTAACTTCAAATGAGAATAGAACTTTGAGAAAGGTCAATGTCAACCGAATTTACAACTTACAACTCCTCTTTGGATACCAATCACATCAAACTTACCACTGATGTTATATATTATGAATTATAATGTATAATAGTTACCTATTACGATAGTTCCAGTCTTCCAATATCGAAATATACAGGCCTGTTTCCAACACGATTTCAAAAAGTAACAACAAATGAATTCCGAATGTTTTACGAAGTGCTGTTCTCAATTTCACTCGGTTTGGTTTCGTTTTCTCTTTTTCAAAATCGCATTTGAAAGCGACTTTCGATATCAAGAAGCTATCGATGGTATCAGCTGATTCACAACATAGAATAAACATAGCTAGTTTGCATATTACAAGTGGAATATAAGCATTGCAATCATCCAAGAGAATATTCTCCTCAACTGCACTGCCCTGCTTACACCTTTATTTGTATCGATTTGTTGTCCACAATGTACATGTTGCTTTTAAGCATCACAAGCACATATCGATTGCCAAGTATGTTATCGATAGGTAAATCATAAGCTTCATTGAGAACAGCTGATTTGTTTCTCTGTTTGTGAACTATACCGACAGTTTTCTACGACTCTTATGAAATGAATAAATGAGTTAATTCGTTAATAATATAATACAATAAATATGATCAGGAATATTAGAAAATTGTGCTTATGAATATTTGATATCAGTTTCCTATGTAATCTAGCAATTACTTGCAATTCCGTAGACTAAAATGCAATACGTTTTCAAAACGAAAAAGTTACTTGTTCTGCCGAGCTCGAAACAGCTAAGACCATTCGTAATTCCACTTTCTTAATTTTCGAGTGGAAGTGGAATTGGGAACAGGCCTGACAACTCATGAATATTGAGTAAATAACAAAAGTTTCTTTTCATTTCAATTAATTGTTTAGGCGACACAAGTAAAATATCTTTCCATATTCTTTGTTGAATTCTTTGATTTGAGAGCACGTCGATTTTGTTCATCGATAATTGCTTTTTAAGCAATTAAAATCATATTTAAAGCAAGCAAATGTGCTCAATTTGCTGAAGTCCATCCGAAAAGGATCATGATGGCCACATCTATCAGCGGCAGGGAACGCCATATTAATGTCCTGTCGCTTAATGTGCCTTGATTGCATTGCCATTGGCCCTTCGCCATGTCCTTTTGTCCTTTTGGCCTCTTGATTTATTGTCAGAGTGCAAGTTGCGTTTAGAGCAACATCTTTTCAAGCATTTGGCATTCTTTGGCCTGTCTGACATTTTCATTACTTTTACTACATTTTTTTTCACAGCGAGCATTTTCTTAATTTTACTTCCTTTGTGTGTGTGTGTGTGTGTGTGTGTGTGTGTGTGTGTGTGTGTGTGTGTGTGTGTGTGCTGCCAGCAGGTTGCCCTTTTGTGCAGATTGAAAAGTGCAGTCAAGCAGTGTCACGCCTCCCCTCTAGGTCTCGTACTCTCATCCCGACATTGCACATTTGGAAAGTGAACATCGTTTGAAATATATGCGACATTATTTTATACCCCATGACCTTTTAAAACCACAAAGGAAATGTTATAAGAGACATCGTTGAACCCAAGTGTGAAGCTTACATTTGGATATATCTTTAAAATAATATAATATATAATTTTCAATTCCCTACTGCTTCAAAAACACTTTTCGGAGACATTTCTGCGGGAGTGAAGCTTAGAACCGCTCTTGCTATTTAATCTCCTGAATCTCAGAGACTAATAGAGCTGAAGAGATTAAGTTGGGTACATAATTATCATATCCAGCTTATGTTAATTTCCTATTTTTCTTGTCTTCTAGCCTGTCGGGCTTACCATGGTCAGTTCTTGATGATGGTGATTTCACCAATATATGTTTACATATTACCTTCATAGTGATATTATTTAAACTTCACATGCACTCAAGATGACAGAGTAATTAAAAAAAATTTATATATTGATATACATATATCGATATTTATCGACACTTATCGATAGATATTATTTAGATATATTACATCTTATATAAACTTCACATGTACTCAAAATGCCAAAATATGTATCGAAAAACATATATCGACATTTATCGATACTTATCGATATTTATACATTTGAAATATCGAACTGATGTTTTATAATATTTGATGTAAGTTTGAACGAAGACGTTTATTGCTAAATATTGCCGATTCACTATTACAGGGTATTTTCTAGTCGATTACTCATGCCTATATAGCGGCATTTCGTGGTCTCAAATAATTCTGCAGCGTCAAGCGTTGACAATCAAGCCAAGTGCAGACGCTAGTCATTCTTGTGTGCCACGCTCCAAGCCCTCTGCCCCGTCCACCCCAACAAGCCCCCTCAACAACCCCCTTCCCCAACGCCCCTGTCCGGCACCCAGCTTGAGTCACCATTTTTGTTTTACGTTTTTAAATCATATTTAACGCTCAATTATTGACGTTCAAAGACGACAATGACAAACTAATGGTCGCCTCCTGGCTGAGCGGGTAGTTGGGGCACGCTAGGAAGGCGGGTGGGGGATGGGGCGGCATTTTGCACTTAATACTCGCGGCTCGACGCATCAGTAGGAGGGAATTCCCCACCACCCCAGTCCACCAAATGCTTTGTGTGCTCAAATGACAATTTGTAAAGCTTTCAATGAAAAAGAAGTCGCAAGCGGCGTATAAAATGATGTCAGGATCTTGAAAGCAGAAGGCAGGAGGTAGGAGGCAGGAGGCAGGAGGCAGGAGGCAGGAGGCAGGAGCAGAAGCTGGGCGACAGGCACACAAATGACAGCCACTTTGTGGGGCCGCACACGCCCCACGGGTGGTGGGTGGTGGGTGGTCTTTGATGCAGAGTGGTGCGAAGTGGATGAGGTGGCGTATTCTCACCCAGTAATCAATCACTCAATCAATCAGCAAATAATGTGCATTGAAAATTTTTTAAGTGTCCATAATGTTTGCCAGCCAAACTGTGCAATTGGAAGGCTGGAGAGCGGCAGTGAGTGGGGGGGTGGAAGGCAGCAGCTAGATGATCGGGTGGAAAGGGCGTGGCAAGGAGTCAACTTTGCCTAGAAATAATATTTGTCAGCCTGCCTAAGTAATTGTGTGTGTGTGTGTTTTAAGACTGCCAGAGTGTCAAGGATTTAGTAGAGTTTCTGCCTTATTGCCTTGTCATTGTCTCTGCAGGCAAAGGAAGTCGAAAGGGTGCGGGGCCCAAGGGGGAGCCAACTTAAAGCCAAGTGACTGGACACTTGTCTGAAACTGAAGCAACGAATCCCTTTTCGAGCAATTATTTTATGCTGTCAAGATTATGGCAAGTTTGTAATAGATTGAAAGTTGCAATTGGATTGCTCCCCATTGTATTGACGAGAGTCCAATAAAATATGTACAAGCCTTAAGAGTTGAGTGGGATGGAGGAGAAGTGCAGGAAGTATTAGTATAAAGGAGTGCAACAGGACAATTCTCAAGCTAAACAAATGAACCTGTTCTTTGTCAGCTCAACTTAACTCTTACAAAGTTATTATCTTGAGAGGTTCAAGAAACTAACAAACAATCGGAAAGAATGTGCTTGGAGACTAAGGACCTAAGGAGACTAAGGAGACCTTGAAGAATGCCTTCCTAAGAACAACTGAATAGCAGGTTCTGGTGAGAACGCCCCGCGAGGAAATTGATCGCAAAGTCTTGCCGAAAGTGCACTCCAGAATAGGCCCAATAAATAAACTTGCACAATCTCGCTTCCCAATAGTCTGGCAAGTGAATTAGATCCTGGTGCAATGTCAAGTGAATTCAATCCGCAAAATCAATACGAATGTGAAAATGGGAACACTTCGTTAGAATTCGCCTTCACAAAAACTTGCCGAAAGTGAAATTCGAAACATGCCTGCGAATTTCACATCCTTTTAGCTATGAATTGAAAATATCAATACTCAAAAATAACGATTCTTGTTGCAGTTTGTGAATATCGATAATATCGATAGTGATAATGATAGGGACATGTTTCAAGCCAGGATAAGCGCTGTCTTACTTATTATGCAATGACCATGCACATTTGTTAGGCATTTCCTGTGCTCTCTCCTGAAATAGGAGTTATTTTCTTCTCCCTCTCCCACCCTCTCTTTCTCTCTCTCTCTTTCTCAATGCTTGCTTGGTAAGGAGCGCATAAGGGGATTTTCATTTTATGCTTAGCGTGTTGCAAAACTTCGATGATTAACTTTTTCGATTAACTCAAAACTCAAAACAGACAACACCCACCAGCACACACACACACACACACACACACACACACACACACATGCGCTCGCAAGTATGCAATGAAAAAATAGCAAAATAAACAACCAACAACAACGCCAACAACTGCTGCAAACGGAAAACTTTTTCATGGCGATAAACAATTTTCAACGTTTTTCCCTCGCTCCCCTTGCTCCCTGCCCCCTCTTCCCTTCTATAACTGTTTGGCATACTTCCCTGACCCCCCGCCCGCATTTCTCTGTATTTTTATAGCATAAATTTATTTTAATGTTTATGCTTAACAATTTCCAGTGCAGTAGCAGGCAACAACACTCTTCCCATCCCCCCTTTGGCGCTACGCCACAGTCAATCAGCTTGAGCCTGGCCAAAGTTTTGGATGCGCCTTACACAGAGCTAAAACTTTGCATATTGATAAGGCAGCAATGCGCACAGATAAAATACGAGTAGATTAAAGACCATAGAGCCATTGAGGAGAAAAATAGAAAAAAAAACAAGGAGGAAGAAGTAGAAGAAGCAGCTGAAGCTGAAACCCGAACTCAAACTCAAGCCCATAACCCAAAAACCCATCCCAAATTGAGGAAGAATCTCTGATTGATGTCTGTCAGTCGGGAATCCTTTATCATTTGCGCACAGTAGGCGTGGCATATGTGTGTGCGTGTGTGTGTGGGGGTGTAATAATTATGAGGCATGTTAAGCCAGCGGCAATTGTTTGTGATGATAAATGATGGACGGCAAGAAAGAATGAGACCTAGAATGTAAGAGAGAGGAAGTGGGTCTTGGCTGGTGGCTGGTGGGTGGTGGGTGGTGGGTGGTGGGTGGTGGAGCATGGGTAGGGGCGTGAAATGACCATGAAATTCATTAAGCTAAAGCTCAACATACACAGGTCTATCACTGGGCCAGTTCCTGCCGCCTAATGGCCACGCCAGAGTCATCAATAATGGCGGTTGCCCCGCAAATTGTTGGCTAGATTGGGCGCCTAATGAGGCCCACATAAAAACATCTATATATACATATATATATTCTAAAATACCAAAGTGATTTTGCAGGCTCAAAACATGATTAGATTGGGCAACTGGAGAATTGTGGCACTCTTGAATTGTAGAACTCTCAAGCTGCGGGTGCCAAAAAAAAAAAAAACAATAAAAAGTTGCGCAAGAAAATTTCCCCAACGAGCAATTTGTATGTGTGTGTGTGTGTGTAAATAAGAAGCAGAAAAAGGTAAAGAGCGCCAGGAAAATATAAAAACAAAAAAGAAATAAGCAGAAATTGAGTAAAGTGTTTGGGCAAAGAGCATTTTCAAATAAGCGACGATGAAAGGAAATCCCAAAAAAGAAAACAAGAAAAAAGAAATAGGCAACAGCCGAGTCGCAACAACAACAACAACTTACGCAGAGTGTGAGCGACTGTAAGGTCGGTTGGTGAGGGGGGGCCACTACGGCCACAGAAGGGTTGGGGGGCGTCGTTTACTTTTCAAAAACTGTTTTAAAAGCTTAACCACAAAAAACTGCGAATATTCCCTAATGACGGCCGCATCCGAGAAGAAACGCCACAAAAGCCGATGAAATGCCAAAAAAAAAAACCAAAAAAAAACAAAAAATAAATAATAAGAAGAGAGTGAGAGCGCAGTATGTATAGAGGGAGACAGCGAGCGCTTGGCATGAGTTTTGCTAGAGTATGGAAATGGGCAAAGTTGTGGGTGCGCTGAGTCAAGCTGCGAACTGGGAACAACTGGGGACTGAGAGCTGGGAACTGGAAGCTGGGAACTGAAAACTGAGAGACCGACAGTGATAAAGCGCCATGATAAAGCATCAGAGGCATTAGCATTGGGCACAGGCCAAACCTTCCACACACGCAGTGCAGCAATTGTAGCAGAAGGGGGGAGAGAGAGCGGTGTTAAGAGAGCAACTTGATTGCTACAGATAAAGCAAAGGCTGCCAAAATGTTTAGGGAATGTGTGTGTGCGTGTGCGTGTGCGTGTGTGTGTGTGCATGTGTGTGTGTTTGTTTTGCAACCTTTCCTTTTCTTTTTCTTTATTAATATCAATATTGCTTTTCTGCTCTAACATTTGCATTTGTTTGAGAATTTATGGCGTGCTGAGACTCAATACCACAGGGAGTAGTTCATCACAGCGATCTTTGTTTCAGTTTTGTGGTTAAACCGCTTGGGAATTACAGCACTCATTCTGTAGCTGTAATTGCACAAAACAAACTTTAACCTTAATCAAAATTTAGCCTCTGTCGGTGGACTATTACTGGCTCTTTCGATAGCTTTGATGCAGCACTATCGATAGTCAAACTCGATTGGCAATCGCGGCTATCGATGACTGTACATTTAATTTATTTTTCATTTCGTGCTAAATAAAAATATCTTTTCTATGTTATCGATAAGTAGTCGATTTATGGAAAACTGTTTCTTTCCAAAACTCCTAATGAATTGTATTGAATTGTACTGCATATTAGAATATTGTAATAGATCGAATTGAATTTATCGCATAGTAATGTATCGAAAAATTCTGATTTCGATCTGTTGATCGAAGACTGTTCTGATGAAAAATTCAATTGTCACGTTAAATCTTGATAATTAATAATTAATTCATTAGTTTGTTAAGACTAAAACGAAGTTTCAAAATTTATTAAATTGTAAAGGAGTTGTTTTAGTTACCAGGAACTTGAACGGAATTCGGGATCCACGGGTTAGATTTTGGTAAGAATCCTCAGAACTGGCGCAATAGGGATGAATTTTCCGATCCCTTTAAAAATATAATTCTCTTGGTTTTAAATTGTTCATCCTACCGTGTGTGTACTGTACCTACCAGCACGTGTGGCATAGTCCTATGTGCATTTCCGCAGGACTCTAAACACCATTATTGCCGTTTGATGTGGCATTTAGTTACAAGTTGGAGGAGACCCCCCGAGCAAACCCTCCTCGCGGGCATTTCTTTTCTATTGCAATATATTTGTATTTTTTTGGCTATTTTCTTTTCTATTCTTGTGACTTCTGTAAGCAGGTTTGTTTACGTTTTAACATCCACATATTACTATTTCTTTATGTGGCGAGCTTTCGCTTTCCTTCCTTTGTGTTACCATGCCGACCCCTGCGTCCCCTAATGCACGCGCAGCCACAAACGGAGAATGGAGCTAACGCAATTTCAGTCAACTTCGACACCTTCAAATGAAATTGAATTACAAAAAATAATGCGAAAAACTTGCACAAAAGGAAAGCAACAACAGCAATAAAGAAAGTCAAATAGAAGCAGCTTACTGCTGCTCTCTCGCTCTCGCTCTCGCTCTACCTCTGCCTCTCTCATTCTGTTTCTCTACTCATTCTTTCTGTGCCCTCTCTTACTCTTTGCCTTTGTAAGCATTTGCTTTGCAGTGAGTGTAAAGTGTAATTTTTACACCTTTACGCTAAATTTTCAGCATTCAGCCCCTTGACGGCGCGGCGTTGCCCAGTTCCCAATTGTATGGCTTCTTATCCCCAACCACTCATTCAATGCTCCACCAGCACACCCCCACCCACCCGCACAGTGGCACACAAAACGTTGCCACTTGAGAACTTTTAGTGAGTCTCAATGCGCATTTTAAATAAAATAGAAATTCAATTTACTTTAAATAAGCGCAAAGCGACAGAAACACAGAAACAAGCAAAGTGAACTCAAACACACACACACACAAACACACAGCCAAGGAGTGGTAGGGGAGCAAGGGAGGGGTGTGGCTGTTGAGTGAGACGAGGTGACAAGCAGCAGCGAAACGTCAGCGGCAGCTTCTTCCTTCTTCAAGTCCAACGAGAGATACAAAAAAAAAAAAAAACTTTTAAATGAACTCAAAATTGACTAAATGTGCTAGGAAAAGGTGCGAAGGGGTGGCCTTGGCTTCTGGGCTAGAGGAGTGGACTGGAGTTGGGTCGGGTTGGGGGGAGGTGCGAACAATTCGCTGGGGAATTGCATATACCCAAGCTGGAATATAATTAAGCGGCGTTTAGAAAACTCCCGTACCAAGAAATCGCCTTAATCGTTTTGCCGTGCAGGCCCCAAAAACTTTCCGCAAAGTTTAATTTAAATATGAATGAGCATTTTTTCTGATTAATTTTATTATATTAAAAAGTATTTTGTTTTTTTTTTTTTTGGTTATTCATCAACGAAGCTTACTTCCTCGCTGGTATCTCCCACTTTTTAAATAAAAATAAGAATTTTCTCTTCATTTTTACCCATAAAATGGGAAGTTATTCACGAAAGAAGATTCAGTGCTGGAGCGCGGGGTGAAGAAGCAGCACAGACACCACTTAAAATGCCTCGCTTGCGCTGTCGCTTGTGTATGTGTGTGTGTATGTGTAAGTGTACGAAGAAGCGATCGGAAACTTTTGACCGGGGTAGTGAGTTTTGTAGTTGGTATACTTAACTATAGCATTCTTACTTGTTAAGCTTACCGTTATCCCTAGAAGAGGATCCGTTTCGTGGGAAGTTATGCTTCTTTCAACTATCGGCCAAAATCGATAGTGAAGGGCTACAATCGATGGTGGCATAATAGTGCCCACCCATCGATTGTGCCATCGATACTGCTCCATCTCTAGTTTATGTGAGCTCACTCTGTGTAGAATGTTCTGCCATCTCAACCCAACCTAACTTTATTGTTTATTCAATTGGATCTGAATTGCAAGCGAAAGCTTGCTACAGAGTATTTGGTAGTCGAGCATACCTTTGTTTCCATTAAAGCCTGCTTGGCATTTTAAACAGGTCGTCCAATATTGAAGTTGTTTGAAGCTTTCGCTTTGGTTTGACTGCAAAATTAGGTGATAAGAAATCACGGGGCAACAATAGGGATAAGCAGGGGGTGCGATGGTGCGGTGGTGCGGTGGGTTAGCAACCACAGCAACCACTAGTTAGCATGCGGTTGCCTGAGTCAACCCAAAAGGGAAAGGATGCGGATAAAGTCGCATAATTATAAAGCTGTCCATAACAAGCAGCTCAACTGCAGTCGGCTTAGGGAAGGGGAGAAAAACAGAGAGGTGAGAAAACAGAAGGAGAGAGCGCAAGATAATGGGATAAGCCTGGCGCCCAGCTGGCGGACGCCAGTAAAAATATGACTCCAAAGCTCACTCCCAGACGCGCTCAAAACACAAACAAAAAAGGCACCAAAAATAGAGCAAGCCAGAGACAGGGAGAGGGATAGGGAGAGGGAGAGAGAGAGGGACAACACTTGTAACAGTTGCGACAAAAGTTTTTCGATACGAAACGTTGCTCTAATCAATTTATTGAATTTATTTGCTGATTTTATTAAAGCGCGCAAAAAGCATAAAATGAATTCACAAAAATCGCAGCCCCATCAAACGAGGTGGCTGAGGGGGTTGGGGTTGGGTGGCTGTTCAAAAAACAACAACATCAATAACAAAATTCGATTGCCGATTCAATTGCCTGTCGAAAAAAGTATCCATTCTTCTAGTATAAGCAGCTTGGTGGGGGTGGGGGTACGCTGAGGAGGTCCTGTCGTAATTAAGTTAGAACCTTTCTACACTTTTACTACTCTCCAAGTGGCATTTTTGTTCTTTCATTGATGAAAGGCGCGCTGATTGCGTTGCCAGGATGTTGCTCGGACACGCCCATCATCAGCAGTAGGGGTGGCCCCCTTCCCCCTATTACCATCCACCAACTCTAGATACTTAGCTTAAGCTCAAACAACTTAGAGAGGCGCACAACTTTCAGCCCCCAAAATGGCCAGAGGCACCAAAATGGTTACAGTCAATATGATAATCCCCTGCCAACTCCTTCCAACCTCACAAATGCTGCTGTGCGTAGCCTGGAAACTGCTTATAGCCATCGTCTCGCACTTTAAAATTGAAACCCAATTCAAGTACAATACTTACTTTTTTGAGCTAACCCGAAAACCCAACCCAACCCAACTCAACTCAACTCAACTCAACTCAACTCAGATCAAATTTCAGATACATCATTAAGCTCAGAGTTTTATTCAAAATACACACAACATTTCATCATTTTATCCGTATGTACACGATTTTTTCTCCTTTTCATCCTTTTTAAAACCCTTGTTTTTATTAAAATTTGCTCACGAAATGTGTGGCGCTTTAAAAACAACACGTTTCCGATCCCGTAACATAAATACTATAACAATATTGCGCGCTATGTATGTTATATGATATCAAGCGATATGACCATATTTCATTTCTAACTGGCCTAAATTTGGAAAACTTAATGAATTTTATAACATCAAATATTGTATTCCAAAGAACCTCTCTTAACTCTATAAAAAACTTACTTACTTATCTGCTACGTCCAGGAGGACAAACAATCTTGTCTGCAAGACATGAAAAACTTTAAATTCAGGGAGACAATTCTTCATACTCGCAATTGCAATCAACTTCCTTATTCTTTGAAAGTTATTATTAAAACAAAATGTAGAGCTCACCTGCAGACAACAACTATTCCATAAAAATATCTAATAATTAAATTTAACTTATAACATATATATATAAATTAATTTTAATAATTAATAATATCTATAAATTTACAAAATCTAAAAGCTAAAATGAGCAAAATATATAAATTACTTCTAAAATTGTTCTATAAATAAAGTGACAAACGTCCTAGCTTTTTAGATTTAGCTTGTAACATCAAAAAATATGAAATAAAAAAGAAATAATTAAAATGTAGCCGTATCCGCCAGTTAGATTCTGTGCGGGAACTTGAGAAAACAATATCAGCAAAGAAAAAAAATAGTGACAAGTTTTGTTCCAGTATATCTCTATTCCATAACTCTAAGTCTCTGTCTATTCATGGTACAGTCTAGACAAAATGCCTTGAAAGATTAAAAAGTATCTTACGTAAACTTCATTATTAGAAACATATAATAATATAATCTTAAAATAAAAAGGGAAATAAGTAGCGCTACTATTTCTCATATTTCAATTTATGAATTAAGATAAAGTTAGGTAAGGTCAGATAAAGTCAGGTTAAATAAGCTAAGGCTAGATAAGGTGAGGTTTTGTTTCTCCAACGTTTCATTACCATTTCTTACCATTGTTCCAATCATCTTTTTCAATATTCATAATATAATATGTCTAGAAACTGTCACTTCCTTTGCATCCCCTTTTCACGAGTAAGGTTTCAGGTATCCCCACCCTACTTATGATAATCATCAAGTCCCATATACTTATAGTTCCCTATGACTTATAGTAAATAAGATATCAACGCAAAATTTATGCAGTCCAGTTTTGGTAACAACTATCCCAATGGTTTATTAGGGGTTATTAACTGAAATTGATATAAAAGCACTCAGCAAGGATGTAAGCTGAGTAATTTTCTAAAATTGAACAACATTTTCATTATATTATATTCCCTTTGGTATTTATTTTGCAGCTGGTCGGCGGTGAATTCGATATGGAATTGAATTTTGTGATACAGGATGCGCAGAATATAAAGCATATGCTGGAGCTGTTGGATCATTGTCCGCCCAATTTGCAGGTGAGCCCAATATTACTAACAACAACACTAACACAGCTAATTAAGGTTGAACAAATAACAATGGGTAGACATCAGCAAATACTAATTTCATTTTAACAAATTCAATCAAAATTCTTCTTTTTACTCCCTGTACCCATTAAATGGGTAAAAAGGGGGTACTAAATCTGTGCAAATGTATGTAACAGGCAGAAGGAGACATCTCCGACCCTATAAAGTAAAAAGTAAAATTCTTGATCAGTGTCAAAAGAGATTTCGATTTGGCCATGTCCGTCTGTCCGTCCATATGTATGAAAGCAAGGATCTCAGCAACTATGAGAGCTAGAGACACCAAATTTGGAATGTAGGTTTGTGTATAGCAAGAGCAGGCCAAGTTTATTTTAGATTTGAGATATCTCCCCCCGTTTCCCCGCTATTCGATAAAAACCGTTTTTCAGTAACAATTTTCAAGATATGGATTTGGGATTTGGCATGTCCAATACTTTAGTCACTCTCAATCTACTGTCCAAATTTCAAGTCGATCGGATAATAAATACGGAAGTTATTCAACAAACAAGATTCAGTGCTGGAGCGCGGGGGGAAGAAGAAGCACAGCCACCATTTAAAATGCCTCGCTTGCGCTGCGCTCGAGCTGTCGCTGTCGTGTGTGTGCGTCTCTTGTGTATGTGTGTGTGTATGTGCAAGTGTACGTAGATGTGATCGGAAATTTTTGAGCTGGGTACAGGGAGTTTTGTAGTCGGGTATACTCGACTAAAGCATTCTTACTTGTTTTTTCTATTTTGTGTGCTGCGGCATCAAAGGCAAATTAGCTGCTGATCAAATTTTGGGCGAACAAGAGCTTAAATATAGCAGATGTGTGTGTGTGTGTGTGTGTGTGTGTGTGTGTGTGTTGTGTGTGCCGCAAATTATGCGTGATAAAAGCGCAACATGAAATGCCTTTCAACTGTTTTTACTTTTGCCGCGTTGTCAACTTTGGCGTGGCAATGTTTTTATGATTTCCATATGAATTTATATGTGTCTGTGTCAAGTGTGTGTGTGTGTGTATGTGTGTGTGAGTGTGAGTGTGCGTGTTAAACAATATTTTACACCTGACGTTGTCACTGTGCCATCAAATTATTAGCATGAATGCTGGCAAAGGATCCGGCTCCCGGGCACGTACATATCGCATATATATGCATACATACATACACATGTGTGTGTGTGACAGGAAGTGTTCACCTGCAACGACTGTGGACAGGTGGTGCCAGCGCATTTGAATGTGTGGCTAGGACACAGGCTGCCAGACTGCCAGCCGCATTGGGCCACCGCCGACATGCGAAGGTGTGAAAGAGTAGACGCCGGAAGTTGAGTAACCGTGTCAGCTTTGCCGTATCCCAGCAGCCTAACATTCAGGATATAGCAGGATCCAGTAACCGGCAAAAAAGCTGACAAAAATAGCGCCAATGCTGTCGCTTAATGAGTTTGCTTCAACTTTGTAGCGCTATTCAGTTCATTCAACTATTTAAAACCAGGCTGGTTCAGGAATGTCTTAAAAAAAGCCATAAAAGCCTCGCAGCTGGTAACACTAAGCCAGGCGAATAATTTCATTTTGAATTTGCTGAAACGCTTCATAAGAAAATACACAATTTCAAGTTAACTACATTTGAATTCAATTCAAATAGACAAAAAGGAGTTAGAGCCACACTTGATAACATATTTCATTGTTGAAGTAAACTCAAATCCTATCAAAATGTTGAAATATTTAAAGAAATTACACTCAAAATGCGACCTAATTGGTTAATTCCTTGTATAAATAATTTAAAATGGCAAAAAAAAAGAAAACTACTACTAATTAAGGATACCGCAAATGCGCCCTTATAAGCAATTGCTCCGCAAGGATATAATTTGGATGAAAGTCAAGATGTTCTCAGCTGCAATTGCAAATGTGGTGACCTGAGTTCTTTGAAAGTACTATTATGTTAAACTGTATTCCTTTCCGTTGGCAAATTTGTTGCCTAACAGTATCTTTAACAGGAAGAACAAGAGAAGTTGAAGGAAGCAAAAGGAGTTCAGGGAGCTAAGGGAGAAGTTCTTGAGGAAATAAATGCCAAAGCATTTGCGTCTTGCTAAAGAAAAATGCTGCTTGTCTTCAGGTTGGGACCGCTAGAATGTGTGTGTATTTGTGTGTGTGTGTGTGTGTGTGTGTGTGTGTGTGTGTGTATGTGTGTATGTGTGGGAGTGTGGGAGTGTGTGTGTGTGTCAGCTGTGTGGATTTTTGGTGGCTTGTGTGGTGTTGCGTGGGTGGCCGATCCATTTGAAGCCACTTACATCTGCATGCCATTAAAATGCCGCTTGGCAAATTTTGCGTCCTGTTTCTGTTGTGTGTGTGTGTGTGTGTGTGTGTGTGTTATGTATACATACATATATATATATATAAATATATGTGTATACATGTGCGTATGTGTGAAATATGAGTTTTTCTTGTTTCATGCCGGCTTCGCTGCAGTATTCAACGATAATAGTTGCGGCCCTGCTGTGCCTTTATAATTTATTTAGCTTTTTAAATAAATGAAAATTGTCACTGACAAATGTATACACACACACACACACACACTCGCACACACACACATATGTGTGCTGTTGAATTGTTGGCATATGTAAAACACGCATCAAACATGCAACATTCAAGTGGCAAACAGCGTTGCGTGATTTTAGGCGCCAGCTTCGAGAATTTCAAACATTGGCTGCTGCTTAATTTGGCATGCCAAGCAGGTGCCACACTCCACACTCCACAGCCCACACTCCACAGCCCACACTCCACACTCCACTCCCCGCCTACCCACAGCCATAAAGCGCGGGGCATGCCCCCACAAAAGTCGAAATAAAAATAAACATGAATTAACCGCTTTCCTTGCGCCTCCGAAGACTTAATACCCTCGAGGATAGCTTAATATGGTATCTGATCTGAACTTAAATCTGTTACACTACGAAACCTTATACACAAAAACTCATTTCCCAAACAGTTACTCCGACCAGTGTTGCAAAAGTCGAGAAACATCGATGCTGCGTTGCACAGAGATCAAGTAAACCTCGTTGTAATATATTTGGAGGCACATATTATATTTTTTCTGCCTTAACCTTAAGTATTTTCATCTCAAATCAAAATAATAATGTTGTAAAATTTCGTTTTTAAAATGTTCTCTTTCAAATAATTAAATATTTAATCAAAAATTTTAAATAT
Organism: Hirtodrosophila confusa; assembly: GCA_035043065.1. Taxonomy (NCBI): domain Eukaryota; kingdom Metazoa; phylum Arthropoda; class Insecta; order Diptera; family Drosophilidae; genus Hirtodrosophila; species Hirtodrosophila confusa. The sequence goes on from JAWNNI010000078.1 coordinate 5,797,652, forward strand.
TTCAAAAAATTATTTTTAAATATATTTTAAATCAAATACTAAACCTCGTTTTAATATATTTAGAGACAAATATTATATTTTTAAGTGTTTTCATTTCAAATAAAAATAATAATATGGTAAAATGTTAAACTCAAAAATATTTGAATTCTAACCATTTTCCCAATTTAAAATTTGTCGAAAAACTGTATTAAAATAAATTTTTTTAAATTGCCTAAATAGCTCAAATTCTCAAGTCCTTGCCTCATTGAAAATTATTGCGTAATTACAATTTTTTTATAATCTTTTATATTAAAATTCCCTAAAAAATACAATTTATCAAGTCTTAACGCTTTGATCATGAGGTATCGACATATATAGAGTCTCCATCTGCTTAAACAAAATATTTTTGAGTTTGTACAAAAACAAAAAAGTTTATTTTGATACAAACAATGCTCTAAGATAGGCTAGATCGATTTTGATCGTTTAAATGTGAAACTATCAAGAGCATAATACAACTTTGAGGTGGAAAGGAGAACTTCATTCACACAAGAATGGATATGAATTTTGAACCGATTATTCCCATGTCAGCTATATGAAATAGTAATTTGATTCGACCAGTTGCGACCTAGCTGCGGGCAAGAAAGACATCTATAGCAAGTTTTATGACAAGAAACTTGAGCAATCTAGCTCGTAGTGCTGTCCTAGCAACACCCTATAGTTTATAGGGTCGCCGGCAATACCTTGTTTAATGCGTTACACATTTCGTGACAAGTTTACAATACCCTTGGCAAAGGGTATAAAAAGAAATTTACAGCCATTTTATTGCTTTGGGACAGCAACAGGGAACAGTTAACGGGGCAAAGCCAAACGATGGGCCAAACATTTTGCATAGCACACACACACACACACACACACATACAGAGAGAGCGAGAGAGAGAGAGAGAGTGAGAGGTCCTGGGATACACTTAAATGATTTATGTGTTTACCAGCAACGTCTCTGGTCTCTGGTCTCGCAGCAGCAGCAGCGCCACTCAATTGATTCGGCACGTAACCGGGCCAAGTGCAAATAACTGTTTCAGTTGCTGGCACACACACACTCCCCTCCCACTCCTTCCGTCTCTGGCCATTACATTTTATACTTGACAATAAATTTGCGAGTCGCTCGCTCAGTTCAAGCCAAGCGCAAATCAAAGCGTCTTTTGAAAATTAAGCCACGTTATGGCTGTCAGACCAGCAGGTTGGCTTCTGTTTATACTCTGTTCCCAAAAGCGAGCATCGAGTATACTGGGCTGGTGCCATGACCGTCTTAGGAGAGTCCAGAGTTTGCTGAAAATATTCACTTTGGCATGCTCCCTTATAAATACCCTATAATAAATCAAATTCATATCTTCTACAACTTTAGAAATTTAGAAATCAGCATGGGAAATTCGAAATATTTTTCCCATGCTGATTCCCAACCATTCCTCACCATTACTCACATTCTAAAATGTAAAATGGAAATTTAGATATCAACAAAGGATATTTTCAGAATTTTTCCTATCCTGATTCTCAACTATTCTTCACCATTTCTCAAATTCTAAAATGTGAAATGGAAATTTAGAAATCAGCATCAAATTTAAAAAATGTTTCTTATCCTTATCCCATTCATTCCTTAGCACTTCTCAGATTCTAAAATGTTAAATAGAAATTTAGAAAGGAAACTTTAAGAACCATATCTCACATTCTTAAATGTAAAATGGAAATATAGAAATTATCATGGAAAATTCATTAAATTTTTCCTATCCTGATCTCATCCATTCCGGGTCTCTTTTCGCCGATTCTAAAATGTATAGAGACCCATAGGCATGTCGTTTTAAAGTGTGTCCACATTTGAAAACAGTGAAAATACTATAACAATAGTTACAAGAGATATAACTTTTTGGGATTTGCCTCTCCCAAAGATTTGTTCGGAAGATAAATAAAAATCTTCTTTTAGAGCTGAGACTGACAATATAAGCTAAATTTGTTTGATCTGTTGTTGTACATTGAACAGAGTATATGACAGTCGGGAGCTTACTTACGAGCTGTGTTTGTACGCACATGTTTTGATACTGATATTGTATTTTGGTTCTGGTTCTGGTTCTGGTTCAGTTTTCGCTTGAACCTGGCTAACCGCATATTTGTCGTAGCCTGACGTCTGCTTTACGCATTTCGTGTATGCCCAATAAAATTTTATAGCCTTTGCCAGCGCAGCAATTTGCGTAACTCTTCCCGGCCCACCCTTCTCAGCAACTCTCACCCAACCCGTCAGCCAAGCAGTCAACCTGGTCAACAGCTTTCACCTTTCGTCAGGCTTGCCGGCTGAAATGTTCATTTTGTTTGCATATTGTGGCACCTGGCGGCAGCTGCTTTGAATAACATTGTTAAGGCTTCATTCATGCGTGGACAGGTTGGCATGGCCGGGCAAATGTCACGCCCTTACGCCCACACACAGCCACGTTCCCGCCTACGGCCCGGCCTCCGCACCTTTATTAACAAATAAACGGGTGTAGCTTAACGTATTTTTCCCTTATAGGCTTTCCCATAATGTAAACTCGCCATTTTAACACAGCACTGACTTTGTATCCAATAGTTTTTCAGACAGATACTTTCAGCTACCCACTGTTATAATATATGTAAGCAGTGCGAACTTTCCCTGGCAGCTGAAATGTCATATAAGAATCGCTGTTATTAACATTTGCAAATGTTCCTTATGTTATACAGCTGTTGATATTTGTCAAATGTCTGTTAATATGCAGTAGATGTTAACAGCTGACCAATATGTTAAGCATCTGTTATTGTATTAACAGTAGCATGCGCAGGTTTATGCTTAACAGTTGCTCGATAAGTTAGGCAACACTGGCGCGCTGTTACTAACACTTATCTTACATAGCTGTTGATAGTTGTCAAATGCATGTTAATATGCAGTAGATGTTAACAGCTGACCAATATGTTAAGCAGCTGTTATTGTATTAACATTAGCATGCGCAGGTTTATGCTTAACAGTTGTTCGATATGTTAGGTACTGCTGGCGCGCTGTTACTAACACTTGTATGTAATATGTTAAGCAATGTGTAACATTAACTAATTGCTATAAAGCAGTAGAGATTTAACTAAATCAATAGGGTTTCAAAATATGTTTCTTACTATTTAATCCCCAAATGTTATATAGAATTTGAAAAAACACATATCGCAACTGTTTTGTTAAATGAAATTAATCAGTTGCGAGTGAATATTTATTAGACTTCAATTGAAAATAATAATAATAATAATATATTCATTTGTTGCCTTTGTAGTGAACTCAATGGGAATCCAAGCAATAAAATATTTATGAACATACAATTTGTGAGAGCAAGACTTTATCTGAAATGAAACGATCAATAAAAATACGAATTATTTCAAAATGTAATCCGAAAGCTAACTTTAAGTAAAATATGCATAAGAGCTTAAGGTTCCGACTGCATAAATTGTTGTAGAAACGTTTGCTATAGAGAAGTTCGACTGTATAAAGACCGTGTATTCTCTATATTAGCCATAAGGTTAACAGCATGTTAACAGCATGTTAACAGCATGTTAATAGAACTGTTAAAGTAACTGCTGTGTAAAGTAAATTTGTTCAGCTGAGCAACTTGAAGTGATCAAAAACGATTTTATGAATTTCAAGTTGTAGTCAACTTTACTCTCACCCTATTTCTAGTGTGGCAAACAACACAGGAAAGTTATAATACCCGATGGAAGGACTTCTAGTACTGTTATCTTTAGTACATTTATTTTAAGTAATGTTCCCGGCACTCGACCAACATTTGGTAGGATAAAGGCAGTGGGCTGTTTGTTGGCTGTGTCGGGAGGGGTAGGGTGAGGGGTTGGGTGTAGGGGGGTTGGCTGTGGCATTGGCTTTAGCTGCTTATCTGCGTTCGAACAGCGACGTCAACGTCGACAGCGACAGCGACGGCGACGGCGACGGCGCTGCTGTTGCAAGCTGCAAAGTTACACGGGGGATTAACTTGTGATTATGTTCCCAAGGCCTTGGCAGAGGAACGGGGTGGTGGGGAGCGGTCCCTGGCTGGGCGGGTGTGGTAAATGCCAAGCCAATGCCATCAGACAGCGACTAACAAAGTTTTGCAGCGCCGGCATTCAGCGGCAGCTTAGCTGCAGCTTAGCGGCGTGTTAAAGCCAAAAAATTCTCGCATGCCACAGCGTGCGGCATGGTGGGCGGCAGGGAGAGAGCTCTACTAACTGTGGCTGAATTTAAAGTCCAAAGCGTTTCTGTAATTATCCGAGAGTATGGCAAATCAGCAGCACAAACAAAATAGACACAAAACAAATCCAACAATGTATATGTATCTACAAGTTACACATATAAAATACGAATATCTATGAATGCGAATAGCTCTGGGGCCGTTACCCGGGGGAGATTACGAGCAGCAGCAGCAACAGCAACAAAAACAACAACAACAACAACGGGAGCAACAAAAGCAAATCCAAAAGCAGCCACACAAATGGCAACCAATAGCCAAAGGCAAAACATTAAATTTTATTCATGAATTGAATTTGTATTCGTTGCAGATATTTTATAAGTTTCCATTGCTAGCCAAGCTAACGCCCACTCAAGTGACCGTGGGCCCCATCCTCCCCGCCCCTTCCTACCCCATATCCCTTCAACTAGTGAAGTACAGTCCCGCCCCATCCTGTCGTGTCTGGTCGTGTCCATAGGCTTCATTGTACAGTTCTGTGAGTAATAAGTATGCGCAGTATTTAACTTGATATTTAAATAGCATTTCAACAATTCAGAAAATACTTAATGCGAATCTCTGTATAAAAAATGCCTCATTATAAGTATTCTGGGGGGAAGATGGGATATGAAATGAAAGAGATATGGAAAATATGGCGACAACGCTTGAGTATTTATTGAAAATCAATTACATGCAATTATTTGTATACCCTTGGTGCATGGTATTATAATTTTGTCACGAATTGTGTTTGCGACTCCACAAACTATAAATATTCTGGATCAGCATCCGACTCGATATGGCGATATCCGTCCGTCTGTTTCCATGCTAACTAGTCTCTCAGTCTTACAGCTATAATAATGAAACTTAACACAGATCTTGCTTTTTGATGCAGGTAGTACATATCTCGAAATGGGCCGGATCGGACCACTATAACATATAGCTGCCATAGGAATGATCGGTCGACAACTACGGTTTTGTATGAAAAACTATTTTGCTCATAAAAATATGCTCACGAAACTCACCCGAAGCAAGTCTTTGGAGAGTTTATACAATCTAATAAAGTTTGGTCAAAATCTGACTATTATACCACAAAGCTGCCATAGGAACAATCGGGTGAAAAATTAGTTTTTGTAAGAAAAACGTTTTTGCTTATAAAGATATCCTCACCAAACTAACTCAGAACCAAGTTTCCTAAAATTGTATACAATCTGACCTAATTTAGTCAAAATCGGACCACTATACCATATATGTAGCTGCCAGAGCGGATAAAAAATGAGTTTTTGCGTGAAAAACTTTTTTCCCATTCAAATATTACATGCAATCTCAACAATTGCGAGTTTTATTATGTTCCCTATAATTTGATCAAAATCCGACCACAGTATTATTTAGCTTCCATATGTTCCATATGTAGGATGAAAAATGAGTTATTGTATAAAATATGCATTGCTGCAGGGGCTTATAGCTTCGGCACGGAAGATACCTGTTCTCTCTTGTTTTTTTTGTTGATATTTACTCCTTGTTGAAGTAGTCCTTGTGTTGGAGTAGAATATACTCCACAAACAAAACCTTACAGCTCAGTGCCAACGTCAATTGTCACAATTGAACCAAGCTAACAATGATTCAATCGGCAAACATCTCTGCAGCTCGAAAAGCTGACAAAAGCCACAGGAAAATACATCAAGCGAAATGCACATGAAATATGATTAATTGTCAACCAGCGGGAGAGACCAGTCGAAGTGCACTCCGTGCGGAGGAGCTCAAAAAGTGATTCCATTGTGGACACACACACACACTCACACACAGTAGGAGCTGTCTCCATATTAGCCAGTGTTGTTTGCATTTTCTGAGCCTTTTGATGCTGCCTTGGTCTGACTCGTCAGACATCACGTCGTGTGTGGACATACAAAAACCAGACGCCAGGCAAATAGCTTTGCTTTACGCCAAAGCAAATGAATGTTTCCCGGACTGCCTCGCAGCTCCCCGGGGCATCTCCGGCCCACTCCGGCTACCTGAAGCTCCCCGCAATATCCTGGACTGTTTTCAACTATAATAGAGTCCTCCAAGCTGCCAGAAACCTTTCCTTTCAACCCTGAACTACCGTGGCCTAGCGCGAACTTCTCCCTTCCACCGCAACATACTTGGGCGAGCCAAGTACCCAACCCCAACTTCTCTCAACTATGTCGGAGCAGTCCGCAATACTGTCTCCGACTACCCTGGAATCCACCAAACTACCCAAAACCTTTACTTTCCATCCTGCACTACCGCGAACTAGTGCGAACTTTTCCCTGCTACCCAGGAGTATACCGCAACACCCTGGTCTACCTCGGCATATACTTGTCTCCCCGAACCAACCCGAACGTCTCCCAACTATCTCGAAGTTTCCCGCAATACCCTGGAATCCACCGGACTACCTCAAACCATTCCCGTCGACCGCGAACTGGCCCGAACTTCTCCGGACTACCATGAACTTATTCCGACTACCGCGGTCTGGTCCAAACCGGGCTACTGCCAGACTCCCCGCCATTTTGTGTGGCATGTTGTCAGTGTTTGCTGTGTTTAAAAAAGAACTCCGCCCACGTTCACTGCCACAATGTGAAAAGGTCATTTAATTTCTTTTTGATTTGTTTTTATCCATATCCTGGCGGCTCTTGTCGCGCCATTAAAGTGTTAATGTATTTTTAAGTAGGCGCTCAAAAAAATACCAAAGAAAAGGGCAGCCGCCTGCCAGCCAAATCTATAAGAAAGCGAGTGAGAATGTTCGAGTCAAGAAATACCCTGTCCATCTGCGGAACACTATACTGAGTAGGGTCTTGAATGTTCATTGTTTTATTTGTTTATTTAAGAGCGATTATATTCTTAATAACGAAGAGAGCGCTAGCTGACAGGTTTATTTCATATGATAGCTATGAAGTTATCCGAAATGATGATGAACAACATGCCAGTTGATGATCCTTAAATATGTGACTACGGCTAAGAATTGGAGCAAAAACAAAGTCAAGCAACTCAAATACACAGCTTATGATAGTATCAGTATCTAGCTTCATTCGGCTCTCGATGCTGAACTAGTACTAGATATGTATATACTTTATAGGGTCGCATATACCCGCCTTTGCCTGCTACGCACATTTGACACAAGCCATTTGATTTGTACAGGGTATGCGAACAGCATCAGCAAAGACCGTAAAGCCAAAAAGCCGCACAAGTTTACATTTTTCGAGTTAATAGCATTTTAAGTACAATACAATACAATACAATGCCAAACAATACACGGAAGAAGGCAGACAGCTGAATCTTTTCAGCTGGCAAGTGGAAGTCATCAGCTTGACGCTGTAAAATGAAAATTAAGTTGAGAATTGAGAATTGAGAATGGAGACCGAAATTTCAATTCAATTTAAAATACAAATAAAATGCGATACAATGCAAATGAAATGCTGATTGCCAAATTTGGGTCAAAATTAAACTTAAATATCTATCATCTGATAGTTGATACTGTTAAGCATTATAACGTAAGTCTTTCATCAGCACTTGGCATTAAATGAATAAATTAAAAATAATGCTCAGAACTACAAATAATTTGAATTTGCATCCTCGACAAAGAATAGAACTTCCAGTCCAAGTGTAGGTCACAGTTTAGTTGTTATATGTATAAGAACCAACAAAGTAACAGTAAGCAGTTCATTTTTTCGATGACTTCACTTTCAATATGTCCACTGATGTAAGAGACAACCAGTCGAGAGTTCTCGATTGCAAAATACCCTATACTCGGTGTAAAGGGACAATTTTCTAAATAGAAAACTAAATATTCCTATTATCGGTTGCTATAAACTAATAATGGTAGCTCGACTCCATAGGTCTATAGTCGGTATTATCGATGTTTGCAAATACTCGTATTGTCTTTAGAAAACTTCAATCTTTCATTTGAATCTTAAAAACTTTGCAACCAAAAATGCTGTCATATTGAAATGTTAGATCATTTCTTTAATTATTAATCATTCCAATTGCATTTCTTGAATGCCCATGTAAGAAATTCAAAGTATAAACTATATAATAAACGATTGTTATTGAAGAAAACTAGATGATAAAAAAGAAAGCAAAAAGCGATTGATTGTGATCACGGAGAAAGCACTATCGATGCTATCGATAACTATCATCATCTCTGAACTAATCAAGAGTACTATATACCATACACTATACTTTATAGTCTTTTCATAACATTTAATAGGATTGGACTTGAATCGAATCCCTTCACAATACTAGTCTGCTTGGTTCAACGATCGCTTTGAGCTGAAACTCTGCGCACGTTATGCAACACTTAACATATAGTGATGGACGCTTATTAGTGATGACAGCGCAGTCTTATAGCCTTATAGCTATCAGCTAACATATATTTATTTGACCCTTTTCGAAGCATTTGTACAGGGTATACAAGCAAACACGTGGAAAATGAAAATTATCTTCCTTTTTTTTTTAAATTTGTTTTTTTTTCACTGTCACCAGACATGAAATATGCATAAAGGCCTGCTAACAATTCTGCTTTGACGCGAATTGAGAAACAAATGCTGTGAGCACATGGGCGTGCCACATATGGGGGGGGGGCGTGGATGGGGGCGGAATGCTGTGAAAACATTTTGGAATACTTTTGAGCTGCTTTGCATTTTTGGCTTGTGGGCTTAGCTGTAAAATTCAGTGTCTGCCCCAAAGGGTGCCAAAGGATTGAATGTTGTTAGAGAAGCGGCTGGGCTCGCTTGGGCTGGTGGGGTGGGGGGAGTAGGTGTTGCCACTCTAATGTCTACACATGCGTTTTGTCATTCAATTTGAACGCGTGCGCCCAAGGCTGTGTCTAGGCCCAGAAGCTTGCGAGGACGTTGCCATTCATTGCTGGGGCATCATCGACTCATCAATATGCAAAAAAGCAGGCAGCAGCAGCAGCGCCACAGGGCCAGGCGGTCAGTGGGCTGGCGGGGGCGTATCTAACAAAAGAGTTCGAGCCACAGTTCGGTTAGTCAGCCGTGCGTCAAAAGCAATGCAAACTTTTTGCGGACAAAAAAAATAACCAAAAAAAAAGAAAACAGAAAAAAATTGAACCAAAAAAAAAATAAGTGGGAACGTTGCAGTCGGACGTATCCGACAGCAGAATACTCTGTTCCCAGTCCGGTATAATTTGCCTATTTGTGGGTTCGGAAAGAGACGCGAAGAAAACAGTAGTCTGTATGCCAAATTTGGTGACTCTACCTGTACAGGTGTGGGAGATATAGATTTTGCTCATTTGCGGGGGAGGGGTGGGGGGTTCAAACATTTTTTGAAGCAGATTTGTCCAGGGGTAAACATTGGTGTGTATGCCAAATTTGATGACTATAGCTTTGAAACTGTAGGAGATATACCCATTGAAAAACGTGTTTTGGGGATATCATATGCCGATTTGTGGGGGAGGGGTTGGGGTGGCAAGCAATTTTTGATGCAGATCTGTCAGGAATCTCAACATTAGTCTGTTTGCCAAATTTGGTGACTATAGCTTTAAAAATGGGGAAGATACAGGTTTTCCCCAAATGGCGTGGGAGCGGTGGGGGTGGGGGAGCGATCTCAACACTTCGTAAATTGAGGGTATACACCAACATGTGTACCAAGTTTGGTTGCTCTAGCTTCAAGGGTGTGAACAAAAAATTTGCGTTCATACGGACAGACCGACAGACGGACATTTCGCAAAGCCAATATACTCTTTTCCCTTCGGGAACAGAGTATACAAATACAAAAACAGAATAAGAGAAATGAGAAAATTATTATGGAAATGTCAACGTGAAACTTTTGCACAAATTCAAAGCTACCCTATCTGCCTGCCCATGCCTGTCAGCGGACGCATATGCTCCACTTTACTGGCTCGAATTCCAAATACAATTGAATTTCATGTTTGACATGACCAAGCCCGCACAACCAGCTAGCACCCTTACACCCTAACACCCACACAACCCCTACACCCGCCAACTGGGCAAAGTTTTCATTGTTTTGCTTTTGAATATTGCGCTGTATGCGGCGCCAGCGGGCGTAAAAATATTTAATGCGATTTCCATTGGCTTCAATTCACCGAAATCTCAAAACTGAAATCTGAAATCTGAAATCTTCAAGCTGAAATCTTAAAACACAGCCCAAAAAGCCAGACAAAGGCGTGCTCAAGTCCATGGGCGTGGCATTTTGGCTTAGAACGGATTTGCTTTTGCCAAATATTTGCATATAAATTAATTTAGAAGGCGCACGCGTTTTAAACCGCGCGCAAATCGCACACACTTTATGTGTGCGTGTGTGTGAAGTAAAAGAAAGTCTACTCCTACAAGCCCCATCCAAACTTTGGTTTTCAAACACATTAAAAGAGTAAACAAGGAACACTCCAAAAATGCTTTGGGGATACATTTTTGACCTAGAAAATCAAACTAAAGGACAATCACATCAAAACCGCTTAAGTAGAAACTTTAAAGCTTCAACTTTAAGACTGTAAGCTGTATCAGCAACATTTTTTATAATTTCTTTTTAATGTTGGCCAAGAAGAACATTAAAGTTAGCCTTTTATACAGAAAATACAAACTTCTTAAGAGGAGATTAAATGCAGCGTTTTAATCGCAAGATAATCGGATGAAAAATTCCAAACAAACATTTCGAATACTCGAAGATAATGAATGTACTCAAATTCTTAGTTATTCTAGGATCAATTGCAGTTTAATAAGATAGATATTTGCTACTAGTATAAACTTTCAATAATTTATATAGAAATTACAAATCTTTACTTTAAATGCAGCGTCTTAATCAGAGGATAATCGGAGGACAACGTTATCAAATTTTAAATTCTTCTATACAAAACCAAAGAAACATTTCGAATACTCAAAGATATGCTAGTCAAATTCTTAATTATTCTAGCAACCGTTACAGCTTAAAAAAATAGATATTTGCATAAATTTTTACTTATTTTAGCCACAAATATGTATAAAAGTTTAGTTTGGCTCATCTCTTACTGAAAAATGAAAACGAAATTTGAATATGAGTGCATGCTTGAATCAATTCGCCTTCAGCTTAAAATCACATCAATCTAGATAGAATGCTTTAGCCTTTCCTTCAACTTATTTCCACTTAGTGTGTGTGTGTGTGTGTGTGTGTGTGTGTGTGGGTAGGTGTGTGTGAGTGTTTGCTCAGCGTACACAACCCTTCTCAATGGACTCTCCAACTCCGTGAGTTCTCGGAAGCACTCAGATGTTGACTTTTGTGACACCTTTTTTTATAATTCAATTTAAGGCACTGAGGTTGGCGTCAAAAGGTTGATGCTGATGCTGATGCTGATGCTGATTCGGTTGGTTGGCAGCCCCGTCCTGTTAGTTGGCAGTCCCGCGCGACTTAGAACGCGTCATCAGCGTTTCGCGCGCGTTTTCTCCTTTCTTTTTTTGTCTCTCGCACAACTCGCGCACGATTTCTGACGCCTTCACGGGCTACTGGACTTAGAAACGTGATGGCAACTTTCCATTTTCAGTTACACTTCGAACCTAGACACTTGCACCTTCTGAGAACCAAGAAACAGTAGCTGCCTTCGGAGTGCCGAAGATTTAATACTCTTGCGGAGAATCTAATCAGTTTGGGTACACTCGGAGGAATAAATGCCATAGAATTCAGAAAATCGCCACAGAATATAAATCACCCTGAAAAAAAAAATTTTAATTTAGTAGAACAACTTTTTAAATTTAAGAAATAAAATGAAAATAAAATAACTCTTAAATTTAGCAAATATCTCTATTTATATCTATCTATATTTTTCTTCAATTTCATAGAGTTTCTAACCCTGGTCGATGATAAGTCTAATTACTTCCTACTTTATGGCAACTGCTTGCGCTGAGAACTGCCACAAATATATTCAGACCTGTTCCCAATTCCACTCGAAACTTTCGAAAATGGAATTACGAAACGTTTTAGCTGTTTCGAACTCGTGAAAACAAGTTTTGCAAACAGTAATTGCCAGATTACATAGGAAAATGATATACTAACATATTCATAAACACCATTTTCTGATATTCTTCATCGTATTTAGAAAGAAATTAGCTCAGTCAGTCATTTCAATAAAGTCAAATTACATGTCTATTATTTAATTAAGAAACTGTCTGTAAAGTTCACAACTAGAGAATCAAAACAGCTGTTCTGATTGCTGATTTGCCTATCGATAACATACTTGGGAAACGATAAGAGCAACATGTAGTACTGTGGACATAGAATTATATACAATTGAAGGTGTAAACAGGGCAGTGCAGATGAGGAGAATATTCTCTTGGATTATTGCAATGTTTATTTTCCACTTTTAATCTGCAAACTAGCTATGCTTATTATATTTTGTGAAACAGCTGATACCATCGATAACTTATTGATATCGAAAGTCGCTTTCGAACCCGATTTCCATAAAGAGTAAACAAACCAAACCGATATATTATTATATTTATAAATTATTTCTATAAAGAGTCAACAAAATCAAATCGATATAAATTGAGAAAAGCAGTTCGTAAAACGTTCGGAATACATTTTATTTTACTTTTGAAAACGAGCGGAATTGGGAACAGGACTGAATATTTTTGTTAATATTTTCCATTGTTAAATTTTTGTATACTGAGTTCCTTTTAATGTACTTGTATATACACTCTTCCCAACAGATCCGAGTTATAATCAATAATGGTTTTTTTCCTGCCTAATTTCTTCGAATTTTGGAATTTGAACTTTCAACTCAATGTGTTCAATAACATATTTACATTCCATGCATGTTTTTTATTGGTGCTTCAAAGACTATCAAGGTTAATAGAGTCTTAAGATTCTGATTTGAACAAGCAAAAAGGTAATGGTTACGACTGGGCTGCTAATGCCAATCAAGAATATATGTATACTTTACGGAATCTGATGGGTCTTCTTTAAGCCGTAACACATTTCATGACATAATTATAACACCCGTCGCATGGGTATAAGGGAGTATAAAACTTGCAAATTGATCTTTGGTTAGGGGGAATGGACTTGGGCTGTATCTATTTCGTCCCGTGTCAAAACTTTTAATTTGTGACCTTTGGCAACAACAAAACGAAATTTTAAGGAAAATACATGCAACAACAACAACAGCAACAACTTCTAAAGAGACCCAAAAAAAATAAAAAAAAAACAAAAAACAAAAAACAAAAAAAAAAACCAAAATAAATAAAATAAAATAAAAGAGAGAACCCACAATAACAAATAATTAAAGTTGAACTTTTTGTTTTTTGCCGAGGACAAACAGACACAAAATATAAACAATGAGAAATGGCAAATGGAAGGGAATGTTAACTTTTGGTTGCCACTGTTGTTGCTGTTTGTCTTCGCATTGTAGTAAATGGGGCAACCCTTGCTGCCGCTGCGGTTGAAATTAATTAAATAAATTAAAATTTAGCTAAAAGTAAATTGAAATAAAATGCTTTTGGCAGTGCAGCGTAATTAACTTGACGCCGTCAAGTAGATGGCAACGGACGGGGGAGGCAACTGGGGGGGCAACTGAGGGTCACCAGGGGTCGCAAGTGTTTGCCCCTCTGTCAACTGGCACTTGAGTAACTGACTGACTGCCAGACTGACAGCAGCAACTCAAAGTTCAAGTCTCAGCTATAAAGGACAAGACAGGCGACAAAAACGTCGTCAAGCGAATGAGGAAACTATTTCCCTTTGAAAGTTGCCTCCGGGCGGAGCGGAGCGGAACTGAACTCAATCCGACTCATTGCATCCGCTACGCTCAGCTCAGCTCAGCTCAGCAGAGAGCAGACTGCAAGGCTGAAGAGAATTAATCAGCTGTTGAGCTAAACTATAAAACGAAATACTTGCTTATAGCTCAGTTAAGCTCCGCTCTGCTCAGCTCAGCTCAGCTCAGCTCAGATCATCTCTTCTATGCTAACCTACTGGCTCCTATTATGTTTATTTTTATGAGTATTGTATCGATATTTCTTTGTGTAATGATATCATTTCAAAAAGGTACCAAGATAGTATTAGTATTTGCTATTAACGATAGAACATACAAATGTTGTATTCAATATTTGTTTATATTATCTTATTTTGCGATCTTCACTTGAGATATACTATCTTAAAATATCGATACTTTTGCAGCTGTAGTTCAAAGCAGCTCGAGCCAGAATATCTGATTTATGCATATAGAAACCTATTATATCATTTAATATTTCTATCCTTTGCTAAGTTGGTTCAATCATTCCAATTTCCCATAAAACTAACTTGCCTAACTAATTAAAGCAATCATTTTTTTGGGGAGGATTCTGTAAAGTGAACTATAAGATCTATTGTAATCTATTCTTAGCCTAAAGCTCACCCATCAGTCCTATCTCCTGCATGAATGCAAGCATTTTCGTCGGGTTGTGAGTTCCTATATCGCCTGTTTCTAGGATATACCCAACCAGATGCCTATTTCTTCTTCTAGTATGGGCACACCATTCTGTAAGTATGTGCGGTGAAAAATCACACTCTGGTTCGCAGAATCTGTTGGCACCGCTGCTCACAATCCGTAGTCTACTCAGTTGGTTTCTCAGGAGGTCAGTGATTATTCAGAGCGAATTCCCCATCCCCATTAAAGATCATAGTTTCCTAAGCCTGTCTTAGACCTAAAGCATTTCTCCAGCTTGACAACCTCATGTTGTCCTCTTCTATCCGAGAAGACCTGCTCTCATTCTAGCCAATAATGATATAATCGTGGAATAGTATGTAGCCAAGGATAACAATTGAAATTAACCCAAGGACACGCAACTAGATACAGGCTTGTAATTTGGATTGGCATCGATTTATGAAACAAATGAGCTTGTTTCCATTGATGGCTGCATTTCTGCTGTTTCGCCTTACCTCAATGCACACGCAAATTGACAAATTTGTCGCCTGTCGCAGCGTAGATGAAGCTGCGCGTCCTGCAATATCTTGCCTATGCTGCTAGTCCTGCCAATGCATTTGCCTTTGCACTTTGTGTCAATGTTGTGCACATCAGCAACGCCAATGACATTCAGTATCTTTGGGAGTTCGGGATCGGGTATAGGAGATTGGGTATTGGGGATTGGCAAGGATGTGCTGGGGTGGGATGGTGTAGGGTGGTGCCAGAGACAGAGGCCACGCTACTTAACCAGCAAACTGCTGACGCTGCTGCTGCTACTTTCTATATCCACGTGTGTGTGTGTCTCATGATCTGCGTATCCTGCTGCTGCTCAGTGCCTGCTGCTGCCGTCCTGCCGTCCTGCCGTCCTGCCTGCCTCCCTGTCTCCCTAAACAGCCTGCCTGCTGCTTGTTTGCATTGCAACGGCAGCTGTTGTCAATAATAAATTTCCGTTAGAGCTGCAGCAGATTTGCCAAGGAAAAAAGCAGTTGCCAGTTGCCAGTTGCCTGTGGGCCAGGGGCAGGTGCAGGGCCTGGACAAGGAGTGGGAGGGGGGCTCAAGTTAGAGGCAGATAGACAGGCAGACGGCAGTCAGGCAGGCGGGCAGACCGGCAGCCGAGCAAATGGCGCAAAAGGAAGGAAGGAAGCATATAAGCGCATTGCACGGCATGCCAAAGACGATGACAAGGGCAAGAACGAAGTGCGAAGCCTGAAGGACGACAAAGGACGAGGGAGCTGGAGACAAAGGACGACGGCTGCAGCACAGCACTAAAAAGATGACATAAAGATAGAGCCGAGAGGGTGTTGAAATTGAATAGGGGGCAGCTCTGGCAGAGCGCTGGCATGCAAAAGCGATGCGACAATGTCCTTGCTGCTGCTGTTGTTGTTGTTGCTGTTGCTGTTGCCAGATAAAGTATACGCCGCGTTGGCCAGGCAAACGACGCCAAACGGCGACAGAGTCTGAGAAGTTTGACTGGCAACGGCATCGCTCAGCGGGCGGTACATTGATAAATTTATTGAAATTCTATTGAAATGAAACGATTTGACTGCACCAAGAGAGCCCCATGGGCACGGAGGGTGCAGGGAGCAGGAAGTAGGGAGCAGGGAGCCGGGGTAACTGTCAAACAAATCGTTGATAAAGTGGAAAATAAGTGCAAAACAATACGATAGAAATAAGAGAAAAATGTATGGGAAAAGGCAAATGCGTAAGGCGTCAAATATCCTTCGCAACTGTAGGAAGAGATTGCAATTTGCGTCTCGACCGATTGCAAATGTGCAAAACGAATTGAAAAACCAGCTGGTATGCAATTTCAGCCAGGCTTACACAAAATAAGTACTTGATGGGAAAAGGCGTCAAATGTATTTCCAATCAATCAGACCCGTGTTGGCCCATTCATCCTTTAACATATTTTCGGATCAAAAAGCCATTTAGACAATGTTAAGCAAAGAAATGCATTTAAATTTAATTATTTTGTAGACATGCAGAACATATTACAGCCAGTTGGGATCTTCTGTCTATATATCCCGATCAGCCAAATAGACATTATCTCAGAATATATCAGACTAAAGCTGATATGCTTGCCGCTCAAATTCTAAGATCAAGTTTTGTATACAATTTGTAAATTTCCTCCCCGCAAATCAATAAATATAATTAACATCCACAATTTCGAATATATGATATTGATATTTGGTACTTGTATATTTGTGCATTGCTTTTTTCTTTAGCGAAAATTTCATATCGTTCGGCTCATGAACATTAAAGTTATTCCAAACAAGTAAGAATGTTTTAGTTGAGTATACCCGACTACTAAACTTCTGTACCCAGGTCAAAAATTCCCGATCGCATCTTCGTACACTTACACATACACAAAGCCATGCACAAGCGACAGCGCAAGCGAGCCAGTTTAAGTGGTAGCTGTGCTTCTTCTTCCCCCCGCGCTGCAGCACTGAATCTTCTTTCGTGAATAACTTCCGTGTTTATTATCCGATCAACTTGAAATTTGGACAGTAGATTGAGAGTAACCAAAGTAATATACATGCCTAATCCCAAAGCTATATCTTTAAAGATGTTGATTTAAAACGCTTTTATCAAATTGCGGAGGAACGGGGGGAGATATAAATTGAAAACAAACTTGATCTGCGTACGGTGTACAGGAACCTACATTCCAAATTTGATCGAAGTGTTCATACAGACAAACAGACAGACGGAAATGGCCAAATCGATATCTCTTTTGATACTGATCAAGAATATATATACTTTATAGGACGGGAGATGTCTCCTTCTGCCTGTTACATAAATTTGAACCGTTTCATGGGTACAGGGAGTAAAAAAATATTCTTCATTTGTACATTTATACATCATAAAACGTTGCAACATAGGTTTTTTCAAAAATTGTTTCCATTTGTTAAATTTGTTAGCACTGTTGTTAACACTGCATCATCACTGTATCATAAAGTAGACTCAACTTTTTTGTTTTCTCTTTTTGGTGTGAGCTACTTGCAGCGTATGCAAGTTGTACAGGGTATCTGTTGGTGTAGCATGCTTGCTTGCCTTTTGTTGGGTTCGCTGATTTGACTTTGCGCTGGACGATGCTCAATTTAACCTTAGCTACAACAACAGCAACAAGGCCAATCGTCGCTTCAGTGCGTTTCCACAGCAGTCTGAGCTCTGTCTCTCTCTCCTCCTCTCTCTCTTGCTCATTCTATAAGAGTGGAATACTCAAAGAAACCTGAGACTGCGACAGAAGCATTGCCCAAGACGTAGACAGCGATAGAGATGGAGACGGAGCTGGAGATTGAGAGATATATCAGAAAAAAAGGCCAAAATTTAATTTGTGCTCAGTGGCTGTTGTTGCTGTTGTTGTTGCTGCTGCTGTTGTTGTTGTTGTTGTTGTTGCTGTGCCATGCAGAAATTGCTACCCAATTACGTAATAAAATCTGACTGAAGTTGCTCTCTTATTATTTAATTTTTGTCTTCTCTTCGCCTCTTTTATTTTTTTTCGTATTTTTTTTTCTTGTTCGTCCTTTTTATGCCTTGCCAACTTTTGTGGGGTAGCGTCTCGCGGCTGAAGGGGGCCTGGGGAGGGCATGCTGAAGTGCGGGTAGCGGCGAGGCTAACAATTCCCGCTTGGCGCTTATTAAGAAATAATGCTGTAAAAACAAAACGCAGCGGCGTCAAATCAACTTTGTATTTAGCTATGAGCAACATTACAAGATAAAACACAAAAAATATATTTCTAGCCGGGCGTGCGCGACTGCCATATACCCTATAAAGCAGCCAACTGAAGAGAGAGAGCGAGAGAGAGAGGTGCAAGTCTATAACATGTGTATTCAAAATTGTATGTGATGTGTAGAGTAGCAAGAAAGTGACCATGGAGGACACTAAATGAAATCAACTGAAAGTTGAGCTAAGCCTATGCAGTTTAAAGTCCTTGAGAATTTTAAAATTTGACAAAAATTAAAAAAAAAATTTAAAGAAAGTAACACTGGAGGACACAAATAAAATAAATAAATACACATAAAATAGGAAAATAAAATATCAATAAACTTTCATTTAATCATTAAGCTAATCATATGCAATTGGAGTGCTTAAAAAAGATCTGATTTGGCAAAAAATTAAAAATAAAGTAACACTGGAGGACACAAAAAAATAAATAAAGTAAAATAAAATGTCAATAAATTAAGGCCCAAGTTAATCATATGCAATTTGATCACAATTAGAGTGCTTAAAATTTATAAGATTTGACAATAAATTTTAAAAAAAGTAACACTGGAGGACACAAAAAAAATGAAAAATAATTGAAGAAGAAAATAAAATATTAATAATTTAATAATGAATTAAAGCCCAAACTAAGTATGCAGAGAGGGCTTAAGAAACGTGAAATTCGAACAAATCTTAAGGCTAAAGTGACGCTGGAGGACACACATGAAAGAGAAAACGAAATGAAAAGATAGCAAGGCATACCTGCCTGGCCCGTTCCTATGTTTACAGGGTATAAATATAACTACATAACGGCAGCCAAGACAAGCATATAATGGAATGGGGCATTATGTTGGGCGTTACAAGGACCCTGGGGCATTGCTTAGGCCAGCCAGAGAGCTGTCCTGATTCGCTTGTGTGTGTGTGTGTGTGTGTGGGAGCTCTTTTTCTTGGGCACAATTGGTGCCTTGGACTGATCAAATTACCTACAGCTCAACATCTACCGACTATAAACACATACTGCATATATATGAATATATATGTATATATCTCTATATATCTGTATATATCAGCGTATTTGTGTAGTGAAAAGCCGCTTTAGCGCGACAGCTGTAAAGCGGCAAAGTTGTAAGTCTTAGTCTTAGACAGGACTCGCCTGCCAGGACCACATCCATTGAGGAGTGGGATAGGCTTTGGGTACTTGGGCAGGCCCATCGGCGTTCGGTGAGTGAATTTTTGTTGGCAATTTATGAATCGACGAATTAAATTATGCGTGCAGTACATTAAAAAAATAAGAAACAACAGCCCAGCCATCTCAGATAAGAGCTGTACGACAAGGACAATGACAAGGACAACGGCAATGCTCGGCGAAATGATGCGTAAAACGAGCTAAGCAACAGATAACGATGAGAGTGTACAACAACAACAATACGCAGGTTTTCACACAAATCTGGCATTACCAAAAATTATGCAGAAAAAGAAAATGGAAAAACAAATAAATAAAGACAATTGAGTTCCTGTAAATCAAGATTACGAATTGGTTCCAAAATTAAAAACACTCGAATCGGTTTATTGCTGGCTTAGGTTCTCATTTCAATTGCTGTTGATCAGCCAATCGGTTAATCGGTTAACCGATTAAAGTCACGTATAGCCTATCTCCACTACAGCACATTCACCACATTTTGCTCAACCTGAATCTGAACGATTGATTCAATTCAATACACATATCTCTAAGGAAGTTCCAAATAATGCTCTAATTATTCTTAGGTCCGTTTTTCAATGTCTCAATAAACGTTATGTGTCAGATAAACTGTCAGATAGAGGGAACTTCGATTTTTCAATAGCCCAATAAGGAAATGCGACGTTTAAGCGCTATCTGAGTTATATCTGAGCTATAAGCTAAATGTAACTTATAAATAAAGACAGCTGATGGCAACCGTTGTCTAACAGTTGGACAATCGTTGCTGCATGCAAATAAAACTATACAGGCTTTAAGCTTAAGCAGTGTGATTTATCTCCACGTTTTGGGAGATTTTGTACACTCCAGAAGCAACTGGTTGGCTTTACAGGATCTGTTTCTCCCTCTGCTGTGAAATGCATGAAACGTTTTTAAATTCAGTTTTAAGGAAACATCTTTGATGTTGCCACCACTCAACAAAAATCAGCTGTTTTAAACAACAACGTTGCCACATTTCGAACATTTTTGCCATTCGCATTTCAACGTGATATATACCTTTATTAGTTGTTTGACAAATTGAAACAGCTTTTGTAAAACTTTATCTAACAAATATTAGCTTTTCGAGACTTTACAGACATTGAAAAATAGGCCCTCAATCCTTCTCCTTATAGTATTTCTTACGTCAAATCTTTATATATTCTTGAATTTATATTATTTTTGGCTAGATTTACAGCTTGGCTGATCCACCTATCCACCTATTATTCTAATGTTGTTCAACAATGTTCAAAGCGAGTAAAGTATATACAGATTTGACTAAAACTCAACGCTCTTACCCGTTAGGACAAATCTATATTAACTCAATCGCTTCTTCGGTAATCGGATGCTGATATTGGTTTATTCTTAAAATAAAATAGATTCTCTTTTTATAGCTCGAAACAGTTCTTAACTGGTTATGAAAACAATTTTAGGCCACAACGATATATTATTTAATATAATAAAGAAAATGCTAAAGATTGCTTGTAAATTATTTGTATGATCCAGAAAACAAAACCCAATTATGGACTTTTAATATCAAATTTAAGAGTACTAATTAAAAATGACTTAAAAAATGAATTAATTAATTAATTAAAAATGACTTTAACAAATTGGCAAATAAAATAATTATCTTGAAGTTTCAGTAAGAATAAAAATAAATTTGTTTGATATTTACAAATAAAAATGTTTTCTTCGTGTCGCTTTGCACAATAAAAATGAATGAATTATCTACTTAGATTATTTGCCCAATTGAAAATCAAAAATAATTACTATATTCAAGCTTCAATTACGTAATGTTTCGCTGTTTAATTGTTTTCCTCGCCACATAGCAGCCCAGTTGAAAATATAACGCATACGCAACGTGTGCCGCTTGAGCTGTGAGCAGTGCGAGTACTTCTGCAATCAAAAGCCTCATTATAAACACTCGAAACGCTTGCATCCATTCATTGTCTGTATTTGGCCGAACAATGGAACTCCAAATTGGGCAAATCGAAATAATAAAAGGGCGAGCAAAAAAATTGATATTCATTTTGTGTTTATATGCAATGGGCAATCCAATGTGCAATCTCTTGATGTGCCCGTGTGTGCTGTTGTGTGTATCTGCTGTGTGTGTGCCAGGCAATAATAATAAAAGCCGCCAAAGCGTTTTTTCCATCCCGCCAAAAACGGTAGCTGCAAAAATATTGAGGCAATAATACATTCCAGCTGAAAGCACTGAGAACTGAGAACTGAGAACTGAGGGCTCCAAGAACTTGCTACACTCGCTGCCTGAACTCAAACTCAAACTCAAACTCAAACTTGAACTCAAATACAGGGTCTAAATTCGTAACAACAACTGACTATTGTTGCTGTTGTTGTTGCTGATGTTGTTGTTGCCTCTAAGTAGCTACCAGCAGCAGCAACATCAGCGGCAACATCAGCGGCAGCTCCTACTTGGCTTAAGCTTGCGATTATTTTGCCATTATTTTCCATTATTTTACTTTATTTCAATGACTGTTTACATTAGGCACACACACACACAGAAATACACACACTCGCACACACACTCGCACACACACTGGCAATGCAGCAATGTGCTGCATACTTCTAAGCTGATTTTGTGTCCGCCCTTCCTTAAATATATGTGCTGTTTTTTTTTTTTTTTTTTTTTTTTTTTTGTATAGGGGGGAAGCATTAAGAGCCGAAAAGTGTGGGACTTTCACCCACTAAACCTAACCCCTACTCTCCGTTTCCCTCACATGGTACAACCGGTTAGGTATTACCTCGATGGGGGGGAGATGGCACGAGGGCCTCAGCTAGATTCTCATCTATGATGTGAAGTGCTGCTGTGTGTATGTAGTGTGTGTGTGTGTGTGTGTGTGTGTGTGTGTGTGTGTGTGTGTGTGTGTGTGTGTGTGTGTGTGTGTGTGTGTGTGTGTGTGTGTGTGTGTGTGTGTGTGTGTGTGTGTGTGTGTGTGTGTGTGTGTGTGTGTGTGTGTGTGTGTGTGTGTGTGTGTGTGTGTGTGTGTGTGTGTGTGTGTGTGTGTGTGTGTGTGTGTGTATGTGTAGTGTGTGTGTGTGTGTGTGTGTGTGTGTGTGTGTGTGTGTGTGTGTGTGTGTGTGTGTGTGTGTGTGTGTGTGTGTGTGTGTGTGTGTGTGTGTGTGTGTGTGTACACTATGGCACTTTGTGTTTGCATGGATGAGAAAGTCAGAAATAAACAAAAATGACTTTTCCTTATTTTTCCTCCCGTGCCTTATGATTTTTTGTATTGGGCTTCAAGAACTTCGAAACCGATCTAAAAATATGCTTATCTCAGACATTTGACCTTAAGCCCAGTTTCCCGTCCGTGTTGACGGGTGGGAGTGGATTTTTCAAGCTTCATACAACAGTTTTTCACCCGTGGGGGTAGATTTCCTAAAGTCCTGCCCGTTGGTCACAAATCAAGCAGTCAAGCTAAGGAGAACAATCATTAGTTCAAAATATTGTGAGATTTGTTCCTATATACTTTATGCGGTAATAGAAACAATTTCTCAAAAATCAAAACCTTTTTGTTTTTCTACAGATTTCCCAGATGAATTCAGCAAGTTCAAGTTTTATCATACGCCATAGAAGCTGACTAAGTTTAATAGAAATCGGCGCACTATGTATTTTATTTTGGGAAACTCAAGAATAAGAATGTTTGAACAACTTTTTTGTTTTTTTATTTCATAATATAAATATTTGCTTAACTGCTTACTTCTCCCATTCAGTTCTATATATCTTTCTATAAATGCCTAACTTTCTCTATCCTACCCTTCTTCTTTGCAGGCCGAGATCTGGAGCGTGTTTATTGCGATTCTGCGGAAGAGCGTACGAAATCTACAGGCCTGCACAGATGTCGGACTCATCGAGCATGTCCTGGTGCGACTGCAACGCTCCGAAACAGTTGTGGCAGGTAAGTCACAATATCACTAAGCTAAGTTTAGTTTACAAAATATTGTATGGTTTGGAATTTTAAAGAGAGCTGGTATAGAAAAGAATGCTTACATTAAGTAATAGATATTGCTTAAGCTAAGAAAATAAATAGTTCTAGAGATATCGTGCGGAGTAGGGTTCGGTGATAAGTGTTTTGAGCAGGGATCGTAAATAATGATTATGTACCCATTTTTAAAAGAAAACAAAATCATAATGAAAGAGAATTGATACATAAAAAAATACTACACCTAGAGCATCCTTGTGTACCAATACCTGGGTATTATTCGCATTTGAAAAATATACTCTCTGGGAAAAAGAGTATATTGGGTTTGCGAAATGTTCGTCTGTCCGTACGAACGCATTTCTTTTCCACACTCTTGAAGCTAGAGCAACCAAACTTGGTACACCTGTTGGTATATACCCTCAATTTATGAAGTGTTGAGATTTGGGGAAAACCTGTATCTTCCCCATTTTTAAAGCTATAGTGACCAATTTTGGCATACAGATTAATGTTGAGATTCCTGACAGATCTGCATCAAAAACAATTTTGATCCCCTACCCCCTCCCCCGCAAATGAGCAAAATCTATATCTACCACACAGGTAGAGTCATCATTTGACATACAGACTACTGTTTACTTCGCGTCTCTTTCCGAACCCACAAATATTCAAATTATATAGGTCTGGGAACATAGTATTCTGCAGTCGGGTGCGTACGACTGCAACGTTCTTACTTGTTTCACTTTATTTTTAAGCAAAATATAAAACTCAAGAAATAATGCTTGAAAGGTAATTCTTATATATATTGCTTTGATCCGTTATGGTGCCTGGTTTTGAGATCTATGTTTTAAAAGGAGGTTAGTCTGTGGGCTTGGAATGTGGGACAATTAAGTAAGATACTTTGTATTGTAAAAATGTGCAAATGTTGGTGGGGAATATACATTCATGTAAAGGAAGTAGGTAAGTTTAGTCCTAATCGCCTTTAGACTGTTTTAGAGAAGATTTCAATTATATAGTGCTTGTTGGAGTTATAAGATTTATCAAGTAGTCCTGTGAGTGTAGTACAATCCAGGGAACAGAAACTATAGTAACATATTCTTGAAATAAAGGTCAGAAATCGAACTTCAAAACAGAAATCAAGTGACCATGGATGACAAGTGGCTGTGGATGAATATTGAGACATTGAGAATGCACATAAAGTAACTGGAAGTTATTGCAAAAGTTTCGCAGAAAAGAAATGAAGCAAGATTCAAATAAAAGTGACAGCCAAAGCAAATTGAGCAAAATCGAATTGAACTTCGGCTAGTTCGCTGGCCTTTTTTCTGCCCCACAACTAAGGCAATGACTCAGCAATACTTTCAATAGTTAAATCACACACACCCACACACACACACACACACATGGTTGCTTTTTTGTGACTGCTACTTTGTGATTCTTAGCATGTGGCATGTGTCCAACAAAATGCGAATCGTTGTCGACTGGCCGCCGAATTGCTTTTCGATTAATTTCACGCTTGTCAGCGACCCTGATACGCCCAGTGGTCCGCGGCTGGCTGGCATGCCCAGCCACCCCCAGACCCGCACCCCGGGCCACGCCCACTCCGCCTACTGCATGCTAAGCATATCTCCACCCCCCCCCCCCCCGACGCAAAATGTAACAACAAACAGCGCAGCAAATTTTCTCTTCATTAGCGAGCAGTCGCCTGACACTTCTCCACCCTCTCATAGTGCCCCCTGCCTTTAACTCTAGCTCTGCTTACCCACATACTCCACTAACTCCACCCCTTTTGAATGGCAGAAGCGTGTGTGCGTGCCGTTGGCTTTGATTTTGATTTTATTAAGTCAATGACACATCTGCGGTCTGGCAACCCTCTGCGTTGCTTGTCTTGCCAGACCGTAGCCGTGCCCCTAACCTTGCCACCCTACCCTACCCAAACCCAACCCGTCCCGTCAGCATTCCTCCCGCCCCTCCTTCCACGAGTAATGTCTGTCTGTCGGCATTTAACGAACTGTAACTGCTGTCAATTTGCAGTCGCTGACTTTTGAGCCTCTGCGCAGCCATAATTTCATATGTGTGTGTGCGAGTGTGTGTGTGTGCGTGTGTGTGTGTGTGCGTGTCACCTGACAAATGTCGAAACGTGACACTTGCCAAGAAATTAGATAAGCTAAAAGTTTTATGCGGGCCTCCTTTGCCAGGCAGATGGAAAAGTGCGTGGTGGCTGATGGTTCCTGGCATTATTAAATAGCAAAACTTCACAACTAATTATTTCGAAATTTAAAAGGCACAACTTCACTTTAATTTACAGCCAAACTGATTTGCGTTTTCTCATGTGTATATTTGCAATGTACATGGAATTGCAAATTGTTGCCACCTTGCATTTTATTAAACATCTGGCAGCAGTAAACGTTTCAACTCTTTAATTTCTTGATAAGTTTTTCTTATTTTTGCCTACAATTTAGTTGCTGGAAATTTCTTGCAGAAAGTTGCCTTAAAACAAGAAAGATAATATCTAGAAAAACAACAAAGTTGCATTCCTTTTATAATCCTATTTCTTCGATTGTTCCTGTGTTAGCGTTAATATATCATAGTCCAATTTGGAATAAGTTTGAAAAACAATACTATAACGAAAAGTAGAACTGCTTTGTTGTTTTTTCTTTGGAACATGAAACCTTTTTGTTTCTCAGAAGAATGCCTGTCGGATTGTGCTTGAGTTTACCATATTAGATTGTTTCTTTGACTCTATTATTTAGCTAATCTTTTTATGCTGACTGCACTTAATGATTATGTGTGTCAGAGCGTTTTAAGGGCGCAACTATTATCTTAAAATTCGACTGGGGTATTTTATAATTGCTGTTGTTGTTGCCGAAAGGGCAGACATAAAGAGCTGACAAGTTCTCGCACATATTTGGTTTTATGATCTGCAAAAGATGCACAGATATGTCTGGCAGTTAAAAGTTTGGAGTGTCTGGGTGCGGAGGGAGGGCTTTGGCAATGTCCTGGCAGTGGCACTGCGCTCTAAGCAATCGCCGCAGACATGGCAAGGACATGAGCACCAGCAGGCGGCTCTCAAGGAGCGTGGGTCAAAGATGTGTGTAATTAAATGCTGATGCTCGAGGCGGAAGCAGCAGCCTCAACTTGGGGCAAATGGGACAACATTGTCGCTCTGGGACTGACTGAGGCTTCGCTGGGATTTCGGGTTGGGGTTGCGGCTGAGGCTGAGGCTGAGGCTGAGGCTGAGGCTGAGGTTCGGGATGCCAGTAACGATGCGGTTACCAACAGTTGGAGGGAGGAGTTTGTTACTCAATTTCTTAATTTACGCAATCCGAAACGTGTTGATGGAGGCGGAACTGAAACTGGAACTGGTTCGGTGCGGTACGGTGCGGTGCGGGGGCGAACGAGGCGAAGGCTGTCGCAAAAGTTTGGCATTTCCTTTGGGTAATGGCCTCGGCAACAGTCCAGGCATTAAAACGGCCCGTGCGTCCCATTTCAATTAGTGTGCATTACAAATGAAGTTTGGGAATAGCGCAGCAGCCACTCCAAAGCGAGAACTCTGTGGCAAACAGACAGACAAACAGACGGACAGACGGACAGACAGACGGATGGACAAACAGACACGGAGACATTGAGACTTGGGTACAGTTAAAGAAGGCAGCTGTGACACAACGTTTGGGCTGACGGATAAATCGTGCTGGTCTGGTAACGCCGCAATGCAATCTTAACCAGCTGGCAGCCCGTGCCTGCCCATAATTTTTTGGCTTTATTCAATACACTGCCCGTAACAGATCGAATGCAATTTCCGGCTCGTTTCCCCAACTGTCCTTGATGTTGCCCAAGTTGCCTCATGTTGTGCTGGCTTTAAGAGTGTCCTTGCCGCTTCGTTGCACAGCTTGCAATTTTCTTCTCTTCCTTTATTTGCCACTACACTGAGCGAAAACTAACAAACCGATTCAAGGCCGCTTTTTACTCCCTGTACCCATAAAACGGGTAAAAAGGGGGTATTGGATTTGTGCAAAAGTATGTAACAGGCAGAAGGAGACATCTCCGACCCTATAAAGTATATATATTCTTGATCAGTATCAAAAGAGATTTTGATTTGGCCATGTCCGTCTGTCTGTCCGTCTGTCCGTCCGTCCGTCTGTCCGTCTGTCCGTCTGTCCGGATGAACGCGTCGATCTCAGCAACTATAAGAGCTAGAGACACCAAATTTGGAATGTAGGTTCCTGTAGGTTCAGATATCTCCCCCCGTTCCCCCGCAAATCGATTAAAACCGTTTTACAGTAACAATTTTCAAGATATAGCTTAAAGATTTGGCATGTACAATACTTTAGTCTCTCTTAATCTACTGTCCAAATTTCAAGTCGATCGGATAATAAACACGGAAGTTATTCACGAAAGAAGATTCAGTAATGCAGCGAGAGGGGGAAGAAGAAGCACAGCCACTTTTGCCGCCTGTGTGCGTGCGTCTTTGTGTATGTGTGTGTGTATGGGTAAGTGGACTTAGATGTGATTGGATGTTTTAGACCTGGGTACAGGGAGTTTCGTAGTCGGGTATACTCGACTATAGCATTCTTACTTGTTTACTCCCTGTACCCATAAAATGGGTAAAAAGGGGGTATTACATCTGTGCAAATGTATGTAACAGACAGAAGGAGACATCTCCGACCCTATAAAGTATATATATTCTTGATCAGTATCAAAAGAGATTTCGATTTGGCCATGTCCGTCTGTCCGTCCGTCCGTTTGTCCGTATGAACGCGTCGATCTCAGCCACTATAAGAGCTAGAGACACCAAATTTGGAATGTAGGTTCCTGTATACAATACGCAGTTCAAGTTTGTTTCATATATCAGATATCTCCCCCCATTTTCCCGCAAATCGATAAAAACTGTTTTACAGCAACAATTTTCAAGATATAGCTTTTAGATTTACAATGTACAATACTTTAGTCTCTCTTAATCTCGGATCGGATAATAAACACGGAAGTTATTCAACAAACAAGATTCAGTGCTGCAGCGCGGGGAAGAAGCAGCACAGCCACCACTTAAAATGCCTCGCTTGCGCTGTGCGCCCTTGTGCATGTGTGTGTGTATGTGTAAGCTTACGAAGATGCGATCGGAAATTTTTGACCTGGGTACAGGGAGTTTTGTAGTCGGGTATACTCGACTATAGCATTCTTACTTGTTCAAGTCTTAAATAGCTAATTGTTAGCTAAAATTAGAAGAAAGTGAATTTAAAAATTGTTACAAATTAAAAGACTGTGGTCAACAGATTTTACAGCTGAGGAAGAATCTTGCCTTGGTTCTAGGGGCCAACAAATGTTCCAAGGAGTTGAGACATTTAGCTTATAACTATTGGGCTATTGAAAAATTGAAATTCTCTCTGTCTGACAGTTTATCTGACACATAACGTTTATTGAGACATTGAAAAGTCGGCCCTAACTGAAAGTTAAGCAAGGATAAATAGTTATAAGCTGCAGCTTGTTGTTGGTTCCTAGCTTTAACTGAGCTTTTGTTCGGTGATTCCATTCCCTTAAGCTTTGCTTGAAGATATCTACATAGCTGAGAGGGAGCCTTAGTAAGAAAGTGAAGGAGAAATTAAGATGAGCGAGTGAGCTTTTAGCCTAAAGTGCAGCTAATACAACATACTCAATACAATTCAGCTAACTTGAAGCTTTAATGTGCTTTTGCTGTATTTTCGCAGCAAAAGCTGCTAGTTACTTGAGCTTTCAGCTTTAAGTGCTCAAATTTAAAAACTAACTTGCAAAATTATGGTAGTTAAACCCATATTTATTTGAGCAGCTGCTTGAGCTTTAATCTCAAATAAAGCTTTAATGTGCTTTCAAATCTATATGAAAACTCTTTCAAAATCTGCGATTATCACAGTTGTTATTAAATGAAGTAAGTTTTTGTCTCTGTGTATAGACTGCAGCTGGATTATTGTAGCATCAGCAACATTATCATACACATGTACATTAAACATAACCTCACTCTCTCTCTCTGTCTCTGACTCACTCACGAACTCTTCTGCTGTCTCTCTCTTTCTTGCAGATTTGCTCATCGAGATGCTGGGCGTATTGGCCAGCTATAGCATAACGGTTAAGGAGCTCAAACTGCTCTTTGGCACGATGAAGGCCAACAATGGCAAATGGCCGCGTCATTCGGCCAAATTGTTGAATGTCCTGCGACAAATGCCGCATCGCAATGGGCCCGATGTGTTCTTCAGCTTTCCGGGACGCAAGGGATCGGTAAGTTTATGCTTAATGATAATAATAATCAACAACAAGAACAATGACAATCACAACAACAAGAAATGGCCAATATTTTGGCCAAGCTGCAAGTTGCCTTTAACTGCACACGCACAGGACATGGCCAGCATTTGAGCACTGTACAGCCTCCAGCCCCCAGCCCCCAATCTCCCTTCAACTTTCAACCAACAACTACCCCAAAAGTTCTATGTCCTTGTGCCATTTCCCCCAGTGGGCTGCGATCTTGGGGTATGGGAGGTATAGCGCGGGGGGAGGCAGTCTTTTATTTTATAGCATCGCACTTAAATCGAATTCGTAATCTGCGCTGTCCATGTGCCATGTGGGAGGTCCGTCTGTCTCAACAGACAGTTCATGTGCAGCTACTCCACCCCTCACACACACACACACACACACACACACACACGCAGGCAGACACTGTCTGTATCTGTCTGTAGCATAAACACATAAAAACTGCCATAAAGCGAATTGGAAATCAAATGCGACACGAAACGAAACAAAACGAGATTCAAACGCAATTGTCACAAAATGTCCAATAAACAGGCCATGTTGCTTTCACACACACACACACACACACACACACACACACACACAAGCACACACTCAACTAGCAGTTAGCCATTCCCTTTGCTAATGTTTAATTTTCATTTAGCGCGCTTTTAGGCGTCAAGACCTGAACGCTCCTTCCCCAATGTCGGGGCTCAATTGCAGCTCACAAATGAGTTTCTTAGAGGGGAGAGAGCGACATAGTAGAGCCAAAGGAAATCATCGATAGTTAGCGTCGCTAACCGATAGTTTCGATAATAACAGCCTAAGCTACCGATTAATCGAAAAAGTTTGTTACAAAATTTGGGTTT
Source organism: Hirtodrosophila confusa (assembly GCA_035043065.1). Lineage (NCBI taxonomy): Eukaryota > Metazoa > Arthropoda > Insecta > Diptera > Drosophilidae > Hirtodrosophila > Hirtodrosophila confusa. The sequence continues at coordinate 5,828,233 of JAWNNI010000078.1, forward strand.
TATTTTAGTTTGTATCTCCATTGGGCATTGGAAGTTATAGAAACACAACAATTGGTTTTTCTGGGTTTCGAACCTGGCACCTTTCACTCAGGAACACTGGATTTTTAAAATATTATTTTCCATTTGCTAGGCGCATTTTGATAATATTGACAGATGATATAGAAAAGTTCATCTTGACTGGGTTTCGAACTTGGAATCTATACATCCTCCTTTTCTCCTCCTTTTCTCTCTTTATATCGCAGTGATGGTGGGAATATTGACAAAAGAAAAGTCATTCCTGACTGGGTTTCGAACATGAAATCTATATTATAACACAGAGTCTTTTAATAGAAAAGTTCCAAACAATTCATAGAATTGGCATAAATAAGCGTAAATTTCTTGCAAATCGATTGTATCGACACTGCAGAGAAAGCTCGATAGTGACTTATCGATAGTATCGATACTGCAAACGATTGCCGCAAGTTGCAAGCTCGACATATTCGCCTGGCCTTCATTAATTATTCTCGTTGCCGCTTTGTTCTTGGCCAAATTGCATTTCATTCGGGCCACAAACAGGTCGTGAGAGGGACACCAGACAAGATGGAACAATGTTCAATCATGCGACATGCCACATGCCACATGCTGCTACTAAATTGTTGCACAATTCAATGGCGCCTCAACACAATGTCGGCTGTTCATGATATGCACACAAATGTGATGCAGTCCGTTTAATTATTACAAGGCACTCGAAATTGAGGCGGCAAATGGATGATTTCATTGACAATGAATGTATGATTTACAACTATTCATGCTCAAGATAGTTGCTCAATATATATAAAGCAGTTCATCAGTCATGGACTTACGCATCGAACCGTCGAGCTTGCACTGAAAAGTAAGCATTTTTTGAACGGAATTCATCACAGCACTGAAATGGGAGATATAATTAGCATTGAGATTTAATAAATGTACAATGTATGAATAGAACTCGAACATCGGTATCACATTTCTACAGGAATCTCAAATAATAGTTATTAGGATGAAAAAAATCAATGGGTGCAGGGAGACCTCTTGTAGGTCCAGAACTGTCTTGTGGCATAGGGAGACACACAATACAAGAAAATTGGAGCATAGCAGAGGACAGCATGAGGCAGTCAAGCTGGATAAATGCTTCAGGTCTAAGACAGTCCAAGTCACTCTTAGAAAACTATAATACCAATGGGGAGAAATTAACTCAGAATAATCACTGACCTCCTATCGGGGCGCTCTCGACTGTTAAGCCACCTTAGAAAGGATGCAGATTCTGGGCACTAGAGGACTAATCCTCATTGGACATACTAACAGAATGCGCTGCCCTTGCTAGAAGAACAAATAGCTATCTGGGTGGATATATCCTTGAAACGGGCGATATAGGAACTCTCAACCCAACGTAAATCCTTGCATTCATGCAGGAGATAGGGCTGATGGGTGAGCTTTAGGCTCAGTAGGGATTACAATAGATCTTAACGGTCGCAGCATACACGTCCCCCCCACCGAATAATAATAATATTAATGTAAAAAGCGCCATGCTTATGGGCCAAACAAAAAACAGGATGAATTGTTATTTTCATTTATTTAAAACTAGAAGGAAATATTCCAGTGTTGTCTGGCCAAGTATTTAAATGAACTCACACAAAAATACCGTACCTCAATTTTCCGGCCTGTTGGGGTAGATTTTCCTGAGCCCAAAGCAAAGCAAAATTGTCTTCCCCAACACTGAGGATGAATTTACAATCTCGTTGACCGGCACGTTCAATTATTTTTGTGGAGAGCCTCGAAAATTAGATTGAAGCCAATCGCACGACGAAAATAAAAACAAATGTGGCATACCAGACATTTTCATTATTTTCCGATCGTGTTGCTCGATTTTTTAAACCGGAAGCTAAATATTTATTGAGTTTTCGTGTAGAGCTTAGTTTTCGATTCGGTGAACGCCACCATTAATTACATGTTTGCGTAGAGCTTTGGAACTTAGTTTGAAGCAAAAAAGATGCTTTCATTGAAAATGAAAATAAGTCGCATGAAATCAAACAAAATCTGCATCAATTTTTCTAACGTTAGGTTGAGTTTTCTAAAATTGGTGCAACACTTGTCGAAAAATTCATTAAAAATGTGATTTTTGTATAGATCTTTAAAAATGTACTTGAAACCGATTGGATGGTAAATGAAAAAGTTTCATACAATTTTCAATTTTCCGCGAATTTCCACGCTTGTAAGTGGAATTTTAGAAGATCCCGTCATTGTAGATGAAAACTACTGCGAAAGTTTCAGCGTCCTAGCTCTTATGATCTCTTAAGACCCTAAGAACCGCAGTATAGATTTTGCTCCTTTGTAGGGAAGGGGGTGGGATGGTAATCAATTTTTGATACAGATCTGTCAGGAATCGTAACATTAGTCTGTATGCCAAATTTGGTGACTATAGCTTTAAAAATATGGAAGATACAGGGCTTCCCCAAATTGTGATGGAGGGAGTGGGGGTGGGGGGCGATCTCGACACTTCATAAATGAAGGGTATACACCAACATGTGTACCAAGTTTGATTGCTCTAGCCGGACAGATGGACAGACGGACATTTCGCAAACCCAATACACTATTTCCGCTTCGGGAACATAGTATAAAAAGTTGAATTATTTTTCGAAAATTGACAATGGTCCTTTCTTATAAATTTTGTTTAATAACAATGTGTATAAAACATAATATCTCAAGATTTGATTTGTAATCAATTACGGACATTAGAATGCGCTTACCTACTTTCCTTTTCTGTTCTGTCCTTTGCTTTTGCTGTTGTCTATCCTATTGTCCGTTGACTGTCATTTTTTAATACAATTTTGATGGGTTTTTGTTCAACTTGCTTGCCCAAGCTAAAGTTCGGTCCTTAAGCTGCGCACTATAAGTTAATAGGCCAACTTTCTTGTATATTATTTGGCAATTAATGAAATTTACTCGAGCTCACTTAAAAGTCAAATGGCTCCTAAAATACACGTAACAACTTGCCAAAGATATAAAACCAAGATAATTAAATGGTTATGGACTAGGGCGTTAAGCGTTGTTGAGAGGTAGGTAGGTGGGTAAGGGGGGCTAGAGTCAGTTAAACATAGATCCAATATAAAAGCATAAATTGCGGGCACTGAAGCATTGAAAGGCAAATAAATTTATGAACTAAAAGTAAACACGAAAAGCCAAACAACAGTTGCAACTGAGCCTGTGTGTGTGTGTGTGTGTGTGTGTGTGTGCCTGTACAAGCTTTACCAAAAACTCTATCCTGTCCGGTTGTTCGGCCGTGAAAACCACAAAATTCATGATAAATCAAATGTGCTCATTTCCTTTTAATTTTCACTTCATTTCTGTTTGCGGCTGACTTTCTGCAACTAGCATATTGAGTTTGTTCAAGTACCCGCACCTGCAACCCCTCCAGCCCCAGGTTGAGGCTTTGCCCCTACCCCTCCTTCCCCACTTACCACTAACTCAAAGCTCATTCAAAGATATTCGAAATTGTGCTACAAACTTTGATTTATGTTCAGTTGGCCGGGTGTGGTCAGGATTGCCCTGGTCTTAAATTGAGGTTTGCAGCATTTATACTCTGTTTTCCGCAGTAAAAATCAGTTTATTGGATGTATGCAAAGTTAAACTATTAATAGTGCCAGCACACACGCAAAAATAAAATAGATTTCAGAATTAAAGTTTGCCCTAAAAACCAAAAATCATTTCTACATTTCTAGTTATTTTAGAAATAGTTTCCAAATTTATGATATATTGAATTGGGAAGAAAATAAGGCTACAAATGCATGGTGACTTTCTGCATTCAAGTGCATTTATTTTTCTGAGTGTTGAAAAGAAAGAAAAATTATTATTATAGAACTCAGAAACTTATTATGTTGCGAATTTACGAGCTGGGATAGAGGATGTCTCGTAGTCGGGTACACTCCACTCTAGAACATTCCTACTTAGTGATGGCACGATTTATCATACATACACATTAATCGATTATTTTGTCTCAACCCACGATTTAATTGTATCGCAAAATGGCTTTCGATTAATTGAATCGTTAATCGATTATATGCTCAATTAATCGCATCATTATTTGCGTGCAAATGCAAAATGAAAGCTGACAGCGCAATTTGCAAAGATTGTTTATGGCAACAACATGCAGCAAAGTGAGGAACTATTATTCCAAAACTAATTAAAAATACCATTTTTATGTGCACTTTTATATATTTGTTAATTGTTGTTGGCCTTTGCCTTACATATTCACATGTAAAATATCAAAAATTGCATAAAAAATCATTTGATTAATCGATTAATTTAATTTTCTTCGATTAATTGCGATTAATAATGGCTTGGCTTAAGTGAATCATATGATTCGATAATCGATTAATAACATTTTTTGCCATCACTATTCCCACCTGCTAACACTGGAAACAGAGTATATTGCAGTCGTTTCTACTTGTTTTAGCTATTGCCTTTGACATGTTTCTAGGTTCTTCTGACTGTCTAGGGGGCGTGCGGGATGGTGGGGCGAGGTCGGCTCAGAGGCTGTCACTTTTGGCCTTGGTTAAATACGCATTATGCGGTTAATTAAGTTTATTGTCAGATCTGCTGCCGACTGGCATTTCAGTGTGTGCTCTGTGTGCTCTGCTTGCAACTAATTGTGGCACATTTGATTTGATGCATTTACAGGCAATGGTGCTGCCACCGCTGGCTAAATGGCCGTATGAGAATGGATTTACCTTCACCACCTGGTTTCGATTGGATCCAATTAACTCGGTGAACATTGAGCGTGAGAAACCCTATCTCTACTGGTAAGTAATACACCCCGGAATCTTGCCACAAGCTGGCACTGCCTGCGACTAATTGGCAATTCCTAATTGCCCATATACATTTAACGTTCCCCCACTCTCTCTCTGTCCCCTTCACTGAAATAGCTTCAAGACGTCGAAGGGTGTGGGCTATACGGCCCACTTTGTGGGCAACTGTCTGGTACTCACATCCATGAAGGTCAAGGGCAAGGGCTTTCAGCATTGTGTCAAATATGAGTTCCAGCCGCGCAAGGTAAGTTCCTGCTCAAATCGTTCGACTTGTGAGTTGCAACCCATTAGCCCCAACACACATTTTCCCCAACGGGCCCCCGATTCGAGGTGGCAAAGTTTAATTAACAGAACATTGCGGCCTCATTCGGGACTGATCCAATTGGTTTGCGAATTTATCTTTGGCAGTCGTTGGAGCCACCTAAATCTAATGTTTATTTCGGCAACTAACAGAAAACTTGCTCATCTAGAACTTACAATCAAATTAAACACGCTATGAAAATCTTAAACATATTTTAGTTAAACGATTAAAGCAAATTTAAAAAATATCCCAAAAATATTTGAAATAATGTCCTGTTTTTTGTCGGAAAATAGCCGACAATTTGCTGAACTAGAACTTCTAATAAACTTATACAAGCTATTTAACTAATTAGTATTCTCCTGGTTTATATAATTTGTGCTATTTACATATGTACATTTTATATCTATTATTCTTTATTTATTTTATGATATTAAAATGAAAAGTTTGGAAAAGGTATTTAAGATCTTAGGTATTGTCGGCTTAAAAATTAAAATAAATTTCAAGTATTTAATACTCGTAATATGCCCTGGATATATGCCAAAATATGCCAAAAATATTTGAAAATAAGCAACAAATACACAACATTTGATAAAGTTTACATTTAGCTTCAATTTTGACAGAATAATGTATTAGAAGATGTGTAAAAGTTGTATATTTATTTTCAAATGACTTTAAAAGATTGCAATTTCACAAAAAACTTACCAAGAGTTTTTCTCTTGTGTAAAAAATGCACATCAATTCCGACAAAAGATGCTCCCGTTTTCACTTAACTTTTGCGAGATTGCTAAAAACGGAAAATGATTTACATGAATGAATCAGCCGAATAACGCCAAAGTTATAGTAGTGAATATATTGGAGTGATCACTTGTCTCTTTCCACTCCATCTCTCTGTTTCTGACTCTCTCTCTCTCTCCGTAGTGGTATATGATTGCCATAGTGTATATATACAATCGTTGGACTAAAAGCGAAATCAAGTGCCTCGTGAATGGACAACTGGCGTCGTCAACCGAAATGGCCTGGTTTGTTTCCACAAATGATGTGAGTAGATCGGATATATGAAAAGTGTGCAACATCCTCCATCCTCTCGTTCTCTCTTGCAGCCCTTTGACAAGTGCTACATTGGGGCAACGCCCGAACTGGACGAGGAGCGTGTGTTCTGTGGCCAAATGTCGGCAATTTATTTATTCAGCGAGGCGCTGACAACGCAACAAATTTGCGCCATGCATCGCCTGGGGCCGGGCTATAAGGTAAGTGTGCAACCACTGTACCACCGTACCACTGTGGCGAGTATCTAATTGCAACACTGCCTGCACTGCCTACCACCGCACTGCAGCAGCACCCATTGTCCTTGTCCGTGTCCTTGTACCCCAAACCAAATCACGACCTGAGCTGGACAACTATCGCCACTCGATAGTTTCGATAGTTTCGATAGTAATTGCAACAAACAACCTTTATGTAAATGATCAGGCATTAAATATAAACTGATATTAATAGAACTTCAAATCAGTTTCTTGAATTGACATTCATTTATATTTTCGATAGTAGAAAAAACCTCGATAGTGAAATTTCTAAATTCAAATACTTATATAACTTCAAAAGGAATTTGCAGAATTTCCATCAATTGTCGTAGTATCGAAAACAGAAAAAATCTCGAAAGTGCCTCCATAGCATAATTATCGATACTATCGATAACACCAACAAATAGTTTTCAGCTTGTCATAAATTGTCGATTCCAAAGTATCAAAAACAGAAAAGACTCGATACTGCTTAGAATAATTATCGATCATATCGATAACACAAACGAATGGTTTCCAGCTTGTCACTTATTGTCAATTCCATAGTATCGAAGGCAGAAAAAACCTCGATAATCCCTAACATAATTATCGATACTATCGATAACGCCAACAAATAGTTTCCAGCTTGTCATAAATTGTCGATTCCAAAGTATCAAAAACAGAAGACTCGATACTGCCTAGAATAATTATCGATACTATCGATAACGCAAACGAATGGTTTCCAGCTTGTCACGTATTATCAATTCCATAGTATCGAAGGCAGAAAAACCTCGATACTCCCTAGCATAATTATCGATACTATCGATAACGCAAACGAATGGTTTCCAGCTTGTCACGTATTATCAATTCCATAGTATCCAAGGCAGAAAAAACCTCGATACTCCCTAGCATAATTATCGATACTATCGATAACACGATCGAATGGTTTCCAGCTCAACCAGCCCAAACCACAACCCCGACTCCCTTGTGAAAATTGTACTTACAAATAATTATATATATTTTATTTTTCTTTCTTTTTACACTTTACGCTCTCTCTCTCTCTTCCTCTCTTTGTCTCTTTCTCTTTTGTCTAAATGCTCTGCACCAATGCAACAACAAAATTGCACCACCACCAACTATAACAACAACGCCGCTGTGTTTGTGTCTGTCTGTCGTAAACCACACACGCAAACACACCAATACACACACACACACACACACACACAGTCGCAATTCCGTTTCGATAACGAGTGCTATCTAAATCTGCCGGACAATCATAAGCGGGTGAGTCACTTTCAACTATCAGCCAGTTTGGGTGGTGCGGGTGGTGGCGGCATCGATGCCGGTGCCGCCAGCAGCAGCAGCAGCAGCACCGGCGGCGCCAGCAGCAGCCAGCAGCAGCAACAGTTGCAGCTGCAGCTGCAATTCCAAACGCTCGCCGCCGAGCAGGAGGCCCGGGCCATCGATTGGTCCGACGAGCGGCTCGACCTGAGCGCGGCCTTTGTTAAGATCCGTGCGGTGCTAACCGCTCGCAATGCGGTCGCCCTGGCGGCCATTACTGGTGCTGCAGCCCTTACAGCAACAGCAGCAGCAACAACAGCAACGGCAACGGCAACAACAGCAGCAACTCCAGGAACGCCCGCTGATAAGAGCAATGGCGGCGATCAGCAACAGTTGCAGCTGTCACAGCAGCAGCAGCAGCAGCAGCAACTCAGCGGCAGCAGCAGCAGCATTAACAACAACAACAGCAACAACACTGCGGATGATCCGCTTGGCCATTTGCCCACCGGAAATGCTTCTTTTGGTATTTATTATTTTGTGTGTGCTTTCATTTTGCTATCGTTTCTTACCTTTTCTTTCGTTTATCGTTTATCGTATATCGTTTTGTTTATCGGGCGGGGCACATGCAGACCAACTGCGACGCATGTCCAGTGTGACCAGCCTGAGCTCCATGGGCGTTGCCCCCGCTGGCGACACTGAGGAAATCAACCAGCTTAAAGCTGTAAGCAATTTATTTATTACACCATTTCTTTTATTAACGCTTCATTTTTTATTATTTAACTCTGTTTTATTATTATTAATTTTGGTTTTCATTTGTTTTCTTGCAAATGACAAAAAGACAATCGTTTTTCTATTTCAAAGTTAAGCTCAAATCGCTTTCATTTCACGCAGCAAACCATTTTGTATCGCAATAAGCATTCGTGTTTCAATCAAGAAGAATAAGCTATTTTAAAAAATTCGTTTTGTTTTCTTTCTTTTTAAATATGAATTTCCAATTGTATGCTTAAATTTAAATTAGAATGAAAGTTCGCAATGGTTTTTGCTCACTACTCAAGTTCTGAGCAAACAATTTGCAAAACACATTTGTTTACTAAGCTATTCACAAATAAACCTTTTGAAATTCACCAAATAAACAATAAATGAAAGATTAGAAGCCAGTTTAAGCTCGACAGATGATAAAACATGCTCGAAAACCAAATAATTGCAATATTTACACGTCACAATTCAGTGCGAATATAGAAACATTGATCTGAAAAGTGTTGGCGAATCATAATAATAATATAATATAATAATAGAACTTGATTGTTTTTGAGATTTTCTGTTTGCTTTTATTGATAGCAGTTTGATCAAATGCTTCAAATTTGATTAGGGTATTTATATTTCATCAAATCAGCTTTCCTATTAAAACATTTATATTTTGATCGAAATTACAAAATATCCTTAAATATTCAACGAAATAGGTCCTTAGATTTGTGAATGATTTGTTAATATTTAGGAATATTTATAGTCATAGTTGCTTAGCAGGCTCAGTAAACCATTCTCAGTCAGCCACTGAACCACTAAACCACTAAGCTAGTAGGCACCACACTACACACCTCCCTCCTTGGGCTCGGGGTGTGCTGCCAATTAAAAAGGACGTCAACGTTGAGCAGCGCCAAATCCGCTTAATCAATTGCATCAAAACGAATCAAATCGTTTTGAATACCCGCCACCCCCGCCACCACTTGGCTGCCTAAAGCCTGCAGCATCCCCTCCCCAACCTGCTCAGCACTCGAACAATTTCTCCAACCGAAAAACTAAACTTCAAAGCCAATCAAAATGTTCCCATTCATTGAAGCGCAGCATGCGCTGCTCTATTGAATTTTCAACTGTGGCAAGCAAAAAGTCCGCTCTTAAGTCCCCCACCTCCCCCAGCAATCGGCAGCTCCCCAGCCCCAGCCCCAGCCCCAATCCCAATACGCTTAAATCTACGCTCGACGCCCCCGCACAGAGCGCTCGTAATTATGAAAATGTTTGTAATTTTGTGTAGCATTTTAAAGTGCGCCGCCTTTAAGGGCTGTTCTCGTAGAGGGAGGGCGGGATGGGTGGTATGAGGGAGCGTACTAGAGGGGTTGGGCAGGAATGTCGCTGGCAACAATGCTGCGCAAGGCATAGAAATAAATGTTGCATACTTTGCAGCGCACCTGGATCCAGACAAAGGGAAATGAATGTGGAACTCTCTGCTCTACACATACTTCTTGAGCATCTTGTAGTCGGTGCTTGCCTGTTGTATTTGTTGTTGTTTACACACATTCAGCCAGGCCCCCCATCCCTCTCTCGTTCCCCACCACCACCCCGTTCCGATTGTTAAGAATCTATGCTGTGTGCTCCATATACTCTTAACTTATTCGTGCCTTGGCGCGAAAGTATTTTAGCGCATTTCTATGCCAGTTTCCATTTGAAAAGCGGGTTCAGTTGTTGTGCACTCGCACTATTATTATTATTATTATTATTATTATTATTATTATTATGTATGCTTTCATATGTGTCTGTTAGTGTGTGTGTGTGTGTCCAGCGAGCAGTGCATTAGATTTGGAGAGCTGCCGTCTCTAAAAATAACAAAAACTATAAACAAACAAAAATCATGTAAAATAGGTCAAGATGTGCATAAAAAGCGCCTACGAAAATGGGTTCATAGCAAAAAGTTCAAAAACATTTTCAAAATTAAATGGCGCTTGTGTCGTGAGCACTTTTCAATTGTTTTCAATCCGTACTTTAAAACATAGAGTACTTTATACAGGTTTCTTGTTATAAACATTTCTAATTGACGCAATTCTCTTCCAAGGCGACTAGGTATATTCTGTAGCTGTGTCTGCACTACGATCTTTAAGATCCGTTTTTTCAAAGTCTCAATAAACGTGTCAGTTAAACTGTCAGATAGCGACAACTGGTTCCAAAATTAGAAACACTCGAATCGGTTTATTGCTGGCTTAGGTTCTCATTTCAATTGCTGTTGATCAGCTAATCGGTTAATCGGTTAACCGATTGAAGTCAGTGCTCAACCCGAATCTGAACGATTCAATATACACATCTCTAATTATTCTTAGGTCCGATTTTTCAATGCCTCGATAAGCGCTATGTGTCAGTTAAACTGTCAGATAGAGGGAACTTCGATTGTTCAATAGCCCAATAAGGCAAGCGCTATATGGTACTTTATCTGAGATATAAGCTAAATGTGACTTTTAAATCAAAACAGCTGATGGCAGCCGTTGGCTAACAGTTGAACAACTGTTGCGGAATATAAATATAAATGGCTTTAAGCTTAAGCATTGTGATTTATCTCCACTCTTCGGAAGATTCTTTACACTCCAGAACCATCTGGTTGGCTTTACAAGATCTGTTTCTTTCTCTGCTGTAAAATGTTTTATCTGTCTCTTCAATCAATTTAATAATTAATAATAAAATCACATTGAAGTTGCCACCAGTCACCAAAAATCAGCAGCCACACGTTGCCACAATTCAAACATTTTTGCCATTCGCATTTCAAGGTGACACATAAATCCATTAATCGATTGAAAAATTGACATGGCTTATCGGGCAGTTTATGAAACAGATAACTTTATCTAACAAATAGCTATTGGAGACTTTATGAGACCTGAAGAAGCGACCCTTAGTATTTCTAAATGTTGTCTTAGTAGTTTTCAGGCACAGCTGTTCTATTTAACAAAAACTAAAGGCAACAAAAACTAAAGGTAACAAAATTAGCAAAACTGAGATATTTGATTTGAAATACTTAAATTCTCGGAAAGAGTGAGGACTTTATTTGCAGTTTTGTGAATAATAATAATTTTAGATTAATCACAGATCAATCAGTTTTAACAGCAACACTGCAAGGCTTGCTCTTGCTTGGTTTTTATATTTGTGACTATATTCAGTTTGTGAACTTTGATTTTATTATTATTTTGCTTGAGGCTTTGTTTATGTGTTAATATTTTTGCTGTGAAATAAAGTAAGCAGCGGCTCAATACTTACACATGCACAGCTTACATATCTACATGTTGGCTTATAGTTTTAATACACACACACACACACACACACACACACACACGCGCAGAGCAAAAACTACAGCTGCAGCTGCTGCAAGAATATTGCGCATACGCCTCATATGACGGCGCCAGCTAAAAATGCACCAAAAACTAAATGAAGAAAAAAATATGATAAAAAATATTAAGAAAAATACAAAACTTGGGCGAGTCACGGCTAATGTGGAACAACAAAGTATAACAAAAATAACAACACTAGCAATATTGTGTGTATTGTGCATAAAGGCATTATGTTTTGTGTGCTGTATATAAGCAGCTAGTTTTTGTATAAGTATAGATATATATATATATATACATGCTAATGTATAAGTAGTAGCATATAAGTTCTCTGTGCCCAGCTTAAAGCAGTAGCAAAAGCAACAGAAACAGCAAAAGTAAATTGTAAGCATGACCGGAAACAATTCGCCGGGTGCAGAGCAGCTACCATATGTCAGATGACTTGTTGAAAGCCATGCCTAATCCCAATATTTTTTCTCTTCTCTTCTCTGCTCTTCTCTTCTTGCCTTCGTCTATCTATCTGTATCTGTGGACAGGTGCTGTACGATGGCAAACTATCGAATGCCATTGTCTTCATGTACAATCCAGTGGCAACCGATGGTCAACTTTGTTTGCAGTCTTCCCCCAAAGGAAATGTTTCATATTTTGTACACACGCCGCACGCGCTGATGCTGCAGGTAAGTAAACACGAGACGAGCATAGAAACCCAGCAACCAGGCAGCCAGGCAGCCAGGCAACCGGGGAATTCGAGAGCACTCGCCCCTCCCCAACCCAACCCAACCCAGCCCGCGTTACACACTCGTACTGCGTAGAGTGTGGCATAGCTCTGGCTAGTTCAGTACAGTACACTACAGTTCAGTCCATTCCAGACACAAGCACATTCACCAGAGATGAGTTATATTGTCCAACGACAGATGAATATCGTGTTACAGGCTGGCTGTTATAACAGTCAACGATATTAACAGTAACAGACCCTAAACGAACAGTAACAGATACATTTACATATACATACATATATGATATACAAGTCAACAATACTAACAGTAACAGACTGATATTAACAGTAACAGGTACATTTACATACACAATATCGATATTAACAGTCACAGTCGCCATATTAGGATCCGTTTTTATTCACAATAACATTCTAATATCGCGATTAACAGTCACAGTCTCAATTAACAGCTATTTACATTCTCCCGAAATGAACAGCGACAGTACTGATATTTACAGTCACATTCCCGAATTTAACAGTCAGAGACCCGAAATTAACCGTCACATTCCCGAACTAAACAGTCAGAGTCCCGAATTTAACAGTCACTTCTACGATATCAAGAGTAACAGTAACATTTCCGACACTTGCAATATTCACAGTCACAGTCAGGCGACTGTGTCCGAAACTTAACAGCAGCAGCTACATTTGTATTCACAATAACATTCTAATATCGCCATTAACAGTCACAGTCTGAATTAACATTCACCCGAAGTTAACAGGGACAGTACTGATATTTACAGTAACATTCCCGAACATAACATTCAGAGTCCCGAACTTAGCAGTCAGAGACCCGAAATTAACAGTCACATTCCCTAACTTAACAGTCAGAGTCCCGAAATTAACAGTAACAGTTTCGTTACCACTCAGTCACAATATTAACAGTGGCAGTCCCGAAGGATGATTTATTTAGAACATAACAGAACTTGGCCTTTGCAAGTAGCAGTCACAGTTGTCGTCACTGTGACTTGCATATAGTCGGTCTTCTCTAAGCACACACACCACACACACACACACACACCAAACACCACACAACACACTGTGGGACATAAATTTCAGGCAGCATTTTACGACTGAGGCGCATGCTTTGGCATTTCTTATTAGGTACAATCTTTGGTCTGCTCCTGTGCTGTTCCTGTCCTGTTCAGCTCCGTTCCATACCGTTTCGTCCTTATCATGGCTGGCAGCAGCCTGCGTTCCATTGGCTTGGACTGGAGTCCGTTATGCGCGTTGCTGCCAAACAAAATTATTCAATAAATTTTGTAGTAATTTCTTGTACAAACAACACAAATCATAAAAAAACAAAAACAACAAGCGCCAGAAAATGGCTGGGAAATGACCCAGGATAGAGCCTATGGGGAGGGAGGTGGCGAAGCACCGTGGTGCAAATGCCCAACAATATGAAAAACCAATTTAATCGATAAATATTGAGAGAAGCGTAAATATATGCAATGAAATTTGATAGACATTTAGGTAACTGAAATATGATAAATGGCATCTCATTTTGTAGTTAAATGTTAACAGCATAAATTGATAATGATTATCTTGAGCTGCTTCAATCATTAAGAACTACACAACATCCCATAATATATACTATATATGATTCATAATAATAGATAGATGTTTCGTGATAAGTGACAGTATTTTCTCAAGCCAATCAAAGTAATTATAGATTGAAAATTGTGTTTTTCAATTTCCAATCATTAAAGTGAAAACAATTTTATTCTACGAATAACTTTTAGTGCAAAATAACTATTTATTTAAGACTATTTAAGAACCAAAACTTGTCGCAAATTAAAGTTCATAAGTTGAATGAAAATTTTAAGCAGTGAGCGAGTGATGTAAAAATTCGATCAGATCCTGTCAAATCAGGATATCAGGAAATCGCAATATCGATATTATAGATGTATTACAATGATTTCTAACTAAATGACTCTAATTACTGCTTATAAGCTAAATTCAATTCAATTCTTATTGATTCCTCAATCGGTAGTACTCAAAAAAACTTTGCATTGATTCATATTATTTTCCAATACAAATTTAGACAAGTAATAAAGCTTTATTCGAGTATATCCGACTAGGAGACTCCCTGTACCCAGGTATACAACTTCCTAACAAATCTACGTACACTAAGACATACATACACACATACACAAATACGCACGCACACAAGCGACAACGAAAGCGAGGCATTTTAGGTCGTGGCTGCGATTCTTCTCCCTCCCTCCGTGTTTATTATCCGATCGACTTCAAATTTTGACAGTAAATTAAAAGTAACTCATATTTTATATATGACAATCCCAAAGCTATATCTTGAAAACTGTTAATGTAAAATGGTTTTTATCGAACAGCAGGGGTTTGGGAAGAATATCTCGGATAACTTGACCTGCGACCGCCATACATACATTCCAAATTTGGTGTCTCTAGCTCTTAAAGTTGCTGAGATCGATCATCCGGACAGACGGACAGACAGACGGACATGGCCAAATCGAAATCTCTTTTGATACTGATCAAGAATATATATACCTTATAGGGTCGGAGATTTCTCCTTTGCACAGATTTAGAATCCCCTTTTTATTCATTTTATGGGTTCAGGGAGTACAAAAAAATGTACGTCAATATTTGTTTTCTAAGAACTATAGCAGATATCAGATTCCACTTGGCATGTACAAAGTACGCAAGACAGGATTAGCGATGTAGTCTTAAGGGAGTAAGTGTCTGTAATTAAATATATACTACTTTGAATTATATTCGCAGGATGTCAAGGCTGTGGTCACGCATTCCATACACTGCACACTCAACTCAATTGGTGGCATTCAGGTGTTATTTCCGCTCTTCTCGCAGCTGGACATGGCCCACGAGGGCATAAGCGATATCAAGCGAGATCCAACGCTATGGTGAGTAGAGAAAGGCACAGGACTTCAGCTGGGATCTGAAACCGTGCGAATTGTCTTACTATTTGCAGCTCTAAGCTATTGGGCTTCATTTGTGAACTGGTGGAGACATCGCAGACAGTCCAGCAGCATATGATACAGAATCGTGGCTTTCTGGTGATATCCTTTATGCTGCAGCGCTCCTCGCGCGAGCATCTGACACTGGAGGTGCTCGGCTCCTTTCTCAATCTAACCAAGTATCTGGTCACTTGCCTGTCGGCCAACAGTGATTTGCTGCTGAAGCAGGTGAGTGGGCGCATGGCCCAAACAGACCAAGCATACGTTATGTTAGTGATTAAGCCATTAAACATGACTAAAATATAATTGAATCTCTCGCTCTTACACTCACTTTGAGTATCGATAGACATTTAACGATACCTCGATAACTCGATAACTCGATAGCTCGATAGCATGCGATTGACATTTGAGGGCCGCAATGACTTGGCAAGCATGCTTCAATTGTTATTACATTACGTCTCTTTAAAATATGTATGTATACGCCATATATTAGAGATGGAAGACCATCGATAGTTTCGATAAACGATGGCTTAGGCTGTCGATACATGCTGTGCTTTATTATTTACAAAAACTACATTGCTTTCAATCAATCGGCGCAGTATCAATAGCCTAAAGTTATCTATATAGGTACTATCCTCAGTTTTTCAGCTCTACTATGTATGTATGTATAAATATATCTATGTATGTTTGAGTATTTATGTATTTATATGTCTGTTCTTAAGTTTGATCTAAGCTCTGCATGACTGCATGTTAAATGCCTCGCTGTGAGTTTTTACAAATCGTTTTCTGTTCAGTTCATCAGCCTTACAATTTGTATACCCAACCAAAGTTCACCTTCTATATCCCATATTCCCCCCACCACCCCTTGCATTGTTCAAATCCACATCGCCCACGTTCGGCCACGCCCACTGGTCGCGTTCGGTCAACATTGGGCACAATTTGTTGGAATCTTTTCTACACAATTCTCATTTCGTTTTTAACCATTTTTGTGGCATGTTTTAACAGCTCGACAAACAGATTTCAAATATTATGCGGACAACCCTCTCGCTCACCTGCTTTCTCTCTCTCGCTCACACTCTCTCACTCTCTGTCTTTTTGTATCTATCTCTTTCAAACTCAAACTCTGACTCTGTATATCTGTCCGCCTCACGCACTGTGTTTGCCTTGTTGTGTTGTTCTTATGTTGGTGTTGATGTTGATGTTGATGATGTTGATGATGTTGCTGATGATGGCACACAGTTGAACACGGGCCTGCGTAATCCTTTTAAAAAAGTAAACACAACCGTATATCAAATACACAATTTTCTTGTATTAAGTAACTCTGCACTTCAATGCTCTAAAGCCGACACATTTGCCCCACTAATCCTTGCCACTATACGTATACTTATTTGCATATATCCTTGCTTTGTTTATTCTATATATTGTTTTTCATTTTACGTATTTGCATAACACGTACAACCTTAACTGTCTGCCAGCCAAACTTACTCAGTATGTCCGATTCTGAATGTAAAATCATATCAATTTCATTTATGTGTTACTTCATTTGCACAACCTTAACGTAGAAAACTGTGATTTTGATCAATTACTTACGCATCTGTTGAATGCGAATAAAAAATACATTAATATGCAAATGCTAAAGACATTTAAAGGGGTTCTTAATAGTATCTGTAACAATTCTTAAATTGTAAACTAATATCCTTAGATATATGCAAAGACATCAAATTATTTAAAACCGCAATTGTTAGCTGTTCCCGTTACCGAAAAACAATTGGATTATTCGGTTTGAAAACGCGTAATTTGCACAAATTTAATATTTGATATTAAAGGTTGAGTATTATACCTAACTTCAACTCAAAAACAACATTTACTTTAACCCTTAATAGAAAGTTGGAAGTTGTTATGTGAATAATTTATGGGGATTGTTGGCTTCGGTGTGGCCGAAGTTTTATAATTTCACGTCGACTGTTGCATGCTTTTTGCACGGCACTGTTTGCTTAAATTCAATTTGTGAGCACAATTTAAATTCTATTTTGCTGTATTTATATATTTTGTTGTGGCACCCTGAATTGAAATGCTTTGCTTTTTAAATCCACGCCAAGATTAATCGAAATTCAAATGTTTTTTACCCAGCCAATCCGTCAAATCATAGAGCCAAAAGCTAAGCAAAGATACAAAATAATATTGAAAGTGCTTTTGAAATATATATTTATATGTACTTACAACTAAACTAAATTCTTCTACTTTGTCTGCTCTCTCACAATCTTACCTCTCTCTCTCTCTCTCTCTCTCTCTCTCCCACTCTCAATCTAACTTATTTTGTGTTTTCCGTTCACACCCACACATCACCTACACTACCCTTACCCCGTTCATCTAAACATCAAACGATTCGTCCATTATTATTATTATTATTGTTATGCTTAATGTTCCTTTTCTGAATCGCTTCAATCTAAATTGACACATCATGAAACGCTTTATCAATCAACACACAACCAAAAAACAACAACTGAACTAATACCAAATCAAAAATCTACAACAGTTCTACCAGGTGAAGCTCAATTCTCAATTTCTCAACCAACTATCGTATACTCTATATAAACGTTTCGTTCAATTCCGTTTCGTTTCGTTCCATTCCGTTCCGTTACGTATTTGCGTGTCGTTGTCTTAACATTTGTATTTTGTGCCCTCCTCATCCGTTGTTTCATTTCACATTGTTCCACATTGTAATATACAACTACAACTTGTTAGCTCATCCAATATCGTTTGTTTCAACTTTATGTTCCTAGCCATCTACAAATGAGTAGTCGATCAACTCTCCTACTTACTACTTTCGTAATTACATTCGCTCTCACCAGTTACACAAAAGAGAGCGGTGGCCTAATCTCATATTTGTTCAATGTTATATATATATACATATATGTACGTAGCTCGTAGAACAGTTGCCAGATTTTGTATATGGGCAAATCCATTGCTATATATTACAAAAAAATTCCTCCAAGTTCGCTTATTGATTAATTGATGAATCGACTATGATATGTTCTTTTTATAAATATAATGAACAAAAGTTTGTTATAGCTTAAAGTCTGTATATTTATACCAAAGTAGAAGTTTTTTTTGCTGTTCATAAGCAATACTTAGATGCTCCGTTTATTGAGAAACTCTTTATATTTACTTAAGTACAGAAAGTCATTTTTTATATAAGAAATACAAGTGTCACGTCCGCAACAATTGCAGGTTTTTTTTTTTGACAAAACTTAACTATTTTCTTAAAAACAAAACAATAATAATATTACAACTACATATATACAAGAGAGGGAGCACTAGCGACGGAGCCTTCGGCTCACTCAAAAAATACAGTACGTTCTATAAAAAGTTGTCTTAATAGTATTCTCAAATATTCCTCGTTTTTTCGCTGACAAAAAAAAAATTTAAGTCTCATTGAACCTTAAAACGACTGCTCTAGTTTGTAGCATCTGGAACAACACCTTTAGTATTATTTTATATTAGCTAAAAAGAATTTCAAAAACATTTCATAATATCAACCATTTAGTCCTGTATAAAAATATGTACATAGTATATAAGTTAGAAAATGATTTCATTCATTCATCGAGGACCAATAGAACTCAAAACAATGTGTCGAAACGTAACGTCCGCAACGCAGGTTTAGCTCATTTGCTCATTGTTATTAGCATTTCTGTCATTTATATCATCATGTTGTGCTACATTGTTGCTTCATCCATTGTATAAACTCATAATCAATTTGAAATCAAATATAATCTCATCGAGGACCAATAGAACTAGATACGTAACGTCCGCAACGCAGGATTAGCCCATTGGCTCATTGTTATTAGCATTTCTGTCATTCATATCATCATGTTGTGCTACATTGTGGCTTCATCCATTGTATAAACTCATAATCAATTTGAAATCAAATATAATCTCATCGAGGACCAATAGAACTAGATACGTAACGTCCGCAACGCAGGATTAGCCCATTGGCTCATTGTTATTAGCATTTCTGTCATTCATATCATCATGTTGTGCTACATTGTTGTTTCGTATATTGTTGTAAACTCATAATCAATTTTGAATCAAATATAATCTTAAGTTTTCACTCATTTCTCGTCGCTAATTTGTTCGTTGTGCGTTCATACAATTTATTTAATTGAAAAAGTTGACTTCGTACGTTTTGTGAATTTGCCCCTGAGTGTTTGGTGACTCGTTCGAATAACTCGTTGCCCTCTCGTGCTCGTATTTGCAAAAATGAATAAATTTGCATGCGAACTCGACTATTTTATTTGAGTATATATATTTTTTTTGCCCATTTTTACATTTCAGACATAAATATTTCTCGTATTGCCGAATCTGAATCTGAATCTGTTGTGCCGTTGCCTTGGTGCCTTATTATTTTACACTCGTGCACAGTTTTTAATTGGGAAACTTCTGGCAGCTCCACGGGATGTGGATGTGGCAGTGGCACGTTGGGTGTTGCATTGTTATGCTTGCTGCGGGCAACAGCCATAGCAACAGCGACAGCAACAAAGCCACGCCAAAAAAAAGAAAGTTTTCCCTCTGGTGTGGTGTGAAGTGGCCCCAGCATGAACCGAGCCATGTGTGAACATGTTCGTACATTTCTTCTTTTCTTTTTTGGACAATTCAACAATTAAAAATTCGGCGAAAAATATTGAAGAGATCCACAATGAGGGCTTGCAACAAGTTTAAATGCGAATGAAATTAAATTCAGCTGTGTTGATTAACATTTTGTTGGTCTTAACAAGGCAGAAGGCAACAAGTAAACAATTTTCCTGTACTCGTGGCCTGGAAGTCTGTAAATCATCTGAATACAGCTCTTCTGGACCTTAGCGTACTTGTGGGTCTTGGCCAGCAACTGAGCCTCAGCATAAACCCGTTTCTGAAACTATTCCTGAGCCAGTTACGAACGGAGCTTAGCCTTGATCCTTGAGCCTGTTCATCGAATTGTGGCTTGGTCGGTTCCTGTTATTTGGATCAGTCTCTAAGTCTGTTCCTAAGTCAGTTTCTGGGCCTCATCATTGGCCAGCTTCTGGTTCTGTTCTGGGCCAGTTACTTGGCCCGTACTTTGGACAGTCTCTAAGTCTGTTTTCTGAGTCTAGTCTCTAAGCCCTTTGACTAGCAATTTCTTGTCACCACAATCCTCTTGACTAGATGTTTATGTCTTATAACATACTCGAATAGTTAGTTATTAAAACAAACATTAATCATCGTTATTTATCTATATATGCCTATGTATAACTATGTAATATATTCTTAGTACCTAAGCTTATATACCATGTATGAACATAATTATTATTGTTTATAGCGTAATTAATTAGCAACAATTAATTAAGCTTAGCCTAACTAGTCCTCGTTTTTGGAATGCCGTTAAAAATGTTGATTACTTTGTTTGTTTCTCGTTGATTTCTCGTTTTATGTTTTATGACAAACGTTGCAAATTGATTGCTGTTTGCTGCATGTGTTACTTACTCGTATATCGTATATACTATATATCGAAACCAACTACTACTACTATGTACTACTACCAATCCTCAAATATACAAATATATGTATAAACAACCCTACCCCAATCAATCGACAACAATCAACAATCAACATGATACTCATGTAAACGTATGTATTAAAAACCTTTGTTTATGCGCTACTCACAAACTACTCTACTATCTAACCGCCCATCTATCTGTCTATCCAACTATCCAACTATCTTTCTAACTAACTAACTAACTAACTAACTAACTAACTTACTTACTGTCTTACCAACTAACACACACTCACACCATCCATAACTTATCCATGCAATATCGTTGAGTCTACGGTGTCTGAGGACAGCATATGTTACAAGACTAATTCCTTGCAGTTGTTCTGTTTCTCATTTCTCACGTGGCAGCTGCTCGACCACGTGCTATTCAATCCAGCCCTGTGGATCTATACGCCAGCCAATGTGCAGGCGCGGCTTTACTCCTATCTGGCCACAGAGTTTCTCAGCGATACACAGATATATAGCAATGTGCGTCGGGTTAGCACCGTATTGCAAACGGTGCACACTCTCAAGTATTATTACTGGGTCGTCAATCCACGCGCCAAGAGCGGCATTATACCAAAGGGTTTGGGTAAGTCCCTTTATTTGGATTACAACAACTGGCCATTGAGCGAGGCTTTCAATTGTTTTTAGACGGGCCACGACCGGCTCAGAAGGATATATTGGCCATTCGCGCCTATATCCTGCTTTTCCTCAAGCAGCTGATCATGATCGGTAACGGCGTCAAGGAGGATGAATTGCAAAGCATACTCAACTATCTGACCACCATGCATGAGGTAAGTGTTAACATTGGCAATCTAGTTCAATAAGTAGCTGAATGAACGAGATTTTATAGAGGGCATGGTCATCGAAACACCCTTTACCCGGCTAAGCCTAGCTGTAAGCTACTTTCTAGCAGTAAAGCGTTTCAGCTGATGCTTGATTTAACCTAAGGCAAACTTCTGTTCAGAACAGACCCATTCAATAAGGTAGAGCTTATAAACGAAAACCTAATTCAGGGGTTAGCTATCGAAACCTTTAACATTTTTCTTGTATCAAATACTCAAAGAACAAGCTTAGGTTGTTTTTGTACCTTAACCTGACAAACTCATTCAAATAGGATGACTATTACTTAAAGCAGTCTCAGCTGATAACTAATAAGCTAGTTCAGCAATTAACGTTCAGATCTTTTTCACTTTCTCTATCAATACCTGTATTAGATAGGGTCTCGATTGTATGAAGGAGATTCTCCTCCTGCACAAAGGGGGAACTTCAACACTGCTAACACTAAAAACAACATTACCCCGCTTATGTTTATTTTTTAGGACGAGAACCTGCACGATGTGCTGCAAATGCTCATCTCCCTGATGTCGGAGCACCCGAGCTCAATGGTACCTGCATTCGATGTAAAGCACGGGGTGCGCAGCATCTTCAAGCTCCTGGCGGCCGAGAGTCAATTGATACGCCTACAAGCGCTAAAGCTGCTCGGCTTCTTTCTCTCGCGCAGTACACACAAGTAAGTGATGGGCCCAAGGAGGGGTTAAGACCAAGGGCTTGGCGCAGGTAATGTGTTTGAGTAACCTGAGTAAGCTTTTAGGGGCTGGTTGGGCATAATGCAAACACTCATAAATTTAGCTTATGCCTGTTTCTCACTCTCCCTCCTCTCCTCTCTCTCTCTCTCTCTCTCTCTCTCGCACACTCCCTCCCCCATTCTCCCTTCAGGCGTAAGTACGATGTCATGTCGCCACACAATTTGTACACGCTATTAGCAGAACGCCTGCTGCTGTACGAGGAGTCGCTGTCCCTGCCCACATACAATGTGCTCTATGAGATTATGACGGAGCATATATCACAACAGATACTGTACACGCGTCATCCGGAGCCGGAGAGTCATTACCGTCTTGAGAATCCAAGTAAGTAGTCCTTAATCATTGCTGCTACCCGTTGTATGGCCTGTTACCCGTCTGCTGTCTCTGTTGTCGTGTCGTGACGACTGTCTAACACCCTGTTTATTTCTAATTTCCCATACGCTAATCTAATGCCAAGCAGTGATACTGAAGGTGGTGGCCACGCTGATACGCCAGTCGAAGCAGACGGAATCGCTGATCGAGGTTAAGAAGCTGTTCCTCCAGGATATGACGCTGCTGTGTAATAGCAATCGAGAGAATCGACGCACCGTCCTGCAAATGTCCGTCTGGCAGGAGTGGCTCATTGCCATGGCCTACATACATCCGAAGAATACCGAGGAGCAGAAGATCAGCGATATGGTATACTCGCTCTTCCGCATGCTACTACATCATGCCATCAAGCACGAGTATGGCGGCTGGCGGGTCTGGGTGGATACCCTGGCCATTGTCCACTCAAAGGTCTCCTACGAGGAATTCAAACTGCAGTTCGCCCAAATGTATGAGCATTATGAGCGCCAGCGCACCGATAATATCACCGATCCCGCACTGCGTCAGGCTCGTCCTATAAGCACCATCAGCGGCTGGGAGCGTGAGGAGCTCCAACAGCAGCAGAATGGACCAGTGGCGCCCCAGCAACAGCAGCTGCCAGCCATCAAGAGTGCAGTGTCCATAGCCTCACTGGAGGATGTGCCGCCGGTTGAGGAGGAAGTGGAGGAGCTTGAGCTGGAGAGTGCCGATGCGGACGCACAGGAGCAGCAGCCCAGCGACGAGTCCTGCGTGTGTACAACCAATGGCGAACCGGCTGAATCCAAATCGGAGACGGAGCTGGAGCTGGAGCAGGAGCCGTCCAATAAGTCGGTGATTGCCAACATTTCTGATGTGTACAACGAGCAAATCAAAACGGATGAGGCGCTGCAGGCCACGCCTGCTGTCGCAACCCCGCCCACCTGCAATGGCAGCCTTAGTGCCGGCCCCAGCCCCAGCCACAGTTCGGAAGATAAGCCACAGCTGGCGGAGCAGCCGGAGCCGCTGACAACAGCAGCCGGTGGCCAGGCAGCGCTCAAAGAGACGCTGCAAATTGGCGAGAACTTGGAGGAGCTGGAGCTGGCTACCGCCAAGGATGCGCTCGATGTGGAACAGCATGTGGCCCACGTCCTGCAGGCATCGGAGGCGGCATTGAACGAGTGCAAAATGGTCGTTGATGATGCGTTGCAAGAGTCATCCTCTGTGCTCAAGGACGAGGAAATTGAGCTGGCCGTTAACGAGGTTGTGCAAGGTGTGCTTAAGAGCGAGAAGAAGACGGCCACCCAAGACAATGTGAGCCTACTCAATAGCAAGAACTTGCTCAACAACAATAACAATCCCAGCGAAGAGGAGTTGCAGCAGCAAAAGGAGTCACTGACTTCCACAGATCAGCTTGAACCGCAGTTAACTGAGGTAAATGCCAATGAGATCACCATAAGTGCTAGCCAACAGAGCAGCGAGGACAATGCCAGTCAGGCAATGGGAACGACAACGACGACGGCCACGGAGAAGGAGAAACAAAAGGAGAGAGAATCTGAGCTAGAGAAGGAGGTGGAGTCAATCACAGCAGCAACCAATCAAAAGACTGAAGATGCCCTCGCCACGGCAGCGGTGGCCAACAAGCTGAACAACAACGAGAAACTGGAGGCTAGCCAGGAGGAGTCAAGTTCATCCCTAAGCACAACCATGGAGAGCAGCGAGGAGCTGACATCGCCCATTAGCCCCGAGAGTCCTGAAACATCGGAGCCCGAGGTCGAGGATAATCTGCTGAACCTAGCAGACACAGCTGCGCCTGAGCAGCAGACGGAGGATGTTGTCGCCACAGCCGTGCGCGACATTGTCGAGCAGCTCATCGATAAGGTAATCGATGCGGCTGAAGAGGAAGCTAAGATCGAGACCGAAACCGAAACTAACAACAACGAGCTGCCCCAGTCAGTCCAAAAGGAAGCTGAAGCGGAAGCAGAAACGGAAGCTGAAACGGAAACCAAAACGCTGCCCAAGTCTGATTTAGTGTCAGAGGCAGAGCCACTGGCAGAACCACAGCTAGATCAAGAGCAGAACAGTGTTGCCGCTGCCGCCGAGGAAATTGTCCATGAGGTGGTTGAAGCGGCACTAGATCTGGCCCAAGCCCAGTCACCACTGCACCAGCAATTGCAGCCGGAAGAGGAAACAGCCGTTGACAAGGAGCATGTGTCAGCAATTGTTAACGAGGTGCTCGATACCCTTGTGGACGAGACAATCAAGGCTGTGGCCACCGATGAGACCACACAGACCTCGCCCACGCCCGAACAGGAGCAGTTGGCCGAGCTTGAGACCGCGCCCCAAGCACAGGGGCCTGAAACCGCGAACGAGATCGTTCGTGTAAAGCCAAACGAAGTGGACTCGACCACACAGACAACACCAAAGAACGAGGCGGACGTGCATAAGATTCTGGATGAGCTACAAGATGTGGACGAGGATGCCCAGGACACTGGCACTGCCGAGGATGAGGACTATGCCGCACAGCAACAGGCAGCGGCGTTAACCACCTCGACGGCCACCGAAGGCACACCACAGCTGGAGAACAATAATTACGGTAAGTTGAAGTTGCGGGTAAAGTCCTGACTGGTCCTTAATGCTGTGCCATCCCCAATGAATAGCAGCTGCTGGTGCAACTGGCGGCACTGAGGCGGGCAAACAACAACGCTCCAAGTCGGGCTCAACACGCCCCATGTTCAGTCCGGGCCCGACCCGTCCGCCGTTTCGCATACCAGAGTTCAAGTGGTCCTACATACACCAGCGACTGCTCAGCGATGTGCTCTTCTCGCTGGAGTCGGACATTCAGGTGTGGCGCAGCCACTCCACCAAGAGCGTCCTTGACTTTGTCAACTCCAGCGAGAATGCCATCTTTGTGGTCAACACTGTGCATCTGATATCGCAGCTGGCCGACAATCTGATCATCGCATGTGGCGGCCTACTGCCGCTGCTGGCCAGTGCCACATCCCCCAATGTAAGTAAACAACGCACTCGTCTTCGAGCTCAAAAGCTAACTAGAGAACCTTACTCAGTCTGAACTGGATGTCCTGGAGCCCACGCAGGGCATGCCCCTGGAGGTGGCCGTGTCCTTCCTCCAACGTCTGGTCAACATGGCCGATGTGCTCATCTTTGCCACCTCGCTGAACTTTGGCGAGCTCGAGGCCGAGAAGAACATGTCCAGTGGTGGCATTCTGCGGCAGTGCCTCCGCCTCGTCTGCACCTGTGCGGTGCGTAACTGCCTTGAGTGCAAGGAGCGCACACGCTACAATGTCGGCGCCCTGGCCAGGGATGTCCCTGGTGCGGCGCATCTCCAAGCGCTCATTCGCGGCGCCCAGGCATCGCCAAAGGTACGATATGCGAGCTCTACAGGCCTCTTCCGAACTCCCCTTTGAATCAGTTTGAATCAGTATGCTACAAACAGAAAAGTATACGCAATTGATACAAAAGTGGAATTCGGAACCGACCTTATACAAATTATTTATGGCAATTTACACCCTTCTGGTATCATGACAAAAACTATCATACCATACTGTGTTAGAAAATATCAATCGTTCATATAAAAAGACCTTTTACATATATGTTAAAGAAAGTTTTAAATATATACTTTAATACTCACTTTTCTGTATTTCTCTAACTGTTTCGAATACCGCGTATAGGTATAGATTAAAGTAACCAAATGATATGTTTTAGTTTGTAAATAATAAGAATAGAATAACAACATTAAATACTTGATATTGATCTCATATACAATATCTTAAATATTCCTTAGAATATTGTGGAGTCAATCACCGGTCAATTATCGCCCGTCAAGGATCCTGAGAAGTTGCTACAGGACATGGACGTGAATCGCTTGCGTGCCGTCATCTATCGCGATGTGGTAAGTTCCATTCCCATATTGTTTCAGCAACTGCCGCTCCCTTTGCGCTCCATACCCCATCGCTGACGTTCTGCCGTTCTCTCTTGCGCTCCCTTTCTTTCTCTATTTCACAGGAGGAAACGAAGCAAGCGCAATTCCTATCGCTGGCCATCGTGTACTTTATATCCGTATTGATGGTATCCAAATATCGGGACATTCTGGAACCGCCCGCAGAGCCGCAGATTCAACGTCAATCGCCGGTGCTGCAACGCAGCTCAGGCAACGGTAAGTGATAGATGTCTAAAATTTCCCAGAGGTACAATACATAAGGTACGAAATGAAATCGTACTCCTAACCGGCATTTGCCAAGCAACGTTCTTGATTTGAATTTTTGCTCGGGCGGATTATAGTTTAAGTTTCTGTTTCAGTTTCAACTTTGTTTCTTCTTTTATCGTTTCGCAATTCTCGTGCGTTCCAATTGCTTTGCTAATTTGCATCTGTCTCTTCTCTCTGTTCGATTCCATTTCGTTTCTTTTCGCTTTACGTTCGCTGCACCAAAAACTACACAATCGATTATTGGTTCACTCTCTTTCGTTTTTACACTTTGATTCTCACAATCGAATTAGAATACAATTTGTTCTACTATTGCGTTGGTATCTTGTGTCATGTGGAATCATGCCAGAAGATTTTCTTTTCTTTCTAGTTTCTATTTTGCGGCTTGTTTTGCTTTGCATTTTCCATTTGTGTTTAAAGCTGTTATTCGAGTTTTTACATATCCTTTGTGTTTTGATTTTTTTCGTTTTTGGTAGCAGTACCTCACTACCAAACCCACCAGAACCTTTAACAGCACCACCACCACCACCACCACATGTTAGTGTCATCCCAATATAAGCAGCCACTGTGCGTGTGTGTGTGTGTGCGTGTGTGACTTAATCAAAAGATAATTCCCAATGGCGCACATTGCACCAGTGAAAAACCCCACCCCCACCCGCTTTGACCACTAAACAACCCCACAGCCCTTATAAAATATACTCGTACTTACAACCTAATCATTAGCATTTAAGAACACCATCTTGACCATTGTTGGAGATACTATTCAGTTTTCTGTGTTTCTTGTCTACGTTTCGTTTTCTAATAATTTCATTTCACGCTGCTTTTTCGGATTTATTGTAAAAAAAAATACCAACAAAAATATACCAAAAAAATACTTTAAAAAATACCACAATAAAAACTACCAATTACCAACAACTTATGTAACTAATACCAAATTCAATCGTATAAAATCGAAATGCTCGCCACGTCACCCAAATTTTCCCAACCACGTTCCCCCCAACCACAACCGCAACCACAACCGCAACCACAACCACAACCACAACCACAACCACAACCCCCAACCCCAACGCAACCCCCTATGCTAAACAAATGCGTGTGTAAATATGAACCCCAACTTAAACTCAACAACGAATGGAAACCGACAACAACTACAACATCAACATGAACAACAACAACATCTTAAAGAAGCCGCCAGCGCGCGTCCCCTGTTCCCACAATGGTCGCATCACGTCTATCCACAATTTCTGCCCGAATCGCATCAGAATCATGTTTCCGCCGCCACCATGCAGCAGCAACAGCAACAGCAGCAACAGCAGCAACAGCAGCAGCAGCAGCAGCATTACTATCAACATCAGCAGCATCAGCAGCACAATCACAGCCATCATCATATGGCCGCCTACTATCAACATCAGCAACAGCAGCAGCAACTTGCAACCACTCAGCAACAGCAACAGCAATTGGGGAACATTTCGCCACCGCCAACGCTGGGCACACACTCGACCAGCTCGTCGGCCAGCTCGACGGCAACATCGCAGCCAGCATCGAGCTCATCGCTCTCTAGTCTAGCCTCACAGAGTCAGCAACAGTTGCCCGCATCGGCAACATTGCATCGCCAGCAACTGCACAAGCAACAGCAGCAACATTATCATACCCACCAGCCGCACTATGGGCTCATCAATGGTCACCAGCAGCAACATCAGCAGCAACAGCAACAACAGCAACATCAGCAACATCAGCAACATCAGCAACATCAGCAGCAACAGCTGCTCAATGGCAAGCATAACCACTTTGGTCAAACTGAGAATGGCACCACCGTTGGTGGTGGCTATCATACGCATCCCCATTCCTATATGCGTCCAGTTGCCATCAATGGGGAGCAGCAGCAGCAACAGCAGCAGCAAAATGGCCTTGGCAACGCTGAGCATCATCATGGAGGTGCTGTTCATGCTGCTGCTGCTGGTGGTGTTGCTGGTGCTGTAGCTGGTGCTGGTGTTGCTGCTGGGCTGCTCAATGGCCATGCCGGTAGCAACAATGGCAGCAACAACAACAATGTCAATAACAACAACAATATTGCGACAAATATGCGCAATTTACGCAATGGACATGGCCAACTGATGGGCAGCAGCGCTGGAGCAGCTGCTGCTTCTGCTGCTGCTGCCGCTGGCGCCGGTGGCAGCTGCCTGGGCATGGGCATGGGCATGGGCGTAGGCATGGGCATGGGCGTAGGCATGGGACTGGGCTTGAGCGATGGCGGCGCTGCATATAAAAC
Organism: Hirtodrosophila confusa; assembly: GCA_035043065.1. Classification (NCBI taxonomy): domain Eukaryota; kingdom Metazoa; phylum Arthropoda; class Insecta; order Diptera; family Drosophilidae; genus Hirtodrosophila; species Hirtodrosophila confusa. The sequence continues at coordinate 5,857,663 of JAWNNI010000078.1, forward strand.
GAATGCCATCAATAACAATTATCGCTACAATGGACGGAACGCGAACAACTCTGGCTCTGGCACAGGTATCGCTCGAATTGAGTGTGTAGTGTAGTTTATGTCACGCTCTCTCTCACTCTCTCTCTCTATCTATCTATCTATCTCTGTCTCTCTCTCTATTTAATCTCTTACTTTCCCTATATATATATATATGTGTGTACATACTTAAGTATTTAGTTACCATCAACTCTTAACTATCTCTCTCTCTCTCTCTCTTTTAACTCTAGCGCTATATTTGTCCTTAAGCGAACACTCAAGTAGTTTCTGGCTCACTATTTCCGTTCCATTCCATTATTTTGCGTTCCATTCCGTTTTGTTGCAGTTTCTTGGTTATCATTTCATTGGCTTGCTTTATACTCCTTTTGTAGCCAGGCAATTGCCAAATCCGATTTAAATCCCTTTGCCTCTAATTGTCTAGATTTAGTTGTAGTTGTACTATATATTTGTGTATATATTGATATATGTATATTCCTGTATAGCTTCAGCTCTCTCTCTCACTCTCTCTCTCTCTCTCTCTCTCTCTCTCTCTCTAGTCCATCTCTCAATACCTCTTGCTCCAAAAAGTGCGCTAATTGCGCCAATCATTTAATATTCAATTTGCGAATTAGCAATAATTCGTGTGCGTGTGTTTGTGTGTATATATAAGTGTGTAAGAAGATCCGTGTGTGTGTGTGTGTGTGTGCGTGCGTGTGTGTGCGCATAAGTGTGTGATTAGCCATTAACCTGCACATATGTACATATGTAATTACACTTAGCCAATCGCCGGTAATTGTATCTCAGTGTGAATTGGCATAATTAGAGGCAATCGTCTTATATTTCACATTTTAGGCATCATTTTTCATTTTGTACATTGAGTATGGAACTAAATAGTAATTCAATTGCATTCCGGCTGCATTCATTGTATATTTATTTCATTATTAATTAGAAAATGGAACGTTAAGCTCCCCAAAAATACCAATCCGTTTATTGACCACAATTGAGGTTTGCAATTCAAGCCGATTATTATTAAATATGACACTATGCAGCAAAAATGCAATTCCTCTCAGCAACATTCAATTGTTCATAACAATTTATTCACATAAGATTTAATTGGAACTGCTACAAACTTCACTTGCCAATCAATTCAACAGAAAAGTGTGTTGCTTACGAAATAAAATCAAAAACCAAAGTTCTATTGTGGGTTCATTGAATTGGAAGACAATTCGATAGGTTTGCCTTACTTGAGAGATTTGAGAGCGGACAGGCCTAACTGTCACGGAGAAACCTCCTAATCGGTATCAATACATATATATACCATTAAAAACTTTGAAAACTTACAAAACTTACTCTTTACGAAAAGGCAATACATAATTTTCTTGCTTCATAGCTAACACTACTATAATTTGAAAGGAATAATAACAATAGACAAGAATTAACTCAGGATACTCACTGCTCTCTTAATGGAACACTGAGAACAGGATACTGTCCGCCGCAGGACATGCAAATCTTCCCAATAGTGTATATAAGAAGGCTCAACCCAATCGAGCTGATGAGCGAGCCTAAGGCCCACAAATGGGTTCGATAGAACCTATAGGCCACAGTTTACAGGCCCTCTACTTATCATAATAATATTTGTGAAAAATAAAGCTGAACAACTTTGAAGCACAATTCTTCAATGTCTACATGAACGCTAGAATAGTTATTTGGGAGATAAAGTTATCTGTGGCATAAAGTGTCCGATAAGCCATGTCAATTTTTCAATCGATTAATGGATTTATGTGTCACCTGAAAGGGCGAATGGCAAAAATGTTTGAATTGTGGCAACGTGTGGCTGCTGATTTTTGGTGACTGGTGGCAACTTCAATGTGATTTTATTATTAATTATTAAATTGATTGAAGAGACAGATAAAACATTTTACAGCAGAGAAAGAAACAGATCTTGTAAAGCCAACCAGATGGTTCTGGAGTGTAAAGAATCTTCCGAAGAGTGGAGATAAATCACAATGCTTAAGCTTAAAGCCATTTATATTTATATTCCGCAACAGTTGTTCAACTGTTAGCCAACGGCTGCCATCAGCTGTTTTGATTTAAAAGTCACATTTAGCTTATATCTCAGATAAAGTACCATATAGCGCTTGCCTTATTGGGCTATTGAACAATCGAAGTTCCCTCTATCTGACAGTTTAACTGACACATAGCGCTTATCGAGGCATTGAAAAATCGGACCTAAGAATAATTAGAGATGTGTATATTGAATCGTTCAGATTCGGGTTGAGCACTGACTTCAATCGGTTAACCGATTAACCGATTAGCTGATCAACAGCAATTGAAATGAGAACCTAAGCCAGCAATAAACCGATTCGAGTGTTTTCAATTTTGGAACCAGTTGTCGCTATCTGACAGTTTAACTGACACATAGCGTTTGAAAAGTCTGAGCAGAATCTTTTCACGGTTAACAAAGTTTCGAACCAACTGACTCAATGAAACATTTCAAAATGTTATATAGAAATGCATTTGAATTTTGTTGCATAGTGTGAGCTAAGCTGCAATTCGAGCTGCGATTAAGTGCATTGAATTGTTTTTTATTTGACGCATTTTATTTATATGATTTGAATTACAATTTTGCGCACAATTCACATTTATTGCTTTTTTATTGCGTTTTGTTCATATTTTTTGCGCATGTTTCTCAACTGGAGCCCCAAATGTTAAACAAAAGTTTTTGAACTAACATCAAAATATAAACAAATAAGACATATCGATGACATTTGATTTGAACAATTAATACGAAAAGTGTTTTCATTTAAAAAGTTTTAACTTGAATTCGACTTTTTGCTGTTGCAAATGTTTTTGAAATATTTGCTAAGCTATGATTTCATTAAAATTGATTTTTATGAGCGACATTTGCTAATTTGGAATTGACAGCAGCAAAAACAACACAAGCTGTGGACGGTGTGTGTATAAATGTGTGTGTGAATCTAATGAAACGCTCAAACGGTCCAAACAGTTTTGAATTTGTGGGATTTGGTAAGGTCATGTGGGAAATGTGATCCATTTAAAAAGTGCTAACAATCTTTGTAGCTAGGCACAACATGTACACACAACATACACACACAAACAGACACAAACACACACATGCATTGACAGTGAGTGCAGCCACAATGACACTCACATTTTTGACAGCCACAGGAAAGGAAAGGGAAGCTAAGGGGGAAAGGATCTGTGCCTGGTCGTGTGAAAGGCCTTCACTCGTCATTTTCATGTGCCGTCAGCACAAATTGTGTTTCATTTATCTTCATTAGCTCACACATTGAACATGAAGGCTGTTCTGAACTCCACTGTCGGATTGAATCCACTTCAAAACATGTAGCATACTTATTGGAGCGAAGCAGAAATCAATTATTTGAAAACTACATATTTCTGTGGAATTGGCTAATGATTTTCATATGAAAATCTAATGCGATAATTTAACATTCAACAAAAATGAATTAAATGAAAAAAAGTCAACAACTTTTCACATTTTTCACTTGTAGGTGTGTGTGTGTATGTGTGTATAAAGTGTTTTGCAGACAGGCCATAAAAAATGGCGGACATGGCTGCTGTTTTAAAATTGCTGCCTGGACACACACACAAACACACACACAACAGCAGCAACAACAACAAATGCAAGAACGTTTCCATTACGAAATTAATGGCAGCGACAAAAATGTAAATTAGTCGCAGACGAAGAAAATGAAGCAGCAAAAGCAGCCTGGCATAATTTATTTGAAACAAGACAGAGGGGCAGGGCAGCTGAAAGGGGCAGCCAGAGTAAGATGGGCAGACAAAGAGAGAGAGAGAGCGAGCGAGATTCCTAGAGCAGCAGTTTATACAGCTGTAAAGGCCGATAACACGCTTTCAATGTTGTACGACTACAAAAGTAATTTGCGGCCGCCCAGCTCTCTCTGCCTGTGTGTGTGTGTGTGTGTGTGTGTGTGGGCGTGTGTGGGCGTGGCTGTGTCCATGAAATACGGCCACACTGGGAACTAATTAAAAATGTACAAAAAAAAATATGCAAAAAGGCCCAACTTGAAATCGAGCATGTTATTAAAAAAAATGTATAGCATACTTAGCAGGGCAGCGGCAAAAGCCATAAATATCAATTAAGGCGATAATCAACTGTAAAACAAGCTTAACATTCATATAAAGCAAATGTATGTAGGCATTTAATTGGGTAATTAAGCAGCTGTAGCTGCATTTACAAATGTAGCTGTTGCCAGGACACGAGCCAAAGCTCATTTGCAGCTCGAGATACTTTTGTATCTGCTACATTTCATTCTCTATATATAAGTATCTATATATATATATATATATACATATACATATACATATACATATGTATATATATATTGCAATGGCACAAGAATTTCCATCTTTTTGGGCAATTTATTTTTTAAATTAAAACAAAAATCTCCGCAAAGCTTTACAAATTTCAAAATGACTTAAGCTGCTGGTGGGTGCCGGTAGAGCGTTGGCGGGTGTGGTTGGGGGTGGGGGTGGGGAGCATAAAAATGAGAATTTAAATTCACAGCCCAGGCAAAAGTTCATAGCTGCGTTGATAGCACAATGCAAGAACAAGATTAGATACGAGAATCATACACACGCACACTAGAGATGAGCAATAGTGTTATTTAGAATGAGCAGTGACCGTGACTTTCAAATATCAGTGACTGTGACTTGTAATACACACACAAGTGCATTCCGTTACCCTAAAAATATCCTAGATTGAGGAGTGCAAAGAGCATAACATTATGCTGATCGGAAATGCTCAGTTTCAATAAGATGATTTAGTTTTGCCCAGAAACCTCTTTCTTTTCATAGACTTCTCTTTCTCTAAGCTTGTGGCTAGAGAAAGGATCAGAACGGGAGTTCTGCTTTGTTGGGATTTGGAATAAAGTTCAAGATACTGTGAATATCCTGAATATCCCAACAGTCTCAAAATATACTTGGGGTACCGCAAATATTTATTTTAGTATGTTAATAATTTTTGAATTAAGGATATTTAAGAAGCACAGCAAAAAGCCATAAAAAATAGTAAAATTAGAAAATATTTGAACAAACAAAATTGGAATGAGCTCCTTTATGCCATAAGGAATACGGGCGGGGCTCGGGAACCACGAGATGGTAAAATAGATATAGTAAAAAATTCTAAGACGGCCTGAATCGGGAAAGCAAATATGTTTTATTTCAAGATTCAAAGAAATGATGACGCTTAATATCAATATTGAAATGATAATGTGAATATCAAGATTAACAGAGACTGTGACTGTTATTGCAATTGTGACTGTTAATGTCAGAAGCGTGACTGACGGACCTGTTGTCACAGTGTGATATGATATTTGTTAGTCACAGTGACTCGGTCACAGGCACAGCCATATTGCTCACGTCTAACACACACACACACACACACACACACATAAACAGACAAACATTTAGATACAAAGGAAAAAATGCCGTTTAAAGCAAATTATTAAGCTGCTCTTTCTCTCTCTGTCTCTCGCCAGCTATCTTGCTCACTCTGCTTATTTCAGACGGCAGCAACTTTTTCTTTTTATATGTATTTTTGTATATGGCAGTGTGTGTGTGTGTGTGTGTGTGTGTGCGTGTATGCATGTGCTTAAGTATGTAAATTTGAGCTCTTGAACATCCTACATGCAGTCAAAGCACATTTGACTAATTAATGCAAAAGTCAAACAACTTTCACACCTCGCAAGGCCAACAGCCTGCTGGCCTCCAGCTGGGCAGCTGTCCGGCAATTTGGCCACAAATTCCAAACAAATCTCAGTTCTGCATATTCAAATAGAAGAACCAAATGGTAAAGTTTCTCATAGTTTATTCAAATAAGTACTTTTCAACAATTTCCATGGGACTTCTTACATGCGAGTACGCAAGTATTCGCTTTCAATAAAACCGCTTGAAATGTCAAGCTCTTCAAATTTTAGAGCTTAGATTTACTAAAGACTTGTGCTATTCTGCGGAATTGCCAAGTATCTACATTTATTTATTTATCTACTATTACATGTTCCTAGGCACTGTGAGGAGCTATATATTCGTATTTTGTTGTTTCTATTTTCAAGAAGTTACAAAAAGTTGTTGGGCTTTAAAAAACCTAAGAATTTGAAAAGAAATATAATATCGATATTATTAATAGTAGTATCGGAATTAGAAACAAATGGTAAAGCCTTAATAAAAAATTCTTGAAGTTTCTATCATTATAAGCCCACATTTGTTAGATTCGGCTTAAGAATACCATTTAAATATACAAGCCTTTTCCCATTTCCATTTCTCGAATCGTAATTATTCTGAATTCCGAAAACTGCTGTGAAAAGTATTGTCCTTCAGCTAATGGCAGAAAATCAATTCGAATATAGCTTTAAATGAAAAATCGTTTGGTATTTCAATTGAAAAGGCGAGAATAATAATGTTTCTCAAAAAGAAAACCAGCAAATATAAGAAATTTGCAATATATCGATATTTAATATCGATAGTATCGATATATTTATAGACACTTATAGCGTAATCATAGGAGATTTAGGAGATTTGGAGCGGAACAGTGAGTGTATTCTTATCGAGTCTGTGTGTGTGTGTGTGTGTGTGTGTGTGTGTGTGAGTGCAGAGCCTTGATTTCAGTTCGAGCTATGATTTATTTCAGTCCTAGTTTGCAATGTGTGTGCACAGCTTAGTAACAACGAGTACCTATATACTACTTCTTCTGCATACTCGTACTAAAGTATTGTAATTGTTTTGTAATCTTTGACATAGAGATACGAACAGCAATTTCTAAACAGTTAATCGTACTTAATTCTATGTATAAATATTTATCTAAGATCATACGGAAAAGCATGACACTAATCCTTGGTTATTGTGCTCTCATTTCTGTGCAGGAGGCCGTCAAATCCAGGACAGCGATTACGAGATCATTGTCGTCGATGAGAATAATCCCTCCGTGCTGGCCGACAATGATTCCCACTCCAGTGGCCCACCATCGATAAAGGTGAGTATTGTGTGTAAGTGTGAGTGTGTGAGTGCATTGGATTGGGGTGGTTATCCATATGGTATGGGTATATGTCTGCATGTATGTGTATGTGTATGTGTATGTGAGAGAGAGAGTGAGTGTTTCAGCTGTTAACTGAAGAGGGAAATGCGAGCTTCAACTTTTAACCAACGAGGGAAGGGAAGCTGTGTCTGTTGGGTTCAAGTTTCTATGGCTAAGAGCACTAGTTGAGTTTCAGTTCTTAAACACTTTGCATGACAGTTTGGTTGTCACTTTAGCCGAATGACCCCCAACTTTCCAGCCCCTACCCATGAACAGAAACTTTTATAGTAGCTTATAAGTAACTTGATGTCTATGAGTGTGTGTGTGTATGGTGGTGTGCGTGTGTGAGATAGTGTGCATCTGTATATTAGCTTAACGATGAAACAACAACAGAAATGAAAATTCATTTGCATGTTTGAAATCGAACACTAAAACGAACCAAAATCAATCAAAACCAACTGTCACAGGCTCATATTAACAACAATAACAACACTAAGACAACAACAACAACAACTGCAACAGCAACAACAACTGTAAAATCCACAACAAGAACTACAACAACGACAACAACTAAAGAAACAATCAAAATTCAACAACAACCATTGTCACCACCAAAGCCAATGGTCCCACAAAAGTTGCCAAAGGTAAAAAACCAAAACCCAACAACAAATTCAACAAAAATGCTAAAAATTGTGACAACAACAAATCGCAGTCAACTCACCTCACACACTCGTACCAAATTGAACAACAACAACAGCAACAACTTTTGTACCGCTACCAATCACAACATCACCAAAATCATCACCAAAATCAATATCAAAGAACTTTAGCTAATTCCACCGCCTAAACAATCGTCGCACCCAATTGTAATCGTATATAGAGCACAGATATCGTATAATCAAATGTATCTTCGGCATGCCGAAGCTTATATACCCTTGCAGAGTTTCTACAACTACTAAGGCCCGATTTCTCTATGTTTCAATAAACCCTATGTATCAGATAAACTGTCAGATAGAAAGAGTCTCGATTTTTCAATAGCGCAATAAGGCAATGTGAGTTTTAGGCGCTATGTGGTCCTTTTTCTAACATATAAGCTAAGTGTAACTTATAAATATAAACAGCTGATGGCAACCATTGGCTAACAGTTGAACAACCGTGGCGGCATACAAAATGGCTTTAAGTTGAAGCCGTGTGATTTATCCCCACTCTACGGAAGATTTTTTACACTCCAGAACCTTTTGGTTGGCTTTACAAGATCTGTTTCTTTCTCTGCTGTAAAATGTTTTATCTGTCTCTTCAATTTTACCAATTTTTTTATTCATCACATTGATGTTGCCACCAGTCACCAAAAATCAGCAGCGTTGCCACAATTCGAACATTTTTGCCATTCGCCCTTTCAGGTGACACATAAATCCATTAATCGATTGAAAAATTGACATGGCTTATCGGGCACTTTATGCCACAGATAACTTTATCTAACAAATAGCTACTCGAGACTTTATTTAGACGTTGAAAAGTCGGCTCTTAGCTTAATATACTTATCGATAAATGCCTACTATCTATCATTTGTAAGCTGAGACAGAAAGGAGACGCAGGGATAGCAAGAAAAACGAAGCGAAAGTATAGGCCAGAAGTGGGAGGCAAGAAATTGGGTGAGTCGCGAAAAGAGAAGAAAACATGACGCAGAGAGAAACGAAGCAAAATATAGAAGTATAAGAAGTGAATAGAGAATTAATAAGTAAAGCGAAGGGCAAAGCGAAAGGAGAAGAAGAGTGTGTGGAAGAATTAAAGCAACAAAGCGCGGTGAAGAAGTAAAAAGTATCGATGACACTAGCGATGGCATCGATAGGCTATCCATCGATATACTGCCGATAGTGTGACGCCTTTGCTTCGTAAGCTTGTGAGTTCGACTCCGTAAATAATATCGAAGGTTTATCGGGAAACTATCCACAAGTAGTGATGGTTCGGGAAACTATCCACAAGTAGTGATGGTTCTCCCACAACTATCAAAACTATCGGAACATAAGTTTAGCTTATGAGTTAAGGCATAATCTTATTTTCTCTGCAAGGTTATTGTATCATATCACATCATTCGACCGATCATTTTGTTTACTGTTCGTTATTAGTGAGTGTTAATTACAGCTTAAATTTGTATTCATCTTGTTTGTATTGTTTTATTTAACGTGTGTGTGAATCTGTTTACATGCATTTTTAATTGTATGTGTTGTGTGTCTCATTCCATTACTCAGTTTTGAAAACACTGCCGTTAGTTGTGTGTCAATTTTGTAACTACACTCTCAATCAATCAATCATGCCAATCAACTACAAATATAATTCGACACATACATGTTTCGAACGTGCTGCCTAATATTTAAATTGTGTTTTTGGGTTTTGCCATTATCCTTTCGATAAACAGTTCAACAGTTGAGTTCAACCTGAGCAATCCTTGTGTAACTATAGTAATATACCAAATGTTTATATACATATCTGAAATAAGAACCCTAACGCATTTTTACCCAATTATTTATCTAAAGGATGGAATTCAGAATTCACGCCCTTTGGTTGCACGAATTCCAAAAAAATCTATCTCTGTTTACTTCAAATTGTGTTCTCTAAGTTGCTTAGAACTTGTGTTCAGAGTATATTCAGATCGAGCAATCTCAACTAAGAGATAATCCTTTAAATATTCCTATTTCTTAAATTTGTGTCGAGCACAATTTATGAACCAATCGTTGAACAAAGTGAAAGGATTGTGGATAAGAGTTTTAGCCGGCTCGAGGTTCAGTTTAAATAAAGACAACAAAATTTGTTTTTTTTTCGAAATATTTCGCTTACACTGCGGTAACTGTCTTCAGGGTGGAGTAACTAAATTGTATGAAAAGCTAAATATTCTGGAATGACATATATATCTTATTATATCTTGGCCTTTTAAAATATATATTTTTTTTTGGGGAATGTTCTTTGTTTCCGGCACCATATTCTCCTCTTTTCGGAGACAAATTTCCATGAATGTTCCCACTTTTTCTTATGAATTGATTTTGCGGTTTGAATTCACTTGCCATTGAAATGGGATTGAACTAAGTTGTCTTTGAATTCACAAACAATTTATCAGCTAGACGGCAATAATGAAAAGGGGATTATTTAATGAAAATCAAATGTGGAAATTAGAAAAGGTCAGAGCACTTTTGACAATATCATTGTTATCCTTTTGATTGTTCATAGATTTCTATTTCGAAATATTTGCATACTATAAGTAGTTTGATCCTTCAGTGGTTTTAAACAATTAGGAAACTGATTTGCAATTCTAAGAATGCAATCAATATTTGATACTTTCAAATCACACACACAACGCACACACACACACACACACACACAGACACAACACACACATAACACATAATTTGATTTCGCAGCGTGCCACGTGATTTGTCCAGAGTCTCTTGGCTTTGTTAGTATGTGTATTGTGATTTATGTATGTTAATGTATATGTATATGTTTTGCAATTAGTGGATACAAACTGTAATAAAACACACACACACACACCGCACGCACACACACACACAAGCGCTCATAGGTTTGCACGCAGAAGGTTTACAAGGCGCCATCTTCCGGTTTCGTGTCCTTAATGAACTGCTTGCATTATTCATGCTCCGCACAATCACACACATACACACACACACAAAGCTAATAAATATATAAATATGTGTGTGTGTGTGTGTGTGTGTGTGCATTAAGTGCATATTCAATTTTGAATATCTGAATTTTGAGTTTCTGGCCTAGGCCATTTCCGTTGATTAACTACAGGCTGGGCAAACAAAAGGCGATTGATTTCATGCTGCACAGGATATGCACAGCATATGCGTAGGCGCAACAACTGCCACACACACACGCACACTCGCACACACGCACAGCTTTGTGTTGACACCTACTTGGGCAACATGCGCGCCTGACATTTTGTTGTATTTGACAGTTGACATTTGTCAAACGCTTAACAAAATTTGTCATATGACCATCCGTCCAGTCCGTTCTGCTCCTGCATGCCTGCTGCCCGCCCGCCCGCTTGTTATCCTGGCCCCCTCACCTCATGTTGCCTAATGCCTTCGGGATGAGCTACGTTTCGTAACGGCAAGCTCCGTCAGGCGGGTGGGGCAGTGCGGGGGGGTTTGATGTGTCAGCCTTTTATGCAAATCACTGCCAAACACACACACACACACAATCACACAGGCAGAGAGGAAGGGCAGAGGTGGGGCCAGATCTGAAGATAACATTTTGTGCGTGGCGTTGACAAATGCATGTGTTGACACACGCACAAGGATGAGAATGGGCAGCAGGATACAGGATGAGCACGAGCATCGCTTGGAATTTTGATTTATTGTTCAATGTGCATAATTAATGCGCAAATGATACCCAAGCGCACACACGCACACACACACACACATCACACACATCACACACACGCACACACACGCACACACACACATCACACACACATCAGCATCACTTGGCACTTCCCACCTCCCACCCACCCACAAGTTGATGTATATCGCACTAGAAAGGCCATCGATAAACCAGAAACAAAAAACAAAAAAAGATTGCTTTTGACCCAAAAACAAGAGTTTGCCCATTGTTGAACTAATGTGTATTTTGATTATCCTGCTTGTCCTGGGCATGTACACACAAACACACACACACTCGCAGAGCGTCGACTCGGATGTGGGATCCTTGAACCTGAACTCAACAGAGAATGAAGTTCCGGAGGTCGAATCATCCAGCGATATTCTGGCCGACGATCACAAGCCAAGCAACTCCAACGATGAAAGCTGGACGGATGTCAATTTGAATGATGATGCTGCTGTCCAGGCGGCGGCCAGTGCTGGCATTGTTGTTGGCCTGGTCGATGCCAGCGACAGCGCCAAGCACGACCATCAGCAACACCCACAGCAGCAGCAGCTACAACAACAGCAGCAGCAAATGGGCGGCGAGCGGGGCGACAAGCCCGACTCGGAAATATCGGTGGTGCGTGTGCCGGATGGTTATGGCGTGGCTGGCGCAGCTGTTGCAGCCGGCGCCAACAATGCAACAACAGTTGCTGGTGGCGCCGTCGTCCAGCAGCAACAGCAGCAGCAGCAACAACAGCAACAACAGCGCAGCCGACCCGATGAGCTGCCCATGAAGCCACCCGCTTTGGTTGCCCAGCTGCCGCTGAGCACGCCCTCGAGGGAGGCTAGTCTGACACAGAAGCTGGAGATTGCCCTGGGTCCGGTGTGTCCGCTACTGCGCGAGATTATGGTCGACTTTGCACCGTTTCTGTCCAAGACATTGGTCGGCTCGCATGGCCAGGAGCTGCTGATGGAGGGCAAGGGCTTGACCACATTCAAGAACTCACACTCTGTGGTGGAGCTGGTCATGCTGCTCTGCTCGCAGGAGTGGCAGAACAGCCTGCAGAAGCACGCAGGACTCGCCTTCATCGAGCTCATCAATGAGGGACGCCTCCTATCGCATGCCATGAAGGATCACATTGTGCGGGTGGCCAATGAGGCGGAGTTTATACTGAATCGCATGCGTGCCGACGATGTCCTTAAGCATGCGGACTTTGAGTCTCAATGCGCCCAGACGCTCCTCGAGCGGCGGGAGGAGGAGCGCATGTGCGATCATTTGATAACAGCGGCGCGCAGGCGGGATAATGTGATTGCCAGCCGACTGCTGGAAAAGGTGAGGAACATCATGTGCAATCGCCATGGCGCCTGGGGTGATGCCAATGGCTTGGTCTCCACCATTGTAACGGGCTCCATAACGAGCGGCGGCACTCTGGCTCTGCAGAAGAGCACCTACTGGAAGCTGGACGCCTGGGAGGATGATGCACGTCGTCGCAAGCGCATGGTGCAAAATCCACGGGGTTCATCCCATCCGCAGGCTACCCTGAAGGCAGCCCTGGAGAACGGTGCGCCCGAGGATGCAATTTTGCAGACACGCGATGAGTTTCACACGCAGATTGCAGTGTCTCGTGCGCATCCATCATCGCAGCACAACAGCGAGCTGCTGGACGATGCCGAGCTGCTCATTGAGGATCGTGAGCTGGATCTAGATCTGACAGGGCCGGTTAATATAAGCACCAAGGCACGCCTGATAGCGCCTGGCCTGGTTGCGCCCGGCACCGTTTCGATAACAAGCACTGAAATGTTCTTTGAGGTAGATGAGGATCATCCGGAGTTCCATAAGATTGATGCCGAGGTACTCAAGTACTGTGACCATCTGCACGGCAAATGGTACTTCTCCGAAGTGCGTGCCATATTCTCGCGTCGCTATCTGCTTCAGAATGTGGCACTGGAGATCTTTCTGGCCAGCCGAACATCGATTCTGTTCGCCTTTCCCGATCAGCACACCGTCAAGAAGGTGATCAAGGCACTACCCCGTGTCGGAGTTGGCATCAAGTACGGTATACCCCAAACGCGTCGTGCCTCGATGATGTCGCCCCGACAGCTGATGAGGAACTCGAATATGACGCAAAAATGGCAGCGTCGCGAGATCTCGAACTTCGAGTATCTGATGTTCCTCAATACGATTGCGGGTCGAACGTACAACGATCTGAATCAGTATCCCATCTTTCCCTGGGTGTTGACCAACTACGATTCAAAGGATCTGGACCTCAGCCTACCCTCAAACTATCGCGACCTGTCGAAGCCAATTGGCGCACTGAATCCATCCCGTCGCGCCTACTTCGAGGAGCGCTATGAGAGCTGGGACAGCGATACAATACCGCCCTTCCACTATGGCACACACTATTCGACGGCGGCCTTCACCCTGAACTGGCTGGTGCGCGTGGAGCCTTTTACGACCATGTTCCTGGCGCTCCAGGGTGGCAAGTTCGATTATCCCGATAGGCTGTTCTCATCGGTGTCACTGAGCTGGAAGAACTGTCAGCGTGATACGTCCGATGTTAAGGAGCTAATACCAGAGTGGTACTTCCTGCCGGAGATGTTCTACAATGCATCCGGCTATAGGCTAGGCCATCGCGAGGATGGCGCCCTAGTCGATGACATCGAACTGCCGCCCTGGGCCAAGAGCCCCGAGGAGTTCGTTCGCGTCAATCGCATGGCCCTCGAATCGGAGTTTGTCTCCTGTCAGCTGCATCAGTGGATCGATTTGATATTCGGCTACAAGCAGCGGGGACCGGAAGCGATACGCGCCACCAACGTGTTCTATTATCTCACCTATGAGGGCAGCGTCGATCTAGACGGTGTACTTGATCCGGTGATGCGCGAGGCTGTTGAGAATCAAATACGCAACTTTGGCCAAACGCCCAGCCAGCTGCTTATGGAGCCACATCCGCCGCGCAGCTCGGCCATGCATCTATCCCCAATGATGTTCAGTGCCATGCCCGAGGATCTATGCCAGATGCTCAAGTTCTATCAGAACTCACCCGTCATACACATCTCGGCAAACACGTATCCGCAGCTGTCGCTGCCATCTGTAGTCACCGTCACCGCTGGTCATCAGTTTGCGGTGAATCGATGGAATTGCAATTACACCGCATCCGTCCAGAGTCCCAGCTATGCTGAATCACCTCAATCGCCGGGCTCCAATCAGCCGCTGACCATCGATCCTGTGCTCGGTAAGTACTAACTTCTCCCCTCTATGCAAACCTAGGTCTTAACTCCAGTCGTCATCCCCAACAGCTGTGCATAGCACCAATAACAATAGCAATGCAGTGAGCCGTCGTCACTTGGGTGACAACTTTAGCCAAATGCTGAAAATTCGATCGAATTGCTTTGTGACCACCGTGGACAGTCGCTTTCTGATTGCCTGCGGCTTCTGGGATAACAGTTTTCGTGTTTTTGCCACAGAGACGGGTAAGTAGAAAGCTGCTTCATGAATAATGACTCCTTAACACTCGTCCCATATCACTTAATCCTCCACTCTATCCTTTAAAACATGCAGCGAAAATTGTGCAAATCGTCTTTGGACACTTTGGCGTTGTCACCTGCATGGCACGCTCCGAGTGTAATATTACCTCTGACTGCTACATAGCCTCCGGATCGGCGGACTGTACGGTGCTGCTCTGGCACTGGAATGCCCGCACCCAGAGCATTGTCGGTGAGGGTGATGTGCCCACACCGCGGGCCACATTGACCGGTCACGAGCAGGCTGTCACCTCGGTGGTCATCAGCGCCGAACTGGGACTCGTTGTTTCTGGTTCAACGAGTAAGTTGTCGAGCCCCAAGCTGAAGCTTTCAGTTTGCCAATTTGCTTTCTTAACGCACACCTTCTGTATCTATTCCTCTCCCGTCTCTGTAGATGGTCCTGTGCTGATTCATACGACCTTTGGCGATTTGCTGCGCTCCCTGGATCCGCCCGTTGATTTCCATTCACCTGAGCTGATTACCATGTCGCGGGAAGGCTTCATTGTCATCAACTATGACAAGGGTAATGTGGCGGCCTATACCATCAATGGCAAGAAGTTGCGCCACGAAACGCACAACGACAATCTGCAGGTAAGCAAAAGCTCAGACCAAAACTCAGTCTCAGTGTCTGCTTAATTTTATACTACGTAGCACTTCTCTCTTTTATATGACACTCGTTTCATTCTCTCGTTTGTTTTTCTTTCCATCTCCCTCTCTTCTTACAGTGCATGCTGCTCTCGCGTGATGGCGAGTATCTGATGACAGCCGGAGACCGTGGCATTGTCGAGGTGTGGCGCACTTTCAATCTCGCACCGCTCTATGCCTTCCCCGCTTGCAATGCGGGCATACGCTCCCTGGCCCTCACCCACGATCAGAAGTAAGTAACTGCTAGCTCACCATTTACTGTTACCAATTTTGGGGTTGTCCTTTCGCCTATACCTCAGATTAGAAGTCGTTGCCACCAAGCTTAAGATGGTGTTGGGTGATGTTATTCCCCGCATTAAACCCCTAATCTGTTCTTAATCCGTCATCCGTCATCCGGATTCCCTGCAGTCGGGAGTCTGAGCTTAGTTCCGTAGTGTCAAATTCCGTCTTGGCACAGAAACAATATTTACTAGCCTTGATTAATTGAAGTCGAGGGTTGCATTCTTGGAGAGAGCCTTTCAACTAACGTCCATTTCCATTGTTTTCTCTGCTCTTTCCCAGATATCTGCTGGCCGGCTTGTCAACCGGTTCGATCATTGTATTCCACATTGACTTCAACCGCTGGCATCACGAGTATCAGCAGCGCTACTAAGCAGCTAGCAACGTTCCACACTCCGCATTCCAGATTCCACGTTCCACGTTCTACGTTCCCGAAACTGAACAGCTTAATCAAAATTGAGAGCGTTGCGAACGTTGGGCAGGCAAGTAAAAGAGAGCAACAGTTTGCGGCATCGTTAAACGGGAGAGAAAGTGAACGCTAGAGACGGGTGTTTGTTTGTTTGTTTGTTTCTTTGTATTTTGATTTCTTATCGATAGACATTTACAATTCTAGGCTAGTAAGCAACAAAACTATATTTTTTTTTGTCTAGTATTACTTATACTAATAGCATATTACTTAGTATGTCGGTGTGAGCCAGTCAAAACCATTTTTTTAATAGTTGTACGGCGTGTAGAATGTTAAGTTATTGCAATGACAGCAGAAGACAAAAAAGAAAAAGAACAAAAAAAAATGGAGACGAGAGAAGAAGCGAATTAAAATAACACAACAAGCAATCAGCTTAAGTTGAGTAGTTTTAATATGACAAAAGAGTTAGTGTTTATAAAACGCAATAAGCAGTTAATAAATCTTAAAAGAAATAAATAAAATAAAACCTTAAAAATAATGTAGCGAAGTTGTCACAAATAGAAAAACACAGAACATAATAAATAAATAAATAAAAATTATGAAACGAAAAGTAACGAGGCGAAGCAAAATAATGTGAAATGAAATGTAACGGAACGGAATGGAATAAAATGAAACAAATGAAACTAAGCGGCCAAATGAAAGACACGACAGAAAGCAAGCGAGAGAGCAAGAGAGCGCGAGCGAGAGAGAGAAGAGAAGCCAATTTTTAATTACAAAACATACATACTACTCGTATATTTAAATGCATGCTTGAAAATGCTTGAGCTTGTGACGTCACTGGTGGTACAGTCACAACAAAATATAGAATGCATATATGCATATAAACACGAAGCAGTGCAAAGAGAAGACAGCAATAAGGACAATGCCAAGGCAATAAATGCAGATCAGTTAGAGCAACCCGAGAGCGAGAGCGAGAGCGAGAGAAAGATAGAGAGAGAGAGAGAGATAGCAAGTGTGTGGAAGCGAGAAGTTTGCGATTAGCGCACTTGACGATGAATTCACGATATTTTAATAAATAACAAACTAAATGACAAAAAAATGAAAACTAGTTTAAAAAAATGCAACAAACTCAAAAGAACTCAAGCTAAACAACTAACTTATCAATACTGCTAAAAGCTACTTATAAATATGATAACAAACTATAAAAGCAAAACGAAAACGATAAAAATACAAATACAAATAAAATTAAAAATCCAATTATAAATAACACATACTTAAATAAATACGAGTACTACATATACATACATACATAGGCGTATGCAAGGATATCGTTTACATCGCTAACAATTAGTTTCCACATCGATTCAATTACTTTGGCAATGTTCTTATGCAACACATAACACATTCTTTTTGCCGCTTTGCAACACTTTCAATTGCGTCCAAAACACACCCACACACTGATTGAAACCTACCAAATTCGTTTGCTCATTTAACCGACAAAGGACGAGAAACGAGATGAAAACCTTAACCTTCCTTAAACCTTAAACGTGTACGTCCAATTTATATTTAGAATGATCAAAATATGTATGTGTGTCCTTTATTAAGATTACATGTTATGCTTATGGTTGTCTGTAAGACACAAAAAAAAACAAAAAAACAAAACAAAACATAAAGCGCAGAGAGGGAGCCTGAAGGAACTGAAAATGCAATTGAAAATTCAGCTAGAATGTGGAAAACGTTCGTCCTTCCGGAATGCCGCTGCGCACATGAAACGATCCTTGTTATTATTGATTGATTGACTCCCAAAATCCATCCAAGTCGCCATTTGCACTTACAGTTTTGATATGTACATACTTACATAGATCTAGGCCCAGTACTTATGGCCAAGAACACACATCGTACTTCAAGTATAACAAACACAATACATAGATGAATAGACACGAGTTCTGTGTAGAGACAGCTAACATGCGAATGCAAATGAAAATTCGGTTGTAACATTGGCCCCACTCTTTGGGGTCACAATCAAAGCAAAAACAAGCTACGAAACATTTAAACTAATACAATTAATAATATTAATAATAATTATAATAAAAGGAAAGTCCCAAAACTATCTCTACTGACCTAAAAACTAAATGAAACAAACAAAGCTAACCAAATAAAGGCCCCCCAAAAAAAGAATGTCTTAATGTTTTGTGGTGTCATAGGAATGACATTTGTGCTTTATTATCAATTTGTTTTCCTTTATTTGATATACTCGTACTACTTATATACCTTAGGTTCTTACAACTTATCAACTGACTAATGCATCCATCCAAAATTTATGTACTTAAAGTTGAACTTTAATGCAGCTCAATCTGCTTGCAAAACTATAAAACAAATAATAATTAATTATTGCAAAATACAAAGCAACAAATTATATAATTATGCTATACTTAATTTTTTAATTTTTTACTTCGTGTGTGTGTGTGTGTGTGAGTGAGTGGGAGTGTGTGCAATTTATGTTAATTTGTGTGCATTTTTCATTACTACTAATTAGGCTTATGGCAAAATTTATAAAACAAAAAAACGAACACAAAAATAACAAATATTTGATAATTATACATGCAAATTTTGATGCTAACCATTTTGATGCTGTCCATGTTGCAATTTTATAAAATAAAAACCAAAAACAAATGCTAGAAACTTTAGCCGCTTTTATTTGTTGTTTCGATTGAGATTCACGCATTGGTGAAACATAATTATTTATGTAAATAATTTGTAGTTGCGTATAATGGCAAATGCAAACAGAAAACAACAGAAAACTTCTTCAACAAATACCAAATGCAACTAGTATTTACTATTGGGTTTACCATTTGGCGAGTTCATTGAATCAAGTAAACAAAACAATACAAAAGATGAACACTACTAGTAATTTAAATGTTGTACATAAATTGAGAGCTAGCTTAAAGGAATGTATGTACTTAATTTTAATGATTATGTTTATTACACAAGAAGCCTAAAAAGTAACTAAGCAGCCAAAATACGCAAAGCAAAGTAAAAACATAAATATAAATATAAATATAAATATAAATATAAATATAAATATAAAGATAAACATAAACATAAAAATTGAATTAAATCTAAAAGCTAAAGCAAGCAGAATTTACATGAAATTAATTACTTATAAAACAGGCAAAATTCAAACAATTTCAATGAAATATAATAATAACAATAATAATACGATCGTGGATAATTATGAAAATCTTATAATAATCTCTATATATACATATATATACATAAATATATATAGACATGCAATTTTTTTTGTAACATGATAAAGTTAAGCTATTGAAACGATATTGAAGAAGCAGCACAGCAAAAGGCATATGAATAAATATAAATACATAATGAAATGAAAAAGGAAAAGGCAACCGAAAAGGAAGCCGAAAAGGAAAACGAAAAGGATATAGTAGGCGAGCGCCAGCAGTTTTAAATTATGCAGTTTTTATAGTATTAACTAAATTAAATGGCAAATACGAAAAAATATATTAAATAAAAGTATGAAAAAACAAAAACAAAAAATAATTGAATAAAACGCATTGCATACAGAAGAAATCACTTACAAATTATGTAGTAGTAAATTAATGAATTACAAATTAATATATATAAAAAAAATACTTGCATAATGTTTTTATTAAACAACAAATGGCTGACAATTTTAAATTTATACAAGTGAAAAAAAACAAACAAAATCCAAAAAAAAAAAAAAAAAACAAAATGCAAATGCAAAATGCGAAACAGAAAAGTATTTAAGAATTTATTCATGCACGTGCAAATTATTTAATCTTTAATTATTACACACACACACACACACACACACACACACCCAGCAATCAAATATACACAATAAACATAATTAATATGAAATAAAAGTATTTGTGAAGCGAAATTAGTTGCAAAAAACTGCTGAAACTTAAAGCTATTGACAGACTTAGACACAATCTAAACACACCATCCTTAAAACTAAAAATAAAAACATTTTATGGCGCTTTTTACTGGCAAGAAAAACAAAAACAAAAACAAATAAAAATACAAGAAGCCTCCAAATTGAAATTTGAATTGAAATTGAAATTGAAATTACAATTATAAATATTGTACTTGAATATATATTTTGTCAATAATGTTAATTAGCAACTAACAAACGCAAGAACCCTATATTAAACAAAAGCAACACACACAGCCAAACATGTCGAGTCTATATTGAATATATATAGTATATATGCATACATATTTACATATATATGTGTATATAGGTGCATAAGCTTAAGATAAAGCTACAAATTAATGTTCATTATTATGGCTATCACAAATTTTTTTTTTTTTGCAAAAAACCTATAAATAAACAAAAAGCAAACAAATTGATAAAAAATAAAAACAAAAAAAACTCGTTCACATAAAAATGGCAACCAGTTTATGCATATTGCTATACGCTATGATTCTAAACAAAAAAAAGCAAAGGAAAACAAAAAAGTTGCATAATTAAACTAATATAGAAAACCTTAAAACTTTAAAATGGAAAATGATTAAATCTAAATAAATTAAATTTAAACTAAGGCAAACAAAAACAAAAAACAAAAACTTAACAAGCAAGTGAGCAAGCATTAAAACCAACAACAACAACAACAACAGCAACAAATTATTATGTTCAATAAAGAAAACAATGAAATCTTACACGAAACTAAAATTGAGTTCAAAGTTCACATTTATTTCAATATTTCGCAGCCAAGAGGTGAGTATAAACAAGTAAGCATGCTATAGTCGAGTATACCCGACTACGAAACTCCCTGTACCCAGGTCTAAAACATCCAATCACATCTACGTCCACTTACACATGCATACACACATACACACATACACACATACACACATACACAAAGACGCACACACACAGGCGGCAAAAGCGACAGCGCAAGCGAGGCAATTTAATTGGTGGCTGTGCTTCTTCTTCCCCCTCTCGATGCATCACTGAATCTTCTTTCGTGAATAACTTCCGTGTTTATTATCCGATCGACTTGAAATGACTTGAGACTAAAGTATTGTACATGCCAAATCTTAAAGCTATATCTTGAAAATTGTTACTTTAAAACGGTTTTAATCGATTTGCGGGGGAACGGGGGAGATATCTGAAATATGAAACAAACTTGATCTGCGTATGCTATACAGGAACCTACATTCCAAATTTGGTGTCTCTAGCTATTATAGTTGCTGAGATCGACGCGTTCATCCGGACAGACGGACAGACGGACGGACGGACAGACGGACAGACAGACGGACATGGCCAAATCAAAATCTCTTTTGATACTGATCAAGAATATATATACTTTATAGGGTCGGAGATGTCTCCTTCTGCCTGTTACATACTTTTGCACAGATTTAGTACCCCCTTTTACCCATTTTATGGGTACAGGGAGTAAAAAGGACACTTTCCGCTTTCCCACTGATATTCCTGCCGGCTATGCCCGTATTTCCTGTGTTCATGTTATTTCCTGGATGCTACTCCTTGCCCAGCGTCTTTGATCTGTTGACTTTAAATAATTGAATTCTACCAACAATTGCACAGCCGACGACCGGGCAGCGGAAATTCAATGGCCCCAGCAATTAAAATCAGCCCCCCTGGCCCCCTGGCAACACATACACCCGCTGCCACTGTTTGCGCTCCAGTTGCAGGACGAAGAAGTCAATGAAACACAGAATAGGCCTTTGCTCGACTACCAAATACCCTGTAGCACGCTTGGGCGTCTATATTTTATAGTATATTTATAGTATATTTATAATAATTATATAGCTTGCCTCAGTTGTTATATTCTCCATTTATTACCCAAAAGTAGCAGTATTCTGATTTTAGTATATGCACAAAATAACTGCAATTTAAGACAATACTATACCCAAAGTTCAGTTAGGAAACTAAACACATAAAATACTATACTCCAAGTAAGCATATCTCAACAAAAACTCAAATATCTTTTTCAGCTCTACATAAATACTTTATTTTTAATCTCATAACTTCACTTGTTAAATCAAAACAGACCAACGGCAATTTCAAAGCGATTTGATTTATTATTTATTTAATTTAAGAACTAATCATTTACTCAAAACTGTATTATTATATCAGGGGCGTCAGCTGCATAACATTTTAGAAGGTACTTAAAACTATTTTTATTTATTTATAAACTAAGAACCTCCATCGTGGCCTTCAGCTAGGTTTATTGATTCTAATTAGTATTTATTTAAATTTTTTAATTGTTTTATTTAGGAATATTTATGGATTGCTTGGATAAGTTTTGATTGTTTAAATATCTGAGTGTTTTTCTTAAAAATTTTAAGTTCATCAATCAAACCAATACAATTGCCATCATTCGACTTATCCTGCGCTTGTATCCTGCTTGTATCCTTGTTGCAAACAACTCCTGTACGTCTTCAAACATACGATAGTGACGAAAAGTATCAGGCCAGCGATATTATCGATAGTTCGATATATGCAAATATAATATTAATATGGCCACTAAGAAATGTTTCACTTTCTCAACAATAATAAAAAAAATAGATGATAATAGGTTAATAAAGAAAAAAATCAAGTATGGCGTAATCAAATCGATTCCAAACGGAGTAAAAAGTCAACCAATTTTGAATTCTCTTAAAAATAGGCTGAATTTAAGAATATTCGTGATGATTTACAATAGAAATATGATTGGTTTAAGTAACAGATTAATAACGAAACGAGAATGTTTATCTGTTTAATCTCGTTATATAGTTATTAATCATTATTTCTATACAGTAGTATATATATGCAATTCAGAATCAGTATATGTATATACCAGGGACCGTAAATAATATATTTTTTTTTACTATAAAATTCCCCCACTTATAATGGACCTAGAAAAAAATAATTCACAGCAAAATCTTTATTTGCACAATCTCTGAATTTCCGCCATGATTTTTAAGTTTGTGATTTTTCACGCTCTTCTTCAATGAGTAATTCATAAATTTTATAGTGAGCGAAAAATATAAAGATCATTTTTATTATTATTATTATTAATAGTTAGATTCAAGTTATAAGCCAACAACCAAACTTGACCTTCACGACCTTCAGCTCGCCTTAAAATTAATTATCAATTATTATTATTATTTTTAATTAAAAATCATTATTTTTGATAAAAAAAAATGATCAAAAAAAAACGTCAAAAATAATGATTTTGAGTTTTATTAAATTACTCAAAACTTATGAATTTAATTGAGGAAAAACGTAAATAATTGAAATATAATTATTACCATAACTTGCTTATAATATAACTAATGATTACGGTCCCTGATATACTACATATACACATGTGTATACTACAACAAAGGAGCTTCAACATGGAGCTGCCGTATAGATACGCCTGCCTGGGGCACATTTGAGTACAGGGTATTTATAGCGGCAACTGGGAGACGCTAAAGCCAACACCGACGACATTGGCCAGCTGTCTAAACACGAAGAATGCATAAAACGCAACTGTGCAGCAACAAATACAGCAACAAATACAGCAACAACAATAACAGCTGTTGTAAGAAAAATGTCGCCATTTCTCGTTGCCTCCTCCGCCCTCCGCCCTCCGCCCTCCAGCCCTGCCACGTCCTTCGCTTGTCAACAGAAGTCATATCTCTCTGCATATTATTTGACTGTGCGCTGCTGTGTGCTGTAAGCTTTCTGGAGCGTGTAATATCCGCTTCCTGCATTTCCGGTTGGCGCTTTTTGCACCGCGTATACGTAATATTTCCACTAGACGACGACGGCGACGACAAAAACGAAGCTGCCACCAAATTGCTAGCGGAAATGCTGCAAAATTAACGAGCATGCGGCGCAGCAGGACTTGAAGAGGCAGCACCACGTTGAATAAAGGGGGCTCCGGCAACGGCTGAGGGATTGGAGCCTGCAGGCTGCAGGTATTTCGCAGCGGCAGCGGCAGAGGCAGCCCTTGTTGCCATTACTTACGAACTGCACGGGCAAGGAAAATGCAAACATTTTTCCAAGCGGCAAATGCAAATTCGCGGCACGATGAGGTGTTTTCTTCTTGTCTGCCCCAGCAGCAGCAGCAGCAGCAGCAGCGGCAGCAACTGCGGCAACAGCTGCAAATTAGATGCATCACTTAACCAGCAATGACATAAAGCTGCCAAGTGGCGAATGATGATGGCAAATGGCTCCGAAACCATCCTCAAGTAATCCCAACAATAAAAACATAATATTGAAGAAAAAAAATACAAAATATGAGCGCAATTTGGCAAAGGAGGCGACAGCAACTGGACAGTGCATTAATTCAATTGAATTTATGAGATGAAATATGTATGCGAGTCGGGGAATAGCCCTGACACACAACTGCCACTCCGTTATACTTAACTTCTAATTGATATTGGTATCTAAATGTCCTGGCACAATCATAAGCTGCCAATTAGCAATGACCCCATTATTCAAATGAATTTATCAATTAATCAATTTATAGAGACAGAAAAACGAAATTGTTAAACTGCAGTTTCAACAATTATTTAATATTCCACAAAATTATATACTATATTGAGTAGACATTCAGCTACAGTCAAATAAATGAAAACTTCATCGAAAGTGATTTATTCCTGCCATAAGATAATAAACTGTAGTGTTTAGCTGACTGCCATGAAGTTAGATATGCTGTTTTATTTAATAATCAACTTGAAATACCAGTTAACAACGAGGCATTGAGAATTTAATATAATGACAGAAAAATCTTCGAAATAAACAATTTAAAAGTACTGACAAACAGTATTGAAGGAAATGATTCTTGATCTGCCTCCGACTAGTAAATTAGCATTCATTAACTGCAGAAAGCGGGGGGATCACATCAATCCTATAGCTAACATAGGACCAATGGGTATATAATCGACCTATCTGAAATACTTTGATGTTTCTTTTGGCAAGATATCACAACCAAACTCAGTAATTCTAAGTTTTGTTTATCTCTCTAGAAGTTGATCATATGGTTTTCTTAGAATGCTTAATGAAGTTGCGTTTTTTACAGATATTTCAAGCAAATGCAGCAATTGCGAGTTTTAGTTTGCTTACCCTTAATACCCCAGCGTTGCCCGGCGACATATTTAGATTCAAATACATCATCTTGAATTTAACTACTATCGTCAATCGTGCACAAAAATAGCATATCACAATTTTCACACCCGGGGGTAGACTTTCCTAAATAGTAAAGCCACATGACTAATTATTTGTTGTGTAGGGCTATGAAAATGACATTGAAACTAAACAAAACAAAACAAATAATCTCATTCATTTGGTTATGAGCCCCATTTCCCGCCCGTGGCGATGGTTGGGCGTGGACTTTCCAAAATCGGTAAGCACTCCTTGAAAATATTTTTGAGGAAGTTGGAAGAATAATACTAAAATTTCAGGATAAAATATTAGTATGAAGCTATTCGCAAGAAAAACAAAAATTCTGAATTCCAAAGACTTTCACCGATTCTCGGAACATGTGGGTGAACTTTTCAAAATCGGTGAGACGTGTAGCTTAAAGCTGGTCGGACCAGAGCTGAACTAAAATTAAGACTTTGAGACCCCCCTTTTCCGTAAATGGGGGTGGATTTTTCAAAATCATAGGAACATGTGTTAAATGATTTGTTGTATAGATCTTTGAAAATAAGCTTAAAACCAATTGGATGGTAAGCAAAAAGTTTCATACAACAGTTTTCCGCAATTTTCCACGCTTATGGGTGGAATTTGAAGTACAGTGAAAAGTTGAGCTCTTAAGGTTTTGGCTGTGCGTTATTAGGAATCAATCTTGACAAACTCCTTTATATATGTATATAGAAAGCTGCTATAGGAACAATATTAGGTTGTTTTACGAAGATCATTGCTTGCAAATGTATAATACTCGAAACGTCGAAGATAGTGTTTCTCCGGGAGAACCTCCCGTGTACAAATAATCGCTAGAAACAAGCCGTAAGCACAGAATCTGTGAAAAGCTTCTATTAATAATAGAAAAAAGAAAATTATGCGGTTGCTGTTAACTACGGCGCTTTGACTTTGATTACATTTGAGTTTGGCCTTTGGTCATATCTGTGGCGCCAACTCCTGTGCGGCGCTGAAAATTATGCTACGTCACGCGCACACACGCCAGGATAATTGAGTGAAAGCGCGGTTAGAGCATTTGCCATGTCCGCACGCCAAAAGGATGTGGCAAGTGGCGGCAGGGGGGACAAATGGGGCAGGTTGAGAGGTCGCGGGGCCGAGGCCGCACAGCCGCAGCCGCAGCCGGCGCAGCGCATTTGAATTTCCATTGAGATTACACGCACACACTCACAGACACACAGACACACTCTCGTATGTCATGCCAAATGAAATGAAATGTGTCGCTGCATGCGGATGGAGGGGTCTAAGAAGGAGGAGGGGGTGTCATGCAAGTATGCCAAATGCAGCGCCCAGCGAATTTCCAACTGTTAATTGTGACCATAATTAAGGTGACCTCCAACAAGCACACAACGTGACGAGCTCCCTCCTTGTATGCTTGGCATCCGAAACAGGACGCTTCAACTGGTTCTGTATGACAAGTTCCGCACATTAGAGCTGGAAGACACTCGATGTTTATATCGAAAGAATCGATGAGCTGCTCTTTGGGCAACGGAGAATGATATAGCACACACTTGAGCTGGAAGACAATCGATGTTTCTATCGATAGTATCGATAATCTGCTCTTTGGGTAATGGAGAATGATATAGGACACACTTGAGCTGGAAGACAATCGATGTTTCTATCGATAATATCGATGAGCTGCTCTTTGGGAAATGGAGAATGATATAGCACAAACTTGAGGTGGAAGACAATCGATACTTCTATCGATAGTATCGATGAGCTGCTCTTTGGGCAACGGAGAATGATATAGCACACACTTGAGCTGGAAGACAAGATGTTTCTATCGATAATATAGATGAGCTGCTCTTTGGGCAACGGAGAATGGTATAGCACACACTTGAGCTGGAAGACAATCGATGTTTCTATCGATAATATCGATGAGCTGCCCTTTGGGAAATGGAGAATGATATACCACACATTTGAACTGGAAGACAAGATGTTTCTATCGATAGTATCGATGATCTGCCCTTTGGCAATGGAAAATGAAAGAAAATGCATTGCAGACGTTCGTCTTGGCTCACTGACTGAAAATATACTCACATACATTTTTCCCAAATTCCCTCTGTAAAGTATGCTAGCTCAAAATGAATTAATAAATTATTATTTGGTGAGAGAATCTAAAGACTTATACATTTTGAAATCATGGTGATAATGCATAGATTATACTTAAAGGAGTATATTAGCCTACTTCCCGCTTTCTCAAAGTTACTATAAGTGAATTATTTTTCCGATTAAAAAAAGAATGAAAATTCCATTTTGTACAAGAGAAATATGTATAATTTTATGACTAGCCAAGTTTTCATTCTATTGTACTTTATGAACAGGCTTTATGTAGTTTAAACTATCACATTTGAAACTATTTAGATAGTTGGGATCATTAGGGCATCTTAACTCAAAAAATATCGATAGCATGCTGCCAACGGAAGGAACCTTTGATATGTTCGAGCTAGAATGCACAGTTGTCAAATTAAAACTGGATTCGAGATGAACTTTGCGTTGGTCCTTTGCAGTCCTTTGGCGTTCATTTGCGCGCCTTTGGGTCACTATTCGAGCTGCTTCCAGATCTGTAAGTCTGGCAAAAGAGCAGTCAGCATCTCATAGCACACACACACACACACACATACAGTAAAAGAGGTGTGCGTGTGTTGACTCAAATTCCGTGTCTGGCTGACTGGTTGCAAAGCAACACGAGGTGCAGGGCCAGTTTTAATCAACTTGGCCCAACCACAAGCCTCTCCCCACACACACACACACACACACAGTCGCACAGCCTGTTCACATCACATCATATTAAGTATTTGTATATATATATATATATGTGTGTGTGTGTGTGTGTGTGTGTGTGTGTGTGTTACTGTTTCGCCAGCTTTGACGTTGCGGCTGGCCCACAGAGGCGCCCAAAAGTTGCTCGACATCAACAACCCTTTCAAATCTGTGCAAATATTTATTGTGCATGCTTGTGGTACAGTAGACACACGCTAAGCAGCACCCAGCAGTGGCGTAGATACGGGGGCATTAAGGGGATCAATCCCCCCCCCCCTGCACAGGTGTGGGAGATATAGATAATGCTCCTTTGTGGAGGAGGAGGTTGGGGGGTCCAAACATTTTTGATGCAGATTCGTCCAGAAAGTTAACATTAGTATGTATGCCAAATTTGGTGACTATACCTGTACAGGTATGGGAGATATAGATTTTTCTCCTTTACGGAGGAGGGGGTGGGAGGGTCCAAAAATTTTGGATGCAGATTTATCCAGGTGGTCAACATTAGTCTGTATGCCAAATTAGGTAACTCTAGCTATTAAACTGAAGGAGATATATCTTAGGGATATCATATGCCGGTTTGTGGGGTTGGGGGTGGTGGGGTCAACATTTTTTTGATGCAGATCTGTCGGGAATCTCAACATTAGTGTGTATGCCAAATTTGTCACTAAAGCTTTAAAAATGGGGAAGATACAGGTTTTCCGCAAATTGCGGGGGAGGGGGTGTGGATGGTTGGTCGATCTCGATACTTCATAAATTGAGGATATATACCAACATGTGTACCAAGTTTGGTTGCTCTAGCTCAAAAATAAAGGCAAAAAAATTGCGTTCATACGGACAAACGGACATTTCGCAAACCCAATATACTATTTTGCCTTCGGGAACATAGTATAAACATAACATTACACATTTCACCTTGACCCTAATCTATGGAGATTTTTTAATATCGGTCAGCATTCTTTTGAATTTGTTTTCATGCAGTCTTGAAAAGTTTTAGAAATTGATGACCAGCACGTTTAATTTTCCCTTATGTGGAGCTTTGAAAATAAATTTAATTCAAATCACATAATAACCAACAAGTAAGAATGCTATAGTCGAGTATACCCGACTACGGAACTCCCTGTACCCAGGTCGAAAATTTCCGATCGCATCTTCGTAAGCATACACAAGGACGCACACACACGAGCCACAGCGCAAGCGAGGCTTTATAAATG
This sequence comes from Hirtodrosophila confusa, assembly GCA_035043065.1. Taxonomy (NCBI): domain Eukaryota; kingdom Metazoa; phylum Arthropoda; class Insecta; order Diptera; family Drosophilidae; genus Hirtodrosophila; species Hirtodrosophila confusa. The sequence goes on from JAWNNI010000078.1 coordinate 5,887,145, forward strand.
GTGGCTGTGCTTCTTCTTCCCCTCGCTGCAGCATTGAATCTTCATTCGTGAATAACTTCCGTGTTTATTATCTGATCTACTTGAAATTTGAACAGTAGATTAAGAGGGACTAAAGTATTGTACATGCCAAATCTAAAAGCTATATCTTGAAAATTGTTACTGTAAAACGGTTTATATCGATTTGCGGGGGAACGGGGGAGATATCTGAAATATAAAATAAACTTGATCTGCGTATGGTTCACAGGAACCTACATTCCAAATTTGGTGTCTCTAGCTCTTGTAGTTGCTGAGATCGACGCGTTCATACGGACAGACGGACAGACGGACAGACAGACAGACAGACAGACAGACGGACATGGCCAAATCGAAATCTCTTTTGATACTGATCAAGAATATATATACTTTATAGGGTCGGAGATGTCTCCTTCTGTCTGTTACATACATTTGCACAGATGTAATACCCCCTTTTACCCATTTTATGGGTACAGGGAGTAAAAGTTGATTATCTCATATCGGGCAATGGGTCTTTAATAACTTCTTAGAAATATCTCTTCTCATTTTTAAAGAAATAAAATTCACAACAAATTTTTATTTAAATTAATCGAAAATTCTAAAACAGAAAAAATTGCGGTTAAAAAAATATCGAAAAAAGCAAAAACTAAATGAATTTGTTCAATTGTTTTGAATTCGATTTCCAAAAATGTCCCTTTTAACATACAAATTTATGCTAGTCACTTATCTTAAGTGGTTTTTAAGAGACACACAGTTAACTTAAAATGTTTAAAATTTGCCCAACCTTAACGAGCTTCAACAGCTAACCAAAAATTTCAAAAATTATGAAATTTTCGAAATTTGGCAGCTTGATAGTTTTCAAATCGAAATGTATATAAGCTTTTTCCCAAAAAAAATAAAAACTGTTTTCGGAAAACAAGCCATTGTGTGCTGTTCCAAATAGCAGTGGGCGCAGCGCTCCTTTATGGGCCTGGCACTCACTGTAGCAACTGTGGCGCACATATTGTGGTCCTCACTGTACAAGAAGCATGCAAACAGTCGCATAGTTGCAACTTTTCTCTCTGCAGTTGCTTGCCCCCTCTACATACTATAAAAGAATATTTGATGATGCGCCCCAGTGATGCCGCTGCCGTCTCAGTCTCCGTCTCCATTTGCGTCTCTGCATCCGCCCCTCACCGAACAGAGCCATTAACACACACATGGCACACACCCATACACATAAGTATGCACAAATTGCATTAACACATTCCAAATGATGATTATCCTGCTCAGCTTCTGGGCCCGAGCTGCCCTGGCCTGGGCCGAGTTGAATCGAGTCGAGTCGAGTCGGGCTGAGTTGAGGCTGTAGTTTGACGAACTTTGTTGCAGGATAAATAATGCAATTTGTAATTAAGTCAGCCAGCCAGCCAGTGAAGTGGGCGTTGACATGGTGCGTGGGCGTGGCATATGTGCGTAATTAGAAACCATTTGACAAGTGATGAGCAGTGTGAGTATAGCAACAATAACAACAACAACAACAACAGCAATGGCAGTGGCAGTGGCAACAAAAAACCAACAAAGTAAAAAAAACGGGAGCAAAAAAGCAACATTGAAAATAACGGAAATATGCGCTGCTTAATTGAAAAGCTATCTAAACACCTGTGTGTGCTTGTGTGTGGGAGTGTGTCTGTGTGTGAGAATGTGTGTATAAGTGACGCAATATTTGATAAATGAAATATTCAGCATGTTAATTAAAGCAAATTAGGTTAACCGCAAGGGGGAAGCAAACTTGCTGCTGACAGGGGTAGGGTTAGGGGCTTGGCATGCTTGAGTGGCAAAAAACAATGCAGATAATACACACACACACACACGCACATACATAATACACGTACAGAAGTACTGCAAGCAGAATTGAAAAAAATCATAGCATACTTTTTCGGGCAGATGTCGAAGCACGCCAAACGCTGGCTAACAATTGGTGTGCGTGTGTGCGAGCGTGTGTGCGTGTGTTTGTCATATTTGCTGCAGCTCATGGTTTAGTGCAAGGGTGCCCCAACGCTGCTGCTGGCGGAAGAAACTTCAATACATATTAAAGAAAACAATAACACATCAAAAGCAAATATTTTTTATTTCCATTTCATTGTGTGCAGCGAAAAAAATAGTATAAATATTTGCTATTATTTGTTCGCATTTATATTCACATTTAAAATTTGCAGCAAGAAACAAGTAAGAATGCTATAGTCGAGTATACCCGACTACGTAACTCCCTGTACCCAGGTCTAAAACATTCAATCACATCTACGTCCACTTGCACATACATACACACATACACAAAGACGCACACACACACTGTCGGCAAAAGCGACAGCGCAAGCGAGGCAATTTAATTGGTGGCTGTGCTTCTTCTTCCCTCCTCTCGCTGCATCACTGAATCTTCTTTCGTGAATAACTTCCGCGTTTATTATCCGATCGACTTGAAATTTGGACAGTATATTAAGAGAGACTAAAGTATTGTACGTGCCAAATCTTAAAGCTATATCTTGAAAATTGTTACTGTAAAACGGTTTTAATCGATTTGCGGGGGAACGGGGGGAGATATCTGAAATATGAAACAAACTTGATCTGCGTATGGTATACAGGAACCTACATTTAAAATTTGGTGTCTCTAGCTCTTGTAGTTGCTGAGATCGACGCGTTCATACGGACAGACGGACAGACGGACAGACAGACGGACATGGCCAAATCGAAATCTCTTTTGATACTGATCAAGAATATATATACTTTATAGGGTCGGAGATGTCTCCTTCTGTCTGTTACATACATTTGCACAGATGTAATACCCCTTTTTACCCATTTTATGGGTACAGGGAGTAAAAAGGCTGTGTCCAGCGATCCAACTTTTTATCAACAATATTTTATTATAACAATTTTTTGTTTGCAAATAATGCACTTTAAATGTTATTGCAGAAATATATCGTGTCCAGCGTTCAATCAAATTGGGGCTTTTTTCAAAGCAGCAACAAAATTACATTGAAATTCAAGTGCGCAACAATAAACATACGAAAGTGTTGTTGCCTCGCTCATGAGTCCAGCAAATAAAAGTAAGAAAGGGATTTTGATCAAATTATAGGAAACTATATAAAGCAAAATAAAACTTGAAATTGTAGAGGTTGGAAGTAATATTTGTATTAGCAAATTAATTTTTCTTACAAAAACTAATTTTTCACCCGATTGTTCCTAATGCAGCTTTATGATATAATTGTCCGATATTGACCAAGTTTAATCAGATTGTATAAACCGTTCTAAGACCCGGCATAAGTGATATCTATATAAACAAAAAGGATTTTTCAGCCGATTGTTCCTATGACAGCTATATGATATACTGGTTCGATTTTGATTAAATTTGGTCAGATTGCATAAACTATCCAGAGACTTAGTTTGGGTGAGTTTGGTGGGGATGTCTTCATAAACAAAAATGTGTTTCATACAAAAACGTAGTTTTTAGTCGATCATTACTATGACAGCTATATGTTTAAGTAGTCCGATGATGACTAAATTTAGTCAGATTGTATAAACTGTTCTGAAACCCGGTTTAAGCTATATGTTATAGTAGTCCGATCCGGGCGGCTCCGCCATAGGTACTGCCTGCAGTAAAAGTAAGGATCTATGCCAATTTTCATCACGATAGCTGTAAAACTGAGAGACTAGCTTGCATAAAAACAGATGGACAGACTGGCATCGCTATGTAGACTCGGTTTTTTGATGCTGACCAAGAATATATATGGTTGTAGAGTCGCAGACGTCTCCTTCAATGCATTACACATTTTGTGACACAAGTATATAATGAGCGAGATGAGCAATTGGTCTAGGCAACCCTGGATTAGTGTTTCTGGTAGTCAACCACAAAAACGCTGCGGCAAATCGATCCCCTACCTTGGGCCGCTTCAACAATTGGGTAACTTAAGCTCAACGATTACGCAATTGCAAACGCATTTGTTAGAATTAATTGTTACCCCTGCAGCCCCTCACCGCCCATACTATTCAATATCTCGTCCTTGTTGTAGTCACTCTTTGCTACAAGCAGCATTCCTCGAAAACAATGAAAGTTTAAATCAAAAGCAAAAGAAACAAAGGAGGAAGTCATTTAAAAAACAGTGCGGAATGAATACATATTTACCTATATATATACAAATTTATATGTGTGCATGTGTGTGTGTGTGTGTGTGTGTATGTGTGTGTGTGTGTGTGTGTGTGTATGCCGGACACTGCACTTTGTTTGCTCAATGCTTTAACACAGGATGCGGGCGCAGGGAGCTGGTTAGGGGAGCAGCTGTCGCGCTGCTTTCATGTTAAGCACAGAGAGAAAAATCGAATAAAACCCCAAAGATCCAAGGGAATGAGATATGTGAGGATGCTCTGTTAATCCAACACAGCTCACTGTATAATGGATAAGGGATTAAGTGCCAAACAACGATCCTGATCTTAATGGCTCTAGTCCAACTGAATGGCATATGCTTGAAAAGCCTTCCGAATGAAATCTTTATATATTTGAACACATAGTTCTCGCTCTCTAACTTTATAACTATAGATACTCTATTATATTTCTATACTTACATATATTTCTATGAAGAAATACACTCAGTGCATTCCGGCAACTGTTTCAGGACTATATTGAGTAGTAGGATAAATTGCGAAGCATCTTCAAGTCGAGCATACTTGGCAGGCTTGCCAGGACAGGACAGGCCAGGACGGCTGTAGACTGCTTCGGGTTATTGCGGTGGCAAGTGGAGGATTTGGATTTCAATTCGCATGCAGCGCGAACATAAAAAGCATTTTCATTTCATTTCATTGCATTTGTCGAGCAGAACAACACGGGCTGAAAGCATGGAGGGGGGAGGATTTGGAGGCAAGAGAGAAATATGCGTCGACACGGCTGCATAAATTCTTGTCAGGTGGCACCAGGTGCTGTGGATATGTGGATCTGGCCCGAATGCGGGCACTGGACAGCTGCTTTGATGCCTGCAGCGCTTTATGTGCCATTTTTGGTCAGCGTCACATTTTAAGTCAAATATTTAACGCCAAAGAGGGGAGGGAGTGAGGTGTATGTGTGTGTGTGTGTATGACACGGATAGATGCAGTCACACGCGTCACGGATACGGAAACGGAAACGTCACTTTGTGGTCAACAGCAGCCGCGTACACACATTCACATTTAGATGCCCGAGCCGCAGCATCCCTTGCACCCCTGACTCCCCTTTGACTGTGCGTGTGTGTGTGTGTGTGTGTGTGTGTGCGGCACGTTTCATTCAATTTATTTGCCATTTCCCGTTTCAATTCGCTTTGGTCGCCAATTACACAACATGGCCGGCAAGGGTCGTCCATTTTGGCTGCACTGCGTTCAAACGTAACGGCTGCCGGCCATGTCAGGCCATGCTGTTTAAGCAGTTAAAGTCTTTAACAGGAACCCAGCCAGGATCCAAAAATCAATCAGCAAAACACCCAAAACGAACGAAGCCAACGAACCCAAGCCAAAACGGGACAGGGACAGTAGAGGGGACAGTAAAGGGGACAGGCCAAGCTGGGGCAGTGACAGCGCCGCATCATCATTAGCATATTGACATGTGGCCAAATTTGGTCACGTTCCATTTCATTTCGATTCATTTCGACATTCTCGAATCAATTTGCCATCATTGTTTCAGAGCCGGCGCCAAAGGATCCTCCGACTCTGTGTGGGTGTGTGCGTGTGTGCGCGTGTGTGTGTGTCAGTCAGCAGTAGTACACAATACAAGTTGATAAGTCAACTTTCCCACACACACAGACAGACAGACAGAAAACAATGGGAGCACAAGAACAAAAATGAAAATAAAACACAGCTGACAAAACTTAAACTTCAAAAGAATAGAAAACTGCTTACGAAACTAATTGTCTGCAAAACAGTGAGTGCCAAATAGAAGCTGCCACACAGTGCCTGCCACAGTTGAGTTAAATGCACTCAAGACGCGCACGCGGATGCGGATGCGAATGCGAATGCGAATGCGGATGTAAATGTGGGAGCTGCGGAGTGTAGGAAACTAGAGTCAGGTGCCAGAACCATATACACTGAAAGAAAATTTGCACAAATTTTAATTTGATTGTGACAAATGAAATTAAAGTGAAACAAGCCAGTTCTCAATTCCTATTCCACTCGAAAGTTTCGAAAATGGAAAACGAAAAACATTATACTCCCTGCACCCATAAAATGGTTAAAAAGGGGGTATTAAATCTCTGCAAATGTAGTACGAAACAGGCAGAAGGAGACATTTTCGGCCCTATAAGGTATATTCATACATATATTCTTGATCAGTATCCGCAGCCGAGTCGATTTGGCCCTGTCCGCCTGTCTGTCTGTCCGTATATATGGCCGCAAGGATCTCGGAAACTATAAAAGCTTTTGACACCAAATTTGGAATGGAGGTTCGTGTATAGCAGGCGCAGATCAAGTATATATTCGATCTCAAATATTCCCCCGCATCCCAGGAATTCGATAAAAACGTTTTACTGTAACAATTTTAAAGTTAAATCCCCGCTATTTAGCATGTACAATACTTGGGTCACTTGGGACCGATCATTCCTATGCCAGCCTTATTTTATAGTGATCCGATCCGGCCGGTTCCGACATATGTACCGCCTGCAGCAAAAATGAGGGTCTGTACCAAGTTTCATTACGATAGCTATAAAACTGAGAGACTAGTTTGCATAGAAATAGACGGACAGATAGACATCGTTATATAGACTCGGCTTTTGATGCTGATCAAGAATATATATATATATGGTTTGTGGGGTCGCAGACGTCTCCTTCAATGCGTTACACATTTCGTGACAAAATTATAATACCCTCTGCTAGGGTATGATAAACAGCTGATCGCTTTGATTGAATTCTCTTAGAAGAGCTTTTCAATGGAAATCATTTTGTTTATAAAGAAATCTTCAACAAACTCGCCTAAGTCGAATCTCCGGATAGCTTATGCAATCTGACCAAATTGAGTCCAAATCGGACCACTTTATCATAGGAACAATCGGGTGAAAAACAAGTTTTTGTGTGAAAAACTGTTTTGTTTATGAAGATGTTCTCACCAAAGGCACTTTAACCGGGTTTCTAAACAGTTTATACAATCTGATTAAATTTGTTCAGTATCGGACCATTATATCATAAAGCTGCATAAGTAACAATCGGGAGAAAAATGAGTTTTTGTAAGAAAATTAATTTGCTAATACAAATATGACTTCCAACCTCTACAATTGCAAGTTCTATTTTGCTTCATATAGTTTCCTATAATTTGATTAATATGGGACTACATTATTATTTAGCTTCCTTACTTTCCTGTAGGACGAAAATTGAGTTTTTGTATAAGAAACATTGCTGCAAGGGTAGATACTATATATCCTCAGAGTACCTTTGATCATTTTTGATATGTGTAAAGGAGAAACTACAGACAAGCCCAGTTGGGAGTTAATAGATATCTATACTGGGCCCAGTCTCAGGACAGTTATTTTCTCTTGTTTGTTTTTATACTCTGTACGCAAAGGGCAGAAGGTATACTAAATTTATGCAATGCCACACAACAAATGAGCTCCTTGAAAGCTGGTACCCAATACATGTTGAACGAACTGGGAACAGAGTATACAGCTGTCGGGAGCTGGCGACGGCAACACTCTTGCTCATTGCTCATTGCCACTGAGCTTTCAACTCTTCAGTTCTTTCAGTTCTTTCAGTTCTTCAGCAGCAGCAGGCAACTCAAGCAAGCGAAGCACTCAACGGATTTGCCAGTCGCTTGATTCCTATTTGTGTGTGTGTGTGTGCGTGCGTGTGTGTGTGGCTGTTTGACTGAGCCTTGCAATCGCCAGGGATGCCTTTGACAGGCTTTGCAGCTGGCAGCTGCCTCCCTTGGCCCAGCCCAACCCTGGCCATGCCAATCGCCTTCTTTGTCAGCCGATAAAAGTTGAAGTTGTGTGTTTCAACAACGTCTTCGATAAGTTCTGGTCCTGCTCCTGCTCCTGCTCCTGCTCCAGCTGCCTTTGGCCAGCCTGGGCTGCTCTGTTTTCATTTGCCAGCATCTTTTTCTGTTCTTATTGTCTCGGGCAGCAAGTTTGAAAGAGCCAACTCTGAGAACGAAATAATATTTGCATAATGGCAAACAGACAAATCTGCCAGCGCGCTGCAGTTGAGTCTTGAGAGCAGAGTGTAGAGAACTGAGAACTGAGAATCGGTTGGCGGAAGCGGCAAGCAACTGGCCATAGATGACAAATGACATTAAGGAGGCTTGGCGCTTGCTTGCCGCATCCCAATTTGACTTTCAAAGCCAGCAAGCCAAAAGGAATGCCAAGCGAAAATTATGCAGGCAAGCTCCTCTTGCCCAAAGTCCTGCAGACAGCAATTATTTTGTGCAGCTGCAGCGGAACGAGCGCTCTTTGATCCTCTTTGGCCATATATTTGCTAACGACAATGACGATGTTCAGGTGTCTCTCTCTCTCTCTCTCTCTCTCTCGTGTGTGTGTGTGTGTGTGTGTGTGTGTGTGTGTCTGTACCGTTGTTTGTTTTATGGGCGCGCCCAGCACTTGGCCCAAGTGCAACTCTACAGTCAACTTTTGCCGCCGCGCAGTCAGCGCTTGAAACTTCTCAATGGCACTCGGCAACGGGTCGGGCTTTCATTTTGCCCCAAGCCCCCCAAGCTCCCCCCACAGTTGCCACCATATTTCAGTCTGGCTTTCCACTAAAGTCATTCCTAATCCTGGCTGCTGCATATTTTTACTGCTCAGCACGTCGATGGCTGCCAAATTAGAGCCAAATGGAGGCAAAAGACTTCATCGATTTGGCTTCCCAAAGACAAGAGCAGCGCTGCCAACTCGCTTAAACCCAGCAACTGGCAAAAAGCAGCTCCACTAACTATGTGGCCACGTTTGCAATTACTTTAAGTACAAATTCAAGCTTCAACTTAAGCAATTAAGCAAAGGGATATCTTCGGTATTCGTTAGTACAAAATTTCCTATTAATTCCAATTTCAATTCAATTCATTCACATGTTTCTTAATACTTAATGCATGGTGTGATTATAATATTTGCAAATGTCAAGAGTTAAAGCTACTGATATTATCAGCTTAAATATAATATAATGAAATAAAAAACAAGTAAGAACGTTGCAGTCGGACGCACCCGACTGCAGAATACTATGTTCCCAGTCCTACATAATTTGGTTATTTGTGGGTTCGGAAAGAGACGCGGAGAAAACATTAGTCTGTATGCCAAATTTGGTGACTCTAGCTATTAAGCTGTAGGATATATACCCCTGTGAAAAACGTGTGTTGGGGATAGCATGTGCCGATTTATGGGAGAGGAGGTGAGAGTGTCAACAAATTCTTGATGCAGATCTGTCAGGAATCTTAACATTAGTGTGTATGCCAAGTTTGGTGACTATAGCATTAAAAATATGGAAGATACAGGTTTTTCGCAAATGGCAGGTAAGGGGGTGGGGCTGGAGTTGCAATCTTTACACTTCATAAATTAAATATATACACCAACATGTGTACCAAGTTTAGTTGCTCTAGCTTCAAGGGTGTGGAAAAAAATTGTGCTAATACAGACAGACGGACATTTCGCAAACCCAATTTACTATTTTCCCTTCGGGAACATAGTATAAAAAAGATTTTATGGATCATAATATTTTATGGTACACTACTTAGCAGCTAATACCCCGGCCTTTCCCGGCGAAATATTAAGATGCACTTTGCAATATGTTAAATTTGATTACTTTCATCGACCGAAAGAAATACACACAAATAGCGTATCACCATTTCCTCTCCCGTGGGGGTAGGAAACTAAAAAGTTGAGCCACGTGACTAATGTTCTTTGTGTAGGGCTGTGAAAATGTCTTTGAAGCCGATCTAGCTAAACCAATCCCACACATTTGTCCTTGACTTCCATTTCCCGTCGGAGTAGATTTTCCAAAATCATTTGGCATTTGAAGCAAATTCCCCCGTTCCGTCGCAATTCGATTAAAACGTTTTATGACAACATCTTTAAAGATATAGCTTTGGGATTTGGCATGTATAATATTTCAGACACTCTTAATCCACTGTCTAAGTTTCATGTCGATCGGATAATAAACACGGAAGTTATTCAAGAAAGAAGATTCAGTGCTTCAGCGCGGGAGGAAGAAGCAACACAGCCACCACTTAAACACTTTTGTAGTCGGGTATACTCAACTATAGCATTCTTACTCGTTAATGTATCAATTGTCTATCAATATTTTTATTGTCCTTTCAAATATTTGCAACTAAACATTATTATAAGCCCATAAGCAAGCCATCGAAATGCAGTTAACAATAAGCAGCTCCGCTTGGTTTCTCCGCCAACCTCTTAATAGCCAGCAAAACTAGTCTTGGCCAACTCGACTTCAGCTGCACACGGAATGCATTCAGTTTAAAGCTGTTGTCGTGTGGCTGCCAAATAGTTTTTAGTTACAATGGCAATAGATGTTGCTGCTAACAACTGTCACTGGCCATTTCGGACATTCGTTATCAATTGTCAGCAACTGTTGCTGATGTGCTAGTGTTGCCATTATTGTTGTTGTCGTTGTTGCCATAGTTGTCAACGGCAGACGTGTGAATGCCATTAAAGATGCCGCTTGCAGCCTTTGGAGCTGGCATCTTTGGCACGTTTGGCTCTGCCACTTGTCACTCGTTGTTGTTGCCGTTGTTGAGTGCAATTTTCCAATTTCCAGTTAACCTTAAAAGCAAAACGCAGGCATATAACGAGCCAGAGCAGCAGCGAGGACCTCATCGAGCAGGAGACACACAGCCAGCAAGAAATATGGCAACAAAATTGCTGCTTGCAAAATACAAACAAACCCGGCAAAGCAAAGAAAAATGAAATACAAAACACACGCCAAATTGAAGCACTGACATATTTTCCAATTTGGTGGCAGCACAGACGCATCATTTTGGGCGGGGGTGGCAGGTGGCAGTGCAGGACCTTCCTCAAGTGTGGAGTGTGCGTTTTGCCTGCGTCTACAATTGCCAAAACGAGTGCCGCCCGCACACAGCAGAAATTGAAGCTGCCATTTTTCATTTGCCGCTTCTTATACCCTCACTCAAAGGAATCGCCCGAAGGACATATTAAACTGTAAGGACTCGCTCGCAAGGACCCAGCTGCCAGCGTACCACATCGAGAACATGCATTCACAAAAGTTGAGCTCAAATCCTGATTTTGGCAACTCTCCTTGTGAAAACGTTCAAGGTAAGTTTAAGAACATTCATTCTTATTTTCAGACATTATTAATAAACAATTCAACAATATTAAACTATGTATACAACTTAACAATTCAGTTATGGTTTATTTACAAGAATGCTTACCCTTTCGACTCTCTTATCCACTGAATGTGATCGTTATTATTATTATTCGGTGGGGAGGAGTGTGTACTGCGACCGAAATGTATATTGATCTTCTGGACATTGATTTTTAGAGCTTGGAGCAATTTGTATGGAGATGAAAGGACATTTCCACAGGACAATGCGTCAACACATAGTCCACGGGTGATTAAAAGCTTCTTTACAGGCACAAAAATACCTGTATTGGACTGGCCAGCATTAAGCCAGCATCTGAATCCCATTGAGAATTTCTGGGGTATCCTCACAGCCAAAGTTTTGAAGACCGGAGTCAGTTTCAGACAGCTAGGCAACTTAAATTGGGAGTAGACCCAGAATGGACGGATATAAATCCATCCAGCCTTAAATCACTGGCTGAATCAATGCCATCTCGTCTTCATTTAGTTGTAAGCAATAATAGAAAAAATACTACATTTATCGTTACATTAACATTAATAATATAATATAATAACAACGAATTTAAGTTTAAGTTAATTTTAATTTAAGTTTCTTATAATATTTCATCGAATTTTGGTACGGCTTTTATATGACGTACACCCCTCTGAGCCTAAAGCTCACCCATCAACCCTATCTTCTGTACGAATGTAAGAATTTTCGTTGGGTTGAGAGTTCCCATATCGCCTGTTTCAGGGATGTACCCACCCAGGTGTCTATTTCTTCTTCTAGCAAGGGCAGCGCAATCTGTTAGTAGTATGTCCAATGAGAATTCATCATCTAGTTCCCAGAATCTGTTTGTTCCGCTGCTCACAATTCCGAGTTAACTAAGGTGGCTTCTCCGATGGTCTGTGACTATTCGGAGTGAATTTCTCCCTTTTGGTATTATTTGCTTGCATCTTTTAAGATCTTAGTTTCCTAATTTAGTTCCTTAAATTCCTAATTCCTTTTACGGGGCTGTTTTAGATCTGCGACTTTTCAAAAAGGCAGCTGGTGTATTAATATTAATATGAATAAGTCCGAACTTAATTTGATAATAATAACTTAATTTAATTTTGAAAAATTATATTCTAACAAGCGGCCATAAATGACTTTGAACTAAAATTATTCTTAAAGGTTATGTTTATGTTGGCTATGTTGTGAAATGAAATAAAATGAAATGGAAGTGTTGTCTCAAAATTTTTAAAATTTTCAAAAACGACAAATTTTGAAAAATATTTTTTCGCAAAATATAATTTAAAGATTAAGTTTTTTTTTAATTTTGCAATAATTACAAGCTTTTTCTATATTTGATATGCTAGTTATTTCAATAATTATTCAAATAAAAAACTCCATTGAATTATTTCTGAACAAAAAACATATATTTATTTAAATAATGTTAACTTGTAGTTAAAATTATAAATAAACAAAAAGAGTTAGCCATGGCTGCAAGGTTTGATTTGATGTTTGCAGCTGTAGTGTGTATGATCTTCAAATCTGAACACAGGGTATCTTCAAGTCGGCACATGCTCGCTTCTCTTCGGTTTCCTTGCGTGCAGCGTCGCAGTTGTCGTTGTTTTTGCTGTCATTACCAGGCCCAGGCAGCAGTTGCAACAGTTACCAGACCCGGTCCAAGTCCCTGGACCAGTCCAGGTCCTAGTTCCATTCCGAGTCCGAGTCCCATTCATCATCATTTGGGCTCCAACAAAGAGCGCGGCCAGCCAAAAATAAAAAGTGCAACGACAGCGGCGAATATGGAAATGGGAGTGGAAATGGAGAGGGGACTACGGAAGGCGGCCCCCATCCTGAGCAGACGCCAGCCAATGGCTCGCCCCAAGCATGCAGATGTCAGCACGGGGCATTCATTTTATTAACGTGCCCCCCTATAACCTATCCTCAACCCCCACCACCACCCTTACCCTTACCCTTACCCATACCCCTGCCCGCCAACGCCGCCGGCTCTTTCCACTGGCCTCAGCTGGTTTCCCATTCCGTTTCCGCTGCTGCACTTTATATTCATTTGTAGGCCTAATTCTTTTGGCCTTATCCTGCACGTTGACTTCTGCGGTTTCAATGTGTGTGAGTGTGTGTGTGTGTGTGTGTGTGAGTGTTATTGTTGTTGTAGCAATGCCAGATGCTAGGCCCTGCATTAATTCCTTTCGCTCTCAAAAAGAGCAGCTGCTACTGGCAATGCAATTCGTCCTGGCAGGAGCAACAGCAATGAATGAACTGCATTTACAGCATTTGACACATGTCGCAGCTTCAGCTGTATCTCCCTTCACCTCTTTGCCCCAACCCCCCTCAACACGCTCTGCGTCACCCTCTCCTGCCTTTGTTAGAGATGAACTCGTTACTCACAGCGTACTTTACAGTTCCTTTCAGCTTTGCTCTACCAGAACATTTGCAATTCTGTGCTGATATGAAAAGATATATATTTATCTTACAATATAACATCTTTTTCTCCTTTCCAAGCACTCACATTAAATTATTTTCCCGCGCTTGTCCCACTTTCTTTCAATCGGTTTCAAGCCAATCCAATATTTTGGGACAGTGGACGAGGAAGGACAGAAGGATCCAGCTAGTTTGAGTCGGCTACTAATACTGATCAGGAATATGTATATTTTATTGGATCGGATGATGATGACTCCTTCTGCCTGTTATATGTATTTATGCAAAGGGCCCATTTCATGGGCACAGAGTGTAAGGAGTTAAATCAACAATATATGGCCCCTCAGAAGAGTTTTTCATACAAAATCTTAATTTTCGACCGATTGTTCCAATGGCAGCTGCAAGATATACTGGTCCGACTATGATCAAGGTTGGTCAATTTGTATTTAACACAATAAAGCCATGCTTTGATGAGATTGTTCTGCAAAATACCAAGCGAACAGAAATATTTCGATTTGTGTATATTTTGTAAACTTGATCTAACAAAATTCATCTAGTAGGCTTTTGTATAGCATTTGTACTAGGTAGGAAAGTGAGTTTTCAACTTTCTTCACAATATAAAATACATTCGTGATAACTACAACGAAAAACAACAGATTTCTAAATAATTGTCTAAAAGAAAATATTTTAAAACACTTCGATTTACTTAAATTTTATTTAGATTTAAATATTTCACATACATCAAAATTAAACTGCAAGCCTACTCGAATGTCCACAGAAATGGAAGCTACTACCTCAAAAAAGCAAGAACTCGTTAATGATCTGGTTAACTGTCTCAGATACCTAAGAGAGCCGGTTTCGGTCAAAAAGTTGCTTCAAATGTCAAACGTGCAAAATCATACTAGGGTATTCCAAAAGAAAGTTAACCTTCTCATGGAGGAAGCGGTTCGTCAAGGCAACGTTATGAAATACCGAGGACATTACAGCGCGGCGACCCTACCGGAGGATGCAATGGCAGCGTTGAATAAGGAGGACACGAAGATGGCGGTCATGTCACAGCAAGACTTAACCAATCTTCTGGAGTCCATCTCTACCAAATTGACGACATTCGGGGAGGACTTGGAATAACGTGGAATTCAATAAATAATATACACAAGCTTAACAATGTCTTTACATTTTAATCACGGGTTGTTAATAAGTCCACCGATCTATATTTTCAATAAGTTTTAAGGCGCAATGCAAGCAGGGTATGCTTCACATTTCTGTGAAATTGATTTGAAAAAGGAATCGGGAATGCGGCTTATTATTTCCTTGTAAGAATATATAAGTATACAGGCTATGTACTGGGTATGTACTGCCCTACCAACAACTTGCATAGATATTTTAGAGACTGCCTTATAGACTTGATAAAATATAAAGTAGGAAAACAGCGACAATTTAAAGATGCCAGTTGAAAGTTACGTAATTAGAAAAGTTCCTATAAAATTCAGCCAAACAAAATGTCATCTAGTACTCGGTTTGTTTTCATCCTCGTTTACAAAAATTTTGTTGAAAAAAGTATATTAGGTTTCTGATATGTTGTCTGTCCGTATGAACGCTATTTTTGTCCACACCCTTGAAGCTAGAGCAACCAAACTTGGTACACATGTTGGTGTATACCCCCAATTTATGAAGTGTCAAGATCGACTCCCTACTCCCACCCTCTCCCCCGCAAATGATTTATAAAGTGTTAAGATTCGTTTAATAAAGTGTCAAGGTTACCCTTCCTAACCACCCGCACCTTCTCCCTCGCAATGATCAAAATCAATATCCTCCACTCCAATACAGCTATAGTCACCAAAGGAAGGATTTGACACTTTCCACAAAATTAGCAAAACAGACTGAAAACAGAGTATAATCTTCACTTCAGTTATATGCTAACATCTTGTTTAGTTGATGAAATTTCTAGTCTGATTGCACCCTACACCCTGCACCCGGTGGTCACCAAATCTCCCTATGATCATATTTAGGTGGGTTGCAATTATTTACATTATATATTTAGTATTTCTTACGTTTTCTGTGTAGTTTTTTCCCCACACTTATACTAACCAAGTCTTAGATTTGCTAGCATCTACCAGTATCTATCTAGTAAAGTAAGTCTGACTACGAAACTTCCTATACCCAGATCTCAAACTTTCAAACATATCTTCGTCCACTTACATATACACACACATACACAAATACACACACATTTAAGCCACACTACAGAGCAAGCGAGGCGGCTGCGCTGCTGCTTCCCTCCGCTCCGAAGTATTGAATCTGGTTTCTTGAATAACTTCTGTGCTTATTAACCGCTTGAATTGAAATTAGAACAGTAGATTAAGAGCGATCAATATATTATAGCCATAAAACGATTTTACAGATTTGCAATGGAGTGGGGGATATAGGATATAGGAAACTATATGAAGTATAATAAAACTATCACTTAGTTTATTCTATCTGTTTTATTTATGAATTTGAATTATACCGAGTGTACTGCTTTCTAGTAATGGCAACTTAATCTAGTTGAACATAAAAAGGTAAAGGAGCAAGGAGAGGTTTTATGAGATGTACATGTAACATTTTTATGTTGGTAAGTGCAAGTTTATAGCTAGAGAATCGCATTAGTCTTCTCTTTCTTACTCTAGAAGAAGTAAGTCGCCTGGCTAGCTGATTAGGATGTACGCGAAGGCGCTCAAGGTATCTTGATGTAAAATTTTGGATCATGTCACCCACCTTCGGCAATATTAGGTCCCATTCAATGTCATTAGTGAGCATTGCAGATGTTTCTAAGGATCTGCAATCCCGTAACCTGAATTGCATATGTCCATATCGGAGCTAGTAAGAACTTGCATATTTTCACCTTGTTGTTGAATGACAGCTTGTTTTTGGAAGACAGCAACCATGACATTTTTGTAGCCTTGGAGAGTACTGCTTTCTGGACCATTGTGACGTGCCTGTTGAATGTGAGTCTTCTGTTCCCCCGAGATATTTATGTGCAGATACATGCTCTTATTGTAGAGCCCAGCTCCTGGCCAATACAGTCAGTGTCATCTGCATAAGTTTCTATAAGGACATCATCCCTGCCCACCGCTGTGATAGAAACAGACGGACAGATATCAACTCGACCTTATATATACTTTGTTGGGTCGGAAACCTCTCCTTCTGTTAAATTATAGATTTCCCCGGTCTTATGAATCAGTCACGGAACCTACACATGATATAAAGTACAATGGTTTTGCAGCAATCAAAACATGCTGAAAGAGAACATCGAGTTGAGTTTGCAAGAGTGTGTAACTTTATATATTGGTATTTCTTTTACATTTCCAGATAACCAACGCTTTTCAAGCGACTCTTCTACGCGAACTAGATCTCAGCTTGTGGAGGTCCTTTCGCCACGCTCACGCTCCCATCTCCGAGCTGTAGATTTTGGCAAGGCTGAGCTGGAATGTTGCCGTTGTCCAGTTTCTAAGGGGGGTTTGTCGTCAGCCTCGCATAAATACAAAAGTTTAGCAACAGACCACGACTGCAGCCCAGTCCCAAATCCAGTTACCAGTCCTAGTCCCAGTTCCAGTCCCAGATCCAGTCTCAGCAGCAGCCACAGCCACAGCCACAGCCACAGCCACAGCCACAGCAGCCACATAGCCGCAGTCGGAGTCCTGGCTGTTGTCCTCAGCGATACTCGTTGTAGTGGCAGGACGTGCGTTGATGAAGTAAATTCATGAGTCGCCTCAACGCAATGTGGAACCCTAAATTAAGTGTGTCACCATCCAGTGAGCGGGCATGACAATGCAGCCATTGCCAGAGAACTGAAGTTAACTACACAGCAATTTATTAACATGCTCGCAATGGAAACCAGCACACACACACACACACACACACACACACACACACACAGAGAGTGTGTGAGGACAGGCATCTGTATGTGGATGTGGCACTGAAAGCGCCAAAGCGAAACCAACAACAGCAACAACAACGTCAGCTGGCAACTGACCATGCAACAACATCATCAAAATTCATATGCAACAATTATTTGGCACAGGCCAACCAACCACCGCAGCAGGACCTGCCCCTTGCCACTGCCCCTTGCCACTGCAAACCCTTTGCCACCAAGCTTTTTTTGGTTGGGTTTTCAAGGCCGCTGGCATTACGGTAATTGCAAGGATTTGTGACTGAAAAAAAGAAAGCGCCCGCTGGCTCCTGTGGCTCAATGGCAAATATTTGTTTAATCAGTTCTATATGCATGTATGTGCACACACACACACACAAACACACACAAGGTCTGCTTGAATGCCTGCGGCCAATTTGCATTTGGATTGGGAATGCGATTCTGATTGGGATTGGCATTGGGTTTGCCACGTGAGGGGGATGGGGAATGGGGGTTGGGTGGAAGGCGAAGGGGAAGTGGGCAGCAACAGAATTCTGCGGTGCAATGCGAAATGGCAACAAATTGGATTTGCCAATGCCAAAAAATAAAAAATAAATAAAATAAAATTCAGAGAGAGACAATTTATTACCAAGAAGCAGTGTGCTGTGCACATGTGTGTGTCTGTGTGTGTGTGGGTGTGTGGGTGTGTGTCTGGGTGGGTATGTGTATTAGTATACACATGCTATATGCACATACATATTTAATTTATATTTCAATCAGAGCATGAGAAATATCAAATAATTTCCGCACTACATTTATAGCCTTCGTAGGGGATGCATTCCGGTGGGGCAAGATTCGGAAATGTGCATAAGCGAATAACACACACAGACACAGATACATACACACACACACACACATATTTACACACAGCGTAAGCAATAGTACATAATTCCCAAATGACTTAAATGACTGATTATTCTCATTTACTAAGCTCAAAAGCTATTGACAGCTCATATATGAAGGATGGAACCTATCTGCTATACTTTCTGGAGCAGCATATAATGAGAGGACTATCAGGATGTTCTGTAGTACTATTGACAAATGTATGACAATGAAATGTCCTTTAGACAGTGCTGCCGACTCCTGTTGATCAGGTTTCCACCTACTTACCAGAGATGCTGCCTGCCCACGGATATTTGATTCGCCCTCTCACAATTCACATCCCCCCGCGGATGCCAATGAGTACCCGGCGTATATTTATGTCCTTTAAGGAAGCCAGAGGCTTGTGGTTCACTTGCTCTGCAAAATACCAGGCGAACAGAAATAGTTCGATTCATGTACATTTTGTAAACTTGAGCAAACTAAATTCATCTAGTGGGCTTTTGTTATAGCATTTGTACTAGGTAGGAAAGTGAGTTTTCAACTTTCTTCATAATTCAAAATATTTTCGTGTAGTTCACACCGAGTACAACAAATTTCGAAAATATTTTCTAAAATCAAAGGTTTCTAAGCGGCTATTTTTTAATAAAATTTTATTTTGAATATATAAACCTAAATTTGAGCTCAAGCCTATACAATGTCCAAAGAAATGCAAGCAATCTGCGCAAAACACGACCTCGTCAAGGACATAGTCATCTGTCTTCGTTTCTTGAAGGAACCGGTTTCAGTGAAAATGCTGCTCCAGAAGTCGAACATGCTACATAATTCTAGGATATTCCAAAAAGGATTACCCTACTCCTGGAGGAAGCGGTTCGTCAAGGCGAGGTTATGAAATACAGACGACACTACTTCGCGGCGACCCTGCCGCAGGATGCCTTGGAAATACTGAAGGAGGAGGACAGGAAGGCAGCGGCCATGTCACAGGAAGACTTTACCAATGTTTTGGCATCTATATCAACCATTTTGTTAGCAAGCAAAGCGGACTTGGACTAACGTCGAATTAAATAAATAATATTCACAAGTCTAACTATGTCTTTACATTTTATCACGGGCTAATCCGCGTGGACTTCTCGGTGAGTTAGCCCGCGTAGACTGGGCTATGGGCTATCCTCAGAGCTGCAAGGTGAATCAAGGAACACGACGAATCAGCTGTTCATAGGTTAGGTAGAACCAGCGCTATACGACCAAGTAGGTCCTTAGTGTCGCCGGATACTTAAGGTCGTTAGGAGATTTGTTGGTCCTGCAGAATCAGCGCATTTAGTTTGTCTAGACCGCTTTTAGTAATACGAGATAGTATGTGTTTCCGCCACTCCTGGTTCCTGAAATTTCCGAAAGCCATCCTGAGTTAATATTCTGGGCATATCCTACATTAAAAACAGAATTAGTTTTAAACCATAGTGGTTTGTATATATAACCATCACAAAACGAAATCAAATTAAACCAAGAGTATTAAAATTAGAGAGAGAGAGAGATAACAAAGAGAGTAATTCTACTTAGTAATGTTAGACTTAAAACTGAGACCGAAATTGCTATATTTCTTATACCATTTTCGGTTTAAAGGTAAAGTAATTAAAAACATGAAAAATTAAAATGTATTCCCCAATTTGAATAAAATGCTCTGAAATATATTCCCAATCTTTTTTCCTTTTTTTTTAACATGTATTTTTAAAGGAGATTTTCACTATTGTCAAAAAAACAGCAGCAGCAAAATGTGGGAAGGCTTCATTTCGGAATGATTACCCCGTCACTGTCTTCCAAGGCAATCCTATCCTCCAGTTCAAAGTCCAGCTACTGTAAAACATAATAAAAATACTGAGGGAAAATACTGTATACTAAAGAACCCGCATATCTGTGCGAAAAACTTAGATTTGCTATGTCCACGAGGACAAACAATCTAGAGTGCAATAGACATAAGAACTGAAATTCTGAAAGACAATTCTTTATACATGCTATTCGCACCTGGAATCAACTTCCCCATCCTTTAACAAGTAAGAATGCTATAGTCGAGTATACCCGACTACTAAACTCCCTGTACATGCACACACACATACACAAAAGATGCACTCACACGAGCACTGCTCAAGCGCAGCGCAAGCGAGGCATTTTAAGTTGTGGCTGTGCTGCTTCTTCCCTCCGCGCTGAAGCACTGAATCTTGTTTCGTGAATAACTTCCGTGTTTATTATCTGATCGACTTAAAATTTGGACAGTAGATTAAGAGTGACTAAAGTATTATGCACGTTAAATTCCAAATCTGTATCTTGAAAATTGTTACTGTAAAACGGTCTTAATCGATTTGCGGGGGAAATATCTGAAATATGAAACAAACTTAATCTGCGTATGGTATACAGGAACCTACATTCCAAATTTGGTGTCTCTAGCTCTTGTAGTTGCTGAGATCGACGCGTTCATACGGACAGACGGACAGACAGACGGACATGGCCAAATCGAAATCTCTTTTGATACTGATCAAGAATATATATACGTTACAGGGTCGGAGATGTCTCCTTCTGCCTGTTACATACTTTTGCACAAATCCAATACCCCCTTTTTACCCATTTTATGGGTACAGGGAGTAAAAACAAAACTAAATGCTCACCCACAGAACAGCAACCATTCCTACAATTAATAATAATAAGAACCTTAACTATTAATGATAACTTTCAAATAATATAATATGAACTATAAACTTATATATGTTAAATCTAAAAGACTAAAATGAAGAATTCTGTTATAAAATTGTTGTATGATTAACTTATAAGCTTTAGCTTGTAGCACTAGGAAATATCAAATAAATAAATAAATAAATAAATAAATAAACGTCACTTGCATAAAAACATTTGCTAAATGCTAAAAATGGGTGAATCAAGTTGTATGCCAAAAAATAATTAACAACGTTCAGGGAAGTTGAACAATTTTCTTGGAGTATTCCAGTTTTAGAATAAAAAGGATAAAAAAGATTTCAAGAAATTTAAAAATGAAACTTCTATTTTCTAGAGTGTAGGCAATGTCCAGTCAATACTCTTACCATTAGTCAGCAGTTTATCCTTGGAAGTTGCAGCAGGAATTGAGTGAGTTTCTGGTTTCACTTCTTGCATAGAGTTTTGGTAATTCTGCAGACCAGCTAAAGCCCAGGCGGAATCATCCAGTTTGAAATGAAATTTGTATGTTTTCTGCGTTCTCAGGATCTAACCCGACTCCTTGTGCTGCAAGGCTGTCTGACGATGCCCCAAAGGCTGGGAATCCAGCAGATATGCACTGTTGTAGCAGTGCTTCGATTATGTAAAGCCTCCCCACGTGCCAGGACATTTTTGGAACTCACGAAAGACGTCCGCAAAGGCTGATAGACGTTGTTATTATGGATTGAGTTACTTGCTCCTGGAATATGCTGCACTACTCGTAGTCAGGCAGCTTGTAGGGCAACCTTAGTCCTGACTCTGCACAGTGCACAGCCGCAGCTACTCCTGTATTTGTACTTGCAACAAGCAATTTATGAACGCTTTCTCAAAACATTGATATGCATTTGATAAAGTTGACAGGTTTATCATTTCGAAAGCACAGCTTCATTGAGTGCTCAGGTAAGAAATGTGTATGTGCTCCCCTGGTAATAGTTAGCAGAGCTCAGCTCTGTGGTAATCCATCAAAGGTGCAACTGCAGCACGTAGGGCGCCGCCATTCTTCACAGGTGGTTGCAACTGTCGCGTATCAGGTTTACTTAATAGACATATAAACCACAAAAGCCACACATCAATATCAATGAGCCACAT
Source organism: Hirtodrosophila confusa (assembly GCA_035043065.1). NCBI lineage: Eukaryota > Metazoa > Arthropoda > Insecta > Diptera > Drosophilidae > Hirtodrosophila > Hirtodrosophila confusa. The sequence goes on from JAWNNI010000078.1 coordinate 5,909,446, forward strand.
CAGGCCGCCCATTATGCTTGGCTCTGTTGCTCTGGATCTAAACATTGCATAACCTTCGACCTGCTCGGTTGCACATTGCCCCCGCAGCTCCCCGCAGCTTCTACTTTTTATACTTTCACATCGCCAGGTCCCCCAACAAGCAACTCGCATCGATTCCATCACGCACAAACAATTCCCAGCATATGCGCTTGCTTTATGGCAATCAGGACACAAGCACACACACACACACACACACACACACACACACACAGCTGCACACTCGCTGCTCTGCATAAGTTAAATTATGCGACAACAACAACAACAACAACACCATCAGTGGCAACAACTGCAAAAAATCGCAATTTCAGCGCTCGATAAGCAACACAGCAACATCATAACAAGTCGTAGGTGTCAATGCCATCAAACCCTAACAACCAAAACAGCCCCAACAGCCCCACTGCCATCCCCCTACCCGGTCCCCGCTTCAGATCCTTGTTGCATCCTGCCTGCAGCAAGGCACGCAGCACGCAAGCTGCATACATACGCAGTTGGATATGGATATGGATATGGATACGGATATAGATGTGGATGTGGATGTGGATGTGGATATGGAGATGAGGCTCTGGCATGTGGCTATGGCCATGCCATACGATGTAGGCCATGTCTATACAATAGAGTTCTTATGGGTACGTGTACACTCAGAAAACAGCACCCAGAAACAACAGACTGCAATTCACATCACTTTCTGCATAAATACCAAAATGTTGGTATTTTTACATTTGGAAAATACCAAAAAATACCAACATCTATTGAAGGAAACAAATTAAATGCAAAAATATGTTTTATCAGCGGTTTCTTGTAAATAAAACAAGCAAAAACGGTCATCTTCGGAGTGCCGAAGCTATATTCCTGATTGTTCCTATGGGAGCTAGCTATGTGGTCCAATGTTGGTCAAATTGAAGGAAGTATAACAAGACTCTCACTTATTTTGGATGTGATGCAAAAAGTTGTTCATACAAAAACTAACTTTTCATCCGAATATTCATATGGCAGCTATATGATATAATGATCCGAATTTGACCAAATTTAAAAGATTGTAAAAACTTTTTAGAGACCCAGTTTGGGTGAGTTTGGTAAGGTTATCTTTATAAACAAAAAGTTTTTCATACAAAAACATAGTTGTCGACCGATCATTCCTATGGCACCTATATGTTATAGCAGTCCGATCCGGCCGGTTCCGACATATGTACTGCCTGTAGCAAAAAGAAGGGTCTGTGCCAAGTTTCATTACTATAGCTTTAAAACTGAGCGACTAATTTGCATAGAAACAGAAGGACAGCTGAACATCTCTATATAGACTCGGCTTTTGATGCTGATCTAGAATATATACTTTGTTGGGTCGGAAACGTATCCCTTAGTGCATTACACATTTCGTGACCAAATTATAACACCCTCTGGCAGGGCATAAAAAAATAAAGCATTGCAGCAATGTATAATCCTCGCAACAAGGATGATCTAGTTGTAGTACTCTTTTATGTACCAGTTCTCTTTCACTATGACTGTATATTGAGTATATACTATATATTAATTGAGTTTCAAGAGTATATTGAGCTTGTGCAATGTCCACCTGTCCGTATGAACGCAATTTTGCTCGACATCCTTGAGGCTAGAGCAACCAAACTTGGTAGACATGTTGGTCTATATCCTCAGTTGATGAAGTGTCAAGGTCGTTAAATATTACTAGTTAAATAAAATGAATAAGATATGTTGGAAATGATTGTACTAAGGTTTAAAATGATTCTTCCAAGTTCTACACAAATGAGAACGATTTTTAGCTACTATTTTGATCAAATTGAAACGATATTTCGCTCAGTGCTACCCTCCCCTCCCTTTGTTGGTGAATAAATGTCAGCTTCCGCGAATTTTGCAATTTGAAAGCCACACAAATCACAAGAGCAACAACAACAACAACAACAACAACGTGGACTATTGCCGGACCAGAAATAGAATGAAAGTCAACAAAACAAGAGGTGCCCAGTTTGCAAGTTTGCATACAAATGTTTTTTCTTTTTTCCCTCTCCATTTTTTGTCTCTGTTGTAGGTAAACAAGAACAACAACAGGATATGCCGCTCGCTTCACGGAAAATTGTTGAACTGGACACGCGTGTGCCGGATACGGACAGTCCCCCCCCCCCCCCCACCGCCCTCAGCCCACCAACCACCAACCACCAACGCCAGCAAGGACTGCTTGGCTGTCTGTTTGGCTAACTGGCATTAAGCCCGCACCCCCGTCTTAGGCTCGTATTTGTCTTGCCTGCTGTCAGCTGTCGCAAAGTGCAGCTCCCCACAGACCCTTGCTTAACCCCATAACGACACGCTGTGCAATTAGGCGATGACATTTTCGTTATGCCTGGCAATGGGGCGAATGAGTGATGGCCAGGCAAATACCACAAACAGTTGCACCCCAAGACAAGTTTCTGTTCAGCAGACCTGAGTATTGGGGAAAACAGTCGAAGGCATTATCGGCAGTACCGACTATCAATTGGTGTTGAACGGGAAGATATCTGGGTAACGAAGTGGATTAGAATATATACGACGATGTTTCGGTTCGACATAGAGATCAGTCGCTCTTTTATATAGAACAAGAAAGAACGGATATCTTCCGAGTGCCCAAGCTAAGTATATACCCTATCAGCAATGTATTTATACAACAATTTTGATCAAATTATGGGAAACTATTAGAAGTATAATAAGACTCTCACTTAGTTTGGATGTAATACAATAACTTTTTCATACAAAAACTCATTTTTCACCCGATCCCTATGGCTGCTATGTGATATAGTGGTCCGATTTTGACAAAATTTCCAAAATATGGCTTAAGGATATTTGCACCAAATTCCCCAAATCGAAGTTTCATTATGTTTTAAATGCTCGATCAAAGTTTGTACAATTCGAACACTACTATAATAGGATAATTTGAATTGGAGTGCTGTAAGCTTCACTCAGGTCTAAGATATTTGCCTTGCCTCTCAACACACAATTCAGTTATATCCTTTGTGGCCATGCTGTTCGACTACCCGATAACTCACCAATTAATCATAATAAGCAGCTCATTAACGCTCTCAGTTTCTGGTTAATGGGTTAAACTGCAGTTAACATTTTGTTCGCTGTCGCATTTTGCATTGTTCGTTGTCTGTTTTATTTTCTTATTAAATTTCTTATTCCATTCTGTTTTGCTTTGCTTTGGCTTGCTCTGCTGCTTCTCATTAGTGAGCACAGCTCGCAGGATACTCCCAGGGCCTGCTGCCTCAACCCTTCGCCTGCTGCCTCACCCCTTCGCCTGCTCCCTGTGCTGTTAATCGCAACACTCGCCTCACATTTGTTGCTGTCGTTGGAGATTGTGCTTATTTCTTGCTTGCCGCATTTTTCAATTTGATTAATTTATGTTGCACGTTGCTTGGGTTAAACGTTAACCCAAGCAGCGCCTGCAGTGCCAATTGAAGTGCCGAGCGGCACCCCGATTTACCCCCGACTCCGTCGGCTCGAATTCCTGCCCATTGGCTGTAATCGATAACTGAGAGCTTATGCATTTGCTCCTCGCTACTTGAGCTGTCATCAAAAGCTGCTCAGTTTTTGATTTTGATTTTGATTTCGGTTATTGTGAGTGTGCCGACACCACCCCCGTGGCAGGCCCCCTCGCTCCCCGCTGCCATAGACTCTGATTGCGCGTTCCATGAGCATCAGCAATAACAACAGCAACAACAACATTTCCCCTTTGCGCGTTTATCAATTTCCGTCATCAGCAGCGACGATGACGATGACGATGACGTTAACGATGACGATAATGATGACGATGACGATGAAGATGATAATGATGATGATGATGATGATGACGATGATGAGGACGATGACGACGACGATGGCATCAGCGTTGAACGCGCACTTTGATTGGTTCACTTCAACGTAGGCTGAAGCTTGGGCTCGGCCTTGGCCCGGGTCCGTGTCCGTGTCCGTGTCCATGTCCGGGTCTGAGTCTGGGTCTTGGATTCCGTCTGCGCCTTAATGTTATCCCTTTGCCATTGCCGCGAGCGTCAAGTGTCGTTGTACAGCGCATATCCTGGCTGCGTCCTGCCGGCCCTCTACTATCCCTGCTGCGTTCTCAAAATATCATGCTCATACCCTTGCCCCAAAAAATTCTTTAAGGCGGTCTTATCAAGTTATGTTAGAGTAAAGAGTCAGCATGTGAGTATTGCTATCAGCGACTATAGTAGCTGCAGACCCTAAAGCTGGAATATCAGCCCATATAGCTCAAATAGCATATCCTGTACTGTTCGCTCCGCTGCAAGCAACACACACAATTGAAGGAGTATTAATCCTATGTACTAATCTTCCATTAAATTATTTTGATTTTTTATCGATTATTATGCATAATAATGCATAATCTATGAACAGAAATGTATAAATTTAACGTATATAATGCATAATCGGTGACTAGTTATGTATAGATTGAACAGTGATAATGCCCAATCGGTGACTAGTAATAGATAATCTGTGATTGACAAGGCATGAATCTTGCCTTTATCAATGTATAGTCAAGGTTCGATATTGTACCTAATTTGTGTATAATCCATGACTAAATTGCATGAATTCTGCCTGGATTTATTCCGTCCTTGATACAGAGTTATATGCAACTTAAAGTATTTGCTTGTGTTATCTAATCGTTTCTGTAAATTCAATTGGACTGGATAACAGAAATACTTGCTATGCTCTTGAGCTTGGTACAGAGCATCTCTTAGTCAAGCACACTCAGCTAGAGCACTCATACTTGTTTTTTATTATATTATTTTGTTTGTTTTGTTGGTTTTTTCATAACCGGTCCGCCCACCGCCCCCCGCCCCCGCCACTGGCTACGCACCAGCTGGCCACCATTATCCTGAGCTTTAGCATAGATCGATCCTGGGGGAGCTCTTAAAGCGGATTTTTCTTTTTAGCCCCAGCTACAGCTTCACCTCGGCGTGGCCTTTTGTGCATAACGCTTAATGCTTTATCCACTTGAACTCTTTCAGTTTTTTATCTATTAAATCATGATTGGCTACAATTTACACAAGTGGGTGGCAGCGGGGGCTTAGCGGCCTCAACAACGACGCCGTCCTCAGCACTCTCAGCATCCTTAGCGACAACGTCTTAAAGAGCTGAGGGCTGCCATGTGCTTCAAATTGTCCTGGGGATCAGCAGCAACACAGCAACAATATCCACTTCAACTCGGTGTTATGGTTGGTTAGGGGTTTGTGCGATTTGTGGGGATGGGTTGCCTTGGTTAGCCATATCGCGACCACGTCTCCCTTTTTTGCCTTCTGTTTTTTTTCTTTTTTTTTTTTTTTTGCTTTTTATTAGTCATACTTCGACTTGAACATGGACTTGCCCCTGTGCCGTGCCGCACTGCCACATTCATTGGCTGGCATTCAGTCAGGCGTCGCTTTGCGTTATTCATTTTGGCTCCGGCGTCATTGAAATGCCAATGTAAGGGTTCCATTTCGTTGCTCTGATTGCTTTTGCCATAGCTTTTGAGCATATTCGAGTAGGGAACCCAAAAATACCAATGCCAACTCGTCATTCGAGCTCACCGAGAAACTGTACAGAACTCAACTGAACTGCAGCTGTTTGCCACTTCCTGTCAGCTGCCACTCTCAAAATACTTTATTGATATGTAAGCGCACACACATATGTGCTATATATAAATATACACACGCACATGTATCGCCAACTGACTGTCAATATTAAATTGGCATTACAATGCCAACAGCTTAGCAAATGCTCAAGCGTTTCTCTGTCTCTAGGAGATGTGTCAATTAACCCCCCCGATCCTCCCAACCAGTGTACTATTTAACTGCAGCACAGTATTCAATTGCCAGCTGAAGTTTGATATCCAACACGTTGTTATAGAAACTATAGCAACACAATCAAATTAAGCACAGAGAAGCGCCCATCTATATGGACAGCTCATGGAATTCAGCGCAGCTTTAACACATTTAAACACTGTTCTAACACATTGACATGAAAAAGGACATGTCAAAACAATAAAATAAAATGGACTTTGATTGGATCCCATGCTGCAACTATACCCAGTGATCTGGCAACGCCAACAGGCCAAATGCTTTTCCAATACGGGCCGTTTCTATTTCCGTATGCGAATTAATATCACCAGACGTTGGATTACGGTTGAATTCACTCAGTGGTGGACTTCTCACTCAATGGTGAACTTCGATTGAATTCACTGAATGGTGAACTACGATTGAAGTCACTTAATTTTTAGTTACAATTGAATTCACTTAACATTCTATAACTATAATTGAATTCACTTAGTGCTGAACTACGATTAAAGTCACTTAATCTTGAACTACTATTGAGCTCTCATAATATTGAACTACGAGTGAATTCACTTAATGGTGAACTACGAATGAATTCACTTAATGGTGAGCTACGATTGAATTCACATAACATTCAAATTGAAATCACTTAAATTAGAACAACGATTGAATTTATTTAACGTTGAACTCAGCGGCAAGTGGAAAATAGTCCTGGTCAGTCTAGTTTAGTCAGCCTGAACAAAACAAATTGAAAATTCGATTTGGTAAGCTTGGATATACAACACAATGACTCGAGGGTTATACAAAAAATATGATTTACTATTCTTTTGGTTTTGTAATGTCAATGCATAAGTTCCCAACATATGTTAACAACATCAACCACGTTGAATTTTTAGTTTGTTTTCGACAGATGTAAAATGTAGACGTGCTTTTTTGGTGTGCTTGGCGATATTTTGCTATATTCTCAAACGAGACAAACCTACTTTATTTCATGGGACTTCTCAGTTTTTGGAACAAGAAAAAGTCACAAGGGGCCAAGTCCGGCGACTACGGTGGCTAAAACATGATTACGGTCTTGTTTTTGTCCATAAAATCACGTACAAGAAACGATTTGTGAGTCCTGATGCAAAGGCCATTAATTAAACTGCCACAATTTCAGCGTTTTCTCGAATTACTTCACGCAAACGTTGCATAGCCTTAAGGTAATATTCCCTATTACCCGTACGACCCTTTGGCAAGAACTAATGACGCACAACGCCATTGGAATCGATGAAAACAGTAGGCAAATAGTCACCTTATTAAGCAGACCTCGTTTATACTGCCTGCAATAACAGGACGTATCAGAGCCTAGTTTTGTAACAATAGCTCTCAAACTAAGCGACTAGTTGGCATAGAAACAGACAGACAGACAGTCAGACCTCGCTTTATTGATTTGGCTATTAATGCTGATCAAGAATGTACATATATATATATACTAGCTGGTAAAACGCCAGCGTTGCCCGGCGAAATATTTAGATTAAAATGCATTATGTTGAATTTGACTACTTTCGTCAAACGTACAAAATACAGAAAAGTAGCGCAACACGATTATCCCGCCCGTGGGGGTTAACGTTCTTAATAGTAAAATGCTTAAAAGAATTATTTCCATAATTAAAATATAGAGCCACCCTAAATTTATGGCATTCTGCTTGCGTAAATACCTTGCACTACGGAAATGTGCACCGCAGTCAGCAAATCAATTGAAAACTTCAAAATTTGACGGCAAAGTTATTACATGTTGGTACTTACAAATATCTACCGACCGCCACATTAATCAAAAATCGATCATTAATCGATTTTCACATTATCTCTAAATACATACATAATAATATTGTTAATTTGTACTAAATCGGCCCAGCACCACTCACATTCCCTTAACTACAAAGTTACAAACGTAATAAATAAAGTGAAATGATTAATGTTTCACAAAAATATATGACTTCAGCAGCAGCGCGCCATCTACCGTTGTTTGAAAGCAAAGCATAAGCAAAACCAATATGGCGCTTTCAGTCGCACTTATAAGCTTTAAAGCCGAGAGAGCGTTGCAAGAGAGAGATTTTGTATCTCTTTTGCACTTTCACGTTGTTATGTAGCAGCTGGCGCATACCGAGATTGTCATACAACTTTCAAATACAATTTTTTCATACTTCCGGATACAAATTTAACCAACTTTTCTGACATTTCTCACTTATTGTATAATGAGAAGGTGCTGTAAAAATTTCAGGCTTCTAGCTTCTACCGTTTGGTCTGCCCAACAGTCGCCAGTCAGTGAGGTTGAACTCTTTTATATATATAGAAGGTATGTTTATAGTCGAAAGTGTCCGCTTCAGTGCGTTACACATTTCGTGACAGAATTATAGTACCGTCTTGATGGTTATACAAACACACATCTATACACACGTATACACATGCACATGAATATACATTTAGATGCTGTTGAAATCACATTGCAAATCGCATCTTGTGCTGTAAAATGTATTAAAGCGGAAATTATTCATTGCACGATCGAATGAGCTGCATGATTGCCGCACGGAATCGCATGGCTGCCTGGTGTGTGTGGGGGAGAACGGGAGGAAGCTTGGTGCATATATATAAATATATATATGCACGTAGCTCGTGTGTGTTTATTTGATTGGCTGGCATACACACACACACACACACACACACACCTACTTGGTTAACGATAAAGTTGCCGTTGATGTGCCATAATTAGCCTTCAATATGTGGCAATAAAATGCATCAAGTAGAGACGACGCTTTATGCATTACTCATACGACAGGTATGACAAGCCATAGCCCGCCATTTTACATATACCATAAGTAATGGCTAATGGGATCAAATAAAGTTGTGCAAATGCAGCATACTGAAGCCGACATCTCCGACTACTAAGTACTATATATTCTGGATCAGAACTAATGACGCCAAGCTGCGCCATACCGTACTTGGCCTACGTTCCTTCCAAGCCCTCGCAAATCAATTGAAACAAATCAATCTTACAAACCTCACAGCGATCAGACTGCGACGCTATTTTCTAGTCTGTAAAGTGGACTTTTACAGGGTATTTTACTGTCAAGCACACTTATGCTGCGCATTCTTATTTGATTAACATGCATTTATGGATGAAACTGAAACCTACATTAAGCCAACGAATGCCCAGCGGATGGATTTACTTTCAATACCCTGCATCCTAAAAATATGCAGCTAAGTGGGTATTTTAACTCATTACACCCTGTAGCCAGGGTGCGATGCACGTCTTACAAAGGATGTCAGTGCAGTCAAGCTCTCGCCATTTGAAATCTGCATATAATCCTCCGTTGACAAAAGAGATTTTCCGAATTGGTTTGATCTTAACTCCTGCAGTACACTTTGCCACAAAATGCTCCGAATATTCCTGTTCCATGCAAAGAGGTTGCAAAGACTAATGCTGTTCTGGCAGTGCGGCTGGTAGTTCAGGGACAACAAGTCAACTCTGGATTAAAGGATCCTAGGTCATCCTGGAAATAGTTTTTGTCCGACATGTGACTGTTTAGTTTTTGATATGTGCTTCTCGTGCGACTCTGCTTTGCCAGACACACATATTTTTGGTGTGCTAAGTTGGCCCACTCGATGTGGTTGGATTTGTTGGACCCTGTTTCAGCTCTGTGTATCGCTTATATCAAGGACTACACCTTGCTCCACACCGAGCTCCTCCCACCGTCGAAAGCACTGCTCTCGGGTGCGAACACTATCCTTTGATATTTTGTTTCATGCAGTTTTATTGCCTTGTTGATATATTCGAGGTGGAGTCGCAGCGTGTCCTTAAAAAGTGGAGATAGTCCCTTCGGGAACATAGTATAAAAACAAGCCTTTCCAAGCAATTCAATAGGAAAGTCTGTCTGTCCATCCCGATGAACTCAAAGATCTTAGATCTCAGAGACTAAGTATACGAGCTAGAGACACCAAGAGCTGATCTTATTGATCACAAGTTTGTTTGACGTTTTCAGGAATTTCATTTAATCAAAGATAGATATAGATAGATATATATAGGAGAATAGATTCAACAAAATTACAACAGTTTAACAAACTTTGCAGTTCAATTCAGCCAGCCCATGGTATATTTCAACACTAGAAAGCGAACCCATCTGAATGAAACGCCATAAACTATTCTCAGCTAAAAAAACAAGTAAGAACGTTGCAGTCGGACGCACCCGACTGCAGAATACTATGTTCCCAGTCCTATATAATTTGGTTATTTGTGTGTTCAGAAAGAGACGCGAAAAAAACTGCACAGGTGTTTGAGATATAGATTTTGCTCCTTTGTGGGGGGTGGGGGTGTCCAAAAATGTTTGATGCAGATTTGTCCAGAGTCTGTATGCCAAATTAGGTAACTCTATCTTTGAAACTGTAGGTGATATAGCCCTTGAAAAACGTGTTTTGGGGATATCATATGCCGATTTGTGGGGGTGGGGGTGGGGGAGTCAAATTTTTTTGATGCAGATCTGTCGGGAATCTCAACATTAGTCTGTATGCCAAATTTGGTGACTATAGCTTTAAAATTGGGAAAGATACAGGTTTTCCCCAAATTGCGGGGGAGGGGGTTTGGGTGGGGAGTCAATCTCGACACTTCATAAATTGACGGTATACACCAACAGGTGTACCAAGTTTGGTTTCTCTAGCTCAAAGATAAAGGCAAACAAATTGCGTTCATACGGACAGACGGACAGACGGACAGACGGACATTTCGCAAACCCAAATATACTATTTTCCCTTCGGGAACATAGTATAAAAACAGTACATATGCGTAATACAGGGTCTCAGCTAGTCGAACACTCCTTCATTCTTTGTTTTTTAATGCAAATAAAAACTGGCAACGCCTTTCAGCTGCAGCTAGGAACAGTTGCAGTTTCCGCTTGCGGCCATTTTAATTAATAACAATTGACATTTTGCTTGTATTCAAATTGAAACTGATGACCCGAATGATTAACTGACTGACTGACTGACTGGCGAACTGACATACTGACGGACTGACTGGCTGCTGCTGCTGCTGTTGTTGTTGTTTTATCAATATTTAATATTTAGTGGCTTTCATTGTTCACATTTTTTGTCTGCTCACTGACCGCTCATGTTAAATTCGCAACATCGTAATGCGAGTTATACGGGTTATGCCAACTGACAGGACAATGGCTAAGCGGGGTGAGTGGGCGGTGGCGGGTGGTGGGTGGCGGGTGGTTGAGGGCATGTTCATGGCCAGAAATGAACAATAAAATGAAATGGCATGGAATGAAACGTAAAAACATAAAATTGCGGCTGATATTACATATTAATAGATGCATAGTCCAGTCGCTGGTGTCAGACTGTATGTGTGTGTGTGTGTGTGCGTGTGTTGTGTGTGTGTGTGTGTGTGTTGTGGTCATTCATTTCAATTAAGCTGCGCACACATTATCACAGACATATGCACATAAACACATCAAATTGGATGCAGCCAGACCAATTGCAACTCAATCATCATGACAATCCGGCCAAGTGGTCAAGGGAAAAGCCCCGAACCCGGCAACCGGCAACCGGCAACCGGAACCCCGAGCCCCGAGCCCCCCGCCCCCCACCCCCGTCACCAAGTGCTACAGTTTATTGGCAACTGATTAATGAACCGCAATTGACTCATTTTGGATGCTGCTTTAATGCACTTTTAGAACTGTCGGGACTATCTCTAGAGAGATAACATATATTTATGCCTGTGACCGTAACGGATATCAGTAATATAATAATATTTATAAAAGTTACCTTTTAAGCATTATTTCTTGCATTTGTTTATTGCTCCGGAAACAAAACATCTTTTTACTCCCTGTACCCATAAAATGGGTAACAAGGGGTTACTAAATTTGTGCGAATGTATGTAACAGGCAGAAGGAGACATCTCCGACCCTATAAAGTATAAATATTCTTGAAAAGAGAATTCGATTTGGCCATGTCCGTCTATCTTTTCGTCCGTATGTATGAACGCAAGGATCTCAACAACTATAAGAGCCAGAGACCCAAATTTAAAATGTAGGTTCGTGTATGGCGGGCGCAGGTCAAGTTTATTTTGGATCCGAGATATTCCCCCCATTCCCCCGCTACTCAATAAAAACCGTTTTACTGTAACAATTTTAAAGATATAGCTTTGGGATTTGGCATGTATAATACCTTGGTCACTTTTTATCTAATGTCTAAATTTCAAGTTGATCGGATAATAAACACGGAAGTTATTCATGAAAGAAGATTCCGTGCTGCAGCGCGGGGGGAAGAAGCAACACAGCCACAACTTAAAATGCCTCGCTTGCACTGTCGCTCGTGCGTGTGCGTCTTTGTGTACGTGTAAGTGTTCGAAGATGCGATCGGAAATGTTTGACCTGGGTACAGGGAGTTTTGTAGTCGGGTATACTCGACTATAGCATTCTTACTTGTTATTATAAGCAACTTAAATTAAACTTAGTAGATAAGCACTAATAAGTATTTCAAAACCGCCGGCCAGATTCAAGAAACAAAGCCCACAGATGAGATATTGCCACCGAAACTCTGAGAACATTTTCGTGGCTTACCAAATACCAATCACAATCGATATAACCATAAGGTAAGTACTAACTTGGGGAAACCCAAGGCAGTTTGTCTATGAACCAAAGTTAAATGCGCCTTAAGAACTTGAAAACAGTTTTGGGAATCGTATTGATCTCGTCTTCATTCCTGAATAGGTAAGGACATCGGACTGGAACCAGCTTTAATTGTTTAACTGATGCTTTATGTTAACGGTTGGTGTGCCAAATTTAAGCAACATAACTTAAATACTTACAAATTGAAACATTTCTTAAAACAGCTTCGAAATGGTTCAGTGACAGGTAGCATTGGTAGTTCATTCGTGACTCTTTCACCTGCCGGTAAATAATAACTTGACCATTTTTATTGCAGCTCCCAAAAGATTGTCACATGGAAATTGTTGCTCGCCATTTGGGTGCCATAATTTGTATGCCCCCAAGCCATTGCAGCTGTCCCCTACACACACAGACACACACAGACACACACAGACACACACAGACACACACATCACATACATAAGTTATGAACTCTGACTAAGAGACCAAAAATACTCGGCACTTGGAACTTGACTCGAGAGTTTTAAGCACGCGCCGTGTTGGCAAATGCAAAATGGCCAACACACCGCAGAGCCAGAGCCAGGGCCAGAAATGGAACTCGAACCCGAACCCCAACCTTATGGCCATTACATATTCTGTGCAGCACTGGGTTCGGTGCTAGTGTGGTACGGGGGGGTTTTGCGGAAAAGGATTGAGAGATCCAGCATATAAAATATTGTTCAACTGGCAGACGCAACTTCAAGATAAACATGCTTGCCACACACACACACACCCAGCTGCAGTTTATTGTTGTTTCACTATACCTACCCCCAATCCCCCCCACTGTGTCACACTCCCAATGACTTTCCACAAATATCAATAGAATATTTTGGGCCATTACTTTTGGCACTTGCTCTTTAATTAAATTGTAAATATTTTGCTCGTGTCGTTGATGATGGAAATTGAAAATAAATAAATAAATTGCCATACATAAATTTACATTTCATGGCTGGCTGCACAAGGCAACTAAAATTGTGCTTTCAATCGAGACACCCCATTGAAGGCCTTATAACGTACATTACACTCGCATAAATGCAGTTGATGGCCAAAAGAAGACTACGTACAATTGTTGGCTTTCTATGAACATTGTTGTGCTCGTGTTAATTGAACATTTCTGTATCATGATAAAAGATTGCATTTTAGTTCCAGCCAAGTAGAACTTTTACGAACACACAAAATGTATAGAAAACATGCTATGTGCAACATTTGCAGGTTACCACTAGCTGAAGGTCCTGGCAGTCATGGCCATATAGTCATGTTATCTTTAACCAGGGATCGCGACGGTTGTATGTAATATAATATTATATAAAAATTACTTTTTTCAGTATTATTTCAGTATTATTTTTGGAATTATTCATTAATCAAGAAATAAAACTTATTCTTTTTACTCCCTGTACCCATAAAATGGGTAAAAGGGGGTATTACATCTGTGCAAATGTATGTAACAGACAGAAGGAGACATCTCCGACCCTATAAAGTATATATATTCTTGATCAGTATCAAAAGAGATTTCGATTTGGCCATGTCCGTCTGTCTGTCCGTCTGTCCGTCTGTCCGTATGAACGCGTCGATCTCAGCAACTACAAGAGCTAGAGACACCAAATTTGAAATGTAGGTTCCTGTATACCATACGCAGATCAAGTTTGTTTCATATTTCAGATATCTCCCCCCGTCCCCCGCAATTCGATTAAAACCGTTTTACAGTAACAATTTTCAAGATATAGCTTTAAGATTTGGCACGTACAATACTTTAGTCTTTCTTAATCTACTGTCCAAATTTCAAGTCGATCGGATAATAAACACGGAAGTTATTCACGAAAGAAGATTCAGTGATGCATCGAGAGGGGGAAGAAGAAGCACAGCCACCAATTAAAATGCCTCGCTTGCGCTGTCGTTTTTGCCGCCTGTGTGTGTGCGTCTTTGTGTATGTGTGTATTTATGTGTAAGTTTACGTAGATGTGATTGGATGTCTTAGACCTGGGTACAGGGAGTTTTGTAGTCGGGTATACTCGACTATAGCATTCTTACTTGCTTATTTTAAAAATACAACTTACCTTGTTACTATATGTTTTGCTCTGAAATAATAACGCTTTTTTGTTAAGTTTTATATTTTGCTTAAAAAAATTAATCAGTATTAAATTAATACTGCATTATTCAAAAGATCGGGTTCAAAACATATTAGAGTTTTTGGAAAATTGTGAAGCATATTTTCTTTTAGTATCCTATTAGTATTTTTCAGATGCGAAAAATACCAACAAAAAAATACCAAAAAACACCAAATTTTGTTTTCAAAAAATACAAAAAATACCAATATCAGTATTTTTCTAAATGTCACAAAATTCCAACAAAAAATGTCAAAATGGGTATTTTCTTACATTTATTTTCCAATTAAATTCAATTTCGCATTACAGTGTATTGTGCATAAAAATTTACGTAAATATTAAGAGAACAAAATATATTTATTCATCACTTAAATTACTATTAATTACATTTGTGACAGGTGTTGACGTAGACTTCCATAATATATTACAGACTGTAATTTACAGCGCACAAAAGTTTTTCATTTTTAGATATTGCTGCCCAGATTTGAATTCCCTCCACATTTTAGAACGCTTCTAACAGTTACTGCGCAATTATATTTCAACGATTTTTCGAGTATATCAAATCGATTCCAATTCAGCCCGCATCGAAAAATATTTCCCATCCCGAAACTGTCCGCCCAAAGTATTGTATTCCGAGTCTCAAATGCCGTGTAATAGTCCCATAAGGAAAAAAATGACAGATCTGACACTTTTTACTCCCTGTACCCATAAAATGGGTAAAAAGGGGGTATTGGATTTGTGCAAAAGTATGTAACAGGCAGAAGGAGACATCTCCGACCCTATAAAGTATATATATTCTTGATCAGTATCAAAAGAGATTTTGATTTGGCCATGTCCGTCTGTCTGTCCGTCTGTCCGTCCGTCCGTCTGTCCGTCTGTCCGTCTGTCCGGATGAACGCGTCGATCTCAGCAACTATAAAAGCTAGAGACACCAAATTTGGAATGTAGGTTCCTGTATACCATACGCAGATCAAGTTTGTTTCCAATTTCAAATATCTCCCCCGTTCCCCCGCAAATCGATTAAAGCCGTTTTACAGTAACAATTTTCAAGATATAGCCTTAAGATTTGGCATGTACAATACTTTAGTCTCTCTTAATCTACTGTCCAAATTTCAAGTCGATCGGATAATAAACACGGAAGTTATTCACGAAAGAAGATTCAGTAATGCAGCGAGAGGGGGAAGAAGAAGCATAGCCACTTTTGCCGCCTGTGTGCGCGCGTCTTTGTGTATGTGTGTGTGTATGGGTAAGTGGACTTAGATGTGATTGGATGTTTTAGACCTGGGTACAGGGAGTTTCGTAGTCGGGTATACTCGACTATAGCATTCTTACTTGTTTAAGATGATGCCATTCGCCCCGGCAGCTTTTAGTATTTTGTTATCGAGCACGCGATGTTTATCGATTAGCTGGTGCAAACTTAAACAAGGACGAGTTGTGCGACAAAATTAATTTTTAAAATAAATAGTAAAATGCTTATATGTATATTAATGTTCCTGTATTTAGTAAGGATGAGGTTAAAAGGGAAGGTTTTTCTACAGTTCTGCCATTATTTGCCATATTTTTCACTTTCTGTGAAAATTTTCATCAAAACAAGCCGAACGGATGATTTATTTCGGGCTAATGACAAATGGCACATTTGACCGTGGAAAGACCATCATCTTTAATCTTGAAATGTGACATTTTTTAGCTGTAGTGGAAAGAGGCTATAACTTCAACCATTTTTATTAAACAATTCGCTTTGATTTCTGCCATTGCTTTGCCCTTTTCAAACTAATTATAATTTGGTCGCGAAATGAGTAACTCATTGAAGGAGACGTTTCCCCATAAAGAACATACATTCATATATTTCTGATCAGCATCAATAACCGAGTGGATAATAAACTATGCGATTCTCCGCCTAGGGATTCTCCTCCTAGGGATTTTCCTCCCCAACCAATCTCTAGTCTCTACCACCAGAAATCTTCTGGAATTTAACGGTCAGAATGAATGAATGCTCGGGGAATAATATTCGCGCACTTTAATTAACACAAATATAATGCAAATTGTTTATTTTTTCTTTTCTTTTCTTTTGAATATTATTTTGTACTGTAGGCTTTCATTTATTTGGTTTATTTTGCTGCATTAATTTAAATTTGTAAGCTACACAGAAATCCGCCTAATTTATAAGAATTATAAGCAAAGAGCCGCCTGTCATCATTTTTGTCACTTTTTGCTTGAATCTTTTCTGCCCCGGATTCCTTGTTGTCCTGGTTCATAAAGCGCTAATATGTTGTCCTTGTAAAGCACTTACCATCTCTTTCACACGCCATATGACTTCAACTGCCGTTGCTGTCTCTGTCTTAGCATTTCGACTCATTTCTGTTGTTAGTCGTGATATTTTTGTTGTCCTCGGATGGTACTGAGTCTCGAGCAGCAGGCACAAGTTTTGCGTTTCAACCCCCGCAGCGCATAAATTAATAAAGTGTGTAATTACAAAGTTCATAAACTTCAGATACGCTCATCTGCAATACATGGACAGGACAACAGCAACAACAATAGGGCAACACCAACAACAGGAGCAGCCCAAACTTAATTTGCAGCGTCGCCTCCTTCGCAGCTTCTTCAGCGCCTTCAACTGATGCAATACCCTGGCATCAATACTGCCAAAGGGCTTGCTACGCTGTCAATAAATCGAATCATAACAGACTACCTTGACTGAGGATTATTTCAAAATTATGTCCTATCTACTAGATTTCTACCCTTCACGAGTGCAACTATTAAGAACTTATATCAAAACAAAAAAGTTGCGCATTAAGCCCGAGCTTAACTTGCCAAGTTCGAGGGTCAGTTTATTTCTCAGTTTCCTCGGCTTTTTGATTCACTGTACTTTGGGAATAATAATAATATTTGAAAAATTTGAATAATCACCCTAAAAGTCGTATTAAGACTACTGGAAACTAACTCCTACATACTCTGGTGATTACGCTTTACCCAATCCTTTATGTGTTCTGCTCCTGAACACTCTCTTTCTTCTATTAAGCTTTCTCTTCTAACTTACCTACGGCAAATCTCTGGCCGATCATAGCTATGAGAAGGGGCACAGCTTGCCGGCGTGGCAAATAATCCTCCCCCATCGGGTCTGAGATTTCCCCCTCAAATGTCCCACTCTATTACTATATTATGCTTATCATATCCTTACCCTTTCTTAGATACTTATTTCCTTCCTTCCTTAACGAAATCTCTAACCATCCTATCTGTGATCTGGGGCACAGCTTGCCGGACCGGCTACTAAAACTTCCCCCAACTCTTCAAACTCACCTACGGCAAATCTCTGTCCGATCCTAGCTATGAGCAGGGACACAGCTTGCCGGCGTGGCAAATAATCCTTCCCCATCGGGTCTCAGGACTTCCTACTCTATTTCCCTTTATATTCCTATTCTTATCCTACCCTTTCTTGTATCCTTTCTTCCTCAATGAAATCTCTAATCAAGCCAGCTGTGAAACATAAGCGTTTGAGATTTCATTCCTACTCTTTTTCCTTAGTTGTTGTGCATTCAATTAATCTTAATATCTACAAGTATTTTCTTTATTACTTATTGCTAACTCTTTACTAGGCTCTGATAATATCACGGACAATTCTTAGCTGTGAATAGGGGCATAGCTAGCCGGACAGGCAAATAAAATTCTCCCCAAGTGTCGGGGTCGTTATTACATTAAAAATGAAGTAGACTTTTAAGAAAATTCCATTAATCTATGTATAAACTTATATATTTTGATTTAAGGCAACATTATTTTGCCTTTGTTAATAAAAATAAATAAAAATAGAAATAATATAATAATAATTAAAATTGGCATCGCATGCCAAGGGTATTAAGTCTTCGGCACCTCGAAAATAGATGTTCTTTCTGGTTTTGTTGCTGTTTTTACTCCCTGTACCCATAAAATGGGTAAAAAGGGGGTATTGGATTTGTGCAAAAGTATGTAACAGGCAGAAGGAGACATCTCCGACCCTATAAAGTATATATATTCTTGATCAGTATCAAAAGAGATTTTGATTTGGCCATGTCCGTCTGTCTGTCCGTCTGTCCGTCTGTCCGTCCGTCCGTCTGTCCGTCTGTCCGGATGAACGCGTCGATCTCAGCAACTATAAAAGCTAGAGACACCAAATTTGGAATGTAGGTTCCTGTATACCATACGCAGATCAAGTTTATTTCCAATTTCAAATATCTCCCCCGTTCCCCCGCAAATCGATTAAAACCGTTTTACAGTAACAATTTTCAAGATATAGCTTTAAGATTTGGCATGTACAATACTTTAGTCTCTCTTAATCTACTGTCCAAATTTCAAGTCGATCGGATAATAAACACGGAAGTTATTCACGATAGAAGATTCAGTAATGCAGCGAGAGGGGGAAGAAGAAGCATAGCCACTTTTGCCGCCTGTGTGCGTGCGTCTTTGTGTATGTGTGTGTGTATGTGTGTGTGTATGGGTAAGTGGACTTAGATGTGATTGGATGTTTTAGACCTGGGTACAGGGAGTTTCGTAGTCGGGTATACTCGACTATAGCATTCTTACTTGTTTTTTTTGCTGTGGTGCGTCTATTATGATTGCTGCTGTTGTTGTTGCTGTTGCTATTGCTGTTGCTGTTGTTGTTGCTGCTGTTGTACTTTGGCACTCAATTATTTCATTTGGTCGGCGACGCGTTCACCTTTCGCCCAAGGTGCGAATTGCTTGCCATTGTGCATATTTTATGAGCTAATTAACTGGCGCATTGGCCGCTGGCAACCAACTGTTCAACCGGGGCTGAGTTTTGGGTGGTTCCAGCCGGTTCTGGGCTTATTATCAAATTTATTTTATTTTTTATTTTGTTGTGTTTTGTGTAGTTGCCATTAAGTTGGCAGCGCGCTGCTCGCTTTATTGCGGCCTGCAACATTTGGTTGTGTTCTATTTTTGAGACCCTAATCTGCGATTTAAATATTTAAAATTGCACACACGTTTGTGGGTGGGTGTGCGTGTGTGTGTGTGTATGCGTGTGCGTAATCACTAATTAAGCTGCCGCTCACCTCACTCTCGCACACACACACACACACACATACACTCACAGCAAGTCGATTTTGCATAGCATACTTTGCGGCGGCTGCGACGCTTGTTAAGAAAAATTACCAACAGACATGACTTTGGTTGCCGTCTCTGTCTGTCTGTGTGCATGCATGTGAGTGTGTGCGAGTGTGTCACCTTAAGCAACACACCCACCCCCTACCCCACCATACGCTCCCACCCCTACACTAGGAGAAAAGAAACGAACGGTTCTTCATTTGAAACAAAGTACAATCTCAGCTCTCAGCTGACAGCTTTAAGAACGGATCCATCCAGAGCTAGCATGGAGAATTTTTAGGCTACGAACTTGAGCCGAACTTGTCACTAATTATGCTTTTAAGCAAATTTCAGGATCGGTGAAGCTTAATCCAAGCAATTTGGTACTTTTATTAAGAAAGAGTTTTCTTATTACTCCAACGTTTATTTCAACAATGAAAAGGTATTATTGATCTAAATCCCAGATTTGTATTCTTGTTTTTTGACATTAACGGTCAATTGTGATTTTCAGTCTTATTTATACATGAATATGATAGAATTCCACTCCGATAATACTAGAACTAGAACGGGCGCTGATTAAATCCTGAATCCTTAAAAGGATTCGAGTCTCAAAAGAAAATGGTTTTCATTCCAACTCTAGCCTTAAATCAGCCAGAAATCTTTTGGAATTTACTTGCTAGATCTTTAATAAATACTCGGAGAGTAATATATTTTAGTATTCGGGCGTTTTTTTTCTGAGTGTACTCCCCGGCACGGGTTCTGCGTCGGCAACGCCATCGCCATCGCGTGCATGTAAAACATTTCCGTTTTCCGCTACAAAAGTTTCGGCTTTTCCTTCTGTTTAATGCACCCTACACGCATCAAATGCCCACCTCAGTGCAGCTGCTCGGTTATCATGTGCAGCTTGACACACTTCACAGAACTGCAAGACAATCGATGATTCTATCGATACTATCGATAGAATGTCAATGGATTTGAAGTCTTTGTTTATCATTTGGTATATCATAAATAAATTGAGTTCTTAACCTTAAAAGTGAAGGCTCTTTAATGTGTGGATTATCTAAGATTGCAATATCTAAGATTGTGGAAGCACACACAATGTAATCCTTAATTAAATCGGTAGTTCAAACTTTAAATTATCACAATCTGGCTTGGCCCGAGTATATAGACAGATAGATAGATATAGATATAGATTTAGTTATAGATATAGATATATGTAGATATATAGATAGATAGATAGATAGATAGATATATAGATAGATAGTGCGCCCATTCGATAGTTTTATCTCACAAAATCGGGAGCACAAATTTAATGTTGACTGTGTTATAAGTTAAATTCGAAAAAAATTATAAATTAAAATATTCCTAGCAAGGGCTCGTATATATATTACGTAATCATCAAGGGGGTAGGGGGGTGTCAACCATATGATTACGCTTGATTAATTGGGGGGAGGTTCCTTAACATATGATTACGTAATCTATCTAAGAGCCTTCTCTCACCAATTTTGCTTTCCAAATTTCGGAGAAAATTATTTTGAATTACGCTTGATTAAATAGGCGGGAGCATATCAAAAAAGGACGAAAAAGTTATTACATAATATGTGTACGAGTCCTAATCAAATATTTTGTCAGGGATAATATTCTCTGTCATGTTGGATATCTCCTATAATCTCGCCTGTTTTTAAGTATATTGCATTTTATTAATTTGATCTCTGTTTTATTGTTCCCTCTTATTGAAAGCGATTTTATGCAACTTGTCATTGCTTCGCTTTCGTAAACGTTTTACTGGCTGCTTACAAGTATATAAGTACTTGTACAAATATGTGTTAGTGCAGTTAGTATGCTTACTTTCCTTCACTCTCTCTCTCTCTCCTTCTCTCTCTCTCTTGAACTTAATTGGACTCTGCTGTGAGCATTATTCTTAAGTGTTTCTCTATCTCCTTGGCATGAATAAACATTTTGCTTCGCTCTCTCTCGCTGTCTCCCTCTCTTGAATTTAATTGCTTCAAAATATAAGTTTTTGGATTCTGCTGTGAGCATTATTCTTAAGTGTTCTGCGGGCACCGGGAATGGATATGAACATTTGCCTTCTCTCTCTATCTATCTACCTATTTCGAACATTTTCCTTCGCTCTTTCTCTCTCTCTTTTTCTCTCACTCTCTGTCTATCTCTTTCTATCTCGGCTCTTTATCTTTGTTCCTCTTCCTGTCCATTGCAGCGCATTCTAATTTCGACTTGAGTTCATGAAAAATTCATTTCTGGTTGGATTTTTTGACTTTGTTGCCGCGGTACGTGGCGCAATTTTTGCTGCCACATGCGCGGCTTGCTGTTGTTGTTGTTGTTGTTGTATTGTTGTTGTTATTTCCGTTATTGTTGTTGCTGTTCTTTCTGGCTTCTGTTGTTGTTGTTGTTGCTGTGCTTGTTGTTGGCTTTTGGCAGAGCGCTCAGCGAAACATCGTAAATTTGTATAATTTGAGGTTTTTTTTGGCAAACAGCGGCAACAACAGCAACAGCAGCAGCTAACAACGATAACGACAATGCGAGGGGGTAGGGGATATACGGGCCTACATTCCGCCTGTGCAGTACCCCGCCACCCGGTCCAATACCCCCGCCGGCCGCCTTGCCGCCTTGCCGCTCGGCATGCAGCTCACATTGTTTTGTGCAAATATGTAATTTAAATTAATTTTTGTTTTTTAAGCTTTTCATAGACGAGGCCTGTTAATAAAATGTTGCTGCCGTCTTTCATCTGTGCCCGCACCCTCGCGCAGCCCCTCACCCTACACAAGCACGCCCCCCCACCCCACCCCCCATTCAGTTGCCAGCATTGTCGACGGCTGCGCCAAACTTTCTTCATATAAAGTTTTGGCAAAGTAAGCAGAGCAGCTGAAAGGCATTTGCCTATTTGCCAGCAAAAGCAGCGCAGCTCTCAAGGATCAGGAGCAGGAGCATTCTACATACTCATCCCCCTTTTGGCTGTCTATGATTTGTTTGCTGCAACGGGCTGCTGGGCGTGGCCACGCCCACGAGCGAGTCAGACGGACGGACAGCAATTGTATAATTTTCATAAATTACGCACCATTAATTTCTGACGCGCCACGCCCAGAGCAGAGACCCCAGAGTCCCTCCTACGAGTTCCTCGGAGCTCCTCGGAGTTCCTCGGAGAACCCTCCCGCGCCCTCTCGAGCTAATGCAAACACTTGAGCGCTATAGGGTCAGGCAGGACGGGGGGACGGGGGGGACGGGTTGCTGCACTGAGCTACCGCATATTATTAATAAACGTATACATTTATCTGCTCGGATTAAGTGCAATGGACAACGCTGGCAGCGCAATCAAAATTATAAATTACATATTAAGCGCACAGCGCGAGGACAACAAGGACTCGCAGGAGCAGCAGCAGCAGCAACTAACCAGCTGGCAGTCCGACTTGTCTGGACTTGTCCCCCCCTCCCCTACCAGCTCCTCGGCCCCCATCATCGTTTTGGCCATTATCAACGTCATTTGCAACACTTAAACTTTGCATTAATGCAGCGCTCGGGTTGCGACAGTGGCCAACCGCTGTGTCCACCGACCACGCCCCCCGACCCACCGCCCCCCACCCTATTGCCTCTCCCCAACCCCCTCGCATTACGTCCCTGCAGGCAGTCCTAACCAGCTCCTAGAGGCCGCCCCCCGCCGGGCATCACAAATGCCCGCCCCTCCCTGCATAATTTCGCTCATTCATTTCGGGCTTTTTATGTTGGCCAAGGACATGATGGGACGAAATTATGTAGGGAATGGCAATGGTGTGGGGGGGGCTTGGGTGACAACTTTTAAGGGGGCAGCAGCTGCTGGCGAGGACACTGCACTGCAGTTGAAGGTGTCCCGGCAAGCTACTAAGCTTTATACCAGCAAATTAATTTGGAATCTTAATTGGAGAAATCCCTTTTATCGTTCGCTATTTATTGTTGTTGCAAGTACAATCCGAGCCCCTTTTCACAAATGTAGCCCTGTCTTTTAACTGAAATACATATATTGTATTTAAACATTTCTACAAAAGAAAAGGTTTGTCAATGGTTCGGTTCGGTTGGACAGATTGGTTTGAGATTTTGATTCTCGCGGAAAAAGCTCGTCAGAAGTTTCTCAATTCTTCAAATAAAACACTGTCTTTTGTAATATTTACATCATTCATTCTGACTGAGAGGCGATTTTTAAATGTCTACACTGAGAGAATCGCAGACATAATTAGGCACAACTAATTTTGTTTATTAAATAAAATGTATCAATGCATTCAGCAGAGACAAGACAAATGTATCATTGATAAGACATTCTCCCATGAAACAAATTAAAGAAAGGAAATTCGATTTCGATTATTTACACAGAGCAACTCCGATTGTATACATACTTTGTATACAGAATCTTTCCAACATATCCGACAGCAGAATACTCTGTTCCCAGTCCAGTAATAATTTGCTTAATTGTGGGTTTCGGAAAGAGACGCGAAGAAAACAGTAGTCTGTATGCCAAATTTGGTGAATATCTGTACAGGTGTGGGAGATATAGATTTTGCTCTTTTGTGGGGGAGTGGGTGGGGGAGTCCAACATTTTTTGATACAGATCTATACAGGGTGTCAACATTAGTCTGCGTGCCAAATTTGGTGGCTCTACCTGTACACTCGGGTACAGAGTATAATAATAAAGTTAAAAGTATATGGTCCGAATTTTCAATGTCCGCATAAGGTCTCGAATAGCTATTTGTTAGATAAAGTTATCTGTTTCATTTTTGTATCACGTTAAAAAGCGAATGGTAAAAATATTTGAATTGTGGCAACGTTGTTATTCAAAACAGCTGACTTTTTGTGTCGGGTGGCAACAACAATGTGATAAAAATTGTTAAAAATGAAAAGAAAGCGGTGAAGAGCAGCAGAGGAAGAATCAGATCAAGACAAACATATGGTTTTGGAGTGTAAGAATCTTCCAAAGAGTGGAGATAAGTCACACGACTTAAAGCCATTTATTTGTATGCAGCAACGGTTGTACAACTGTTAGCCAACAGTTACCATCAGCTGTTTTTATTTATAATTCATATTTAGCTTATAGCCCAGATAAAGTACCAGATAGCGCTTAAAAGTCGCATTACCTTATTGGGCTATTGAAAAATCGCAATTCTCTCTATCTGAAAAATCGGACCTGAGTCAATTGCTTTTTTGTCTTTAAATGAACAAGTTGCATGTCCTCCAACTAAGCTCGAATACCCTTATTTACGACCGATCGTTCCTATGGTGGCTGTATAATAAAATGATTTCATTTCAAGCAAACTACATATACAGTAATAATATCGCCTTCAATTACTGCGTTTGGTTAAAACATCTGTAAAAAGCAAATGTTGTTAATACTAAATCTCATTCTCTACCTATTTTTCCTATGGCAGCTATAAGATATAATGGACCGACTGAAGTCCAAAGTAGTTAACAACTAAAGAAACTAAGTAAACTTAGAACTGTTTCGATGTCTGTCCGCAGTTTTATTACAAAAGCTCTGAAACTGCGCAACAGACAGACGCGAATAAACGGACTTGATGCTGATCAAGAACATATAACCTTACCACAAATAACATTTGTGTTTCAGTCCCAAGTCCGTTGCACCGTTTAGAACTAGTCTGTAGGAGCTCACTTGAATCAAGACACTTCTATCTATTTCCCTTTAGCATGTTATCCAACACTTCAAGTTCAGTGATGGGCAAATATTAAACAATTACTAGAGATGGGAGCCACAAAGCTATCGGTCAGCTACAAGTCTTGAATCAGCTTCGATTCGTGAGTTTAATAAGCTATAAATATTTACTAAGGTACTTCTATTTTTTCCTAGTTCTGAATGACACTTTAATCACTTTGAAAGCTCATTGAATAAGAGTTATTTATTGTTATTTATTTATTATTATTTCCCAGTGCTTAAAGCTAAAGCTTATTAGTTGGGGTATGATATAAGACATTTTTGAAGCAGTAATTTCTTGAATATATTGAGTAGCAAATTTCCGCAAATTTGCAAATTTAAGCACTTTTTAAACGATTTTCGCCCATTTCAACAGACTTGCAACAAACAACAAAGTATGACAATGCTCTGATTTTACTCAGATTCTAATGATGAGAACGAGAAGACGTTCAGCAGCATTCGCCAATGACATTCCCAATCGAATGCAGTCCTAAAGCCACAACTGAGTTGGGTGTGTGTGTGTGTGTGTGTGGTGTGTGTTCCTGTCGAGGTCGACTCAATTACGTTGGCAGCTCAGCCGCAGGAGAAGCAATCGCCATCGATGCCAAAGCATTCATTGCAAACAGAAATTTAAATGCGTCAGCAAATGGAATACAAAAGCAAACCAACAAGGGTGAAAAGGGGCCACAGGACTACGAGGGGTGGTGGAGCCCAAAGGAGGGCAGGAGAGGGAAGCTTCAGTAGTGTTGTATAATAAGTCAATGGCATACACATGTGACGCTGCTGGCAACAACAATAAACAACAAATTGCTAAACAACAAAAGTGACAAAATAAATTAAATTCATTTGGCCTTGTTTACATGTACTATGTGTGTGTGTATTGTGTGTGTGTGTGGGTGTGAGTGTGCGTGTGGGTGTGCGTGTGCGTGTGCGTGTGTGTTGTGTGTGCGTGTTGTGCTGCGCTTTTCTATAGTTTTCTTTGCCACACGCACAAAACTTGGCAACGCAACACATTGAAAATGAGACAATTGAGGCACGCACCACAGCCAAAGTGTAGCGCCAAATGTCAGAGAACTGTGAGAACTCACAACTGAGAACTGAGAACTTAGAAACTGGAATTCAGAACTCAGAACTCAGCGGGTCACGTACTGCCAACTGTCGACTGTCGACTGTCAGGAGCAAAGGCAAAACGAAAGCCAACTCAACTCAATTCAACTTCAGCTCATTTGAAGCTCAGCTCGTCCCTCAACTGACTGTCTGACTGTCTGTCTGTCTGTCTAACTGACTAACTAAAAGCCAAGAAGGCAGTCAACTAAATTAAAAGGGCAGCAATAATGGCACATAAAACACGTATAAAAGTTTTACTCAAGTGTGCTTCTTTAGCAGATACCCTGTAATGCTGTCTGATCAAGATCCTCAAATCACTGAGGCCAGTTCCCATTTCCGACAACTTTTTATTCCGCATTATGTAAGCTTCTTTTCAATTGATATACCAAATGGTTTTCTTATTTATTTAAGCTATATTCGCATAGTTTATTTACCGCTGACTAATCAACAAAATATGTTTTCATAATTGAATTTTCAATCTATTTTCGGAACATTAAAAAGCTAAGTATGTTGATGCCGAATGAGCTGTTCGGTTTGGGAAATGGAAACCGGGTTGATTATGAAATTTTCAAAACAAAACAGGAGAAAATCTATAAGTATGTACATCCCGAAATAAATTGTTGTACAATGACTGGATTAAGAACAGAAAATTTAAGTTTGAAATGTTATAAAAAGAAGTCAGCTACTGCTGCTTTTGGATTCAGTGTTTTTTGCACAGTACCAAAAGTCAAACATGTTATTCCAGCTTATATGGAAGGTCCAAAATATTGATATCTGCGTACGTACCAAATTTGTTGATTCTAACTCATAAAGTCTCTGTATACATATATATTCGTCCAATTCGTCCTGACAGACTGAAAGACTGACTGATTGGCAATCTTTGCATAGCCCATAAGCCCGTAAGAGCCAGGATGCTGAAATTTTCATCCATGAGGAAAGTGCACAAAAAGACGGGATTTTGTTAAATTCCACCCACAAATATGTAAGTTCGCGGAACACTGTTGTATGAACCTTTGTTGTTTACCATCTAATAGGCTTGAAGTCCATTTTCAAAGAACTATACAAAAAACTGCAAAATCCATCCCCATGGGCGGGATAATGCGGGTCTCATAGGCTTATGGGCGAAAGTAAAATTTTAGTTCGATCACCTTCAATCTCATTTTCAATTGTCTCACCAATTTTGAAAAATTCACCCACTTTTAAGGTTCTACTCAAAAACATAATGGGTTCTCAAAGATTTTTTTGTTACAATTGAAGACAGTAGTCAAATTGAACACAATGCATTTTAATCGAAATATTTCGCCGGGCAACGCTGGAGTATTACTAGCTAGTGTATATGTACATAGGATCTTAATTATACTCCACTCAACTATATTTAATGTGTGCTGAGAATAAAAGTGAAATGAATAGTGAATAGTGCAAAAGTGGAAAGTGAATATTAGCAGCTGCTGCCTTTGCTGGCCTTTCCTAGTCATTCCCAACAGCAAACTCAAGAAAACTCAATTCGTCAGTTGCTGTCACACATTACGGCCATTTCCGTCTACTCGTCCAGGCGACACACAAGCCACAAATGGATATAGATAAGTCTTTGTAGAAAAGCATAGAATCCAAATGTGAGATGTATAAATGATGGCCATGACTTTGGATATACCCTGTACTTAAGTGTAGATTCGGCAGACCGAATATAGAAGTTATTTCTTGTTTTTACCCTTAAAATGGGTAAAAAAGAGGTACTAACTCTGTGCAAATGTATGTAACAGGCAGAAGGAGACAACTCCGACCCTATAAAGTATATATATTCTTGATCAGTATCAAAAGAGATTTTGATTTGGCCATGTCCGTCTGTCTGTCCGTCTGTCCGTCCGTCTGTCCGTATGAACGCGTCGATCTCAGCAACTTTAAGCGCTAAAGACACCAAATTCGGAATGTAGGTTCGTGTCAAGTTGATTTGGGATTCGAGATATTCCCCCCTTTCCCCCGCTATTTGATAAAAGCCGTTTTACAGTAACAATATTCAATATATAGCTTTGAAATTTGACATGTACAATACTTGAGTCACTCTTAATCTACTGTCCAAATTTCAAGTCGATCGGATAATATACACGAAAGTTATTTACAAACAAGATTCAGTACTCCAGAGCGGGGGGGAGAAGAAGCACAGCCACAACTTTTAATGCCTCGCTTGCGCTGTCGCTTGCTCGTGTGCGTCTTTGTGTATGTGTGTGTGTGTATGCCTAAGTGTACGAAGATATGCTAGGAAGTTGTAGACCTGGGAACAGGGAGTTTTGTATTCGGGTATACTCGACTAGAGCATTCTTACTTGTTATTATATAAATGTTTAAAAATAGTCGAATTTCTCTAGATATTGGCTAGATTTCCATTCATAGACATTACATTTTCTCCACCATCCCAGTTTCGTGGTCCTGCAGATAGAGTGAGATAGAGATAGACATAACAGATGAACGCCTTAAAGTAGCCAGCAAGGACAGCGCGCTGAGCATATTCAACAGCCGAAGGACAACAATATTTGGAAATGTTAGCAATGCCAGCTTCTCTTTTGGCAAGCCAGTGTCAATGAGCATCGGCTTCAAAATGCCAACGAATGCAGCCTTAAGGTGAGGGGAATGGCCGCCAGGATTCGCAAGGGAAACATGCGTAGAATTTGCAACAGGACCGTGTATCAATCGCATAGCAACAGCTGCGAGTGTTGTGGCTGTGCTGTCCTGTTCACTTTTGAGCACACAAAAAGCGTTTTGCCGCCGAGCCACAGGACAACTGATAGTGCTTTCAAGTCCTGGTCCATAGGCTCTCTTTGCGCTAACACATGTTTGCAAAGTCCTTCGAACAGCACATGGCCAATTAAATAGACCGCTATTTGAGCAACACTGCTGCAGGTGGCGGCATAGCAATCTCCTGCGCGGCGGCCCAAAGGGCTAAGCCTTAAGGACAACAGCGTCAACATGGACACAGCTGGCTCAATGCCTTGGCCAGACATTCACATACTCCGACAGCAGCAGCAGCAGCATTGATCCGCCCAGCAAATACTGCAGCGGGCTCCTGAATGACGAACATACAGGACTTCCAACCGAAAGGCCTGTAGGCCATGAAGAACTCCGCGTGGGCATCGCTGATATGAGACCCAAGGGTATGCCCTGCAGCACGTACAGGATCAGGCCACGTAATTTTCGTCCTGTGCTGATAATCCTGCGCGTATGCCATGGACTCATTGCCAGCTGGCAGCCACCTGGGGCTTTTTGTACGCAACACAGCTGAAAACAACAACAATGGCCCACACATATATAACACACACATATATAATATATATATATAACAACAATTCTTTGAATATCTTAAAACTCACATTTCAGACAATGTTTCATATATAACTGAACAATCTGTGGATACGAAAATATATCCATACAGAAAAGATTTTCATACAAAAACATATATCTTTATCGCAGCTACATATATGCTTTAATTATCCGATTTCGGAACAAACCATGCACTTATTTATTAATGAACTTATCATAGAGTTAAAACTAAATGATAAATGAATATCTGCAATGGTTGCCAGGACCTTCAGCAAACCACATAAAGCAGAGCCCGTAACGGTTGTAAGTAATACATATAAAAATTACATTTACATCATTATTCCTTGAATTTATTTATTCAAGAAAGAAAACTTATTTTTGGTTATTATTTTTAGCCTTCAAAATAAGACTTACTTTCTGAATATATTTTTATTGTCCACAACTAAAAACTGTTTGTTGACTCTTATATATCGTCGAATAACAGCGAAACATAATTCGAATCTTTTATTTTGCTTAAAAAAAACTTATTTCTTAACCAAAAAGTCAAATCCTCTATTGTATTTTTGAGATACAAAAAATACCAAGAAATACCAAAAATGCCAACAACAAATTACCAAACAATACAACAAAAAATCCCAGATATAGTATTTGCCAGAAATCAAAAAATTCTAGAAATACCAAGAAAAAATCCAAAAAATTCACAAAATTACCAGTACTTTCCGAATCTTAATATTTAACATATAGGAAAATACTGATTTCTGTACCAAAACATGCGATTGCTCAGAACACTGAGTCAAAATGGTAGAGAAACTTGTCTTGCAACTAATTTTTCACCCGATGGTTCCTACGGTAGCTGTAAGACAGATGGGTTTGATTTTTGATGAAGTTTGTTTGGTGTCTTTGGTCTGTAAAATTTAAGGGGAAGAGAAATGTTTCAATTTACTTACACTTCATTAAAATGAGTGAGCAACGAAAGCGATTAATGAAGTTTATTTATTGGGCTTGTAGAAACAACATCTAAAATTACAAGATATTGATCAAAAATGCCGCAATAATGGAACCTTCCTTGGTCAATATAGAACTTATTAAGGGTTTAGTCAGCTGTTTGCGCTATTTAAAGGAGCCCGTTTCTGTGAAGTATCTGCCGAGAAGTTGCGAAAATGAAAAAAATCTTGCTTTTTAAACGAAAAGGTTGCTTTCCTGCTATTAGGAGAAGATGTCCGTCTCGGAGACGCATTTGACTCCAATGGGGACTTCCTCGCGGGCACCCTAGGATGAGATGTGGTGGTCCTTTTTGGGAAAGACTCGGGAATCAGCTTTCGGTCACTTCCCAATTAAATAAATCTTATACAACTTTAAGGGAATGTTTTTAAATTTGGGTTGGCTATATTTGAATACCACAGTAAAGATAATTAAGCCATGTTCTTGAGCTGACAGCCCACCACTCGATACTTTCAATAGTTTTTGGAAATTGAAATGGAAATGCATTCAATTTGTATGCAAAGTCATTTATTTTATTTTGCATACTACACGAGTACTACTCATATACTCAAATTGTGAGCAGGCATCGTACGCATACTTATAAAGTTGTACGAAGCACGCTCAAGTATGCATTCCGTCCAGGACACTGGACTCTGCAGTACGTAGATATCCTACTTTAACTAAATTTGGCCAATTTGTGTTATAAACATAAGTAAGCCAAAAACTGTTGAGCTTGATCAAGATCAACTGCGAATAAATTGGGATTCGATGTGAACAGTTTCGTCTAGCATAAAACAAAAGTCATCAGGGAATCTATCTAAATAGAATGGCATACAAACAGGCAGATATGCGAATAGGGAAATTTCGACTCGAACTGATCAAGGATATAACTATATATACTATATGCAAATACCTTATGGGATCGGAAGCGCACCTCTCTTAGTTTTTCGTAGCTCGTGCTTGAAACATTTGTCGCCTGCTTGGGGCAACTTGTCTAGTACTGTCTGTGCATGTGTGACTGGAATATCTATACAGTTACATTTATAGATATGTACATATATACTCGCATAGTAGTATATATATTTGTGGCTGCTTTTCCGTTACTTTACATTGACTTCCGCCGCAGTTGGCGCCGTGTGCCAAAAGCACCAAAAACGCGGTGCGCTGCTTTACATGCAGACAGACCATCTTCCGTACACCATACCCCCACACTCCCCTGCACGTCTACGTCTACGTCCTCGCCCATGTCCCTGCCCCCAACCCTCAAACCAATTCACAATGGGGTAAATAAGCACCTTTGTTGTATGAAGTTATTCGTAATGAGTGTTTGATATAACAAACTTTTGTTAATACTACTTTGGAAATTCTGAAAATGTTTATTTCATCAAGTGTTAACGACCAATTTAATTACTGGATTAACCTGTTCGTACCCGAATACAACTCCAGGCAGTGCCATGAACCGAACCAGTCGTCCAAAAAGTAGTCAAACTCAGAACGATGCACACATTTTAAATATTTTACTTGTATGTGTATGAACCAAAACCAGGACTTAATATCTGGAACTGTCAACAAAAACCTATATATCTTTTTATACTTCATAGTTAGAGTCAGGAAATTTAATATACGCACTACTGAGGAGCTTCTTAAAAGATTAGAACCAAAAACGTTTGCCACTTGACGTTTATCAGTCAGTAATTTACCATTTTATGCCACAAAATGTGTTCAATTTGTTCCATAGTGCAATCCAGAACTGTTTCCTTCAACCGTTTGTGCCTCTGCTGTTGTCAGGCTAACAAAGACGATGCTGTTGCTGTTGTTGTTGCTATAGCTATTGTTGTTGTTGTTGTCCCAGCATGTTAGACAAACACACACATGCTGCGCTAGGGGGTGAGGCAGAGGCAGACGGCGAGAGCAGCTTCATTCAAGTTCTTTGCGCGCCTTTGCTGCTGACAACTGACATCGAGTAGCTTCACGTGTTGTTGTTGCTGATGTTGTTGTTGCTGATGTTGTTGTTGTTGTTGTTGCTCTGTTGTTGTTGTTGCTATTGCTGTGCTTATTGTCACATGACAAAAGCTGACGTGTCATCATTATCTATTGTTTCGCTGCGTCCTTTTTGTTGTTGTTGATTTTGCTGCTATTATTGTTGTTGTTGTTGTTGTCGTTGTTGTCGTTGTTGTCGTTGTTGTCGTTGTTGTTGTTGTTGGCAATAGCACAACCGTCAGCAACAAAGTTGCAGCAACATTTGCCAGCAATTGCTGCTGCTGTAACTGTTATTGACACTGGCTTCTTCCCTTTGGCCGCCAGCCTGTCCTGGCCAGCGCTGCGTATACGTAATCTGGCGCAGTCATTTTAGCCTTTCTCAAGCAGCGCAGCAAATCAGGCGAGAATATTCTAATAAAAGCCAAGAGCCAAGTTAAATCAAAGAGAAACAATCAAGTATATTATGAGATACACTCAGAAAAACAAATGCCATACAATTCCGAAAATCAGCCTATAATAAAGTTCACACTAAAAGCTAACAGTAGTTTCTATTTAGTAGACATCACTTCTAAAACTAGCTGACTTTGACTACAAAATGATGGCGAAAATTCCGCATTTTAGGGCATTTCTTTTTTCTCAGTGTACGTACATAATGTATGCATACAATACTTAAAATCAATCTAGCCGGGATGTTTTTCAAAATTTGTGAAGCGCAGCTGTACTCACAGTAATATGTGCATGTAGCTTACACGCTGCAAGCAGTGCACTGCTCTTAGTTAAGCAGTTCATGCCGTTCTACACTCAGAAAAAGAGATGCACAGAAAGTCAGCAAAGGCAGCTAGCCCTCAATCTACGATGTGAGCTGAAAACCTTTTAGAAACTTATAATAGATTCGGCTATATTTTTTCCATACAATAATTAAAAACCGCATAATTGAGTCTCCAAAAATAAAACTGAGCAAAAAGTGTTGCCTACTTTTTGGGGACAACTTTCAAAATGTTGCCCCAAAGTAAATGCAGAAGAAATCTTATTTGCTTGTTGAAATATGCAAATGCAGCGCCATTGTTGTTGTTGTTGTTGTTGTTGTTGCAGATGTGGTATTTGTTGTTGTTGTTGCAGCTGTGGAATTTCTGTCAATTGTTGGCTGTCGGCCAACGGCATTCAAAGTTTTCACTTGCTTTTTTGCGCTTGGTTTCTTAATTTTAATTCCATAATGCAAAAATTTATTATTGCTCCAACAAGCACACATACACAGAGAGAAACTAAAGTCTGACACGCACACACACACACACACACACACACGCACACACACTGAAAGATTTAACTAATTTCATTGGTGGGTCTGTCCAGTGCCAAAGTCCAAAGTGGCATAGCCCAAAATCATTTCCGCTTGTGTGGAACAATGTGTGTGTGTGTGTGTGTGTGTGTGTGTGTGTGTGTGTGTGTGTGTGTGTGTGTGTGTGTGTGTGTGTGTGTGTGTGTGTTGTTGTTGTTGTTGTGTGAAGCATAGTTGAGACTTTGGCCCGGCGCTTACACTTTATAATGCTTTCATTCAATTTGACGCATGTCACTTGCACTCAGCCCAGCAAACAAACCAACTAAGCGAAAGATAGTTGCGATAGTTGCGATAGTTTCGAAAATAGACACATACAAACACAGTTTACTCAGAGATAAAATCAAGTATTCTGTACGAAAAATAAGTACAAGCGTTGCCAGAATTCGACTAGGCTCGAAAAATCTTATTATGAGTACTAAATTCTTACGTCAAGAACAAAATTCTTGAACATATGAATTTTTCGAGTTATTAGAAGAACATTTCTATCTATTTTGAGTACGTATTTTCTGATTTTGTGACAGTTTGTGTCCTAAAGTTCGGAATAATCATAACAAGACTTTTAACACTTAAAGTAAGCTCAAAATATTTGTAAAATTAAGTCCAATTCAATCTATCATCTATCTATCTATCTATTCAATCAAGAAGACAAAGTCTATAAAATGATACCTATTATTCTTATTTCCAGAACCTTAAAACCTAAAAATAGAACAAAGTATTCTTGGAATTGGGTGCTTAAAATAAGTATAAAATAACTCGGATATGAGCTCTTTTTTTTTAATTTAACAACTTACTTCAACAACTATAGAGCTTAAAATAAGAACAGCAAATTCTTGGAATTGAGCTCAATTCAGTCTTAATCAAGCATTAAACGGCTTAAAATAAAATACAAAAATCTTGCAATTTTATACTTAGTATTTCAAGAACCTTAAGCTTAAAAAGTTTTCTTGCAACTTATTTTTGGTATTTAATTTCTTCCTTAAAATCAAGAATTAGCTTGTGAATAAATTTTTTCGCTCAGAAATAAACATTATTTCTTGACTTTTATATTTTGGCGAAAAATAAGAATTCTTTTACTCCCTGTACCCATAAAATGGGTAAAAAGGGGTATTACATCTGTGCAAATGTATGTAACAGACAGAAGGAGACATCTCCGACCCTATAAAGTATATATATTCTTGATCAGTATCAAAAGAGATTTCGATTTGGCCATGTCCGTCTGTCTGTCCGTCTGTCCGTCTGTCCGTCTGTCCGTCTGTCCGTCTGTCCGTATGAACGCGTCGATCTCAGCAACTACAAGAGCTAGAGACACCAAATTTGAAATGTAGGTTCCTGTATAGCATACGCAGATCAAGTTTGTTTCATATTTCAGATATCTCCCCCGTTCCCCCGCAAATCGATTAAAACCGTTTTACAGTAACAATTTTCAAGATACAGCATTAAGATTTGACATGTACAATACTTTAGTCTCTCTTAATCTACTGTCCAAATTTCAAGTCGATCGGATAATAAACACGGAAGTTATTCACGAAAGAAGATTCAGTAATGCATCGAGAGGGGGAAGGAGAAGCACAGCCACCAATTAAACTGCCTCGCTTGCGCTGTCGCTTTTGCCGCACAGTGTGTGTGTGCGTCTTTGTGTATGTGTAAGTGGGCGTAGATGTGATTGAATGTTTTAGACCTGGGTACAGGGAGTTTCGTAGTCGGGTATACTCGACTATAGCATTCTTACTTGTTTTGTTTTATATTTTGCTTAAAAATTAAACTTTATTGCAAAAGAATAAAACAAATCTGTATTAAATGAATAGTACATTATTATTATGTTTTATTTGAAGTATTTGGCATTCATTTATTATATTTTTATTTATTGTATTATTACCATTTTTTCAGAATACGATAAATACTAAAATAAAAAATACTGAAAATACCATAAAAAATACCACAGTCAGTATTTTCCTACGTGTCAAAAAATCCAAAATTAATACCGAAAAAACACAAAAATCGGTATTTTTACGTGTCAAAAATACTAAAATATTCAGTATGAAATCGGTATTTTTCTAGATGTCAAAAATATCGAAAATTTGTTTTCGTATTTTTACGTGTCAAAAATACTAAAATAGATACTGAAAAAATACCAAAATTAGTATTATTCTAGATGTCAAAAATACCAAAATAAATACCGAAAAATGTCCCAAATCAGTGCTTTTGGTATATTTTGACTCTTGCTGTTGCTGTCGTGTCTGTTCTTGCTGTTGTTGCTGCTGCTGCTGCTGCTGCTGTTGTTGCTGTTGATGATGTTGCTGCTGTTGTTGTCCTTGTTGTTACTGTTGCCGTTGGCGTTTGTCGTTGGTGTTGCTGCGGCACTTGCAATTGCAATTGCTGTTGCTGTTGGTGTTGCTGTTGCTGTTGCTGTTGCTGTTGCTGTTGCTGTTGCTGTTGCTGTTATTGTTGCCTGATGTGCTTTATTATAATTTAAAGACAAACTGCAATGGCAGCCAAACCTATCCGCGGCCCCACTCGCCCTCCTGCAATTTGTTTGTGCATTGTTTGCTTGTTTGTTTGTTGCTGATGCAGAACTTCAAGTTGAACGCCTTGTTGTTATTGTCATTGCCAGTCTGTCTGTCTGTCTGTCTGTCTGTCTGTCTGTCTGTCTAGCTGCTGGTAACAACTACAAACTAGACAACAAATTTTGGCTCACTGTGTGCTGTGCATTTATTTGTTCTGTGCCAGTTTCGGTTACGCAAGTAAATTAATTAATTTTCAATTGCTTTAAATAAACAAACAGCATGCCAGAAACAACGACAGCAACAACAACAACAACAACAACTACAACAAACAAATTGCCTATCGTAAAGCTGACGAGCAGCAACAGCATCTGATGTTTGAGTTTGTGTCAGGGGGGAAATGAGACGGTTTTGGCCATATCTGAATATTGCTTTCAATGCGGTTACAACCGGCTTAACCAAAATTGTTGCTACAGTTGCCACAACAGTCAGGTAACTCTAAGGCCAACACATTGTCTATTCTTCGAATTTTCAATCCCAGCTTCGCTCTTCTTAAACAGCATTTTCCTTTTTCGCCCCGCAGTTTTTTCAAACAATTCCGCAGGAGTAAATTCCAGCACGAATTTCCATTACATTTGTTCAAGACCCGAGCAGAATTTCGCTGCAATTTCTAGGGTGAGTCCAAATTCGCCCATCCTGAAGATTTTTTCAGGATCATCCTGATCCCATCCTTAATATCGAATGGAGCACAATGTTATTATATATATAATTTGGTTATGGAATGTCAGCATAGCCGAGTCGATATCTATCTTAATACGTATATCTATCGATTGCTATTATCAAACAATCGGCCGATAATTATGTTTTTTTATGAAAACTCTTAACTTTTCATAATATTCTAACCAAACTGGGAAAATTGGAGTGTCGGTATAATATATCCAAGCTGGCCAAAATTGATTTAAATCGAAATACTATATCTTATAGCTGCTATAGGAACAATCGAACGAAAAATGAGTTTTCGTATGAAAAACTTTATTATTTATGCTATGCACAGATATTTCATCCAAACTCAGAAAATAGCGAGTTTTATAAAGCTGGCTTTAGTTTCTTTGAGGGTTCCTACATAAAATTCCTTACTCCTTCTTTGAGCCAGAAGGTGCATACTGTTTATATGTGGAGTGAGGATTCACCCTCAAGTTCGCAGAACTTGCATGTCCTGCTGCTCACTATCCAACTGGACTGTACATTGCACCTTGCTGGAATCTGTTCATATTATAGTTAGAACTCACTTGGCCGGTCTAAGAGCTGCTGCTTTTCCCTGCTTTGACCACAAATGTTCACCAGAATGTTTAACTTTTAACCAAAATAGACAAAATAGACAATTATTGGTAACGTTTGTATTTGAATTATTTTGTATTATTATTAGACAATGAACTTCCCAGATAATTGACATCAACGAATTAAATTGTTATAAAATGAGAAATTCGGAGCAGCTTATAAATTTTAAAGTACATACAATTAAAATACCTCAAATAAACTATATGCTAACAAATCATTCATTATTGAAAGCAGCTGCATTGTCTCTTGGCAAACTTTAAAAGTAAACTTCAAGTTAAAGTAAAAGTTAAAGTTTGAGTTTGTTTCGCTTTTCAACTCTGAACTTTCGAAAAGACTTTGTCACAATAAAATCAGACTGAAATCCGTTTGTTTGTCTGTCTGCCGTTTAAACACTCAACTTTTCATGTTCAGTTATGGCTCAATTGCCAAGACGGGCCTCAATTAGCGAAGGCAGTTAAAAAATGTTGCTCAAGTATTCGACAGATTTGAGCTGCCTTTGGGCCGTCAATCCCTATTTCATTGCAGTTACTTTAAGTTGGCTGGATTCGAGGGTAAAGTGTTTGTTTAATTAGCAAATAAAGCGGACAGATGCCCGCGTTGGGTTCAGCAAATGCTGCCGCCAATGCTTCTGCCAATGCTGCCGCCAATGCTGCCGCCAATGCTGCTGCCAATGCTCTTAACTGTTTTCAGTTGGCCAAGAGTTTTCTCTTTAGGCCAGAAGCTTTTGCCAGCCGTTGAAACATGCAACTCACCACGAAATTGAGCAACTGCTCGACACTGCGCAGGACTTGCTACTGTTTCACTCTCTCACGATTGCTGCTACCTCCCCTCGTTCGCCACGTTCCCTTGCTTACCATTTGTACGCTTCTTCGGCCCCTGGCTCGTCCCGCCGCGGTCCTTTGACTTTGGCTTTGGCGCCCAGCCCCAAACTTGCTTGGCGATGCTGTTTTGCATTTAAATGGCAACTGTGGCGACGGCGGCTTCTCTGTCTTTGTTGCAATTGTCTTGCGGCGACGCTGCCACAAACAGCAGCCAAGGCAGGGACAGGGACAGAGACAGGGGCAGGGATAGGGATAGAGGCAGCGGCAACGGCAACGGCAACGCCAGTCGCAGCAAGTGGGTCACTGGGGCAGCAAATCAACAAACAGTCAGCACGCGGCACGCAGCGAACTGGCGATGGTCGCCTGCAACGCGAACTTCCGCTGCGCTGACGTCACAAAAGCGCATTACAGTTATTTTTTGTATATTTCTTAGGCCTCCCTTTGTACCCTAATCCCCATACACCACCCTCCTGATTTCCGTCTAGCCTAGCGAAGAAAAGGCTGCTATCTAAAATCTCGATCTATTTTACAAACAAAGCGAGTGGCTCAAGTGTGGAGCGATGACAGAAGCTTCAGCCTGTGACGAGTGGAGACGGGAGTGGCGAGTAGAAAAACAAACTGCGAGTAGAGAAGTGAGTGGCGAGTAGAAAATCGAGTAGCAAGGAGAGTAGCGGGAAGCGAAAGGCATGGAGAGTAGCGAGTGCCAAGCGGAGAAGCGAATTGCCAATAGAAATGCGAGTAGTGAGTAAAGAAGTGAGTGACGAGTAGAAATGTAAATAGTAAGGAGAGTAGCGGGAAGCGTAAGGCATGGACGAATGACAGGCAGAGAAGCGAGTTACCAAAAGAAAAGCGAGTGGCGAGTAAAAGCAAACTGCGAGTAGAGAAGTAAGTGGCGAGTAGCGAGAAGAGGAAAGCATGGAGAGTAGCGAGTCCCAGGCTGAGAAGCAAGTTGCCAATAGAAAAGCAGGTGGCGAGTATAGAAGTGAGTGGCGAGTAGAAAAGCGAGTGGTGTGGAGAGAAGCGAGTGGCGAGGAGAGTTGTAGGTATAAAAGCGAATTACAAGTATAAAAGAGAGTGGCGAGAAGAGAAGCGAGTGGCGATAAGAAATGCGAGTCACGAGTAGAGTACCGAGTGGCGAGTACTAAGAAAAATGATTAGTAGATCGTAGCTTCAATATTCTTTCGTACTCTCCTTGCATTCCACTTCTACCATACAAGTACTCAAATATCACCTACCTAACAATTAAAGCATTAAAGCTTTTCTATTTTGAACATATTTTCGCTTCTTCGCTCTAGAATTTAAAAAACGACTACACAGGTGTTTACCGCTTCCTGCTCCACGGCTCTGCTGATATCGAAAATAGCTACTCTCGTTACCTCTCTCTCTCTCTCTCTCTGCAGTTAAAGGACAAAGCTTTGTTCACCCTAATACCCTTACTCTGCAATCGAAGCAAATCAAATGGTCTCCAGTGGGCTGATCGCAGCTAGAGGCGCATAAATGTTATCAAAGCATAAGAAAAACGGTCAATAACATAAGGCACAGTGGAATTAATAATAATAATAATTTTGTTATTGTATAGCATTTTAAATACGTTACATCCGCATTATATCCAGCGGTCTTCGAATTTGATTTGAATTCTGCATATGTTTTGGGACTCATACCTTATCAATGATATATCATTTGAATTTCTAACATCCACTAAGTGTACCATCAATTGATTATAGACTAATATTTATTTGAATATTACTATGAAGAGGCTAAGACAATTTATAATATAGAATAATTTAGTGTAGTTCAACAACACTGTGCATACACCTAGAAAAATAAAATCGTCATATAATAAAATTCACCCTAAAAGCCGGAAAAATTTCTAAATTTCAGCAATATATTTCTTAAATTCAGAAAAAAGATAAGGTTAACTGCCTTGGGCTAGAAAAGTACGCCGACTTTCTACATTTAAGGGCATTTATTTTTCTGACTGTAGGAATTTGGCTGTATTGTGGTGGAAAAGCGAACTGCCACGCCCCAAACCGGCCAGCCCGCTGCTGCTGTCAGACAGCAACAAATTGTTGTTGTTGTTGTTGTTATTGTTGTTGTTGTTGTTATTATTGTGTTGTTGTTGTTTCTCAACTGCTTAGCTGACGCGACCGGCGGCAACGCTGCTAGAAAAGTTTACCGTTGCGTCTCCAAATGTTTTTGTTATTATTATGCCCCGTATGCAAGAATATTGAAGAGGTATACTAGGACGCTCACATAGTAGGTAACACCAGCAGCCTGAATTCAGCAAAAGAATTTCCATTAAGATTTATCAATCTCCCATTGCGGATTTGAAACACCAAAAAAGCAATTTAGCTTGCAAACAAGTCTTTCCAACGTTTGGTTTCTTAAAGGGTGTGTATATTCTTAAGGTATCTCAAAGTTTCATAGGTTTCTTGTCATACCCTGTTCAAATGGTTCAAAACTGTCACTTAACTGGAGAGTTGCAATGTTCAGGTGCATGTTTTGATGCAGATTTGTTTAAGGAGTCAACATTAGTGTGTATGCCAAATTTGGTGACTCTACCTGTAAAGGTGTGGGAGATATAAATTTTGCTCCTTTGCGGGGAAGGGGTGAGGAGTAAGTTTTTTTGATGCAGATCTGTCAGGAAACTCAACGCTAGTCTGTATGCCAAATTTGATGACTATAGCCTTAAAAATGTGGAATATACAGGTTTTCGCCAAATTTCGGTGGAGAGGGTGGGGGTTGATGAGCGATCTCGACACTTCATAAATTAAGGGTATACACCAACATGTGTACCAAGTTTGCTTGCTCTAGCTTCAAGGGTGTGAACAAAATAATTGCATTCGGACATTTCGCAAGCCCAATATACTCTTTATCCCTTCGGGAACAGAGTACAAAAATACTATTGATATTTCTTGTTGTTTTTCGCATGTATTATAGGCCATAAGAACAAATTGATTAGAGTCTCTGCAAGGGTATTTGAGCTTCGGCAATCGAATATAGCTTCTCTTGCCTGTTTTATGATTAAGTTGATGTTGTTGTTGTTGTTGTTGCACAAAGTGCGGGGCAAACGCAGGGCGACAAACTTTGTTGCCGTTCTTATTGTGTTTTTGTTGCTATTATTGTTGCGGGGCTGTCGTCGCCGACGTCAGCGTTGTTTTTATTGTTGATGGCATAATAAGAGTGCAGATTTTTTTATGATTAAATTGAAGTTGCGCGCAGTTTGAAGCGCCGCCAGAAGCAGCAGCCACAACAGCCGCAGCAGCCGCAGGAGCAACAGCTAAGCCAATGCAAAAATAAAATGGCGTCGCGGCCATAAGGAGCAAGAAAAATATGATAAAAAACTAAAATGGTCGGCCGGGAGGATTGGTTAGAGGGGCGTACGTCAGCTCGAAGGATGCAACAATACGATGCATGCAAATTAGCGCGGAGCCTGAGCAACTTTGGAGCTGTGAGTGGCAAAGCTGAGATTAGACGGCACAAATGATGGACAGCAACGGCTGGTTGGAGGGGGGGGGAGGGGGGGGGAAACAGAGACTCGGACGCGTTGTGGCAAATTGGCTCGACCGTCAACAGCAGCCCCACAAAAGAAATCATAATTTGCATAATTATTGAGTGCCCCGGAGACCAGAGCCTGGACGCAACGTGCAGCAAGTTGCTGAGGATGAAATATGAACATCATGGGAAATACTACTATTTTGTACCGATATTCCAGAAGATATTGTTGTTGAGAGACAAGTATTGTTCGAACTTTACTTTCGCACTTTTGAAACAGTCATTAATGGCCGTATAAGTACACTTTTTCCGAAATAGTGATATGAACATCATGTGTGTAGGACCACAAAATAGAGTGCACTCCCTCATCTTGAAATAATTCTGGTGAAATTGTTGGGGCTGATGACTACGTGCCATAATCATCCATATAAGCATATAAATAATTAGTTTGTTAACAAATTGGGTTCCGAATAGAAATTCGAACCTGATTCTTTACTTTCCGTAAAAAATGTTAACATTAATATTTAGTTTTTTTCTTGGCGTTGGGTTCTGAATAGGAATTCGAACCTGATTCCGACCTTTCCCTAAAAAATGTATTGGCAATCACACCCCGCCCGCCACTGCTTCATTTTAAACCATCCCGCGGTTCCCAAATCTTTTCCAAATTTTTTGTTTCTTAAATTTGTATATTTTTGTATACGCTAGCAGAGGGTATTA
Source organism: Hirtodrosophila confusa (assembly GCA_035043065.1). NCBI lineage: Eukaryota > Metazoa > Arthropoda > Insecta > Diptera > Drosophilidae > Hirtodrosophila > Hirtodrosophila confusa. The sequence continues at coordinate 5,952,426 of JAWNNI010000078.1, forward strand.
TAATTTTGTCTCGAAGTGTGTAATGGACTGAAGGATACATTTCCAACCCAACAAAGTATATATATTCTGAATCAGCATGAATAGCCGAATCGATATAGCGATGTACGTCTGTTTCTATGCAAACTAGTCTCTCAGTTTTAAAGCTATCGTAATAAAACTTGGCACAGACCCTTCTTTTTGCTGCAGGCAGTACATATGTCGGAACCGGCCGGATCGGACATTTATAACATATAGCTGCCATAGGAATGATCGGTCGAATATTATGTTTTTGTAAGAAAAACTTTTTTGTTTTTAAATGTATTCTTACCAAACTTTTCCAAGCCGAGTCTTTAGAAAGTTTATACAATCTGGCCAAATTTGGTCAAAATCAGACTACTATATCAAACTTTTTGCTTATACAAATTTTTCCTCCAAACTAAGTGAGAGTCTTATAATACTTGAAGTATTTATAGTTTCCTATAATTTGATCAAAGTCGGACCACATGGCTCCCATAGGAGCCATCAGACAAAAATTCAGTTTTGTTTCAAAATAAATCCTGCTAGGGTATATAACTTCGGCACTCCGAAGATATCCGTTCTTTCTTGTTTTGTATCCTATCGTATCCTATCGTGGCAGCTTTACATTTATCAAAATTTAAATCTATTCAATTTTTAAATGTTTGCTTATATACAAGCCTTCTGAATGAACTGCCAAATAATGAATCTTGAGGCATATCCTTCTTATGAAAAAAAAAAACTTTTAGCTGATTCAATTACGAGTATATACAACGAGTATATTAAGTTCAAAAGCAATTAATTTTAATGGAGTTCAAAGCAGGGTTCAAAGTGAATTTAAATTAATTGCAAAATTTGATTCTTAATGCGTGAAAAATAAAACATATTTACAGTATAACAACAGAATATAGTTCACATGTACTCTAAAATCAGGGATCGTTAATAGGGATTATTGTTATTTTTTTAAATCAAAGAATCAATGGCTTCAAGAGATTTTGCCAAAATGATCCTTTCAAAACAATCTTTGCATTTTCGATTTTTCACAATATTCTTCACTAATGATTTTGAACAAGTTTATTTTATTTTTGTTTTCTCGTTCTTATAACCTTAAATTACAGTCTGATTTTTATAAAATTTGGAGAGAGTTGTTCTAATAAATGTGAAAAAGTGTTGAAATAGAAATCAAATTGGCATGTGAAAAGCGAGCTGTGAGCCCAGAGCTTGAATTCAATTTAGCTTGAAAGCCTTTTACGCGTATTCAATGCTGGCGCCTTCTTGAAACGAGCTGTGACTGCCAAAAGGGCAAATTAAATTGTCGCCTATTAGCGCAATTAACTGAGACACCAACTCAAAGCCAAGGCACATGGAATCGCCGGCTATTCAATCCCCCCTGGCCCCCTGCGCTGTGCCTTCCACTCTGAATGTGAAGCCACAGTGCAGGCAACAGGGCGTATGAAACAAAAGCAAGCGGGCGGAAGGATGAGAGGCGGACAAGGCTTTTAGGGTATTGTGTGCGTGTGTGTGTGTGCGTGTGTATGCGTGTGTATGCTTGTGCGTGCTGAGCTGGCAAATTGGCAAACACAAAACAAGCAGCAGCAACAACATTGTTAAAATTTGATGGGCATTATTAAAAATTAATCAAAAATTTACATTTATTTATATGCGAGTATTACAGACTCGCACACTCGCTAGAGCCATCACTGGCACTATCGATAGTATCGCATGTTTTATCTAAATCGATATTGAGGTTTATCCTATAGGTAATGACCATTTGAAACCTTATCAGGCCTGTTCCGAGTTCCACTTACGATTTAAATCCACAGAAAAGGGCTTGGAATGAATTGGTTGCAATGGTTTCGAAATTCAATCAACGCACAAATCAATAGAGATTTTGAAATCTTAGCTGATCCAAAAACCAGAGTAGACATTTCCTTGTCGATTTTATTCAAAAGTTGATCCTTATACTATAATATATAATTTTGGTATTCGATAAAAAGATTGTTTCTTTTTAGTTTAAACATATTATAATCTCTAATGTGCCTTATAATATCCATCGCTATACTTAGATATTGTAGTCTAAGGATGAATGAGTCACGATTTACAAAATTCTTCAACAATTCTTCCGAGGAAAATTTGTTCAATTCGAAAAATGTTTGGTAAAAAAGGAAAAAGTAAGAAAATTACAGTTTTATGTCATTTAGTATTTAAAGCCTGATCTGAAATAATTCAGCTCTTATTAAAAAAAATAATAAAATGCATCAAAAATTTTTAATTTTCCCCAACTTGGGATGTAAAGGGTATATAACAGTATATTAAAAATTAAAAGCATAAAGTTTATTTAATTCTTTGTTGATTTTCGGGTGATTCTTGTTGTGCTTCGTGTGAAGCACCCTCCACCCTTGTTAATTCTTGGTCATACTAAAAAAAACTCACAAACTTATTCACTAAAGCTGTCCTACTATCGACAGAACAAACAGCGATAGTTTTCATTGTTTTGTCTCCAATTAAAGAAAGTTATCGATACTATCGATATGCTGACAGAGCTAGCACCTTTTGTGTTACTTATCGATAGTTGCAGCTCTCACAAAAGATAACAACTTTCGATATTTTTCCATCTTTGGGTTTTCCAGCTCTACCTTTTTACATCTTCCCCTCGCTCTCCCGCCCGACAGCTGAACTTCAAACATGAAACTGAAACTGATGTAGACATTTACTGAAAATTACGTAAATTAAATTTGTTTTTATGTCGGACAGACGCTTAAGTGTGCCACACACACACACACACGCACACGCACACACACACACACACACACACACACACACACACACACACACACACACACACACACACACACACACACACACACACACACACACACAGCGAATGAAAAGGGCAGGTTAATAAGCACCGGCCACATACGCAACCCAAAACAAAATGAAATGAACAAAACTCTTAGAAGCAGTCGACCCACCGCACCAGCTTACCCCAACCCACCACCGCCAACGACGCGCCGGGCAACAAAGTAATAAGCCCCTCAACGGGAGGCGCCAGACCTTGGGTCATGCCCAAGCGCCCTGGTAATAATGTGGTAAACTAGGCAAATGCCTTAGCCACCCAACGACCCAACAACCCACCCACCCAAAACATCAACAGCAGCCGCCACCCACCGAGCAACCAACTTTCATTTTGCTTACATATACATAGTGTGTGTGTGTGCGTGTGTGTGTGTGTGTGTGTGTGTGTGCGTGTGTGCGTGTGTGTGTATGTTTATTTTTAGTGCCGCGATTGTTAACAAATATGCGTATTATAAAACGTTGCTCAAAAGCTTTTTTAGAAATCTGAAACTAAAAAGTGACCCTGGAGGCTGTCAGAGGACGACAATTGGAGACATAAATTGTTACAACAGAAGTATATTGGTCACCAGTGAGTGCTGTTTTGTTCGCAAGCAAAAACAAGTGAACATGGAGATGATACTTCCAAAATATTTCCTAATAAAGTGACCATGGAGGCTTAAAGGCAAGCACAGAAGCTTGTTAAGCAGAGAGCGTACGAGTTAATTACAAAACTGAAACTAAAACACAACTAACTTTTCTTTAAAGTGACTGGTGGCTGGAGTGTGGAGAATTGGAAGAAAGAGTGGGGTATGTTCCTCAATTTTCCTTAAAACAGCGAGAATGCAACTAAAGAGTGTGGCATAAGTAAACAGCACGGTATATTTACTCCCTGTACCCATAAAATGGGTAAGGGGGGTACTAAGACTGTGCAAATGTATGTAGCAGGCAGAAGCAGACAACTCCGACCCTATAAAGTATATGTATTCTTGATCAGTACCGAAAGAAATTTCGATTTGGCCTGCAACTCTAAGCGCTAGAGACACAAAATTTGGAATGTAGGTTCCTGTATATCGTTTGTTACGGATTTCAGATATCTCCCCCGCTCCCCTGCAAATCGATTAAAACGATGTATAGCGACAATTTAAAAGATATAGCCTTTATATTTGGTGTGTTGTCTAGTTGAGTCACACCTAAACTACAGTCAAAATTTCAAGTCGATTGGATAATAAACATGGAAGTTGTTCAACAAACAAGAATGAGTACTGCACTGTGTGCATGTGTCAGTGTTCAAATATGTGTTGGGAAGATTTACACCAGGTTACAGGCAGTCTCGTAGTCGGGAATACTCGACTATAACATTCTAAGTTGTTTTGAAAGAAAATGGTATATTTTGGCTGGAACAATCATGCAGGTAAACTGCCATTAGCGTACGTAAATGTCTAGCGAATAAAGTGAACATGGAGGTGATACCACGCACAACAGCTTGCTATTAATATTCCGATCGAATCGATAAAGTTAAGTTAATCTTTTATCTACTCATAAGATGATTGTAATCTAATGTGAAATGTGATTGAAAACTTTTCAACACTGGAACACTTCCTTTGAAATCCTTTGAAATGCCGTAGCTGGGCACACAGTTCCGCCCCACTTTGATTTGCAACGCGTTCGTTGATTATTGTATTTACATTTCCGAGCCGCTTTTACAATTGAAAGGCTCCCCAGCTTGCCCACATTTAAGCCAGGACAACTCGCAACTCAAATTGAAGGGCTCGCTCGTAACTTTCAATGTCGCTTGGCCCCAACAGCAACAACAACAACAAGTCGCATCATTTACAAGCAGCAACAACACGGAGAATGCCCATCGCAAATATCATTGATATGTTTGTTAAAAAACACGACAACGCCAAAACGACGACAACGAGTCGCGCCCCATGTCCATGTCCTGGCAGAGGCTAAGGTAGAGGCAGAGGGATTGGGGGAGGCGGAAACGGCTACTGTAACCTCGAGTTGAAACTTTTTGGGTTGGTCATGTACTTCATGCTCCCCACTTTTGGCCAGCTGGCACAGTGGCACAGCTTTGGCCCAGTTGCTTTCTGTAGTATGCTTTGGGCCCAACTTTTTTGACTTGGTTTCCTCTCCCTTAGCCCAACCCAACCGAACAAACAACCAACCCATAATTGTTAATTTAACATTAAATGCAAAAGACCAGAGACAACATTTAACTTGAGCACAAGCACAAATATTCTTAAATATCATGGATCATGAATCAAAAAACCTGTTTCAAAACTTTAATTAACTGCCATATTGCTGAAATGAAGAACCTAGTCAACTTTTAACTACCAAATCCGGACGGGCTAGTATTTTGATTGAAGTTCATTTTATTACATTTCTACAGACCTTTGAAAATGAGTTTGAAACCGAGCTAACAAAAGACAAAGTTCATTTTGTCTTTTGCATTTTTTTTCCGTAGAAGTTTGATAAGGAAATCGCAAAAAAAAACAAAAAGGTTTCATACACTTAACTCCCGAATTACTTAAAATGTAAACAAAAAGGCTGTTTCAAAAGTATAACTTGGAACAGAACTCTATCTGAGCTAGAGGCTTCAAACTTAGGAATTCTCATATGCCATTAGCCGATTTGATTTCTTTGAAATGGTCAAATCGAGATATGCTATTAAGAATCTCAAGTTTTCAATATAAAGTCACACGGAGAACATTTTTTGATCACAATTTGTGATTTATTTAATCACAAGTTTGAATTTTGACAGTTGGATATCAGTCAAGGGCATTACGACCTCAATTGTAAATTTTCAAACACAAATTGTGCCTTGTTGTCAAGGGTTGTGCCTTGATAAGTATAAATTAAACATTGATAAAGTACAATCAGTGATTAGTAAAGTACAATCTGTGATTTACTCAGGGGATAAATTGCTCCTAATCAATGGGTGAATTGTCCCTAAGGTGATTAATCTAAGCTTGTCCCTAAAAAGCACGAGTTGTGCCTAATTGTGCAGGCAATTCTCTCCATGCAAGTACAGGGTACCTGCTGTTCGAGTACTTTGATCCTTCTTGTTTACATTTACAGTGCTGTAAGTAGGGCAATACAAGCTACTCAAACACACGCCGATTGGCAGTCAAAGCAAACTCCAATTGATTTCCATCTGCTGTCCAGTTGCTCTGGCAGGACTGGGCAGGACTACTCCTGCCATTCAGGCAACTGCCCTCCCCGACACTCGCCACCCTTTTCGCATAGCGAGAAGCATTGCATGTTATCAATGAGTTTATCAATTGAAATTTGATTTCAATGTGTGAATATCGACACGCGGTTCCTTTGGCGCAGCGTGACAAATTTGCACAGTGTTGGAGCCAGGACTCTGGGTCTGAGGACTGTGGAGCCACCACCACGGGGTGCCGCCATGACCATGCTGCATAAATCAATTAGCATTAAGGCAAGCGAATCTGGGATCTGGGCTTGAAAAAAAGGCCCAAAAGGGCAAACACTTCACTTATTGTTATCCAGGGCATATAAATAAGGCCGCAAACAAAAAAGTCGAATGCGAATGTGAATAAACAAGCCCAAAAGGCACTTAATTGTATCAATTTAAGCAGTTAAAAGCAACACCACCAATGCCATCAGCGGCACCACCAACAGCAACCAAATAATAGCATGGCTCCTGGCAACAACAATTAACGCGAATGTGAAGCCACAAGAAGGAGAGAAAGGCAACAAATGTGTACCCCCAAAAGGACAGACTAGCAGATACTCTACACTCGAGACATTTTAGGGACAACTGGTATAAAAATTAGTCACAAAATCGTGCCTTGATTAACTAATCAGATATCAACCATAGCTAAGGTATGATTTATCCCCCGAGTAAGCACAGATTTTACTTTACTAATCACTGATTTTGCATTGCCAATGTTCAATTTGTGCTTTATTAATCACTGATTGTGCACTATCAATGTTCAATTTGTGCTTTAAGGCCACCAACCGAGCAAATTCTTTGTGCACAATGGTCGACACCTGGACTCCAACCGGGTTGTCCAACACGAGCGCTCTACCAAAACTTATGCATAATTTGTACTTAGCGAGGCACAAATTTAAGACACACCACAAAGCACAATTTGTGCATAAGAATGTACAAAGAAGGTCATAAAGCCCTTGGCTGATATCCAGCTGTCAAATTTCAAACTTGTGTACATGAAAAAGCGATTCACAGGAACGTAAAATAAATTTTATTTTTTAAATCGTTTAATTTTATGAATTATAAAAATCAGTTAATCGTTTATTACTTATTAGAACTATACCCTAACATATTTGTAACATAGTAAAATAAAAATGGAACAATTAAAGTTTAGGGAGCATCCAATATTCAGGCAATCGCCCGATTCCACTTAATTTTGTGGTTTAAAAATAAACTTGCCCTTCCGTTTTGAAGTGCTCCGGTAATCGCAAAACTTTTGTTATCGCTTTTGCTACAAGCTTACTCCTTAGCATTGTAACAGCTGTTCTCGACATTTTCAACACATTATTAGGGAATCGCTTGTTTTTCGGTTCACAGAAAGCAAAACAGTGTCCAACAGTCATATCGATGTTCGCACTTTCCAACTCTATATATCACACAAGGCCAATACCAAGGTGTTATCTCCATAACAAGTTTTGCAGCAATGTGATCTTAGGGAGGGTCACCAAATATTTACTTAAAAATGTACTGGAGAATATATTGTTATATGAAATATGTCGAAACGACTTTAGTACATTATGGAATGGAATGCAAATCATTTTTGTTAGATTGAGTATGCGAAAAGTAAATATTAACTCTCAACTTGTTTCCGAATTCAAATATTGGCATATTTTGCGATTGGCGGAACTCCTATTTGTGCGATTTGAAAAGTAAATCCCAAAAGTCTATCAGTATAAGGACTACTCATTCTCTAAGTTTCCTTCAAGTCCCTATCCCAAAAGCTGCTCCTTCGAAGCCAACAAAACGAGTCCTTAAACAAAACACAAGATGTGCGCTTATAATTCGCAAGCAGCTTTAACGTTTATTTTCAAACAGCTCTCCAAACTGTCTCTTTATATAATATTATACAATTGATATACCCCTGCAGGATCTGTGTTTTGGGGGGTATCAGAAGCCACCCAAATTTCTGAGCCTGTTTACATTTGCGCCTCTTCTTTATTTTTTGTTTCTTCTTATTTATTGTTTGGTTGCTTTTGTATCTGTGCCTCTGGTTGGCGGCGAAACGCGTGTGAAAGGACATCAAGCGGCAAGTAAAAGTCCTTACGCGAGCCTAGCATGGAAAATCAGTTATCATTGGGAAATCATTCAACTTGGCTGGGCGGACTAATGGCCCCAAATGGTAATCGCAGCCGAAAATGCTTTTGGTTTTCCTTTGGCAACTGAGCTGCCTGGGCTAATATTAAAGATATCTTCCAGGAACTTCATGGAACTCCTACAAAAGGCATTTAAATTTGAAGGATATTAATTGTAAAATACTTATCTATTACAAGCCAAATCGTACTCAAATTATTCATTTATATATGAACACTATTTTAAAAGAATATATATTAAAAATAAATAAAAAATTGGAAAGATTTTAATAAAATACGTAAGCATTTATTTTCAAAATATGGCAACCAAACTTTCAGTATATTATTTAAATGTTGATTAAGTTTGGTCAAAATCGGATTGTTTTAACTGGAAGAAATCGGATGAAAACTGAGCTTGTATGAAAAACCTTTGTATTTATACAGATATTTCATCTTAGCCCAACAATTGTGAATATGAAGGTATATAAGACCTTATATATATCTTAGATGCTATAATTTCATTTGTAATAGGAATAATCTTTCGTAAATTGTGTTTTTGTCTATAAGTATAGCTTCGGCACTTCTTTTAATACTTAACTGGATTATTTATAGTCATAGATAACATATCATAGAAATGTTGCAGGTTACGCTAGCATAATATCTTTGAGCTCTGCTAAGATGTTACTGGTTAACATAGTATGTTAAAGTGCCGCTGTTAAAGTGCTATGTTAAACTGGCGCTGTTAAAGTTACACTATTAAAGTGACGCTTTTAAAGTGACGCTGTCAAAGTGACGCTGTTAAGGCACGCTGTTAAATTGAGGCTGGTAAAGTGACGCTGTTAAGGCGATGCTGGTAAAGTGACGCTGCTAAGTCGACGCTGTTAAAGTGCCGCTGTTAAACTGGCGCTTTTAAAGTGACGCTGTTAAAGAGACGGTGTTGTAAGTATACTGTGGTATATGTTAAAAATATTTATGTGCATATTGTTATGACCTAACTGCCTGTTAAATTGACACACTTTGTATTAAATATTTTGTTATTATTATGATTTTTAATTAAAACAGCGAACATCTTAGACACAAGCAAGCATGACAACAATTACAAATGACTTTTCCAGGTAGAGCATCAATGAATACACGTTGGAGTCTTCTACAGAAAATCCTGTTTGCTGCCAAAGCTTACCTAACGGATTACAATGGATCGACATCTTAAGAGAGTGAGACATTCTGTTAATGACCTCAATAATCGACAGTATAGGGTCTCTATATAAAGGTCTCTCCTGATTATTGCATTCCTCACAAGAGGAGGGTTCCCGAACAAAGATCTCATTATATAAATAGGTTTGACTAGAATGGACTTAACGTAGGTAGAAGCAATTCACCATATAGCCACACTATAGGTCCAAATCGGCATGATCCGATGATCTGGAACAAGAGAACGTTGAATCGCACGGGAAGCTTGGATGGCACCTTAAACGGCCATTGAAGTTTCTTGAACCGACGTTGAAGAGAATGTCTTAGCTCTCAGATATTGAATCTGGTCGATTTCATCTCCTTGACTTGAACCGACTTGCAAAGAGACAGCTTGATGTTCCAAGACTTGGTTCAGGCCAGGAAAGACTTTATATATCTATTCACGAGCAGAGAGCAAGCCATGTATGAGGAATATCAGAATGATAATCAAACGAAGTTTTGTGATTTAAAAGATACAAGTATTTAGGTTAGTCATAACTTGTGCATGCTATATAGGACTACAGTATCTGTGTAGCTGTGTTGTGGATGTGTCTAAAATTAGACGCACAAACAATTTTGCGTTAGCCGGGATGTGGCAGCAACTGCAGTAGACTGATTATCCATTGGTGCATGCAACTTCGCCCAATGGGCAGCGTGTACAATGAAATTGCCTGGCAGCAGCTACTCTTCAGGCTGCCCAAAGCCCATCCAGAAAACAAACAAAATCAGTCAACAGCAGCAGCAGCAGCAGCAGCAACGCAAAAACACCTCAAAGTAAACAAATTTTTGGTGAAAGTACTAATAAATACGCAAACAGGACGAACGCCCGCGCCAGGACGTAACCAGAGCCAGGGGCAGTCAGGCGCGCCAGGCGAGCTGGAGGATGATGATGACAGCATCGCCAATGTCCTCGATAGCTATTAACAGCGACAACAGCAGCAGCAGCAGCAGCAGTAATGGCAATGCAAGGCTTATGAGAGACACATTGAGAGAGAGGGAGAGATTGGGCAACAGAGACAAGGGCAGATATAGAGAGATGGGGAGCAGAGCGATAAGTAGCGAGCGACTGTGACAGCAACGCATTGACACGTGCTGTTGCCTCTGCCTCTGCCCCTGCCTCTGCCCATGCCCTGCCCCTCCAGCAACACAGTTGACAGCCCCAAAAAGTATGCAACACAACGCAACGGAACGCAGCCCCCAAACCAAACACACTTAGGCGCAAAGTAGCGGCATTTATGCGTGTGTGCGTACCTCCAAAGCAATTCCGACGCAATTCCAAATGGCCAAATTAATAGTGGGTAAAGTGGGTGAAGTGGGTCGTGGGGGATGTACAAACTGCAGCGAGCATTTCTCGCTTTATAGCTGACAGTGCTGCAAAACGTTTGCTGATACCATCGATAGTATCGATAGAGATGGCAGCACCTCATTGGCGCTATCGATAATATCAAAACCATATTATACTCTTCTCTATCAATGGTTTTGTTTCACAAATATCTTTTATTTATTAGAACCAGAAACAATCATGTCCTTTTGAACTTACCAGAATATTTATCTTATTTAAGTAGCCAATCTTATTTATATGGTATTATCTTGTAATACCCTTACAATTTTTCAGCTAGACTCTATAGACCGTAGAAACTGATAACATATTGAAATGTTGATAGTGATATTAATTTTTAAAAAATAAAAATAAAATAATTAAATAAGTATTCTATTTCTGCTTTTATTTATATTTGTTTTATTTATTTTATTATTTGTTTTTTTATTTATTTTTTATACAGATAAATAATGGGCAATAATATTAATCGTACACGTCTTAAATTAGTATAATCCAACACTACCAGAAAACTTTTCATCTTTTACATTTTTTAATTTAAAATTTAAATAAAAGCGATTCTATTGCATAGTTAAGGAAATTCAAAATTTTTAAATATAAATGTGTGCACTAACATTTTTGAAATTTAACAAAAACCAATCGTTACAGAAATTAATTAATTATAAAAGTGAAGTTTTTTTTCAAATATTTCCAAGCCACAAAATAAGGATTTAAATACATAGAAACTAATCCAAACATGATCAGAATCTAGGACAATTAAAAGGAAAATTGATTTTTTAACTGGATATAGTCCCAATATTTAAGAATGTTCACTTCGGCATAAATGTACAGAGAGTAACCATATTAATTAAATGACAGCTATTAAATATATAATAAAAAATGTAAATATTTGTTTTCCAATTAAAAATACGCATAAGTAGGATATCTGAAAGTCGCTCAAGCGTATTTTGAGTAACATTTTGCACTTGTCCAGAATGTTTCCAACAAGGATAACGCCAACCCAACGCCACTACAGCAGAGTAAGTGGGGGGATTACCACCGTCCGTTGCTCATCCTCACTTCGTTTTTTATGACAGCGGCGCTTTACTTATCTATAAATTAGTGCACGGAGAGCTACAAATCAGCGGCGTCACCATCATCCCCAACAAATGCAAAATCTATGCCAATTTATGTAAATCAAAGTTTAAATAAATGTGCGAAGCCGTCGCACAGAAAGAGACCAGACCAGAGCAGACCCAGACTCAGAGCCGGAGCCAGAGCCAGACCCATGGCCAGGGGCAGTAACCAGCATCCAACCAGACCAATCCAGACAAGCCCTGAAACTTATTTGAACAGACGGTGCGGAAGTACAGGGAAGCTGGGGCCTCAACTGGGCGGGGGATGGGTCAGATGCTTTACTTGTTTGCCAGGCGCATAATTCAATTGGCGTCGTCTACGACAAGAAAAAAGAAGAAGAAGAATCACAAAAACGCCACAAGACGCAAGGACACAAGGACACCAAGTTTGAAGCTGGTCGTGTTTTCCTATGGCCTGTCACCGTCCGTTACCGGCTATTTCCTAACGGATGGAAATCAATGCAGCTGGCCAAATGTTAAAGATGACGCTATCTCAAGTTCTCTTAGAGGCATCCAGTTTCGGAAATAGACACAATCCAATTGGTATACATAATCATGGCTGCAGGCCAAACGACTTTTGTCGAAGGTTCCTTTTAACGTACGCCAGCCCATAGTACAAAACATGATCAAAAAGACATTCCGTATGGAAATAGGTTGAGTTTTGACAAAGTTATGGGAATTGGCAGTAAAGCTACAGTGGCGCTTAAATCTTTACAAGTGAAAATTTGCTGGCCAACATATGAACTTCCTCAGAACAAGTTTTGAAATAGTAGGATTTTTACCAATTAAGATCGACTAAAAATGAAATTTCAGGATATGAATTCTAAGAAAGTTTGTATTTTTGAAAATGTGTTAGGAGGGAGGATCCTTGTCAATTGAAAAAAAAAAGGAAAAATGAAAGTGTTTTTAATATGAAGGAAATTGAAAATACATACCATGATCGTTTTGATCATCCGTATGGAGATCGGTTAAGTTTTCACAAAGCTATGGGAGTTGGTAGTCTAGGAGGTACAAGTCGAAATATTTAGAATTTTTAACATGAATATTGTCCAAATAATGAAATTTCCCAGAACAAGTTTTGAGTCGATTTAAAGTGAAATTTCGAGATTTTAATTTAATTTTGAATTTGTACAATATTTAAAAAAATCAAAACTTGAATTTTAAATTTGAAGAAAATTAAAAAGAATAGTCAATTTAGAATACAAAACATGATCAAAAAGACATTCCGTCAGTTAAGTTTTCACCAAGGTATCAAATCGAAAATCCATCAATTATAGAGATAATATGCTCAAATATTTGTGTAGAAGGTACAAAGACGATGTACAAAGGATAATCTTCATATAGTATGTTCTTATACGCACATTAACTTAACCATACCAAATGTATTAATTACTCCCTCTTTTATCTTAAATATTCTCTTAGATCTTCGTGCTTAGGTGGCGCCATCTGTGGGCATTGAGACAGCTTTTGCAACAGAGCTTTTATGGCAGCTTTCATGGAGCTGCTTGTGTCCGAACTAAAAGCTGTCTATAAGTCTCAATAGAGTGGAGAGTTGTCTGAGACAAATTCATTCTTTCCCAGTTCATAAACAATTAATAAGCAAATTGTTTCCTTAATAGTTGATTGGCTTAATTCAAACCGTGGCTAACCTAAGTTTCAATAACACTAATGTAATAAAGAAAGCCAATTAAGCATGCAATAAAAGATACTATTATTACAGTTAATTAGAAGACATTTAAATAGGTAATTGAGCTAATTATAAATGTTTAAATTAGCTGCTTGATATAACTAAATAAAGAAAATAATAATATAATTGTGCAGATAAGGTAATTCAGGTTATGGGACTTAAGCCTTTCAAGGAAGTGAGCGTTAAGTGTGGAACAGGCCTAACTAAGGATATGTTTTAAGGTTATAGTGTTGGTTAGAGGAGGATGTGGGGGATTTATGTATACTGCCTTTTATAATAGGAATGGGTTTGCTTATCGAGTCTGCTTAATGCATCTTATTATCTTATCAATCTCAAAAACTACCCCAATATTCTTGCCACGGAACTTCTTACTTCCACTCCCTTCCACTCTGCAAGCTTGATCTCCTACACTTGTGAAGTTCCCTGAAAATAGTATGCATATTCAAAGTCGAACTCCTGACACACAAATTCAAGACATGCATCATAAATAATACCTAAAGCTTTAATTATAATGCAACATCATTAATTATTAAGAAACTGTGATTTATATATCTAAAGCTAATCGCGTTTCGGAATCAAGTTAATTCCAACCAATACTTCAATCATATTATTATTTTAAATCTTAAAACTCAAGCCGATTTAGGAACAAAATAATCTAAAATCAAGATTTTCGGTGTTGAGAAAAACGTACTTGGATGAAGATTTTTGGTGTCAGTTTAAGTATTTATAGGATCATGCCGTTATTGTCAACGATTCGTATCGGTTTTAGCCGAAGTGGCTTGGTTTTTTCTCTCTGTGTAGTTGTCGATGATCACTGTATACATATATGCATAATACAAAATATTAAAGAAGAGCTTAACTTTCACTATAGTTGTCATTGACTATTTATCAGGTAATTCAATATTTTTTCAAATTATATTCTCACTTTCTTTGCTTAGTCGAAGGCTTGTTTAACGCTTTGTGTTATTATCCCTTGACTTGTTTATTATTTTTGGATTCATTAGTCTTTTCAATTTGTTGTTGTTGATGTGACCCCCAAAATATTATAAATACAATAACAATTTGGTGGCGACAGCCACAGAGATTAACAATTAAACAAATACCATTTATGGATTTTAATAATTCGTGGGTTCATTCACATATCTTAAAGCTGCAAAACAAAAATCCTTTAGCTTCATCATACATCATTATAAATACAACCGCAATGGGGTATTCTAACTTTATCAGCGTTTTGGAATGTGTAATATATTCCTAGTTCGATTAGCTTGAAAAATAATCGAAGATAACTATCGATAGCATGCTTTGAGCTATCGTTTCAATTGTTATCTTAAATAAACTATTTAAAACGATTGGTAAACATTATTCAAATAAACATTTTTAATATTGTAAATGGCCTTTTTGGATCATGAAGGAAACAAAATATGCGCAAGTGTATTTAAACTTCAGTTAACCAAATATGCTGGTAATTATTTATTCATTTTGACCGTTTTTGCATATAAGATGTATTTATTGGTTAATTCAAATTGGCAATAAGCAAATTGCAAATAAAGCAATTTCCTATAGCTTTAGTATGATTAACAATTTCTTTGGCTGAAACGAAACAGATACAATTTTGGTAGAAAGTATGCAGAAATTTGTAGCCTAGTTTTTAAAATATTTTTGCAATTTTCAATATAGTGTTGCTTAAAAAATAAACCAAATACTCAAAAGTTACTTGCGGAATTCAAAACAGCTAATCGTTTCGATTGCAAATGTTCAAATCAATATTGGAATATGCATTTCTATAATTGTATATTTCTTTTCAGTTTCTGTCAGCTCCGATACCAAATATTGCCACAGTTAATGTATATTTAAGTATCATATAATATATATTTGTTGATATCGAGAAAACAGTAGCCTGTCATCGGGATATCCGCCACACAAAGCAAATTGTTAATTTGCAATCAAAGTTGTGCGACTATTAGCCATAAAAGGGTGAATATACTCAATGACTTTTCAATATTTTGAGTTCATATATTGATTAGCTCATCCATATGAATCCTGTTCAATGGTATTCCACTCAATCATATGCAATTGCGTCGATAAGTTCACCAATGGCACCTTACAGGTGTTCAGTAATTACAAATATCAGACATATATCATATACAAGTATATCAAATGGAAGGTTGAATGCGCTAATCAAAACAACGCGCAATCACAAACATAACAAAAAGCCAAAAATTACAAAAACAACAACACTTTCAATAGCATAACAACAACAGCAAAATCAACAAAGAACCTAAACAAAACGTGTGTGTGTGTGTTTTTTTTTCTTTATTTATTGTGTTCTTTTTTGTGGATTGTTGGTAAGAAAAGGCAAAAAAAAATTATATTTATAAATATATATTTATGAAATTACTAGCTAGCAATGCCCGGCGCTGCTCGGATCATATTTCTTTCATTTCTGACTTGTTATTTTGAATTAATCTTCTCATTTATTTCACATTCAGTACAATTGAACTAGAGCTTTTCATGTTTTCTTACAGATCTTATTATGAGTTTGATGTTGGTCACATAAAAAACAACTTTATTTTGACCATCACTGCCCTTTACCACTTCACCATCCACCATCATTACATTTTCCCAGCCATAAACTTCTCAAAATCGATGAAAGATAACGAAAAGTTAACTTTATAAATAATATTGATGGTTGTTACAATTTCATCTATACAAGCTTAGCGAACATTTCCTCAACCGGGGAATTAAATTTTCCGTATTTGGTTATTAAGTATCAACATTATTTACTCAGAGATGTTATAATTTTCCACCTCAATGGGAGGGGAGGCTGATTTCCAAAAACCCGTCCTAGTGCCCACTCCAACCATATAAGCAAAAACTCAAATCTCTAGTTCCTATGGTTTTGTGATCATTAGCCAGTCAGTCAGTTTACTGTTAACTAGCTGGTAAGACACATTAATCGAAAATCGATCATCAATCGATAAAAATAATGCTATTATGTAGTAAATCGGCCCAGCAGCATTCACATTCTATTAACTAAAAAGCTACATATGTAAGTTATTAATAAAGTTTAATGATTAAAGAAAGCCAAATCGTGATTTTGCAGAAATATATGACTTTTTGGCTCTTTAGCCAATGAAAGATAGTATTAATATTACTAATGGTCTTTATTAGATGTTACAAGTGATAATCTTGATAGGCTTCGTCTCAGAGTTGTGTGTGTGTGTCAGAAGCCAGTTTTTAGGGCTGGCAGCCAATCTCAGGGCTGCTAGCGTAGTTGCAGCCCTCAGGGCTGGTAGCGTAGTTACAGCCGATTTCCGATAGCGTCTGGACAGGGCTGCCACAACTTCAACAGCAGCGCGCCATCTATCGTAAATCGAAGGCAAACCATAAACAAAAGGCTGAGCGACATAATCAATATGGCGATTTCAGTCGCACTTATAAGTTGCTATCTCTTTTGCACTTTCACGTTGTTATATAGCAGCTGGCGCATTCCAAGATTTTCATACAACTTTCAAATACAATTTTCTCATACTTCCAAATATAAATGTAACCAATTTTTTGGACAGTTTCCACTTATTGTATAATAGGAAGGTACTGTACAAATTCCAGGCTTCTAGCTTCTACCGTTTGGGCTGACCGAGAGTCACCAATCAGTCAGTCAGTCTGGTTAAAGAGTTTTATATACATATGTAGATAAATGACAATGCTACTAGTATTTGCAACAGGGCCGGGGGGGATAGGGCTGCAACTTTTGACAGGTAGTTCAATAGCCAATAAAACGCAAAATATAAACAAAAAGCGATTAATCCATTAGTTGATATATGACACATGAACACTTATCGCTACGAATTGACCCCAAACAGTGGTCTAAAGGCGTTGCAATTGGAATGTCAGCGATTCGGTTGCGGTGGCAGTGGAAGTGGAAGTGGGGGGAGACGGAGGGGGGGTGGTGGTAGCAATTAGCATTGCTGTTGTCAGCGGCAGCTGCCAAATTAATAATAAAAAATATATATAAAATAAAATTGAATTCAATAAACAATCAGCGGCATTTTGAGGCTATAGATA